>CM062804.1:33557480-35957480 GCA_031772625.1 Pinus tabuliformis
AATTTGAAAAGGAACGAAAGAGACTACTCTGGAAATCTAGATAGAGGGATTACCAAACCAATCGCAAAACTGCAGAATACTTTTTACGGTACGGCAGTCAATCTTCCTGAATGCTGTGTTCAGTGCATTGTGATCGGTAGGGCGGCAGACACAGCTTCCTATGGATAAAGGATAAAGCCTATTGTGGTCTCCCAAAATATACTCGACTGTACGTGGGAGCACAAGTCCATACTGGCACTTGTCGTCTCAAAGTGGAGGAATCACCCAACCAACAGTGGAAACAACAGTTACCAGGCTTTACGACTGCCGGAATACGTGTCTAGCCTAGACTTCTAGATGTTGTGCGTTAGGTTCCAAAGCGTTTTTAGATTCATTAAATTTATTTTATAGTTGATCTTTCTTAAGAAATTTTCCTTTCAGGTTCACCGTGGGATGTAGATGTACAATTCCTAAAATGTAATCTAAGATGATAAACAATCGTTTAATCTTCTTTTTGCAATGAAAATCCTAGCTACTAAGGAAAGAGAGATGATATTCTTTCAACATAGAGCAGAGAGCACACACTATATGCATTGTCCTAAATCAAACCAACAAACAGTCTAAATGCAAATGCACATGCATGTATTTGTTTTCAGCCTTCTTAATGTGTGAATGATAAAAAGAAAGCTAAGCGCAAATATGAATTATTTTTCAAAGCGACAATTACTAACAAGCTTCTTTTCAAAACAAAAATGAAGACAATGACGACACTTTGCTATTTGTAATTGAAAACCTGCTTTCGACACTTGAAAAACTACTAATTCAAATCAAATACAAGAGTAATAGTGTAATTGACTATCAAGAACAATCAGATTCTCTTCTATGACTGAAAACGACACTTGCGACACTTTCAAATCAAGAAACAACAGTTCAATTACGCTACTTCTTTCTAAAGGAGAACTGAAAATGACTCAAAATACATAAAAAAATTTACAGTTCTTTGCACAATGGAGGCGGAATAACAGCAAGGAATGGGGTTTCAATAGAGGTGTACTGACTACAGGCAGAAAAACTCCTAAATAGAGCTGAAAAGTATGAACACAGAAGCCAAAATCTAAGAGCAAAAGAGGTCTGATTAGCGCACCTGTAGCACAGGGAAACTGAAATGTAACGCACCTACTACACTCAGGAAGTGCGATGCATTCAGGTTTCAAAGAAGACACAGTGCGATGGACCAGGGACGAGACTTTAGCTGGGTTCCGGGTCACAGTTTGCAGCTCAGTTCAGGGATTTAGGCTGAGCAAGTGGTAATCAGTAAATCAATCACAGGGGTAGATCTAAGGAGGTTATTAGAGCCACCACAAGGGCAATTAGAGAGTTTGTAAATAAATCGTTTAATTCATAAACAAAACCTGGAGATAGACTGAAGTAGCATTGATCTACTTTGCACTTGCATAGCAAATGCAGTTCGAAGGCTAGCTGGCTTGACTTCAGGCTCCGTCTGTAAGTTTATAAAGTAAACAAATGTAGATAAACAAACAATCTATTCGGTCCCCAGCGAAGTCGCCATTTTGTTATCGGGAAAACTAATGTCTATACAGAGCTGCTAGTCCCACTAAGGCTGGTAGCTACCTTATAAACAAACATACTAAAAACTACTTTCATTTTCCTTTATGAGAAATAGATAAGAGAAGAATAAGGAGACCAACCTCTGTCTTGCGCTTGGTTCCTTGCTCGATTCCTCTCTCTTCTGGTAGGTCTTTGCCACTCACTTCCTTGTCTACCCAACTTCAAAGAGTACCTATAGAATCAAAGCATCATAACACTATCCAAGAACATAGATCTATTATCATAAACAATATAGGATCAGATGTACATTGACCACACAAATGCATAAATCATCAATCATACAAGAATGTGTAGGAAAACTTGAATAGATTTATTGATAATCAAGAAAGAGCAAAGAGGATTACAACCAATTGTTCTGACCCAGCATCATCCTCTCAGCAAGAAAGCCCTTCTTCACCTCATGAAAAGCTTAGATCACCGAATACTATGATATTGCACCCAGAAACCAACAACACTTCCTTACAAGATACAAAATTCCAGCCCCTGGATCTCTGGCATGAGGGATCCATATATAGATGTGTGCAAGGGAAGTGAGTCAGCTTTTGAGATTTGATTAGTGTCTTCTCTCTGATAGTTCTTGATTCCACTTGGAGATTGATGATCTCTTACTCATCCCTGGTCAAATTCAGAGAGGCAAGTGTCACAGGAGAGGTTTCTAGAAGATTCCATGCTCCTCCACCTTGCGGATTGACCCTGCCATTTGTCCCTTCTCGCCCATCGCACCCCATAGAAGGTTTTTTTGACATGCATCGCACCTACTGTGTGTATTTAGGTGGGATGCAACGCACTTTGCCTATGGAGTAGGTGAAATGGTCCAGTTTTGACCAGTTCTGAGTAGTTTTTCATGGAGAACTTCTGGGAGATGCTGTAATCAGTTGACCTTGTTCTTTTAGGGGTTGGAACAACACCTTTAGGGACTTAGGAGCCCTTGGTTTATGGACATTTATGCTTGGGGTTGTAGTGCCCAAAAATGTCTATAACAAGGAGGTCATCAATCTGCGAGATTGGGTAACTTTTTTGGATAGTGATCTTTTTTAGCGCCCGATAGTCAATACAAAGTCTCCGAGTCCCATCCTTCTTTTGTACCAATACAATCAGGCTCCCACAGGGTGATGAACTCAGTCGAATGTGACCTTTTTGTAGCAAATCCTAAATTTTCCTCTTGACTTCATCGTTCTCCATAATGGAGCATCGATAGATTGGTCCATTAGTAACAATGCACCTGGGGTTAGATCGATGGAGTGCTTGACCTGATAGTGCATAGGCATCTTTGCGGGGGAGGTGAAGATGTCCTCGTACTCCTCCATGACCTTGTCCATTTTTTTTTGTCATCTGGAGGGGTCCTATCTGGAGGTCATGGCCACCGTCCTCTTCTTTCCTTGAGGGTGTATCATCAGGAAAACATATTTCCCATTTTTTGAAATGAGCTTACTGCATTGTTTAGCAGTAACCAGAGAGATGGCAGTAGGCAATGCTACCTCTGGTATCTTGCACAACTTACTTCCCAATGTAACAATAACAACGCGAGGCCTTCACTCATACACATCATGTCACTTCCATAAGTATGGTTGGCCTAATAATACATCACAAACATCAAGGGGAGTAACATTGCATAATACCTCATTCGTGAAGGGCTTGATGTTGTATGGAAGGTGACATTGTTGGCACACATGCAGATCCCTTGGTGAAGCCACCCGATGGTGTACGGTTGTGGGTGTGTTATGGTCGGTAAGCCCAGTCGCTTCACGACCTCTTCTACAATGCGGTTAGTTTGGCTCTCGCTATCGATAATGATTTATAGTGGGGAACCCCTTACCCACATATGGGAGTGTAAGAGATGCTCCTCCTCCTCTGGATCTTTGAGTTCCTCCTTATGGATCTTTAGGGTGGTGGTGGTGGCAATAGGCTCCATGTCAATAATCTATTTCCCTTTGTCATTCACCTTTTTGGTTTCTGACTTAGGTACAAAACATGCATCTGATTCTAAAGCCTTCAGTTCAGCCACCCCTGACTACTTGGCCTGACACTCACCTGTGTTGTGGGTGGAGCTCTTATGGAACTCACACCACTTTCCTGTGTCCTTCTTCAGCTTCGCAGTTTTATCCTTTACTTGTGGCCTTGGTGAGTTGTACTGCATCATCCCACCTTGGATTTGTCCTTTGTTTTGCGGTTTGGGGGCACCTTCCCTTGCTTCAGATTCATAGATACAAAGTCTCGCTTCTTCTATTTAAACTTCTTCTTGATCTTGACAACATATTGGTACGTCGTACCATGCAAGGAGATGTCTCGGAAATCCATCTCGTCCTAGATGTATCTATGTAGGCAATCACGGTACTTGACTACCAAATGTTTCTTAGAAGCCTTGAAACCCAACTTCGTGTGAAGGGTATGAAAAACATTGGTAAACTCCGACACATCTTAGTCCCTTCCCTATCGTAGCATGGTCCACTTTATGTATTTGTCCTCGTAGCTCTTGACAGGGTAGTACTGCTCCTTGATGGCGTCCTAGAATGAATTCCAAGTGGAAGTGGCTGAAAACAGTGAGGTTGTACTTTCATCCTTTTGCTCACAATAGGTTTCCCACAAGTCCTTAACGTTGGGGGCAACTTTGAGAAGAGCAAAAGTAATCTTTTCTCGGCCGGAAAAATCATGAACAAAAAAATATTCTTCTAGTAGATTCAACCATTTATCTACTACGTCTACATGTATTTGGCCCTCAAATATGGGAATGTCAAAGTTTACCTATACCTTAAAAGGTGTGGAGCTTCCAGAGTGGTTGTTGGATGTGGATGCGCCGCCAGTGGTCAACCGTTGAAGGAACTGGGAAAAGTTATCCATCATCGCGTTCCTTTGTTTCTTGAGAGCCTCCTTGAGCAATATTTTGATAGGATATCCTGCTTCCTCATCTTTAATTCTTCCCCCATGGGAGACCGTTGGGATTTCCAAGGCTGGCCTTGCAAAGGTTCGACCAATTCGATCCCTAACTCCTTATATCTCGACCTCGTTGGGGACATGCAAAGAAAAACATAGAAAGAGCAGACTTCTCTGGTACCACTGATCTGAATTTAAACAAGAATGCAACAAGTTATAGATATAACCATAAATATAGAGATGCAGCAAACATAACACTATCTTTCATTAATATCAAATAATGAAATATGCATACAAACATAATGGAAATGAGACTAGCTCGGGCGATGGTAGCTTATCTCTGAGAAGAGATGTGGCAGCTACAAGCCTTTGAAATGAATTACAATGAGGCTCAAGGGCCTCTTTATTATCGAACAATAAGAGAAAACCCTAAAAAACAAAAACCCTAACCCAAGGAGATGTAACACCAAGAGTTTATGGGCCCCGTTGGGGTTAGTTGTGCAACCAACTTCCCATGGTCATAACTTGGTCATATTATCTCTGTTTGATGCACATGGTACCTCGTTGGAATGATATCTATAAGGACTACAACTAAAAATGTGATTTCAATGAAATCACGTAAAGAAATATTTCCAAACAAAACATCGTTTAGGGCCTCAAAACGGCTTCGAAAGTTCTAGACCTGAAAAAGTGCCAAAAATAGTAAACTATGCTATAATTAAGGAAACTGAAAAACTGAAAGAAACAATGGTGGGGGTCCATGTGGAATAGGTGGGTGGCCACCAATATCCACCTGGATTATGAATTCTCCAATAAACTTTTGTAATGACTAATTTACTTCATTCTGATAATTATTATAACTTGGCATATATGGTTGTTAATTTAACTCATTTCAATCATCATCATTTAGAAAATTCCAATTCTTTGATTTTGATTTGGTCTCTTTCTTCTTAAGAAAATATATTGTTATTGTTATTCGTCTTCAAAATTCTCCAAAATTTCTCATATTTCATTTCTATTATCCTTTTTTTTGTAAGCTGAATTTTTATTGCTCGCAAAAACTTGAGATTACATCAGGAGAAAGATGTTCCTTGTCAGTCTCTCACAAGGTATACCTGGCGATAACCAAAAAAGAACTCCTCGTAGAGAAGAAAATGAGACTAAAAAACAAAAGGATACTACAAAATTAAAATATAACTGGATTTATGTCCTAAGATACATTGTCTATAAATAGTAACATCATAAGGCACACATAAGATAGACATGTGGTAACTATGCTAAGGGATACGAATCCAAGATTTCAATCTACATGGGCTCCTTTGAACTTTCGTTAGTATTTCCCACCAGAGGGGGGATACCAAGGTATTTCTCTATTTAGTCTAATTTGTAGTCCAAAACTCTCAGGTGGCAGTAAATTAACTCTAATGAATGAATGAAATCCTCCCTATGTTCCTATCTATCCACCAACATGCGTCCTAATAGAAATTTCATCTTTCAGTATAGGTCAATCGTTTGTGTTTGCTAATTAAAATAACCCCTAATTGTGCTTTGTATTAGGGATCAAGTCAGCCCATTCTACCATCAACTTCGTTTCAGAGGGGGGGATCTATTTGTGGATGCTTCTCCCTCATATTAAGCAGTTTTTTCCTATATGGGACTTGGAACTAGGTCCCACTATCATCTAGAGAAGTCCTCCAAATGATGGTCCATGCGAGTGTGCCCCTTTTAGGCTTACTCTTGATAATATGTTTCCCCCCTCTGAACCCATTCCCACTAACGTGACATTGAGGTGAGGGAGATTTGTTTGGTAGTATGAAAGAAAGAAAGAAAACAATAGTTTAGCTAGAAATCTAGAGAGACTTCCACCCCACATAAATATTAGAGTGATGATTTGTTCTAGATAGGGGATGACTCAGAAAAACTTCTATCCAATACCATAAAATTGATATTGGTTCCTTGAGCTTCTCATCCCACTTCCTCCAGATAATATGGCTCCCCCAAGAACACACTTACCACGAATTTCCCTTATAGAACCGAGATTGCACTGCTAAACCAGTGAGCCAAAAATGTAAATAGACAGCAAACAACAGTGGGCAGGGGGTGCAACTACATAGCCGCACTCTATGAAATAAGACTTCATTGTGAAAAAAAACGTAAATGGTGGGGTTACTAAATTCACCCATGACCCATGCCCTGATAAGTCTTAGCACAATGCCCCTCCTTTTGCCACTAAAAAAATACAAACAATTGATTCCAGGAGGGGGGTAACTCAAGTAAGAGTTCAAATAAGCTGACATAAAAAGGAAATGGATACAGGAGTGGTGCAGGTAAATTCTCAGTGTGGACACAAACAATTCCTCTAGCCCGAGAGAGTAGTTCTAGCCACAAACAAACAATCTATGGATAATCTCCTTAAGCTAGAATCAATTAAGAGGGCCTACCTCTTAGAATGCTATTCTGCTTGGTGATGATCTTGGTTCCTCACTCCAACTATCTTCTGTTTCCTTCCTTCGAATACCTGAGACAAGAAAACAACAACAACAACAAATGTGACAGTATGCAATATTGTATTCAGCCTACTTAATAGGTAAAGGAACATTAAGCCATAAAGATGTAAAATGATACTTCATGTAGGAAATCAATCGATAGTTGCATTAATATAAATTAGAAAGAGATTACAACCGGTGCCTTAACTTTGTTGGTCTCCTACAACGTATTCGGTTTCCCACACTTCTTCTAACACTTCATGGATAGCCCCAACAAATGGAAGTTTTAAGGCCTCTTTCCCTCTAGTCTCAAACCAAACCAAAATCACACTATTCTCCCTTAAATGCACACTAGAAATCTACAAGCTATAAATGATCCAGGTGGATATTGGTGGCCACCTACCAAGTCCACCTGGACCCCCACCATTGTTTCTCTCAGCATTTTCAGTTTCCTTAATTGTAGCACAACTTACTATTTTTAGTAATTTTTCGGGTCCTGAACTTCCGGAGCCGTTTTGAGGCCCTAAACGACGTTTTTTGGGAAATCTGGGGCAACATGGGTCCATGAACTCATGTTTCCTCCCAAAGTGGTAGTACTCAGATAGATCTTTCTAACGAGCTATCGTACGCGTCAAACGGAGATCGTATGCCAAAGTTACAACCCTGGGAAGTTGGTGTACCAATTTACCCAAACGGGGCCCACAATTTGGCGTTTCATCTTCTAGGGTTAGGTTTCAGGATGTGAAGGGTTTTCCATTGTTTCTCAACAATAAATAGGCCTTCGAGCCTCATTGTAACACAGTTTAGAACAGTTCAGAGGCATGTAGCCGCACATCTCTTCTCAGAGATAAGCTACCATCGCCCTAGCTGGTTTATTTCCATTTCTGGTTGTAAGCATATTTCAGTATTTTACAGTAATGAAATGAAGTATTATTTCCGCTGCATCTCAGTATTTATGGTTATCTCTGTAATTTGTTGCGTTCCTGTTTAAATCTGGATCAGTGGTATCAGAGCGGTCTGCTTTTTCTCTGTTTTTCTTTGCATGTCCCTAACGAGGTCGGGATATAAGGAGTTAGGGCTTGAACTGGTCGAACCTTTGCAAGACCAGCTTCGAAAATCCCGACGGCCTCCCATGGTAGATGAGAAGAAATACGAGGGGGCAGGAGATCCTATCAGAATCTTGCTCGAAGAAGCCCTCGAGCGGCAAAGGAACGCGATGATGGATAGCTTTGCGCAGATCCTTCAGCGGCTACCCAGAGGCGACGCATTGGCTTCCAACAGCGACTTTGGAAACGCCACACCGTTTAAGGTACAAGTTAATTTTGAAATCCCCATCTTCGAGGGTCAAATAGACGCAGATGCTGTAGATAAATGGTTAAATCTGCTAGATGGGTATTTTTCTGTTCATGAATTTTCAAGTCGGGAAAAGATTGTTTTCGCTCTTCTCAAAGCAGCCCCCCACGTCAAGGACTGGTGGGAAACCTACTGCGAGCAGAAGGATGAAAGTACAGGCTCACTATTTTCAGCCGCACCCACTTGGAATGACTTCCGGGATGCCATCAAAGAGCAGTACTACCCTGTCGGAAGCTATGAGGACAAATACATCAAATGGACCACACTGCGGCAGGGACGAGACCAAGATGTGCCGGAGTTCACAAACATTTTTCATACCCTTCGCACACAGTTGGGTATCAAAGATTCTGAGCTGCATCTAGTACTCAAATACCGTGGCTACCTGCACAAGTACATCTAGGAAGAGATGGTGTTCTTGAACATCCCCTCACTTGGCACAGCATACCGATACGCTGTCAAAATCGAGCAAAAGTTCAAACAGAAGAAGCGAGAGTTTGGATCTGCAAATCCAAAGCCCAAAGGACAAAGCCAAGGCGGGGTGACCCAAGACAACCCGTCGAAGCCACAAGAAAAGAACAACACCACGAAGCCGAAGAAGGACACAGGAAAGTGGTGTGAGTTCCACAAGAGTCCCACTCATAACACAAGTGAGTGTCGGACCAAGCAGTCGTTGGTGGCCGAGTTGAAGGCTTCCGAATCAGATGCATGTTCCGACCCTGAGCCAGAACCCGACAAGGGGAATGGTAAAGGGAAGCAGATCATTGATGCGGATCCCAGCACCACTGTTGCCACTGCCAAGATCCAGAAAGATGAGCCCGAAAATCCAGAGGAAGGGGAGTGCCTTTTCCACTCACAGATGTGGGTGAAGGGTTCGCCGCTGCAATTCATTGTTGACAGTGGCAGCCAAAAGAACCTCGTTTCAGCAGAGGTCGTGAAGCGGTTGGGCCTACCGACTACACCACACCCGCAGTCGTACAGTATCGAGTGGCTTCATGAAGGACGAGATCTAAAAGTTCGCCAACAGTGCCGCCTTCCCTACAGCATCAAACCCTTCACAGACGAGGTATTGTGTGATGTTACACCTCTGGATGTTTGTGATGTATTATTAGGCCAGCCATACTTGTGGAGGCGACATGCTGTGTATGAGTCTAGGCCTCGTGCTGTCATTATTTCTTTAAATAATTCATTATACAGGATACCGGAGGTAGCCCCACCTACTGCCACATCTTTGATCACTGCTAAGAAAGGCAGCAAGCTCATATCACAGACCAGGAAATTCATCTGTCTAGTTCACTCCCAAAGTAAGGGGAAGATAGTTGCTACATCCATGACCCCTGCAAAGGTTTCCTCTACGCAGCAGCAGCAGCAAAGGAATACGGTCATGACAGAACACAAGAACAACTTCTCCTCACCCACAAGGGTACCACACAAGTTTCAGGTGGGCGACAAAGTCTGGTTGCATTTGCAAAAGGAACGCCTTACTGGAGACTATCGGAAACTGAGACCACTCCGATATGGTCCTTACACCATTACTAAGGCTATGGGAGACAATGCATTTGAGCTTAGCATTCCCCCATTCCTTGGCCTGCACCCAGTGTTCAATGTGGACCGCCTTCGGCCATACTTTCCACCATTGCTAGACACATCCGACATTGCAGAACAACTCACACCCACAGAATTAAATCCAGATTGCATGGAACAAGCTGCAACTGATCGGATCATGGACACACAAATCAAGAACACTCGCCAATAGAATATCCAACTGTATCGAGTTGTCAAAGCAGGCCAACTCCTTCAGCAGGGCAAGTGGCTCACCAGGGAACAAGTTCAGCAAAAGTTTCCTCATCTCATGGAGGAACTCAACGCAATGGGGACCATTGCTTCCTAAGGGGGGAGGAATGATCCAGGTGGATATTGGTGGCCACCTGCCAAGTCCACCTGGACCCCCACCATTGTTTCTATCAGCATTTTCAGTTTCCTTAATTGTAGCACAACTTACTATTTTTAGCAATTTTTCGGGTCCTGAACTTCCGGAGCCGTTTTGAGGCCCTAAACGAAGTTTTTTGGGAAATCTGGGGCAACATGGGTCCATGGACCCATGTTGCCTCCCAAAGTGGTAGTACTCGGATAGATCTTTCTAACGAGCTATCGTACGCGTCAAACGGAGATCGTATGCCAAACTTACAACCCTGGGAAGTTGGTGTACCAATTTACCCAAACGGGGCCCACAATTTGGCGTTTCATCTTCTAGGGTTAGGTTTCGGGATGTGAAGGGTTTTCCATTGTTTCTCAACAATAAATAGGCCTTCGAGCCTCATTGTAACACAGTTTAGAACAGTTCAGAGGCATGTAGCCGCACATCTCTTCTCATTATTTCCATTTCTGGTTGTAAGCATATTTCAGTATTTTACAGTAATGAAATGAAGTATTATTTCCATTACATCTCAGTATTTATGGTTATCTCATCTCTGTATTTATGGTTATCTCTGTAATTTATTGCGTTCCTGTTTAAATCCGGATCAATAAATGACTTGTTGGTTATTCACACTTGCTCCAAAACTCCAACTATCTTTTTCTTGGGAAAAAGAGAGGCTTATATAGCTTGGATGGATGGGAGATGGTTCCTCTCATCATGGGAGAAGCTCTTATCTCTTGACGGTGTTCCATCTTAATAGGGGAAAGGAGCCCAAACTAATTTCCTTGGCTCTATCTAGCCCAACCATCTACCAGACTTCCGTTACGAAGCTTCTAGACATGGAAGCTTCAGCTCCTTATTTAAAAAACCTTCCAAAAGAGGATCAACGCAACTGGAAAAGGTTTTAGTTGATCTGATCGGCACAAGGGCTAGTTTTAACCTCTGTATGTCAGTGCGAGGAGAAAACTAGTCAGTAGTGCTGGTCTTGTAAATTGGGATAGAAGGAAGATTCTTGGGAAATGATGCAAAGGGGAATTATTCTGCTCATGAAGAGGGACATACTGGGAGTTTCTTCATGATGGGAAAGCATGTCGAGTACACTATAGAGGTCCTCCAGGATCGTAGATGGGGAGTACAGGGATAGTGACAAAATTTTGTGTAACAGATGCCCCCTAAAGCGTGAAGGTTGAACTAGAGTGAGGGGTGAAATTCTTTATAAGTAGAAGCGAGGAACTGGAATCCGTCATCAAAAAACCTGCAAGCAAGCATAGATACATATACATCACTAAAAAATCTGAATAATGATACATGAATCGTGGTATGGATGCATCCATCCAGAGAATGATCATGTAAATGGATCCAAGGTATGGGCACAACCATCCAGCAGAAAGGATCATAATGAAACCAAGGTATGGTTGCAGCCATCCAATAATGAGAAGGATCACATATAACAACTCATGGTATGGTTGTAGCCATCCATCTGAAAGAGACATGTATATCAACATGACCATGTCACATTGCCTCGCAACCTGGACTTATGTAATCTTAGCCCAGGGTCTTGTGCTCCAAATGACTCAATCAAAGTACAAATCCTAACATGTGAATGAATGTGTTGAAGTTGAACACGCTAAGAAGTCGCTTGATTACCAGTCAATGATGTGAACCATTAACAAGTGTGAGAGAAACCACCAATAATGATAATGGATCTCAAGGTACAGGTAGCACAGTTCATGGAATGTGAATAAAGGAACTAATGTCGAACACCCGTGAAATCACCCAATCGAAAGTGAACGATGTGAACTTGTCATCGAGTGGAAAGAACTTGCCATTAGGGCATGCAAGCTCTAAGGTACTGGAAGGGAGTCTCTCGACCAGCTTCCTGGATGATGAATTGAAGTCGACAAGAAGCGACCGTATTAAAGGAGGGTCATGATGTATCCCACATCATTGACACGAGACAAAGGGATGCAAATGATTTCATATAATACAGAGAATCAAGAGTAAGTGTATCTACACAAGGACTGGCTCTTTAACATATTGACGACATGATTCCAGAATTTGGCAGTTGTTGGATCCATAGGATCGATGGTCATGATGATGTGGCAGAGATCAAATGCAAGGCAAAAATGAGCAGCCCAACCTAAGAAGGTTAAATGAGAAAGAGGATATCCCAGCCCAACACAAAGCATAAAGTGCCATGTTCAAGAGTGAGCTACCGACACGAATTATCGAGTTTCCAAATTTTCCCCCACCATTTCTACCAAGTACCCCAATTATTTTTTATCGCAAGCTCGAAGGGGATAGCATATGATTGCACTATAACTTCATCCTTCGAATGAATCCAACCTAGTAAGTTTAATGAGCCCTAGGAAGGAGAAGCTCAAGTTCGTCATGGCGATGAATCCAGTGTCGTTTATGTTTCAATGAATCCGACAAAGATGTAACTCGGTACCTTTCTCATGTTTAGAGAGTTTGAAAAAGACACAAAAAAGAAAACTCTACATGGTCCCTTTTCGTACATTTGTTTGTGTCGAGCCCAAAAAGGTAGAAAACAATACTCGAGAGAACCACTTGACCATTTCAGTCAAGGAGTACCTTTTTCGTAAATAGTGCATCCCAGCTCAAAAAGGGGTAAACGTATACTAGGTGCGCAACATTTCGCAACCTTTTACGAGTTCAAAATGACAAGAGCTTGACTATCTTTTCGCGTTTAAAGAGTCGGAAAAGAGTTTGAAAGTAGACCCCCCATTTTATTCTTTTATGAGTCAAAAAGGTACAAATACTTGGTGATCTTTTCATTTGAGTTTTACGAGTTGAGAAAAGAGCTGAAACGTGACTCTAGTACCATCATCGACAATCTGTCACCTGTTGATGCTCAAGAAAGGTAAATGTATTATCCAGTTCTGAGGCAAAATAGGTCAAAAAATACTCAAAAACCATAATATTTCATGAGAAAATGAATAAGATCAGGCAAAAGTAATTATTTTTTACCATTTACCATTTTACCTTTGTGTGAAGATATTTTTACCCACGTGTGCACTAATATTTTCAGAGAAAATTTTGGGAGATCTGGGAGGTCATTCGTCGAGCCATCAGTCGCAGGTAAGAGCCAAGACCTTAAGCTCCATTTTCATAATGATTTTTCCTATTTTTATCCATTTCTTGGGTATCATGGGGAGATTTTGGAAAAACGTTTCCCCCTCGGTCGGTGCAAATTCCGAGCACGGAATCACGTCAATCAGGGTTTGCTAAAACTGCCAACTGCGTCGGCACTATTAGCAAAGAATTTGCATGTTTTTTGCTTAATTTGACCGTTTGAACCCAAATTTTTCGAGCCAAGGATGATCATTTACTTGATTACATGGTTTTTGCAAGAAGAAATCGCGAAAATGGTGGATTGTAAAGAACGCGAGCATGAGGATATTGATACTCAAGCAATAGCTGACTAAAATTGCTTGGCAGCTTTGAGGAACTGTGGGCTCCTCAAATTCTTTCTTACACCAGGTCTACGGACCCAACCCAAGTTGCTGCGATACTTGATCAGTCTCTGGTACGTGAATCAAGAAATTTTCATCATCGGTGGCCAAGAGCTGGAGTAGAAAACTTTAGACATTTATTTCAACACAGGAATGTCTTGGAGAGGGGAACCAGTCAACCGATAGGGGTCGAGGCCGATTGGGGAAATTGTGACCATGATACTTGCCAAACATTTCCCAGAAGCTCTCAAATCCAAAAGTGGCAAGATCGAGATTATGACTGTTCAGGATCTTGTGTTGAGAGTGCTACTGTTGACCATCAACAGAGTGGCTGGGTCCCAAGCACCACATGATACAAACAAGTCAAAGTTTCAGTACACTATCGACTGCATGGCAGCCACCATCTTTAACTGGGCAGAAGCTATGAAAATAAACATGAAGCACCAGCTATCAAAAGATAATGCGGGAAACCTGAAACAATTTTTCTTTGAGTCTGTACTAGTGACCTTTTTCATAGAGCAGATTTCATTGTTCCAATACCAGCCGACTAACGTAAATCTGTCGATGCCACGAGACCCACGGATGGTCCGTTGGAGCGAGTTGATGCCCAGGGTCATGGGGGGCAAACAAATGTCCTATAAGCCTGCCTTTTTCTCATGGCTATGATAACAACTAATCATAGTGGAGGATTGGCCTTACAGTGGTACCGACTTCTACAGAGATCCGAATATGCTACTCCCAGAGGGGGAGGATTTTGATGATGGAGGTAAAAAACAAACAACTTTTAATTTTTTGATGCTTTTTATTGTTTTTTAGATATGTGTGTTCATGACACATCGATTTTATGAATGCAAATGTTGGACCAGAACGCCCTGCCAGGATGTCCCTGATCGTGAGGCGTGTCACTCGACAGTTTGATGTCACTCCTTATCAAGAGGGAAGTGACAACGAGAAGTAGAGTGTGCGGAATCTCGAGGGTTTGACCAATGGGATCCCAGAGTATGCCTAGATGGGTGATGTCCCACGACAGTATTAGAGGCATATGGTGGGGGTGTCGGATTGGATTCGCCAACTACTGACTCGCGTAGTCTGAGCAGTTACATGCTATCATGAGCATCATGTTTAGTGCATAGGTCTAGCATTCCATATTTTTGAGGCCTACGAGCCACCGATGTATAAGGCCTGTGAGCCATCGATGTATTTCGAACACACATATTATTTTTTGATGTTTTGATGTATGACAAACATTATCGGCACACACACATACACACACAGATATATATATATATATATATATATATATATATATATATATATATATATATATATATATATATATATATATATATATATATATATATATGTTGTACTTCCTTGCTTACTATGGTACAATTTTTTTTGTTTTTGAGTTTTTACAAGTTTCACAAATGTCTATCCAGCACATAATTGTCTAATGCATCTATTAATATATTCATGTGTCTAGGAATATGATGATATGTAATGTCATCAAAATTTCTCTCTAGCAGAGTATCCCGGATGCCAAGAGCAATAGCTTATGACAATAATTCGATAACCGCGCTATACTCAGAAATGTTATTAGTTGTTCGACCTAGACATATACCTTGAAGATCAATCAACTCACATTGGGGGTCATAAATGACCCATGCTGCAGATGATAGATTCTAGGTACTATGGCAAGCACCATCAGCGAAACCAATGTGAGGAGACACCGATATCTGCAAAGTAGGCAAAAACATAATAAGCAGGAAAGATGCTTGAAAAATAACGCACCAAACCACACTGTACAAAAATGAATGACACGCTATTGTACAAAAGTAACCATGCAAGATGACCTAAGCATAGTACTTTTTGAGATAAAGCCCATTTCTACGCTTGTCTAAGGGATTTCCATTGTAGTCAATGAGCTCATAGGCCCCTTTCTGTAATACACGTTTTAAAATGTAGGGCCCATGCCACATGGGTTCGAACTTTCTTGCCCTAGCTTATCATTAGCCTGATCATATAGTAGAACCAAATCACCCTAAAAAAAGGCTCGAGGAGAGATAGACTGATCAAAATGGGATTTGACCCACTTTTTCTGTGCTTCGATGACCAAAGAAGCAAGACGACGAGTCTCATCAAGTCATTCTAGGTACAAGAGATGCTCTTCATGGGGTGAGCTCTCGGGGAGAAGTTCGACTGCTAGCCTGAGGGATGGAATTTCACACTCAATCGGTAAAGTTTCTTCCATACCGTAGACTAGCTGGAATGGTGTGAATCCAGTTGCAACCTTAGTTGAGGTTCGGAAAGCCCACAGAGCTGAAAAGAGAATGAGATGCCAATTCGACTTGTGCATTCCAATGGTGCACTGAAGCATCGTGACCAGAACTTTGTTCACAGCTTCAACTTGGCCATTGGCCTGAGGGTAGTATGGGGTTGAGCCATCATGGCACAAGCCCAATGTAGAGGTCAGCTCAGCCATCATGTAATCTCAAAAATGGGAGCCATGGTCAGTGATAATGGCCTGAGGTGCTCCAAATTTTGAAATAACATATTGAATAGAAATTGAGCCACCATTTTACCATCAACAGAGTATGTAGGCATCACTTTGGCCCATTTGGTGAAATAGTCCACAACAATGATAATATACCTATGCCCCCTAGCCGAACGAGGGTTACAGGTCATAGAGGCGATGCCCCATTTGGAAAAAGGACCGACGGTAATAACGGGGTGTAGGTGAGCAAGTGGGGTGCACATCTTACGCTAATAAATTTGGCACTCATGGCAAGGATGCAATCCTTGAAGATAGAGGGCCAAAGATAACCAGAGTAAAGGATTTTTTGAGCAACAGCATATCTAGACAGGTGACTGCCACATGCGCCAGAATGGCAGTCATTCAAGACTCTCTCAGCCTCTTTGAGAGTGAGACAGCGGCGAAGAATTGAATCGACACCGATGTTGTATAAGGTATCTCCAATGATACGGTAAGGTTGAGATTGATGCCAAATAAATCAGCGATCATCCTTGGTCAATGTAGACTAGAAGGTGGATGTCTGGAGATATACGATGATATCACCGTAGTAGGGGTCAAGAGTGCTAATTAAGAAAAGAGTCTCATCTAGGAGTCGCTCATCAGCACCAACAGGTAGAGAAGCAAAGGGAAGGGGGCAAATCAACTCAGCAAAGACCAGTGATTTCTTAGATTTGGCAGTAGTAAACACCAAATCAAATTCTTGGAGGATAAAAATCCACTTCGAATACTTGCCCCCAACAACTGATGAGTCAGGATGTAGGTCATGGGGTTGCATTCCAAAATCACAGTGGTAGTGCGAAGTAGAATGTAATGTTGAAAGTGCTGAACAACCTGTACGAAAGCGAAAGCCAACTTCTCGACATGAGCATAACGCATTTTGGTGTTTAGGAGATTGCAAATGAGGTAGTAAATAACATTTTCATTGCCTTTGTCATAATCCTATACCAGCACCATGGCGATAGTACTAGAGGCCGCAACTAGATAAACGAAGTAATCGCGATGATAGTTCGGGGGATGTTGCAAAGGAGCATTAATGAGGACAGTCTCTAGGTCATCAAAAGAATTTTGAGCAACCTCATCTTAGACAAATGGGGTTCCTTGCTTGAGCAACCGAGTGAACCCTGAAGCTAGCTCAACATAGTTTGGTATGAAATGACAGAGGAAATTTTCTTTTCCCTGAAAACTCTGCAGTTGATGCAATGAAGATGGAGGGGGTAAATTAAATATGGCCTCGACTTTAAGAGGATCAAGGTGAATGCCTTCCTTCAAAATGATAAATCCAAGGAGTCGTCTAGATTCGACGCAGAAGACACATTTATGCGGATTCAGCCAGATGTTGTAGTGTCTACAGCGAAGAAAAATTTGCCAGAGATGATCAGGGTGATCATGGCGGTTATGAGAATGAGCAGGGAGATCATCCAAGTAAGGTTGAATGATTTTTCAAATGTCATGCAACGCATAAGACATTTCTCTCTCAAATGTGGCCCCAACATTATTAAGGCCCAAAGGGAGCTTTTTATGCAAAGGTCCCCTATGGACGAATGAAGGTTGTCTTATCTTAATCAGTCAGTCCCCTATGGCAAACGAGTTTAAAATGAGGATAAGTTGGAATCTCGTGCATGACTATTCTTGGGTCAATGCCGAGCATCTCTTCATATGACCATGCAAAACATCCCAGAATTCTTGGAACAGATGAGTATAGATCTTGATCTCTTCTAGAGAACAAGTTACCCCGATATGGAAATTTCAACCACACTAGGTTTGACAAAAATATCAATTGGCATCATTTGGGTATTGTTACCTATGTTCCCTTCCAACCAAACTTCATGAGTCATGATCGGCATCTGAAGTGGCAGGGAAGAGAAATGACAAGGGAACTCCTCGAGACATGTAGACAGGACCATTGGGCTAATCAAGAATGAGGAACGATGATGAGTGTCATTCCAAGGTACTTCCTCCATAGAAATTACTTCCATGATACTCTCGTCAGAAAGAAAAGTCTCGGCTAAGGGATCAAGGGATTTTGAAGAACCAAGCCATAGGGATTGAGAATACACATCGAGATGTGTTCTTGAAATAGGATGATTAGAGGATACTGAAGGTGAGGCCGAAAAAAATTCCACGTAATCAATTTTGGTGGGACTTAATGGCATAACCTCGCCCCTTGTATCAACAAGATCCAGTGAAGGAATGACCCAAGGATCATACTTGACTGAAATCATGTTGACAGAGGCAACATGAGGAGGTACGAGTGGAAATATGCCCATCAAGGTAGGATCTTTGAAAATTCCTGCACCCACACTCTCATAAGGAGCACCGGTAGAACATTGTCATCCAAGGAGGAAGAGGAAAAAAAGGACAGTTGGTCGACTGTGACTATATTCCCTTGATGGGGAAAACAAATCACGTGGAAGAGGGAGGAAGCTACAGAATGCATGGCATGGGTCCAACTCCGTCAGAGTAGAATATTGTAGTTAATATTAGCATCAATGATCTCTACTTCAACATGTACTGTCTTTCCCTCCAACGTAATGGAAAGGTTGGGAAGGACCAGTTGCCTTCCAACAAGCGACAGACATGATGTAGGTAGAAACACCTTCTTCGATGATGGTCCTATGAATTCTTTTCTCATTTATGATTACCTGAATGAGAACTGAAATTTGATGAGGTAAACGTGGAATGTGGTTTTCCAGGTCAAAACAGATAAGATTAGAGTCAACTAGATCAATACCCCAAATAGCTGACAGTAATGATTTCCACTGAGAAGGAGAGCTTTGAAGGACCTCAAGAGAAGACATAGCTGATGGTGCTTGAGCCAAATCTTCAACAATGTTATAATGTTGAGTGGCTTGAGTGTTGGGATTGTACGAGGACTTTCGAATCACACCTTGAGAAGGTGGTCGAATGGTAGAATCAGGATTAAGTCACTCTATATGGAGAGGATTAAAACTGGATGGGGCGAAAGAAGAAGTGTTACCTTCTTTCTCTTTCCCTGCTGACGAGGTAGGAGTTTGATAATCTTTTGACCTGGTAGCCACGTTGATTGGGGTACTCATCATGAACACTTGTGAACCCGAGGAAGTGGATGACTGAGGTTGTTCTACCATTTGAGTTTGCTGGGATGGAAATGGCTCTTTTAGGACATCTAGGGTCCCTTTGAGAAAACGACTAACTTCGGACTGTTTGGGACAATCCTTAGTATAGTGATCCTCCTCACATATGAGGCATGGATACTTAGGTTTCTGTTGAAAAGCATCACTAGCAGATGGTTTAGGAGGACCCTGTTTTGGGGCATCGGCTTTACCTTTGCCTTTCTTCTTACCTTTAGAGGATTTATCCATTGTGGTAGACTAGACAACGTGAACCTCTTAGGTTTTACCAGGGCTAGATGCATTGCAAGAGGAGTCATAGGAGTAGTGTTGGAGACCGAATTCTATTTGGAAGAAGATTTTGTAGGGGTTTGAGTCATTGAACCAATTAGTACTCCATCAACAGGAGGGCTAGCGGGAGATTGCTATAGGATAAAATGCACGGTGTATGGAGAATGGAGATACCCTCAAGGGTCTTCCCGGGACCCTTCGTAGACTGTAAGATTATTTGCAGTTTTCATAAAGTTACATGCATGTCCATAAACAATAATTAACTATCAAATCAAGACAGATTCATTACCTCAAACCTCCATATAGATTTGCTGGAGAGCACAATGCAGCTAGGTGGAAGTCCCCTGAGCCAATTCCAGATCAAGTTTGGCACATAGAAGAGACAAGCATAATCACAGTATAAACCCTTGATAACTAATAAATGAATATATAAAAGACATCTAGTTACACATAACTAAGCTACTCATGCTAAAAGGTATTGGACAAACAACTAAATAAATGATAGTACCAACACCACGGAGTAGACAGTACAACTACAGTTCTATATTAATGTCGAAAGAGTGATTACAACCATTTGTTGCATCAACCTTACTTTACCCCTCCAGCTCCTCTCTCCCTCTCTCCCTTCTTACCAACTTCTTATGCTTAGATTTGAGACTATGCTCGACAATCAAGTAAGCTATCCTTTCAAATGATCTGACCTCTATCACCATAGCCCTAGCTTAGCTTATGTAGAAATTGAGTTAGGGTTTCCAAGTTCCTCCTTGAGTCTCTTAAGGTAAAAGAAATGATGTTTCCATGCTTTTGAGCTCTTTCCTACTTGCCTCCTTCATTAGGATTAGAAACCCCACAAACAGGTCGAACTTTAGATGTTTCCTTGCTTTTCTGAGTAGATTTAGGAGGGAATATAGAGATATTTATGAGTCAATTCACTCCTTTGACCTCTAGATTCTCATTAGGATCCACTAACGTTGTCCCCAAACCAACAAGTAGAGTTAGTAGGGTCACTAACGCTCCCTTAGGCTTACAGATAAGCTTTATAAAGCATGTTGTCAGTGTTTAGCCAGCATTAGTGTGGAAACAAGGCTTGTGATCTTGGTCTTTTCTTCAGCTATCATGTCTTTCCCCTCTGAGCTGATGAGGGGGTCATTTTGTTGTATAACAGATGCCCCCTAAAGTGTGAGATCAAAGGCTGCGACGATGGCTGAAATACTTTACTTAACTGTAATTTTCCTTCTTCGACAAAAAGAGAGAGGATCAGAGCTTCGAGCTGTACAGGAAACCTGATACAACACATATATATAAAACAACTAAAATCATGTCCTGAGTCAGGAATTCCCACGCTCAGTAGCTATGTCAGAGTGATTTTCTCATAAAAGAGATATGACGATGCTGGCCGCCGATAAGCACAATGCAGATCCGGTGTCATAATAGGATCATTCTGATGAGCTATCTCCAAAAAACAATATATGCAACTTGGGAGAGGAAACAAGGCTGAGTGATGCAAGCCTCTACCCAAGGTCTTGATTTCCGCTTCACCAAACAGCATAGATTGATACATGTGAATATATGCGTTGATGTCAAACATGCACGAAATCATCTGATTACCAGTCAATAATGGATACCATTAATATACGCAAGGAAGGCCACCAATAATGGTGATGGTCTCCAAGATGCACACTACAATCTAACAACTGTGAAAATGTTTTTGTCATTGAACACTCATAGAATCACTTAACCAGGAGCCAATAATGACAACTCCTGATCAAACACAAGGTGACCTGCCACTAATGTCTGTAAGTACTAAGGCACTGAATGTGTTTCTAGGTTGTCTTCCTAGATAGAGTGTTGAAGTCGATAGGAAGATACCTATCGAAAGGTAGGCAATAATGTGTCCTACATCAATCGACACGAAATGGGACAAGAATGATTTGTTTTTTGAGGAATATTTGAGCATTGGGTCTAAATGATAGAGGGCATGATGAAAGGATATGATTGATTGGTTGATGGAGGAAACAAAAGGTTAACCCTTGAACAATAGGAGGCACAACAACGATTTTAACCATTCAGCACTAGACTCATGAGCACCAAAGAGTGTTAGGATACATAGATGTAAGAACATTGGGCTATTTAGGCTGAACTCATAGGATGGTAGGATTCATATTGAGAGGCCGTCACAAGGAAGGTTTATCTGAGGGAGTTCCATGTTCAAGGGAATGAATGCTGCCAAACCAAGCTTTCTAATATTGAATGCAGTTGTATTGTCTACTTTCCCCATCTAATTAGTTTAGTGAGTACAGACAGGTAAAATTTTCGATCTTTTCATATTTTAAGAGTCTTAAAAGGACCGCGAAAAGAGTGACTATATGCCCTATATGATTAGTTTAATGAGTCCAAACATGAAAACTTGTCGATATTTTCATGTTTTGAGATTCTGAAAAGGATCATAAAAAGAGTGACTCTATACCTTGTCTACTTAATTTAATGAGTCCAAACGAGACAACTCGGTGGTCTTTTCATATTTAGAGAGTCTGAAAAGATCGTAAAGAACAATTCCATGGTGGTCCCTTTGTCATAGTTGTTAACCGGGTGTGACAAAAGGTTAATAGTATACCCGGATTAGTTACTTTTCCATGAGTTAATCTATTGAATCTGGATAAAAAGAAACCTATGTTCAATAGATGTTGACCTCATTTTGTTACGAGTACGAGGAGACAGATTAAACTCAATTTTTGTCATGAATTTTTAATGAGTCACATGACGACAAACTCAATACCTTCATCAAATTTTAACGAGTCAAATGAAGAAAACTCAAGGTATCTTTTTCAATTTATTGAGCAAGGAAAAAGAGGTAAAAGAACTGATCATTCCTTCTTTGTAGATTTAACGAGCCCAAAGAAGGGGAAAAATTCGAGGATTTTTTCGATTTTAAGAGTGAGAAATGGTCCCAAAAAAGCAAGTGCTTTGGTTGCTGTCATAGATTTTTAACGAGCCTGGTGACAAAAACTCAGTATTTTTTAGTTTAACGAGTGAGAAAAGTACCTAAAAGAATGCTCGGGTCATATTTATAAATTTTTAATGAGCCTAAAGAAAAACTTGGGACTTTTTCAATGTTATGAGTGAGAAAAAAGTGCCTAAAAAGAATGCTCTAATGATCTTTTTCAATTTAATGAGCTATAAAAAAAGCGAAAAAGAGTTTCTCGGACCATCGTCGTATGTGTTTAGTGAGTCCAACGATGAAAAACTTGGGGATTTTTCAGTTTTTAGAGCAAGAAAATATCCGATAAAAGAACATGATCATATCTTCTTTGTAGTAGTTTAACGAGTCCAAGGAAGGAGACTCGAGGTTTTTTGGACTAAGGAGCAAGAAAAATACCATAAAAAGAATGCTCGATCTTTCTTGATCTCATGCTCGACAATAGAAGGGTCTATGCCATGCATTTCCTCATAAGACCAAGGAAAAACATCGCGGAAGTCCTTAAAAGGGTAGGTGAAGCTCACAATTTCCTCAGGATTGTGATTGGCTCCAATCTATATGTTTCCACGATGCCTGTCTTGACTGTAATATCGATGAGCAATGTCTTTGAAAGATTTCCCATGTTTCCCTCCAAGTCCAAAGTTTGGATAGTTGTATATGGTGAGGAAACGATTTCAAGTGCATCAAATGACAAGATTTGAAGAGGCATCATGTGCGAATCATATATAGAAACATGATGGGGCGCCTCCTCCCAAGGTCGCTCTTTTAAACTCATGATCTCTTGAATAACTTCGTCCGTAGGGAGGACTTGATTGAGAGGATCGAAAGAAGGAGTAGTTACGGGACGGACAGTGGTACTGTTGGCCATAACCAAAGTGACCGGAGATTCAGATGTAGCTTGAATGGCTTGGTAGACCAATTCATCTGGTGACAGCAGCATTTGTTCTCTGTAAGTGTCAATGTCTGAAGGGGCCGTGAGGATCCAAGGATCAGTCGGTTCGCGAGGAATGGATGAAACCATAGAGACCGTCTGTGGAATCGTGGGCGCCGGAAGAGGGAAACAACCCATCAGGGAAGAGCCCTTCCATAGACTAGTGCTGATGTAAGAGTCAAGTACACCACCCACTAAGGGTACAAAGCCGCTAGGTAATAGGGAGTAATATGGGGTGCAAAAGGATAGCTAGTCCAGTGTGACTATCTTTCCATCTAAGGTAAATAAGATGATATGGAAGACTAAAGACACAATGGCATTCATGGCATAAGTCCAATTGTGGCCCAAAAGAAGATTATAGTTGAGTTTATGATCCACGACTTCAATATCCACTGTTACCGTTTTCCCACTCAAAGTGATGGGGTATCTAGCAAGGTAACCTTTTGGGATGAAAGTGTGGCCATCAAAAGCTTTAAGGGAATTTGAAGGCAGGGATAGGGTTAGAGAAACCAAAGCGAGCCAACGTGAAGCCGACATTACGCAAGTAGAAGCACCTTCGTTAATGACAATTCTATGTATACCTTTACCTTTTGAAAAGATTTGCACCTGAAATGCAAGCTGGTGGGGAAGGGGAGGTTTACACTTTTCCATGTTGGAAATTGCAAGCATGGAATCCTGTGGGTCGACACCACCAATAGTCGAAAGCAAAGCTTTCCTTTATGCTGGACATGTTTGTAATACTTCAAGCATCAACATAGCCGATGGCGTTTGTGCCAAGTCTTCTACAATGCTATAGTTTTGGGTGGCACGTGCAAATGTATTGTGCATTGTGCATCGAAGTGCCCCTTTAGGGGGCAAATCACAAGGTCAACAACTAGCCTTTCAATATGAAAATCGTTAGGCGGCGGTGGGTTTTGACTTGAGGAAGGTTCTTTTGCATGAGCGACAGGAGCTCCACAAGATTTGGCTCTGGTTTGTAGATCTAATGTTTCAAAGGTGTAAATGGTAGAGGTTCCTTCACTAGCTAAAGGATGTTGTGAACCACCATTGCCCCCTTGCGAGGGTTGGGGTTGGTTTGCAATAAGGTGTTGCTGCGAAGTGGGGAAAGGATTATTTAGGAAAGCAGGGGTCCTTCCGTTGTCCTTTTTAGCAATGAAAATTGTGCATTCCTGAAGAAACAGACACAGATATGTCATGTGGTCTTGCGCATAGATTTTGCAAGGGAATCGAGTGGTTTATCCTTTCCATCATCAGGAGGCATAGCAGCCTTATGCTTTGGGTTTTTCTGCTTTGTTGACTTCTCCTCAGAAGGAGCGGTCTTTTTCTTATTCTTCTTGTTCTTACCACCAGGTTTTTGCATAGAATTTTATCGTGATGGTAGGAAGAGCAGTCGATTTGGTAGAGGGGTCCAATGACATCTGGGCAATGCGACTGCTGATTTGTTTTACAACAACCCCGGAGGTTGCGCTGATAATCCCATCGGCGTGTGCTCCGGGGTGCTGAGTAGCGGGAGTATTGGAGTTGTGAGGGGCATTGGGGATTACATCGTAAAGAGTGCCAGACTATGAATATATCATATCTAAGTGTTGTGCATGATGTATGGATTAGTCTTCTGTGGCCACACCACCTAAGGCAACATCCTTAGAGATTTGGGGTAGTAGAGACTTGCAGAACCAGTCCGCTAAGAGATAGTCTAGCAGGGGAGCTTTGATTAACCTCCGCCTATGCCTCCATTCATGTATATGATCAGAGATGTGGGTGATGATACTTTGACGTAATGAAGTGAGGAGTTCTGTCCCAGTCTCATAGCAGATGGGTAGCTGGAAGTGCTTTAAGAATTCCATCGCTAGAGCATCAAAGGTATTGATTGACGCACATGGTAACTCGATGTACCACTTGGCTGCATTGCCAATAAGGGTGCGGGGAAAAAGACGTAACTGGATACTATCATCCACCATGGAGTTAGAAACACACCAAAGATGATAGGTGGTGATATGGGTACCCGGATCCTCCCCTTGTTTCCCTTCAAACTTGGGGATGTCTGTTGGTATTTTATGCAGGATTGGTGGCTAGAGTAAGTTATGATAGATGGGGTCATTTGTAAGTTTGTACAAGTTGGGGATATCCAACGTTTCCAAGAAAGGAAGAGTGTGTGATACCCCCGACTCAGACCAAGGAAATGACATATGACTTGAGGATCCTTGCGGTCCTCCCGTCATTTGAATCTCAATATTATACATAGGTTGCATGGTATAGTAGTTGCCTTGGGGTATGGCATTTTAATGTGGATTTCCATGGGGATTTTGATGCTGGGGTATAGCATTGCCCCCAGGATAAGCAGTGCCCCCTTGACTCATTTGAGGTTGTGAGTAGGGTGCCCCCATGGATTGGTTGGGACCTCCTTGAGGATTCTCGCCCGCCATAGAACTAACCATATGTCCTTGACTGACATAAGGAGTGCTCATGTCAATCAGTGACTGACCATGCATGCCTAAAAATGGAGGGGGAACTGTTATGTTCCTGACTGGTATATGCATATTGGGAGTGCCCCCAGATACTTGAATCTGGGGGTTAGAACTATATAATGGATGCCAACCATATTGTTGGTTGAAGGGACACATGCTAACTGTGATATATTGAGTGTTATAAGGAGCGTTGTATGTAGCACTTGTCGAAGGTATAGAGTTTGACACTAAATGGGTGGAACCCGGCATTGGCTGGGTTCCACTCATGGAGGGTGTCATGTGAGGGTTTGTACCTGGGACAATTGGGACAGCAAGGTTTTCCATCAACGGTGTGGTAGCGACTGTCGACTGGGGAAGTTGTGGGGGACCAAAAGTGTCCAAAAAGATCCACGACCTGTTAGTCGTCGATAGGATGGATGGAAATGTTCCAACTAAAGACATAGGGGGTACAGGTGCAACGCGAACCAAGAGTGGGTCCAATGGATTCGTGATTGGAGGGTTATAGGGAGGAAGAAATCCTGCAATAAAGAAATCCTCGTTTGTCCAAACAGATTCTGTGTGAGACCTTGGAGACTGATTTCCCGAGGATGGGGAATCCGGTTCACTGGAGCTCAGTGGATCTTCCACAATGAGTGGAGGAAGTCCTAAAAATCGTCTAGATTGACGATGAGGGCTAGATGTAGCCACGACGACCGGTAATTTTTATCAATAAATTTTATCGTGATATTTATTAAAATCTCAATGATAACACTCAGGCACCTAAAAAATAAAAAATACACTAAGTGAATTAGTCAGCGAACAGAGGGAAATGACCCTGTCTGATAAGCACTGATCAATGGAGATGAAACCTAGTATCAAATGAATAACAGAGAGGGTTGGCCAAATGTACAGTTACAATTACTCTAGAGCTTCACCCGAACCTTAGATTGAGGGGCCAAGTACTCTAGTGAAGATGAGCACCCTCCCAAAAACTGAAGACATAGTAGGTCCATCTTTGTTAGGTACCAAGGTAGCTCGCCCCAGTCACCTTGTGTAAGTCCCTAAAAGTATGGCCAGTAAGGATACCTCAAATCATAGACACTACCGAGGGTGAAATAGTCGCAGACAATATGCTATGTGGGCAGGCTACCTGAGTCCCCGACTCAGCTCCGAAATCCCCAACAGGATCCCCAGTGCACAGAATACCCAAAGGAGTTGTAAGAAAAGGCGAGATACCTTCACTTACAATCCAATGTTGTCTCGTATTTAGCTCTGCTTTAACTGGAGTGGTCCTGGTAGTATGAGTGTAGAAGGAATTTTCTCTCTTTTAATAACACTAGTTTTGGTTTCTAATCTTGGGCAGTTTACTCACACTACCTATCCCAAGATCCTATCCTAAACTAATGCTTGTTTTCTCTATAAAGAGTTACTAATTGATTTTAGGTAGATTTTATGTGTACTTTTTTAGTGTCTTTGGTAGGGGTGTTGACGTATGATATTTGGTGGGACTTTGACTCAAAATCATGCAAAAGACAATGCTTGAAAATATTCAATTCGATGAAATAAGTTGTATTCTACAAGTGAGAGTCTTTCATACAGTCATATTTGTTCCATGCATCCTAGTAATTATAACACAAGCATAACCAACGGAAATCTTTCCAATGCTTTCTAACAACTATTTGAAACCAAAATAAAGCAGATTTTAACCAGCTAAGTAGAATAATGAGTAAAAATATGTTGATTTTTCTTTTATAAAAAAAATTTTTAAGAAAGAAAAAAAACTATTTCCTAAAAAAAATAAAACTTTTAGGACACAGATCTTGCTAACAAAATACATTTGCAGATCCTTTTTTAGTGCATGAGTAGGTTTCCTATCCCTTTGAGTTTACAGAAATAGCTGCATGTCAAAATTTGGGTGACTAACGCTCTATAGCAGAGGCCACAAAGAGTTATTGGTCTACTAATGCACTGTTTGTGCAGACACGGAGCTTTATAAAGCTTTGTTTTCTCTACTAACCCGTGTTAGTGTGGGAAAAGATTTCAAAATAGGGCTTTGGGTATCTGATCCAGGGCTGAATATATGAGGGAAGAATGCAGCAAGGTCTTGATGGGCCAGAAAAGGGATGCAAAAGTATAGGGAGGTCTAGAAGGAGGAGGAAACTAGGAACTGTCTGAGTGAACCGAGAACTAATGTATAGTCCCCAATGGAGTTGCCAATTCTGCTATAGGATAAAATGCACGGTGTATGGAGAATGGAGATACCCTCAAGGTCTTCCCGGGACCCTTGGAGTCGCCAATTTTGCTATAGGATAAAATGCACGGTGTATGGAGAATGGAGATACCCTCAAGGGTCTTCCCGGGACCCTTGGCAGACTATAAGATTATCTGCAACTGTCACAAAGTTACATGCATGCCCATAAACAGTAATTAACTATCAAAGAAAGACAGATTCATTACCTCAAGCCTCCGTGTAGATTTGCTAGAGAGCACAATGCAGCTAGGTGGAAGTCGCCTAAGCCGGCTACAGATCAAGTCTTGCACATAGAAGAGACAAGCATAATCACAACATACACCATTGATAACTAATACATGAATATATAAAAGACATCTTGTTACACATAACTAAGCTACTCATGCTAAAAGGTATTAGACAAACAACTAAATGAATGATAGTACCAACACCACGGAGTAGATAGTACAACTACAGTTCTATATTAATGTCAAAAGAAGGATTACAACCATTTGTTACATCAGCCTTCCCTTACTCCTCCAGCTCCTCTCTCTCTCTCTCCCTTCTTACCAACTTCTTATGCTTAGATTTGAGACTATGCTTGACAATCAAGTAATCTATCATTTCAAATGATTTGACCTCTATCACCATAGCCCTAGCTTTGCTTATGTAGCAATCAAGTTAGGGTTTCCAAGTTCTGCCATGAGTCTCTTAAGGTAAAAGCAATAATGTTTCCATGATTTTGAGCTCTTTCCCATTTACCTCCTTCATTAGGATTAGAAATCCCACAAATAGGTCAAACTTTAGATGTTTCATTGCTTTTTTGAGTAGATTTAGGAGGGAATATAGAGATATTTATGAGTCAATTCACTCCTTTGACCTCTAGATTCTCATTAGAATCCACTAACGCTATCCCCAAACCAACAAGTAGAGTTAGTAGGGTCACTAACACTCCCTTAGGCTTACAAAGAAGCTTTATAAAGCATGTTGTCAGTGTTTTAGCCAGCGTTAGTGTGGAAACAAGTCTTGTGATCTTGGTATTTTCTTCAGCTATCATGTCTTTCCCCTCTGAGTTGATGAGGGGTTCATTTTGCTATATAACAGAGATTTAGATGTCATCAAATTAGATTATGGTCTGGGCGCATTGGGTAACACACCATATAATGTGTCGGACTATGGACAAGGTCTAGATACTAGGCACACGCGATGGCTTATTCCTCAGTGACGCATCCACCCATAGCAATGTCCTCAACAATTTTGTTGACAAATGATTTGGTGAACCACTCGGTCAACAACTGATCAACAATTTCAAACTTAATCATACGATGCCTATGTCTCCATTCATGGATGTGATCGAAGATGTGAGTTGTTGTGTCTTGCTTGAGTGACGTTAATATATGGGTGCCAGTTTCATAGTGAACTGACAACTGAAAATGTGTGAGAAAGGCCATGGCGAGAGTGATAAATTCATGATAGGTATTCCGAGGGAGCTCAATATACCACTTGGCTGCAGCCCCTATAAGAGTTCATTGGAAAAGACAAAGATGAATGGAATCATCAACATAGGAATTTGAGGAGCTCCAGAGGTGATATGTCATCACGTGGACTTGAGGATCCTCTTTCGCTTTTCCTTTAAACTTTGGACAATCGCTCAGAATCTTGGATGGAATCGGAAGCCAATATGGTGAATGAAGAATCGAGTCATTCGTGAGTCTAGACACATCTGGAAATTTTAGCGTAGCCAAGAATGGCAATTAAGTATTGAAAGGCATTTGAGGTTGATAAGGGGGCCCAACTGGCAGGGCCCATCCCTGCTAGTAAGGATTTTGTCCAAGGATAATTTTAGGGGCGAATGTTCGCCCTTTGGCGAAATTAAGGGGTTTTAAATTTTTAGTGGGCGAATATTTTGTATCATAGTACATTTTTACAAATCACCTCAAATAGCCCACCTTATTTTAAGGGAGAGGGTAAAAAAGGTAAATTTAGCCCTTGAAATTAGGAGTTACAACCTTCCATTCGCCCATTTTCAAGAATAGGTTTTATTTAAGTGAATCCATTCGCCCATTTTCAAGAATAGGTTTTATTTAAGTGAATCCTATGGGCCAAATACCATATTTATAAAAGAGGTATGGTAAATTAATAAAAATATAAATAAATGAGAGGTATGGTAAATAAATAAAACATTTTTTATATTTACTCCATAAGTCACCTTATATACATGTAACGGTGTAAACAAATAAAAATATAAGTAAAGTGGAGGTATGGTAAATAAATAAAACGTCTTTTTATACTTACTCAAACGCTATGGCAAATAAATAAAAATATAAATAAACTAGACGTATCGTAAATAAATAAAACCTATTTTTATATTTAGTCATGAAGGCTCAAGAAAGAGGTTTTATTTAAGTGAATCCTATGGGCCAAATACCATATTTGTAAAAGAGGTATGGTAAATTAATAAAAATATAAATAAACGAGAGGTATGGTAAATTAATAAAAATATAAATAAACGAGAGGTATGGTAAACAAATAATTTTTTTTTTTATATTTACTCCATAAGTCACCTTATATTTACGAACACTCAAAAAATGGGTTACATTTAGGTGAAACCTATGGCCAAAATACTATGGGACAAATACCATGGACTAGATTGTTATTAATACCATGCAAAAAACCATTATTAACCCTAATATTAGAATTAATAAAAATAAAAATGGCACATGGTATTGACCCATGGTATTCACCAAAATGGCACATGGTATTGACCCATGGTATTCACCTGGAATGTAGCCTATTTAAATGGGGGAATTAAACCAACATGTAGCCTATGTTAAGATTCACTAGGACTTTACAAAGTTTTATTATTTAGTGAAAGACTCGCCAAGATCTTACAAGATTTTATAATTGAGTAAAATATTCGTCATGCCTGGTGAGAGATTCGCCAAAAAATTATATATACATATTATATTATTGATAAAATCGCCTTCCATTTTTCCTATATACCATGGAGATTCACCCATTTATTATATTTATAAATTTAAGGGGGGTTCTTAAAATTTTCCCTGATTTTGTCCCCAAAGTGGAGGACTTTATCCATAAGGCATTTGATTTTTCCCCCACTGTAGGTTACCTTTCCCGTAGGGAGGATTCTAACCTTGAAAGCCTTGAAACTATTTGGCCAAAGCCTATTGATAAAAAACATACTGATTAAAAGGTTGTTGAGCTTGCTAGCCTTGGACATATGGATTTTGCACCTGATGTCCCTGAGCATAAGGGTTTTGGACCTGCTGCCCCTGGACAAACGGGTTTTGGACCTGGTGCCCTTGGACGTAAGGATTCTACACTTGTTGTCCTAGGACATAAGGATTTTGGACTTATTGTTCTTGGACAAAACGAGGTTGAACCTGTTGCCCTTGGACATAAGGATTCTTTTCCTACTACTGCAGGACTTGACCCTGGCCCTGTCCTTGTAAGGGTTGACACTGTTGATATGAGTATAAGGGTTATTGTTGCTAGGGTTGACCTTGTGGCTGCAAGGGTTGACCTTGTGGCTATAAAGGTTGTCCTTGCAGCTGTAGAGGTTGACCTTGTGAAGGCATAGGCTAGGAGGATTATGGTGCATACTATTGGAAATAATACTGAGAGGGGGGAGGGGAATCAGTATTAGCAAATCAATATAAATTTTTCATTTCATATTCTTATTCATATACGCTACTTTAGTTAAGGGAACCTGCGTGTACACGCAACTGTGTTTAATGCAACTAGCGTATATACAGTAAGCTTATGATTCACTTAATCCATCATATGTTGTTCTTTAATTAGTGCATCAGAACTTCATTAACCATATAAACATTAAACACGTGCAGTAAAACAGAATAGATAATCACACATAAGAAACACACATGAACACCATGATGTAAGGTGGAAACCCAATTCAGGACAAAAACCACCTGCTGTCGTCTTCCTTTAATATAAGAAAAACATGTTTACAATCTTTTACTGGCGCAGACTCATAATAGTACGCAGGCACCCACCTGCAGAAGGCTACAACCTTCTCTCGTTCTCCAGCTACCACTGGAAGGGAGCTACAACCCCCTGGCTCTTGTACTAGCCGATATATTTACTAGTACGTAGGCGCCGGCCTACAGAAGGCTACAACCTTCTCTCTTTCCTCTAGGGACCACGTTTCATAAATTTTTAGACTAGATCCATCAATAACATCAAAGCACAAAATCAATCACCACTGCAATACAACCATCAACTATATCCACATCATCAATCTCTGAATCACCCAACAACTGAATCACTGAAACCTTGTTATCAAAACACAGTCACCAGAACATAGAGTAGAACCTAGAACTATGCAACAACCACTTGAACCAATAGCAACCTCAAATATCAAATCTCATAATGTATAAGCTACTTGGTTGTGTCAAACCAGCGTGTATATGCCCTTTCACCAAAGGGAACCAGCATACATATCTGAAAATAATTACTTATACCTTCGCTGCAATTAACTACTTCAGATATACACATATCATCAAATATAAAGTATAAGATATGCATGAGTATTCAGATCTGAACTAATCATGATCATACCATATAATGATAATGCATTTTAGTTGTCATGATCCTGGTCCATCAACCTTCATTCGCCACATAGGTGCATCCTTAGCACAACATCACATACCCATAACCTGCATACTAGATCTCACACTTCATTAGATATTCATCACTTGCGTGCCTTGGCTTAATTATCTTCTCCTCCTTTTATAGTCTTAGGCCTTGCTCAATACCATGGACCAAAACCATTTAGGATCAATACCTTGGATCCAATACCTGGGGTCAATACCTCAGACCTGATACCTTGAACCAATACCATGGATCAAATACTTCGGACCAAAAACTTAGTTTTCCAAGGTATACGCGCTTTTCCTCTTGTGAAAGTGTGTGTGTACCTATACGCGACTTTGTATATAGTGAACCTGCATGTAAACTCAACTTGGTCAATGGTGAACCTGCATATACCTTGTTCATATATGCGACTTGTATACAGTGAACCTACAAGTATACGCAGCTTGGTCAATGGTGAACCTGCGTATACCTTTCTTTCTTCATTCTTTGTTGATTACCTACCATATTGCGATCTTTCATCTGAGAGAGTTGCCATCAAGGAGAACACCTATGTCATAATTCCAACAATCTCCCCCTTTGGACTTGATGGCAACAACCACACCAAGTCACTCACCCCCTTTGACATCAAGGGCAAAGGGTCATGCTCCCCTTGAGTGCATGCTGAATTCTCTAATATGCTAATATGTACCAATACGTCCATGCTCCCCCTGAGCACATGCAGAGTCTGCAAAAATATTTTTTTTAAAAGAATAACATGACTCTACAACTCAACTAAGTGAGTATGACCTTCCTATCACCAATGACTCATACATACATCAATCTCCCAACCAATTGGTGATACACCATTTTTTACTCATCCACCCAACCAAGTGGGGATATACCAAATGTTTATAGATGACTGAAATAGACATTATTACATCATCCTTCCCATGCAAAGTGGGTTTGCAAAATAGGTCTTTTCATGACCTTTACATCAAATGATATACATGCCTTTTATAACAACGACCAACAATCTAAACAAGACCATGATAGTCATCAGCAACTATCATACACCATATATGATCTGCACCATAAGCATCTATCACCAGTGACCAGACCTGTAACCTGCAATACCATTCTCTTGGCCAAACAACAATAAGTAGTAATATGTATCATTAAGCCACATAAGCATCAACAACAAAGATTTCTAACCATAATGCCAACAATGCATTATTTGAAGCATATGCTCCCCCTGAACCTGTGCCAACCAACACATACCATGACCAAACCATATCAAACTTCTTTTCTTGAGTCTTTCCTACTGCTTTTTCTTTAGAGCACCATATATGCGACTGTGCAGCCTCTAACTCACGTATATACGCGACTTCGCTTCATAATAGCTGCGTATGAAAATTGGAATACTGAAGTTTTACACTTTCAGCTTCCCCTGGGTCTGTCATGTCTGCAAACTGAGCTATGCCACATCTTTCTGACAATAATTCTGTCTTCTTCAATACCTGGGATTGAGATGATGTATGCTTCTTTTGGTTTGGTGTCTGAATTTTTCTCCTACACTCCTTTACTTTATGTCCAAACTTGTTACATGCATAACATCTTACATGTTTCATATTCCTTTTATTGCAATCAACAGCTTTGTGACCAAACATATTGCAAGCAAAACAATATCCCTTAAAGTACCTAGGAACTGACGATCTTTCTATGTGATGGACTTGAACCATTCTAATTCTGCGTCTTGCTACAACATGTTCAAAGTTATGACATTCATAACACTCAACATTATTCATCTGAGAACATAACCAACTATCACTTCCATAGTTTGGAGTAAAAGATTTTCTTTGACGGATTTCTTTCCTTGGTTGTTGATGAGGTTGACCTCTTATCTCCTTGTTGAGCATTTTAGGTTTTGCATTAGAGTTCCTTGCCTCACCCTGAGAGCTAGATTCACCTTCAACAAATTCATGAAAACCAAGACCAGTTTTGATAGCAGGGGATCTTTGACTACTAAGAATATCATCCAAAATCTTAGTACTGTCTTGAAATCGTAACAGTTTATCCTTTTCTTATAATTTAACTTTTAAGATATAAACCTCAACTTGGTGTTGTTCTTCCTTTTCCAGACATTGCTTCTTTATGTTTTCTTCATCTTTTCTTCCTTTTTCCACTTGTTGCCTTAATTCGAGAACTTCATGTTCTTGTTCTTCAAGAGCTTCTTCATTCTGCTTCTTTGATTCTTCAAGATCTTCCTTTAGAGAGAGGATCTTAGATTCAAGTCTCTGGATTGTTATGCTCTGATCATTTATTTCATTTCTTAATGATATCACTACATCTTGCAGCTGCTCCCTTACTCTAGTTACTGTCTCCAACGGATATTTTAATATGGTAACTTCTTCTTTTTCTACATCATTATTTTCATATGCCATGAGAAGTTTAATTTCCTAATTATCTTCATCACTATTGGACAATCCATCACTATTATCATGAGTATAATAACTTCTATTACCTTCTTCAGACATCTTTCCTTTGTTATGAGGGCATCTAGCAGCGTAATGACCAACTCTACTACAAGAAAAACATTCGAAAGGTAGCTTACCTTTGAACCTTCCAGATCCCTGTTGAAGCTTCTTGACAAAATTTACCTCATATTATTCTTCTGAAATGTATCCTGATTCATTGAGTTTTTATTTTTCTTTTGTTGATACTTTAAAAGTGGCTTCTATCATATCTGATGGTCCTCCTTTTCTCATTTCAAAAGCAGTTAAGATTCCATGAAGCTCCGTCATAGTGATATTCTGCAAATCCTGCTTTCCTTCTATGGCAGACAATTTGGATTCAAATTTAGCATATAAGGATCTTAAAAAAATTTCAACTAAGGTAACTTCCTTTATCTCTTCACCCAGATTCTTCATACAATTGACAACATCATCTATATGTAGAAAGTAACTAGCTATGCTTTCATCACTATGCATCTTAAGAATTTCATACTGAATTCTGAGAGTTTGAAGCTTAGCACGTTTTACCTGAGAGTATCCTTCGTAGCTCAGAATGATTTTGTCCCATATTTCTTTGGTTGATTTGAGTTTCATGACCTTGAAAAACTCTGATTTTGACAAACTTCCCAATAAAATAGTAACAGCTTTGGCATTGGTTTCATATTGCTTTCTACTTGGCATATCTGTAGGAATTTCTGATGGAAATGTATATCCTCCTTCCACGATTTCCCAAATATCCATTCCAAGTGATTGTATATAGGATGTGGTTCTTATCTTCTAGTAAACAAAATTGCCCCCATCAAAGATTGGTGGTCTGATGGATCCCTCTCTTTCTTGATTACTCATGATGATGGATCTTCCTTCAAGCGATCAAGATTCTTCTGAAGGACCTCCTCTAATACCTATTGTTGGAAATAATACTGAGGGGGGGGGGGTGAATCAGTATTAGCAAATCAATATAACTTTTTCATTTCATACTATGATTCATATACGCTACTTCAATTAAGGGAACCCACGTGTACACGCAACTGTGTTTAATGAAACTAGCGTATATCCAGTAAACTTATGATTCAGTTAATCCATAATATGTTGTTCTTTAATTAGTGCATAAAAACTTCATTAACCATATAAATAGTAAATAGGTGTGTTATGGCCTAAATCTACCTCAAGCTGAGAAAAGAAAGTCAAGGGTAACATCAAACCACACTTAACCTGGTAGCTAGCTCTACTAGGTCAGGAGAGGGCTCTCTCCTTGTCAATATCAAGAAAATATGGTCAATAAAGATTGAGATTACTGATATAAAACCTAATTTTAGGCTAGGTATAGTGTGGAGGAGTTTGCTTGAAAGGTTTTGGGTCAAAACAACAAGAGAAATGATGATTGGGCTATGGAGTCAATGCCAGTTTTTGTTGGCAAACCTGGGGCAAATTAAGTGCCATGTTCAGCCAAGTGAAGATTGTAAATGTGAGAAGTATAGGGGAGAAAGCCCGCTGCCCTATAGGCATCAGACAAAGGATGAATCTGCAACAACTTTAGATGAAAGAGAATCACGAGGTTGTTCAACAGAGCATCTAGCCAAGGATGAATTCTGCTAAGACAACCATTACAACTAACGGAAAAATCATCATGAAAGGATCATCATTACGGATGTTATGAAACCAGCTCAAGAAAAGATAGAAAAGATAGATCAACACCTTAGAATTCAACCTCTTCGAGGGGGCAACCTCCTTTACATTACATAAATGAACAATTCTTGGATGATACAAAAGAAAATACCTCCTTTCTATATATAGGAGTCTAAGGGGTCATAATATAATCCGAGCTGACATAACAATAATAATGTAAGGGCACAATAATAACAATAGTGGGCTTCTATGGGGTACAATAGTAACAATATGGGCACTACATGGGTACATCAATATAATAAGGGATTAGACTAGTAGTATAGGGGCCTAACATGCCCCTCTCCTTCAAAAAGTGTTGTCCTCAATGCTTGAGTAGTTCTTGATGCTTCTGTATAAAATTCTTGTCCTCCCATGTGGAATCTTCAGCGGGTAAGTTCTTCGACTTGATGAGATACTCTGAAATTGATCGATTTTGTAGCTGTTGGGTTCTTGTTTCTGTGACTTCTCCAGGTTCTAATATGATTTTTCCTTCCTCTTCAAGTTTTGGCAATATTGTTTGAATAGGGATCTTCTGCAACTTTTGAATAAGTGGCCATACTTCTTCGTCCTTCTTCCATTCATCCGTTGCTTCGTTTATCCAATCTGGTTGGATAATAGAAATAGCAAAAAACAATGCTTCCACATCCTCATCCTTGAAGAGTCTTCCCATTCGGTAAGGTCGCCATTTTTTAAGTGCATGTAGTATTTCCAACATTTCCTTCTCATAAATAGCTTGCTTGAGATGTAGCATTAAGAATACCCAATCACCTACATCAAAACATTTTTCACTACAATGTTGATCTACTTGTTGTTTCATTTGATTTTGCACCGAAGTGGCGTTATCCTTTAAAAGTTGGAGAACTTGTTGTTGATGCTCGATGTGATCTTTCACTACTGGAACCTTTTTCTTCTTGATATGCCCTTCTATCTCTAGAGTTTGAGGAGTGGTAATTTCTTCCAATCCCTTACAAGATATGGTCGGATTCAATTCTTGATGCTCGATGTGATCTTTCACTTCTTGAACATTTTTCTTCTTGATATGTCCTTTTATCTTGATAGTTTGAGGAGTGGTAATTTCGACCAATGAATTACAAGATATGGTTGGATTCATTTCTTCTTTCTCTGGGGTGGGGTCCTAGCATATATCCTCTTCTTTTGATGTTTCTTGATCATTTTCTTCCTCCTCTTCATATTCTATGTAAAATAATTTCTTCTCGGCACACTTATGACCTTTAGTGCATTTGCCATCACAATTGTAACAAAGCCCCTTTTCTCTTTTTTCTTCCAATTGTTTTGGTGTAACCCTTGTAGGTTGTGGAAGGCTAGGAGAAACAACACTTCCATCTTTATAGTTGTGAGGGGTATGCTTCCTGGTTTCCATAATTTTGCTTTCTAATATGTCACAAAGCCCTTTTACTCTTTCCAATTATTGTGGTGTTGCTCTAAAGAAGGTGTTGCTATTTGTATCCTCATAATGTGCTATCATTTCCTCCGTGAAGATTGACCAAGTAACAAGTTGTTTACGAGAACAAAGCCCTTCATACCATAAAAATTGATCTGGTTCTAAATATGAAGATGCAATACATACCTTTTGTAACAGTGGTACACCATGTAGATCAAAATATTGCTCCATTTGAAGTATCCAATTTTTCGGATCCTTGCCATCAAACTTCCTCATCTTGCCTTTTCTTGATTTTAGGAGCTCGATATTGAAATGACTATAAATCTGTACTTTCAGATCTTTAAGTTCTGAAATTGTGACCTGCAATAGCCCTCTGTGTCCTCTTTCCAATGCCACCAGTCTGATCCAAGTTGGATTCTCCAAGGATGAGTTATGCACAATCTCCCAAGATGACCTGATTATAGACTAGTTCAATAGAGCGAACTTGTACTACGTGCCACGAGTCACTGTTTCAACCTTTGGATCTGAAAAAGATATACAAGAAACTACAGTCCGTCCTCTTTTTGTGCCTTCTTACGAAATTTCAATCCGATGCTCAGAGAGAAAGTTATGACAATTTTCCCCAGGTCACCTGTTTGGAATGTAATTCAGGAGTCTTCAAAAAGTCCAACTTCCTCAGATCATATCTCCACAAATGTAGTGCAAAAAGCTCTGAAATTCAGACCCGAGATTTAGCGCGATTTCTTCTCAAATGGGTTTTTTTTAGCTTCTGAAATTTCACAGAAAAAAAGTTATAACAAAAACTCCACGATGACCTATTTGGAGCAGCGAAACCCTAGAATCCAAAGCTCTGATACCAAATGTTATGAAACCAGCTCAAGAAAAGATAGATCAACGCCTTAGAATTCAGCCCCTTCGAGGGGGCAACCTCCTTTACATTACATAAATGAACAATTCTTGGATGATACAAATGAAAATACCTCCTTTCTATATATAGGAGTCTAAGGGGTCATAATATAATCCGAGCCGACATAACAATAATAATGTAAGGGCACAATAATAACAATAGTGGGCTTCTATGGGGCACAATAGTAACAATATGGGCACTACATTGGTACATCAATATAATAAGGGGGTTGTACTAATAATAATAAGGGGTTAGACTAGTAGTATAGGGGCCTAACGACAGATGAATTCCTAACATATCACTTAGATAATGCTATAACAAGGCAGAAAAAACATAATGTGTAAATGAATTACAGGAAAAACATACTAAACATCAGCACCATGATGAATCTCAGATCCAAAGGGCAAAAGACTGCTTTATTAAAATGATATTCAGGAAAAAAATTTACACAAAACCAAGATAACCTCTCTCTTGAAAAATTCAAACCTCTACACTATGAAATTCATAAAATTTATACATTTAGCTCATCCCTGTATTAAGGGAATTGAGCTCAACCATCTTCTTCAAAATAGAATCAGTTACATTAAACTTGGACCGAATTTTTGAAAATAGGTGTTGAAGATGAACTCGTATCTCCTAAACCATAGCACCTGTTTCAAAACTAAAAGAGATTTTTGTAGATAAGGTCATTTTGGAGAAAAAACCCTCTCAAATTCTAGAAATTCGTTTCCAGGTGCTCGTAATCCGTGCCACAAAATCATCTCTAAAACAGAAAATCATTAAAAAATTAAATCTGTCAAAATGAGTTGTAAAGATCTAGTCACATATTCAAATTCACGACACCTATGAATAAACTAAAAGAGGTTTTTGTTATATGGCTCATTTTTAACAAAAACCTCCTTTGGTTTTTCAAAATTACTTTCCATCTGTTGTAAAATGGCACTGCACTAAAATGACTAAAACGGTAAAAATGATGAAAAATTTGCTTTGGTTTAATGTAGGCTCCAAATTTCACTGCATATCTCCCACATAGTAGCATCTGTGCATAAATTGAAGGAATTTTTTGTCATTTGGTATGTTATGGACAAAAACCTCTTTCACTTTTGAAAAATCCCTTACCATTATTTTAGAAATTGATCTTGTACTAAATGTGTCATTGTGTGCAACAACTAACCTCAAAACATGCATAGCCAAGAATCACTAATTCATTTTGATCATATCTTCTGATCTAGAAACTGGTTATGGGAGTGTGATATACCATTGGAAATATTTTTCCAAGATTCTTCTGATGTAAATACTTAGGATATGATTTGCACTGAAGATCATGTGCAAAACATCTCTGAAAACTAGACATAGTAAGAGCCCATTTTGATCCCTGGTGATAGGCTGCGAAGACTAGAACTAACATCGGCCTTATTGGGAATGGAAGCTCCTTGCAGGAGTCAAGAACACTGTAGACCAAGTGCCTCATCCATTGGGCAATATGGTCAAACGACTGCAAACTGAAAACAACTCATACCAATCCAAACTGAAATGTTGCCTTTGGCAGCTCATTTATTTACACAAACCTACCCTACTTTGCTGCAAAATCAATGTATCAAGTGATGTTGTAATGCCATATCAACCATTCAAGTAACTGTGACAAAGATGCTACTTGAAAATGCTTCAACCAGGTTACAAATGTAAATGCTAACAACCATCCATGCACAAACTAAATTTGGCTGTGTGAAAGAAAATCTGACTTATCATTCAAACTGAAAAAATACTCCATATATGTGACAATAGGATCAAAGAAACCAGACTATGTTTACTGCCCTAACTCCTCCACACAGACCTCCAACTGCAAACTGTGAATGCAAGCATCCACGAGCAGCTCTATTGTTTCTTGTTTTGAAGGAGGGAGAGTTTCCAAGAACTTTTTGGGATCTCGGAATTCATATGATTGGATCTGATCATTTAAATATTGAATCTCCTTCTCAAATTTTTCAACAACTAACTCAAAGAAATCAGTTTTAGCTTTAGGAGGAAACTTCGGAGATCTCAAACATTGAAGCACGGTAATGAAAAATACTTCATCAATTTCAATATCCACTAACTGATCTCTAACTTCTTTTAAAACTTCACAAAACACAGGGTTTGCCACATACCCTACCATTTTATTTTAGTGCATGAACAGATCAGTGAGCGCTGGAATCTCTGGATTGAGTTGGAGTCGCCAGGTGAATGTTTCAACCTTCATATGTGTCTGACTGTTGTCCACCATCAGCAATCAGATCTGCAACTTGAATGATCTTTCCCGGAGAAGATCTGTCACCTCTTCCCCAGTATGGTCACCACTATGTTAGAGCCTAGATCGACCTCAGGCTGAAGGGAGGCAATCTTAGGATAACTATAAACCACGCTTAACCTGGTAGCTAGCCCTACCAGGTCGGGAGAGGGCTCTCTCCTTGTCAATCTCAAGAAAATATGGTCAATAAAGTTTGAGATGACTGATATAAAGACTAATTTTAGGCTAAGTATAGTGTGAAAGAGTTTGTTTGAAAGGTTTTGGGTCGAAACAGCAAGAGAAAGGATGATTGGGCTATGGAGTCAATGCCAGTTTCTGCCGGAAAACCTGGGGAAAATTAAGTGCCATGTTCAACCAAGTGAAGATTATAAATGTGATAAGTATAGGGTAGAAATCCCACTGCCCTGCAGGCATCAGACAAAGGATGAATCTGCAACAACAACTTTAGATGAAAAAGAATCATGAGGTTGTTCAACAAAGCATCTAGCCAAGGATGAATTCTGCTAAGACAACTATTACAACTAACAGGAAAATCATCATGAAAGGAGCATCATTACGGATGAATTTCTAGCATATCACTTAGATAATGTTGTAACAAGGCAGAAAAAACATAATGTGTAAATGAATTACAGGAAAAACATACTAAACATCAACACTGTGATGAATCTCAGACCCAAAGGGAAAAAGACTGCTTTATTAAAATGATATTCAAGAAAAAAAATTACACAAAGGCAAGACAGTCTCTCTGCTGCGAAAATTGAACCTCTACACTATGAAATTCATAAAATTTATACATTTAGCTCATTCCTGTATTAAGGGAATTGAGCTCAACCATCTTCTTCAAAATAGAATCAGTTACATTAAACTTGGACCGAATTTCTAAAAATTGGTGTTGAAGATGAACTCGTATCTCCTAAACCATAGCACCTGTTACAAAATTGAAAGAGGTTTTTGTAGATAAGGTCATTTTGGAGAAATAATCTCCCAAATTCTGGAAATTCTTTTTCAAGTGCTCGTAATCTATGCCACAAAATCATCTCTAAAACAGAAAATCATTAAAAACTTAAATCTATCAAAATGAGTTGTAAATATCTAGTCACATACTCAAATTCATGACACCTAAGAATAAACTGAAAGAGGTTTTTGTTATATGATTCGTGGTTAACAAAAATATCCTTGGGGTTTGCAAAATTACTTTCCATCTGTTGTAAAATGGCACCGCACTAAAATGACTAAAGCAATAAAAATTATGAAAAATTTGCTTTGTTTTAATGTAGGCTCCAAATATCACTGCATATCTCCCACATAGTAGCACCTGTGCATAAACTAAAGGAGTTTTTTGTTATTTGGTATGTAATGGACAAAAACCTCTTTGACTTTTGAAAAATTCCTTACCATTATTTCAAAAACTGATCTTGTACTAAAATTGTCATTGTGTGCAGCAACTGACCTCAAAACATGCATAACCAAGAATCACTCATACATTTCGATCATATCTTCTGATCCAGAAACCGGTTACGGGAGTGTGATATACTATTGGAAATATTTTTCCAAGATTCTTCTGATGGAAATACTTAGGATATGATTTGCACTAAATATCATGTGCAAAACATCTCTGAAAACTAGACATAGTAAGAGCCCATTTTGATCCCTAGTGACAGGCTGCGAAGACTAGAACTAACAAGGTGCAGTAAAACAGAACAAATCATCACACATGAACGTCGTGATGTAAGGTGTAAACCCAATTCGAGAACAAAACCACCTGCTGTCGTCTTCCTTTAATATAAGAAAAACATGTTTACAATCTTGTACTGGCGTAGACTCATACCAGTACACAAGCACCCACCTGCAGAAGGATACAACTTCTCTCATTCTCCAACTACCACTGGAAGGGAGCTACAACCCCCTGGCTCTTGTACTAGCTGATATATTTACTAGTACATAGTTGTTGGCCTATAGAAGGCTTTGACCTTCTCTCTTTCCTCCAGGGACCACATTTCATAAATTTTTAGACTAGATCCATCAATAACATCAAAGCACAAAATCAATCACCACTGCAATACAACCATCAACTATATCCACATCATCAATCTCTGAATCACCCAACTGTTAGAAAATTATATATTACGGAGCAATGGAACACATAAAATATTGCAGAAATATAAACACAGAAAACGCATAAAACATGAGAGACACAGATATATGTGGTTCACCCAGTTTGGGCTACGTCCACAGAGAAACAGCCAGTCCTTCTTTCATTGTATTATCCAGTAAACTAAAGAGATACAGCCTACAACAGATCCGGTGTAACACCCTCTTCACTCTCAATCTCCTCTCTCTTCCTCACTCAGAATACATATATGCATAGAAGCAATACAATTCCCTCATATATAGTGAGGGGTTTCCTTCTAGGGCAAAAAAACCCTAAATTAAACATAACTTCTACTGTCAGATCATCCACCTTATGAACAGCCCAGATTGACTAGAAATTACTAGACTTTTACAAGGAAATTTTACATCTATTTTTTAGCTTCGACGTCACTACCCTCGAACCCCCGTCGGGGGACCGCTAGCCCCCAGACCCCCCAAGCCGAGGGCGATTAGCCCCCCGGAGGGGGGACAAGTCCCCCCCACACCCCTGCATGGAGGGGTGTACAGTCTTCTTGGGGTATACATCTGGCTGAAACCTTTGAATACAGAAGATAATCAGGCTCCACACCCAACAATCTCCCACTTGGAGACTGATTATAGCAACTCCACCACTGCTTCATTTGCTAGACAATAACTCCACTTTGGACGTGGCTATTTCTCATCTTCTTCATCATACTTGAAGACCAATTGAAACTGAGCAGATTCTCATTTTCTCCTTGGTTACAACTTTTTTTAACATATCTGTAGGATTCTGGCTAGTGTGTGTCTTTTCTAGCTTCAACTGGCCATCTTCCAATGCTGACTATATGAAATGGTACTTGAGATGTATATGTTTGGTCTTGGAATGAAATGCAGAGTTCTTTGCAAGATGTATGGCAATCTGGATGTCACTGTATAACCTACCAAACTCCTGCTTCTTACCCAATTCATCCAGAAACCTTTGTAACCAAATCATTTCTTTACTACCCTCTGTAGCAGCAACATACTCTACTTCTGTTGTTGAAAGTGCAACATAACTTTGGATTTTTGAAACCCAACTGACAGCTGTTCCACTTACAGTAAATACATATCCTGTAGTGCTCCTCCTGTTATCTCTGTCACCTGCCATATCTGCATCAACATATCCCTGTAGAGAAATGTTTGAACCATCAAAGCATAATGCCTGATTTGTGGTACCTCTCAAATACTTGAGAATCCACTTCACTGCCATCCAATGTTCTTTTCCTGGATTGTTCATGTACCTGCTTACAACTCCCACTACATGTGCAATATCAGGCCTTGTGCATAACATTGCATACATTAAGCTTCCAACTGCTAATGCATATGGAACTTTAGACATATGAGCCATTTCTTCCTGAGTCTTGGGACACGCCTCCTTACTTAATTTGAAATTTCTAGCCAAAGGTATACCAACTGGTTTTGTATTCTGCATATTAAACCTTTTCAACACCTTTTCTATGTACTCACTTTGAGACAATGTTAATTTGCAATTCCTCCTGTCTCTAGTTATTCTCATATCAAGGATTTGTTTTGCAACACCCAAATTCTTCATTGCAAATGAGTTTGCCAATTTTCTTTTGAGCACATTTATGTCGTGCATGTTAGAACCTGCAAAAGGCATGTCATCTACATACAATAACAATATAATATAGCTGCCATCATTTTGCCTTTTGAGATAAACACAATGATCAGAGTGACATCTAGTATAACCTTGTTCAGACATAAACCTATCAAATTTTAGATACCACTACCTTGGAGCCTGTTTTAAGCCATACAAGCTCTTCTTCAACCTGAACACTAGTTTCTCCTTCCCTTTTACCTCATATCCTTGTGGTTGCTGCATATATATCTCTTCCTCCAAATCCCCATGGAGAAAGGTTGTCTTTACATCTAACTGCTCAAGATGCGAATCTTCAACTGCTACTAGACTTAAAATAGTTTGGATTGAAGTCATTTTAACAATAGGAGAAAATATTTCATCAAAATCAATACCTTTCTTTTCTGCAAACCCCTTCACCACAAGTCTAGATTTGTACCTCCGTTTTCCTCCATCTTCTTCCTTCAGCCTGTAAACCCATTTATTTTGCAATGTTGTTTTACCTGCAGGAAACTTGACTAAGTCCCAAGTCTGGTTCTGTGCTAAGGAATCCATATCTTCTTTCATGGCTTGCTCCCACTTCTTCCTCGTTTCTACCTGCACTGCTTCTTCATAACATTCTGGTTCACCAGAATCAGTCAACAATACATAATTAATGAAGGAGAGTATCGTTCATGGGGTCGACTTATCCTGGTAGATCTTCTAACACCACTTTCAGGTGTTTGAAGTGCTCGTTGCTGTTTTGGTTGTTGTTCTGGCTATTGATCATTATGTTTTTCAGGCACCATCACTTTTTCTGTGATATCGTCAAGCACTATCTATTCTTTGTTTTCTTTTTCTTATTTCTTTTCCTGCAACTGATTCTTATACAAGACCTTTTCATTGAATATTACATCTCTGCTCCTAATGATTTTTTGATTTTCATAATCATATAGGTGATAATCAAAATCATTAACACCATATCCAATAAAGGTACATTTCTTTGATTTTGCCTCAAGCTTTGTTCTATTTTCTTTGTTAATGTGGACAAAAGCTTCACAACCAAAAGTCTTTAAAAATGAGTAGTTTACCTTTTTACCTATCCATGCCTCCTCTGGAATACCACCATCCAAGGAACTTGAAGGTCCTTTGTTTATTAGATAAATAGCAGTGTCTACAGCATCTGCCCAAAATTGTAAAGGTAATCCTGCATGCAATCTCATGCACCTTGCACACTCCATGATTGTCCTGTTCATCCTTTCTGACACACCATTTTCTTATGATGTTCCTGGAACTATCTTCTCTCTGTGAATTCCATTCTCTGAACAGTACCTATCAAACTCTTTGCTACAGTATTCACCTCCATTATCTGATCTGAGACACTTCAACCTTTTCCCTGTGTCATTTTCAACCAAAGCTTTCCATTTCTTGAAAGTATCAAATATATTAGATTTATTTCGAATACAATAAATCCAGGTTTTTCTGGTTGCATCATAAATAAAAGTAACATAATAACGAGAGCCACCAAGAGATGATACCTGAGCAGGTCCCCATACATCTGTATGCACAAGCTCTAATTTTTTGCTCTTCTTTTCTTTCCCAACTCTAAGGAACCTGACTCTCTTCTGTTTTCCATAAACACAATTCTCACAGAATTTTAAATCAACATGCTTCAAACTTGGCAACAAATTTCTTGAGTGAAGAATCTACATCCCCGTCTCACTCATGTGCCTGATCCTATGATGCCACAATGTCGTATCTTCTCCCATAGAGGTTAAAGCATTAATAGAATTAGAAATACCATTGCATAAATACAATGTACGAACCTTTTCTCCTTTTGCTATTACCAGGGATCCTTTAGTGACCTTCCAGGTTTTATCTGTGAAAGTACTTACGCAACCTTCACCTCCCAACTACCCAGTTGAAATAAGATTTTTCTTCAAATCTGCAACATGCCTTACCTTCTTCAACAACCATTGGTTTCCATTCTGTTGTTTTATGAAAACTATACCCATTCCAATTATTTTACAAGGTTTATCATCACCCAATCAAACCTGTCCAAAATCTCCTTGAACATAATCATGAAAATGTTTCCTATCAGGTGTGGCATGGAATGAGGCCCCTGAATCTACCACCTAGGCATCAATAATATTTTCTAATGAAAGAATCAAAGCATCTTGCAACACATCACCTGTTACATTCGCTTCATGATTGTTTTCTTGCTGCGCGTCTCCTTCTTTTCCCTTCCGAGACTTGCAATCTTTCTTCAGGTGTCCTTTCTTCCCACATTTCCAGCACACTATCCCTGATTTGGACTTGGATCTGCCTTTTCTTGACTTACTGTGATATCCTAGGCTCTTTCCTCTTTCCATTTTTCTTTCCCTATTTTCTACAGTCAAAGCATTACCTGATGTCTCACCGGAGCTTTTCCGTCGCATTTCCTCACTAAGGATTGCACCAACAACATCATCAAACTTTAAAGTACTAGATCCAGAGACAGAGTTACTAACGACCATAACTAAAGCATTCCAACTTTCTGGCAATGAGCATAGAAATAACAGAGCCCTAACTTCATCATCAAAATTTACCCCTACAGAACTTAATTGACTTGTAACTGTATTAAAATCATTTAAATGATCTGCAATAGATCCACCTTCTGACATCTTCATATTAAATAAATGCTTCATAAGAAACACCTTATTTGAGGCTGAGGGTTTTTCATATAGTTTGGCCAATGCCAACATTAAAACCTGTGTTGTCATTTCCTTTGAAATATTAAATGCTACCGACGCTGTTAGGCACAGCCGTATTGTTCCAAGTGCCTTTCTGTCTAGAATATCGCATTCTATGTTTGTCATACTTGTCGACTTCTTTGTCTTTCCGCTCAATGGTAGGTATAGATCTCTCTGATACATGTAATCTTCCATTTGCATCTTCCACAGCTAGTAGTTTTGGCCATTGAATTTTTCAACCCTAAACCTACCACCTTCCACCATTGCTCCCACTCGAACCAGGAACCCTTCTCTCCTGCGAGTTTATCAGCCAAATAGATCTTCGACTTTGATACTAGTTGTTAGAAAATTATATATTATGGAGAAATAGAACACATAAAATATTGTAGAAATATAAACACAGAAAACACATAAAACAAGAGAGACATAGATATACGTGGTTCACCTAGTTTGGGCTACGTCCACGGAGAAACAGCCAGTCCTTCTTTTATTATATTATCGGCAAACTGAAGAGATACAACCTACAACAGATCTACTGTAACACCCTCTTTGCTCTCAATCTCCTCTCTCTTCCTCACTCAGAATACATATGTTCATAGATGCAATACAATTCCCTCATATATAGTGACGGGTTTCCTTCTAGGGAAAAAAAACCATAAATTAAACATAACTTCTACCGTTAGATCATCCACCTAATGAACGGCCCAAATTGACTAGAAATTATTAGACTTTTACAAGGCAATTTTACATCTATTTTCTAGCTTCGGGGGCGCTACCCCCGAACCCCCACCAGGGGACCACTGGCCCACGGACCCCCTAGCTGAGGGGAATTAGCCCCCCTGGACCCCTCGCAGGGGGGAAAAGTCCCCCCCCCCACGCCCTCGCGTGGAGGGGTGTACAGTCTTCCTGGGGTATACATCCAGCTGAAACCTTTGAATACAGAAGATAATCAGGCTTCACACCCAACACCAACAACTGAATCACTGAAAACCTGTTATCAAAACACAGTTACCAGAACACAAAGTAGAACCCAGAACTCTGCAACAACCACTTGAACCAACAACAACCTCAAATATCAAATCTCATAATGTATACACTACTTGGTTGTGTCAAACCAACATGTATACGCCCTTTCACCAAAGGGAACCAGTGTACAGATCTAAAAATAATTACTTATACCTTCGCTACAATTTACTACTTCAGATATACACAGATCATTTGATATAAAGGATAAGATATGCATCAGTATTCAGATTTGAACTAATCATGATCATACCATATAATGATATTGCATTTTAGTCTTCATGATCCCAGTCCATCAACCTTCATTCACCACATAGGTGCATCCTTACCAAAGTATCACATACCCATAACCTACATACTAGATCTCACACTTCATCATATATTCATCACTTGCATGCCTTGGCCTAATGATCTTCTCCTCCTTTTATAGTCTTAGGCCTTGCTCAATACCATGGACTAAAACCACTTAGGATCAATACCTTAGATCCAATACCTAGGGTCAATACCTCGGACCCAATACCTTGGACCAATACAATGGATCAAATACTTCAGACCAAAAACTTAGTTTTCCAAGGTATACGCGCTTTTCCTCTTGTGAAAGTGTGTGTGTACGTATACACGACTTTGTATATAGTGAACCTGCATGTATACATGACTTGGTCAATGGTGAAACTGCATATACCTTGTTCATATACACGACTTTGTATACAGTGAGCCTGCGAGTATACGTGGCTTGGTCAATGGTGAACCTGCGTATACCTTTCTTTCTTCATTCTTTGTTGATTACCTGCTATACTGTGATCATTCATTTGAGAGAGTTTCCATCAAGGACAATACCTGTGTCATAATGCCAACACATACTACATTTGTGGCTACATGGTTTGCTACAACTATTGCGAGGGTGGCCCCTGCGGTTGTTGCAGTTATCCTTACTGTGGCATGATCTGGCCTTGTTGCTGCATGGATGGCCCCTGTTGCAATGAAGGTTGCCCTTGCTACTGCATGGATGGCCCTTGCTACAATGAAGGTTGCACTTGCTACTGCAGGAGTTATCCTTGTTGCTACAAAGGTAGTTAAACAGTTCCTGGGACGACGGCTTGAATGTTCGCAAACTGTATCTAGCCATACCCACCCAGCATGATGGATAGACCAGGCTGGACATAGGGTCTAGGCTGATGTATGTATGACAGATTAGCCATTTCTTGTGAACCATATGGAACATAAGGAGGTTGGTACTGACCTTGAGCCATATTGGGTTGTTGGTACTAGACATGACTTGACCCAGACGGACCAACATTGGGTTGTTGGTACTGGACATGACTTGACATAGACGAACCAACATTAGGTTGTTGGTACTGGACATTACTTGATCTAGCAGGGCCAGCATGATTTGAAATGGCACCCGAAGAGGGTTGGTTCATCCCAACTATGTGAGGTTGTGAACCACTCACATTGGTTGTTCCAGACATCATAGAAACATTCAGACTTTGCCCCCCAGATGGTGGAACAACCTGTCCACTTACTAGAGGGATCGAAGAACTGATAGCGACATGACTCGAGATCACCGGTTGAACTGGATGGGTCACTTGGACCGACAAAACAAGAGGGTTGGGAATGGTGGGTTGCACCGGGACTTAAGTAACTGCAGAAATCACCGTTTGTTAGGTGGTCGAATTCTGAATGAACGGACCTGTGGCAGGTGTTAGAGTCGATCTGGTCAGCCCTTCGTCAGAGATCAAAGCTCTTTGTGCATTTCAATTTTAGGTGTCCTGCTCCATCCACTCAGCTGCATTTCACTAGGGACATGCCGTGATCTGACAGAGATAGTCATGCTGGTCATTTTCCCTCATCTCTGGCCCCTGCTGGTTCAGGTCTTTGTACATAATCACTGAAATTTCATGATAATCGAGGTCTGGCCATATTACAGGACATAGTCATTTTTATTGTTGGGTCTAGGAAATCATCAATGTGGTCTTTGAAAAACATGTCTAGAATGAGCCATGTAGGCCAGAATGAGACCTTATACAACTGCAGTTCATAAAGCTTCATCATCACCTGAAGGGACATCGACTCTTCTTCAGAACTCTGTTTTGAAGAAAAGTCAAACAAGGTCAACTATGACAAAATTTTCCAAAAATCGACAGTTGACACTTTTAGATGCAGTCATGGATTTCAAAGCCAGAGGCCCAGTCACACAGTTCCCATAAAGAAATGCCGAAAATTTTATAATGAGAGCCAAAATTTCAAAGAAAAAGGGAAAAAGCAGAGTGTTTTAAAGTCAATAAAAAGTGCAAAACTTAAACATTATAAAGTGGGTTTTCAAAGAAGAAAAAATTGAACCCAACTCTCTCAAAGCCTATATATATTTGTTTTGACCCAAAACTAAGTCATTGTGATAAGGAAAAGCTTGAGAGAGGCATTGTTGAAGAAAAGAGAGCTAAGGAGGAGGAATTCAAGTAAGGAGGGCAGATTTCTAGGTGGCGCGGCGCATACACCAAGGCGCGCGATGCACACGGGGGGCGCGACGCACCGGCAGCCAACCCACAGTGAAAAATCGAAAAAGGCGCGACGCACTAGGCTTGGCGCACAACGTACAGAGCCAGGGAGCTCAAAAACACTTGCAAATCCATTCTATATCCCGGTTGAAGGCTAGCAAGCAAGAGGTAGGCTCTAATGAAACCCCTTCTCTGTAAATTTGGTCAATGGTTGGTGTTCCTAAGATGTTGAAGGGTATCCGAAAGCACGCTTGGCCATCCATGAAAATACTCATCAAAGCAAATGATAAACGGGGTTGCAAATTCGAAGACACCACCAAGGTTTTGTTTCCCCTCCCCCTTGTCCCCTCACTCCTCATCTTAGTCAGCTCTATTCCACCTTGCCTCCTAAAGAAAACACCCAAAAATGCCCTAAAGCCCTCTCCTCTATTTTTCCAAGAAAAGGAATGTCGTTGGACAGTGTGCGGCGCACACACAAGGTGGCGCGGCGCACTCAGGGCGTGCGGCGCACTGGGAGCCCGGCCACAGTGTTAACACTGCACTGGCGCGGCACATACCCGGCGCGCGGCGCACTGGGAAAAGCGCGCGGCGCACAGGCCTGTGAGCCTAAAAAAGCACCGAATCTCCCAAATTTTCATAAATGGCTCTCAAATTTGCAGAGGTGGCCATAGATCCTTTCAACATTGATCCTTAAACTCAAAGAAAAATATGTTTTGGTGACTATGAAATCAAAGGCAAATTTTTATTAAGCAAACACAAAAATGACACAAAGAAGGGCAAAGAGCTAGGGTTTTGCTACAGTAACATGATTGCTAAATATGCTCCTATCCTATCTCTATCAGCTAAATTCTCCTGGAGCAAGTTTTCCTAATAGTTACCCTAGCTACATTGTAATCATATCCATTTTTGCCCCCTTTATTCTTATAGATCAAAATATCCCAAACCCTACCCCATCAAAACCATACCCCAAGCACTCCCAAATCCCTGATAAATTTCTCCTTTAAACCCCTATTCCCCTTTTCATCATTCCCCTCCTAACACTCCCCTGTTTTATTGTCCCCTTGGTGACAGATTTTCAGAGCATTCATCAGTTTCATTGGATTCAGAGGGCAGCACTAAACTCAGGGTACAAGCAGCAGTGATGGCATCAGAAAATTCATCAGATTATGAGGGGGATACACACAGTGACACATCTTCAGGAGAGAGGGCCCATAGGAGACATCATCGGAGTGGCAGACATCTCAGAGACGAGCCCAACACCCTCACAGAGCTACAGGCATGACCACTTGCCATGTCTTGTTTCCAGCACTCGGCATGTTATGAATTTTGCCAAAGGGTGGCAAATGTCAGAGTACATCATGAGTTGGCCCGCCTTTTTGCACTTCATCTATAGGGAGGCCAATCTGTCCTGGCTGGGGTCACTTTCACCTTGACACCGGAGGCTATATCAGTGGCAACAGGGATATCTAACGTTGTGGAGCAGTGGCATAAGAAAAAGAAGTTGGAGAGGCATCACTATGAGCCTTACATCAAGAACAGATGCTCGAGCCAGCTCACCAGGGTTTTTCCATTCAGATTTTTGAGGGATGAGTATGCCCCACTCATGAGATTGATCATGAAATATTTCATTTGCGAGGGGAGGTTTTCTCGCCTTTATGCATATCACATCCGCTTGCTCATGCACTTCATCAGGGTGAAGATGATGAGCCTCCCATTTTTCATCTGCAACAACATTGAGAAGATGAAAAACTTCATGCAGCGCAAGACCCCACGATAGTAGCTAAACAGTGTCTATCATTTTTCTCTCATCTGGATTTTATGGTAGAAAATTATATATTACGGAGCAATGGAACACATAAAATATTGCAGAAATATAAACACAGAAAAATGCACAAAACAAGAGAGACACAGATATACGTGGTTCACCCAGTTTTGGCTACGTCCACCCCGAACAGCCAGTCCTTCCTTTTTATTATCCAGCAAAATGAAGAGACACAACCTACAGCAAATCCACTGTAATGTCCTCTGTTTTCTCTCACAGTCTCACCTCTCTGTTTCTCGCTCACAGAATACACATCTATCACACAGCCTCAAATACAATACCCTCATACAAAGAGAGGGGTTGCCTTCTAGGGAAAAAAACCCTAAACTAAACATAAGTTCTACCATCAGATCATCCGCCTAATGAACGGCCCAGATTGACTAGAAATTACTATACTTTTACAAGGCAATTTTACAGCTGTTTTTAGCTTCGGGGGCGCTGCCCCCGAAACCCCCCGCCAAGGGGGCTCCCAAAGGTCGCAGCCGCCCCCCCCTGGACCCCCCCTGCAGCGAACATTTTACGGGCGGTGTTGCCGCCCCCATTTCGAACTGGGGTCCTATGTGGCGATACCTTTGAATATAGAAGATAATCAGGCTCCACACCCAACAATCTCCCACTTGGAGACTGATTGTAGCAACTCCACCGCTGCTCCATTTGTTGGACAATGACTCCTCTTTGGACCTGGCTGTTTCTCATCTTCATCATCATCCTTGAAGACCAACTGAAACTGAGCATATTCTCAGTTTCTCCCTGGTTACAACTTTTGTTAGCATATCTGCAGGATTCTGGCTAGTGTGTATCTTTTCCAGCTTCAACTCTCCATCTTCCAACACTGATCGTATGAAATGGTACTTGAGCTGTGTGTGTTTAGTCCTGGAATGAAACGCTGAGTTCTTTGCAAGATGAATGGCACTTTGTCTATCACTGTATAACGTGCCCATATCATGCTCCTTACCCAATTCACCCATAAACCTTTGTAACCAAATCATTTCTTTACTAGCCTCTGTAGCAGCAACATACTCTGCTTCTGTTGTTGAAAGTGCAACAACACTTTGGATTTTTGAAACCCAACTGATAGCTGTTCCTCCAACAGTAAATACATATCCTGTAGTGCTCCTCCTGTTATCTCTGTCACTTGCCATATCTGCATCAACATATCCTTGTAGGGAGATGTTAGAACCACCAAAGCATAATGCTTGATTTGTGGTACCTTTCAAATATCTGAGAATCCATTTTACTGCCATCCAATGTTCCTTTCCTGGATTGTTCATGTACCTACTTACAACTCCCACTGCATGTGCAATATCAGGCCTTGTGCAGACCATTGCATACATTAAGCTTCCAACTGCTGATGCATATGGAACTTTAGACATATAATCCATGTCTTCTTGGGTCTTTGGGCACATTTCCTTGCTAAGTTTGAAATGGCTAGCAAAAGGTGTACTAACTGGTTTTGCATTGTGCATGTTAAATCTTTTCAACACCTTTTGTATGTACTCATTCTGAGACAATGTTAATTTACGATTTTTCCTGTCTCTAGTTATTCTCATACCAAGGATTTGTTTTGCAGCTCCCAAATCCTTCATTGCAAATGAATTTGCCAATTTTCTTTTGAGCACATTTATTTCCTGCATGTTAGATCCTGCAACAAGCATGTCATCTACATACAATAACAATATAATATAGCTGCCATCATTTTGCTTTTTCAAATAAACACAATGATCAGAGTGACATCTAGTATAACCTTGTTCAGACATAAACTTGTCAAATTTTAGATGCCACTGCCTTGGAGCCTGTTTTAAGCCATACAAGCTCTTCTTCAACCTGCACACTAGTTTCTCCTTCCCTTTCACCTCATATCCTTGTGGATGCTGCATATATATCTCTTCCTCCAAATCCCCATGGAGAAAGGCTGTCTTTACATCTAACTGCTCAAGATGCAAATCTTCAGCTGCTACAAGACTTAAAATAGTTCTGATTGAAGTCATTTTAACAACAGGAGAAAATATTTCATCAAAATCAATACCTTTCTTCTGTGAAAACCCCTTCACCACAAGTCTAGCTTTATACCTCTGTTTTCCTCCATCTTCTTCCTTCAGCCTGTAAACCCATTTATTCTTCAATGTCATTTTTCCTACAGGCAACCTGACTAAATCCCAAGTCTGGTTATGCATTAAGGAGTCCATCTCTTCTTCCATGGCTACCTCCCACTTCTTCCTGCTTTCAACCTGCATTGCTTCTTCATAACATTCGGGTTCACCGGAATCAGTCAGCAATAAATAATATAATGAAGGAGAGTATCGTTCAGGGGATCTACTTATCCTGGTAGATCTTCTAACACCACTTTCAGGTGTTTCAGGTGCCTGTTGTTGTTGTGGTGGTTGCTGTTGTTGTGGTTGTTGATTATTATTATTTTTAGGCACCTTTACTTTTTCAGTGATTTCATCAAAAACTGCGTATTCCTTGTTTTCCTTTTCCTGTTTCTTTTCCTGCAACTGATTCTTATACAAGACCTTTTCATTGAATATTACATCTCTGCTCCTAATGATTTTGTGATTTTCGTAATCATATAAGCGATAACCAAAATCATTAACACCATATCCAATAAAGGTACATTTCTTTGACTTTGCCTCAAGCTTTGTTCTATTTTCTTTATCAATATGAACAAAGGCCTCACAACCAAAAGGCTTTAAAATAGAGTAGTTTACCTTTTTACCTATCCATGCTTCCTCTGGAACACCACCATCCAAGGAACTTGAAGGCCCTCTGTTTATTAGATAAACAACAGTGTCTACAGCATCTACCCAAAACTGTAAAGGCAATCCTGCATGCAATCTCATACACCTTGCACGCTCCATGATTGTTCTGTTCATCCTTTCTAACACACCATTTTCTTGTGGTGTTCTTGGAACTATCTTCTCTCTGCGAATTCCATGCTCTGAACAGTACCTATCAAACTCTTTGCTGCAATATTCACCTCCATTGTCTGATCTAAGACACTTCAATTTCTTTCCTGTCTCAATCTCAACCAAAGCTTTCCATTTCTTGAAAGTATCAAATACATCAGATTTATTCTTAATACAATAAATCCAAGTTTTTCTAGTTGCATCATCAATAAAAGTAACATAATAACGAGAGCCACCAAGAGATGATACCTGAGCAGGTCCCCATACATCTGTATGCACAAGCTCTAATTTTTCATTCTTCTTTTCTTTCCCAACTCTGAGAAATCTGACTCTCTTCTGTTTTCCATAAATGCAATTCTCACAGAAGTCCAAATCAACATTCTTCAAACCCGGCAACAAATTCCTTGAGTGAAGAATCTTCATCCCCTTTTCACTCGTGTGTCCGAGCCTATGATGCCATAATGCTGCATCTGCTCCTTTGGAAGTTAAAGCATTAACAGAGTTAGAAATACCATTGCATAAATACAATGTACCAACCTTTTCGCCTTTTGCTATTACCAGGGCTCCTTTGGTGACCTTCCAAGCTTTATCTGTGAAAGTTGTCACACAACCTTCACCGCCTAACTGCCCTGTTGAAATCAGATTTTTCTTTAGATCTGGAACATGCCTTACCTCCTTTAATAGCCATTGGTTTCCATTCTGCTGTTTTACAAGAACCTTACCCATTCCAACGATTTTACAAGGTTTATCATCACCCAGACGAACTTGTCCAAAATCTCCTTGAACATAGTCATGAAAGTATTTCTTATCAGGTGTGGCATGGAATGAAGCCCCTGAATCTACCACCCAGGAATCAGTAATATTTTCAAAAGAAAGAATCAAAGCATCTTGTAACACCTCACCTGTCACATTTGCTTCATGATTGTTTTCTTGTTGTGCATCTCCTTCTTTTCCCTTCCGAGATCTACAGTCTTTCTTTAGGTGTCCTTTCTTTCCACATTTCCAGCACACTATCCCTGATCTAGACTTGGATCTGCCTTTCCTTGATTTACTGCGATATCCTGAGCTCTTTCCTCTTTCCATTTTTCTTCCTCTAGACTCTGCACTCAAAGCATTTCCCGATGTCTCACCGAAGCTTTTCCATCGCATTTCCTCGCTAAGGATAGCACCGACAACATCATCAAACTTTAAAGTACTAGATCCAGAAACGGAGTTACTAATGGCCATTACCAAACCATTCCAACTTTCTGGTAATGAGCACAAGAATAACAGAGCTCTAACTTCATCATCAAAGTTTACCCCTACAGAACTTAACTGACTTGTAACTGTATTAAAATCATTTAAATGGTTTGCAACAGATCCACCTTCCGACATATTCATATTAAATAACCGTTTCATAAGAAATACCTTGTTTGAGGCCGAGGGTTTTTCATATAGTTTCGACAACGTCTGCATCAAACCCTCTATCGTGGTTTCCTTCGAAATATTGAAGGCGACTGACGAGCAAGGCACAACCGTATTGTTCCGAGTGCCTTTCTATCGACAAGGTTCCATTCTTCGTCTTTCATACCCGTCGGCATCTTTGTTTTTCCGCCCAATGGTAGGTATAGATCTTTCTGATACAGATAATCTTCCATCTGCATCTTCCACAGCGAGAAGTTTTGGCCGTTAAATTTCTCGACCCTAAACTTACCATCTTCCGCCATTGCTCCCACTCGAACCAGGAACCCTTCTTTCCTACGAGTTTATCAGCCAAATAGACCTTCGGCTCTGATACCAGTTGTTAGAAAATTATATATTACGGAGCAATGGAACACATAAAATATTGCAGAAATATAAACACAAAAAAATGCACAAAACAAGAGAGACACAGATATACGTGGTTCACCCAGTTTGGGCTACGTCCACCCCGAACAGCCAGTCCTTCCTTTTTATTATCCAGCAAAATGAAGAGACACAACCTACAGCAAATCCGCTGTAATGTCCTCTGTTTTCTCTCACAGTCTCACCTCTCTGTTTCTCGCTCACAGAATACACATCTATCACACAGCCTCAAATACAATACCCTCATACAAAGAGAGGGGTTGCCTTCTAGGGAAAAAAACCCTAAACTAAACATAAGTTCTACCATCAGATCATCCGCCTAATGAACGGCCCAGATTGACTAGAAATTACTATACTTTTACAAGGCAATTTTACAGCTGTTTTTAGCTTCGGGGGCGCTGCCCCCGAAACCCCCCACCAAGGGGGGGCTCCCAAAGGTCACAGCCCCCCCCCCTGGACCCCCCTTGCAGCGAACATTTTACGGGCGGCGTTGCCGCCCCCATTTCGAACTCGGGTCCTATGTGGCGATACCTTTGAATATAGAAGATAATCAGGCTCCACACCCAACATTTTAGTGGACCATCAGTTGGGATTGCAGGGTATTGCTTGGGAGGACTTCATATCGCATGATTTCTTCAGCGCTCCACCAATGATATCAGAGGCAGAGCATGAGCTGGGAGGTCCTTCATATTAGTTTGAGCCTGAGATGGGAAGTCCTTCACATCAGTTTGAGAGTCATGAGACTTCCACCATGCCAATTTTCATCACATATCAGAGAGGCTATCCGAGAAGCACCAGTCCGTTGTTTGCAGCAGTAAAGCGAGTGTTATCTCCACCCGGGGTGGAAGGGGCCTCGCTTCACCATCAGCATCACAGGAGCAGGGTAAGGGCAAGGCGCTAGTGCAGGAGGAGGGGCCATCAGGTGAGCAAGACACCGAGTTCGTTCTCCTCCAGGATGATGAGACCGATGCAAAACCCCCCAATGAGGAGCTTATAGAGATCATCAAGGAGCAGCAATCGGAGATTGAAGACTTGAACATTGATCTAGAAAGGGCCAAGTGGAACATGAACTACCTGGAGTGGAGAAACAAACAGCTTGAGGACCAACAGATGATCATGGAGCTGCAGAACATCCGTGAGCAATGCCAAGCTGCTCAAAGAAGAAGGGTTTCGCTCACCTCTTTGGAGCAAGAAATCAATGAAGACCGGGAGTCCAACCTTGAGAGGGTCAACATGCATTTGGAGAGGCTGTTGGACAAAGAAAACAAGGAGAAAGACATGCTGAGGTGCATGACTTATCACTACCAGGCCCGCAACATGAGTTCCAAGGCAAGAATCAGGAGCCTAAAGGCAAAATTGAGCAAAGTGAGAAAAGAGGCAAAAGAGGCAAAGGAGGCAAAGGAGCAATATCAGCTTCGAATCTTGGCTGAGGCTTCCTTGGCATAGTAAAGCACTTCATAGGGAACCTCTAGCCCAAATTCCAAAAAATTTGGGCAAATTTTGGTCACAGGCAAAATTTTTTAGCACAAAACAGGAAATTTCTCCCTGTGCGTCGCGCCACTGGCGCAACGCTAAAATTCTAGCACTCTAATCGAGGAACCGCTTGCATATTTGGATTCAGCATCAAAAAATACGTCTACTGGTGTCTGGGCAAGAAATTTTGACAAGTTTTGGGTCTCCTAAAGGTCAAAAAACACCCAAAAATGGCCTCTCTGCCACTTTTTGGACACACAGAAAGCAATATTGGGAGAATGAAGTTTTGGAGGTGCAAATGAGCTTCAAATTCAGAAATTTCAGTTGGGTTGGAAAGTAGACAGGACAGGATTTCCAACAAGCCCACTTGGGAACATTTTGGACACCTGAAAGTGCCCAAAAATAGGCTCCAAAGTGGCACGATGCACAGGGAATTTGGCACGGCGCACAAGGGAAAAAACTACCAAATTTCCCCCGTTTCGCGAAATTTCGGGTCGCGACTTCTCCAAGTGGGCCCGGTCATATACTCTTCAGTTTTTTGGCACCAAAGGTGGCATTTAAAGAGTTTTCTCTCCAGGTGGGCATCTATCCAAGTGGCAAAAGAATGCAAAGGGTCACCCCAGCCAAATGTCATGCTTGAGAGCGCTGCACCTGTAGCTGATGGTTGGCTCTCCATCTCCTTTTCGAAATGATTTGAGTAACTTCCCAACCCCTGGGCATTCCATCTCTTCTCTACACTTTCTATATATTGTAAGCAAGTTATTTGCAAAATGTTGGCTGGATTGTAACTTCTGGGAGACTGTGGGAAAGAAACTTTGTTTCTGCACTGTGTATTTTTGACAGAGGATTAATGAAAGACATCGACTCTGTTTCATGAGATTCTTGTGGTCGTGAGTGTAGCAAATGTGTTCTTATGTTCCATATGTATCTTGTTATGTTTCATATTTCATTTCATGCTTCATTTCAGTGAAATTTTCTAAGTGAGATTAGGTAGAATTCAATTTATATTGCTCTGCCTGTGGGAAAATTTCATGTGCAGTGTTATTCTTCTATTGAAAAGGATTCATGCGACCATGCCCTTTTCACCCTCTTCAGCAATCTTTCCATTCCACGTTACCTTAAGCTGAAATTGTTGCGCTTGCCACCTACCTTGCCTCACAGAATAATATGTGCCTTCATTTTCAATTCTCTGTTCTTTGTTGAGCGCCAGTCCCATATACATCCCAGAAGCTCGATCACTTCATAAAATCTTTTCCAAAATCCCTTTTCCCTTACTAGCCTAAGGTAAGTATTGCTTTCTAAGTCATCTTAGACCATTTTGCCTATCCATTCGCTGAGCGTGACTTGGAGAGAGCCCTCTCCTATTCTGGTAGGGCTAGCTACCAGACTGAGCGTGGTTTTTGGTTACCCTAATTTTTTCCTTCCTTCAGCCTAAGGCAGATTTAGGTGCTAACATAGTGGCGACTCCGCTGGGGATGGAAGTTTACTTGTAGATTTTCTTTCCCCAATTCATATCTCAAGTTCCGATCTGATTGTTGATGGTGGACGACGATCAGACACTGGACAGCTGAAATCATTCACCTGGCGACTCCTTTCACTGAAGAATCCAACAACTGGTGCTTCATGGTGACTCCACTGCAGAGAGATCAGTAGCGGTAAGATTTTCAAAATGGATCGGATTGCAAGAAGATACGCTCCCATGAGCCAAGATCACATCCCAGGTTTTCCAAATAAAATGCCCAAGGTAGATTGGTCAAAGAATTTTCCTGTGTTCAGAAATGTGGAAGGTAATGACGCTGCTCTTCATCTGGTGAAATTTCACATTCATGTGCATAGATTAAAGATCAATTTTCCTGAAGACTGTTTGATGAAAATGTTTATGGCTACCTTGGAAGATGAAGCCCGATCTTGGTATGAAAGCTTGCCACCTGCTTCCATTTATTGTCTAAAGGATTTTCATTCAATATTCTTTGAGAAGTACAAAGAATCATATCCATCCTTGAATTTAGTTCAGGATTGTTGCAAGCATGCTTATGGTTTTATTGAGGGCCTTGAAAAATACTATGAGGATGATAATTTTATGGATGAAGAAATCATGGAAGCATTGTATGAAAATCTGTTTAAGCAGTCTACAGAACTCTTAGAGGAAACTTTGCAGCAGGATCAAAACTAGTAGGTTAAAGATGTCCATATGACTGAAAATGATGAAAAAAGAAGTCCTATTTCATATCTGGTTGAAATAAATGAGGATACGCAGGAAAATGATGTTCCAATCTCCGAAAGTGATGATGATAAACCAGATCGAAAGACGGATTGTGATGAGGAAAAACATGTCGTTCTGGATCTCATAGAAGAGAATTGCATTGTTGAGGCTGTCTCAAACGAAGAAGACAGAGTTACAGGCCTAACTGCCCTCATCTCATCAGAACACAACCTTCCTACCAAGGTAATCCAGTCAGTGCATGAAAAACAAAATGAGACCTTCGTTCAAGTAAGTGAAAAGGTTCCTTTGGATGATTCTTTAGTAGACGGTAGAAATGTCATTTGCGCGCTTCAAGAATCATATGAAGTTTCTCTTCTTATGATTAATGAATGTAATAAGGAACATGAAAACCTGGCTGTCATATCATATGAAGATGACCTACAGTACATTTACACCGCAGAAGATCAAAACATTCAGGATTTCCATTCAGATTCTTCTTCATATGTTTCATGTGTTGAAATGTTTTTCCAAGAAGAGATCTTCTCATCTATTTGTTCAGAATTTTCTGGGGACCAGGAGCAGATTTTTACTGAAGTACATTTCGAAGAAAGATCAGAAGCAGGTGAAAAGGACACCTTGTTCTTTCAGCAGGAGGTGGCAATAGCAAATCTTCATGTTTTTCAAGATCCTCTGGCAAGTTCGTTGCAGCCAGCAGTGAAGGTGATTATTGTAGTGTTCGGTGATGAAGGAGATCATGTTAAATTAGCTTTTTGGAGACCCAGTTATAAACATCTAATGTTGACCAGAGGATTTGATAGGAAGAATCAGTCAAGAAGCCATCTTCTTGATTGGTTGCATTGGCAGTTTGATATAGTTTTATCGTATATCGCCTTGTAAGAAACACGGGTGGCCATGTACTGCCACCCATCTTTAAGTTTTAAGTTCAGGTCTTAGTATTTTGGAAGTACAGTTTGTCGAGTCATTTTTTCAGTCATTTCAGTTTCACAATTGAGTCGGTTTGAGTCCAGTTTCATTCAATAAATGCGTCAAAATATGTGTTGGTTATCGAAATAATGACTCCATAGCCCAATGGACGAAGGCACTATCTTCTCACCCAAAGATCTGCAGTTCTTGTTACCTCCACGAAGCGGCAGCTGCCATCCCAATTGGAGCCAATGTTAGACTCAGTCTTGTCAGTCCTCTGTCAAAGTCAAATTCACCAAGGTTCATTTCTCGTCATTTGCAGTCATCAAATGCCATTTTAGTCAACAAAGAGTCATTTAAGCTCCTAGGTCTAGGGTTAGTTGATTTGGTCTTCAAACATGTCCAACAATGCCAGCAGGGAGGTTCCTAATAAGTTTTCACTTCACAATTTTCATCACCAATAAAGCTGAGAATGTTTCTTCTTCAAAACCCTGTTTTGAAGAAGAAATCGTTAAAATTGTTTGTTGTAATAAATATGTAAATTTTCAGTTCTACAGCTCTTCATGCGCAGCCTCAACCCTCATTTTGCAATGTGGATTACACTCTTCAGGAAGCTTCATCAAATAATGTTGGATAATCCAAGCAGGAGCATAAAATTGCAAGTCATTTCTACAATGAATTTAATTGTAAGGAAGAGTCATCCAGGCATAGAACGAGAACAATTTGGTCAAATATTATTTTACAGAAGCTTGTCTGAAATTTTACGGAAGAAAGTTGGTGCAAATGTACAGTTGCAGGCAGTTCAGATTTTGTTCCTCCTCTTAAATTGTCCAACGTTGTTTAAGCTCTTCTGTGGCTGCAAAGAAGATATTCAAATGCATTTCAACAATAGCAATATCAGCATGGGAATTTCAGGGATGGAAGGCACATGTGAAATGGTTTTGCAGGCTCTAGTCACCTTGCCAAACTTCATGCTAAACATCCCTGCAAGCAGACAAAGAGTCTCATCATTAAAAAAAAAAAAAAAAAAAAAACAAAAATGAAAAATTTGTAAAACAGAGTTTGTATCAAAGTTGTCAAAGTGCCGAGTTCTGCAACGTAAACAATGGGTTTTGAAGAAGCAAAGATTAAACCATGTCTATATAAGATATTTCTTAAAGCCATTCATTCATTTGCACTCAATGAGATATCAAAAGCTTAAAAGAGAAGTCGAGTGTGAAGATCGGAAGAACAAAGCTGTGATATTAAAGCCATGACTGTGTGAAGATGGCGCGCGGCGCACACAACAGGTGGCGCGGCACACTAAAGGAGCGCGGTGCACTGGGCAGCCTACGTTGCGCACAGAGCTAGCACACTTGTTGGATGATGTGGATGCAGCTTTTACAAATTCAGAGGACCATATGTACAGAGAGGAATTATTCTGAAGGTGATTTGGAAACATATCTACAGTCCAACAAAGAGTTGATAGGTGGAAACATGGCAAATTTTATTTGCATGTTCGCTGGTTCTGGGATATGATTTAAAAAGGGTTACGTTGGGCTTCAAATCTTGGGTTTTCGCAGGATCAAATTTTTATTTTTCAATGTGCACAAAATGGTGGTCGACCCTCTCATTATGATTCGCAAAGATCTGAAATAATTCTGGGTTTGTTCTGTGGAAAATACGGGAGTCACTTGTTCAGATCAGTCCTCTGTAATCTTATTCGTTGATTGAACTTTTTGAAGTCAAATTTTGATGCAGGTTCCAGGATTCTTGGGCCTTGATTTATTTTTCAAAAAAGATCAACTCACTCTAGAAACTAAGTGTGGCTGATATTGAAGGCACCCTCTCGCATGTCTGTCAGATGGTCTTGCAAGATAACACTGCAAAGAAAGAAGATCTTCAAGCTCGTTAGAGCTCAGGAAAACCGCTGATGATCACTGTCAAGAAAATGGAGAGAATATATGGAAATAGGGATTCGAATTCCTCATGACAGTTTTTACTCAACCAGGTGTATTCGTGGCAACAGAAAGAAAAGGGAGCTGAAACGGTCAAAGCACCAAACGCCTGAATGTAAACATTGATAACCACCGTGGCAGAGAAAAAAAATATATGATTCGATTGCTTATGTTTATCTTCAGTTATGGGATCTGCAGCTATAGTTGTCATCTTTTTATTGATCTTCAAAAAAGTTTCAAGTGGAATAATGTAACGTCGTTCTATCTATAGAGCAGATGGACGGTTCATTCCCTATCCTCAGGATTTTAGTTGAAACAACCCCTATTCTCAGTCGATTTGTTTCCCATTCCTGACGTCTATTTATTGTATGAAAAATTATGTGTCAAGGGTTCTGAGTTCTGGCAAACAATGGGAGAGCTGTGAAGGAAAACTTCACTATATAGTTTTTTGACAGGGATTTAATGAAAAGATACAGCTCTGACTCCTGAGATTCTTGTGGTGTGAATTCAGCATTTGTCTTTTCCTTTGTTTCATATGTAGCTTGTTATGTTTCCATTTCATTTCATAATCATTTCTAAATGAATACTTTTAAGTGAGAAAGGTAGAATCTAGTTTTTTGCTCTGCCATGGGAAGGTATTCATCTTTTGTGTTTTCTTCTGTTTGATAAGGGTTCATCTATTGCCCTTGTCAACCTCTTAACATTCTTTTCATTCCATATAATTTCAAAATTGAATGCTAAATTTATTGCCTGTATTGCCTCCTGAGATAATCTGTGTCTTGGATTTAATCTCCCTACTCATGCTATTCTCGATCCCACGCTGCCCAGAAAACCCAGTCATTCATCAAATTACCCCTTTCCTATTCATTTTACTAGCCTAAATCAGTTCCCGTTTTAAGTCATATCGGACTCTATTGATCATTTTATCGAGATAGACCCGGAGAGAGCCCTCTCCTGTCCTCGTAGGGCTAGCTACGAGGCTGAGCTTGGTTTTATGTTGCCTTGAACCTGCCTTCCTTCAGCCTGAGGTAGATTTGAGCGCTAACAGCAGGCATAGCGCCAAATGCCCAAATAGGGTTGTGATACAATGATGAGGTAGTAGGCATGCCTGAAACCAACTGAGCTAAAGTCACATAATTATATAGTAACTCGGGATGAACAATAGTCAGAATGCTTCTCGTGTAAGGAAAACCTTCAGGAGGGAAAGGATATCTCGGCTCCTTGACTGTGTGCAGAGTGGAAACCTTCGAGTGACCCGGAGAGGAGACTAGGATTTCGCCTTCTGATTCCATGGGTGAAAACAGACGATGACGGACTGCCAAAGATGTTTGAGGCACTAGTACAAAATGACTTATTAGTTACTAAAAAAGCAACTAAAATTTCCATATAAATGACCATTTTTCAGTTGGTAACTAATAGTAACTAATTTACAGTATCTTATAACGCGACCGAATTTTAGTCATTTTTATCTTAGTCATTAATTGGTTTCCTCAATTTTACCGTCTAGTAGTATATTTAGTCATTAATTTGGTCATTAATTTTTCATTGGTTTAGTCATTAATTGTCGCAATTAATGACCAAATATACAATAAAATATATTACTATATGAATCCTCGAGAAAACCAATTAATGACCAAAATGTTGGTCGTGTTATAAGATACTGTAAATTAGCAACTAATAGTCATATATATGCAAATTTTAGTTGTCATTTGAAACCAATTAATGATAAAAGAAATATGACTAAATTTTAGTCATGTTATAAGATACTGTAAATTAGCTACTAATAGTCGTATATATGCAAAATTTAGTCACCATTTTAATAAAAAAAATTATCATTTGCAGTATTCATTTATTGTTTTTTTATATTTTCATATTCATTATATAAATGACTAATTTAGTATTTTCTATTCATTTCATTTAATTTCATTCATAATCATTGTAAACGACTAATTTAGTCATATATTCATTTTATTCGTGTTCATCATTAATTAATATAAACTACCAATTTAGTAGTTTTAGATTGATTTTATGCGTTCATTATTAATCAACATAAATTAATTAGTATGATTTTGCGACTAAATTTTAAAAAAATGCCACAAAATGTTCATGTTTATCTAATATGATAACGAAAGGTTACATATGTTAATTACAAGACTAAATAATATCAAGTGCAAATAAAAATAATTTCAACCATATAAATTTTATTATATAAAATATCAAGTTTTACAATATGAGTTTCCAACTTAATTTCGGTTGGACTACAATTTACTCATGAAATATTGTTTCATCATTTCAAAACATTATCACTATGTTGCCAAAACATTGCAAGTGAATTCACCAACTCTGAAAGCTTGACCACCAATCTCTATGAGTGTGTCTTATGCGAGATATTGGCTCTAAGGGTATCACTAGACAGATTATCTTCTCTCTCTCATTTTTCATTTGTTGGTCTAGTGTTATTATTCTCCTCTTTCTTCAATTGCTGCTTCTTACTATCAATATTGAGTTACTCTCTTGAAAATGAAAGAAGATACAATTGAGGGTATAAGACATGAAAGACGATGAATACTTGAATATAAAATAAAGTAGACTATAAAATATTTATACGACATATACCTCAACATTCGATAGTGGCCACTATGCGGCAAGATGACCTGTATAAACAAAGCAAATAAAAAGTCACCATAAAAAATAACACCTTAGGAACTTAGCATTCAACCTTAAACAAAAAGTTAGGCACAATCATACCAACTAAGTTACATGTTAAAATTATCAGGCAATAGATAACTTGTAAAAACAAATGGAAAAAGAAACAATCAATGCAAAAAAATCCTTATTACTTGTTCTAAAAGAGTCATGTTCCTTAAATTTCGGTATCATTTCGCCCACAGTAAAAGTTCCTCGCTATTATGACCTATCTTCTTAGAATCATGAGATTGATCCTATTAGTGCCTAGATTTACCTTAGGTTGAGGAAGGGAGGATCCAGGGCCAACATCAAACCACGCTTAACGTAGTAGCTAGCCCTACCAAGTCGGGAGAGGGCTCTCTCCAGGTCAATCTTAGCAAAATATGATCAATGAGGGCTTGAGATGACTGATGTGAATATTTATCTTAGGCTAGGTATGTGTGTAAATGAGTTTGATTGAATAAAATGATGTTTTTGTTGACTCATATGGAAAGGTAGATTTTGGGTGCGGGGATTAAGGCCAGTCTTGCAGAGATCTCAATGGGGCAAGGTAGGCAATTTTTTTTGGCACTTAAATTTGAATGAGATGGAAGGATTAGATAGATGAGGAGCTAAAGAGGGCAAGAAAACTCATGGATCCTCTCCAAACAGCGGAAAACATCAAGATACTAAAGCAAACCTCAAGTAGAGCACTGCAATTTCAATGGATTCTACTTACACTCTTGTTTGTTTAGTTAAGAAGAAGAAATATAGAGAATGGAATACATTATACATAAGAAAATTCACAATTACAAAAGAAAGCACTGTACCAAGACAAATTTCCACATGGATCCCAAAGAGTGCTGCAAATCCTGGTCTCAATTCCTTAGCCAAAATGCTGATATGAGTGTACAATGAAGCTCAAGGTTCTCTCAAAAGTCCAACCATGCTAATGACTAAAAAACAACATAATATAGACAAACCATAGCTCATCCTAGCCTCTAGGGGTCGAGCTCACATGTTTAGGAGCTGTTTCAACTAATTCTAAACTGAGAACTAGAAATCAGGCAACAGAACAACATGCCTCTAGAAACAAGGGAACTGATTCATTCAATTTCAAACAACTTTTAAACTAATGAATCTACCTCTATAAGTGAACATTTGACACATTTACATCATGATACATCAATTTACATTACATTACATCACAAATTTTCCATTAAGAAAGTGAAAAATTCAAACTGGCCAAAGCTGGGCGAAAAACAGAGTAATACTTGGTCAAACTAGAAAAATTTCCTCTATGCGCTGCGCCTGATTCTCTATGCGTAGCACCTGTTTGGACCCACTTTTGAAGGCCTTTCCGGTGTCCAAATTTTCTCAAGATGTACTTGTTGGAAATTTCTTCCTATCTACTTTCCAACCCAAGTGGAATTTTTCAATTTGGCCTCCATTTGCCCCTCCAAAAGTTAGTTCTCCCAACACTGCTTCCTATGTGTCAAAATAGGAGCAGTGAGGTCATTTTTTGAGTGTTTTTGACCTTTTTGAGGGCTCAAAACCTGTCCAAATTTCTTGGCCATTGGTAGGCAAGCATATTTTTCATGTCAAATCCAAAAATGTTGAGTTTTTGTTATTTAGAGGCTCCTAGCATAAGTGAGTGCCACGTGGCGCGGCGCATAGAGTAGAAAATTATGTTTTTTGTGCCAAAATTTTCAAAAATGCAAAAAGTGCCCCAAATTTTTTGAAATTTGGGCTGAGTCTTCTCCATCAAACATTGTTTTGGGCCAAGGAAGCCTCAGCCAATATCTAAAGTCCTTCATGCTCTTTTTGCCTCCTTGATGCTCTCTTCAACTTTGCCTTTAAGCTCCTGATTCTAGCTTGGCACACCATGTTCCTCAACAAGTAATGATATGATAGGTTTCTTAGCATATTATTCTCATTGATGGCCTTTTCTAACTTTCTTTCCAAGTGGATATTGGCTCTTTCAATCCATGACTCCCGATCGGCATTAACCTCCTGCTCAAGTGAAGTGAACTCCACCCTCCTCCTTTGGGCAGCTTGGCGATTCTCCCGAATGCTTTGCAACTTCATAATCATTTGCTGGTCTTCAAGCTACTTATTCCTTTGCTCCAGGTACTGTATTTTCCATTGGTCTCTATCCAAGTTGATGGACAAGGCATCAATGTCTACCTGCTGCTCTTGAATGATTTCTTTGAGATTTGTGCTTTGCAGGCCCATATCAGTATCATCACCCTCAATGAGGATGAAATCAGTCTGACGCTCACCTGATGGTCCTTCCTCCTGTAGCGGCCTCTTTCCTTTGTCCTGAACCTGTTGTGCTGATGACAGAAGCGAGGCCCCTTCCACCCTGAGTGGAGATAACACTCGCTTTGTTGTTGCAAACAACCGTCTAGTGCCCTTCTGATAAGTGATAAACACTGGCATACTAGCGGTCTGTGTCTCATGACCCTCATGTTGATAAGAAGGTCCACCTGTCTCATGCAAAGCCTCTGAAGGTCCCTGAGGAGCTATGAAAAACTCACGAGAGATGAAATCCTCCCAAGTAATGACCTGTAAGCCAAGTTGATGAATGACCACAATTTTAATGAGAGAAAAATGGTAAATACTGTTGAACGGCTGCTGAGGACTCTTGTGCTGCACTAGAGTGGTCATCTTCTCGATATTTCGGCACATGAAGTAAGGGATGTTCATCATCCTTACTCTGGTAAAATGCATCAGCAACCTGATATGATAAGCATATAAATGGGAAAACCAGCCCTCACAGCTGAAATACTTCATAATCAATTTCATCAAAGAAGCATAAGAATCTTTGAGGTACCAAAAGGGAAACACTCTCCTAAGTTGTCTCAAATAGCCGGGTTTGATGTATGGTTCATAATGCTACCGGTCAATTTGTTGCCTCTTCTTCCATTGCTCTCCAATGTTTGGAATACCGGTTGCTAGTGAAATAGATTCTGGTGTTAATGTGAAAGTGACACCAGCTAGAGTGGCTTGACCATCATGTAAATGCAACACAAACAAATGAGCCAACTCATGATGAAACTAAATGCTAGCAACCTTCTCACAAAATTCATAGCAGTACTGGTGCTAAAAACAAGTGATGGCAAGAGGGCAGGCCTATAACTCAGCAAGAGTGGTTGGTTCCTCTCGAATATGTTTGCCTCCTCTATGAGGCCTCCTGGGTGCATGTACCTCTGTAGGTGAATCACTATGTGTCTCCTCTTTATAATCATATGAGGGATCAAATGCCATTTCTGCTAGTGGATGAACTGTTTTGATGAGAAATAGGTGATTTATGATGTGTTTTGCCTTTTGCCACCAAGGGAAATAGTGATATGAGGGATTGTGGAGGGGGGAAACAATGAGGGATTTAGGGATTGCTGGGACACGTTTTAATTAGGAAAATAGGGGATTATGGAGCAATTTAGGAATTTTGGGTATAGCACTAGGGTTGGGGAATTATATTTGGGATTTGGGAAATGGGAATTGGGGATATGGGATTGGGATATGGGATTATTGAATTTATGGATATATGAGTTTAGGGAATATGGAAATGAGGGAAAATGGAGTGAGGGAGTAGAAAGATGATGGAATGATTTGGCAGCCAAAGTTTTGATACAAACCCTAGCATTGTTTTCTTTGGAGAGGTAGGGTTTGATTTTCTTAGTCAACCACCATAAGACAAACACCATAAAACAAGCACCAAAATTGGATGAAAAGCAGTGATTAGAGGTTCAACCTACTTGCACAAATTATGATCCAAGCATATTGGCGATTTGGAATGAATTGGTGAATATTTCAGGCTTGCCAGCTGTATGCACCACGCATCAAACCCAATGCGCTGCACTAGTTATGTGCATCGCACCCGTGTTATTCTGAACTAGAGACCACAACCCAATGCACCGCGCCTGCTATGTGCGCCGCCCCAGTTACCCAATGCGCAGCGCCTCTGTGTTTTGGCAAACTTCTCTGAATTTCTCTTGCTTTCCTTCAAGCACGACTTTGCTTGCTTCCAAAAGTGATAATGAGCTTTCAAATTGAAACAATGACTTATATTCATGGAGCCTTTAATTTTTATTTCACAAAACCCACTTTTGCAATGTTTTGAATTTGCCTTTATTTTTAAACTCTATTTTTGAGCTTTTTCACTTTATTAGAACTTGTAATGAACTGAATGACCTGTATTTTTCTTGTTTTGCAGGGAGTTGGAGCTGTTGGGGCCAGGAAAGGTGACCAGGGTTGCAGGTGAAACAATTTATAGATGAAGGGATAAAATTACATAAATTTGTACAATAAAAGAAAAAATACTCTGTTTTTCCTCAAAATATTGAGATTGGAACCTCCTCATGGCCTGCTGGTTGTTATTGGACACTTTGAAACACTTTTTGATGAAACCCTAGACCTAATGACAATAAAACCCTAGTAAAGACTTCTACAATTTTTAAGACAAAAAAGGTGACTGTGTACATTTTTTGGTGAATAAACATGAGCCAGCAGGTAAATTTCATGAGGGAAATTGTAGGAGAAGCCACTACCATCAGATGATCCATGTGCCTAATGGAATGCAGCTGACTGGGCGAGACACCTAATATGCAATGCAACAAGAGGATTTGATCTCTGATGGAGGGATGAAGATACCGAGACTAACAGATCCAACATCATATTGGATTGTGGAGACAAAATGATTCAACTTTCCAAGATGAGTACCTCACTTGGTTGAATGAAGGTTCTAGCTGTGAGTAGTGTCAAAATATTATGGAAGCCGAACACTAAGGCCTAAGAAATTATATCACCACTTGTCCACTGAAAGAAAAAATTTAAATCCCACAATGGCCTCTGGGAGTACATTTCGTTGGATGGATATCACACTCTCAGAGATGATTGTCTAATACAATGAGAAGTGTACATATATTATCATAATGCTGATCATAGTCAAACACTATACTAGTTGTGTCCTATAATATTAGTCATATTATACTATTTAATTATAAATTATGACTATAAAATAATTATTAGCTTGAATAATTAGTCTGAAATTGCACTTTTAGTATTTCTGTATACATGAAAATATTCAGAAAAGAAAAAAAAAGGGGGTACTTTTTGTGACTAGTTAATTTTGAGTGAATCTAAATACACAAGAAATTATGGTGCCTCGGTGTTTCTCTAATGGTTATCCACTCATTGTACCAATTGCTCCAATGTCCTCTACTGCTTTTGTTGAATTCCTCTTTGATGATGTCTAATGTCAATGCAATGGACATTTATCCTCGATGTTTTTCTCAGCCAAAGGGAAGCTCCACAAGTAACAACCAAAAAGTAGCCTCAAATATATTATTGGGGGCAAAAATGCAGTAATTACATGACAAGCCAAGAAACACTGCACGTTAATCATCTTCCCTTTAATATTGATTAATAATTTCTTTGCATGATCATGTAATACTAAAGTGTCAAGTAGGGACATTTAAATTTAGTAATCCATCAATATCACCTTTGAGAGTGCTTAGTAGTTAATACTTCCTATTACACACATAGTAGATCACCAACTTCAAGGATAGAAATATAAACACAACAAAAATGAAATTAAAAGAAATGATAGGAAGTCAAATATGACTAATCTTGAGTCAAGAAAATACCAAGCCCTTCACATTAGCAAGGCATTCTTAGGCACTAAAATAGAAAATCCTTCAATTGCATCATTTTCACCTTTTATTTAATTTATTTAATTGAGAACATAACTTTCAGAAACAAAATCATTGAAAGAGGTCTCAAAATCCTAGCAAATGCTTGAGTGATTGCCGTATCAATTAAATAGAAAGGCAATCGTTTGATATGTTTGTAACTTGCAGAATATATTGAAGAATATAAAGATTTCTCATCCCTTGCTCCTAATCAAATTAAAATCCATGGGTTCCAATCAAGTAATCAATTTCCCTCCAAGATAGTTAAGAGATCACATTGGAGAATGACTTCTAGAAGCATTGGGATAGTAGAAATGGAATTAACTATGAGGAAAATGAAGCACTTTAGTGGGTGCTCCAAAATATTTAAATGCAACTAAAAATGATTTTATACTACCTCCACACATTTTAAAACAGAAACCATTCAGCTACATCTCATTTATTTTCCACCTTTCTATAATATGTAATTCTTTGAGCAATAATAGAGCATTCATAAATATTGTCATGAAAGAGGACTCTTCATAATCCTAATAAGTTTGGCTCTAACAAATAAAAAATTTCATGTAGTGAATAAATCTTACATGGTATATTTCAGTGATTAAAATGACAACTTTATTCTTAATCTCATTACAACAAAAATAAATTCAACCCTAACTAGTTGGGATCTAACAAATCAAGAATTCCATGTAGTAAAGTAAACTTACATGGTAGATCCCAATTATTTGCAATGACAACTTTATTCTTGATCTTATTACAACATATATAAATTCAAGAGTACATACATATTTCCTTATCTGAGACAAACTTTGAACACATTTCAAGATTTCATAGAAATATAATGATATGATTTACTTGTAGGACATGAGAAATCTATCTACATCTAGCACCCGTCACTGGACAATAGTGTTATCAAGAAACCATCACATGGCATTAGAATCATGTAGATAGATAGTTTTATAAGTATACCTTGCAACACCTATTCAACACTACCTTCAAGCTTCAAATTCATCAATTGATTTACTTTAGTAGAAAATTCTAGTGGGATTTCATTAAATACGACCCGACAAAAGCCATTTATGATAGTTTCCATTGCCTTCTCTCAATCTATCCCCCTATGGAAATAGAATAACTGATATTCCCCAATTTTTGAGGTACTTGTGTCATGTTCAACATGGGCTATTGGGTTCTTCATGTGGAAAAGGTTCCAAATATTAGATGTATAATGGAAACAAGCATGCAATTCAAGGTTTCTCCTAAAGTCTCTTGGGTGAATTATAAAACACCATCTACTTAAAACATGATATATAGTAGTAACAAAAACCTACCCAATATCCCAATTAATAATTCAAAATGTTGCAAATATGAGATGTCTTAAACAAGATCGACTATTTAATTGCATAATCACACTAAAATAGACAAATATTTAAAATGTTAAAAATTGTGCAAAAAAATGGAGTTGGAATATTATAGTTACCTCATGATAGATATAGCTTTGTAAAATGTAACTTCTATCTAAAACACATAAATGTAACTTCTATATAAAAAATGGAGTTGGAATACTATAGTTACATCAGGGTAGATATAGCTACCTAAAATGTAACTTCTATATAACATACTAAAATTCCTTTCAGTCATTTAAGAGACTAACATTTTTTTATCTTCAGTTAATAACTTAATACTCCACCAAAAATAGTATTGAATTGGTTCTTCACAAACCAAGGAATCTTTTAAACCAGTGTGAAAATGCCTACTCATTCCCCTGCCATATTTATGATATGTTTTTTGTGTGCGGATTTAAGATAGTGTAATGTAACTTCTACATATTTGACAATTTAAATGTAAAAAATTATCCAGATTGAAGTTGTACAATTAACATATGCACAATAAGATACAATATGCATGAGTTATAAGTAATATGACATTTACATGTTATATCAAGACAAACTTTTTCTCATCCCATTAAATCTGATCTTATGGTTGGTGATGGATATAGCCTTTAAAATTATGAGCCATCCTTGTCATATCTTATATTTAAATGATGGATACAACTTTGAAAAGCATCAAACTTGTTTTTTATTTTATGTACGGTCAATATAAATGGAAGTGCTCATAATTTTATTCAATATTATCTTGTACAACTGGAAATAAAATGATGTGGGGTGGTGTTTCTAATGATTTTCAAACTTGTTTTAATTACCTAAATTTAGCCTATTTAAAATAAACAGGGGTGGTGTTTCTAGTGATTTTCAAACTTGTTTTAATTACCTAAATTTAGCCTATTTAAAGTAAATAGTTGCACTAACCATCTTATCTTCAAGTCAGTAACTTTGCTTGAGGGCATCTTCATGACATCCACCATCTCTGAAAATTATGAAATATTAGTAGTATCTTGCACTAAATAGACAATGTTGGCATAGAATATTTTATTGTTTTTTTACTCCATGTCACAAATTTATTGATATTTTATGATTCTTGGTTTCGATTTCCATGCTAAGACTGGATTCATCATGCCTACTAGGATTTTTAGTTGTGCACACATCATATTGCTCACTTCTAATTGTATAAAAAATAGAGAGTATGCACAATGACATGTAGTGACATGTGGGTGTCTATTTTACTCAATGATATGCTTGATTTTTTAACCCATTCCAATCCTACCACAATGAAATTAAGAGAGACAAGGACACAAGAAGGACTATCAATAAATGAAATTAGAGACTTTAGAATGCAACTAAAATTGTACCTAAATGTAACAATAAGTATTTGCAGTTGCTTGGTCACTGATGAGCATCAAATCACATTGTGAAAAATTCCTCGCATTATGAGAATTTGGTTACAACTACACTATTCCTCTGTAGTAGTTTCTTGACTTGCCTATAGATATAATTTTAGAACCAATCCTACTCCTGCAATTCTTCGTTATATGGATCATCTTTGTCCCCCCCTATTGATAGTTATTTTTCAAGGCAACAAAATAGAACTCTCCAATTGCATCATCGCCTTTCAAAACAATGCTTGAGTATTTTCAGGTGATTGTCGAACCAGTCTCTACTTAGGTCCATGAAATCCTTGATTTGTCTCCATCGCACAAACCTATTTTCATAATAAAATTATAAATCCCACGTCTGCATTCCTTATCCCCGACATACCAATTCTTTACAGTGGAATACTTTATCGTTGCTCCCTCGGTGCAATAGAGATCTACTATTGTGGCATGGAGATGATTGGTGTCATAAAATGGTGTAGTGCATCCTTCAATATATGTCATAGAACTCCTCTAATCTAAAAGAATAAGAGTCCTCTCAAACTGCCTGGTGTCCATCTCATTCATCCTGAAATAAGTGGATATTTCCATGGGTGACAAAGTGTGCTTGGGGATTTAATAGAAGGAGCTATCACTAAAAAAAAAAAATTACAATGTAGCTTAACAGTTATCAACAGGAGGAACAACCTTGTCAAGCTACGTCCTAAATAGATCAAGATACTCCTGAATTACCTCTTATAACGAACAAAAGATAACCTCAACTACCTATAGAGTCTACCTATGCATGGTAGCAATGAAAATACTATCAAAAACAAAATCTACAATAATGTTGGTCAATCTCTTCTTCTATTCAAGGGTATGCCCAGCTTTTGAAAAGTATCAAGCAAGTCAGGGTCCACTCATCCAAGCTCCTCTTCTTATCCTACTCTCCCTGTTTAGGTTCAGAGTAATAGCAAAGGTCTTGGAAATTGATGGGTGGGTAAAAGTTATCAGATTATTTGGGTTCTTCCATTTTTAATCATTATCTGTAGGCGTTGAGTCTAAATGACAAAATCCATTCAAGTTCCTTCTTTTTAGATGCAATTAATCTAAGATTTGGGCAGTTGTATGGTTTAATGGATATAAGTATATTATAATTAAAATATAGTAACATGGTTTAAAATTGTAGGCATTGAGATCAGAATATAAGGATGAAGCAGAAAATATTTTATGTTCATGATTACAAGAAATTTTAATTTCATGTAACAAATTTTGAGGAAGGTATAGTATTTGCCTCCTACCAAAAACTTTTCTTGCATCACTCAAGCCCTTTGAATCTGGGCATGAGAGAGTCCATTACACAAACAATCAACCACTAAAAAAGAGGTGAAAAGAAAAAATAAAATTTCATGCATTCTGATCCTAGAAAAGTTAGGGAGGAGTGAACTGATCTGTACAGTAAGGACATGCAAAACGCTTACTTGTCCATTGTCTTTTGATGGATTGTTGGCCGCAATCAAGATCTGTATTATCATAAGCATTAAACCCTTTGTAAAATAAGGACATGCAAAATGCTTACTTGTGCATTCTCTTTTGATGAATTGTTCGCTACAATCAAGATCTACATTATCATAATCATTAAACCATCAACTCTAGATAAAATTTATGCTTTGATCATATAAAACCTTGAAATAGTTTACCTGTAAGAACAAAAATCATCTTTAGTAAAAAGGAAGAACTCTCGAGAGTCCAAATTCATATCCATGTACAAATGGCCAAAATCTCCACGCCCAATGACCTTGCCCTTCCTCCATCTAATCTTTGATGCTCTCCTAAGGTTTTTCCCATACAAAATCCATTTGGGGTTCGAATCCCATGAAATCCATAAATCACATTGATGATCTTCCTTCTTCTGGCATTTCCACACAGATATAGACAAGGCAGAGAAAAATGTAGTGTTATAATGTGATGTTGTAATCGGTGAATATTTTATTTGAACCCAGGCTAAACTGGAAATGAAAAAGAAAAGAAATATTTATAATGGAAAAAATAAAAGAAATATTTATAAAATAAAATAAACTATAAAAATTGCAATTGGGTTAAATGATTTATTTTTAATAAGAATTTGTTATTTTGGGTGAATATTTTATTTGAACCCAGGCTAAACTGGAAATGAAAAAGAAAAGAAATATTTATAATGGAAAAAATAAAAGAAATATTTATAAAAAAAATAAACTATAAAAATTGCAATTGGGTTAAATGATTTATTTTTAATAAGAATTTGTTATTTTTGGGTTAGACGCTAAATTAAAAATAAGAAGTTAAAAATGATATTGGGAAGAGTGTAAACATTTAAATATGGCCTCAATTAATAATAAAAAGTTAAATTAATAAAATTTATAAAATAAAATTTATTATATTTTGATTTTGTAATTAACTTGTGATAGGCTTTGTTACAATACCATGGGCCAATACCATGGCTTATCAATACTACAAGCCCAAAAACCATAAAGTATTTCACAACCAAATATTTTATAACAATATGACAAGATTCTTAACCTTGGATATTCACCCTCACATTACCGAGCATATTATTGACTTGTAAAAAATATCCTTTGTTATAATACCATGGATTATCAATACAACATGCCCACAAAATATAAATTATTTCACAATCAAAATATTTTATAACAATATGACAAGATTGTTAACCATGGATATGACCCTCACTTTACCATGGATATTAACTCGTAAATCAGTTTTGTTACAGTACCATGGGCCAATACCATGGCTTATCAATACCACATGCCAAAAAACCATAATTTATTTCATGGTAAAAATATTTTAATTTAATTTAATTTTACAACATTTTTTTAATTGAATCTAAAATGGAATATGTTACAATTTGAGATATATCTAAACCCTCTATCCTCACGACAACTAAAAATATTCTAATAGAAATTAAATTAAGGTTTTAATCAAATTAAGCTAAGATGGATCTATGCAGATTCTTTATGTATATGTATATGTATATGTATATGTATATGTATATGTATATCTATATATATATATATCTATATATATATATATATATATATATATATATATATATATATATATATATATATATATATATATATATATATATATATATATATATATAGCTATATCTATATCTATATCTATATCTATATCTATATATATATATATATATATATATATATATATATATATAAAGAACACGCATAGATCCATCTTAGCTAAGGATCCAAGGGATGAGAGCAAGCAAATTGACTAATTATAATAGATGAAATATAGTGTATGATTTTTTAAAGTTTTTCATTATTTTGTTTTCTTTAACTTGATTGATCCAAAATATAGGTTTAATATTTTACAAACAAATAAGTTTTTTTTAATTTATATAATTTCTTAAACACAATACAATGTGATCAAATTTAAGAGAGAGTTGGGAAGGGGTAGAGAGAGGAGGGAGATAGTGAAAAAGTTTGAGGGTAGAGAGAGAGAGAAAGGTAGACTGGTTGGGGGGGGAGAGAGAGGGAGCAAGAGGAAGGAAGGAAGAGAGAGAGAAAGAGAGAGAGAGAGATGGAGTTGGAGTGGGAGAGAGAGGGAGGAAAGAAAAAATACATAGAGAGATAGAGGTGGAGAGAGAGAGGAGTGAAAAGGGAGAGATGGAGAGAGAGTGAAGGAGAGAGGAGAGGAGGGACGAGAAAGAAGAGGAGAGGATAGAGATAGGGAGAGAAGGGGAAGGGAGAGAGATGGAGACAGACAAGGAGGGGGGAGATAGTGATAGAGTTGGACAAGAGAGAGAGAGAGTGATTTGGGGGGAAGATATAGAGGGAGGTGGGAGATAAGGGATATAGAGGAAGGAAGATAGAGATGAGGAGAGAGAGATGGAATTAGAGGGGCAGGAGAGGTTGGAAACAAGAAAGACATAGAGGGAGAAACATGGAGAGAGAGAGAGGGGTCATAAAGGAGTCATGGAGAGAGAGTGAGGTAGAGAGGAGAGTAGGAGGTAATAGAGAGAAGGATATAGATAGAGAGGGAGAGAAGGGAAAGAGAGAGATAGACAAAGAAGGGGACGAGAGGGAGAGAGAGTGTGTGTATGTTTGGGGGGTGAGATAGAGAGAGGGAATAACAAAGAGTCACAAATACAAATATAGATATTATATAGTATTATATAACCAACCTGGATCCATATTAACCCTATAACTATCAAGTTCCAAGAGGGATCCAATCTCTCGAGGTGAAAACATTTCCTCAATTTTTGCACTAGAAGAAAAAGTTTGCACCTCGAGAGATTGGATCCCTCTCGTGCTTGATAGCTCAAATGTTAAGATGGATATATGTTGGTTAATATGAAATTAAAGTAGTTTCTATTTGATATTATAGTCTTAAAAATTAAAGTTTCTCTTCAAATTAATTTCAATTTGGAACTAGATCCAATTATATTCATTGAATAGATTTTTTAAAAATACATAAAATATATTTTTTATTAAAAAATATATTTTTAAAATTACAAATTATTAGAGATAAATAATGAAAATTTGTCTCACCTATACACCATGTGAGGATGAAGATGTGTTTAAGGAAGGATTACCTTTCAACCAATCTTTAACAGCCTTTCAATCCCATATCACTTGTAAGTTTAGATTGATTGACACAATTAAGATTACTAACATAAAAAACTCATTCATATTATTGTAGTACTTGTTAGGTAGTTGTATTTTTGTTCTTATACTAAATTATTCATTCATGTTAGCCATTTTAGTTGTATTACTTATTAGCTAGTCACATATTTTAACCCGCAACTAAATTAGTGATTTATCTTAGTCGTTTTTAGCTCGATCACTTAAGATTGCTCATTTTTGGTAGTATTTCACTTGCAAAAGTTATGGTGACTAACTTTTTTAGTCATCGAGTCACTAATTTCTTAGATTCTACTAGTGAGGGGATAATTCCAAAGGAATACCTGGATTATCGTACGGACTGTACGAACAATGCAATGATATCACAACAAGATCGAACAAAGGATTCGGAGGATAAACAACCAGTCCAAGCTGACCTTCAGAAGTCAGCAAACTCTCGAGAGTTTAGATAGGGTTATCCAGAGATTCATTTCCAATGTCAGAAAGTGACCCAGTATCTGAAGGGGGAGGACGAGATGACAAAGGTTGAATACTCAAAACAATTCCAAGCTCAACACCTTGGTCCTCAAGCGACTGTGGCAATTCAGGAAAAGGCTCCTCAAACAATCTTTCAAATAGAGGAGAGAAAGAGGAACTAGGCGAACCAGTTAATTTAGCCACGATAATCTTGTCTCAAATAACCAAAAGAGAGATTGATTTCAAGGGCATTAAAATGTACTTAAAGGTATACTCATGATGTGGTCTAAAAAATACTAACAGGGACATTATAAGATCATGGGCAACAATTTTTTAAGACACAAAAATAAATTGGTGCTCTTTTATGTTTTAAGAGTCGAGAAAGAAGCAAAGGTGCCTCTATCACTTTCGGTTTGAAACAAGCTCGAAGGGACAAGCGCTCGGGTGATATTTTATATTTAGGGAGTTAAAAAGATCAAAATGACTACTCAGGATGATCTAGGTAAAAAGGATTACCACGTAACCATGAACTGCAGAATACCTCCCAGCGAACCAAGAAGTACGGGCAGGCAATCTCCCCAAATGTTGTGTTCGGTGTATCACATTTACAAGGCGGTAGACTCGGCTTCCTATGGATAAAGTATTGCAACCTAGTGGGGTCTCCCTTTATATACTTGACAGTACGGGGAGCACAAGTCTGTACTAGCACTGTCTAGTGCTGAAGCAAATGACAGCTGCTAGGTTTTAAGACATCAGAACACATCTCTAGCCTAGACCTTCTAAGATGTGATCGTTAGATTTCAAATGTGCCTTAGGTTAATTGAGTACATTTTAGAGTTTATCTTTAAATTATGTCTTGGTTTTTAGGCCTTATCGATGTGACTCAAAAACACCTATATGCAGCTAAATGAGATAGGACCCTTTCAATTCAATGAATTGTCTACACTAATGAGAGTAGAAAACACACTCAAATGCAACAAAACAAGAAATTGAAAGAAAATTGATTTTTCACTATTTCTCCTTTTGAAAACAAAAATGATGAAAAACTCTTTCCAATTCCTAACTTTCCTATCAAATGCACTTCAAGTAGCCCTTTCACTAGTAAAGAGAATTCATTTCTTTTCCAATGCAAGTGATGATGCAACTCTAGCCTTCAATGATGCTAACTAATGTAACATATTGATTTAGAAAACTAGAATTATGTATTTTTCAATGAAATGACGGAATGAATCTTTCACAAACACTTCACAATTCAATGAAACATTCACAATAAAATCAATCACAAGTGAGCATAAAAGAGAATTCCTTTCAAAAATAATGAAGAAAATATTGAACCAAAAACAAGATGGGCAATGTGATCTATGCTCGAAAAGAGACGCTCAAACACTAAATGAAACTTTTCAAACTTGTTAAATGGAAATCAAAGCAACAAAAGGACTAATCAAATGAAATGCAAGGAGCAAATTTGACTATGGACTTGACTTTCTGAGCAGGAAAACAAGTGAATGGGTGATGACCTAGATGCCCTAGGGTTATACACCATCCAAGAACTCAAGAAACCAAGTGAAGGAAATGCAAATAAACCAATCATACAAACCAGGCTAAAAGAGCTTTCCAGCCATGGATAACATAGTCAAAACAAGCTGAGAGACAGAAATCAAAAGGGAAAGACATATTGGCTATGATCTAGGGAAAACCCTGATCTCCACCTATAGGAATCAGCACGACTACCTAACTGACAACATGCGCCAAAAGGGGGTCAGCGTGACTGTTTTGAGAAACCCGCGCTGATTAGTGCGACTATTAGAAAAATAAATGTGCTAACCGAGGATTCAAGGAAAAAAATAAAAAAATTTCAATGGCTAAGACCAGACTTGCCACTATAAATTTTAGGATCAGAGCAGTAAACCAAGCAAAGCATAGAACACTAAAGGGAAATGGTGATACTAGAAAAGTTCACACAAAACCATAAAATGACAATCAATCAAACAGAAGGATTGGCTCCCCAGTGGAGTCACCAATTTGTGGTGTAGGTAAATTCTCAGTGCGGACACAAACAATTCCTCTAGCCCGAGAGAGCAAGTCTAGCCACAAGCAAACAATTTATGGAAAATCTCATTAAGCTAGAATCAATTAACAGGGCCTACCTCTTAGAATGCTATTTTGCTTGGTGATTATCCTGCTTCCTCACTCTAGCTATCTTCTGTTTCCTTCCTTCGAATACCTGAAACAAGAAAACATCAACAACAACAACAAACGTGATAGCATGCAATATTGTATTCAGCCTACTTAATAGGTCAAGGAACATTAAGCCATAAAGATGTAAAATGATACTTCATGTAGGAAATAAATCGATAGTTGTATTAATATAAATCAGAAAGAGATTACAACCAGTGCCTTGACGTTACTGGTCTCCTCTGACATATCCGGGTTCCCACACTTCTGCTAGCACTTCATGGATAACCCCAAAAAATGGAAGTTTAAAGGCCTCTTTCCCTCTAATCTCAAACCAAACCAAAATCACACTATTCTCCCTCAAACACACACTAGAAATATATAAGCTATAAATGACTTGCTGGTTATTCACACTTGCTCCAAAACTCCAACTAGGTTTGCTTGGGAAAAAAAGGCTTATATAGCTTGGATGGATGGGATATGATTCCTCACATCATGGGACAAGGTCTTATATCATGAGGTTGTTCCATCCAAATAGGGGAAAGGAGCCCAAACTGATTTCCACGGCTCTATCCAGCCCAACCATCTACCAGACTTCTATTACGAAGCTTCCAGACATGGAAGCTTCAGCTCCTTATTTAAAAAATCTTCCAAAATAGGATCGGTGTGACTGGAAAAGGGATCAGTAAATTTGATCGGTGCGAGGGCTCGTTTTAACCTCTGTAGATCAGCGCCAGGAGAAAACTGGTCGGTAGCGTCGGTCTTGTAAACTGGGATAGAAGGAAGATTCTTGGGAAATGATGCAAAGGGGAATTATTCTGCTCATGAAGAGGGACATACGGGGAGTTTCTTCATGATGGGAAAGCATGTCGGGTACACTGTAGGGGTCCTCCAGGATCGTAGATGGGGAGTACATCGAATGTGACAAGATGTTGTGTAATAGGGGATCTATGTGTGGATGCTTCTCCATCATATTAAGTAGTTGTTTCCTATATGTGGCTTGGAACTAGGTCCCACTATCATCCAGAGAATTCCTCCAAATGATGGTCCATGCAAGTGTGACCCCTTTAGGCTTACTCTTGATAATATTTTTCCCCCTCTGAACCCCTTCCCACTAACGTGACATTGAGGTGAGGGAGAGTTGTTTGGTAGTATGAAAGAAAGAAAGAAAATAGTGGTTTAGCTCGAAATCTAGAGAGACTTCCACCCCAGGTAAAAATCAGAGTTATGATCTGTTCTAGACAGGGGATGACTCAGAAAAACTTCTATCCAAGCCCATACAATTGATATTGGTGCCTTGAGCTTCTCATCCCACTTCCTCCCGAAAATATGGCTCCCCCAAGAACACACTTACCACGAATTTCCCTTATAGAACCAAGGTTCCACTGCTAAACCAGTGAGCCAAAAATGTAAATAGACATGAGACAATGGTGGGTAGGGGGTGAAACTACACAGCCACACTCTATGAACTAAGACTTTGTTGTGAAAAAAAACATAAATGGTGGGGTTCCTAAATTCACCCATGACCTATTCCCTGATAATTCTTAGCACAATGGCCCTCCCTTTGCCACTAAAAAAATACAAACAACTAATTCCAGGAGGGGGGTAACTCAAGTAAGAGTTCAAATAATCCGACATAACAAGGAAATGGATATAAAAAACCAAACACCATTCCCTCTAATTCTTCCATCAACACCAAAATTGGGCCTTACAATAAGTCTTCACCAGGTGAGGCTAATTCACTTTCTAGGCCAAAATGAATAAACCAAAATTAAAGTAGATAAGAAACAATTGAATATTCTATATGTAAGGATTAAGACACACACAAGGACCTTAACCTTCATAATTAGTATCAAAACAACATACCAGAAACCATATCCTCCTCACATCTTGAAACAACAACAACACTATTTTTGTTGCTCACACATTATAGGCACTAACATACTTTCCATGGGTTGGTAGCAAAACTAGAGTCAAGAAGAAATAGAAAGTTACCCATATCTTGGTGCTTTTGTAGACAAATGAAAGTAAAAATCAACCCTCAAGAATGAAGAACTAGTTGTCCTTCCCCTATTCCGATGAAAACAGGACATGAACCAATGCAATTCCATCTCTACCTGCACAAAAAAAACTCTAGATTTCATCCTCCCTCCCCCCACCAGACTCTACAAGCCAACAAGTGACAAACCACAAGCAAAGATGCTTTACATGGATAATTCCATTAGGGGGGTGTCTTGTTGAGCTGAGAGGCTAATTCTAAAGCCCGGTATGAGGGGGTGTGTAAGTCGGTTCGTCCATCAGTCCATGGAGTTGATACATGCACTTTAAAATAAAGATAAATTATTCTCTAAATAGAAAAATAATGTCGGTTATAATAAAAAAAATGAATATGTTGTAAAGTAATTAGAAGTTAAAAAAAAAAAAATGTGTGACTAAGATGTTTAAACCTTATAATTTTCAAAAATATTTCAACAGGAGATTTAAATAAACTATTTGAAGATCTATGTTAACTAATTTATGTAGATTTCATCTTCATACTATAGAAAAAAAAATGTTAAAATAAAATACTTTAATGTTCTATATATAAAAACATTCAATGTGGGTTATACCTAAAAAAATATTAATAATAAAAAAACCATTGTAATTTGCCTTCATAAAAATGTTTTGATGTACATGTTATGTAAAAAAAATTAATGTCAACTACATATATATTATATATCATTTTAAAAATATTATACATTTATCATGATTTTTTTTTATGGTTAAAACATTAGTTTGGTCCTATATATAATCCATTCAAAAATACAATATAAAAAAATGAAAAATTACACATTGTATTTTGCACTATAAAGAAGTTTGCACGTGAAGAAATTCAATCCCTCTTGGCTCATGTTAGATCTGTACTTAATATGGATATATGTTGGTTATCACCCTCCTCCACACTAGTTGCAGACTCAAGAATCATGCATATCGCCCACCACCTTCATTCTATTGCGTTACATTCAATCATATTGAGTCCCAATAATGGAATGGTCCTACAAACCATTGGTGATCATTAACCATATTGGGTACGAGCTGCCACGTCTCCAAGCTCTTCAGCTAGGTGGGGTAGAGATAATCCACCTCCCACCCCCATTTATCTTGAGAGTCACCCAACTAGGGTCTTTTTTATTAACTTGAATCTAAATATTACTTTAAAAAATTATATTAATATAAAGTTATTTAAATCTAATTACTTGATATATATGACTTTTATAGATTAGCCTAGATCCATCTTAACTCTGGATCTACCAACCATGGAGAGGGAGCAAATCTCTTTTCACTCTAAAAGACATTTGCAACACAAGAGATTTGATCCCTCTCAGTGCTTGGTAGATCTGGAGTTAAGATGGATCTAGGTTGATTTAATAACTAGTAATTAAAATTATTAATTTTATTATTATTATTATTATTATTAATTGTAGTTATTAATTTTTTTTTTTTTGTATTTTAATTTAATTTGACTGAGTCAAAATATTTACATAACATAGCATGACAAGACATGATGTTAGAAAATTATATATTACGGAGCAATGGAACACATAAAATATTGCAGAAATATAAACACAGAAAACGCACAAAACAAGAGAGACACAAATATACGTGGTTCACCCAGTTTGGGCTACGTCCACCCCGAACAGCCAGTCCTTCCTTTCTATTATCCAGCAAAATGAAGAGACACAACCTACAGCAAATCCGCTGTAATATCCTCTGTTTTCTCTCATAGTCTCACCTCTCTGTTTCTCACTCACAGAATACACATCTATCACACAGCCTCAAATACAATACCCTCATACAAAGAGGGGGGTTGCCTTCTAAGGCAAAAAACCCTAAACTAAACATAAGTTCTACCGTCAGATCATCCGCCTAATGAACGGCCCAGATTGACTAGAAATTACTATACTTTACAAGGCAATTTTACACCTGTTTTTAGCTTCGGGGGCGTTGGCCCCCAGACCCCCCAGCCGGCGGGGATCGGCCCCCCTGAACCCCCGCGAGGGGGACAAGTCCCCCCCGCACCCCCCTGCGTGGAGGGGTATACAAACTTCCTGCGGTATACATCCGGCTGAAACAAATACCTCTGAACAATCATGCTCCACACACAACACATGACAACATCTCTTTCATACTCAATTGGAGAGCACCTCTCGGCACAATTAATTATGTTTGAAATATTTTATATAATTTCTATGTTTTACTTTTAGTTATCTAGTTCTAAATATCATGTATAAAACTCTTTCTTAAATTCAATTATTCAACACATATTTATCAATTTTGTTTTTGTAAATTACAATCATTTGTATTCATATTCAAAAGAAGTTTGCATACGATTCCAAGGTTCACATAGAAATCCACAAGACAAAATTACTCATGATCAGTACATCTAACCTAAACACAACAGTTGCAGAGCGAAATCCCAAGACCCCACTAATAAACAATTCACTACAACAAAACAATGCAACATTGTCATAGAAACTTATAGTTAAATACATCGCATTGTGGACACTCTAACACCAATAGATAGAAAATTCATGGACGATTCTCCAGATAAGCTAGAGGGAATTCAAAAGAAAACCCAGACCCTAGTTAGTCTTCACCATATGCAAGGAGTCGTGTAGTCACATAGATGAAGACAACCCTCCTAGAAGAGCCCCTTATTGTCTTCCAGTAGTGCGCATAAGAAACAACCTCCATCGAATACATATAATCATGCAATTAAAACCATTCCAAAATGTTGAAATGATGCCAAAATTGACACCAAAATGCATTATGTCCCTTTCACCACTAAGATAAATAATAATTTAGGTTGCAAAGGGATAGAGAAATGTGAAATCTTCAATGACTAATAACAAACATTTGACATAAGAACATTTTCCCCTACCAAAATTAAGATATACCTGGCTCCCATAGAAAGAAAAATATATGGTGCAAACAAAAAAAACCATTCCATGCCCCATAACATAGGATAAGATGCCCCGGATGCAGGTGCTAACACGCCAGATAGGAACGGGCCACATGCCGAGCATGTGCTGCCCCGTGCTAACTCAGGACAGTCATTAAACACTGCCGCCGAGGAATGAAAATGGAGTTTACGAGCTCTTCGCATTCAATGTCGCACAGGGGGAATAGCTGTTGTTGCAGTGAGCAGTTATGGAGGGTTACTTCCGAGGGAATGTTGAAAGAATTAAGAAGGGCTCCGGATCACTGCAGGCCCATTCGAAATGTGAGGCTTGTGAGGTGCAGGCTCTGGAGGAACTCTGTCTGGTGGGTGTTCGTCACCTTCAAGCTTCAGCTCCTGCTGTTGCAGACCGCCATTACGAAGCTGTGGAACTCTTCAAGTGGGAACTCCCGGTTGAGTGCTATTCATTTGCCACTGAATTCTGTCCCGGATCCGCCAGGAGAGGTCTCAATTGCGCAGGGGGGCGATTCACGCTGGAGAATTCCTCCTCTGACGCTCCGCTCCTCACCTCAAGCATTAAGGCAAAAATGGTCCGTCCAAGACAAAGATTGCTTAGTAGGCGAGGCTCTGCCCGCGGAGGCTCTTCGCGCAACCCTGTCGCTGAATCTCATCACCATTGTTGTTGTCGTTATTGCCATAGGAGATCAGGTGCCATGCCCTTACAAGTCAGCCAATTTATGGATTCGGGCAGTCCCAGTGCTGGACCGCCCCCGCTGCCAGCGTTTGGTACTGCCGTTTTCACTCTGGGCTGCTCTAGAAATAATGCTCGTATCAATGCACATATATCTGTCCTATTCATTGAAGACTCTCAGGAAGGGGAGGGAGGCTCAGGCAGAGAGGAGGCGCCCTCAGAGGACCAACCGGAAACAATTGAAGAAAAACCAGCGGGAGTTTCAGAGCAGAATCCCGCCCAACCTCTTGGGAATGAGGCGTCGGCCTCCAAACAGGTTGCAGTGGACGAGTGGGAAGGCCGCCCTGAAGGATATGGGTGGTGCAGAATCCTCGAGGAGAAGCCTGAGGAATAGCTACCCTCGGCGAGCTCTGTCATCCTCTTCTTTTGCTCAGGTCCGGTATAAGCTCTCTGTTCTCATCTGCGTCGGGTATAGGCCAAGAACTTCTGTCGGGGTCTTTTTAGTTTTTACTTATGGTAATGGTTGTCATAGTCCTGCTAGTTTTTACCTATGTTAGTGGTTGTCATAGTTACTATTCTGCGGTTACCCATGCGAGGGTTTATCTCTGTTTTGGTTTGGAAGCCCCTGCGTGGGTTGATGATGCAAGATGTCAGTATAGTTTTGAATTTTGTCATGGGCTGGAAGAAATTAAGTCTGGCTACGAAGCCCCTGCGAGGGCCTATCCTGAGTCGTGAGCTGCCACAGTTAGCCCTGGGCTACATGTCATCCTGAATGTAATGTTTTATTGTACATATTTTAATAGAATAGTAGAGCTTTAACGAGAAAAAATAAACATAGGATAAGATGCAGACTGCCCTGTAGAAACCAAGTTGTAGCATATGAAAAATGAGAACGAACTACCTAAAACCACCTCCATCACTAATCATGATCCAAAGAAATTAAGGAAACCACATGATCGCCATCATCTAGAGGAGGATCAATAAGATCTCTGGAAGTATATTCACTCAACAAAAAGCCTTCCACTCTAGCCATATGTTGGTCAACATTATCCACACAAAAGCATTGATTTCTCAACATACACTTAATGTCCTTCAAGGAAGAAAAAACATTATAGTTCTTCACTTTCTTGTCCTTAAAAATATGGTGCAAGAGAGTGGACATTTGTTGATGAAGTGCTAAAGAAATTAGAAAATGTAGTATTTGTTTATGGAAACAACCAGGGTTAGGGACCCATTGCATATACTTCTCTGCCAATTTAGAGTCTGAGTGATATGCTCAATCTCCAAACTCTTTTTCCTCCAACAACAAAAGTTCCTTACACACCTCCAAAGGCACAACATCGAAAAAAGTTTCAACTAAACTGTAGGCAAAATGGCAAACCTTTTTAAGCATAATATTGTTACCACCACCCCTTATACAACTAATTATTTGCCTCATAGGGATCAGTAATGCTATCAAAGAACACTAGGGACATATACAATAAGAACGTCCACCAAAGAGACTATAGAAAGGACGAAACCAAGGACCACTAAACCCAGATTTGAAAACAACGATGTTGTCACCCACACACCACACATCAGGACCCAAATCTAACCAATAATATAAACTACCACATTGTAATGACAAAAAAAAAATACAAAGACAACCAACAAGAACACCTAAGAGTAAGAATTTCCCCAGCAACACTATAAACTAAGCCCAAAATGTGAATTGAAATTGGAAATTTAACAACAAACCCCTTCCATTGAAACTTTTTTATAAAACAAAAAAGACACAAAAAGACAAGACCTAACATGCCAACTCTAAAATATTCCGAAGTAGGGAAACATTAGTAACCATAAACACCCACCAATGTAATAGAGAGTTACTTACAGAATCAATAATTAAAAGGAAAAACATACTACATTCAGAATGTTGAGCTAGGCTCGACTCTAAAAACTTCTGAAATAGTGTAACGCCATTAACCATAAACACCCTCCAACGCAACAGAGAATTACTAACAAACTCAAGAATTAAAAGGACAAGAAGACTACATTCAGAACACAAAACCCAGTAAAAAATATTTAGGCCCATGAGACTCACGAGTATATAACGAAAGACCTAGGTCCATTCAAAACGAAAGGCCCATTAAAACCATTGTTGCAAACATGGAATATAACAATGTCTTACCAGGAAGAAAACATAATTGGAGGGAAAGGAGAAGTCATTTCCTCCTTCCGCACAGAGCATATACATCAGCCAGTGTCTCATGCTTGAACATTTAAAGCCAAAATCTACCCACACATCAAACCATTCCATCTTTAGTGTCCACTGCCACACCATTACTCTGGGAGGACAAGTGTGAGTGAAACGCACATCACAATGCAGTCATTAAATGCTGAGAGACACCCCCATTAGGGATCAAATTTTAAAAAAATATTTGTTTGTCTGTTTTTTTAAATGTGGGGCATTTATCATAATTTAGTTTTCAAACACATATTTATTAAATTAAAAAAAAATAAAAACATTATTTGTTTTTCTTAAACAAGGGGCACTTTTTATAATTTAGTTGTTGATTTAGTAATAGGGATAGTCATCAGTAGTTGGTAGTCATGTATATAAACTTACTCATCATTGTTATTCAAAGAAAATCATGTTGGTTGGTATAACCAATTGGTGACCCATAATGGGTTAGAGTCTCGCTCTTGTTAAATACCTCTATATCTTGAACACTTAACTTATTTCCTTACATTTAAAGAAAATAAATTATTTAACCAAACAAAAATATAAATTTTATACATATAATATATAATCAAAATATATATTACATATTATGATAATCTAACTTATAAAATACAATAAAATATAAACACATAAAATAATTCCAGTGTCACTTTTAATTATTATCATAAAATCAATAATTGAGCCGACAATTTAATATGGGAGAGATTTATAAATGAAATGAAATGATATTTAAAGGTCCACAAGACTAAAAATACTCTATGAGACCATTAGTTCCCTATTTTTCACTTTTTGCAATTCAATCCTTTTCCAATTCAAATTTATGATGAGCTGGCCCAACCTTCCAATAATCCCTCGCTAAAAAGACAATGCTAAGACACTCATCCTAACATGTTCTCATAACTTTCTCTGATGCCTTTGAATGCATCACATTCCAAAATGAAATGTTTTTCCAATTCCACAGCCCCAAGCGTGCAAAATGTACACACTCGTTCTTCCCAGGCTTCTTTAGGCCTTTTCCATCGTCTTGTTTCACACCAAATTTGATGTCAATTGGTCCTTAATTGAGCAATAAGAACCTTTGCCTCCACGAAATTCTAGCTCCAATGAACTCTTTTTGTTGTATATCACATGTAGGGTTGAATTACTCAATGCAATATTTCTTCTTTCTACCCAACTCTTTTCCCTATACCTTTTTATGAAACTCCTCCGCAACAAAATCCTTTATCTCCTTGCTATTTGTGGGACAAGCATTGAGGTATATATTAAATTTTTCATCCATGTGTAGTTATGTTTCATCCATGTTTTCTTTCTTTCACTCATGCCTTCGTTGAAGATAACATTAGGCCATCTACCTACTCTCATTTGCTCAATTCCTTTTAGATATCTTATGATCCACACCATAGCAATTGCTTCAATGGGAGTTGCTCCCATTTCACTCAACATTATCTCATAAGGTACTGAGCTTTTTATTTTGAACTTGCTCATGATCAAGCATTTTTGAATTTTCCCAATTTGTTTCCATTTTGAGACGGGAGTGCTGCTAGCCCACAACTCACACCCATATAACATCACTGGACAAACTAGGAGTCCAAAAAGCACTTTATTCATTTTTGTTGAGAATGCAACAAGATGATGGAGCTTAGTGGAAAGAAGTCGCCTTCACTAAGTGGGCCCGCAGGCTATTTTTGGCGCAAAGTATATTTTTAGACTATGTCTATTTTTAGACATATGGATCATGGTCTATGAGTTGTAGGATGCTATTTGTGGGTGATTGGTCATGTCGGTAAAAATAGATGGACTTCTATTTTTAGAAATATAGGCAGGTTTCTATGTTTAGACTACCGGGCTAAAAATAGAACAGTCGAATATTATTGTCTCATAATAATATTTGGACTATAAACATTATCTTATCCTCTTGGAGCACTTCAGTTTGAGCTACAGATGTGGTACATGCAGCTGTCAGAAGGAAATACGCTTTCTTTGTGGGTCAGTTGAGCTATTGCATGCAGGACTTCAGTTAGAACTCATGTGGTTGAGTTTGGTGGAGTTGATTGTGGAGTTGATGGAGTTGTGTTCAGTTTGACTTGGTTGAACTAGTTGTATTTTAATGCGAGAAGGGAGACAATATGCCCAAGTATCTCACGAAGTTCACTCAGTGTAGGGATGAGCTGGGAAGTGTGGGGGTGACTGTCGATGATGAGAACTTGGTGAGCTTGGCTCTCCTTGGTCTTCCAAAGAGTTGGCATTCCTATCAGGACTCTGTCAGTGGTCGGGAGAAATTGCCAGGATGGGAGAGACTTTGGTAAGATCTTGTGCAGGAGGAGATCAGGCGGAATACCAAGGACAGATCTTCATCAAAGGGAACTGATGAAGAAAATTGCACTTTGGTTGCCAAAGCAAAGAAGGGGAAGAACAAGAAGGCTTCTCAGTGCGGTATGAAAGGCAAGAAGCAGGACATGTCCAAGGTGAAGTGCTTTCACTGTCACTAGCACGGACACTATGCTACTAATTGTCCGCAGAAGAAGAAGAACAAGCAAGCTGCTGGATTTGTAGCAGGAGAGGCTCTAGCCTCGTAGTTTGAGCTTGATTTTTCATTGATCACATGCTTGGTTTCAAGTGTGATGGGATCGCTGTGTTTCTTGGATAGTGGAGCGTCTTTTCACATGACAGGAGATCGAGATTTGTTTTCTGATCTGGAGGAGAAAGATCTTGGAGTGCACATCGAGATGGGCGATGATGGTAGATATAGTGCGACCGGTATCGGTACCATTTCCTTTGAGAGGGAGTCTGGTAAACCCTTCGTATTGAAGGAAGTGATGCATGTTCCAGGATTGAAGAAGAATCTTATCTCTGTGGTGATGTTAGAAGACAAGGGATATGATGTTGTTTTTAGCGAGGGAAAGGATTTCCTGCGCAGCAAGACAATTGGAGAAACCCGGAAGATAGGGGTTCAAGTGAGGAACCTTTATTAGTTGCATGTAGATGGTTGCATAGCAATGGCATGCAAGGCAGAAGGATTGGTGAGCCGGGATGATGGCGAGTTGTGGCACAGGAGATTGGGTCACCTTCACCATGGAGCCTTGAAGATACTGCAGCAAATCACTACAAGGCTTCCTAAAGGCACTCTTGTGCAGTCAGATCAGTGCAAGGGGTGTACTTTGGGAAAGTTTGTGAAAGCCACCTTTCACGAGAAGGATAGTCGCTCAATGACGATCCTTGAGAGAATTCACACAGATGTGTGTGGACCTTTCTCAGTAGCTTCGACAACAACACACAGGTATTATGTGATCTTTGTTGATGATTTCTCTCGTAAGTGTTGGATCTTCTTCATGCAAAAGAAGAGCGAGACATACTCAAAGTTCTGTGAGTTCAAAGCACTAGTCGAGAAGGAGTCGGGGAAGAAGGTGAAGGCTCTTAGGAGCGACAATGGTGGTGAATACATCTCTGGTGAGTTCAAGGATTTCTGTAGTGCAGAAGGGATTCAAAGAGAGCTCATAACTCCCCATAACCCACAGCAAAACGGGGTTGCTGATGTGGGAGCATGTGACTCAGAGGGGAAAAATCTTCCAAATTATTCCAAAAATCCAAAAAAAATTACAGGCAAGGGAGTGGGGTCCTTTAGCCTGCAATTTCTATGCTTTCTTAGTTAAAAATAGAATAAATTATAGCAATAAATCATGCTATTTGTAACAGAGCTTTTCAAGCTTTAAATCATCCTGTAAAGCATGCTTTTCTTTGTATCGGATAAGGACGAGAGGGCCTATCCTTAGTTATAAATAAAGTGGCAGCAAAGCTCTCAGGGGACAGAGGAGAGGGATGAGCGCCTTAGTTTTATTTTGAAATTTTTGTTCTCTCGGTGCCTCTTATTTGATAACTCTGTAAAGTGCTTGCATAGCTTAATTTTAAGGCGCATTAATATGGTTGAATCGATTACTGGATTTCCTCACGCTGCCCATACTCTATATTAATTATCGGAATCGATTTTCCTTTCGTTTATGTTCATACAGGCTTGGATTCCAATTGCGCATATGCCTCTGTCTATACCAAGAGCTCTTACGATTTCCATTTGATGGCTGTAGTGGATTAAAATTCTATAACCATAAGCTCTTACCATCGTGGTTATAAACCTATACCGGCATAGGAGACTTTTGAAACCGTTAGTTGCGTGCTATGTTCATAAAACCTGTGGTGAAGGGAGTATAGCGTGATAAAAGGGCGAGTTCCAAATTGGAACCGAAACGATATAAATTGGAGTCAATATATATCGCAGAGTCCGTCATTGTGGAGACAGCGAAGTTGTCATTTGTATCAACTGCCGAAGAGCAGAACTGGCGAAGTCTTAACCACTGATTATAGGTGTATCGGGTCCGCTCAAAAGAACTCTGTTTGAGCGATTGCCGATTTGTATATACATCGGCCATAAACCCAACATAAAGAACGGAAGGGTATAGCGATATATATATTGAATCGAACCACTATAGAGAGCTGAGGTTTACATAGCCGGCAGTCCATGGCATATAAGCCGTTGTCTATGGCAAAGAGCAGCCTATAACCATCGCCGAGGTAATAGAAGGTAAAGAACATTCCTCGGGTATATATAACATAGTCATATGTTGCGTGGGCATATAGATAAGCGGATATATGGATTTTTGAAATGAAACATCAGTTTAATGACTGATGTGCCCAGTCCAGAAAAAATGGAAATTAACCAAGGCATAGAAGAACTCGCTGACAGATTAAGGAAATTGACTCTAACGCCTACACCCACGCCATCATTAGTGGTATCAGAGCCCACAACTAACATTGAATTGAATCTCAGGAGTAGAAGAAGGATGGCTTTCAGAGTTGGAAGAGGACGAGGACGTGGTGGAAGAGGATGACCTGCTGCAAATGCTGAACTAATGGAAACAGTAGAAGAGCTGCGAGCTAGAGTGGACGCATTAACTTCAGATAGAAATATAGATGATGGAGATGTCAGTGAGCCCGAAATTGAAGCTGTTGAAGAGGAGGAAGCTGTACAGGTTACTCCTGAGATGAGATTCTTCCAGTCAGTGTTAAAATCCACAGCCAGGCCATGGAACCAATTAGTACCAGTATATCAAGGAGGATTGAATCCAGAAGAATTGATCAACTGGATCAACAGCATAGAGAAATTCTTCAATTACGAGGAAACAGAGGATGAAAAGAAAGTAAATTTTGTTGTCACCAAGTTAAAAGGCCATGCAGCACTCTGGTGGGATGGTGTGCAGGCGGAAAGGAAGAGACTTGGTAAGCAGCCAATCAAGAACTGGAGCCGAATGGTAGCAAAGTTAAGAGATAAGTTCCTGCCAAGTAATTATCAGCAAACGTTGTTTAGACAAATGCAAAATCTTAAACAGAGAGCTTTAACAGTAAAAGAGTATACAGAAGAGTTTTATAAGGTGAGCATAAGAGCTGGAGAAGCCCAAGACACAGATGAGAAGGTGGCTAGATATATGAATGGCCTCAGGATGGACATTCAGGATGAGATAAGCCTGTTGTCTCCTAAAACAGTAGAGGAAGCTTATCAGATAGCGCTGAAAGCGGAGGAAAAGCTCATAAGGAAGCAATCTGCCAAAGGGAGAGGGACTTTCGGAGGAAAAGGAAGTCAAGGTGGTAGAGGTAGATCTACAGCACCTAGAGATGGAGCTAGCAGTAGCTCAACCCAGCATGCACCCAGAGAAGGTGATGCAAGAGGCAGAGGGAGTTTTTCCAGAGGAAGAGGAGGCAGAGGAAGAGGCAGAGAAATAAGATGTTACAGGTGTAACAAGCTAGGACACAGAGCTTTTGAGTGCCCAGAGAATGCAGACACAAAGCAGAGGAATGCAATTGTTGCTCCAGCTGAAGAAGAAGCACCAGCAGCAGCGGTAGCAGAAGAAGAAAATACACCAGAAAGAGGAGAATCTCTGGTAGTTAATAAAGTTTTGCTTAAGCCGGTGAAAGAGGTGACTACTGAACCGCCACAAAGAAAAACTTTATTCAGGACAGTGTGCAATGTCCAAGGCAAATGTTGCCAGATGATCATTGATAGTGGCAGCACTGATAATTTGGTCTCTACAGAGGTAGTGGAGAAATTGAAACTGAAGACAATGAAGCATCCAACACCTTATAAGGTGTCATGGTTACAAAAGGGACATCAACTGTTGGTAAGTGAACAGTGTGAAGTGGAATTTCAAGTGGGCAAGTACAAGGATAAAATTGTTTGTGATGTGATGCCTATGGATGTGTGTCACATATTGCTTGGGAGGCCTTGGCAATATGACAGAGGAGCCATACATGACGGGAAGCGAAACACCTACAAGTTTGGAAAAGATGGTGTTAATCATACATTGTTGCCTTTGCAAGAAGAAGATGTATCGGGACAGAAGACTGATCCAAAAACTCTGTTACTTGGAGGGAAGGAGTACTTGAAGCAAATTGAAGAAAATGAGGTAAATTTTGCTGTAATTTGCAAGCCCAAGGTAATATTGAATTCTACTAAAATTTCTGAATTACCCATTGAAATTCAAGAAATGCTGGAGAATTATTATGATATTATTGTTGATGATTTGCCTAATGAATTACCGCCAATTCGAAAAATCAATCATCATATAGACTTGATTCCTGGAGCAAGCCTACCTAACAAAGCAACATATAGAATGACTCCTGCAAAAAATGAGGAAGTTAAGAAACAGGTGCAAGAATTGCTTGACAAGGGGTTGATTAAAGAAAGCCCGAGTCCTTGCGCAGTGCCAACAGTGCTGAGCCCGAAGAAAGATGGAGGCTGGAGAATGTGTACAGATTCAAGAGCCATCAATAAGATTACAATCAAGTACATATTTCCATTACCCAGAATTGAAGATTTAATGGATTGCTTATCTAGCGCAAAATATTTTTCAAAGTTAGATCTTAAAAGTGGCTATCATCAGATAAGGATAAGAGAAGGGGATGAATGGAAAACCGCTTTTAAAACCAACGAAGGATTATATGAATGGAGAATGATGCTTTTTGGGCTGTCCAATGCACCAAGTACATTTGTGAGGCTTATGAATGAAGTTCTTAAAGAATTCATTGGTAAATTTGTAATCGTATATCTGGATGATATATTAGTCTATAGTAGATCCAAGGAGGAACACTTGAGGCATTTAAATTATGTTCTACAGAAGCTGCAGCAAGAAAAATTATTGTTGAATCTAAAGAAGTGTTTATTTATGAAAGAGGAGCTGGTGTACGTGGGATTTGTTATCTCAGCTGAAGGATTGAAGATGGATCCAGAAAAGAGCAAAGCAATTGTGGAGTGGCCTTCACCCAAGAGTATTTTTGAGGTAAGGAGTTTTCATGGTCTTGCTAGTTTTTACAGAAAATTCATTAAGAATTTCAGTAAGATTAATGCACCTATTATTGAGACCATAAAGAAAGATAAACAGCCATTTAAGTGGACTGCTGAAGCAGAGAGAAATTTTCAGCTGTTGAAGAGGAAAATAACTGAAAAGCTTGTTTTGGTTCTTCCTGATTTTAACAAAACTTTTCAAGTTAAGTGTGATTCCAACGCAGAAGCAATTGGAGGAGTTTTGAGCCAAGAAGATAGACCAATAGCTTACTTCAGTGAAAAGTTAAATGATGCAAAAAGTAAGTATTCTTCTTATGATAAAGAGTTTTATGCAGTTGTACAGACACTAAAGAAGTGGAGGCATTATTTAATGTTGAAAGAATTTATTCTTTACTCAGATAATCATGCATTGCAGTTTATAATGCAGCAGCCAAAACTTAGCCAAAGACATGCTAAATGGGTAGAATATCTTCAAGGCTTTCATTTTGTGTTGAAGCATATAACTAGACAGTCAAACAAAGTTGCAGATGCCTTAAGTAGGAGAAATGTATTGCTGCAAGAAAGTCAAATCCACGTGTTGGGTTTTGATTTTCTTAAAGAATTATATAAATCCAATTCAGATTTTAAGGAGGCATTTGAGGCTTGTGAAAATCCTGTTTTGGCGGACAGGAGCAAGTGGTTGGATTATTTTATACAAGATGGACTGTTATTTAAGAAAAATCAGTTGTGCATACCCAACTATTCAATGAGAGAGAATTTAATCAAAGAGAAGCATAGTGGAGGACTTGCAGGACATTTTGGTAGAGAAAAGACCTTTGAACAGCTCAACAGATTCTACTTCTGACCGAAAATGAAATCTAAAGTAGAGAAGTATGTCAAAAATTGTAAAGTCTGTCAGTATGCAAAAGGAAGGAGCCAGAACACAAGGTTGTATATTCCATTGCCAATTCCAGATAGGCCTTGGGATATGGTAAGTATGGATTTTGTGCTAGGATTGCCAAAGACTCAAAGAGGCTATGATTCATTTTTTGTGGTAGTGGACAGATTTTCAAAAATGGCACACTTTATTCCATGTTATAAAACTAGTGATGCTTCTCATATTTCTAACTTGTTTTTTAAAGAAATTGTAAGACTACATGGATTGCCCAAAAGCATTGTTTTAGACAGGGATTCAAAGTTCGTTGGACATTTCTGGAGAACACTATGGAAGAGGCTGGGAACTAAATTACATTTCAGTTCTGCCTATCATCCACAGACCGATGGACAGACTGAAGTTGTGAATAGAAGTTTAGGCAATCTTTTGAGGATCTTTCCTGCAGAGCATCCAAAGCAATGGGATCAAGTGTTACCACAAGTTGAATATGCATATAATGATTCACCGAACAGGAGCACAGGATAGAGCCCATTCCGTATTGTTTATGGAATGCACCCAAGAGGAATATTTGAATTAAGGAACTTGGGAAAAGAAGAAATGAGAAGTGCAGAAGGTGAAGACTTTGCTTCAAGAATGCAGGCGATACATGAACAGGTGAAACAACAGCTACAGGACAGCAACATTCAATATAAAACCAGAGCAGACATGAGGAGAAGAGAAATGAACTTTGAAGTTGGAGACTTGGTTTTAGCACACCTCAGAAAGGAGAGATTTCCAAAGGGAGAGTATAATAAGTTAAAATCCAAGAAAATTGGACCATGCAGGGTACTGAGGAAATTCTCTGCAAATGCTTATGAGATTGAATTACCACCTGGTGTGGGAATATCACCAATTTTTAATGTTGCAGACCTGTACAAGTATGAGAATGAAGCTGCAGATGATAAAGCACAGGATCAAGAGACTCCAGAGATTGACTGGGTAAAACAGTTACCCACAGCCAAGAATTTACAGCTAGAAAGAATTCTGGACAAGAAAGTATATAAGAAGACAAGGGCACGAGAATATTTCCAATATCTGGTGAAATGGAAGGGACAGCCGATCACTGAAGCAACTTGGGTTACAGAAGACATTCTACAGAAATTGGGCAAATCTGTAGGTGAGCTCATGAATAGGAGCCCATGAAGAATTTTGTCCTCAGGAGTCTAATGCGGGAGCATGTGACTCAGAGGAGAAAAATCTTCCAAATTATTCCAAAAATCCAAAAAAATTTACAGGCAAGGGAGTGGGGTCCTTTAGCTTGCAATTTATATGCTTTCTTAGTTAAAAATAGAATAAATTCTAGCAATAAATCATGCTATTTGTAACAGAGCTTTTCAAGCTTTAAATCATCCTGTAAAGCATGCTTTTCTTTGTATCGGATAAGGACGAGAGGGTCTATCCTTAGTTATAAATAAAGTGGTAGCAAAGCTCTCAGGGGACAGAGGAGAGGGACGAGCGCCTTAGTTTTATTTTGAAATTTTTGTTCTCTCGGTGCCTCTTATTTGATAACTCTGTAAAGTGCTTGCATAGCTTAATTTTAAGGCGCATTAATATGGTTGAATATATTACTAGATTTCCTCACGCTGCCCATACTCTATATTAATTATCGGAATCAATTTTCCTTTCGTTTATGTTCATACAGGCTTGGATTCCAATTGCGCATATGCCTCTGTCTATACCAAGAGCTCTTGCGATTTCCATTTGATGGCTGTAGTGGATTAAAATTCTATAACCATAAGCTCTTACCATCGTGGTTATAAACCTATACCGGCGTAGGAGACTTTTGAAACCGTTAGTTGCGTGCTCTGTTCATAAAACCTGTGGTGAAGGGAGTATAGCGTGATAAAAGGGCGAGTTCCAAATTGGAACCGAAACGATATAAATTGGAGTCAATATATATCGCGGAGTCCGTCATCGCAGAGACAGCGAAGTTGTCATTTGTATCAACTGCCGAAAAGCGGAACTGGCGAAGTCTTAACCACTGATTATAGGTGTATCGGGTCCGCTCAAAAGACCTCTGTTTGAGCGATTGCCGATTTGTATATACATCAGCCATAAACCCAACATAAAGGACGGAAGGGTATAGCGATATATATATTGAATCGAACCACTATAGAGAGCTGAGGTTTACATAGCCGTCAGTCCATGGCATATAAGCCGTTGTCTATGGCAAAGAGCAGCCTATAACCATCGCCAAGGTAATAGAAGGTAAAGAACATTCCTCGGGTATATATAACATAGTCATATGTTGCGTGGGCATATAGATAAGCGGATATATGGATTTTTGAAATGAAACATCAGTTTAATGACTGATGCGCCCAGTCCAGAAGAAAGGGAAATTAACCAAGGCATAGAAGAACTCGCTAACAGATTAAGGAAATTGACTCTAACACCTACACCCATGCCATCAGTTGCTGAGCGGAAGAATAGAACGATCGTGGGTGCTGCACAGGAGATGTTGCATGATTAGGGTCTACCCCTTCACTTGTGGGCGGAAGCATGCAATACTGCAGTATATGTGCAGAATCGTTGTCTTCACAGGATACTTGGCATGAGTACACCCGAGGAGGCTTATTCTGGTTAGAGGCCTGATATTTCTCATTTGAGGATTTTTGGTGCTAACGTTTACATGCATGTGACGAAGGATGCTAGGAAGAAGTTGGAGCCGACCGCAGAGGTTGGGATATTTGTGGGGTACACTGATACGCCCCACAACTATCGTGTGTATTTTCCAGATAGTGGCAAGACTGTTGTGCGACGGGATATAAAATTTCAGGAGGAGAAAGCCATGAAGTGTTTGCTTGAGAGGGATCCACACTTGCATGCAGATGAGGAGCTATTAGTTCCTAAGGATGATCTTCAGGATCTGGATCAGCCACAGGACAAGGTTCATGGAGTGGAAGAGACCACTCATGCAGCGCCAACCATTAGAGGGCGAAAGCGCTTGACAGAAGCTGAGCGACTGGCTCAAGATGCAGAGAAGGTTGTAGGACCACCTACAGCTCAACATAGACAGAGACATTCACCTGATCGGTACACTGGATACATGGCTCTTATGAGAAAATGTGTTGTGATTGAGCCATCCTCTTTCGAGGAAGCTGTGGAGGATCCCACATGGGTAGACGCCATGGTGGAAGAGTATGATTCGATTGTCAGAAACAGTGCATGGGAGATTGTCCCAAGACCGGAAGGGAAATCAGTGGTGGGTTCGAGATGGATCTACAAAGTTAAGCAGGCAGCTGACAGGAGTGTGGAGAAGTACAAGGCAAGATTTGTTGCCCAAGGCTTTTCACAGATAGAGGGGATTGATTATGAGGAGACCTTTGCACCTGTTGCAAGGTACTCTTCCATACGGACGATTCTTGCTCTCTCAGTGCAGATGGGGTGGCACATTCATCAGATGGATGTGAAGACTACGTTCCTCAATGACGTCATTGAGGAGGAGGTGTACATAGAACAGCCCGAAGGTTTCGAGATCTTCAGCAACGATTCACATGTGTGCAGGCTCAAGAGAGAGTTGTATGGGTTGAAACAAGCACCACGTGCTTGGTACACACAGATAGATAGTTATTTCACGGGACTTGGATTCTCCAAGAGTGAGGCAGATCCTAACCTATACCAGATTGTGGTGGAGGGTAAGTTGCTTATCATTGTACTTTATGTAGATGATTTGATTCTAATAGGTGATGAGATGTTGATACTTTCATGCAAGGATGATCTTGCTAAGGAGTTTGAGATGAAGGACTTCGGCCTCCTTCATTATTTCCTGGGATTGGAAATTTGGAAACGCAGTGATGGACTATTTGTTTCTCAGGGTAAGTATGCTCGGGAGATACTGGAGAAGTTCAACATACATGGTTGGAAGCCTATTGATACTCCTCTTCTTGGAGGTTGGAGGAAGGAGGATGCTACTTCGGCAGAAGTAGTGGATGCCACTGTTTATCGATAGTTGGTGGGGTCGCTTATGTATCTGGTCAATACACGACCCGATATATGTTATGCTGTTAACCAACTTTCACAAGCTCTGGTTAAGCCAACCAAGCTCTTCTGGAAGGCAGGCAAGCATGTATTGCATTATTTGAGAGGCACATCGGGATATGGATTGTGGTACAGACAGGAGGATGAGGTGAAGCTATGTGGCTTCACGAATGCAAATTGGGCAAGGAGCCCAATGGACAGAAAGAGCACATCAGGAGGGGTCTTCAGTATCGGGTCGACAGTAGTTTCTTGGTACAGCAGGAAGCAGAGATCCGTGGCACTCAGTTCAGCAGAGGTCAAGTATATGGCAGCAAGTTTGGCTACATGCGAGGCTATATGGATGAGGAAGATTCTGGTCGGGTTGTTCGGTTCTTACTTGGAGCCTACTGTGATTTACTGTGATAACCAGAGTTGCATTAAACTCTCAGCTAATCCTGTATTTCATGATAGATCTAAGCACATTGACATCAGGTACCATCATATCAGAGATTATGTGCAGCAGAGAATCATTTACTTTCATACATTCCAACGGAGGATCAGGATGCTGATATCTTGACGAAGGCGCTCACCAGGAGAAAATTCGAATACCACCAAGGCAAGATAGGGGTTGCTGATAATATATATCTTGTTGAGAGGGAGTGTTGAGAATGCAACAAGATGATGGAGATTAGTGGAAAGAAGTCGCCTTCACTAAGTGGGCCCGCAGGCTATTTTGGCGCAAAGTCTATTTTTAGACTATGTCTATTTTTAGACATATGGATCATGGTCTATGAGTTGTAGGATGCTATTTGTGGATGATTGGTCATGTCGGTAAAAATAGATGGACTTCTATTTTTAGACATATAGGTAGGTTTCTATTTTTAGACTGCTAGGCTAAAAATAGAACAATTGAATATTATTGTCTCATAATAATATTTGGACTATAAACATTATCTTATCCTCTTGGAGCACTTTAGTTTGAGCTACAGATGTGGCACATGCAGCTGTCAGAAGGAAATATTCTTTCTTTGTGGTTCAGTTGAGCTATTGCATGCAGGACTTCAGTTAGAACTCATGTGGTTGAGTTTGGTGGAGTTGATTGTGGAGTTGATGGAGTTGTGTTCAGTTTGACTTGGTTGAACTAGTTGTATTTTAGTCTAACTAAAGAATACACTAGTGATGAGTTGTGTGAATTAAATATTAATTAATTCACTAATTATTAACTCATAAATCAACTAAAGAATACATCAGTTAACTCAGTGCATGTACAGTTCAGTGGAGACAGGTGTTAGAGGTTGAGATGCTATCATTTGTGACTATAGTTGTGCATGAGATCTTGCACAATCAATGGGATTGAGTTATTCCAATGAGGGTTGCACAGTGTGGGCCAATAACAAGGCAATTGTAGCTTGTGCTCACGTGATTTTCACTTTGGATTGTGCAGTGGAGGCAGGCAAAGTAGCGGAGGAGATTTGAACCTGTGACTTGTTCGGATCTGAGCTAGTTTTGTGTGTAACAGGTGGAGATAGTACTAAGTACTTGTGAGGAGTATTGTACTATGTATTGTTACATGTTCTCAATCATTATAATATACAGATAGTGTGGGGTTTTCAGTTGTATGCTTTCCCCGGGTTACATACTGTGTTAATGTGTGCATGCGATTGATGTTTCATTGTTTTTAATGCTGCTAAATTGATGATCAACGTAGAGGAGGTTATGTATTATGCATGTATTCCGCAATAGTGTATAATCGGGATAATCTCTGTGAATAAGTGTTTATTATTCAAAATTTATACAATTTTCCAATCATATAACTATGTCTCTCTACATCTATTTTGAAGAGCATATAATGCTTTCCAGCCTCCTAAAATTCTTTTCTTTCTACAGTCCTCCCAATTGAGTTTGTTGTTGAAATCAATTCCAAGGTACTTGTACTCATTTACTTCTTTTGGTCTTGCTAGTATTGACTTGCATCCCCACTGCTCTAAAAAAATGGTCAAGGGCATATAAGTGCATTTGCAATCCATGGGCCGACTTAGAAATCAACACAATATCATCAGCATATAAAAAAAGCTTTATTACAAACTCCCCCAACCAAACACCATCTCCACCTTGCAAATTTAGCCACTTTTCCAATTTATCAATATATAGACCAAAAAGAGTATGGGATAGAGGGAAACCTTGCTTGAGTCCAATGTCACTTCTAAATCTTTTTGAAATACTTGCTGAAGTTCTAATTTTGACTTTCACTTCTTCATAAAGTCTATGGACAACGGCTCTATAATGCACAGGAATTTCAAGTTCTTCCATTCTACACCACAACGTATCCCTAGGGACTGTGTCAAATGTTTTTTTGAAGTCAACAAAGCAGGAAAATACTTTTTCTTTGTCCTCCCAAACCTTTTCAACAATGTGTCTCAATGTGATACCATGATCCACTATAGAATGTTTCAGCCTAAAACTCACTTGTCCTCTTTCCCTCTTTTCTTTTACCTCTACCTACTTACTAATTCTATCTTCTACCATGCTACCAAAAAGCTTTGCAAACAAGGGATTGATCATAATTTTTCTATAGTTGGATAGATTATTAATGTCTCCACTTTTAAAAAGGGGTATTTTGAGGCTAGTTGTCCAGTCTCTTGGAAATCCTTGTTGAATGATGTTGTTGAATATTTCCATGATGTGCGGTGCAAGAGTGTTCATTCCCCATTTTAGATACTCTGATTGAAGTTCAACCAAGTCCTTTGTCTTTCCAATTTTCAGCTTCTTAATTCCATTCTCCACCTCTTGTAACGTGATGAGATTTGAATTTGTGTTGATCCTAGGGGGGGATCCGCCTCAGATTATTTCTCATAGAGTTGCCTTGCATATTCAAACCATTGATTGGTTGTAATATTATTTTTAATTTGCTTCTTCCTTGGTTGCAGTTCCTACCAGAAAAGCTTTGGATTGTTCTTGCTTAAATATATTAACTCTTATCTCCTTGTTTGCATGAACTCATATTTTTTCCTTTTTAGTATCTGCTTATATAACTTTACATTCATCTTCTCCTTTCCTACCTTTTTCAAGGTTCTCCTTGCCATTTTGCATTCCTCATCAAACCAAGCATTTAAAGGAAAATAATTTGATTCTGATTTACTATTTTTTTCTCTTTCACTCTTCTCAAGAGCACTTTGAATTATATTTGTTAACTCATGACTGTTGAAGTTTTTTGAAACAGGTTTTCTCCTTTCGATTTAATCTCTCTAACATTGTCTTGAAAATAGTACAATTTTCTTGTGTTAGAAGAATTTTTCCCCTTGATAGTGATTGTCGAGAGCATTGGGTTTTCCTCCCATGCTACCTTTCTTCTAACCATGATAACCTTATATAAATTGGGTTATGGTCAGATTTTAAGTCTCAAATATGCTCTCCAATACTAACTTCGTCTATCTTTTCTATCAAGCTTTGTGAACACATCACATAGTCAACGACACTTGCCCCATTATATTTGTTGCAACTGAAGTCCCTAAACCTTTTCCATTTATCTAGACCATTGCAAATAATTAAGTTGAAAGCCCCACACAGTGTAAGCAAATCCTCTCCAAAACGATTGGTAACTTTGTCATCTTATGAACACCTCACCCATTGGGGATTCTCCTCTTCAATGAGCCAAATAGGATTGTTATCCGCTTTGAAACAAAGAATTCTAGCTTGATTATTTGTTGTTCTAGCGTTGAAATATCCCACTAAAATAACTTCTCCCTGCTAAGAGCACACGGCAATATCTTTTTTTAAAGCTGCATATGAATCCTTGCTATCGAGCCCCTAATTTTTGTAAGTTTTTGAGACTTGAGGGGCAAAATAGCATGCTGCAATTCTTATGAGATCCTCATTCTCTGATATTTTCAACCATAAATATTGTTTATTTGAATCTTCTTTACTTAACTGAATGTGATGACCTTCTTTTTCTTTCGCTAAAACTAGTATTCCCCCATACCTTTTGCCATTTTCTACTACCTTGTTCCAAACTACCGACTTCAAATAACCGTCAAACACAGGAGTTTTGCAACCATCATTCCCATGAGTTTCCGTGAGACAAATTATGTCTCTACCTTCCACAATAGGCCCTAACCCAGGTCCCCTCCTCCAAGGATAACCTCTACAATTCCAACAAACTAAATTTAGGTAGACCGGGGTAGGATTTGACTGCTACGCAGTTTGGCACATAAGACTCAAATTTGAGTCTTCACCCCTCCTCGTCCATGTTACTCTTGTTGTTTTCGTCCCTATTATTGAATTCTCTGTTTTTTCTTTACTTCCATCTTGCTACCCTATTTTTCCTAAAGGCCCAAACACTGTAATAACGACTTTACCATTGTACAACCATGCCCTTTTCCCTTCATTTCTTGTTGTTCTAATTTTCTCCACTTCATCCCTTCTCTCCTCTTGTTGTTTTTTGGTTAAATCTTCATCGAGGAAGAAGTGTGAGCCTTTCAAGAGTTTCTTTTTGCCCAAAAGCTGGTGTTTTTCTTGTACGCTTTCCATGGTGACTTTTATGGGTCGAGGCCTCTCTTTACATATCCTCCCAACCCTCCTTACTTGGAAAATTTTCCCTTTCCAATATAGTTTATCTTTCAGAAAGTCTCTTGTCAAATTGAGAGTACTTTCATTCTTCCCATAATCCCTTATTCCCCTAAGAATAAAGTTTGTTTTCATGTCCTATCTTTCTTTGTGTTCTATTTCTTGTGCTCTACGAGCACTTGCATCTTCTTCTTCCTCTGTCCTTATGTAACCATTAGTGTCTTCAACTCTAGCTTTGATTTCTTTTGGACTCTCTTTCCCACTGCTCCTTTTTGTCTTCTCTTTGGAATTGTCTTTTTGCTGAGATACTTGTGTATCTACCTGAGTTTATTTAGAAATTATCACATAACTATTTGTTGTTATTATTTCCATCATGCTTTGCCACGCTATCTTCATGCTTTTCCATTCTTGTTTTCCTATCTCTAGAGCCTCTTGTAACATTGTTACCTGTTCTTTTAAAATTCTATTACCTTCCATTAGACAACAGTTTGCAACTGTGATATCTAAAATTTTGATGTCCCTTTCCTGTTTTTTGGCTTCCAAAATCTCCAACCTTGTCCTGGCCTTCATCAGCTCTTGGACATATAGATCTGATGACCAAGTAAGAGGTGTAGATGTGGGACTGTAAATGATTGGTTCTTCTTTATTTTTGTTTCTCTTATTTATTTTCTTTCTCTGGATCAGTTTTCTTCTCATTTGTCCCCATTTAAGGCAAGCAAGCCTACGCCTTAAAATTCCCTCATATTGCTTTACATTTACCAAAACCCACTTTCTTGTTTTGTCTGTTGAAGGAATTTTGACTTGACCCAAATGATTTGTTTCCACAAAATCTGAGATTTCCTTGTCATTTTTAACATTTTTACCATTTTTAGTATTAGAAACAGCTTCTTTCCCTTTCCCTTGCAACAATTTTTTTGCAACAACATCATAGGCATCCCTGATCTTTATGCCTTGGCTCTTCTGAGTATTTTCCATGTTCTCAATAGACACCACCTCCAGAAAACTCTTGGTTACTTAAAAGGGACTCATGTGTTAGGAAGATATGGTGACTGGCCAACATCCGGTTCAACCCCTAAATAAATCGATTGGAAAACACGCTTCAAATTCATGCACTCATTATAGAAAACTGGGTGTATCTGCATTCATCTCTTCGATCTACATTCATTCAACCACGACTGAAAATTCTACCCTCTTTTTTCTCTCTGTGTCCATTTTCTTTTCTTTCTGTATTCGCCGAATTTTAGTAAAATCTCATGGGATGAGACTGACATTTGGCCAAAACCGTAGTCATTTTCTAGATCTCATGCTACCTACATAATTATTTCATGATTACCTACACCAACGAGCCCGCACACTGTTTCTTTAGAAGTCGTGATCTCAGCCTTCAGATAATCTTAAGTACTTAGGACAAGATGACAGAACCTTCTCCTCCTCTGCGGATCAAATTTCATCTCAGAACAACTAGATCAAATCCTCCTGCACTGAGAGATAAGAAATTTAGCGTTTATCTTAGATGGAGAAGCCATCGGATTCATATAAAATAATAACGAGAATTTGTGCCCCCTATTTTCAACACAATTTCACATTGCTTTCAGTCTGCCTATACAAGCCCTTCAAAAGGCGTGTTGCGTAACGAGGCTGTACGAGCTAGATGTAATGTAAGAAATATTGTATGTCAACATTTTTTAAATATTTTATTTTTATTTTATTTTATAACATTTTAAAATTTTAATCTAAAAGCAAATAGGTATGCCAAAGATTTAGTGGTGTAAAATAATGATTGTGTAACCATATTTAAATTTAATTAATAAGCATATAAAAACTTAATATTTATTATATAACAAGATTTAAAATAATGGATATTCACCCAATTATACCATGGATATTATTAACTTATAAATGGACATTTTGACAATACCATGGTTTATTATAAATGCTAGATCGCTAAAAACCAAAACCCATTTCAAAATCAAAATATTTTATTTTATAACATTTTTGCATCGAGAAGTTCTCTACAACCCAGTATGAGGGTAGATGTCACGTAAAAACGTAAATGTAAATGTAAACATTTAACATGTAATGTTTAACATTTAACATTCAAAATTTTTAATCTAATGTCGTTCCTAACTAAAAATCAATCTAATTATTATTATGTATATACACAATATAAATATAAATATAAATAAAACAGAGGTATGGTAAATAAATAAAATCTCTTGTTATACTTACTCTAGAGGTATGGTAAATAAATAAAACCTATTTTAATATTTACTCTATAAACCTCTTTATATTTACAAAAACTCAAAAAATAGGTTTTATTTAGGTGAAGCCTATGGGCCAAATACCATGGGACAAATGATTATTAATACCATGTGCCAAATATCATATTTATAAAAGAGGTATAAAGTGGTATGGTAAATAAATAAAAATATATCAAATAGGATTAGAAATCAACATCTAATTATATACCAAGCCAATGGGCCAAATACTATGGACCAAATTATTATTAATACCATGAAAAAAACATTATTAACCCTCATATTAATATTAAAAGATATTATTATTATTAAATCTAATATTAACATATTATAATATTAATATTAATAAATGTAATAAATTTCGATTAATACAATATTAAATTTTTTATTGAGCTAGAGGCTCATTCTATAGCCCAATATGATGTGTAAAGTTGGTTTGTCATCAAAGTTGAAATTTTGTTCATGTGGCCAAAATAAAAAAATTTAAATAACTATACAAAACGTTTAAATAATGTCATCTCATAAAAAAAAATTCACTTGAAGAAATTGGATCCCTCTTGGCTCATGTTAGATTGTATTTAAAATGGACCTATGTTGGTATTATAATATATAATAATATATCATGATACATATATTAACTCTAGATATATATGGGATGGAAGAACAAAGACATGGAGTGATAGAGGTGGAGAGACAGGAGAAGTGACAAGGGAGAGATAGAGATAAACTGAAGGAAATGGGAGAAGACGAATGAAGAGAGAGAGGGAGAGGAGTGAGAGAGGTAGAGAAGGGTAAGAGAGTGAGAGGGAGACATAAATATAGGGTTGGGAGAGAGAAAATGAGAGGGGGGAGATAGTGAGAGGATTGGAGGGTGAGAGAGAGAGAGGGAGAGAGAGATGGGGGAAGAGATAGGGAGGTAGGAGAGAAAGGGAGAGACAGAAAGGATGAGAGAGAGGAGGAGAGAGGGAGGGATAGAGAGATGGAATTGGACTAGAAAAGAAGGATGGAAGAAGAAAGACATAGAGACTGAGAAGTGGAGAGAGAGAGGGAGTGACAAGGGAGATATGGAGAGAGAGAGTGTGTATGTTTAGGGGTGAGATAAAGAGACAAATAAGGAGAGAGATTATAAATCAATATCTAATTATATACCAAGCCTATGGGCCAAATACCATGAATGAAATTATTATTAATACCATGAAAAAAAACATTATTAACTCTCATATTAATATTAAAAGATTAATATTATTGTAATTATTAAATCTAATATTCATATTAATATATTATAATATTAATATTATTAAATTTAATAACTTTGGATTAATACAATATTAAATTTGTTATATTATAATATATCTTATTATATCATGATACATACATTAACTCTAGATATATATGGGAGGAAAGAACAAAGACATAGAGTGATAGAGGTGGAGAGATAGGGGGAGTGACAAGGGAGAGATGGAGATAAACTAAAGGAAAGGGGAGAGGAGTGAGAGAGGTAGAGAAGGGTAAGAGAGGGAGAGAGAGACATAAATATGGAGGTGGGAGAGAAAGAAGGAGAGAGGGAGGGAGAAGGAGGGAGGGAGGGAGATAGTGAGAGGATTGGAGGGAAGAGAGAGAGAGAGAGAGATATGGGGGAAGAGAGAGGGAGGTAGGAGAGAAATGGAGATACAGGAAGGACGAGAGAGAGGACTTTAGAGAGAGAAGGAGAGAGGGAGGTAGGAGAGAAAGGGAGAGACAAGAAGGACGAGAGAAAAGACTTTAGATAGAGAAGGAGAGAGGGAGGGATAGAGAGATGGAGTTGGAGGGGGGAAAGGGAGGGAAGAATAAAGACATAGAGAGTGAGAAGTGGAGAGAGAGAGGGAGTGAAAAGGGAGAGATGGAGAGAGAGAGTGTATGTTTAAGGGTGAGATAAAGATACAAAGAAGGAGTTATGGAGACAAGGTGGGAGAGAAGGAGATAGAAGGAGAAAGGGAGGGATATATTAACATAGTTGGAGAGAGAGAGAGAGAGTGTGTGTGTGTGATGGGGAAGAGAGAGGATTGGAGGGAAAAGGGAGAGAGAGAGAGCGAGATGGCAGAAGAGAGAGAGAGGTAGGATAGAAATGGAGAGAGAGAAAGTATGAAAGAGAGGACTTGAGAGAGAGGATGAGAGAGGTAGGGATAGAGAGATGGAGTTGGGGAGAGATAGGGAGGGAAGAAGAAAGACCCAGAGAGTGAGAAGTGGAGAGAGAGAGGGATTGACAAGGGAGAGATAGAGAGAGTGTGTGTATGTTTGGGGGTGAGATAATGAGACAAATAAGGAGAGATGGAGAGAAGGGGGGAGAGACTGAGAGGGAGAGAGAGGCATATAGTAATAGAGTTGAAAGGTGAAGAGAGAGAGAAAGAGGTGGGAGAGAAAGGGGGAGAGAGGAAGGAAGAGAGAGAGGATGTGAGAGAGTGAAGAGAGGTAGGGAAAGAGAGATGGAGATGGAGGGGGGGAGAGAGGGAGGTAAGAAGAAAGACATAGAGAGAGAAAGGTGGAGAGAGAGAGGGAGTGATAATGAAGATAGAGAGAGAGAGGGAGAGAGGACAATAGGAGGGAAGAGAAATAAAAGCGAACAAGAGAGAGAGAGAGAGAGAGGAGGAGGAGGGAGTGATAGATAGATAGATTGGAGAAAAAGAGTATGTTTTGGGGGTGATATAGAGAGACAAAGGGATATAGAGATATAGATGTAAGGTGAAGAGAGGGAAGAAGAGAGAGATGGAGACAAGGAGGGAGGGACAAAGAGATTGATAGATATGGAGTGAGAAAGTGTGTGAGTTTGGGGGGCTAAGATAGAGAGACAAAGAGTTAGAGATGGAGGGAGATATAGATATAGATGGAGGGGGGAGAGAGGGAAGAAGATTTCTTGCACTAGATGCATTGATTTAAGTGTAGATGGTGATTTCTAATCCTATTTGATTGCTTGCAGTAGATGCATTGATTTTACTGTAGATGTTGATTTGTAATGATAATTGATTACTTGCACTAGATGCATTTATTTCAATGTAGATGATTTCTAATCCTATTTTCTTTCTTTCACTAAATGCAATGGTTTCATTGTAGATGGGGATTTCTAATCCTATTTGAATTCTTGCGCTATATACATTAATTTCAGTGTAGATGTTGATTTCTATATATATTTGATTTCTTGCACTAGATGCATCGATTTTAATGTAGATGATTTATAATCCTATTTGATTTCTTGCACTAAATGCATTGATTTCAGTGTAGATGGTGATTTATAATCCTATTTGATTGTTGCACTATATGGCACATTGATTTTAGTGTAGATGTTGGTTTCTAATGCTATTTTCATACTTGCACTAGATGCATTGATTTGAGTGTAGATGTTGATTTCTAATCCTATTTGATTACTTACATTAGAAGCATTGATTTCAGCGTAGATGTTGTTTTCTAATCTTATTTGATTGCTTGCATTAGATGCATTGATTTCAATGTAGATATTGATTTATGATTTGATGTAATTGGATGTATGATGGTACATTAATTTTAAAGTGATTGGATTAATAATGTGCATTGATTTCAGTGTAAGCACAAAAAATGATTGAAAATGTACATAGATTTTTGTGTTATAGTAATTCAACCTATTGATATTGGACAGCAAGAAAAATAAGTGTCACGCCCCTCTCCTAGCAGTGGTCTTTCAACCACACATAGGCAAGTGTAGCACCGCTACCCAATTTCTTTTCATCAATATTCTCGAGTACGGACTATGCCTAACATTCAACACTTAGAATGTTTTTCAACTTTACTGAGCATTCATCTTTTAACACAGTGGAAATACATTCATCATCATCATTTATAAATGCACATCGGAAACAATCTTCTTTCAATGGGAGGGGAAAATCACTGGTCAGAGTCTGCACAAATAATAATGATAACAATCTTTTACAAGTACTTATACATGTACAACCTTTGCAAGGGAACCCCAAGTTTCACCTTTACAATTTTGTCAAAATTCACCAACTTGGCCTGCTCGTTCACCAGCGCCCAAGTCAGTTCTTCGGGGTCACCCTCGATCAATGCACCCTACCATCATTCAGGGTCGCCCCATTAAGCCGCACCCTTCAGTCATTCAGGGTCACCTCGTTTAGCTACGCCCTTCCATCATTCAAGGTTTCCCTGTTTAGCTGCGCCCTTCAGTTGTTCAGGGTTGCCCCATTCAGTTGCGCCCTTCCATCGTTCAAGGTCACCCCGTTCAGTCGTGCCCTTCAGTCATTTTAGGTCTCCCCGTTTCTGCCACACCCTTCTTTCATTCAGGGTCACCCTGTTTAGTCACGCTCTTCCTGCAACTTGTCCAGGCAGAGGCACCCCACTTCAGCTCGCGGGGCAGACATGCCCCTCCTATAGCTCATTCAGGCAGGGTCGCCCCACTGCAACTTGTCCGTTCAGATTCACTTTGCCTTAGCTCACTCATTCAGGTGCACCTCGCCCTGGTTTTGTTTACTATTTTTTAGCCAAGTGCTACGGCCCCTGGTCCGCCTACACTTTCGGCCCCTTCGTTCACTCTTCCTCCTTTCTCACTCAAGTAACGAGTACGCTTGAACTTTATTTGGATGACTTGAACTTGATTCTTAACTCCTCCAAGTCATATCCAATATATACGAACTCTCTAAGGATAATGGTGGGTTGGCCTACCCAGGCCAACCATACAATTTGGTCATCACACCACCAAGTTAAGTCGGCTTCACCCCAACCATACATCGGCTCCACCAACCTGCTTGGTTTTTTAACCCTCCTATAAATTCATCACACTTCTCCACACTTAGCCAAATTTTGACCTTTTGGTTTTTTGACCCTCGTGTTGTCTCGTCGCAACTCGTGTCTAAGGCATGTTTAACTAACCGCCCAACTCGTCCCATCGTCGCAAACTGTCACACATTCGTCTGGGCGAGTTTAACCGAATTCCCAACTCGTTGCACATGCCGACTCATCACATTTAATTGAAGGTCATGCCACAACCCGTCGCACATCACAAATGCCAACTCGTGGGCATGACATACTCCCCCACTTTAAATTGTTGTTGTCCTCGACAACACCATCATACATCGTCGCAAAGTGTTGCTAGCTCCAACATTTACAAAATGTCCATGCTACCCATCTTTACTCCAACTTTGCACAAACCATCAAGGTTCATGTCTCCATGAATAGGAAAGTCTCCTCAATCCATGATCATCAACCACATTTGTCGCAAATCCACATGCTGCCCCACCATGGAAGGTTGGTCCCTCCAACTCAAGCTACATGTTATCACTGCAACATATATCGTGTCGACCTCCATCATGTATCGTCCTCATGAACTACTGCCATGATACTCCAACCCAACTCAAACACATCTCGATACACTTCCGAACCCCATGATTCAAACTAGTTGCGTAGCTAATCCAACTGTCACGCTCAACCCATGATAATGCACCTCCTCATGCCATCATCTGTCATTTCTCTCAACATCCTGTCACAACATCGACTCGATCAAGAATCCATCCCATCTCCATAAAAATGTAAGTAAGCCATGCTCAGGTCCATAAAGTAATCTCCATCTCATCCATAACATGTTGTCCATGATGTTGGTGTCGATGTGTTACATGTCAATCAGTCGCATCTATCCAAACATCATCATCCATAAGTGTGTGTAAGATCAATCTCCTCAAAATGAAAAAATCCTCTCATCAAATCGACTCTCAATGTACCACACCCAAGTCCATGAAGCAACCTTCATCACATCTGTAATATGCCATACCTCAAGTCTATCAAAGAAACAAGTATACACCTGTCTCATCATCCATGTGTTGCCCATGGTCATAGACCAATCAACCTCCATGTATCAAAGTGGTTAAGTCTCTGCTCAACCCATGCCAAAGTGTTGCCACAGGGGCATCAACATCGTTGCAACTCTATCAACTCCAAAGTGTCTCATCTTGATCATCCCCATCAAGTCACTCTCCCAAGCACACCCTTAAATATGCTCAAAAGTATGTATCCATATTGCATCAAAATTAGGTACACCACTGACCTCAACTCCTTAATGCATGAGATACTCCAAGACCACTATAATATGAAGTCTCCAATAGCTACAACCCTCTAAAGTCATCATGAGCTCCCATGAATCATCTCCATCCAACATCTCGGAAAGCATACATGTCTCGACCTCAAAGGTCACTGCAAGATGCCACTGCACTCCATGTAGTATGGATACTCCACAGTCTACTCACAAATCCAACCAATCCATGGCCTTGTTGTACAAAAGTGCACAACATCCCCATCAGCTCATAAGTAAAATGTCTCCATGTCGCATCAACAAATCCATCCACACAAAATTACTGCCTTGGCACTCCTCATTGGATGCCCATGTTGGCTTATTGGGCCCTGACCTAGGTTCGGAAGAGTTATTAGCCAAACAAATCCTGTAGCTACCGGCCCTTTTGGCAACAACCCACGGAGCGCGAACTGAGGTCTCACCCGAGGTAGCAGGGGAGGGTGCTGGAACCAGGTTTCCACACCCTTGGGATGTCTTGATGTGGTATGGAGGGGTCGCGATCCATTCTGTCGCCTTGCGCCACTATGTACTACTATCGGACTTCCGCTTAGATCCACGCAGGTGTACTTTCTTATTACAGAAATTATTACAGATATGATCTTCTAGTTACAGTCTTTAAGCAACACATTTACCAATAAAACCTAGTGTGCACAATCATAATTATTTAAACTCATATAACAGATGCATAAACCAGAACACAATAGATCCGCGATATTTTAGAAAACAACTTATCTTTATTAATATCTTCCATCAATACAACCAGATCCACCCTATGCACTCAGTTGCAAGGGTCCGTGCACACAGCTACGAACTCTACCAAGCCTCTGTGCACACAGCTCCAAAGCCTCTATTTATCTACCAACACCCTTGACTCAGACTTACAGAAGTAGAGAATATTGCCTTCACAAACCCATAATCATCAAGATCCAAAACCAAAAACTAAACTACCTTCTATCCTTAGAGCCTCGCTCTATTTATACATTCCCATGGTCCATAGACCATGGGCAGGCTGACTCACTTCCTATTATTTTACATTATTCTCGGGTAGACAACCCTTTGACTTGACTCGTTACAATTCGCACTCTGCGCACTTTGCGGAGTTTTTACCATAATTTTACCCAAAACTCTGGGCTTTGAGCCCCACAACCATTATGTGGGCCCTCCGCTACCCAACAGGCCCCCAACATAATCAACATGACTCATCTCGAGTCACTCTGCTGGTGCAGCAATCTTCACGCAAAGGTCATGCAGCAACTTCTGTGCTTCGCTTACACTTGCAACAAACTCTTCTGCCATATGATTTATCTGTTCTACGTGAGCCATCGATGCATCATTATCAGATTCCATTGCTTGTCTGGGTTCTGATGCTACCTACATGTGTGCTAACTTTCCCTTGATGTTGGTGGAGACCGCGAAGGCCTTATCCAGCCAAGGTTGGATGCATTCTTTAAGTACTGCCTCCTTCTGCCGAGCGGCGTCAACTTGTCCCTTGAGAACCTGGGCCTCCCTCATTTTAGCTAGTAGTTGTATGATGGAAACTGTTTGCACATTCCCTTGGACTTTTTCATACACCTGCTGTAACTCCCGTGCTTCGGCTTCTACCTGCTGTAGCATTAGGTCATCCTGTAGGGATGAGAGTGTAAGGAGGGATTGATCCAACAATCATGAGCAATCTTGGACCGCGTACTTTATGACTTCCAATCCTGCTTGAATTTCATCGCGACACTATTCGTGAACTTCTGGGGGTGTGGGTGGTTGCGCCTTCATCCTTAGCTCCGCAATTTGCAAATTTAATTCCCACTGAGCTTTCGCGGCCTCCTCCCGAGCCATATAGAATCCTGCTGCCATGTGATGAATCTTATCAGTTATTAGAAGTTCCTCTAGGACAGCCAACTCTGGTGCCTTGCTGCAAGCCTCCGCCATGGTCTGTTCCACTTCCTGGTTGCGGGCAACCAAGTCATCACACTGTAAGCTAACCTACTCTAGATTTTCCTTATGCTCCATTAAGATTTGGAGGGCGCGGCCTTCCTTGGCACGCAACTCAGCGGTTACCCCATCCTGCAGTTGGTAGAGGGCTTCTCGAGGCAGAGCAGTCAAATGAAACCCCCAACCTTGCATGTCCCCCTTGGCTTCAGCTAGGACAGTGCCGGCTAGCAACACTAGAGTGTTCATTATGTGACTACGCACCATCTACTCGGCTACGATTGTATCATCTGCTAGGTTTGGTATCATTCCTCCTAAGGGGCGCACCTATAATGCCTACAGCTGTGCTCTAAGATTCGCCAACACAGTTGTCTTCTCAGTCATCAGCTCCTCCAATGTGCTGGCAGTGACATTGCGTGCTGGTTTGCTACTGTCAAGAAATTATTTCTCCAAAGTCTTTGTTGTTTTTCACTTCTTGCGTGCATGTGGTGATTCCTTACTGCATGGCCTTTTTCCTTGGGGCGATTTTGTGGTAAAGTATGTGTGTTCCTGTGTCTCTAATTCCTTCTGCATGTCCTATTCCAAGGACATTTCTTGATCCCCCGTGATCTCCTCGACAATTACTTCCTAGGTCGCCTCCTGCAATGAAGTGGCCTTTCATCCCTAACGTGTCCTTTTCGCTAGTTTAGTGAGTCGCAGCTAGATTTCCTTCTTCCGATGTTGTGCTACCATCCTTTCTAATGCGGCCATGTCTGGGGCGCACCATTCCAGAGGCCATGCTGCCAATACCTCATAAATTGCATCGTCTGTTGCAATGAGTGGGAGCTTAACCCATGTTCACTTTGGATCCGTCCGCGCTCGGATATATAGGTTGTGCATGTCTACTTTGAACTTAGCCATGCTTAGCAAACTATTATATATTGTTGGGGACATCTGCAGTCTGTGAGTGATCCATGTCTAGATACTCGCTTCCATGAATATCTAAAATATCTTGATCTCCCGAACCCTTGTGGCATCCTTCGCAGCCTAGAGCGAAGTAAACCGCACTGCTTCCAATAGGTTGTGCTCAATGCTAGGAAACTAGCTACCCTGCGGAAGTTCTCCTGCAACCAGAAGGATTGATAGTAACAACCATGCATAATGGAAAGTCTTACCTTTTTCCTGGGCTTCCTTACAATTTGTCAGAAATTTGTCGCATAAGAACTGCGCCCAGTTGAACTAAACTCCTTCTGCACACTGCTCCGCAAGCACAATGACAGGGGCTGGCACCTCATCTGCGCGGCATTTCCTCATGAGTTTAGTGGCTAGTAGTTGGGTGGCAACTTGCACCACTCAGTCTTTGATTCTTTCTATTACAAAGCCCCACTTTTGTTTTCCCAGCTTATATTTAACCTTCATTGTTCCTGCAAGACCCACATCACTACTTGTTCCGCTATGTTTGTGGGGTCATTCCCTTTAATAGGTAGGTGAGTAATCCAATGTACTAAATCGACTGTGATAGGAATTAGCTCTTCCAACCAGAGATACCCATCATGTACCAAATAGAGTAACTATCGGATAACAAAAATGGTGACAATCGCACAGTGATAATGGGGTATCCACCTTAGATTAAGTAAGCCCGCCTTTTCCACACCCAGTAGCCATTTCCGTAGTAGTAATTTGTCTGCGGCCAATTGGGGGAACTTGTCACTGTTTGCCAAATCCCAATCTTCGAACTTGATATTCGGTACTTGACCTAGTGGCAAACCATCAAACCTTATCTCATCCGGAAGAAGCGGGGTCTAGAGCGTACTCTTCACAGCGTCCAGGTCCTTCGGTATCTTGGCCATCCCATTCCAAGGAGAGACATATGGGGGTAGTAAAGGTATTTGGAATGCATCCTCTTCTTCCTCATCCTGTGCTTCAATCTGAGTGATCAGGGCTTGCAAATCTTCTTCGTCCTCATCAGGTTCAGTGGTGATTTCTTTGCCCTTTTCGGCTACTGACAATTTACTGAATCTCAGTGATACCCTGACTGGCCCCATCGTCTGCTTGTCTTTCCCGGGTCGCAGCACACGAGGGTACTTTGGAACCTCGGGGGTAACAGATGCTTCTACTGTTTCCTCCTAATCCAGATGTAATTCTTCAATGAACCTTGCTCGCGTTCTAGCCATGGTACTCATGGGAGGCCTGTTGTTCTATACCGGCTCAAATCTCAAATATCCCAGTGTTGTGCAAGGGTTTTTAGATGAATGTGTATATTTGAATGGAACCCTTCCCTCCTTTTTCATTTTATTCATATCTGTTGAACAGAAAATATTTCCGTATCAAGATCAGGGCTCCTGTCTTAATGACCCACCACCCGCTCCTCTCAGCCATAACTCGAACTTCTTTTCATGAATAGTGATGTCAACGGTCGCCTCCCAGCCTTTCCACACGGTAGCGCAGCTCTTTCGGTATGACCACGATCTTGCGACCTGACTGGCCCTGCATGGAACCCTCTTGCCACGCAGGCCTCCTACAGACTTGTTTATAGTCTCGCGCCTCCTTTCAGCTGCTTGGGGCGTTGAGACTATGCGTTCCAAAACTAGTCAGGTGGTCACACCCCAGGTGCGAGATTTCCCCGTCCCTGCTAGCCCGGGGTGTGAGCACTTTTTGCGTGCCTTTGTCTCTATTATCCCATCGAGCAATGTTGTATATGGTACACTTCTTTTTTGGTGTGGTCACAGCGATGATAGCAGGGTCGCTGCTCGTTCTAGTACCAAGCTAGACCCGGCCAGGCCTAGTTCCCTTATTTGTAGATTCGTGTTGCCTACTTGTGTGACGCCGGCTTTTATTTTGTTGATATCTTCCTCCAACATCACACTTTTCCTCCTCAATCATTCCTGTTCTTCCTCTATTTCGTGAAGCTTGCTGGTGCCACGCTGAATAGCTTCCTGCAACCGCCAAATTTCTTTGTCCAGGACCTCGTGAACTGCAGGTTTTGCGGTCTGAGGAGTTACTTCTATCACCTTCGTCCCTCTCCTTTTTCTGTTGAGTTTAGAGGCCCATTGAACCCCTGGTATCTTTATATTCTTATTGGGTGGTCTTATCAGATGGACACTGGTCCTGCTCCCCCCAGTTTTCGTACTGGTTTTGTCGCGATCAGCTGGCAAAATTCCTCACTGTGGCGTTTGCAGATTCTTGATTCTTAGCCGATTCAGCGCATGCACCATATACACCTATATCCTACGCCACCGATGGATGCTCCCCCCGCTTTTTCCTCCAAGGAATACGCGCACTTGCCTTCTATGTCTACGCCACATTCTCCTAAGCTATTGGCATGTCCTCCACCTTTGTGCAGTTGATTTGCCCGGCGGCCCCAGATGCACACCTGGCTGCTTTTGCTCCAGAATTTCTGTTTCGCAATGGTCTGCTAGTTCCTCCATGTACGTTGTTTCTGTTGGTAACTCCCTTGCTTCTATGGTTACGCAGCATAATGATCTAACCATCATATTACAATTTAGCATTGTGACCTCATGTAATCAGTTCTGCCATTGCTCGATCTCTTCATCGGAGTCCAATGTGCAGGAACTGTCATGTTCCCATGAGATTCTCTCGTCCGCTGTCAGGTTCACCTAATCCTAATCTTGTGCTGTGATCTGGTAGATGCAATCCAATTCATCTTCACTATCCTCATTGTGCACCGGCTCAGTGTAGCACGCCCCTTCAGCTAGATCCAGCGGGACCACTATGTGGAGAGACTTTTTCTCGAATATCATTTTTCATCTTTTCAAGTTGATGACCCCATTCATGTCTGTGGCCTAGTCTATCCCTAATAATGCGGGGTAAGGATTACTATCATCCACAATTTCTATTACCTCAAAATCAGTCTGTGTGCTTGCACCTTCGATGTCCACTGTGACTCCTTGCAGTCTCCCCATAGGCAAGATCTTTTGTTGGTTCGCCATCCGTAATTAGATAGGAGACCATTGTAGTGCGGGCCTACCCATGTGCTCCCATGTCTATTTAGATAGGACATTCACATTGGACCCCAAATCCAGAACGACCTGATCCATCTCATAATCCCCAATCTGGGCAGTCAACTACACTTCTCGCCCGGTGTGCAAAGCATGGTTGCCTAGTTTCCAGACCATGCATAGTCCGTCTGACCTTGTGCACCTAGTTATCAACTCTTGCAATCCCTTCACTGCTTTAGTGTCCTATAGTAGGTTCATGCATGTCTCTAAGAAGGTAGTTAGCATGGAAGTATCCATCTCTGGCTCAGTTTGATCCTTTCTACCCGATGTAGAAGCCTCCGTGAAGCTCTTCTTAGCTTCCATAAATGTTTCCTGCACGCATTCTAAATCAAATTTAGGTTGCTTCATAGGGGCCTTACGAACCCATGCATCCTCCTCAAGTTGCTTCCCCTTATCTTCTCCTATAGTTGCACCACTTATGAGCATCATGTTCACATTAGGGTCCTCCTCGCACAATTCTACCTTCATCATCTGGATGTTTTGAGTGGGAGTAGCCTGAAGCACCCCTTTTTCCCGCATTTTTGCAATTAGTGTGGGGCAATCTACTGATTCATGATTGAATTGGTAATAATACGGGCAGCATGTTCTAGTCGGGTTCATGCAATCCGATGTGTAGTGCCCAGGTCCTCAATTGTAGCAGATTAATTGTCCCCACCCTCATCTAGGTCCCATTCCTCCTCGTCCCCATCCGCGTCCCTGCAATCCACCCCGCGCTATTGTTTCAGCTAGATCCTAACCTCATGCCTCAGTATGCATCCTATAAGCAGGTTCCAGATCCATCAGCAAATCATAACTTTGGTAATTTCATTCATCATGGCCCATCGATATACAAAAATTGAAAAATAGTTGTTGAGGTGGTTGTATGAGTTTCGACAATAAATGACAGTTGTCCATGGTGTGCTTTCCCCCCACTTGGCAGATCGTGCACTAGAGTGTAGCCACTGTGCTTGGCCCTACTTGTGCCTCTGGTCACAATGGCATTGATCCCCCTCCTACCAGATAGTTTGATAATATCAGACAATGATCCTTATCATGGCCCTAGCCTTTGCATTTTATGCACCATACCTCTACACGTGCTTCTGACTAGGGCGCCTTATCTTGCTTCAAACTTTGCATTTCTAAGCATAGGTTTTGTAGTTGCGCGTGGATTTGCTGAACTCCCAACCCTGGATCCTGTATTGGAGTTTCATGCAACCTCATTGCTGTCTCTAATGCTTCAGCTTGGGTTGAGAACTTTTGCTATGATAGCACTGTCCTCAGGTGTGGTGTCAAAGACGCCACAAACCACGTGCAGTGTTGTGCATCTGTTAGTGTCATGTTAGCCTTGCGAATTGTATTCTTCATCTCTGATCTAGATCCATGGGGTTTCACTAGGTAGCATCGTGATTTCCTTGAACCCGATGATCGACTACGTTTCTGATTTAGCCTAGATGAATTCTTTGTTCAAGGCATCCTAGATCGTTGTTATTCCCACATTCAGGTGATTGCTAGAGTACTTTATATACCACATCAATGCACGGTCCTGCAGTGTGCTAAACAGAGAAGCCTTTTTGATGTTCTCATCTGTTACTCCTTGGGCTTCCCATACAGCCTTTACCACGAACCAGAACTGATCTGGTTCCTCATTTCCTACGCCTCTCACCTGCCATCCCAAACCTCTGTGGTGGCAGCGGTGGGGTAGGTGAAGATGGGTCTGATGCAGGTGAAGTAGGTGGTGGCGTGGACGGTGGTGGTATTAGTGGAATGCGCTGATTTGTCAATTGGATTGTGCTTCTTGGAGAAAACCCTGCAAGCTCCTCCTCACTTTCTCACAAAAGTGAAATCAAAGGACTATTTTCTAATCCTTTGATCCCGTGATAGCCTCTTCCACTCCTCGTTACCCCAAACATCAATGGATGTGCATAACCCTTTTTTCACATAACAACATTTTAATCCAAGTATTCAATGATTTGATGTGCTTAACTCATGGTCCTTAGAGAAATTGCCTTTCTGCTTTGTTGTCACTCACTGTTGTGTCTATCACGAATTCAGTGATAAACCCTCCTATTATCCGATCCAACTAGTGATCTACTGCCTGTGCGATTTTATCTTCAGATGCCTCTAGCCGACACACCAACTCGCAAGTCCACACTATTGGTTGATCAAGTCTGCACCTTCCCATGCTGTCAGCTAGCCTTGTGATCCACTCGTACAACTCCAACGAAAAGGTCGTGAAGAAGATATCATGGATTTCTGTGTATATATAGCGATCCAGCCACCTTTCCTCAGATATCTGTGGATTTCTATTTTCTTATACCACGAACTTGTGAAGCTTCTGATCCAACCAATCTTCAAGCTCTTTCTTTGTAGGGTTCCAGCATTCTGACATCAGACATCCCTTAGGCAAATCCTAGTCCCAGCAACGGAACCATTTTTTGGCTTGTTGGGCCCTGACCTAGGTTCAGAAGAGTTATTAGCCAAACAAATCCCACAGCTATCGGCCCTTTCAGCAACAGTTCATGGAGCACGGACTGAGGTCTCACCCAAGGTAGCAGGGGAGGGTGTTGGAACCAGGTTTCCATACCCTTGGGATGTCTTGATGTGGTATGGAGGGGTCGCCATCCGTTCTGTGGCCTCGCACCACTCTGTGCTACTATCAGACTTCCATGTAGATCCGCACAGGTGTACTTTCTTACTACGGAAATTATTACAGATTTGATCTTCTAGTTACAATATTTAAGCAACACATTTACCAATAAAACCCAATGCATGAAATCATAATTCTTTAAACTCATATAACAGATGCATAAACTAGAACACAATAGATCTACGATATTTCAGAAAACAACTTATCTTTATTAATATCTTCCGTCAATACAACCAAATCCGCCCTGCGCACTCAGCTGCAGGGGTCTGCGCACATAGCTATGGACTCTACCAGGCCTCTGCACACACAGCTGCAGAGCCTCTATCTATCTACCAACACCCTTGACTCAGACTTATAGACGCAGAGAATATTGCCTTCACAAACCCATAATCATCAAGATCCAAAACCAAAAACTAAACTACCTTCTACCCTTAGAGCCTCGCTCTATTTATACATTCCCATGGTCCACAGACCATGGGCAGGCCGACTCACTTCCTATTATTTTACATTATTCTTGGGTGGACAACCCTTTGACTTGACTCATTACAATTTGCGCTCTGTGCACTTCGCGGAGTTTTTACCATACTTTTACCCAACACTGTGGGCTTTGAGCCCCACAATCGTTATGCGAGCCCTCTACTAACCAACATCCCATAAGATACATCTCTATATAAGTGCACCTGTATAATCTCCCTGCATAATGTCTGTCATGCTCCATCTATCTAACTTGATGTCCATGACTTAATCTTCCCATGTTGCATAGCTAAGTAGACCCATCACAACATCGGTCATCTCATCCTAGTCCTCAATCAAGTTTAGTGCACTAGGTCACTCAAACCATATATATCATATCATACAAGTTCCTTCCATCATCACTGCCTTCCCCACTGAAGGTCCACCAAAATTGCCTCTTGGTCACAACCATGAAGAAGTCCACCCAAGTATCATATCATCAAAAATCAAGTGTGTGCCCTTTCTTCAATCTGTCCATGAGTCATGCCAAGCACTTAGCCAATTCTCCATATGGCTAAAGTATGACCCATCCTTCACAATGATCATCATGTTCCTCCCTTGTCATGATCATTTTCACCCCCTATCATGAGGTCACAAACTGATCCAACAAGCCCTGCAACAATCAATGTTCCTTGCCTCTCCACACAAGGTCTCATTGTAGACATCCATGGTAAGGTTGTCCATCGCATCATCAAAACTGTCTTTTCCTTCACTACATATGGCCCATCCTCCAAAAGCTTCAATGAAACACAAGTAGCAATAGGAATACTTACTTCATCATGAGGATCCTCCATGTGAGTTCCTTCATCCATCAATGTCTGCAACAGGTACAATCCTGGTTCAACTTGAGCAATTGGAAGTGCCTCCAGTTCTTCCTTCATCATTGTCACATCTGCAACATCCTCATACATCATGAATTCCTCTTCTTCATCATTGCAATCTGCAGCTACATCCCACTCCATTTCCCAACCAAGTCGAAGAATTTCATCTTCAACATTCCTTTCCAAGACCTCAAGTTCATCTCGAATCCTTGGGTTCTCTTCTTTCATCAGCTTCAACTGGTATAAGGTTAGAAAAAGCCTCCCTTGGCATTCTTCCCAACTTGACATGTCTTGTCGTTCAGCTTGGCCCAAGAACAATGCTTCACCTCTGCTAAACTCGTCACGAACTGTAGTAGTAACACTTCAATCTGCAAAACTCAATTCTCTGAATGAAGCCTCTGATACCAACTATCACGAAGTGCAATGGGATCATCTTCTCTTCAAATATCCAAATCGAGCCTCTAATACCAACTGTCATGAAGTGCAGTGGGATCAACTTCTCTTCAAATATCCAAATCAACCTCTGGTACCAATTGTCACGAAGTGTAATTGAATCACTTCCTTCATTTTCCAAATCAGCCTCTGATACCAACTGTCAGGAAGTGCAGTTCTATCACTTCCTTCATTTTCCAAATTATCCTCTAATACCAACTGTCAAGAAGTGCAGTGGGATTAGCTTCTCTTTAAATATCCAAATCAAGTCTCTCATACCAACTATCATGAAGTGTAGTTGTATCACTTCCGTTGCTTTCCAAATCAGGCTTTGATACCAACTATCTCACCCCTATCCTGGTGGTAGTCTTTCAATCACACATAGGTAGGTGTGGCACCGCTACCCAATTTCTTTTCACCAATACTCTTGAGTACGAACTACGCATAACATTCAACACTTAGAATATTTTTCAACTTTACTAAGCATTCATCTTTTAACACAGTGAAATACATTCATCATCATCATTTATAAAAATGCACAACATATATAATCTTCTTTTAATGGGAGGGGCAACTCCCTGGTTAGAGTCTGCCCAAATAATAATGATAACAATCTTTTACAAGTAATTATACATGTACAACCTTTGCAAGGGAACCCCAAGTTTCACCTTTACAATTCTGTCAAAATTCAACAACTTGGCCTGCTCGTTCAGCAGCGCCCAAGTCAGTTGTTCAAGGTCGCCCTCGTTTAGCCTCTCCCTATCGTCGTTCAAGGTCACCCTGTTTAGCCACACCCTTAAGTTGTTCAGGGTCACCCCATTCAGCTGCGCCCTTTCGCTGTTTAGGTTCGCCCTGTTCAGTTGCACCCTTCAATTGTTCAATGTCGTCCTGTTTAGTTGTGCCCTTCCATCATTCAAGGTCACCCTGTTCAACCCTGCCCTTCAGTCGTTCAAGGTCGCCCTGTTCAGCCGTGCCCTTCTATTGTTCAAGGTCACCCCGTTTAGCCACTCCCTTCTATTGTTCAGGGTCACCCCATTCAATTGCACCCTTCCTACAACTCGTCCAGGCAGAGGTGCCCCACTACAACTCGTCGGGCAAACGCACCCCTCCTATAGCTCGTCTGGGCAAGGTCACCATACCGCAACTCGTCCATTTACAATCGCCCTGCCATAGCTCTCTCATTTAGACACGCCCCGCCCTGGTTCCTTTTTTGTTTTTCGGCCAAGTGCTATGGTCCCTAGTCCACCTGCACTTTCAAACCCTTTGTTCACTCTTCCTCCTTGCTCACCCAAGTAATGAGTACACTTGAACTTGCTTTGGATGACTTGAACTTGATGCTTAACTCCTCCAATTCGTATCCAATATATACGAATTCTCCAAGGATAATGGTGGGTTGGCCTGCCTAGGCCAACCGTATAATTCAGTCATTGCACCACCAAGTTAAGTCAACTTCACCCCAACCATGCATTGGCTCCACCAACCTGCTCAATTTTTGGACCCTCTTATAAAATCGTTGCACTTCTCCACACTTAGCCAAATTTTTACCTTTTAGTTTTTTGACCCTCATGTTGGCTTGTTGTTGGCTTGTAGCGGCCTAACCCAAGTTCAGAGGTGATTTAGCCAAACAAATCCTGGTACTATTGGCCCTTTTGGCAATAGTCCGCAGAGCGCGGACTAAGGTCTCACTCAAAGTAGTATGGGAGGGTGGTAGAACTAGGTTTCCGTACCCTAGAGATGTCTGATGATTTTCGATGGTCTGCAGTTTGACCCTGCACGCACGTCGCTACACGAACCTATTAGTACCTCACAGCTGGTGATGCTGCCTTTGTGCAACCCTACTCGGGGCTCTATCCACTTTAGCACCCAATCCCTTACTATTAACCCGATATTAGTTGATCACTTAGCTTATCGCATGTGTTTAGTTATACTTAACAGTGTTCACCATTCATACCAGTGCGCGCGATAAACAAAATAGTATAATTGCAAAAGGTATCAACCATATAATAACTCAAAACAGATACACAAGATTTGGAATCAAACTTCTATTTATTATTCTTCTTCCTTAGTTACAGACTTGACTCTACCCTGCACACTCAGCTGCAGGGGTCCGCGCACTCAGCTGCGGACTCTACTAGGCCTCTGCACACTCAGCTGCAGAGCCTCTTCCTACTACTACAACCCAAAGAACTTAGACCTTTACTCTATGCTTGCTATCTTCTAAACTCCATTCGTTCCTCTATCTCTCTCTAATTATATTTACAACTTAGAGCCTCGCTCTATTTATACAATCCCATGGTCCATGGACCATGGGTAGGCCAACACTACATTCAAAACTTAGGGCGGACAACCCTATGACTCTAACATACAATTTGTGCTCCGCGCCCGCAATTCACGGAGTCTTTTCAACAATAATACTCAAAACTTGGGCTTTGAGCCCCAAAACATGTTGTGGGGGGATTCCATGCCCAACATGCCCCCAACACAAACATTTTGACTTGCCCTTGAGTCACTATGTTGGCACGACGATCTTGGCACAGAGTCCCCCCAACTATTCCCGTATGGTGCTGATGTCTGCAGTGCACTAAGTTGTTGCTTGTTGAACTTGTTGCATCCATTCTTCTGAGACCTCCATGTCTAAATTGGGTCCTTACATCTGTACCAACATTTGTTGTGTATGTTTATAGTCCCGAGTGGTTTTCTGGCTCCTTGGGTTATGAAGACTATGCTTTGGCCAGTTAGTTAGATAGTCGGCCCACCTATGTAGGGCTTCAAGCAACTGTCATTTACCTTTCCTGGGAAGGGTTCTCCATTTAGTTTGACTAGCTAGATTGTGCCTCCGTCTGTGACCTCCTGAACCACGTATGGTCCCAACCAGTGCATTCTGAATTTTCCCGGAAATTTTTCAAACTTATTGTCATATAGGAGGACTAAGTCGTTTGCCTTGAAGGTGTGCAACTTGATATGGCGGTCGTGCCAGGCTTTTTCACGCTGCTTTTGTACCTGCTGATGAAATCCAATGAAAAATCATTCCTCCTCGAGTTCTTACAATTTCACAAGCCTTTCCTCCAGAGATTTGTGGTCCGTCATCCCAGTGAGCGCTGCTATTCTCAGAATAGGTATAATGTATTCCATCAGCATGACAGCTTCCATGCCATAAACTAACCGGAAAGGTGTTTGTCCCGTCAATTTCTTACATGTTGTCCTATAAGCCCACAATACGGTAGGTATGCACAAGTCCCAATTGTTTCACTAAGCATTGAACACTTTGGTCAGTGCAGCCTCCAGTATTTTGTTGAATGCCTCTACTGTCCCATGAGCTTGTGGGTGCTACGGTGTAATTTTTTGATGATACACCTGGAACCCTTCTTTGAGTGTGTTGATGGTTTCATTCAGGAAATGTGTTCCACGATCACTCATTAAGATTTTCAGACAGCCAAATTGGGTCAACATGTTTTCGAACAAAAACTTCACAATTGGGTTCAGGTGTCCCAGCTTGACCAGTTGCGCTTCTGCCCATCATGTCAGGTACTCCATCACGATGATGATGTAGAGTGCACCCATCTTTCTCTGAGGTTTGATCCATCCCACAAAGTCGACTGCCCATTTTTCAAATGGCTGCAGTGTCATTTGTGGATTTAACGGCATCTCGTCCCTCCGTGAGGGTTTTCTAGTCCTTTGACATATATCGCAGGCCTTACAGTGCGCTTTTGAATCCTGGTGTAGGGTTGGCCACCATAACCCTACACAAAGAATCTTCTATGTGGTTGTGCGTCTTGCATAGTGTCCTCCTACAGCACCCCCATGTGCTTCCATGAGGATCTGACCTCGTTCAAATTTAGGTACGTATCTTTGCAATATCTCATCATTTCCCATTTTGTATAGGTGCCCCGCGATGACAGAAAAGTTCGTCGCACGCACCACCAATTCCTTTTTCTGTTGGACTGAGTATTCCTTTAGTGTAGTCCCTGTTGTCAGAAAATGGATTATATCTTCGAAGTGTCCATCCGTGACGCGCACTACAAAGAGCTATGCATCAGGTAGTCCCTCCTCCAAATTCATGGGTTCCTCGCCCATCTCAATTCGTGACAAGTGATCTGGTCCTGCGTTCAGGTGTCCCAGCTTGACTATGACCTCAAAATCATATTCTTGGAACAGTAAGAGCCATCTTCATATGCACCCCCCAACATAAGCTTATTGACCAGGTATTTCAACGTGGAATGGTCGGTATACATCTTGAAATGTCCTCCGAGTAAATAGTGTCGGTATTTTTGGAGCGTGTACACCATCGCTAACCCCTCACACTCGGTGGTGGAATAGTTCTTTTCTGCTTTGGACAATCTCTAACTTGCAAACATGATCGGGTGATCCACGCTCTCCGTTCCCTCTTGTGTGACTATTGCTCCCAGCATAATACACGACGCATCAACATGTACATGAAATTCCACATCCCATTTTGGGAAGACCAGGATTGGAGCGGAGACCAATTTCCCCTTCAAGACATCCAAACTCTTCATGCAATCATCATTCCAGCAATATGTAACATCCTTTTTCAATAGCTTTTCCATCGGCGCTGTTATTTAGGCATAACTTTTCATGAACTTCCTATAGTATTTGCTATGCCCCAAGGTAGCACGCAGTTGTTTAACACTTCGTGGTGCTTCCGTTTCTGTAATGTTAATATTTCGTGGGTCTCATCATCCTCCTCAACAGTTACATTGTAACACTCCAGCGTGCAACTCAGCTGTGTTGCCCATTTTGGCTGAAGTACCTCCATTGGCTCCTGGGATATTTTGAAGATAGCTGCTTTTACTGCTTGTAGTGCATCGTCAATAGTATCCCACCAATGCTCTTCAAACGTGAAAGTTAACATAAATCCATCGCGCAAGATATCCCATTATCTTGTACCATGGCGGGGCTCCGTCTCAGTATACCAATTCATGGGTATGACATCTAGTGTATGATAGAATAAATGTACCCATTCAAGCTGTGGCTCTTCCCCGTAGACCTTGGTCCATTTCACGAGGTGTGTACGTGGATCATCTCGTTTGTCATACTGGTCTACTAGCCACATCTGCAGTTTCCCAAAGCGTAGGCACATCATCCTTCTGCATCCCTGCTAGTCCTCAAAACTTCCCTGATGTGTACCCCACCACCTTGCGGACGTCATGCGCAGTGCCCATTTCAGAGCATTGAACCGCTACTATTCTGGCACTGCACTTTCAAATTTGTCCAGGAATCCATCCACTGCGGTCAACCCGTCATACATAGGCAGATCCCTTACCTCTATTGACATGCAACGTAGTGATCTAACCATCATGTTGCAATTAAGCATGGTTACCCCGTGCAACTAGTTCTGCCATCGTTCTGTTTCCTTGTCCGAATTTGAAGTGCAGGAGCTTTCGCGCTCCCATGAAATCCTACCATCTACTGTTGGATTCACCCAATCCTGTTCTCACATGGTTATCTTGTAGATACAATTGAGATCGTCATCACTATCATCGTTGCGCACCGATTCAGTGTATCATGCTCCGAGTCTAGCGGTACTACTACATGTAGTGACTTTTTCTCAAAAATCATTTTGCACTTCTTCAGATTTATGACTCCGTTCATATTGGTGGCCCAGTCTATTCCTAGTAGCATGGGATAAGGATTGTTGTCGTCGACAATCTCTATCACTTTGAAATCCGCCAATGCGCTCGCACCTTCAATATCCACCGTTACCCCTTGCAATCTCCCCATGGGGAGGATCTTCTGTTGGTTCACCATTCACAATTGAATAGGAGACCATTGTAGTGTGGGTCTTCCATGTGTTCCCATGTTTGTTTCGGTAGTACATTCACGTCCGATCCGAGATCCAGGATTACCTAATCCATTTCATACTCGCTGATTTGCGCAATCAACCTCATTTCCCTTCCTGTGCACAATGCATGCTTTCCAAGTTTCTGGACCACATGCAGTTCTCTCGACCCTGCGCACCTAGTGATAAGTTCCTGTAGTCCTTTTACTACTTTGTTGTCGCGTAGCAGTTTCATGCATGTCTCCGGAAAGGTAGTGAGCATTGAAGGATCCATCCATGGTTCTTCTTGATCCTTACTACCTGAAGTGGAGGCCTTCGTGAAGCTCTTCTTAGCTTCCATGAACCTCTCCTTCACACACTCCAAATCAAATTCAGGTTCCTTTGTCAGGTTCTTCTGGCTGCTTCCCTTTATCATCTCCAGTGGCAATACCACTTCTAAGCACTATGTTTACATTCGGGTCTTCTTTGCGTTGCTCAGACCTCATCATTTGCAAATTCTGAGTCGGGGGAGGCTGGAGTACCCCATTTTCGCGTAGCCTCGCTATCAAGGTAAAGCAATCTTCTGCCTCATGATCAAACTGAGTATAGCACAAACATGATGTTCTTGTCAGATTCATACAATCGCGGGCATAGTGTCTAGGCCCTCCGCAATTGTATCAAATTAGTTGTCTACGACCCCTTCCTGGTCCCATTCCACCTTGACCTCGTCCGCGCCCCTGAAATCCAGTGCGTGCCATTCCTGCATTTGGGTCGAGGGCTCGTGTTTCGATATGTACCCTATAGGCAGGAATCTGATCCATCATTAATTCGTAGCTTTTGCAAGTGCGTTCATCATGGCCTATCGACCTGCAGAAATTACAAAACAATTATTGGTACATCTACATATACTTCTACAATAGATGACAATTATTCATAGTGTGTTTTCCTCCTATCTGCCAGATCATGCACCATAGTGCAGGCACTGCACTTGGTCCTGCTTATGCCTCAGGTCTTAACAGAATCAGCCCTCCTCCTGCTAAGTAATTCGAAAATACTGGACAGTGGTCCTTGTCATGCCCCTGGCCTTTGCATTTTATGCACCATACCTCCTAGCGCACCTCTGGCCGAGGTGTCCTGTCCTGTTTCAAACTCTACATTTCCAGACACAGATTTTACAGTTGCGCGTGGATTTGTTTGACTCCCAGACCAGGATCTTGTGTAGGGGTCTCATTGTTACACAAAATATTGTCACCATGACTTTCTGCAGTCAGTGTGAGTCTATCACCACCCATACTGTCCTCCTTTGCAAGTCTCAAACCTCAGATCTTCATGTCAAGCTTTAAAAATGAGAGAAAGTCTTTGAAAATCTATAAAACTCTAGTTCTGCACTTTCTCTTACCATTACCTACGGTCCTGCACCCCTGGTCATGTTCCTTGAGGACCTGCCCGCTCTGTCTCTAAAGGAGTGGGTGCGAACCCCTGTGAAAGTCAAAAAGGCGCAAGTTTATTCTTAAAAACTCACTTTGGGTTAATTCTGGATGCTTCTAGAAGGAATATTAACGTGGTTGGTTCGCCCTTAGGTGGTTCATGCATCCCATAACTAAAGGAGCTAACCCCTTGATGAGAGGAGCTTATCCCTTTGAAGGAGGACTCTATCCCTTTGAAGGTGGACCTAGTAAATTCCCTCCTCTGCACTATAAATTGAGGCATTGGGTTGGTTGCTAGGGAGGTTGAAAGCTAAACATTTTTTAGGGTAAATGCTATTGGAATTTAGACTTCCTAGTTAAGCTTGAGAGGAGAGATTACATACCTTTTGGCTTCATTGGGAAGAGAGTGAAACTTGTCAAAGTAGAGGAAATTCTTGCTAGACCCTGGGAGGAGCTTGTACAACATCAAGGCACCAAGGTTGTAAAGTTCTTCTTTGTTTAAAGTTAATACAATCAAATTCATTTTTCTCAATAAATTGTCTTCTATGATTTATTTCATGAATTCCTTGATCACCATTATAAATATGGTTTATTATATTGGCTATGCAAGTGCTATTTGATATGTGTGCTTGTTTGTGTTTGCAAATTCTTTAAAAGGGAGCTCATTTGGACAAACAGAGCGTGGTTTCCACAAACTAGCACTGGACCTGAGGTAGGCCTAAAACACCTTGTTGTGGAGGTAAATCCCCTCTGCGGACAGAGGCGAGCCCTACTAGTCCAAACAAGGTCTAGCAACAATCAAACAACACTAACACGGAGGTTCCTAATTACAAATAAAAGACCAATGATGAAGGCCTACCTGGATTCCAACGCTAATACTTGTAGAAGAGTTGAGGCTCCCATTCCTTTGCTCCGGCTGGTCACAATCCTCATGATCCTCGTGCACGGACACCTGCACATGCAAAGAACGATACAAACACAAGCATAAAATCCAGTAGATGCAACTATATATCAGTCAGAAAGGATATAACTCAAACATCATCATAAAGACATTAAGAGTGGAACCATAGTGATAGACGTCTATTATTAATAAACAAAGAAGAATACAACCATAGTTCTGATGTCAAATCCTTCTCAAGAGGGTCCAGCCAGCAAGTCTCTCAAGCATTCACCCTTGAAGGTAGATCTCCCAAGACAAAACTCTCTCTCACACAAGTCTACACAAGAAAGAAACACTTCACAACCTTCCTTAAGCTCTCTAGCAATCCCACACTTGTCACACTAGCTACCTATCAAGCTCACACACTAGCAGCAACACTCCAAACACTATGAATTCCAAACTAGCAGCTCATGGCAATGGTGGAGGCTTAAGTAGGAGAAGGAGTCTCCATGAATGGTGGGAGGATGAGCTTATCTCCAAGGAAGGTGGCTCAAATGACGAAACAGACATGCCAGAGAAGGGAGGGCGACATTTACAAGGCCAACAACCAGGTCTGGAGTCATCTGGAAGGCCGGCTGTTAGAACAAACTCGCCCAGACTGGATCAACGCGGGTTCATAACTGCACTGGAGTGCTGACATCGCTTCTGAATAACAAAGAAAGTCATATCAGCGCGATCAGATATAGATAACATACGCGTTGTCTCATGAAATTCAACCAACGCGGGAATCACGTGTACATCCGCGCTGGCAGTGCATTCGGTCTGTTTTGGAGCGCTCATCAGCGCGTTTATTTTGACAACAGTCGTGATGATAGCAAAAACTTTGGCAAAGTGGGTCATTTGGCAACATTAGAGAGCATGAGCATGATTAATTTGGACTCATGACACAGTAGGAAGACTGGTAGGAAGACAGTGACAAATTACTGTGTAACAGATGCCCCCTAAAGCATGAAGCCCGAGAGAGTGGGAGGGGTGAAATGCTTTACGAAACTGGCTGAACTGGAACACCACCAGGAAGAACCTGCACGTATGTACAATTGATATCTCTGATAATCAATTACATGTAGTCTAGGCATGGGTGCAGCCATCCAAAAGACATACGAAAGAGGTCTATGGTATGGACGCAGCCACCCAGCTAATGAGACCATGATGATAGTAAAGGCATGTTCATAGCCATCCATGAAGACTCAGGTATGGGCATAGCCATCCATCAATGAGTCATGTAATGATCATGATAATCCACAAAACCGCAACCTGGATCTCAAGAGACAAAATCTAGGGTCTTGCGCTCCATCTCGACCCGAACAAAGTACAAGTTCAAGCATGTGAATATGAGAGTTGAAGTCGAACATGCAAGAACATCGTCTGATTACCAGTCAATGATGAAAATTGTTAATAGACACGAGAGGTACCACCAATAATGACAATGGTCCTCAAGGTACTATAGGTACAATCTACGGCATGTGAATCAATGAGCTGGTGTCGAACACCCACAGAATCATTCGATTGGAGGCCAATGATGAAAACCTCGCGTCGAACATGAAGAACCTGCCATTGAGGCATGTAGGCTCTAAGGCACCTGAAGGGAGTCTCTAAGTCAACTTCCTGGATAATGAGCTGAAGTCGACAGGAAGTGACCTTGATCGAAGGCGGGCCATAATGTTTCCCGCATCATCGACACGAGACAGAGATAAGATATTTTGCGTGAGGTATCAGAGGGAGGTTGAGTATTCTTGCAGAGGTCAACTTCTCTTGAACATATCGGCGGCACGACAGTGGACTTGGCAGTATTTGACATTAAATGATCAAGGGTCATGGTGACAAGGCAATGAGCAGATGAGAGGTCAAACAGGATAACCCAAACCCACGGAGGCCAGTGTAAAACAAGATGAGAGGTTCCCACCTAGACACGAATGCGGACAAGTGCCATGTTCAAGAGCGACATACTGCCGACACGACAATGATTATGATTCCATTTTCCCCACCATTTCTGGCGAGTACCCCGATTATTTTTTGATGACAAGCTTGACGGGGATAGCATATGCTTGGAAGGTGTCATTTCGACAGAATCCGATGTCATTAAGTTTTAACGAGTCTGACAAAGGAAGAACTCGACGTCTTTTCATGTTTAGGGAGTCTGAAAAGACAGCAGAAAAGTGAACTCCAGGGGGGTCCTTTTTTGTAAAGTTGTGTCTCTCGAGCCCGAAAAAGTATAAAACAATGCTCGAAAGAACCGCCCGACCAGTATGATCGAGGAGTACTTTTCGTAAGTAGTGACTTCGACCCGAAAAAGTAGAAAAGTGGTCAGAAGCACGTCGTTTTGTAGCCAATAACGAGTTCGAAACGACAAAAACCCGGCGATCTTTTTAAGTTTAAACGGTCGAAAAAAGAGCTTTAAAGGCGACCGCCTCTCACTTCTTTTAACGAGTCAAGAGGAAGACTCGGCTATCTTTTCTTATTTCACGTCGAAAAAGAGCTTAAAGATGACGTTGTGGGACCAAGTGGGTATGGAATGGTCGTAATTCCACCAGCATGAGAATATGCACAAGAAACACTGCACGCGTAAACCTGTTCGAAATAATATGGACCACATGCATAAAAACATAGTAAAACTATATTGGAACCAAGCACATGGTAAAAATCATCATAAAAATCCCACATTTATGAAAAATAATATTTAATTATGAAATTTTACCATAAATAGGGGGTAAATAAAGTTTTTACCATTGTTACCATTTGGAGCTTTGGAGAACGACTTGGAGCTGTGAGGTTGACGAGCCGAATTCCACCTTGTACGCGCATCAACCATTCTGCTATCTGTTCCAAGTAGGTTTATCTTCCTTTACGCTCCATTTTGAAGTGTTTTAGCTGCATTTTAATGGTGGGAAGTGATGGTTTGGGCGGATTTTTTGAAACTCGTTCCGCTCTCGGTCAGCGCAGATTTCCTTATTGGGTACGCGCTGATCGAAAAAAACTTACATTGACCACTCCCGGATCAACGCGGAAGAGTGATGTACTTCCGCGCTGACCCAGAAAAAATATCAAAGGGCACCATGATCAGCGCGACTGTTTTAAAAACAGTCGTGCTGACGCCACGCAACAAGTTTTTTGACAAATTGAACTTATGAAACTTTATGGACAGGGCACTAATGAATTTTTTTGATCATGCAGAGTAAAATGGCGTTCATTTGGCAGGAGTGAGCTCATGATAACGAGGACATAGCGGCATTTCCCGATGCTGGGTGCCGAAATGCATTGCGGACATGCGGGTTGTTCAAATTCTTCTTAACTCAGCGCCTACGAGCACAGCCTGACCTTCTTGAGTTCTTGATCAAAGCCTGGAATCCCACTGATGGGAAGTTTGTGATCCGAGGCCGAGACATTGAGTTTGACTATACAGATATCTATTTTTTGACGGGGTTATCATGTCGAGGTGAGATGCCTATCCTGGAGGGATAGCGACCCGGCGGTGATACTCTAGACATGTTGATGGCTCAGGTGTGCCCACAGGCACGCAAGACGCGGAGCGGGAAGGTAGCAATTCCTACGGTGGAGGACATCGTCCTTCAAACCATACTCTTCATGGTGACTCGGGTAGCGGGCTCCTTGGCCAATCACGAGGCTTCAAAGGCCCATCTCCGATTGGCTCTCGAATGCTTGAATCCTACCATATTCAACTGGGCAGTGGCAGTAACAACCAGTATGAAGAGACAGCTGACCAACTGCCGTCGTGGTGAGTCGAAGCAGTTTGGCTACGGGTCGATTTTAGTCCCGCTCATGCTGGAGCGGGTACCGGCATTGCAGCTGCAGGATATGGTCGTGGACCCACCTAGAGGCCCTCGAGAGACGAGGGCCACACGATGGGCCCATGTCATGCCACGAGGAGGTGGCAGTCGACCAGTGGCATGGGGAGTATACTTCCGAGAGTGGTTGGAGAGGCAGACTATTTTTGTGGAGGACTGGCCGTATGCTGGCATAGACTTCCGTGGAGACCCAGACATGCCGCTGCCTACTGGAGAGCAGTGGGATGATGGTGGTAAGCCACTTGATCTCATTTTTTGATTTTTTCATTTTTGTGATGTTTTTTATTTTTTCATGTACATGTCCTAACGATGAATGCTATGGTATGCAGATGTAGGACCGACGAGACCCCTTGGCCTAGCCCCAGAGGCGCGGAGGGATGCACAGGGCATTGGAGCTCTGGCCCTGGCTCCTCTGGGAGTCGATACGATGGAGACCGTGATACGGAACCTCGCGGGCTTGTTGTCAGGGATTCCAGATTACCAAGGGATAGAGGAGGTCCCCATAGCATCTCAAATCCATACAGTGGGGATAGAACCTAGGATGCACCGCCTTTTGAGGCGAGTGGCACGAGCAGCTACGGATTATAGGGAGCATAACCCTCCACAGTAGATATCTAGGTCTTTGTTTCCTACTGGTGGTTTTTTGAGAGACATGTGTCTCGGATGTACGGAGAACACAGGCCTTATCTAGACATGCACACTTATTTTTGAGCGCCTTGGTGCGCCGTACGATATATATATATATATATATATATATATATAGATATATATATATATATATATATATATATATATATATATATATATATATATATATATATATATATATACATATTCCTATGGTTTATTATTGTGCTTTTATGTGCTTGCTTGTATGATGTTTTGATTATAAATTACGCAAATGTCTATCTAATACATGATTAGCCAATGCATCAGATAATGTGTTTAATCGTCGTGGAATATGCTGATATGTGATAAAATCAAAATTCCTTTCTAACAATTTAACACGTAAATACAACCTTAAAATGTGACGGTCTCTGACGGAATAATGCCCATTGAGCTGATGGACGACAAGTTGAGAGTCCAGGTTAACAACCAATGTACGAATATTGAGATTAATTGCCTCGGCTAATAATTCAATCACAGCACTATATTCGGCGACATTGTTTGTAGTACAACCTAAACACACACCTTGAAGATCTATCAACTCACCGTGAGGATCGTAGATCACCCACGCCGCAGAGGAAAAATTGCGAGTGCTGTGGCAGGCACCGTTAGCGAAACCAACATAAGGTGCATCCGACATCTGCACAAGAAGCAAAAGACACAATAAGGGGCAATCACGCTTTCACACCAAGCCAAAAACATGAAAACACACACACACACACTTGTTAAAACGCACGCATGTATAAATCGAAGTGCATGGAATCATGCATAGTACTTTTTCAAGTACAGCCCATTGCGGGGCTTATCAAGAGGATTACCTTCGTAGTCAACTAGCTCATATGCCCCCTTCTGCAATACTTTCTTTACAGTATAAGGGCCTAGCCACATGGGCTCGAGTTTGCCTGCCTCCAGCTTGTTATTTGCTTGGTCATATAGCAGGACTAGATCTCCCTCAACAAAGGAACGAGGATGGATGGTATGGTCGAAGTGAGTTTTAACTCTCTTCTTTTGAGCTTTGATAGCTAGAGAGGCTAGGCGACGGGTCTCGTCCAGCCGTTCTAGGTAAAGAAGCCGTTCCTCTACCGGAGTAGTGTTGGGAAGCAACTTGAAGGCTATTTTTAACGAAGGGATTTCACATTCTATAGGAAGGGTAGCCTCCAGTCTATAAACTAGTTGAAATGGAGTGAAACCGGTGGCATCCTTCACAGAGGTTCGGTAGGCCCACAAGGTGGGAAACAACATCAGATGCCAATTAGACTTATGCATGTCAACAGTACATTGAAGCATCGTAACCAAAATCTTGTTAACGGCTTCAACCTTGCCGTTGGACTGAGGATAGTACGCAGTCGAACTATCATGTCGTAAGCCTAGTTGGGTTGTTAGTTTGGTCATCATGTGATTACGGAAATGCTTTCCGTGATCCGTGACGATGGCCTGCGGAACTCTGAACTGCGTAATAACATGGTTGAACAAAAACTGCGCCGCTGTGTGACCGTCTTCAGTTAATGTGGGCATCACCTCGGCCCATTTTGTAAAGTAATCGACGGCAACGATAATAAACCCATGCCCCCCAGCCGAGCGAGGCTTACAGGTCGTATAATCAATGCCCCATTTTGCAAAAGGGCCAACGGTGACAACAGGGTGCAGCGGAGCTGGTGGCGCACGCATCTTCCGCTGGTATATTTGGCACACATGACACGAACGGATGGCAAGAATGCAATCCTTAAAAATGGAGGGCCAGAAATAACCAGCGCGAAGGATTTTTTGAGCGGTGGCATATCCGGACATGTGACCACCACAGGCGCCAGAGTGGCAATCATTCAGGACTCTCTCAACTTCCTCAAGGGTTAGACATCAGCGGAGGACGGAGTCAAAGCCGAGACGGTACAGGGTGTCCCCGATAATACGGTAGGGTTGAGACTGATGACGGATCCGCCGCCGAGAATCTTTGGATACAGCGGGGCGGAAAGAGGACGTCTACAAATATACAATAATATCCCCATACCAAGGGTCGAGGGTGCTGATCAGAAAAAGAGTTGCGTCCGGGATATGATCCTCTGAGTGACAGGGTGCAGAAGGAGATGGCAAAGAGCAAAGTAATTCAGCAAAGACCAGGGGCTTCTTAGACTTGGCAGCAGTGAATTCCAAGTCAAACTCTTGGAGGATGACGATCCACTTTGAGTATTTGCCCCCCAGCAACTGACGTGACAAAATGTACGTCATCAGGTTGCAATCAGAAATCACGGTCGTGGTGTGCAACAAGATATAATGCCGGAAACGTTGGACGGCACAAACAGTGACCAATGCCAACTTCTCGACGTAAGCGTATCGAGTTTCCGTGTCTAAGAGGTTGCGGCTGAGGTAATATATGACGTGCTCATTGTCATCATCGTCATCTTGCACGAGAACCATGGCGATAGTGGTATCGGCGGCGGCTAGATACAGAGTATAATCGCGATGGTAATTCGGAGGTCGCAATAATGGAGCAGAAGCAAGGAGACCCTTGAGACGCTCGAAAGACTCCTGAGCGATAGCATCCCAATGAAAGGGAGTATCTCGCTTCAATAACCGTGTAAAGCCTTTAGCCACCTCAGCATAGTTCAGAACGAATCATCTTAAGAAATTTGCTTTGCCCTGCAAGCTCTGCAACTGCTGCAAAGAAGCAGGGGGAGGAAGATTCAGAATAGCTTTGACTTTAAGGGGATCCAGACGGATGCCCTCTCGGGAGACAATAAACCCGAGTAGTTGGCCTGATTCAACGCAGAAGACACATTTATGAGGATTGAGCGTGATGCGGTAGTGTCGACAGCAGAGAAAGATTTCACGAAGATGGGAAGGGTGGTCCTAGCGTTTGACTGAATGAGCTGGTAGATCATCCAGATACGGCTGTACAATGTGACGGATGTCATGAAAAGCATAGGACATTGCACGTTGGAAGGTAGCACCGGCATTCTTCAAACCGAAAGGGAGCTTTTTGTAAGCAAAAGTGCCCCAAGCACAGATAAAGGTCGTCTTATGCTGATCAGCGAGCGCAATATTGTTGGCATTATGATTCAAGTGTTGTCCTTGATGGCAACTCACTCAGAGGTTGGTACAGGTGTTCAGAGGTTGGTACAGGTGATGGCAACTTAATCAGAAGACAGATCTTAGTACAGCATGCCAAGGAAGTTCATATACGCAGGTTCGTTAAGCTCAAGTCGCGTGTACACGCTAGTTGGATTCAGAAAAAGCGCATGTATGTGGAAAAGTACCTTTTGGTCCATGGTGGTTAGTCCTTGGAAGTTGTGCCTATGATTTCGGACCATTGTGTCTCGACGGGCGTGTCGATCCCTAGTTTTGAAGTTGATGGTATTGTGTTACTATGGTTTTGGCTCTTGGTATTGAGCAAGGCCTAAGGCTATATAAGGAGAAGAAGATCATTAGGCAAACACATCATCTTTCGACAAGGCTTGAATATCTAAGAGAGAAAGAGATCTGATATGCAGGTGCTGGGTTGCTTGATCTAAGCCAAGGAGAGATCACATCGGTTGATGGAAGACTAGATCTAAGGATAGATCGGGATCTAATGGTTTGAAATGCACTATCATGATATGGGTGATTATGCGTATTTCTAGATCTGCATATTGTCGCAATGTTATGTTCTGGGTCTAACTGATGTCTGGTACAGCTGCAAATTGAGAAAATTTATTTTTAGATATGTACGCAGGTTGGCTTCGGAAAAAGCGCGTGTATACGCGGGTTTTGCTCATTGAAGTAGCGTATATCTTTTGAAGCTTGATTTTGGGTTTACAGTGGGGTCTGACTGTTATTGCAGAGTTCTGTAGTCTTCTCTGTGTTCTGGTAACTGGTGATTGACAGGGTTCAGTGGTTCAGTGATTCAAAGTTTGGTTGTTTTATGCTTCAATGATCTGTTGTGAAAATTGAATGAATTGGGGTCTACAGATTGTAATGTTGTGCTTCAGGAATATCCAGTCTGAAAATGTATGAAAGGTGGTACCTGAAGGAAAGAAGATTGTAGGTCAGCACCTACGTACTAGTATCTTGGCTAGTACAAGAGCAAAGGGGGTTGGAGCTCCCTTCCAAGGAAGTTTGGAGAACGAGAGAAGGTTGTAGCCTTCTGCAGGTTGTAGCCTGCGTACTGGTATAAGGCTACACCAGTACAAAAGATTGTAAACTGAAGTTTCATATTAAAGAAAGATAGAGACAACTTGCAGCAGGTGGTTTTCACCCACATTGGGTTTCCACCTTACATCTTGGTGTTCATGTGTGTGGCTTTTGATCTATTCTGTTATACTGCACCTGTTTACTATTAATGTGGTGAATAATGTCCTGATGAACTTAACTGAAGAATAAGCTAACTAAATTATGAGTTTTCTTCTTATACGCTGTTTTGTTTAGTCATAGTAGCGTGTACACGCTGGTTCACCTAACTGAAGTAGCGTATATGTTTCTGAGCATTGAAAAAGTTTGATTGATCTGATAATACTGATTCACCCCCCCTCTCAGTATTATTTCCAACAATTGGTATCAGAGCAGGTCCTTCAGAGAAGCTTGATCGCTTGAAGGTAGATCATTCATCATGAGCAACTACGAGAAAGAAGCATCAATCAGGCCACCGATTTTTGATGGAATATTGTAGAAACAGGCTATGCTTTTCCTTCAGCTACTCCTACAGATCCAGCTGAGAAAAAGCAGTATGAAACAAATGCAAAAGCAGTCAGTACTCTATTAGGAAGTATATCCCAAACAGAATTCATGAAGGTCATGCACTTCAAATCAGCAAAAGAGATATGGGACAAAATGATCACTAGCTATGAAGGAGATGAACAGGTAAAGCAAGCTAAACTTCAAACTCTCAGGATTCAATATGAGACTCTCAAGATGTATAATGATGAAAGTGTGGCTAATTATTTTCTTCGGGTAGATGAGATTGTTAATTGCATGAAAAATTTGGGTGAAGAAATAAAAGAGACTATAGTAGTTCAAAAGATTCTAAGATCATTATCCCCCAAGTTTGAATCTAAAGTATCTGCAATAGAAGAAAAGAAAATCTTTGTGTTCTCACTATGTCTCAGCTACATGGAATTCTAACTGCTTATGAAATGAGAAAGGGAGGTCCATCTGACAGAAGGGAAGCTGCTTTTAAGGCATCAGGAAAAGAAGATTACTATGAAGCAAGCCATGTTCCAGAAGAAGAGGAAGAAGAATCAAATTTTGTCAGAAATCTTCAAAGGGGTTCTGGAAGGTTCAGAGGTAAGCTACCTTTCAAATGCTTTGCTTGTGGAAGAGTAGGTCATTATGCTGCAAAATGTCCTTATAAGGATAAAGGAAAAGAACCTGCTAGATGGAACAAGAAACAAAGTGCAAATAAGAAAAGCTACTACACCCATGAAGATAGTGATGGCTTATCAAACAGTGATGAAGATGAACAAGGTAATAAATATAAGTTGTTAATGGCATTTGAAGATGATGATTATGAGGATGCTGTAGATGTGGATAATCTCTATAATGAAATTACTAGACTCAAGAGATGCATAGAAGAAAAGAGTGTGATCATTGATACTTTGCAATTTCAAATTGATGAAAAGGAAAAACATCTTGAAAAACTAGAAGGTGAAATTGTTGGTCTCAGAAAAGAAATTGAGAAAACAAAAACTATTAATCTTAAGTTTGTCAAAGGATCTGAAACTTTGGATGAGATTATCAATGTGCAACGGTCTCCTCTAAACAAGACAGGTTTGGGCTATAATGGAGAAACCTCTCAAGCATCCACCTCAAAAAGTTATCTTGATGCAGCAAGAAGAAATGAGCAGAAGAACAATGAAGATAATCAGGTAAAGCAGGGACGAATTACAAACAGAAACTATCAGGGACAATCCTTCTTAAGGGTGAACAAAAGCTACAACCAACCACAGGTAAAATCCTCTCAGTTTGGCTCAAGAATAGATGAAAATAGAAATTACAATCAGTTGGCTGGTAGATTCAATAACCGCAGAAGCTTCTTCAATGGACAATGCTTTTCTTGCCATAACTTTGGTCACAAAGCAGCTCAGTGTGTTGCATATAAAACAATCATGACTAGGGAAGCTCAAAAACAAAGAAGTATGACAGGGATTACAAAGAGGACCTATAACAACTTTTCAGTTCTTGAAAATGAAGTTGAATGTTCTATTTGCAATAATTTTGGTCATAAAGACTCTGAATGCAGGAGCAGGTTTCAGGAGAAAAAGGAACAAGCCACAAGCACCAAAAAATGGAGAATAAAGGAACCTCAGACAGAAAGATGTGGGATAGCTTTTTATGCAGAAGGACAGGAAAATCTATGGTACATTGACAGTGGATGTTCGAAACATATGACAGGTGATAAAGAAAAACTTGAATCTTATTCTACTTTAGAAAAGGGAAAGAAAGTATCTTTTGGAAATGATACTCCTGCAACTATAAAAGGAAAAGGTATTGCTCCTTTGAAAGAAAAGGTCAAGGCTGGAAATGTTTTGTATGTTGATGGATTGAAGCATAATCTACTAAGTGTCAGCCAGATGTGTGATCAAAAAACCGAGGTTATTTTCAGATCGAATGGATGTCTTGTTCGTGATCTTGATACAGGTAAAACAGTTCTCAAAGGCAAAAGAACTCCAAATAATCTGTACATATTTGAAGAAGGACAACAACAATGCTATCTTAGCAAGGATGAAGAGCACTGGTTATGGCATCGAAGGTTGGGACATCTAAGCTTCTCACAAATAAGGAAAGCATGCAAATATCAGGCAGTTCGCGATCTTCCAGATATCAAAATTCCAGACAACACCATATGCAAATCTTGTCAGTTTGGAAAGCAAACCAGAACTAACTTTCCAGAGAAGGAAGGATCAGCTAGCTTGCCTCTTGAGCTAGTCCATACAGATGTATGTGGTCCATTTAGGAAAAGGACACCTCGAGGAGAAGAATATCTGATATTATTCATTGATGATTTCTCAAGGTTTGTTTGGTTAGGGCTTATGAAGCACAAAGATGAAGCATTCGAAAAATTCAAATCCTTCAAAGCATTGGCTGAAAATGAATCAGGACACAAAATTAAGTGCCTCAGATCTGACAGAGGTGGGGAGTTCACATCAAATGAATTTTTCGATTTCTGCGATGAACATGGGATAAGAAGAGAATTCTCTATAGCTAGAACTCCTCAGCAAAATGGGGTTGTGGAAAGAATGAACAGAACTATCCAACAAATGGCTCGTGCTATGCTCGATGAATCAGGTACTCCTGCAACCTTCTGGGGTGAAGCTGCACATGCTGCTGTTATTATTCTTAACAAAACAAATGTCCGAGTAAACAGCACTCAAACACCTCATGAGCTTTGGAGTGGTAAAACTCCTTCCGTGAAGCATTTCAAAATCTTTGGGAGCAAATGTTATATTAAGAATACTGATGAGCAACTTGGCAAACTTGAACCTAGAGCAGATGAGGGCATTCTTCTTGGTTATTCTCCACATAGCAAAGCATACAAGTGCTACAATAAAAGACTTGGCAGAATTGTTGACAGTATTGATATAGTGGTTGATGAGAAGGGATATATTCCTAGGCAAGTTCATCATGAAGACATTGAAGAAGATGAAGGTTACTCTCAAAGGCGAAATGATGTAGAAGAAGAACCTCAAGAAGAAGAAGAATCTCAAGAAGAACCAGAGGAGCAGACAAGAATAGAAGAGAAGACTCCATCCAGATATGTCCAAAAGAATCATCCAGAAACTCAGATTGTGGGGCAAAAAGAAGCAGGAGTACAAACAAGAAGGACACTTGCAGAAGCTTCAAGCTACTTGGCACTACTCTCCTCCACTGAACCACAAAATGTGAAAGAGGCATGCAAAGATGAATGTTGGGTCAAAGCAATGGATGAAGAACTTGAGCAAATCGAAAAGAACAACACTTGGGAATTAGTTCCTAGACCAAAAGATAAGAATGTAATAGGAACAAAATGGGTCTTCAAGAATAAATTAAATGAAAATGGAGAAGTAATTAGAAACAAGGCCAGACTTGTTTGTAAAGGGTATGCACAGCAAGAAGGAATAGATTTTGAAGAGACCTTTGCTCCTGTGGCAAGACTAGAGGCCATCCGAATGTTCCTTGCTCTCTCAAGCTTTCAAAACTTCAAGGTATTTCAAATAGACGTGAAATCAGCCTTCCTGAATGGAGACTTAGAAGAAGAAGTATATATTGAGCAGCCAGATGGCTTCATTCTTGGGAATGATCCAAACCTTGTATGCAGATTGAAAAAGGCACTCTATGGACTCAAACAAGCTCCAAGGGCTTGGTATTATCGGTTGGACAAATATCTTCACCAACAAGGCTTTTCAAAAGGATCAGCAGATAGCAATCTCTATATAAAAGTTGAAAATAACAAATTGCTAATTCTTGTTGTTTATGTAGATGATATTATTTTTGGCAGCAATGAAGAGACTATGAGTCAAAACTTTGCCTTGGTTATGCAGAAAGAATTCGAAATGTCACTTCTTGGAGAATTGACATATTTTCTTGGATTGCAAATCCAACAAAATGAAGGAGGTATCTTCTTGTCTCAAACCAAATACCTCAAGCAGATCTTGAAGAAGTATGGCATGGAAGAGTCAAAGCCAGTTTGTACACCCATGGTTACAGGATGCAGCCTCAGTGCTAATGATGAATCAGCAGCAGTTCACCAACCCACTTATAGATCCATGATTGGGAGTTTGCTTTATTTGACAGGTACTCGACCAGATATTACACATGCTGTAGGAATGGTTGGAAGATTTCAAGCCAACCCAAAGGAAACTCATCTTCAGGCAGTCAAAAGAATCTTCAAATATCTTCAAGGGACCCAAAACTATGGCTTATGGTATCCTAGAAATACAGATCTCACTCTTCATGCTTACACAGATGCAGATTGGGCTGGAAGTGTGGATGATAGGAAAAGCACAAGTGGTGGTGCTTTCTTCATGGGTTCCAGATTAGTATCTTGGTTCAGCAAGAAACAGAGTTCGATTGCCTTATCTACAGCTGAAGCAGAATATGTGGCTGCGGCATCTTGTTGCACACAACTTCTTTGGATGATGCAGACCTTGCAGGACTTTCAAATCACTTGCACTCCACCAGTTTCTATCTTATGTGATAATACTAGTGCAATCAGCATTTCAAAGAATCCAGTCATGCACTCAAAGACCAAGCACATACCAATCAAGTACCATTTTCTCGGGAACAAGTGCTTGAGCAGAAGGTCAAGTTGGAGTATGTTCCTTCTAAGGAACAAGTTGCTGATATTCTCACAAAACCACTGCCCAGGGAAACTTTTGAACATCTCAGACAAAAGCTGGGAGTAGTTGATGCTTCATCCTGCTGTTGAAGCTTGTCTGTTCTACAGAAAAGTTGGTATACGCAAGTTACGTAAGGTATATACGCGTATACACGTGGATTTATGCTGGGAAAGTCGCGTGTAAGGTGTACGCTTGTTGCAGGATTATATCTGCGTACATACGCTGTTTCATGCAGGAGAAATCGCGTATATGAAGTTCTGAACAGCAAGGGAAAACTCTGGAGTTCTGAACAGCAATGGGTATGTCAGAATTCTTCAGGCACGGTTTCAGGGGGTGCAGCAGGCACAGGTTCAGGGGGAGCAGCTTAAAAGTCTCATAAAGCATTGTTGGCATTCAGATGTTTTGGTTGTTGATTTCAGGAAAAGGAGCTCAGAAAGAAATCCCGGTTGCTGATCTAAAAAGATGTTTATCATATGCTGCTGGTGACTTTCATAAGTCTTGGTCTAGATCTGTTGTCTCTATGTCATGTATCTCTCTTGCGATGTCTCTTTTATGGTGTCAAGGTCATGTAACGGCCTATGTTGGTTTCCCCACTATGCCTGGGATGAATGCTGTAATATAATTGGTTGTTTCTGTTATGTCCCCTCTTGGTAGGGAGTCTGGATGTATGTATTGAGTCTTTTGGTGATAGGAAGGTCCCTTATGGTGTATAAGTCTTGGTTCTTGTTGAAGAACATCTTTTGCAGATATGGCCTACTTTCAGGGGGAGCATGAGTCAGCCAAGCAGAGGTATCAGCATGTCCTCAGGGGGAGCACAGCCCTTTGCCCTTGATGTCAAAGGGGGAGAGTGACTTGGTGTGGTGGTTGCCATCAAGTCCAAAGGGGGAGATTGTTGGCATTATGATTCAAGTGTTGTCCTTGATGGCAACTCACTCAGAGGTTGGTACAGGTGTTCAGAGGTTGGTACAGGTGATGGCAACTTAATCAGAAGACAGATCTTAGTACAGCATGCCAAGGAAGTTCATATACGCAGGTTCGTTAAGCTCAAGTCGCGTGTACACGCTAGTTGGATTCAGAAAAAGTGCGTGTATGTGGAAAAGTACCTTTTGGTCCATGGTGGTTAGTCCTTGGAAGTTGTGCCTATGATTTCGGACCATTGTGTCTCGACGGGCGTGTCGATCCCTAGTTTTGAAGTTGATGGTATTGTGTTACTATGGTTTTGGCTCTTGGTATTAAGCAAGGCCTAAGGCTATATAAGGAGAAGAAGATCATTAGGCAAACACATCATCTTTCGACAAGGCTTGAATATCTAAGAGAGAAAGAGATCTGATATGCAGGTGCTGGGTTGCTTGATCTAAGCCAAGGAGAGATCACATCGGTTGATGGAAGACTAGATCTAAGGATAGATCGGGATCTAATGGTTTGAAATGCACTATCATGATATGGGTGATTATGCGTATTTCTAGATCTGCATATTGTCGCAATGTTATGTTCTGGGTCTAACTGATGTCTGGTACAGCTGCAAATTGAGAAAATTTATTTTTAGATATGTACGCAGGTTGGCTTCGGAAAAAGCGCGTGTATACGTGGGTTTTGCTCATTGAAGTAGCGTATATCTTTTGAAGCTTGATTTTGGGTTTACAGTGGGGTCTGACTGTTATTGCAGAGTTCTGTAGTCTGCTCTGTGTTCTGGTAACTGGTGATTGACAGGGTTCAGTGGTTCAGTGATTCAAAGTTTGGTTGTTTTATGCTTCAATGATCTGTTGTGAAAATTGAATGAATTGGGGTCTACAGATTGTAATGTTGTGCTTCAGGAATATCCAGTCTGAAAATGTATGAAAGGTGGTACCTGAAGGAAAGAAGATTGTAGGTCAGCACCTACGTACTAGTATCTTGGCTAGTACAAGAGCAAAGGGGGTTGGAGCTCCCTTCCAAGGAAGTTTGGAGAACGAGAGAAGGTTGTAGCCTTCTGCAGGTTGTAGCCTGCGTACTGGTATAAGGCTGCACCAGTACAAAAGATTGTAAACTGAAGTTTCATATTAAAGAAAGATAGAGACAACTTGCAGCAGGTGGTTTTCACCCACATTGGGTTTCCACCTTACATCTTGGTGTTCATGTGTGTGGCTTTTGATCTATTCTGTTATACTGCACCTGTTTACTATTAATGTGGTGAATAATGTCCTGATGAACTTAACTGAAGAATAAGCTAACTAAATTATGAGTTTTCTTCTTATACGCTGTTTTGTTTAGTCATAGTAGCGTGTACACGCTGGTTCACCTAACTGAAGTAGCGTATATGTTTCTGAGCATTGAAAAAGTTTGATTGATCTGATAATACTGATTCACCCCCCCTCTCAGTATTATTTCCAACAAATATTGATCTGGTTATAGCCAGAAAAACCGTCCATAAATGAATAGATTTCGCTCCCCGCACATTCATCAATGAGCTGATCGATGAAGGGTGTGGGGAAGTTATCCTTAGGACAGGCGTGGTTGATGTCACGGTAATCAACACAGACTCGAATAGTACCCTGCTTTTTGTTCACAGGGACAATATTAGAAACCCAATCCGTAAGAGGAATGGGGTAAATGAAACCAGCCTTAAGAAGCTTTTCAACTTCTGCTTTAATGGCTGCAACCTTTCGGGGGTGCATGAGGCGTAGGCGTTGACGAACGGGCTTAGCACCCAGATACGTAGGTATCTCATGCACCACTATGCTAGGGTCAATGCCAGGCATCTCTTCGTAGGACCAAGTGAAGACATCACGAAATTCACGAAAGAGATCGGTGTAGAGTTGAATTTCCTTCGGAGTGCAAGTGACTCCAATGTGAATATGTTCGACAATCCCTGGTTTCATAGAGATGTCGATGGGTTGGGTCTACGTAATGTTTCCCATATTGCCTTCAGAAGACACTTGATAAACTTGAATAGGTGTTTGAAGGGGTTGAATTGTGATACAAGAAGCAAACCGTTCGAGACAGGCGATCATTTCCTGATGGGCAGCGAGAAACGAGGAACGGTGGTGATGATCAGACCAAGGAGGTTCCTCAAGAGACATGGTCTCTATAATGGCTTCATCGAAAGGAAATATTTCTTTTAATGGATCCGAAGTAGCATCATATCCAAGCCAAGGGGAATGAACATACGAGTCGAGAACGTTGTTCGGAGGAGCAGGTTCGGGAGGGGGAGTCGATGCAGCAACGATTTCCACGTAGTTGAGCTCGGCGGGACTCAATGGCATCATATCACCCCAAGATTCTATCTGATTAGCGGGAGGAAGGACCCACGGATCAGAGCGCACGGAGATTATATTAATAGGAGTGAGATTAGGAGGTGGGAGGTAAAAGACACCCATCAGGGCGGGATCTTTAAAGAGTCTGGCTCCCACACTCTCACATGATTTGGAGGTATGCTCCACGAAAGGCACGTTGCCTTCGGAAGAGGAGGCAAAGAAGGAGAGCTGGTCCACAGTGACAATCTTCCCCTGATGAGGGAAACGAATGACACGGAAGAGAGAGGAAGCCACGGCTTGCATAGCGTATGTCCAGCTACGTCCAAGGAGGAGGTTGTAGGTAAGATTAGCATCGACAACTTCGACCTCCACTTCGACCGTCTTCCCTTCCAAAAAGATGGGCAATCGTTGGAGGATACCATAAGGACGGGACTCTCTTCCGTCAAAGGCTTCCAATGTTGTAGGAGACTGGCTCAGCGTCGGAGAACCAATAGCTTTCCAACAGGCAACAGACATGATGCAAGTTGAAGCACCTTCATCAATGACTGTACGATGAATCGTTTTAGTATTGATAATGACCTATATGAGGAAAGCGATTTGGTGAGGCAGTCTCGGCGTATGGCCCTCGAGGTCAAAATAAATCAGATCCAAATCAGCCGGGTCTATGCCACCGATGGCCGATAGCAAGGACTTCCTCTGGGAGGGGCAACTCTGGAGCACTTCTAAGGCGGACATAGCAGACGGGGCCTGAGCTAAGTCCTCAACGATGCTGTAGTGCTGGGAAGCACGAACATTAGGGTTGTAAGAAGACTTCCAGAGTACACCTTTTGGAGGGGGTCGGATAGGCATCTCAGTGCTAGGTCTCTCGATATGGAGTGGACCAGAACTGGACGGAGGAGCGCTGGAGGAGACCTCAGGCTCTTTCCCGGCATGCAACGGATATTCTTTTGCTCGAGTAGTGATGTGGACAGGGATCGTCCCAGCCATAAATACTTGAGAGCCAAATGAAGAAGAGGATTGTAATGGATCTGCCACCATTTGAGTTTGCTGTGAAGGGAAAGATTCTTTAAGCATAGCAGGAGTCCCAGAAGCACCTTTCAACAATCGACTAACTTCGGACCGCCTGGGGCAGTCTTTAGTATAGTGATCCTCGTCACAGATAAGACAAGGATACTTAGGTTTACGTTTGGCTCCTTCCTCGGGTGGAGGTTTAGGGGAGTTCTGTCTGGGCTGTTTGGATTTATTCTTGGCTTTCCCCTTCTTTTTTCCTTTCGAGGATTTATCTGCCGTGGTGGACTGGACGGCGTTAACCTCGGAAGTGTTTCCAGAATTAGATTGAACCTGAGAAGTGTTTTTGTTAGGAGCGTTCGGTTTTTGCTTCCCAGGGTTCGCAGATGATTTCTTTGAAGATGCATTTATAGAGCCAATAACACCGTCAACGGATGGCTTTGGCGGAGCTTTGGATGTTCCGGGTCTCGGGGCATCTGGAAAATAATCATATAAAGTACCTGACTGAGAATAAACTAAGTTGAGGTACTGAGCACGCGCGATAGCTTGCTCTTCAGTTACACAAGCTCCCATAGCAATGTCTCGCGCGATCGCAGGGACAAAGGAGGTTGTAAACCAATCGGTTAGGAGCTGATCAAGAATCCAGAACTTGATCAAACGACGACACCGTCTCCATTCATGTATATGATCGGATATATGCGTGGTCGTGTCCTGTTTAAGAGATGTAAGGAGATGCGTCCCTGTCTCATACCGAATGGGCAACTGAAAGTGAGTTAGAAATGCCATTGCCAACGAGTTGAAATCTTGAAATGTTCCACGATTCAACTCAATATACCACTTAGCGGCCGAACCGGTGAGAGTCCTTTAGAAGAGGCGGAGCTGGATGGAATCATCAAGCCACGAGTTGGATGAGCACCAAAGGTGATAGGTCATGACATGGGCTTGAGGGTCCTCGCCAGCTTTGCCATCGAATTTCGGGCAATCACCAGGTATCTTAGTTGGAACTGATGGCCAATATGGATTATGAAGAATGGGATAATTAGTCAATTTGGACACATCTGGTAGTTCCAATGTCGCTAAGAAAGGTAACTGAGGATTGAAGGACATCTGTGGCCGTGGAAAAGAGGCAGTACCAGGGTTCCAACTAGGTGGCGGTTGCCCCCATGGACTTTGTCCGGACGGGCTTGGCCCGTAAGGGTTCTGCCCATAGGGATTCTGTCCATAGGGGTTCTGTCCATAGGGGTTCTGTCCATAATTAGACAGTTGACTCTGGATCTGCCCCCCAGCACCCCATGGATTAGCAACTTGACTTGTAGGAGAAACATATTGTTGCTGATAATTCTGATAAGGGGTAACTTGCATTTGTTGATAATTTTGATAAGGGGCTAACTGAGTTTGCCCCTGGGGTTGCTGGTAACCATACGGTTGCTGAGCTCCATACTGCGCTTGGTATCCAGGCTGCGCTTGGTAAGAAGGTTGGGATTGCAACCCACCTTGGATCTGAAGACCAGTTTGAGCCTGGGGCCCAGAAGGATGTCCTTGAACAGGTTGAGCTTGGACCATCTGGCCGGAAGGTTGTCTTGGTTGGGTGTGGGACGGACCCGTTTGCCTAGAAGGACGAGCTTGCTGGGTATTAGGTTGTCCTTGCGCAACCGAGGGTTGCCCTTGCGGAACAGATGGTTGAGCGGGCTGGACGGCTGGTTGACCCTGAGGTTGGCCAACTTGTCCAGAAGGATGACTAGGTTGGGCAGTGGGTTGGCCTTGTTGTACGTAAGGCTGACCGCCCTGCCCAGAAGGGTACCCCTGCTGGACTGTTGGTTGTCCTTGTTGAATATAAGTTTGTCCTGCTTGTCCAAAGGGATAACCTTGCTGGACACCAGGTTGACCTTGTTGGATGTAAGGTTGTCCTGGTTGTCCAGACGGGTAACCTTGTTGGGTACCAGGTTGCCCTGGATTACCAGAAGGTTGAGTCAGATAAGTGAAAGATGGACCACCAGTGGCCGAAGGTTGTCCCTGATAGGGTTGTCCTTGTGGGCCCCCAGGTTTCCCTGGGTAAGACTGGCCGTAATATTGCTGCCCTTGTGGGGTTTGCGCATAAGATGGCTGGCCTTGGTTAGGTGGTCCCTAAAGTTGTGCAGGCATTGCTTAGCCCCCATGGTAAGTGGTGGCGCCCCAAGCAACGGATAATGGTACCGAGACCTCAAAAACAGGTTGAGTAGGCAAGTGTCTGGAAAGATAAAGGAACTGACCAGTAGAATCGTAGTAATAAAATGGACCTTGCGCATTCGGATCCTAAACAGCTTGCATATACTGATCATACGGCCCCCCTCCTGGGACGGGACCAGAAGAGGGTGGTGCACTTTGTGTAGGATGAACAACTTTGGGTGTATGTGTCGGCTGGCCACTACTCACTTGACCGTGAGGCGGACCAGCACCAGTAGTCACAGCTGAAGATGCCGTAATGGCACTAACAACTGGAGTTGAATGTGCTACACAAACAGTTGGATTCGTTGCAACTGAAGTGACGGGTGTACTTTGAACTTGTGAAACAACAGATCCCGTAGTGGGAGTGATGCGGAGGTCCCACATGGTACTGGAAGCAGGGATCCTAGTACCCACTTTATCCCTCAACGACTTATAGCGTGAGGGTACCAGAGAAGTGGTCGGGATAGGAGTTTCGATACTCGACAAAACAGGTGTCTCACTCACTCTAGGAGATGTTTCATCCACGTGAAAGGTAGACATTGGGGTCGAAACACCAGGAGGGGTAAAAGGAATATCGTCTTCGTCAGGCTCCCAAATGGGGTTTCAATGAATTTCGTAATCCCCGTCGTCTGGGGCACGAGAGTTAATCGGTTGGATACTCGGGATAACAGGGAGAGTATCACTCACAACCGGTACCTCAGGAGCAACAGAAGATGGAGACCCTTGATCACTTGGAACGAGAGACGGGATCGATGATTCAGCCAGGATGACAAATCTTCAAAACAAAACCTAAGGAAATCTAACGAGAAAGGACCCTACTCAAACTAATGCACACAAGATCTAATCGGGTAATGTTAATCGTGGCCAAATAAATTTTAAGACGCAAGGACACAACTTGACCTTTTCATTTTTTAAGAGTCAAGAAAAGGACAAAAAGATGACTCTAGTCTCCTTCGAATGTTTAGTGAGCCCGAAGTGACAAATGCTCAGATGAGCCTTTTCGTTTAAGGAGTCTGAAAAGGATCAAAAGTGACTACTCTGGAGAGCTAGGCAAAAAGGTTTACCAAACAAATCCGTAAAACTGCATATACACCTTGGCAGTCATATGAAAACCAAGGACTTCCCGTACGACAGTCAATCTTCCCGAATGTTGTGTTCGATGTGTTACGGCTTGTAAGGCGGCAGACATGGCTTCCTGTGGATAAAGGATGATAACCTAGTGGGGTCTCCCCATATACTCGACGGTACGTGGGAGCTCAAGTCCGTGCTAGACCACTTGTTACGTCACGGAAGGAGGAATCACCCAACCTTAAGTGAAACAAAAGTGACTAGGTTTAACGACGCCGGAGCACGCCTCTAGCCTAGACCTCTAAATAGTGAGCATTATGTTCCAATGCGTTTTTAAGTTCATTCAGTTCATTTTAAGGTTGATCTTGAATTAGGTTTCAGTTTTCAGGTCCTACCGTATGAAATCTCTCAAAATTGCCTAAATGCAAACTATATGCCAAAATATGTCATTCCATTCGATGAATGCTAATTACGAGAGAGTTAGAAGGCTTTCACACAAACGAAATGATTGCAAAACAACAAACAGCTTCTCTGATGCAGCTAATGGAAATTCACAAACTTTTCTTTAAGAACACTAATCATTAATCAAAACGAAAAGCTTCTAGTTCTCATTAACCAATACAAAGCAAAAGAGATTTTTTTGTTGATGGCAAAGTGCATTAAACAAACTTTTGAGAAATAATAACAAACAAATGTGAAAAGAACCAGTTGACCCCAAACAACTGTGATCCGTGTCCGGGTAGTGAGAATTAATCGAAACAATGTGAAGACTGGTTCAATAACAATCACCTAAACAACCAAGCAGAAGCAAGCAAAGAGGAAGGTTTCACAAAACCAAAAGCAAGCAGTAAACGAACCTTTGTAAGCGAGTAACCAAGAAAAGTTGATCCAACGAAATTGGAATGATAAAACTAGGTCACAAGACACAAAAAGCAAGATTCACTCAACAAGACTCACAAGAAAGTGTTTCAATCTTCAAAGAATGAAAATCAAGTTATAAACCAAGTGCAAACAGCAGGGGATAGCAAGACCAACAGGCTTAGGAGGTAGAATTGAAGAAATTCAATTCTACAGGAATCAGCGTGGGTGATACACAGCAACAATGCGCTGATCAAAAACCACGCGTAGCAACAATGCGATGTCAGCGCGGACAGAGGCGATCCGTACTAGTCCAAACAAGGTCTAGCAACAATCAAACAACGCTAACACGCAGGTTCCTAATTACAAATAAAAGACCAATGATGAAGGCCTACCTGGATTCCAACGCTAATACTTGTAGAAGAGTTGAAGCTCCCGTTCCTTTGCTCCGGCTGGTCACAATCCTCACGATCCTCGTGCACGGACACCTGCACATGCAAAGAACGATACAAACACAAGCATAAAATCCAGTAGATGCAACTATATATCAGTCAAAAAGGATATAACTCAAACATCATCATAAAGACATTAAGAGTGGAACCATAATGATAGTCGTCTATTATTAATAAACAAAGAAGAATACAACCATAGTTCTGACGTCAAATCCTTCTCAAGAGGGTCCCGCCAGCAAGTCTCTCAAGCATTCACCCTTGAAGGTAGATCTCCCAAGACAAAACTCTCTCTCACACAAGTCTACACAAGAAAGAAACACTTCACAACCTTCCTTAAGCTCTCTAGCAATCCCACACTTGTCACACCAGCTACCTATCAAGCTCACACACTAGCAACAACACTCCAAACACTATGAATTCCAAACTATCAGCTCATGGCAATGGTGGAGGCTTAAGTAGGAGAAGGAGTCTCCATGAATGGTGGGAGGATGAGCTTATCTCCAAGGAAGGTGTCTCAAATGACGAAACAGACATGCCAGAGAAGGGAGGGCGACATTTACAAGGCCAATAACCAGGTCTGGAGTCATCTGGAAGGCCGGCTATTAGAACAAACTCGCCCAGACTGGATCAGCGTGGGTTCATAACTGCACTAGAGCACTGACATTGCTGCTGAATAACAAAGAAAGTCATATCAGCGTGATCAAATATAGATAACAGACGCATTGTCTCATGAAATTTGACCAGCGCGGGAATCACGTGTACTTCCGCGTTGGCAGCACATTCGGTCTATTTTGGAGTGCTCATCAGCGCGTTTATTTTGACAACAGTCACGATGATAGCAAAAACTTTGGCAAAGTGGGTCATTTGACAACATTAGAGAGCATGAGCATGATTAATTTGGACTCATGACACAGTAGGAAGACTGGTAGGAAGACAGTGACAAATTACTGTGTAACACACCTGTTGGCCTTTATTTATAAATTGCATATTTAGAGAAAGATAGAATTTGTTTGGTTTGCTTGTCGCTAGATATCATTAGATACTAGGGAGATCAGTCTTGTCTGCAGGGAACATGACCAGGGGGTGCGGGACCGCAGGTAATGGTAAGAGAAAGTGCGGAACCAAAGTTTTATAGATTTTCAAAGACTTTCTCTCATTTTTAAAGCTTGACATGAAGAGCTGAGGTTTGAGACTTTCAAAGGAGGACAGTATGAGTGGTGATAGACTCACACTGACTGCAGAAAGTCATGGTGACAATATTTTGTGTAACACTCATGCAATCTCATTGCCATCTCCAAGGCTTCGGTCTGGGTGGAAAGCTTTTGTTGTGACAACGCCATCCTTAAATGTGGTGTTAATGATGCTACAAACCATGTGCGATGTTGTCCATCTGTTAAAGTCATGTTGGCTTCGCGAATCATACTCTTCAACCTCTAGTCTAGATCTCAGGGGATCTCGCCCAAGAGCATTGTGATCTCCTTAAACCCGATAATTGATTGTGTCTCCGACTTTGGCCTGCTAAATTCCTTGTTCAGCACGACCTAGATTTCTGCAATTCCTGCGGTTGGATGGTCATAAGAATGCATAATGTACCATGTTAATGTGTGATCCTGCAACACGCTTACTAGTGTAGCCTTTTTTATATTGTCATCCACGACTCCTTGTGCTTCCCATACCGCCCTTACCACGAACCAGAATTGGTCTGGATCTTCATTCCCTACTCCTTTGAATACCGACAGTTTGATCGCACTCGCCATGCTGAACTATGGTGGTGGCAGAGGTGGGGTGGGTGGAGATGGAGGTGAAGAGGGTGAGACGGGTGGCGGTGTAGGTGGAGGCGGTAAGCACGGAATTCACTGCCTTATCAGACTGATCGTGCTTCTCGGAGAAACTTTCATGAGATCTTCCTCGCTTTCCCGCAAGGGTGAAATTAAGGGATTAGTTTATAATTCCTCACTACCTCCATTTATATAGATCTTCCCACTTCGCATAGTCCCAAACATTAATTTATTTGCATAACCTACTTTTCACACAATAGCATCTTAATCCAAGTCTTCAAAGATTTAATATACTTACGTCGCGGTCCTTTGAGGAAGCGTCATTCCACCTCACTATAGCTGATGGTCGTATCTACCGTGAACTCAGTGATAAATCCTCCAATAATTCGATTGAGCCAATGGTCCACAGCCCGACGCGATCTTGTCTTCTGATGCTTCTAATCTACGCACTAATTTCAGAGTCCACACAATTGGTTTATCGAGCTTGCACCTTCCCTAACTGTCTGCTAACTTCGTGATCCACTCATATAGCTCAGAAGGAAAGGATGCAAAGAAAATTTCGTGGATTTCCCTATATAAGTAGTGCTCCAACCATTGTTCCTTAGATACTCGTGGATTCCTTCTTTCCTGCGCCGCGAACTCCTGAATCTTCTTGTCCAAACACCCTTCAATTTATTTCTTGGTTGGATTCCAGTGACACGACATCAGACATCCCTTATGCAAATCCCGGTCCCGGCAACAGAACCATTTTTTGGCTTGTAGGGGCCTGACCAAGGTTCAGAGGTGATTTAGCCAAACAAATCCCGGTACTACTGGCCCTTTCAGCAACAGTGTGCGGAGCGCAAACGGAGGTCTCACCTGAAGTAGTATGGGAGGGTTCTAGAACTAGGTTTCCGCATCCTAGAGATGTCTGATGATTTTTGGTGGTTCACACTTTGACCCTGCGTGCACGTCGCTATGCGCACCTATCAGTACCTCGCAGCCTGTGATGCTGCCTTCACATAGCCCTACTCGGGGCTCGATCCACATTAGTACCCAATCCCTTACTATTAACCTGATATTAGTTGATCACTTAGCTTATCTACATGTGTTTATTTATACTTAACAGTGTTCACCATTCATACCAGTGCATGCGATAAATAAAATAGTATAATTGCAAAAGATATCAACCATATAATAACTCAAAACAGATACACAAGATTTGGAATCAAAATTCTCTTTATTATTCTTCTTCCTTGGTTACAGACTCGACTCCGCCCTGCACACTCAGTTGTAGGGGTCCGCACACTCAGCTGCAGACTCTACTAGGCCTCTACGCACTCAGCTGCAGAGCCTCTTCCTACTACTACGACCCAAAGCACTTAGACCTTTACTCTATGCTTGCTATCTTCTAGACTCCATTCATTCCTCTATCTATCTCTAATTATCTTTACAACTTAGAGCCTCGCTCTATTTATACAATCCCATGGTCCGCGGACCATGGGTAGGCTGACACTACATTCAAAACTTAGGGTGGACAACCCTATGACTCTAACATACAATTTGTGCTCCATGCCCACAATTCGCAGAGTATTTTCAACAATAATACTCAAAACTTGGGCTTTGAGCCCCAAAACATGTTGTGGGGGGATTCCATGCCTAACACTCGTCACAACTCATGTCTCGAGCATGTTTAACTGACCGCCCAACTCGTCCCATTATCGCAACTCGTCGCACATTCATCCGAGTGTGTTTAACTGAATGCCCAGCTCGTCGGACATGCCGAATCATCGCCTTTAGCTAAAAGTTCATGCCACCACCCCATCGCACATCACAAATGCCAACTCATGGGCGTGACACAAGGTATGTTGTTTACTACAACAACTCGAGCTAAAAATTTAAATGGTTTACAATTTCAACTGTCCTTTTCATATAATTGATATGAAAAGATGATAAAATTAATAGGGGTGACAATAAGAATAATACAAGAAAATAATTTGAGATTGATTACAATGAAGACTATTCGTAATTGACTACATTCTTATTATTCACATTTTCTATCATTTAACACTATTACATTGTCACTTTGCATTCAAAAAATTTATTTCATTATTAAAGTTATTAACAATATTTATCATCTCAACAAAATGAGGTAACTAAGGAAATTTAAAATAAAAATGACCGGATAAATCTCAGACATATTTAGCATATTTAAAAAGATTATTTTAATATTAGATGTATGTACATATTATTGATAAAATTAATCATATGTTTGATAGATTTTCCTTGCCTGGATCCATCTTAACTCAAGCACCAATGTCACGCGGAAAGAGTCGTTAGTGCGGACACAACCGACCTTCCTAGAAAGCCTAAGACTTTCTAATGACAAACAAGACAAATAAGAACAATCCTTCCCTAAATATGCTTTTACAATATGAGAAATCAAGTGTTTAAATCCTACCTGTAATCCAACGCTGTTGTAGTAGTCCAGCTTCGTTGATCCGGATGAGCTCCTCCTTCCCTTCGAAACCTGCATTCACCAACAATCAAACGATTAAATAGCACCTGAATATCACATAAAATAAAACATATTTAACATATAGACCAAGGAGTACATGAAACAACTCATTAATAACAAATTGTTGAGAAGAATGGACTAATTTGTATTAAAAGGTAACAAAAGGAACCATTACAACCTGAGCCATGGTGTTGTGCAAGCTCCTCCCAGGGTCCACAAGAGTTCTCCCTTACTCTGATGAGCTCACCCACCTCCCAATGGAAACAAGTAAAGATGGTAATCTCTCCTCACAAGCTTCTACAAGGAAGTCCTAATTCCAGCAGCATCTACCCTTAGGAATGTTCATCTTTCAACCTCCCCTCCCTTTGGCCCAATGCTTGTATTTATAGTGCTCTAGAGGAAGTTATTCAGGTCCACCATCAATGGGATAAGCCCCTCTTTGGATGGGATAGCTCCCCTATTGATGGGATAAGTTCCTCTTTGGTAGGGATACATGAACCATCTGGAGGCGCTTCATACACGTCAAACATGCTTCTAGAAGACTCTAGAAATGACCACCAGTAACTTTTTTGGAGTGAAACTTGCGCCTTTTGACCTTTACAGGAGTACGCACCCATCCCTTTACATACAGAGCGTACAAGTACGCAGGTATTGTGAACTTGGGTTGCGTACCCGCAAGTAAGGCTAAGAGAAATTGCGTACCAGAGATAATTGACTTTAAATGAATTTTCTCTCTTTCTTGAAGTTTGACATGGAGAGCAGAGGCATGAGACTTGCCAAGGAGGATAGTATGACAGTGGATGGAGCCATACTAACTGCAAATAGTCATGGTGACATTTTTTAGTGTAACAGATTGCCCCCTAAAGTGCGAAGCCTGTAGTAGATTAGGGTTTTTACGATCTAGGAAGGGTGAAGTACTTTATCATTTCAAGGAGTATCTTGTGGAGGACCCGGTCAGAACCTGCAAATTTTCAACACAAAATACATATATAAGATGATATCATCACTGAGGTAGGCATTCCCATACTCAGATTGAAAACTTTAACTAACAATCTAACTACTGCTCTGATACAAGAATGATTTTGCAGTACATCACAATCATAGACTTTTGTAGACACAGTATGGACGCAGCCATCTGTTTATGATTAGTCTACTGTATAATGAATACAAAACTCCTCGCAGCCTGGATGGTGGAAACTAGATCCAGGGTCTTCATTTCTACTTCCCGAATTGGTATGATTCTATCCATGCGAATAAATGAGTTGATGTCGAGTGTGGTAGAAACCACTTGATTACCAGTCAATGATGTAAACTGTTAACAAGTGTGAGAGAGACCACCAGTGATGTCAATGGTTCTCAAAGTACCCAGTACAATCCATGAAATGCGAATGAATGAGTTGATGTCAAACACATCACGGAATCCTTCGATCGAAAGTCAATGATGTAAACTGTCGTCAAAGGCGAGAAACCTGCCATTGATTCATGCAGAATTCAAGGTACTGACGATTTCTAAGTCATCTTTCTAGATAATGTGCTGATGTCGATAGAAAGCGACTCATTGCAGGCAAGCCCACAACACGAAATCATTGTTCAAGTTGAAGAAATTTTGCTGTAAGGACTGACTCAGGGATGGTCAAATGGATGACAAGTATTTTGCATATGAATGGTTTATTTGCATAGACCTCTTTAACACATAACGACACGACAGATGGTTTGGTGACGATTGACCCAAAGTTAATACCCGGAAACGGTTGAAGACTTTCAAAGTGGTTTGATCAACTTTTAAGGCAAATGATTTCCCAACCCAGGTGAATGAAAAGTGTCGTGTTCAAGAGTGGTGATAAGGTTCTTCTGTAACAAAGGATGACAAATTGGTTCATTCTTCTCTCTTTTCCCCCACCATTTCTGGCAAGTACCTCTTTATTTTTTACAAGCTTGAGGAGGATAACATATGCTTGATTATAAGCTCATCCTTCGGATGAGTCCAACTTAGTTTAGATTCGGACCCTAAGAAGGAGTGGTCCGTTCCTGTTTGTAATCGAACAGGTCCTTTACTGTGAAATTTTAACGAGTCCAGTATAGGATAAACTCGACGTTTTTCATTTTTAGAGAGTCTGAAAAAACTAAAGAAGACTCCACGGTGAACTTTTTCATAAATTTGTGTCTCCCAAGCCTGAAAAAGTATAAATAATACCTGAGAGAACCGCTTGATCTCGCGACCAAGGAGTACTTTCATGATTAGTGTCTCTGACCTGAAAAGTAAAAAGCGATCAAGGACACGTCGTTTTATTTTCGTATCGAGTTTGAAACGACAAAAACCCGGCAATCTTTTCCTGTTTTTACGGTCAGAAAAGAGCTATAAGGGGACAGTCTTTTAGTTCCGTTTTAACGAGTGTAAAAGAAACGCTCGGCAATCTTTTCATGTTTTAGGAGTCAGAAAAGAGCTTAAAAGATGACTCTGATGTTTTGGTTCATGAAAAATGATGATTTTAATCTAAAGTCCTTTTGTCCTGCACAAAAACGACACATTACTCATACCTGTTTAAGATGGGTAAAAATACATTGAAAAATGTCCCTTCATGGTGAAAAATAAACAAACTTAGAATTCATTCATCCAAAAAACCTATAAAAAGACTTTTACCATGTCATTTTTACCATTTTACTGCTGAGGTTGAGAAAAGGGCTTTTGACAAGAAAACTTCCCGTGGACTTTGCGGAGAATCCGACCGTCAGAATCGAGCGCCGTCTCTTTCAGGTATTTCACAACGTCCTCCTCTTCAATTTCATCCGTTTAGAATTTCATTTCAAGTTTTAGTTTGATTTTTTGGAGGGTTTAGGGTTTTAAAATGCGTTTCTCGGGGGACGCAGGTGCCCCATGGGCGACCTGCGTACCCCGACTTTTTCGTATATGGGAAAAAGGTAGGGGTACGCAGCCCGCCTTCAGGACAGCTGCGTACCGCCGCTCTGTCTTCTGAACGCGGGGTGCGTACCCCGTGAAATGCGGATTTTGAAACCCCAAACCCCAATTTTAACCAATCAAAATTTGTTTGATAAATTCTAATCATTGTTTTTTGGTGTGTAGGTCACTCACCATGCTGGATTGGCGTGAAAGAGAGCACGAAGACGTTGATTTGGCCGCAATAGGTCATCAACCTTCTATTGATGCCTTAAAGGCATGCGGTCTCTACACGTACTGGGCTATACCTGGCATGAGGGCCCAGGTGCCATTCTTAGAGTGGCTGGTTGAAAGGTGGAATATTCAGGATCAATGTTTTTACATCAGAGAAAACCAGCTCGAGATAGAGTCCTCCGACATATATTTTCTCACTGGCTTGCCTAACAGGGGCGAGCAACTTTATCTATTCGGGACTAGACCAGGTGGCCAAACCCTTGCTAGTCTCTAGCTAGAGTGGTGCAACAATCAAAACCAGGAGAAGGGGATAGAAATCAAATATATATCCCGACCTGAACTCATGGTAATTGCCTTTACAGTTACCAGACTTTGCGGCACTGCCACTTTGCACATAGCCACTGGTTCCCAAATGCGGATGGCTATAGACTGCTTCCAAGGCACCATTTTCAACTGGTGCGATGCTGTGTTGGGCAATATGAAGGGCCAACTAACCAGGGCAAAGAGAGGACAACTGAAGACCTTTGGATATGGGCCTTTAGTTGTGAGCTTTGCCCTAGAGAGAGTTCCAATGCTGATCCCCCAGCATCTTACAGTTTCATTTGGGGCTCCTCGGGAGCCTAAGTTGACGAGATGGGTTGCGATAATGGCCCGGCATCCTGACGAGGGAGTAGCAGTTGTTCGATTTCCTGATGGTTACTTTCACTGGCTGGAGGGCCAGGTCTTTGCGATTCAGGATTTTCCATATGCCGGAATGGATTTTCGCAATGATCCGGACATGGTTCTTCCACAGGGAGAACAATGGGACGACAGAGGTATTTCATTTTTCACAAGTTTTTAAATTATGTATTTTTTTGTTTTTTATATATCGTCTCAAAACTGACAACAAAAATTTTCAAAATGCAGATGTAGGTCCACGGCGTCCGGCCAACCGCCGGGCTTTTGAGAGGAGAGTACCAGCTGTACCAGCACCAGCCCCACACGATGCGGCCGCAGAGACCTTAGCCGAGCTGGAACAGGATCTAGAGCGTCTGACGGCGGATATACCCGAGACCACTATAGATGACATTCATATCCGACTTCAGCGCTACGTGGTCGCCGTCCCAGGACCTTTCAGGAGGTTCCTGTGTAGGGTAGCGCAGGCAGTGGTCTCGTATAGAGAGCACCACCAGTGATTGGCTAGTCACTTTTGTAGACACATATAACATTTTTGGTTTTTTGTACTTATCATTTTTGCCGATCATAAGGTGTTTTTCAACCTATGATCGAAGACGATGTATATTTTGACACACTCCTATCTATATATATCATTATTACCGGCTTATTTTGTTAAACATGTGTGATGAAATGTTTATAGATTTACATTCATGATTGTTACAAATGTCTATTTAACATTCGAGACGCCATTGCATCTGCTAATGTATTCAAAGACCTTGGAATATGCTGATATTCAATGTAATCAAATTCACGTTCCAAGAGACGCACCCTCAAAAACAATCTTAATAACACTGGATTTCTAATGGCATAGACTCTATTAAGCTGCAATACAACGAGTTCAGAATCTAACCTCACTATCAAACTCCGAATCCCAAATGAAATAGATTCAGATAATAATTCAGTCACTGCACTGTATTCTGCAATGTTGTTTTTTGTTTGACCGAGGTTCACCCCATGCATAGAAACTAACTCGTCAGAGGGCGAATAGATAACCCAAGCTGCGGAAGAGATATTCCGTGTACTACGACAAGCACCATCAGCAAATCCAATGTATGTTTGGAGAGGCGTCAACATCTGCAATATCAAGAGTAAAACCAAGATAAGCCAGAATAACGACAAAAGCACACTCTTTAAACTAAGCACACAGCCTAAACTAAGCAAACATACCAGCTAAAAAGAAAATTAACCTAACTAGAACTAACTAAATCTCCATACCCACCATTTAAGCATAATACCTCTTTAGGTAAAGTCCATTTCTGGGCTTACCCAAAGAGTCCCCATCAAAATCTACCAGCTCATAGGCCCCTTTTGCCAGCTTTCGCTTGACAATGTAGGGCCCATGCCACATGGGAACGAATTTTCCAGCATCTAATTTATCGTTAGCTTGATCATATAATAGCACTAGGTCTCCTTCCGAAAAATTATGAGGGGTCACGTTACGATCATACTAAGCTTTCATCCTTTTTGCGTGAGTCTCGATTGCCAAAGCAGCATCACGTCGAGTCTCATCTAATTTAGCTAAGTATAACAGACGCTTCTCCTCTTCGGAAGTAGCTGGGAGTAATTCGATAGCCATTTGAAGTGATGGGATTTCGCATTCAATGGGCAGCTGCTTCCAAACCATAAACTAGTTGGAAAGGAGTGAACCCTGTTGATGTTTTTACTGAGGTTCGATATGCCCAAAGCGCTGAGAATAACATGTTGTGCCAATTCGACCGATGAATACCAATGATTCGTCGGATCATGATAACCAGAACTTTGTTGATGGATTCAACCAAACCGTTTGCTTGAGGATAATAAGGAGTAGAACTATCATGGCGTAAACCAAGCTGGCTTGTAAGTTCTGTCATCATAATGTTTCGAAAATGGCGCCCATGGTCAGTGATTATCGCTTGTGGGACACCAAAACTAGCAATAATATGATTGAATACGAAAATCGCTGCTGTTTTGCCGCTTGCCTCGAATGTAGGCATCGCCTCGACCCATTTAGTAAAATAATCAACCGCAAGGATGATATACGCATGCCCCCCGACCGAGTGAGGGTTACAAGTAATAAAATCGATACCCCATTTAGCAAAAGGACCAACGGCAATTATAGGGTGGAGAGGAGCAGGTGGTGCGCGCATCTTGCGATCAAACAGTTGACAGTTGTGTTATTTTCGGACCGCAATGATACAATCTTTAAACATGGACGGCCAGAAATAGCCAGCACGCAACACCTTCTGAGTTGTGGCATACCCAGACATATGACCGCCACATGCTCCAGAATGACAGTCATTCAAAACCCTTTCTGCCTCTTCATGAGTTAAGCAACGACGAAAAACCAAATCCGCCCCACGATGATAAAGAGTATCTCCAATAATTATGTATTGTTGGGACTGGAATCGAATTTTCCGGCGTTCCGACTTTGAAGCTTCGGGCCGAAAAGATTGGGTTTGGAGATAGACGATTATATCCCCATACCAAAGATCTAAAGTGCTGATAAGAAACAGAGATTCGTCCACAATGGGTTCCTCTGCCACAGTCTCCGTGTCAGCACGCGGGAAGTCACACATCAATTCCGCAAAAACTAAGGATTTCTTAGACTTGGACTTCTCGAATTCCAAATCGAACTCCTGCAAGATAACAATCCATTTGGAGTACTTGCCCCCTAGCAATTGTTTTTTCAAAATGTAGATCATAGGGTTGCAATCCGAAATCACTGTAGTTTTACGGAGAAGAATGTAATGACGAAAACGCTGGACAGCCTGAACAGCTGCCAGGGCCAATTTCTCCACATGCGAATATTTTAGCTCAGTGGGATTTAACATCCTACTAAGATAATATATCACATGTTCCGTTCCGAATTCATCTTCCTGAACTAAGACCATTCCAATAGTGGAGTGGGAGGCGGCGATATACAAAAAGTAATCCTGGTTGTAGTTGGGAGAATGCAGCAACGGTGCATGGGTCAACGCGTGCTTAAGTGCATCAAAAGATTTCTGAGCTATCTCATCCCAAGAAAATTGAGCGTTTTGTTTCAACAACCGGGTAAAACCCTTTGTAACCTCGGCATAGTTAGGAATGAATCGACGTAAAAAGTTTGCTTTCCCTTGCAAACTTTGGAGTTGGCGCAAACTCGAAGGAGGAGGCAATTTGATGATAGCTTCGACCTTCGAGGGATCGACGCGGATACCGGCTTTTGAAATGACAAATCCTAGCAATCGTCCCACTTCTATGCAGAAGACACATTTGTGTGGGTTCAACCGAATTCGATAATGCCGACACCTCATAAAAATAGCGCATAAGTGGACAAGGTGATCAGCTCGATGTAAAGAATGAGCAGGCAAATCATCGAGATACGGTTGCACAATGTGCTTGATGTCGTGAAACGCGTAAGACATTGCCCGTTGGAAAGTGGCTCCGGCATTCTTAAGTCCGAAAGGTAATTTGCAGTAAGAAAATGTCACCCAAGGACAAATGAAAGCCGTTTTTGGTTGATCGGCAGGTAGAATATTGATTTGATTGTAACCAGAAAAACCGTCCATAAAGGAAAATGTTTCACTGCCGGCACAATCATCAATTATTTGATCGATATAGGGTGTAGGATAGTTGTCTTTTGGACAAGCACGATTTATATCCCTATAGTAGATACATATTCTTATTGTTCCTTGTTTCTTGTTAACCGGAACAATATTCGATACCCAATCCGTTAACGGGATCGGATAAATGAAACCTGCTTTCAATAGCTTCTCGACTTCTGCTTTAATCGCAGCCGCTTTCCTAGGGTGTATCTGACGCAAACGTTGCCGAACGGGTTTAGCGTCCGGGTAAGTCTTGATTTCATGAACAACAATAGAGGGATCAATTCCTGGCATTTCCTCATAGGACCAGGCAAACACGTCGCGGAATTCTTGAAATAGGACCTTGTATGTTTGAATTTCGTTATCTGTACACGAGGCACCTATATGAATGTTTTCAATAACTCCGGTTTTGACTGAAATGTCGATGGCAATAGTTTGGGAAATGTTTCCCAAATTCAACTTTGTATCAGGATGTTTCATGGGATTCTGAGCGTCCTTGACATATTCAGCTGTAAAAATTGATGAAAAATCATTTCTAAAGTCGTCAACCTCAGGTAAAAATGAAGATCTATGATGAAGATCTTCCCATGGTAGATCATCTACACTTAGGATTTCACGAAGTTGTTCGTCAGATGACACAACTTCGGGAAACGTTATCCGTTCTGAGGTTGATGTGAAAAGTGATTCCTCACGGACCACATTCATTTGGTCGAATTGGGTTGAACTGTAGTCGGAAAAAGACTGCACGGCCTCATAAGCAATTTCATATGGACTCAAAGGCATTGCATTACCGAAGGAGTCTATTTCAGATTCAGATGGGACAATCCAAGGATCATCGTAAATAATAGCGTCTGAAGTAATCATATGAATGGATGCGAATGAAGGGTTTGCATTGATAGAAGGAAAGGGAAAAGTTCCCAGTAAATCGGAATCTTTAACCAATCCTACACCAACATCCCTGTAAGGGATAGTCGTTTTACCGACATGCTGGATACTCTCTGAAGAGGCTGGGTCGGATGAAAAGTAAGCCAGCTGGTCTATCGTCACGATCTTACCATTATGTGGAAACTTTATAACTCTGAAGACCGATGACACGACTGCTGTCATAGCGTAAGACCAACTGCGACCCAAAAGAAGGTTGTAGTCTAGAGGGGCATCAACCACCTCCACATCCAGACTAACGGTTTTTCCTTCAACCCCTATAGGCAAATCCTGTAGAATGCCAAACGGATGGAACCCACGGCCATCAAAGGCCTTAAGAATCGTCGGGGATTGGTTCAGTGAAGGAGAACCAAGCGATCTCCAACACTGAATCGACATAATACACGTAGAAGCTCCTTCATCAATTACAGTCTGATGAATAGGCCTGTTTTTTACTATCACTGGAATCTGGAAAGCCATTTGATGAGGGAGACGCGGTGTACTATTTTCTAGATCAAAGATTATCAGGTTCGGGTCCTGAATATCAACAGCACCTATAGCTGACAAGAGTAATTTTCGTTGTGTTGGGCATGATTGCAGCACTTCCAAAGCGGACATTGCTGAGGGTGAAACAGCTAAATCCTCAACAATGTTATAATTCTGAGCTGCTCTCGCATGTGGATTGAAAGCAGACTTTCGAAGTATACCCTTGGCGGGCGATTTAATTATCAAGTCCGGGTTAGGTTTCTCGATCTGTAGTGGATCGGAACCGGGAGCTGAGGTTGATGGATTAGAATGAGAAGATTCTGCTTCTTTACCATCAACAGGATTCTTACTACCATAATCTTGTGATCGAGTCGCAATCCGTACATGAGACATCATCAATATGGGTTCTTCACTGGCACTCGAGGAAGAACCTATCATTTTACTCTCCTACTTTGGAAATGGATCTTTCAAAACAGCAGGAGTTGGGGAACCTTTAACGATTTTCACAACCTCTGCCCGATGAGGGCAATCTCTTGTGAAATGATCTTCTTCACAAATTAAACAAGGATAGCGAGGTTTGCGCTTTTCGTCGTTAGATTCCGACTTCTCTTTTTTCTCCTTTGGAGCCTTGTCTGCTTTATCCTTCTTCTTCCCTTTCTTCTTACCACCGTTTTTTGATTTAGCCGTAGATGACTCTACAGCATGAATATCGGCAGTAATTTCAAGAGAAGATTCTCCTGTCGGTGAGTCCGGTAAGGTTATTATTGGAGAAGAATTCTTTGAGGATTTCTTCTTACTTTTAGTATTCACCGTACCAATCATGCCATCAGCAGCATGAGACCCCGAAGGAGCAGCAGCAATTTGATTCGACTTAGGAAGATCTGGGATCTTCTCGTGCAACGTACCTGACTGAGTGTAAACTAAGTCAAGGTACTGGGCTTGAGCAATGAATTGCTCCTCAGTAACTACTCCGGCCTTAGCTACATCTTCAGTAATCTTTGGTAATAATGATTTTACAAACCATTCAGCTAAGATTTGGTCCGGGATAAAAACTTTCACTAAACGTCTTCGACGTCTCCATTCATGAATATGATCGGAAATATAAGTGGAGGTCGACTGTTTTAATGAAGTTAATAGATTCGTGCCGTTATCGTATCTGACCGATAACTGAAAATGAGTTAGGAACGAGGTAGCTAACTGGCTAAAATTGTAAAAAGAGGCCCGTGGTAACTCAATGTACCACTTGGCCGCGAGACCAATGAGCGTACGCTGGAAAAGACGTAAGCAGATCGAATCATCCGAGATAGAATTGGAAGCACACCAGAGGTGGTAAGTCATCACGTGATTGGACGGATCCTCTCCAGACTTACCTTTGAACTTGGGTATATCATGGGGCAACTTATTTGGCATTGGCGGCCAGAACGGAAGATATTGAATTGGATCGTTCGTTAGGCGCGTCAAGTCTGGTAAATCCAAAGTTGCGATAAACGGTAACTTCCGGTTAGGATCTCTAAAACTCTGGGTCACAAGACCAATCCCAGGAGGAGGAGATCCAGGATAACTAGGAACAGGAATCGCATTAGGGATATTATATCCTCCTGGAAAACCAGGATTAACCGGACCGTACTGGGGTTGTTGAGGTTGTTGATAAGTGTACCCAGGATACGGTTGATACTGGTAAACCGGTTGTTGGACAGCGGGACCGAATTGGTACTGTCCCTGGTACTGTTGATGGGTAAATTGAGGTTGACTTGTTACAACAATACTTAAACCAGGCTGCCCTACAGGCATCTGGACCGTAGTTTGAATCGTAGATCCGGACAACGGTAAAGATGTCTGAGGAGTGGTTGCAGAGACAGTAGAAACCGGAGCTGTCGATACTCCAGAAGTAAGTGCGGTAGATGTTGTGGTAGTTGCAGCAGCCGTTTGAGATGGAGTACTAGGTGCAATTGGCGGCTGAGTAACTACCGAAGTTACAGAAGTTTGAACATTTGACTGGACAGGTTGCGGTTGCTGGGGTGAAACAGAAACTACGGGTTGTCCAGTTTGAGGTACCAACTGTATACTTGGCTGCAACACCTGTTGACCCTGTGATGGATCCCACACTATCATTCCGGGGTATTGACCCGTAACAAGTTGAGGATACTGAGATCCATAACCGGATTGAGGATAGGATTGATAACTGAAAGGTATAGTTCCCATACCTTGAACATATGACTGACCTTGAGGTGGTTGATAACTTTGACTCGAGTATTGACCTTGAGGTTGATAACCTTGGGGTAAATACTGATACTAGGGTTGACCTTGACCTTGAGGTTGATACCCTTGAGGTTGATACCCTTGGGGTTGATACGCTTGAGGTAAATATTGATACTGAGGTTGACCCTGGGGTACATATTGAGGTTGGGGTTGACCTTGAGGCATGTATTGTACCATGGGTACATACTGACCTTGAAGCTGCCCCCCAGACACAATTTGTGTACCTTGAGGTTGCCCCCCAGGCGTTAATTGAGGCTGCCCCCCAAGCGGTAATTGACCACCTTGAGGTTGAGAAATGGGAACTGAATCTGACATCATGTAAATGTCCCCTACACCCAACGGTTTATTACCATTATTTCCAGCTAATAACCCATGATCAATGGGTTGAGGAGAAGCCCCCGCAAAGGTACCAGAAAGTGACTGATACCCGGTGGGAACAGAAGGACCGCCGTGTAAAAAATATTCAGGAGATTGAGTGAACACGGACGACTGACCAGACATATTTACAGGAGTATAAATACCTCCAGGTGGAAAAGGAGTACGAGGTGGAGAAAAACCTACCCCTGAGTTGTCTAAATAATTGGTTAACGAAAGGTACCAAGTAGTACTTCTAGGAGGACTGTAAAAGATAGATTCACACTCCCTTAGATCAATAGTAGGTTGATCTTCAAGGGTAGACACGCCTAATTCTTCCTCTGGAGCAAGTTCTTCAATAGCTATCAAACCAGTAGGAAGATTTTCGGTGATGACTCTTTCTACCCTAGGTGAATCTGGTACACTAGAAGTTGGAGTAACAGGTTCAGATATTTCAGGTTCTTCGCCTATATCACTAGTAGATGAAAAACTACCAGCAAGCTCAGAAACTTCAACTGCTTCAGGATTATAACCTGTTTCTAGACTTTGGTAATCTTGATGGACTACCAACGAAGACTCTCCCTCTTCTGGTGAACCTACTCTACTGCTGCTAGGAGGAGTTACAAGGACCTTTAAACCTTCGTAATGACTTAGGACCTCTTGAGGAGATTCACCCCGAAGTCTACGGGATTTTCTCAACAATTCGGCCACAGAAACAACCTCAGGAGACTTGCCCCGAAGTCTACGGGACTGTCTCGGTAATTCCGCCACAGTTAAAAACTTTTAACTACTGCACACACAAACAAAGTAAAATCTCAAAGCAAACCACCTAAAGTCTCTAAAGAACCAAACAAATTTGAATCATACGCCTAAAGAATCTAGGGCGTCAAACCAAGCACAAACAGTAGCCTTCCAGACCGAAAACGCTAGTTGGAGATGAAACCCAACATCGCCGGATTCAGTACAGAAGTGGCGGGTGGAATAGTTACCCCGGCAACCTGCTTAATGAATAGACCGGCACAAGTTCCTCCACTTTAACCGTCTCGAGTGAAGTGAACGCCCCGGAAAATCCAAGTGAGTCTAGCCGACGTCTGCTCTAGGTACAGTGGGATCTTCCCTCCACCGTCACCTCGGTAGAATCCTAAAGATAATGGTCACTAAGGTTACCAACCGCAACAAATGCACCTAGGGGAACAGTCTACACTCCGACAGCACGCAAGGGCAGAGTATCAAGCTCAATCCCCTTGCCGGTTCCTTGACAATAATCCAAGGTTTACCGACAAGTGACCCCTGGCTCCTCGACAATGGTTAATTTGAGGTTTACCATTTGTAATACGTGTGTGTCTAGCGTCGTTCCCAACGAGGGAGGATTGATCCCCTCACTGGTTCGGACACGAGCTCGTGCTTCTCCTTTAAGAGGAGCTTTCCCAGAGTACAAATGAGACAATTGGATTTATTCTATCACAAGATAAGCTACTTGTTTGGTTTTGTTGACTTGGAGAGTTAATTACTCTCCTACTCCAAGACACTAGCCTGATCTAAATTAGTGTTTCAGAGCCCTAGTAAATAAAAGTTACTAAGTTGATTTTACTTTAAGCATTAATTTTATGGTTTTTCTTAAAGACAAAAAGGTGATGGAGATGAAACTGGTGGTGTGTAGACTCGACTCGCAACCACTACAAAGATGCACCTAAGATGATTTACACTACCTTTCCTTTTCAATGAATCTCCTAACTAAGAGAGTTGGAAAATGCAAATTTTATAGAAAACAACTTTCTTAGTAAAGACAATCAAAGAAACAATTCTCTTTATCTTTTCAAAACACACAACTCATGACCACTAATTACTCTACGAAATTTCCTTTTTCTCCCAAAAGTCTACAAATGCTACCAAAGCAAACTTTTTCCAAAAGAATTTTTGTGTTTTTTCTATGTTAATAAAGCATGTAAAACTATTTTATCAAACCGAATTTAACAAATCTAATACAATCAAATCAAATTCATTTAAAAGCAAATCAAAAGCAAATTTACCTAAAAGTAAAAATAATGAGGACAAAAGCCTACAAGGATGATTCCCGGATGTTTTACTTAGTCAAAATGCAACTAAGGATCAGTTCATGCAGAATCATAAACTAACCAAAAAACAAAATCGAAATCTTTTTGTTCTTTTTTCTCAAGAATGGAATTCAAGGCTTTAACAAACAAACTTTTCGAGATTCGCAAAGAGAAGACACAAAGGTAGGTCTCTCACTAGGGTGACTTCTATGACAGGTCCGACTCCTAAGAGGACTGATCAAAACCAGGGAGATCCAAAGTTTGACAACCTCTAACGCCAAAGTCACTACAGGACCAGTTAAAAATCAAACCCTAAGACAAAATCCCTATGAATTCCACCAAAACCCTCGACACTAACGGGACAAGTTCAGGTGAAGATCTTTGACAGTAAACTGATGGATCTGGGCAGTAAAAACAAATTGAAAACAAAATCTAAAGAGCAAACAAGCAAAAATTGAAATTTTCTCAAAATTGATAGGGGTACGCAGGTCATCTGTTCACACAGGCGCGGGTACGCACTGTGCACAAAGACGCAGTGCGTACTAGTACGCACTATGTTAAACCCAGAGACTGCGTACTGCTGGCAAGGCTAAGAAAAATAAAAAACTAAATTGACTCTAAGCTAACCCACCCAAATACACAGCTAGACAACCAAAAATCAGAAAACAAGCAATTTTCCTCAGACCAAAATATCAAATCAAAAAGAACTCAAACACATTCATGGAGTCCCCAGAGGAGTCGCCATTTTGTCACGCGGAAAGAGTCATTAGTGCGGACACAACCGACCTTCCTAGAAAGCCTAAGACTTTCTAATGACAAACAAGACAAATAAGAACAATCCTTCCCTAAATATGCTTTTACAATATGAGAAATCAAGTGTTTAAATCCTACCTGTAATCCAACGCTGTTGTAGTAGTCCAGCTTCGTTGATCCGGATGAGCTCCTCCTTCCCTTCGAAACCTGCATTCACCAACAATCAAACGACTAAATAGCACCTGAATATCACATAAAATAAAACATATTTAACATATAGACCAAGGAGTACATGAAACAACTCATTAATAACAAATTGTTGAGAAGAATGGACTAATTTGTATTAAAAGGTAACAAAAGGAACCATTACAACCTGAGCCTTGGTGTTGTGCAAGCTCCTCCCAGGGTCCACAAGAGTTCTCCCTTACTCTGATGAGCTCACCCACCTCCCAATGGAAACAAGTAAAGATGGTAATCTCTCCTCACAAGCTTCTACAAGGAAGTCCTAATTCCAGCAGCATCTACCCTTAGGAATGTTCAGGTTTCAACCTCCCCTCCCTTTGGCCCAATGCCTATATTTATAGTGCTCTAGAGGAAGTTATTCAGGTCCACCATCAATGGGATAAGCCCCTCTTTGGATGGGATAGCTCCCCTATTGATGGGATAAGTTCCTCTTTGGTAGGGATACATGAACCATCTGGAGGCGCTTCATACACGTCAAACATGCTTCTAGAAGACTCTAGAAATGACCACAAGTAACTTTTTTGGAGTGAAACTTGTGCCTTTTGACCTTTACAGGAGTACGCACCCATCCCTTTACATACAGAGCGTACAAGTACACAGGTATTGTGAACTTGGGTTGCGTACCCGCAGGTAAGGCTAAGAGAAACTGCGTACCAGAGATAATTGACTTTAAATGACTTTTCTCTCTTTTTTGAAGTTTGACATGGAGAGCAGAGGCATGAGACTTGCCAAGGAGGATAGTATGATAGTGGATGGAGCCATACTAACTGCAAATAGTCATGGTGACATTTTTTAGTGTAACAGCCAAGATGGATCAAATCTTTCGAGGTGAAAACATTTCCTCAAGTGTTGCACTCAAAAAAGACGTTTGCACCTTGAGAGATTTGATCCTTCTCCACACTTGATAGATCCATAGTTAAGATGGATCTAGGCTAGTTTAAATTAAATCTAAAAGAAAAAAGTATGAGGGAGATATTGTAATGTACGTAAACATTTTGACTTTGTCAAATTACATAAAACTAAAAAATATAAATAAAATAAAAAACATAAAATTAATAATTATATTTATAATTACTATGTTCCTCTCCAACCCAGTATAACAGAGATGTTGTAATGTAATGTTTAACATTTTGACTAAGTCAAATTACATAAAAATAAAAATTAAATTAAATTACAAAATTAAAATTAAATAAAAAGATTATTATAATGTAATGTAAACATTTTAACTTGGTCAAAATAAATTAACAAAATAAAAATAAAGTTATAAAGTTAAAATAAATATAAAAATGGCCCATGGTATTGAGAGCCCATGGTATTAACCCATGGTATTCATGTGGAATATAGCCTATTTAAAGGAGGGAATTAAACCAACCTACATTGTCGAGAGAGATTAAATCTCTTGATATAAAAACCTCTTTTAGAGTGAAAAGAGATTTGATCCCTGTCAAGTTAATCGTCCCTTCCTTCTTATAAGTTTCTATTTGCCGACATCCCCCATCACCGTGTCAAAATTATGATACGTGTCGATTTTTATAAACAAAAATCTGATTTTATTTTATTTGCATATCTTAATTTGAAATAAAGTTTATTTATTTATTTTAATAATTTAATTTTTACTTTTTAATTTAATTAATTTTATTTAATTTCTTAAATATTAATTTATTATAAGTGGGTCATTACATACATCCCTCCTTCCAAAAACTTCATCCCGAAGTTAGAGTTTATAAAATATATTAATGATTATTATGAGTATATAGGTATTTATATTGCAAAATTGAATTTGTTTTCTTTATTATTTTTAATATCTTATCACTATAATTGCCATGTTTTGCCTCAGTTGGTTTTCAGCTATTCTATAACCATCCTATCCTTCCTAATCTCTTCCGCTCCCATCCTATCCATCCTCTACTGGAGTACATCATGGCATCAGTTATACTGACCTAACCATTCACAAACTCCAAGGATGACAGCGTCGGCTATACCGACTTGATCCTTAGTAGGCATCCGGCAGTCATCATCACACGTCTAGGGGAGCGTGATTTGCACAGTCCTCCCATGACTCCAGGATTCGGAGGATAAACGGTGGGCAACACCTCCACCCCTCCCAGTAGAATCAGGGTTAATAACCTATCATGGAATCTCTTTGAGCCTTAATTGTTTCGAAGTTTCTGTCATCACGTGGTCATTTTAGTAATGAATATTATCTGCAATCATAAACTTTGTCCATGCATTTATAAAATGTGCATTAATATGTTCAAAACACATAGCTTATGTATATTTCATACATGCCATCTATAGTATAACATACTTTGCCATAATCTATTCCTATCAGTAGTTTTCATATCAAAATGTAATCATTCTTTGATTTCTATCTCATCAGTCATATTGATATGCATAAAATTATAATATCTTAATTCTCATCAGAAGCAAAATTACTCAAATATTTAAACTTTACTTTGATAACTATAATTTAGTAAGATCAATAACATATTCCATTTTGGTATCCATGTACTAGCGGAATTAAACAGATATTATGTCATAAAAGTTCATGCTTATATATGGTCATTCAAAAATGGTTCTGAGTCTCTGACTTACAATAAAGTAAATATGTACAAAACATAGTTTAAATTTTTTCAAAATTGACACAGATTGGGTTATTTTTGACATATGTTCTATGTATCTTCCCAAGTAGTCGATCCAGGACTATACTTGTCCCACTGGACCTTAACTTGGTCTACCAAATGGTTCCTGAGCTGTCGAACACTATGTTCCAATATACGTAATGGTTCGACCGATATGATTCCTTCGTCTAATACCTGCAGTTCCTTCCATTGAAGGTTATGAGATTGATCAGTTATATAATGTCTTAATAAAGATACATGAAATACATTATGAACTTTATGCAAGTGAGGTCGCAGTGCAAGACGATAGGCAACATGCCCAACTCTTTCCATGACTTTAAATGGTCCAATAAATCGGGGTGACAACTTTGTCCCTTTTCTGAATCAAATAGTGCTTTTATTTGGTTTGATGTGGATGAAAACTTGATCCTCTACTTCATACTTCCTATCAGTTATGTGAGCATCAGCATAACTATTTTGTCTATCCTGTGCTTCTTTTAATCATTGTCATTTGTTTTACCTACTCCTCCATTTCTTGGACTAATTCTGGTCCTACTATCACCCGATCTTCTAATCTGTCCCAACTTAATGGTGTTCTGCAAGGTCTGCCATATAATGCTTCAAATGGAGGCATTTCGATTGAGTTGTGGTAACTATTATTATATGCAAATTCGACTAAGGATAAGTACTTTTCCCAGTGTGATTGTTGATCCATAACATACATCCTCAACATATCTTCAAGTACTTGATTTACCCTTTCTGTTTTCCCATCAATTTCAGAATGATAAGCTGTGCTTAAATTTAGTTGAGTTCCTAAGGCTGACTGCATGCAAGTCCAGAATCTTGAAGTGAATCGAGAATCTCTGTCTGATATAATCTTCTTAGGCACACCATGAAATCTAATAATTTCATTTATGAATACTTGAGCTACGTCGGTAACGTCATAAGTGTCTCTTATGGGAATGAAATGGGCACTTTTCGTTAATTTATCCACTACTACCAAAATGGAATTGTGTCTTTAAGAAGTAAGAGGTAGCCCAGTGATAAAATCCATAGAAATAATCTCCCATTTGGTCATAGGAATGTCGTGAGGTTGTAAAAGACCCACTGGATCAAAATGATCTGCTTTTACTTGTTGACATTCCAAACATCTTGCAATGAGTTGAACGATATCACGTTTCATGCCTGACCAGAAGAAGAGTTTCTTGGTATTCGCATACATTTTCTTTACTCCAGGATGTGCATACTACACTGCTCTGTGAGCTTCCTTAAGGATAGTGTCTCGAAGATCCCTATAATTAGGAATATACATCATTCCATGAAATCATAAGACTCCATCGTCTTCTAGTTCATATCCTTCATATTTAGATTCTTTTGGCTTTTTACTCTCAAGACTAGATCTCACCTTTAAATACCAGCTATCTTTTATGAGATAATTTAGTACTCATTGCCTTAAGTCTACTTTGATAGGTACGAGAGAAAATATCCCTGGTCTTCTACTTAAAGCATCCGCTACTACATTTTCTTTTCCCTTAATATATGATATTCCAAAGTCATATTCACTTAGGAATTCACTCCATCATCTTTGTCTAGCATTTAAGTCTCTTTGGGTAAACAAATATTGTAGACTTTAATGGTTGCTTTTAAGAGTAAAACTTCACCCCACTAGATAGTGTCTCCAAATCTTTAAAGCTAGTACTACAGTGGCTAACTCTAAATCATGAGTAGCATAAAGTTCTTCATGAGGTTTTAATTTTCTTGAGACATATGCTATTACTCCTCTATCCTGCGTCAATACTGCACCTAGCCCTTGTTTAGATGCATCAATACATACCATAAAATCTTTGTCCATATCAGGGACTCTTAAGATTGGTGCACTGGCCAGTAGTCTTTTGAGTTCAGAGAATGCTTTATTACATTCCTCAGTCCATTCATACTTAACACCTTTATGTTAAAGGGTTGTAATCAGCCTTGCAATTTTGGAGAATCCCTTGACAAATCTTCGGTAGTAACCGGCTAAATCCATAAAGCTTCGTAATTCATGTGTGTTTTTTTATATTGACCATTCCATGATTTCTTTTACCTTCTCAAGGTCTACTGAAATCCCTTCACTTGATATGATATGACCTAAGTAATGAATCTTTTCTTGAAACAATGAACACTTGGATAATTTTCCATACAAATGTTGTTTCCTAAGGCAGGACAATACTATCCATAAATGATCTTCATGTTCTTTCTCATTCTTTGAATAGATGAGTATATCATCTAAAAAGACTTGTACAAATTGATCAAGGTATTCGCGGAAAACACTATTCATAAGATTCATGAATATTGTTGGTGCATTTGTTAATCCAAATGGTACTACAGTAAATTCATAATGTCCAAAACATGTCCGGAATGCCATCTTAGAAATATCTCTTTCAGAAATCCTTAGTTGATGATAGCCTGATTGAAGATCAATTTTTGAAAAGACAGCAGCTCACTTCATTTGATCGAAAAGATCATCAATTCAAGGCATAGGATATCGATTCTTTATTGTAGCTCGATTCAAGTCTCGATAATCTATGCATAATCTTAAGGATCCATCTTTCTTTTTGACAAAAATTACAGGAGCACCCCAAGGTGATACACTGGGTTGAATATGTCCTATATCCAATAGTTCTTTCAATTGAATTTTCAATTCTTAAAGTTCTGGAGCTGTAATTCTATAAGGTGTTTTAGAGATTGGTTGAGTGCCAAGTTTCAATTCTATTGAGATCTAGCTCTCTTTCAAGAGGTAATCCTAGTAGTTCCTTTGGAAATACATCTAGAAATTCGGCTAACACCGAATATTGTTCTAAGGATGGTCCTTCTTCTCTACTTACTTCCTGAATTACATATGCCTGACAACATTTTTTTAAGTAATGCTTCATTTTCATTGCTAATATGTAGCGTAAAGATACTTTTCTCTTTATTCCTTGAATTTGGATCGCTTCTCCTTCATCATTTATTCCTAGAATTCTTTTCCCATAATAGTCTACCCAAGCTTGATGAGCTTCTAGCCAATCCATAAAGTTCATACTGTATTTCATGTATCTGTATTAAGACATTATATCGCTGACCAATCTCATAACCTTCAATGGAAGGAACTGCAGGTATTGGACGAAGGAATCATATCAGTCGAACCATTACGTATACTGGAACGTAGGGTTCAACAGCTCAAGAACCGTCTGGTAGACCAAGTTAAGGTCCAGTGTGACAATTATAGTCTTGGATCGGCTACTTGGGAAGATATAGAGAACATATGTCAAAAATACCCCAATTTATGTCATTTTTGAAGAACTTTAAACTATGTTTTGTACATATTTACTTTATTGCAAATCAGAGACTCAGAACCATTTTTGAATGACCATATATAAACATGAACTTTTATGACATAATATATGTTTAATTCCGCTAGTACATGGATACCAAAACGGAATATGTTATTGATCTTACTAAATTATAGTTATCAAAGTAAAGTTTAAATATTTGAGTAATTTTGCTTCTGATGAGAATTAAGATATTATAATTTTATGCATATCAATATGACTGATGAGATAGAAATCAAAGAATGATTACATTTTGATATGAAAACTACTGACAGGAATAGATTATGGCAAAGTATGTTATACTATAGATGACATGTATGAAATATACATAAGCTATGTGTTTTGAACATATTAATGCACATTTTATAAATGCATGGACAAAAGTTTATGATTGCAAATAATATTCATTACCAAAATGACCACGTGATGACAAAAACTTCATAACAATTAAGTCTCAAAGAGATTCCATGATAGGGTATTAACCCTGATTCTACTGGGAGGGGTGGAAGTGTTGCCCATCGTTTATCCTCCGAATCCTGAAGTCATAGGAGGACTGTGCGAATCACGCTCCCTTATACCTGTGATGATGACTGCCAAATGCCTACTAAGGATCAGGTCGATATAGCCGACACTGTCATCCTTGGAGTTTATGAATGGTTAGGTCAGTATAACTGACGCCATGACGTACTACAGTAGAGGACTGATAGGATGGGAGCGGAAGAGATTAGGAAGGATAGGATGGTTATAGAATAGCTGAAAACCAACTGAGGCAGAAAATGGCTATTATAGTGGTAAGATATTAAAAATAATAAAGAAAACAAATTCAATTTTGCAATATAAAGACCTATATACTCATAATAATCATTAATATATTTTATAAACCCTAACTTCGGGACGAAGTTTTTGGAAGGAGCGATGTATGTAATGACCCACTTATAATAAATTAATATTTAAGAAATTGAATAAAATTAATTAAATTAAAAATTAAAAATTAAATTATTAAAATAAATAAATAAACTTTATTTCAAATTAAGATATGCAAATAAAATCAAATCATATTTTTGTTTATAAAAATCGACACGTATCATAATTTTGACACGGTGATGGGGGATGTCGGCAAATAGAAAATTATAAGAAGGAAGGGACAATGGGAGGCAAGGGAAAAAAGAAAAACGAGAGAAAAGCTTATACAGAGTTAGATAATCATCAGGAACAACTAGGCCTTGCGTGTTCTGAGGTTTCTGGGCATGGTGGAATAGTGTGCTCCAACTAAGGAGTTCATTGGACTGAGTAGCGAGGTTCTGCTCAATTTGGTTAGGTGGTTTCGATCGTTTGGTAAATGGAAGCAAACTGGAGGAGTCCTGAAACATTTTTCATCTGCAGTAGACATCCGCAACAGACCAAGTAAGTACTTATCATCCAAGCTAGCAATTAGTCATATGAAGTTTTTTCATAAATTTAGAATAGAAAATTTTCTTAAAGTCTCATACTCTGTTTAGGATAGATAGTTCTACAAAAACATTTTACAATATTTACAGTTCAGTAGCTAAGGCGGTAGAATGTGGCCATTATGCAGAAGAACATCTAGGAAGCAAAAAGGATGTAGGGCCAGCAGAACCTATACAATTAGGATTTCCTGGAAAGACTCCCTGAAATTTCTTCAGGGGAGGTAACTCAAGGCCACCTTATGGTAATAGATTTACCTCAAGAAATGTAGGAACAAGAGCTCCCATGGTAGTTAATACTATAGGCACTGAATCATCAAACACCAGTCCATGGAGATCTCGTGGCACTGCTAATAGAGGAAGAAATTCGAGAGGAAGCAACATGAGAAGATGATGCTCTTCATCTAGAAATTCACGTCCTGATTCAAGAGGACCAACACAGGTTAAATGTTGTGGATGTGGAGGACCACATTTTCAACGTGATTGTCCAGAAGCTTCATCAAGTATAGTGCATAGGACTGGAAAGGAACAGATAACAAATAACCAAGGCAATCATAGAATTCATGCGCTAGTCAACAATGATCAAGCAACACATCAATCCATTGTAGTGGAATCTTCAGGTATTATTAATGGTATAAAACTCAAAATATTATTTGATACTGGTGCCACAGATAGTTTCATTTCATCATATGCATTAAAAAAATGTGGGTTGGCAGCTCGCAAACAAAATGATTTTAGAAAAGTAGAAATGGCCTCAGGAAACCTCCAACCCGTAGACTTAAGTGTGGATCAATGAAAAATTGACCTAGGGGTCTGTTCGACTAAATTGAAAGTGTATGTCATAGCCTTAGGAACTTATGATCTTAAGTTCTTTCTTTTTTCTTGGGAAAAAAGAAAAACGGGAGAAAAGCTTATACACAGTTGGTTATACATAGTTGGTTAATCATCAGGGACAGCTGGGCCTTTCTTGTTTTGAGGTTTCTGGGCACAGGGGAACAGTGTGCTCCAACTGAGGAGTTTACTGGACTGAGTAGCGAGGTTCTGCTCAGTTTGGCTAGGTGGTTTCGGTCGTTTGGTAAATGGAAGCAAACTAGAGGAGTCCTGAAACATTTTTCATCTGCAGCAGACATCCGCAACAGACCAAGTAAGTACTTATCATCCAAGCCAGCAATTAGTCATATGAAGCTTTTGCATAAATTTAGAATAGAAAAATTTCTTAAAGTCTCATACTCTGTTTAGGATAGATAATTCTACAGAAACATTTTACAATATTTACAGTTCAGTAAATCATTATAGAATCATAAATGGTCCTTTTAAAGTGAAAAGAGATTTGATCCCTGTTAACACTTGGTAGTTCCAAAATTACAATGAATCTAGATTGGTCCTAACCATTTAACCAAACTATGTATTCCATATTATAATATACATGAATAATACATATAATTATTACATACAAAGAAAATATACATATAATAAAATATTTGATAATCCCCCTCTAAATTTAGGTTTTTTTTTTTTCAGTCATCATGTAAATTTAGGCTATTATTATAAGGATGCAATCTCAACATCCTAGCCAACGGCATACGACTTCATTATTCTTTAGAGCTTAACCATGGCATATATTACATATAATATAATTCATATCATTTAATTATTATAATTTCATTAAATGAATTATTTTGATCTGAGTTGTTTTTAGTGTGATTTTCTTGAGTTTTTGGTGTCGGAATTGGGTGTTTAAATTTGCGGTATGATTTGTGTTATTTAAACTAGTTTTTTGAGTGTATATATGGATTCAGCACCTTGAAAAACCCTAGGGAACTTCTATTGTGCAAGGGTTACCCATCAAATTTGTGTTTTCAATGAATTCCTACCCGATTTTAAAGAAATTAAATCATAAAAATCCACCAAAAAAACTTCCAAAAAATCATATTAAAAACAACTCATATCTTTAAAGTAAAATGCAAATTTGATCCATTTTAATCCTAAATTTCTAATTACACATGGTTAGTGTTTCCTATAATACCACGTCATCTATCGAAACATTATCCAATGCCATGGATAAGATTAGAATCAAAATATAGAATAATGGTTAGGTCAAGTCAAAGTTGGATAAGGTTATGAAGTTCACTGTCAAAGGATAGAATAATTTGAGGGGTCAAATCAAAATATTGAATAATTGTGAGGCCAAGTGACAGTTGGATAAGATAAGGAAGATTATTATCAAAACATATAATAAATCGAGGGGTCAAATCAATTTTTTTGGAGATGGAGTTAATTTAAGAATGATTGTGAATAGAATTTATTAGTGGGTTGATTTTGAGATGAATTATGATAATATTTTAAAATTTAAAAACTTTTTACTTGATAATGCAGTTGTTTATAATGAGACTTTTTGGAAGTTTTTCTGGTGGGTTTTCTCGGTCAAAATCCGGCAGCAATTTATTGGAATTTCAAGTTTGATAGCTAGTTTCTGCACAATCAAAGCGTCTCAGGGTTTTTCAGGGTGCAATATGCAGTTAAAAAACCATTTTAACTACAACAAATCAAGATTTAACCTCAATTTCTTCCGCCGGATTCTATCACCGGAATCTCCAAAAAATCGCATTATAGACAACTCCTTTGATAATTAAACGTTTTTTTGGAAATTGAATGAAGGGTCATTTCTCTTTTCAAATTTAGATATTAAAGTTGTGTTACTTTAAATATGTTTTTAGTCATGCTAATCTACATGTAGAAGGTTGTCTTATGAGTGGAACCATGAGCTCTTTTTATAATAGTTATTTTTATGGAAGGATTTTTTCAATGTTATGTCTGTTTCGGTGTAACTTGTTTTTGGTAACTCATCCAATTATGATTTTAACTTTTAACTTGGGTTTTCACTAGGTTGTTGAGATTTACAAGATGACCAATTAAAATAATAACTTAAGTTTAGAGGATGAATATCAAATTTTTTATTAAATGTATATAATTTTTTTGTATGCCATAATTTATATGTATTATTCATGTATATTATAATGTTGAATATATGGTTTGATTAAATGGTTAAGATTAATTTGGATTCATTTTAATTCTGAACTATTAAGTGTTGAGAGGGAATAAATTTATTTTCACTTTGAAAGTGGTTATCTTTCTTGGGCTTGGTAGACCCACAATTAAGATGGATCTAGGTTGGTTTAATTCCCCCTTTAAATAGGCTATATTCCACATGAATTATGAGTCAATACCATGGGCCATTTTAATTTTAATTTTAATTTTATAGGGTTTTTTTAGTTATTTTATTTTATTTTTATAAGGTTATTTTAATTTTTAAATTTAATTTAATTTTTATTTTTATGTAATTTGATTTAGTAAAAATGTTAAACATTACATTACAACATCTTTGCAATACTAAGTTGGAGAGCGTGGAACATAGTAATTATAAATATAATTATTTTTTTTTATTTTTTGTGTAGTTTTATGTAATTAGTCAAAATGTTTACACATCAAAATATCTCTCTCATACTTTTTTCTTTTAGATTTAACTCAAAAAATGTTATAAAATAAAATATTTTGATTCTGAAATGAGTTTTCATTTTTAGGGATTTAGTATTGATAATAAACTATGGTATTGGTACATGATGTTATTATTATTATTAGTATTGATAATAAACTATGGTATTGATAATTAAAATTATTATTATTATTATTATTATTATTTTATTTTATTTTTTTATCTTTATGTAATTTGACCAAGTCAAAATGTTTTAATTAATAATTGTAGTTATTAATTTTGTTTATTTTATTTTATTTTATTTTCATTTTTATTTTTATGTAATTTGACCCAGTAAAAATATTTACATAACATAACAGGACATGACAGGGCAAGATAGAACAACATCTCTTTCATACTCAACTCGAGAGCACCTCTCCACACAATTAATTATGTTTGAAATCTTTTATATAATTTATATGTTTTACTTTTATTTATCTAGTTCTAAATATCATGTATAAAACTCTTTCTTAAATTCAATTATTCAACACATATTTATCAAAAAAAGAAATTGTAAATTACAATCATTTGTATTCATATTCAAAAGAAGTTTACATTTGATTCCAAGGTTCACATAGAAATCCATGGGGAAAAATTACTCATGATCAGTACATCTAACCCAAACACAACAGTTACAGAGCGAAAGCTGAAGACCCCACTAATAAACAACTGACTACAACAAAACAACGCAACATTTTCATAGAAACTTATAGCCAAAGACATCGCATTATGGACACTCTGACACCAACAAATAGAAAATGCATGGATGATTCTTCAGATAAGCCAGAGGGAATTCAAAAGCAAACCCAATCCCTGATAAGTGTTCAACATATGCAAGGAGTTGGACAGTCACATAGAAGAAGATGACCCTCCTAGAAGAACCCTTATTGGCTTTCAATAGTGCGCATAAGAAACAACCTCCATTGAAGACATAGAATTTTGCAATTAAAACAAATCCAAAATGTTGCAACAACACCAAAATGAATTGTGTCCCTTTCACCACTGAGAGACATAATAATTGAGGTGGCAAAGAGATAGAAAAATGTAAAATATTCAATGACTAACAACAACCATTTGACATAAGAACCTTTTCCCCTACCAAAATTCAGATATACCTGGCTCCCATAGAAAGAAAAATATATGGTGCAAATAAAACAAACCATTCCATGCCCCATAACAGAGATAAGATGTAGATCGCCCTGTAGAAACCAAGTTGTAGCATATGAAAAATGAGAGTGAAATACCTAAAACCACCTTCATCATTGATCATCATCCAAAGAAATTAAGGAAACCGCATGATCGCCATCATCTGGAGGAGGGTCAATAAGATCTCTGAAAGCATTCACTCACCAAAACTCCTTCCACTTGAGCCAGATGTTGGTCAACATTATCCACACAAAAGCATTGATTTCTCAACATACGCTTTATGTTCCAAGGAAGAAAAAACATTATAGTTCTTAACTTGCCTATCCTTAAAAATATGGCACAAGAGAGTGGTCATTTGTTGATGAAGTGCCAAAGAAGTTAGAAAATGTAGTCTTTGTTTATGGAAACAACCAAGGTTAGGGACCCATTGCATATCCTTCTCTGCCGATTCAGAGTATGAGTGATATGATCTATCTTCAAACTCATTTTCCTCCAACAACAACAGTTCCTTACATACCTCCAAAGGCCAACATCAATAAAATTTCAACTAAATTGTAGGCAAAAGGGGAAACATTTGTAAGCATAATATTGTTATTTCCACCCCTTCTATAACTAGTTCTTTGCCTCTAAGGCATGAGGAATGCGGGCAAAGAACACTTAGGACATATACAAGAAGAACTGTCAAAGAGACTATAGAAAGGACAAAACCAAGGACCACTAAACCCAGATTTGAAAACAACAATGTTTTCACCCACACACCATGCGTCAAGACCCAAATCTAACCAATAATCTAGACTACCACATTGTAATGACATAACATAATACAAAGACAACCAACAAGAACACCTAAGAGAAAAAATTTCCCCAATGACACTATAAACCGAGCCCAAACAATGAATTGAAATTGGAAATTTAACAACAAACCCCTGTCATTGAAACTTTTGTATAAAGCAAAAAATACACAAATATACAAGACCTAACACACCAACTCTAAAATATTCTGAAGCAGGGAAACACCAGTAACCGTAAACACCCACTAGCGTAACAGAGAGTTACTTACATACTCAAGAATTAAAAGGAAAACAGACTACATTCAGAACATTAGGCTAGGCACGACTCTAAAAACTTTTGAAACAAAGTAACACCATTAACCATAAACACCCTCCATCATAACAGAGAATTACTAACAAACTCAAGAATTAAAAGGACAAGCAAACTACATTCAGAATGCAAAGACCAATAAAAAAAATTTAGGCCCATGAGACTCACCAGTATATAGTAGAAGACCCAAGTCCATTCAAAAAGAAAGGCCCATTAAAGCCACTATTGCAAACATGGAATATAACAGTATGTTACCAGGAAGAAAACAAAATTGGAGGGAAAGGAGAAATCCTTTCCTCCTTCCATACAGAGCATGTACTTCAGCGAATGTCTCATGATTGAATATTTAAATCCAAAAACTGCCCACACATCGAACCCTTCCATATTTATTGTCCACTGCCACGCCATTACTCCAGGAGGACAAGTGTGAGCAAAGCGCACATCACAATGCAAACATTAAATGGTAAGATACACCCCATTGGGGATCAAAAAAAAAAATATTTGTTTTTTTTTAAATGTGGAGCATTTATCATAATTTAGTTGTCAAACACGTATTTATTAAAAAAAATTGTTTTGTTTTTTAAACAATGGGCACTTTTTATAATTTAGTTGTTAATTTAGTAATAGGGATAGCCATCAGTAGTTGGCAGTAATGTATCATGTTGGTTGGAATAACCAATTACTGATCCTTATTGGGCTAGAGTCTCGCTCTTGTTAAATACCTCTAAATATTGAGCACTTAACTTATTTCCTTATATTTAAAGAAAATAAATGCTTTAACCAAACAAAAATATAAATTTTAAAAACATAAATATATAATAAATTTTAATATTTATATATATTTTAAATATAAAGATTAATCTTAACCATTTAATCAAAATATATATTATATATTATGATAATCTAACTTATAAAATACAACAAAATATAAACATAAAATAAAATAATTATGTCTGGTCTTTTAATTATTATCTTAAAATCAATAATTGAGCCTAGAGGTGCTCTACAACTCAATATGAGAGAGATGTGTAGGAGTTAGCTGTAATGTAAGTTACAAATAAAATAACAAAATAAAAATAACCTTATAAAGTTAAAATAAAAATAAAAATGGCCCATGGTATTAAGAGCCCATGGTATTGGCCCATGGTATTTATGTGGAATATAGCCTATTTAAAGGGGGGAATTAAACCAACCTATATCGTCTAGAGAGATTAAATATCTTGATATACAAACCTCTTTTAGAGTGGAAAGAAATTTGATCCCTTTTAACACTTGGTAGATCCAGAGTTAAAATGGATCTAGATTGATCTTAACCATTTAACCAAACCATATATTCCCTATTATAATATACATGAATGATACATATAAATTATGGCATACAAAGAATATATACATATAATAAAAAATTTGATATTCACCATCTAAAATTAGGTTTTTTTTTTTGTCAGTCATCATGTAAATTTGGCTATTATTATAAGGACGCAATTTCAACAACCTAACCAAGGAACATATTATACATATGACTTAATTATTCTTTATAGCTTAACCATGGAATATATTGCGTATAATATGATTCATATGAATTAATTATTCTAACTTCATTAAATGAATTATTATGATCACGAGGTAAGGCAAATCATTCGTAAGTTGCAATGGCAGACGATTCCCAAAATTGTCCTCCAACCCCCTCTCCCAATTTCTCCTACTCATTCTCCCACTACCTACCCCACCGCCCCCATTAACTGCTTAAAGTTGTTTTTGGGGGTGCGGGTGGTCCTCCTAAAATCACCCTCTATTTCCACTAAATCACCTTCACAGCTTGATTTTCCTAATTCTGTTGCTCGTTCCACCCCTTTCTTGCTGCTTAAAGTTTGAGGGTGGTGATGATTTCTGAAATCACCTCTTAGCCCCTCTCCTTACTTCACTTATTCTTTCCCTCCCTCCCCGCCTCACTCTTACCACTTAAAAATGCACCTAAGTAGGGTGGAGGGAGGGGAAAACTAAAGAAACATGTCACTGATTTAAATAATGAGTAGGGGGCAGAGGGGTGAGTGAAGAAATCAATAATGGTAAGTTAAAAGGGCACCTAAGTAGGGTGAAGGGAGGGGAAAATTAAAGAAACATGTCAGTCCTTTCAATAATGAGTAGGGGCAAGGGATGAGTGAAGAAATCAATAGTGATAAGTTTGGTGGTGATGAGCCTTGGTATTGCAACAAGAATGCTGCAACTCTCAAGGCTACTGACTTTAATTATCAACCCGAGGTTCATATAAACTTAAGAGGTATCGGCATTATATGTGCATCATACAATTTTTCCTTCCTTTGTTGTCATGATATAATGTTGTGCATGTACTGAAGCCAAATCCTAAACTAATTGCAAAGAATGAAATGTTTGAAATGGAACCTTAACCTAGTGCAAGAAAGAAAGTACAAGGAAAGAGACTGAAATCAAATGTTAAAACACACCATTTTCTAACTAACTACTAAAAGGCTTTGCTTCAAAATAATGCTAAGTTAACATGTATGCAATCCTACTATCCTAAGCATTTAGATTCAAAACATCAAACATCACTACTGTGCATGTAAAGGATTGAAATAAATCTGTTTTTTTTTTTTTTCCTTTTTTCATGTGAGAGTGTGAAAGCTAATACCTTTTGGTGATGTGGCAGGTGGCTTGGAGATGATAGTGAATGTTTGGAAGGCTTGGGAGACCCTTAGGTGACCTTGTGTGGCTTCCTGGAGGTTTTCCCTCAATTCGGCCTCAAAACAGGCCACTACAGGAAAACCTACAAGATGTACTAAAAACCTACAAGATTCCCTGTCTTTCTACATGATACAACTGAGAGCAAAATGATGGGTGCTAGAGGTGATGGAAGGCTTAGGGAAGGTGGTTGGTGGATGGAATGGAGCGATAAAATTCCTAGGATCACTCAAAACTCAAAACCAAAGTTGGGAGATGGATGGATTTGCTCAAAAAGCTTGGAGAAGTTTTCTTATCAAATAATGAAATTGGTGAGGGTTTAATGACCAAGAAAATCAAATCCAAATTGGATAGGAAAAAAAAAATTATTAACTATAATGTCTTAGGTCCCTATTCCAAGTGGAATCACTCAAAAATATCTTTGTTAACCCATGCAAAAAAAATAAAAAACATTACTAGTTGAAAATCTAGAATTTTGAGAACTAGTGAGCTAGTAAATCTAAAAAATGCCTAACCAAATCAAGTGCAAATTCAATGGAGAAATTTTTGTTATGAACTAGAATTTTTTTTTGATCTAATGCAAGTGGAACCAACTCGATTGAAGCTTGTTAGAATGCTCTAAAAAATGGCAGAAATTTACTGCTCTTTGTTAAAAAGGAGGTCCAACAGTCTAGATTTGGGAACAAGAAGACTAATCCAAGAAGCTCAATGATTACTATGAACTTCCAAAGCTTTTCCAAGGATTAAATAATGCTTGTGATCCTACAAAATAACTTACATCAACCATTTAACTCAATCCTACAATAAGAAATCATTAATACTAAATGCAGAAATAAAAAGAAATAAAAACTAGAGATGCATGTGAATAAGCAGTGAAAAGAATGAAATAAAATGATACAAAAGGGCTTTGAGGTTCTTGGGATGGCCAAGCCCAAGGAAACTCAAAGACCTATGGAGGAGAACAAGATTTAGTAGCTGAACATGACACCAATGTTCATTATTTTCATCAGAACAATTACATCCCTGCAAGAAAATACAATGCAACTGCAAAAATATGAGTTCTCCCCACAAGAACACTAATGAAAATATCCCCCTAGAGGAAAATTCGATTAGGAATCATTCCCCATGAATGGAGAAAGCTTTCCCCACCAAAATCCCTTGATTAGTGGATCTGGTCCCCAATAATATGAATTTGCATTAAATGGCAAGGAACACATTCCTAGATTTTCTCAATCATTCCCTAGAGGAAAATTTGACTTCATACTTATACAAACTAATTAAGAATCATTCCCCATGAATGGAGGAAGTTTTCCCCACCAAAATCCTTTGATTAGTGGATTTGGTCCCTTGATTAGTAGAACACATTCCTAGATTTTCTCAATCATTGGAGTTCCACAATCTGTGCCATAATTCCATAATATCTTGTTGATTTATTATTTCTTATTGATCCTCTTGTAGTAGGAACAAGTCCCTAAATTATCTCCTCCTCCAAATCTTCATAATCTGTCCAATATTCTCATAATATTCCACAAAAATAAATAATATTAGGCACAAATATCCAATTATTCATAAACCTTCCTAATGAATATATTAAAGTTAAAAATAAATTATCTAATGCAAAAAGAGAGGTTTAATGTGCTGAAGGATGGTCATAGGCCTTAATTGATGTTTAATTTAGAGGCATGGGCCTTAATTTATGTCTAATTTAGAGGCCCATCATACCCCCTGCTGAAAGTGTTGCTCATCCTCTGAGCAACTTAGTGACCTCATTGTTCCTCATTCATGGCCTTGGTGGCCTCTCTCTTGTGCATTAAGAATCTTGGTTGTAAGTCTACAAAGACAAACCCAAAAACATATTTGTGCAAAGAAAAATCATTGTTTCTTAAGACCATTTGCTTGCCTTCTTCCCCTTATTCAAGATGGGTTCTTGAATATTTTTAAGTTTGGCAAGGTCTTCCACACCCTTATCAACCTTATGCTACCTTGTTTCACCATTTGGACACCTCTAACACCATCAAAATGCATTTAGATGAGAACTAGGACATCATGTAGTAATTCCTGTCAAAACTACAGGAAACCCTGTTAAAGCTACAGGATACCAGTTTTGAGCATAAATGGTAGTCTGAGGTTAGGTCAGGCCCTCAACTTGAATTCTATGCCTTTTTCCCATTTTTAGGCCTTGGAAAAAAGCTAAAAGGAGATTGGAGTCCTCTTGGAAAACATCTTTCCATCATTGCATTTTGAGTTTTGTTTTGATGGTGAATGCCTCATTTCCTTTTGTTGCCTTCTTCTTCTCTCTTGTGGCCTAGATGGCTGCCTAATGGCCTTGGAGTTCTCTGTTTGGATTAGGTCTCTCTTAAGATCTGCCATCTTTGTTCATTTCTTCTTTCTTGTAGCAACATTCTTCCTTCCTGTAGTAGTCATTCCTCCTCTTTCAAGGTCTTCTACCTGCATGGGAGTGATGAGAAATGATGAAGAGGGATTGGATGATGATGCTAGGGCTTAAAGGGAGTAGTGTAGGTTTGTGAAAATGGAGAGGATGCTATGTTTATTTTTATTTTTATTTTTCAAGAATGAAATGGGATGGATGAATGATGAATAGATAGTGAATATGAAGTGGATGGGGGGCTTGGAGTGTTGTGGTGACTTGGCCTTTGCAAAAATTTCTTCTTTTAACTATTGTCCTCATTCCTTGAAATCATCACCCTTCATAATTTGATTTTTAAACATTGCATGAGTGAAGGAGTGAGCTGCAATTAACTAGTTGAAGGCGGATGAGACTATTGACCCATACTTAGCTTATAAAACCTCATCTCGCATGCATTGACAACAAATTTCTAACTATAATATGCTCAAGAGTAGAGGTCAAGAATATTGCATACCTATACCTACCTAATGGTTGTTGGAGAGACCTACATGTTGCTGCTGATTTGATGTTGATGTGCAGGTGTTGGATGGTAATGATGATGATCCTGATGTTGCTGCTAAGCTCTGGAGTAAATTCTTGGACCTATGGATCTCCATGTTGAAGCTTACTGCAAATCTATGGCTACTTCATCATCATATCCCCTCAATTTTCAAAGAAACCCATTCAATTGTGCCTTGTGAGTATCTCTAGTATAGGAGGGTGTTGATGAATCCTCATTGTGTTAATGGGTTCCCCCTGTCATTTTTCTCTAATGGATGGAGGTTTGTATAGGTCTAATACCAAATTTAAAAAATATGTTTATACGATTCCCTTATGATGCAATCACTTTCAACAAACTAGAAGGTTTTTTTATGTTCCTTTCACTTGGAAATATGTGGGTAAATGTAAAGCCTACCTCCTTAACACTGCTTAATGAAGCCAACCTCTGTTTTTCCCTTTTAAAACTATTCACTGCCAATCCTGTAGGTGTTGTTCTATATTCTGTAGGATCTTAGGGAATCATGTAGGTTTTAGGGACAATGACTTGTTTTTCCCATATCTCCCAAACAGTAGAATGGATTGGCCTAAAACTCTTTGAGCATGTTACCATCATCATTATGCACCTCCTCATAAAACAATTTTGGTCAATAGATGCACGGATCTCGAGAAAAACTAAAAATAGTTGAAGGTGATGGAAGTCGATTTCTTGGAAACTGTTCACTGGAATTTGCTTAAACTGCTTGTGGATCCCATACCTCATTCTATCACTCGTACTTTGTCTAGATTTCGGACAGAACTGAGAAGTGAATCAGGTTTGTTAGCGATTCACGAATTGGAAGTGTCTGAATATAAAGCATCAACTTCCCTACGATATCTCGCATGTTTAGTAGTACTGCCTTGGGTAATTCCTATTTCATTACGGAAAGGTTTGGAGCCTTGGGTTACAAATTGGTGGAATACGGTTAAATCTCAGAAAAAAATTTATTATCTCCAGGAACAAAATGCTCTGGGAAGATTTGAGAAAATAGAAGAACTATTCTTGTTAGAAAGAATGGTGGAAGATTCTTTGGGAACACATTCACAATCTCTTCGTATAGAGATTCACAAAGAAACAATCCAATTGGTCGAAATGTACAATGAAGATTGTATCCAGATAATATCACATTTATTAACAAATCTAATAAGTTTTGCTTTTATAAGTGCTTATATCATTCTGGGTAAGAATAAACTCGCTATTATCAATTCTTGGATCCAAGAATTATTCTATATTCTGAGCGATACAATGAAAGCTTTTCTAATTATTTTAGAAACCGATCTATGTATTGGGTTTCATTCACCCCATGGTTGGGAACTGATGATTGATTCGATCTCCGAAAGTTATGGATTTTCCCATAATGAACGAATCATATCTAGTCTTTTTTCAACTTTTCCAGTCATCTTAGATACGATTCTTAAATATTGGATCTTCCGTCGTTTCAATTGTATATCTCCTTCACTTGTAGTAATTTATCATTCGATGAATGAATAAAGAATAGGTAGGTTGTTTTCTCCAACTGAAACAATTGAAACAGAATAATAAAGTGTTTTCCGTGTTCAGGAATTAGCTATTCCTCCCCTTCATTCTTCTCCTGGTGCGAGACTTCCGATTTCTTATTTTTGGGTTTCGTTGAATCAATATAGTAGCAGAATTCTTGACAGGTAACTATGATAGCTACCTACTCTCACCCCAAAAATGATTTGGAACCAATAATTGAACCATGCAAAATAGAAATACTTATGAATGGGTGAAAAAGATGACTCGGTTAATTTCTGTCCTGGTCATGATACATATCATAACTCGGACATCCATTTCGAATGCATATCCCATTTTTGCACAGCAGGGTTATGAAAATCCCCAAGAAGCCACTAGACGTATTGTATGTGCCAATTGTCACTTTGCAAAAAAACCTGTGGATATTGAGGTTCCACAATCCGTGCTTCCCAATACCGTATTTGAAGCAGTTGTTAAGATCCCCTATGATATGCAGATGAAACAAGTTCTTGCTAATGGCAAGAAAGGGGCTTTAAATGTAGGAGCTGTTCTAATTTTACCCGAGGGCTTTGAATTAGCCCCTCCGGATCGTATTTCCCCTGAGATTAGACAAAAGACGGGTAATCTTTATTTTCAGAACTATCGTCCCAATAAAAAAAACATTATTGTAATAGGTCCTGTTCCCGGTCAAAAATATAGTGAACTTGTGTTCCCCATCCTTTCACCAGATCCTTCTACTGATAAAGAAGCTCACTTCCTGAAATATCCCATATATGTGGGTGGTAATAGAGGAAGAGGACACATTTATCCCGACGGGAGTAAGAGCAACAATACGGTCTATAGTGCTTCAACAATAGGAAGAGTGAGCAAAATTTTACGTAAAGAAAAGGGTGGATATGAGATAACTATCGATAATACATCAGACAGTGGGCAAGTGGTTGACATTGTACCTCCAGGACCGGAGCTTCTTATTTCAGAAGGCGAATTGATCAAGGTCGATCAGCCATTAACGAATAACCCTAATTTGGGTGGATTTGGTCAAGGAGATGTAGAGATAGTACTTCAAGATCCATTACGTGTTAAAGGTGTTTTATTATTCTTAGCTTCTGTCATTCTGGCACAGATATTTTTGGTCCTTAAGAAGAAACAATTTGAGAAAGTTCAATTGGCCGAGATGAATCTTTAGGTCCATAGATTTTTGAACATGAAGTTTACTTATTGATTCAAAAATGAATACCCCTTCGGAGCCTTTTATCCTTCGTCTCCCTTATATATTCTTGATAAAATGTTCTTTTAGATCTAAATTGGAATAAAATTGAAATAGGGAGTGACTCCATAAGCACTGGAACAGATCAACTTGTTGAACAATCCCCGATATGCTATATCGTGTACTATAAACATGCCATTCCCTCCTTTCCTTGTCCAAACAATCCGGAAAATAGAGATAGATCGTAGGGAGGAGAGATGAAGAGAATAACTAAGCAATCTTGGAGAAGATTCCTATTTTCTCTGATCCCATTCTCCTATTTCATTATTCGAAGAACTAATTGGGTTTCCGATCTTGTCCTATTCGTCAATTCCTTCGTAATTTGAAGATTATTTTGTACGTTATACTGAAAATTCATAAAGAAGGAAGAGTAGACAAGTAAGGGGCAATATCACTCATAAAAAAAACCTATAAAACTTTTGATAGGGTTTGTTCCTAATGAGAGAAAATGAATAAAAGGTGTTTTTCCTCCTCTTTTATTTTGTAAGCCAAAAAAATAGAAGAAAATATTCTATATGCACATTTAGATTCTCATAGTTCGGGTTTTTACAAAAACTTTGCATAATCTTCCATCAGATAAATGAGCAAATATTTAGTACTTAATATTATCCTTTTTTTTGTTGTTCCTTCGACAGATATTTAAATTTGATCGATCCAAATTTTTTCCGATCATATAGCGGAAGAATAGATTGGCTCATTACTTGACTAAAAGGCATTGAATGAAGTAAATGACAGAGTCATTTTATTTGTACGAATATTCTCTTCTAATTCAGATTAATATAGAAAGAATCTCAAAAAGAGATTTCGATAAGGCCTTACCCTTCAAAGAAGGGTAAGGCCTTATCGATTTTTCACTTTCGCATGTATACTATTTCCCACAGTAAGTGCATTTCCCCTACTATAGGGATGACCCTAATCTGGAATATGAACCATAGAAAAAGACACCCAGTAGACCAATCACGATAATACCAGTTACAGTACCTATCAACCAAAGAGGGATCCTTCCAGTGGTATTGGCCATTTCTCTTACTCCCTTTCACATTTTCTTAAGTGGTCATACTCGAGACATAAACAGTCATAGCATAGATAATTATGCGTATTGGATCTCTTCGAATGGAGTGAGAATATTATCATTGTTCCTAATTGAAAAAATAATTGGAGAATGGAACAAGAAGTACAAAAATTAGTAGCAACCCCCAGTAGAGACTGGTACGATTCAATTCAACATTTTTGTCATTCGGGTTCGATTGTGTCATATCTACATACTTCCTCTTCCTTTAGTATAGAGTTTATCGTTGGATGAACTGCATTGCCGATATTGATCCCAAGAAAAAAATTGTAGGGATAGCTAGCCTGTGAATGGCCAACCATCTAACTGTAAAAATTGGATAAGTTCTATCTATAGTCATTAGTGCCTCCTAAAAAGATCTAGTAAATTCATCGAGTTGCTCTAACGGATCGAAACGACCAGTTACTAATGGAACCTCTTGTCGACTTTCTGTGAAATACTCATTTGGCCGGGGGCTCCCGAACACTTCATAAGCCAAACCCGTGCTTACAAATAACCAACCTGCAATGAATAGAGAAGGTATGGTAATGCTATGGATAACCCAGTATCTAATACTAGTAATAATGTCAGCAAAGGAGCATGCTCCCGTATTCCCAGACATACTCAGCTCCATATATTATTGTAAAGTCAGTCAAGGGGGAATTGATCCCATGAAAGATAGAGATCAGGAAATGGAAAACTACTGATATCTTCTCCAATCCTTGTTTGATTGTCGATGTTATACCAAGGGTATCGTTAAAGTCTACTGGACTAGTATAGCTAGCTTTCTTCTGACACAGCAATACAATGTTTATGAGTATCGAGAAGGAACGGGATAGAATGATTCTATTCCTGACAGTAGTTATTCTATCTCTGTTTGGTCGACTAAATCCCAACAGAAAGAAGAGAATATTGCATGTTCCGAGGTCCGTCCGGGCGTAAGGAACCCCAACTCCCTCAATCGATGTTGTAACAATAGCATAGTGGAAATTTTCGATTGGAATTAGCTTCTGCATACGGGTGGCTTTAGAACCGAAAAAGAGGATGAGTGCCGCTTGCAAAGGATATCAATCACTATCAATAAAACTCATCCAGAATATTATTCTTTTATATTCTTCCTTTTTCATTCCGACATGACATTATGCCCATGTAGATGAACCCAGTAATTCAAATTGCACGGGGATCATTGGTGCTACGCAGATGTATGTTGCTTTTCCAATAGTATCCGGCACAGATGGAGTTATGCCACAGACTTATTATATAGTACCTTGTATTAACGAGTAGGTGTTACTTATTAGATAAAACCAAGTGGATAGTGCAATAGAACCTAGTCAATTTTAGGTATGTGAAATTACAAGTTACTCTTTGCAATAGGTGGAATTTCTGTAATATCGGGCTCTACTCGCTCTAATAATTAATATTGAAAAAACCTAATTCGTCTAGTGGGTCGAATGATTGGATCAATAAGATCGAGAAATGAAAGGATAAACTGGATATTCATATTATTTCTTACACCTAAACGTGAAATTCACAAAACTTTGGCTATGTATGTGGAGAGTTTTCTTCCGGTCCAGTCTCTGGACCGATAGCTACTGGTAAAAAGATAATTCCAGGTGATCCAATCGTACTGATTGAGAATTCATTCACCCTGTAAGAAGATTACATTCGACAATTTGTGAAGGGGTTTGTCGGTGCTATTCATTAGTTTCTCGATGAATGATTTCTAGGATAATGAAGAGCTTTCTACTATAGATATCCTCTCATCCATGTTCATTCATACATATCCTATAGTAGATATAGGAGAATTGGTACGAATTGGGACAATTGATCTTTTGTATTCTGATCTCAAGGTTACGAAAAGAAAAATTTAGGTAATTGTCTCATGAAGATATGTATAAACCATATTTCATTCAGTCCTTCCACACCTACTATAACTATAATTAGTTATTTCGGTTTCTTATTGGCTTCTATCATTTTCACCCTAGTCCTATTCATTAGTTCGAGCAAGATACAACTTATTCAAAATGAAGGAAGGGGAAACCCTCTCAGTTCACTATTTCAATTTCAATAATTTTGTTTATTCCCTCTATATAAATTTCTGATCATTGAGATTCATAGCAAATTAAGGGTACTATCCAGTATAGCTGTTATCCCTACTTATTCTGTTGAATAGAAATGATTGAGGCTTTGCCATCCGGAATTGTGTTAGGTCTAATTCCTATAACTTTGGTCGGATTATTCGTAACTGCATATTCACAATACCAACGTGGTGATCAATTGGATATTTGATCCTAGAATATCCTCCAATTTCATTGGCCTCCTACTTTTCCTGGGAGGTCAGATTCCATTGCTCGTTCCAGTTGGAATGAATTATCAATAATTTTGAGGGTTGGATTTGATAGGAACAGAATCACGCTCTATAGGATTTGAACCTACGGCATCAGGTTTTTGAGACCTACGTTCTACCGAACTGAACTAAGAGCACTTTCTTTAATATTTGGAGATAAAGGAAAAATACCTTTTGTTGATACTCTTAGAGCAAAACACTTTCACATCTGATACGATTCAATTATTTGATGTTCCCGTCGAATCGATATCAAATTATCTTTCATTCCTTTCTTTCCATAGAAAAGAAGGGAAAGGTAGGGATGACAGGATTTGAACCTGCGACATTTTGTACCCAAAACAAACACGCTACCAAGCTGCGCTACATCCCTTCTAATCATTAGACAATGTTATTTTAATTTTATTTTATAGAATTCAAAATATGTTTCCCACATTTTTCCACCTTCATTTCTCTTCGGTCTCGTGAGTGAAAAGACTTTATACATGTAGGGTCTATTATCTAGAATATCACTATTCATTATGGTGATGAAACATCTTTTTCCTTTTCTATAAATAGGACCACAGCCCGGATCACATTATATATATTCATCAGTTCCGAGTTTTCTCTAGGATTCATAACTATTGATACGGTTGAATCACTTACACATTATGATCAATAAGGAGAATTTACAATGCAAGATCTAAAGACCTATCTTTCCACAGCGCCTGTGTTAGCTATTTTATGCGTCAGTTTTTTAGCCGGCCTATTGATAGAAATCAATCGTTTTTTTCCAGATGCTCTTATTCTTTCCTTTTTTTAATTTTTTTCCTCCCCTTAAAGCCAAGGGAAAAAAGATTGTGCTAGATTGACTTCTCCTACCTCTTGGAGAAATTAGTGCATTCAGCCCCAAAAAGGATCTAAGTTTAGGACTGGAAGGGGGTAGAATTCAAGTAGAAATATCGATCTAAAGATTCTTTCCACATTCAATTTTGTAAGTAAAACTGAAAACTCACTCCTGATCAATCATTTTTTTACTTTCAAATGTTTCACCGTAGGATCTCCGGCTATCAACTTCTATCCCTTTTTCCCTTTTTATTTTTGAGGTCAAAAAGCAAAACCAATATTCAGAGTAATTTTATGGCCAAGAGCGGAGATATAAGAGTAACAATTACTTTGGAGTGCACTAGTTGTACCCAAGATAGTGTTTATAAAATATTCCCAGGGATTTCTAGATATACGACTCGGAAAAATTGACGCAATACACCTATTCGATTGGAATCAAATAAATTTTGTCCCTATTGTTACAAGCATACCATTCATGGAGAGATAAAAAAAAGAGATTAAACGTACTACTCCTACCCATGGATAGGAATAAATCACAGATATAAAAAGAAATGGTATTTCAACAAGATCTTTAATGGAACAATATTTTAAAAAGATTTGGAATAAATAGTATTCAAAAGGTTCATGAAACAAACTATGGATAAACCCAAGCAATCTTTTCGTAGACATTTGAAACCAATTCGTAGACATTTGAAACCAATTCGTATATATTTGAAACCAATTCGTAGACATTTGTCACCTATTAGGTCGGGAGATTGGATCGATTATAAAAATATGAGCCTAATTAGTCGATTTATTAGTGAGCAAGGAAAAATATTATCTGGCCGAGTGAATAGATTAACTTCAAAACAACAACGTCTAATGACTAACGCTATTAAACGAGATCGTATTCTATCTTTGTTACCTTTTCTTTATAATGAAAACTAATTTGATCCATGGGAAATAAGCCTACTCCTTAATCAAATCGGAGCTGGAATATCTATTCGATAAAGATGCAGATCTTGAGTCTATTGTTGAAAAAGTCAACAGGATTTCATTTTTGGAAACGAATTGGATTGAATTCTTTTCGTTCATTTCCAATCCAATATGAAAAAAAAATTCAATATTTCGACCTTCCCGGAGGGAATTCTTTGGGAGAATCTGTTCTATCCATTCCATCTTTACCTATTTATTTCATCTATACCTAACCTATTTCATCATACGATAAGTTGTTAAAGATGGTGGAAAAGCAATTACTATCTAATACAGCTATTTGTGCAAGTGTTTTACGATTTGGAAGCAACTGCCTCTTGTACAAATATTGGATGAATCTATTATAAGAAACCCCATTGGCACGAGCTGTTGCATTGATCCGAGTAATCCACAAACGACGAAGATCTCTCTTGCGTTTACCTCTATCTCGGTGGGCGGAAACTAAGGCTCTAGCTTTCCGTTGGTTAGCAGTTCGAAAAAGTTTCGAATGGGCCCCTCGAGAGCCTGATACAAATGCAAGAATTTTTTTCCGACGTTTTCGAGCTATATATCCACGTTTCACTCTGGTCATTGAAGTTTACTCTCATGAATCGCTAATATTTTTCTCGGTTAGTCATTTGTTTTGTTTGGTCCATTGAGAATAACACTGATTCTTCTTATTTAGAAAATAAAAGTTCCAATGGCTTTTGCTACTGCAACCTTCCCAACCATAATTCCCTTTGGATAGGCATCTTCCTGGTAGGCAAGGACTGGGACCTTGTACTGAGAATGAGAAAAAATCATGGGTTTCATCGTTTCTATGGTTCTTTCTCCAACGGTAAGGTCCTCTCTATATGCCGGAGCCTTTTATTCATTTCCGAAATATGAGATATATGCATCTCCCTGTGAAAAATCTTTTTAAATGGATGCATGGATATCGAGAAAATGCAAACATGGTTGTAGATGATGGAGGTTGATTTCTCGAAAATTGTGCACTAGAATTTTCTGAAATTGCTTGAGCATGTCACCATCATCCATATGCATCTCCCCTTAATAGATTGGCAAATGGATGCATGGTTTTCAAGTTATGGCAAAAACAAATTTCTGCTCTATGTATTTTTGAATCCTGTAGTAAAACAGAGCACCCTGTAGTTTTTTAGGACAACAAGCAAACTGAATGGTAGAAGCTGGAGAATGATGGGTGGATGTTGAAAATAGATGAGGGTGATGGATTGGCATAGCCTTGGCCTTGTTGGAGAATTTGAACAAAGGAGGAGAAAGTCAAAATTTGACTTCTTTTGACTAGGCTTGACCAAATTTTCTTTTGGTACCAACTTGTTTTTTTCTTCTTCTTTTTTGTTTGCAGGTGTTGGAGAGTACATGCATTCATCAGAGATATACATGGAGCAAAGATTTTTTATTTTTTCCTTTTTTTTCTTCTAGGCCTACTAGCCGCCTTAAGGAGGTTTTCAATTCGTAGGTCTGCCTAGGCACCTCAAAGGAGGTTTTCACCTAGGATCTTTTCTTTTTTCTCTTTTTTCTTTTTTCCAACCCATTGACTGCCTCATGGAGGTTTTCAATCAATGAGAAAATCTGAGGTTCCTCCAAGGAGGTTTTCACTTGAGATTTTTATTTTTTCTCCTTTTTTTTTGTTTTCTACCCTACCCTGCTTGAAAAATAAAATCACTTTCAAGTATAAGAATACTTCCAATGGAGCCATGTTCACATCAAGATGACAGAGAAAATGATGTGGAAGCTGTAAATGTATTCTTTGACATGTACTTGGATTTGAATGATTAAATTCTTTCACTTTGATGATATCAAGTGCAATTGAAGAAGAGAGTGTTGCTGCACTATACAAAATGTCTAGAACCATATTTCAATATAATTGTGATGCCTCTAGTCCACTTGCTGATTTGTACCATCTTGGATGTCTTCTTCTATCATGACCTTCAAGTCTTCCTATTTTTGCTGATTGATCTCTTGAATACATGGAGGATTTGATGGTAACCATGAGGGAGCTTTCTTGATCTCTGATTTTGATATCTACTCTTCATCAAGTGCAACCCATGATTCTTTGGTCTTCTCATTTGAATCTTCTTCTTCTGGATGTGGTATTTTAATGATATCAAGATAATCTATTTTTTTCAATACTCTTCCTTAGCTATGGTGAATACCATTGACCTCAAGAGGAGATTTTTGGAAGTGTTGTACCACAACATTGTAAGTGGGCTGAGCTACTTCAATGTGTGGGTTTGGAAATGGTGGTACAAGTAGTTGAGTGGGAGTGTATATTTGAGATGGATGTGGATGGGGTTGTGGATGGGGTTGTGGATGGTGTTGTGGTTGTGGTGGAGATGAATGGTAGGGATACCATGGAGTTGGGTATGGAGGATATTGAGGATATTGCGGATGACTCCCATAAGTTCCTTGCCAACCTTGTTGCCAAGATTGGTTTTGAGGTTGAGATGGCCAATGTTGCCAAGGAAAGGGTGTGTTCCAATTACTTTGAGGTGGATATGCATGACCTTGAAATTATGAATTAGGCTCTTGCGTCATACTAGGTTGAATAGGTTGTCATAGTCCTCTTGGAGCTACATAACATAGCCGCATTAGTGAATGACTTTCTCCATTGTCCTCTTGGTAAGCTTCCTTCAACCTTAGTAATGATGGACAATGTTTAACATTTTGTGATTCTGCAACACAAATATCAGCAGTTTCTTTTCTTTCATCTTGAATTCTTAACATTTCTACTTGTTTTGTTAGATTGCTAAGAATTTCTGTTTTAAAATCATCAAACAAATTTCCAAGTTTAGCTTGACTCACTGATCTTGATGTTAATTTACCTACTCTTGCTTTTCCTCTTGATATGTGTTTTCATGTTTTAAAAATTTCCTCAAATGATAATTGATATACATCACCTCTACTCATGAGATTAAGGAGATCAATCCATTCATCCCTAATTTTTCTAAGTAAGAGGGTTTTTAGTGTGTTGGATCCTAAATGGTGTAGTTTCCCCCCTTAACATTATACATGAAGCTCTATATTAGATCCTCTAGACTCTCATCTTCTCTTTGATTCATTCTAAATATTTCTTCCTTAAGATCATGATCTTTATACTTTTATAGAAATATATTTTGCATATCATTTCATGATCTTATTGAGTTAGTCCCTAAACTTATGAACCATTTAAGAGTTCTATCCTTCAATGTTGTCGGAAACAATCTCAGTTTTTGAATTTTTAATAAGTAACCATAAGATCTACAAACAATTTCAAATTCAAAGTGAAAGGCTTCCGAATCCTTTGACCTTAGACCATGAAATTTTGGAAGAAAAGATGGAGGGATGTTCTTCATATGCACGTCAACGTTAGGATCTTAAATGGAGAATCCAAGAAGATCTTCCTCATTCTCATCATTTCCATCCATTTTTTCTACATTCTTTTCCATCTTCTTCTTCTACCTGCAAAAGTGAATGGTGATGTGGCTCTTACTACACCACGTGATCAAATGGGGGGGGTGGGTTGGTGTTGGAGAAATTTTGTTTTTGTTTTTATGATTGAATGAAAACTATAATGCAATGCAGTTTTCTACTTTTGAATTAAATATGCCTAATGCAAATATTTTGTTTTTGCAAAAAGTGAAAAGGAATGAATCAACTAGGGAAGAAAAAAATGCATACTTTGACACCTCCCCGGCAATGGTGCCAAAAAGTGATGAGCCTTGGTATTGCAACAAAAATGCTGCAATTCCAAAGGCTACCGACTTTAATTATCAACCCAGGGTTCGTACAAACTTAAGAGGTATTGGCACTATATGTGCGGCATACAATGTGTCCTTCCTTTGTTGTCATGATGTAATGGAGTGCATGTACTGAAGCCAAATCCTAAATTAATTGCAGAGAATGAAATGTTTGAAATGAAACCTTAACCTAGTGCAAGAAAGAAAGTACAAGGAAAGAGACTGAAATCAAATGTTAAAACATACCATTTTCTAACTAACTTCTAAGAGGCTTTGCTTCAAAACAATGATAAGTTAACATGTATGCAATCCTATTTTCCTAAGCATGCAGATTCAAAACATCAAACATCATTATTGTGCATGTAAAGGATTGAAATAAATCTATTTTTTTCTTTTTATCTTTGTTTCATGTGAGAGTGTGAAATCTAATCTCTTTCGGTGATGTGGCAGGAGGTTTGGAGATGATGGTGAATGTATGGAAGGCTTTGGATACCCTTAGGTGACCTTGTGTGGCTTCTTGGAGGTTTTCCCTCAATTCGGCCTCAAAATAGGCCACTACAAGAAAACCTACAAGATTCTTTGTATTTCTACAAAATACAGTCGAGAGAAAAACGATGAGTGCTGGAGGTGATGGAAAGCATAGGGAAGGTGGTTGGTGGATGGAATGGAGTGATGAAATTCTTATGATCACTCAAAACTCAAAAACAAAGTTGGGAGATGGATGGATTTGCTCAAAAAGATTGGAGAAGTTTCTTTGTGAAATGATGAAATTGGTGAGGGTCTAATGACCAAGCAAATCAAATAAAAATTGGATGGGAATTTTTTTTTATTAATTAGGATATCTTAGGTCCGTATTCCAAGTTGAATCACTAAAAAAGACCTCTGTTAACCCGTGCAAAAAAAATAAAAAAACATTACTAGTAGAAAATCTAGAAATTCAAGAACTAGTGAGCTAGTAAATCTAAAAAATGTCTAACCAAATCAAGTGAAAAATGCAATGGGGCAATTTTTGTTATGAACTAGAATTTTTTTTTGATCTAATGCAAGTGGAACCAACACAATTGAAGCTTGTTAGCATGCTCTAAAAAATAACAGAAATTTACTGCTCTTTGCTAAAAAGGAGTCCAGCAATCTAGATTTGGGAATAAGAAGACTAATCCAAGCAGCTCAATGATTACTATGAACTTCCAAAGCTTTTCCAAGGATGAAATAATGCTTGTTATCCTGCAAAAGAACTTACATCAACCATTTGACTCAATCCTACAATAAGAAATCATTAATACCTAATGCAGAAATAAAAAGAAATAAAAACAAGAGATGCATGTGAATAAGCATTGAAAAGAAGGAAAGAAAATGATACAAAAAGGCTCTGAGGTTCCTGGGATGGCCAAGACCAAGGAAAATTAGATACCTACGGAGGAGAACAAGATTTAGAAGCTAGACATGACACCAATCTTCATTATTTTCATAAGAACAATTACATCCCTGCAAGAAAATACAATGGAGCTGCAAAAATATGAGTTCTCTCCACAAGAACACTAATGAAAATCTCCCCCTAGAGGTAAATTCGACTTGGTACTTATAAAAAATGATTAGGAATCATTCCCCATGAATGGAGGAAGCTTCCCACCAAAATCCCTTAATTAGTTGATCTGGTCCCGAATACTAGGAATTTGCATTAAATGGTAGGGAACACATTCCTAGATTTCCTCAATCATTCCCTAGAGGAAAATTCGACTTGGTACTTATACAAAATGATTAAGGATCATTCCCCATGAATGGAGGAATCTTTCCCCACCAAAATCCCTTGATTAGTGGATCTAGTCCCTTGATTAGTGGAACACATTCCTAGATTTTCTCAATCATTGGAGTTCCACAATCTGTGCCATAATTCCATAATATCTTGTTGATTTATTATTTACTATTGATCCTCCTGTAGTAGGGAACAAGTCCCTAAATTATCTCCTCCTCCAAATCTTCATAATCTATCCAATATTCTCATAATATTCCACAAAAATAAATAATATTAGGCACAAATATTCAATTATCCATAAACCTTCCTAATGAATATATTAAAGTTAAAAATAAATTATCTAATGAAAAAACAGAGGTTTAATGTTCTGAAGGATGGTCATAGGCCTTAACCGATGTTTAATTTAGAGGCATGGGCCTTAATTTATGTCTAATTTAGAGGCCCATCAGGTGGGTGGGCTTTTTTTATTGTCTAGTGGATATTGATGTGGGTGGGAAATTTTGGATCACCTAACACTTCCCTTCCCTCCCTCCTTAATACTCCAGCTGAATGTTGGTGGCCAATAGCCTATTTCACTTGGACCCCACCATTGTCTCTTTAAATTTTTTAGTTTCCTTAATTATAGCACAATTTACTATTTTTGGAAGTTTTTCGGGTCCTCAACTTCCGGAGCTATTTTAAGGCCCTAAACGACATTTTTTGGGAAAATTGGTGCCAACATCGATCTATGATCGATGTTGGCGAATTGAAAGTTGTAGTCCTCGAATAAATATATCTAATGAGGTATTGTGCGCGTCAAACAAAGATCGTATACCAAATTTCCGACCCTAGGAAGTTGATGTAACAATTTACCCAAACGAGGCCCATAGTTTTGGCGCTTCATCTCCTAGGGTTAGGTTTTTGGATGTTTATGGTTTTCCATTGTTTCTCAATAATAAATAGGCCTTTGAGCCTCATTGTAACACAATTTAAATACATGTAGCCACCACATCTCTTCTTAGAGATAAGCTACCATCGCCCAAGCTAGTCTTATTTCCATTCTGTTTGTAAGCATATTTAAGTATTTGATATTAATGAAATGAAGTGTTATTTATGTTGCATCTCTATATTTATGGTTATATTTGTAATTTGTTGCGTTCTTGTTTAACTTTGGATCAGTGGTATCAAACTGGTCTTCTCTTTCTCTATTTTTCTTTGCATGTCCCCAGTGAGGTCAGGATATAAGGAGTTAGGGCTCGAATTGGTCGAACCTTTGCAAGACTAGCCTCGCAAATCCCGACGACCTCCCATTGTGGAAGAGAAGAAATACGAGGAGGCAGGAGATCCCTTCAAAATATTTTTCGAATAATCCCTCAAGCGACAAAGGAACGCGATGATGGACAACTTTGCCCAGATCCTTTAGCGGCTACCCAAGGACGATGCATCTCCTTCCAGCAGCTACTCTAGAAGTGACACACCCTTTAAGGTATAAGTTAACTTTGACATTCCCATATTTGAGGTTCAGATAGATGTGAACACCGTAGATAAATGGTTAAATCTATTAGAAGGATATTTTTTTGTTCATGATTTTTCCATCCGGGAAAAGATTACTTTTTCACTTCTCAAAGTTCCCCCCTACGTCAAGGACTGGTGGGAAACCTATTGTGACAAGAAGAACGAAAGCACACCCTCACTATTTTCAACCGCACCCACTTGGAATTTGTTTCGAGATGCCATCAAGGAGTAGTACTACCTTGTCTTGAGCTACAAGGATAAATACATAAAGTGGAATGCGCTGTGGCAAGGAAGGGACCAAGACGTGCTGGAGTTTACCAATGTTTTTCATACCCTTCGTACGAAGTTGGGTATCAAGGATTCTAAGAAACATTTAATACTCAAGTACTGCAACTACCTACACAGGTACATCCAGGATGAGATGGAGTTCCTAGAAATATCCTCGCTTGACACAACGTACCGATACACTATCAAAATTGAGTAGAAGTTTAAATAGAAAAAGCGATACTTTGGATCTATGAATCTGAAGCAAGGAAAAGGCACCCCCAAATCGTAGAGCAAAGGGGATAGCCAAGCTGCGGTGACCCAGGATAACCCATTGAAGCCACAAGCAAATAATACCACCACGAAGACAAAGAAGGACATAGGAAAGTGGTGCGAGTTCCATAGGATCTCCACTCACAACACAAGTGAGTGTCAGGCCAAGTAGTCACCAGTGGCCAAGCTGATGGCTTCCGAGTCAGATGCATGTTCTGACTCTAAGTCAGAACCCAACAAGGGGTATGATAAATGGAAGGAAATCATTAACATGGAGCCTAGTGCCACTATGGCCACCACCAAGATTTAGAAGATTGAGCCTGAAGATCTAGAGGAGGTGGAACACCTATTCCACTCACATATGTGGGTGAGTGGTTCTTTGTTGCAGTTCATTGTTGACATCGAGAGAAAAATGAACCTCATTTCAGTAGAGGTCATGAAGCGGTTGGGCCTACTGACTACAGCACATTCGCAGTTGTACACCATCACGTCGCTTCACCAAGGACGAGATCTTCGCGTCAGCCAACAATACCGCCTTCCCTACAACATCAAACCCTTCACGGATGTGACACTGTGTGATGTTGCTCCTCTTGAAGTTTGTGATGTATTATTAGGATAATCGTACTTGTGGAAGAGGCATGTTGTATACGAGTCTAGACCCCACTTTATTATTATTTCTTTGGATAATAAGCTATACAGGATACCGGAGGTAGCCCCGCCTACCGCCATCTCTTTGATTAGTGATGGGCAATGTAGTAAGATCATCTCCCATATTGGGAAAATTGTTTTCTTTCTGATTCGATCTCAAAGTAAGGGGAAGATCGTAGCCACATCCATGGCCCCCAAGAAGGGTTCCTCCACACATCAGATGAAGGTGGATATGATCATGGAAGAATACAAGGACATCTTCTCCTCACCCACAGGGGTACCCTTGCACTGTCAGGTCAAGCATTCGATCGATCTGACTCCAAAATCACCTCTACCGAATAGCCCGATATATCGCTGCTCCATTCTGGAAAATGAAGAGATCAAGTGGAAAATTCAGGAGTTACTGAAAAAAGGGCACATTCGACCAAGTTCCTCACCTTGTGGGAGCCTGATTACACTTGTACAGAAGAATGATGGGACCTAGAGGCTCTGCATTGATTATCGGGCACTAAAAAAAATCATTGTCAAGAATAGGTATCCAATCCCATGGATTGATGGCCTTCTGGACCAACTCAAGGGGGCCAAGTATTTCAACAAGATTGATCAGAAGTCTGGTTATCACTGGGTTCTAATAGAGCCCACAGATGTATGGAAGACCGCCTTCAAATCCAAGGAAGGCCTTTTTGAATGGTTGGTTATGCCCTTCAGGTTGAAAAATGCCCCTGCTACTTTTATGAGGCTAATGGATGACATCTTGTGGCCCTTCACCAACTCATTTATGGTTGTTTATCTATATGACATCCTCATCTTCAGTAAGAGTTTGGAAGAACACTTGTAACACATTCAGTAGGTCCTTCAAACCCTTCGGCATCACAAACTTTGTGCTAACTTGAAGAAATTCACCTTTGTTATGAGTGAGATCCAATAGTTGGGGTTACATCATAGATGAGTATGGTGTGCATGTGGATCCAACTAAGATCCAAGTCATTCGGGATTGACCAGCCCCAACCACTCTAACGGAGCTTCGCAATCTGAGGCACTTAATTTTGTATCCTGATTCATTTTCAACCAAGGCTTTGAAGGATTTGAATTTTTCGAATGCTTCATCTTTGTGCTTCATAAGTCCTAACCAGACAAACCTGGAGAAATTGTCAATGAATAATATCAAGTATTCTTCTCCTCGAGGTGTCCTTTTCCTGAATGGACCACATGTATCTGTATGAACTAGCTCAAGAGGCATGCTAGCTGATCCTTCCTTCTCTGGAAAGTTAGTTCTGGTTTGCTTTCCAAACTGACATGATTTGCATATGGTGTTGTCTGGAATTTTGATATCTGGAAGATCGCGAACTGCCTGATATCTGCATGATTTCCTTATTTGTGAAAAGCTTAGATGCCCCAACATCCGATGCCATAACCAGTGTTCATCATCCTTGCTTAGATAGCATTGTTGTTGTCCTTCTTCAAATATGTATAGATTATTTGGAGTTCTTTTACCTTTGATCACTGTTTTACCTGTATCAAGATCATGAACAAGACAACCATTTGTTCTAAATATCACCTCGGTTCCTTGATCACACATCTGGCTGACACTTAGAAGATTATGTTTCAATCCATCAACATACAAAACATTTCCAGCCTTGACCTTTTCTTTTAACTGAGCAATCCCTTTTCCTTTTATAGTTGCAGGAGTATCATTTCCAAAAGAAACTTTCTTTCCCTTTTCTAGAGCAGAATATGACTCAAGTTTTTCTTTATCACCTGTCATATGCTTCGAACATCCACTGTCAATGTACCATAGATTTTCCTGCCCCTCTGCATAAAATGCTATCCCACATCTTTCTGTTTGTGGTTCCTTTATTCTCCATGTTTTGGTGCTTGAGGCTTGTTCCTTTGTCTGCTGAAACCTGCTCCTGCATTCAAAATCTTCATGACCAAAGTTATTGCAAATAGAACATTCAACTTCATTTTCAAGAGCCTAAAAGTTGTTATAGGTCCTTTTTGTAATCCCGGTCATACTTCTTTGTTTTTGAGCTTCTCTAGTCATGATTGTTTTATATGCAACACATTGAGCTGCTTTGTGACCAAAGTTATGGCAAGAGAAACATTGTCCATTGAAGAAGCTTCTGCGATTATCAAATCTACCGGCCAAGTGATTGTAATTTCTATTGTCATCCATTCTTGAACCAAATTGAGAAGATTTTACCTGTGGCTGGTTGTAGCTCTTGTTCACCCTTAAGACAGATTTCCCCTGATAGCCTCTGTTTGCAATTCGTCCCTGCTTTACCTGATGGTCTCCATTGTGCTTTTGCTCATTCCTTTTTGCTGCATCAAGATAACTTTTTGAGGTGGATGCTTGAGAAGTTTCTCCATTATAGCCCAGACCTGTCTTGTTTAGTGGAGAACGTTGTACATTGATAATCTCATCCAGAGTTTCAGATCCTTTGACAAACTTAAGATTAATAGCTTTTGTTTTCTCAATCTCTTTTCTAAGAGCAACAATTTCACCTTCTAATTTTTCAAGATGTTTTTCTTTTTCATCAATTTGAAATTGTAGAGTATCAATGATCATATTCTTTTCTTCTATACATCTCTTGAGTCTAGTAATTTCTTCATAAAGGCTATCCACATCTATAGCATCCATATAATCATCATCTTCAAATGCCATTAATAGTTTATAATCATTACTTCGTTCATCTTCATCACTATTTGATAGACCATCACTATCTTCATGAGTGTAGTAGCTTTTCTTATTTGCACTTTGTTTCTTGTTCCATCTAGCAGGTTCCTTTCCCTTGTCGATCTTATCCTTATGAGGACATTTGGCAGCATAGTGACCTACTCTTCCACAAGCAAAGCATTTGAAGGGCAACTTACCTCTGAACCGTCCAGCACCCCGTTGAAGATTTCTGACAAAATTTGATTCTTCTTCTTCTTCTGACCCATGTCCTGATTCATAGTACTCTCCTTTGCCTGAAGCCTTGAAGGCAGCTTCTCTCCTGTCAGATGGACCTCCTTTCCTCATTTCATAAGCAGTTAGAATTCCGTGTAGCTGAGACATAGTAAGCATTCGTAGATTTTATTTTTCTTCTATAGCAGACACTTTATATTCAAACTTGGGGGACAATGATCTTAGAACTTTTTCAACCACAATAGCCTCTTTTATTTCTTCACCCAAGTTCTTCATGCAATTAACAATCTCATCTACCCGAAGGAAATAGTTAGCCACACTTTCATCATTATACATTCTGAGATTCTCATATTGAATTCTGAGGGTTTGAAGTTTAGCACGCTTTACCTGTTCATCTCCTTCGTAGCTCAAGACAATCTTGTCCCATATTTCTTTTGCAGATTTATATTGCATAACCTTCACGAATTCTGTTTGAGATAAGCATCCTAGCAGAGTATTGACTGGTTTAGCATTTGTTTCATATTTCTTCTTCTTGGCCGCATCTGTAGGAGTAGCTGAAGGAAAAGTGTAGCCTGTATCTATGATATCCCAAACTTCTGTACCAAGAGATTGAAGATAGGCAGTAACTCTTACCTTCCAATAATTGAAGTTTGTCCCATCAAAAATTGGAGGCCTGATTGATGCTTCCCTCTCGTAGTTGCTCATGATGAATGATCTTCCTTCAAGCGATCAAGCTTCTCTGAAGGACCTGCTCTGATACCAATTGTTGGAAATAATACTAAGAGGGGGGGTGAATTAGTATTATCAAGCCAAATATTTCCTTTTTAAATTCCAGATGATATACGCTACTTAAGTTAATACAACCCGCGTATATACGCAACTATAGATAAAGAAACCCGCGTATATAAATCAGACTTATAATTTGAATTATCTTTCAGATATCAGTTATTAATCTGTGATTCAGATAAACAGTACCAGAAACAGTGAAACAGAGCAGAAGACAGTCACACACAAGAACACAAGATATAAGGAGGAAACCCAATGTGGGTGAAAACCCCCTGCTGCAATTCGTCTCTATCTTCTTTTTAATTAGAAACTTCTCTTTACAATGTCTTGTACTAGAGCAGACTTTACCAGTACGCAGGCTGCAACTTGCAGAGAGCTACAACTCTCTCTCTCGTTTTCCAGCTTCCCTGGAAGGGAGCTTCAACCCCCTTAGTTCTTGTACTAGCTTGAGATACTAGTACGCAGGCTCCTACCTGCAGAAGGCTGCAACCTTCTCTTTGCTTTCAGGGACCTCGTTTCATTAATTTTCAGACTGGATCCACAAGTAACATCAATCAAACATCAAGAATTTCTGCATAACCCAAACTCCTTTTCACCAACCAAAAGCTGAAACAACTAAGCACTCCTCTGACCACTGAACCCAGAACACAGTAATTGTAATCAAACACCAATCCTGAACCCAGAACACTGCAGCAATAAAACAGAAGCAGCTAGAACATAAATCAAGACATATACGCTACTTCACTATTCATCAACCTGCAAGTATACGCTTCTGTACCACAACCAACCTGCGTATACGCGTCTTTCATTCACAGAAAACGCGTATATACGCACCTTCAATTCACTGAACCTGTGTACAGATCTATAAAGGATAATTTATTCTTTTAAGCATTCAGACATTAGTTAACCCAAATTTATAGATCAAGAGTGCGCCGCATATAACAGATCAAAATCATACAGAGATACCAATGTTCAAGCCTTGAGATTTAGATCCGTCAATAGTCCTTATCCTTCTTGCGCTCAGGTTCCACCTTCATTCAGATCTAGATCTGCACCATAATCCAATCTCCCGTATTCCAGATCTATCACAATATCAGATATTCAATAATTCAGATGATGCCTTGCCACATGATCTACTTCCTCTTTTATAGTTTTAGGCCTTCCTCAATACCACGGTCCAAAACCATAATAAGCCAATACCAAGGGCCAAAAACCTGGGTTCAACTCTTCTGCCGAGATACCATGGTCCACAACCAAAGGTTCAAATTCCAAGGACTAACAACCACGGACCAAAAATAAGTTTCCCATCATGTACGTGCTTTTATGTGCATAAAAGTGTGTGTATACGCATACGCGACTTTGGAACGTATAAACCGCGTGTATACGCGTCTTCGGCAAGATGTACCTGCGTATACGAGATTTCCTTCATTATGAGCACTTGAACTGAGATTTGTCACCAAAGTGAGTTGCCATCAAGGACAACACCTGTACCATAGCGCCACATCTGTGCCAAAATGCCAACACATACCACTTTGATATGGTCCTTACACCATTACCAAGGTTGTGGGAGACAATGCTTTTGAGCTCAACATTCCCCCATTCCTTGCCCTGCACCCAGTGTTCAATGTGGACCTAATCTAGGTGGATATTGGTGGTCACCCGCCTATTCCACTTGGACCCCCACCATTGTTTCTTTCAGTTTTTCAGTTTCCTTATTTGTAGCACAATTTACTATTTTTGGCAGTTTTTCGGGTCCTAAACTTATCGAGCCGTTTTGAGGCCCTAAACAACATTTTTTTGGCAAAATTGTGGCTAACATGAGCACTCTAAAGTTGTAGTCCTCGGATAGATCTTTCTAATGAGGTATTGTGCACGTCAAACAGAGATCATATGCCAAAGTTACGACCCTGGGAAGTTGATGTACCGATTTATCCAAACGGGGCCTATAGTTTCGCGCTTCATCTCCTAGGATTAGGTTTTTGGATGTTTAGGGTTTTCCATTATTTTTCAATAATAATTAGACCTTTGAGCCTTATCAACCCTTTTGTGGGCTTACGATTTGAGCCACTATGTCCCATTGATGTGGCCTTTGAGGATCTCACATAAAAACGTAAACATGTAAATGCAAACGCAATGTTTAACATTTAACATTTAACATTTTTAATCTAATGTCGGCTCTATTTAAAAATCAATCTAATCATTAGTATGTATAAACACAATATAAATTTAAAATATAAAGAGGTTTAAGAACACTCAAAAAAGATGTATGGTAATTAAATAAAAATATAAATAAACTAGAGGTATGGTAAATAAATAAAACTTTTTTTATATTTACTCAGGTGTATGGTAAATAAATATAAATACAAAGAAACTAGAGGTATGGCAAACAAATAAAACCCGCTTCTATATTTATTCCATAAACCTCTTTATATTTAAAGAAAACTCAAAAAATATGTTTTATTTAAGTGAAGCCTATGAGCCAAATAGCATGAGACAAATAATTGTGAATACCATGGGCCAAATACCACATTTATAAAAGAGGTATGGTAAATAAATAAATATAAAAGAATGTCATATATGGTAATAGCTGTTTGTCATAGGTTTTTATTTTCCATTCTGAAGTTGTGACATCTACACCCTGCATACAACTACTTATGTACTTTTGTGGAACACTATGTTCTCCATATTTTCAGTAATTCTGTACAGAATGGACCAACTATCTCAAGCTTACATGATGTATTTTTTGCCCATTATATATCTTATATAATATAATTAAGCTTTTTTTGCTCTTAAAATAAATAAATATAAAAGAGGTATAAAGAGATATGATAACTAAACAAAAATATATCAAATAGGATTAGAAATCAACATCTAATTATATACCAAGCCTATGAGCCAAATGCCATGGTAAATAAAAGAGATATGATAAATAAATAAAAATATAAATAAACCAGAGGTATGGTAAATAAATAAAACCTCTTTTTATATTTACTCCATAAACCTCTTTATACTTACTAACACTCAAAAAATAGGTTTTATTTAGGTGACCCTTATGGGCCAAATTATTATTAATACCATACAAAAAAAAATTATTAACCCTAATATTAATATTAAAAGATTAATATTATTATTATTATTAAATATAATATTCATATTAATATTATTAAATTTAATAACTTTGGATTAATACAATATTAAATTTGTTATATTATAATATATATTAATATATCATAATATATATTAACTCTAGATATATATGGGAGGGAAGAACAAAGACATAGAGTGATAGAGGTGGAGAGATAGGGGGAGTGACAAGGGAGAGATGGAGATAAACTTAAGGATAGGGGAGAGGAGGAATGAAGAGAGAGAGAGGGAGATGAGTGAGAGATGTAGAGAAGGGTAAGAGAGGGAGAGGGAGACACAAAGATGGAGGGGGAGAGAGAGAAGGAGAGAGGGAGGGAGATAGTGAGAGGATTGGAGGGCAGAGAGAGAGAGAGAGAGATGGGGGAAGAGAGAGGAAGGTAGGAGAGAAAGGGAGAGAGAGGAAGGATGAGAGAGAGGAATTGCAAGAGAGGAGGAGAGAGGGAGGGAAGAAGAAAGACATAGAGAGTGAGAAGTGGAGAGAGAGGGAGTGACAAGGGAGAGATGGAGAGATAGAGAGAGTATGTTTAGGGGTGAGATAAAGAGACAAAGAAAGATAGATAGAGAGAAGGGGGGAGAGAAGGAGAGAGGGAGGGATATAGTAACATAGTTGGAGAGAGAGAGAAAGAGCTATGGGGGCAGAGAGAGGATTGGAGGGAAGAGAGAGAGAGAGAGAGCTATGGGGGCAGATTGAGGATTGGAGGGAAGAGAGAGAGAGAGAGAGAGGACTAGAGGGAAAAGAGAGAGAGAGAGAGAGAGGACTAGAGGGAAAAGAGAGAGAGAGAGAGAGAGGAATAATGAGAGACAAACCTGAGAGAGAGGATGAGAGTGATGTGGGAAGAGAGAGGATTGGAGAGCAAAGAGAGAGATTGATGGGGAAAGAGAGAGGTAGGTATGAGAGAAAGGTAAAGAGAGGAAGTACAAGAGAGCGGACTTGAGAGAGAGGAGGAGAGAGGGAAGGATATAGTAACAAAGTTGGAGGGTGAAGAGAGAGAGAGAGAGAGAGAGGGATGGAAAGAGAGATGGAGTTGGAGGGGGCGAGAGGGAGGTAAGAATAAATAAATAGAGAGAGAAAGGTGGAGAGAGAGAGAGAGGGAGTGATAGGAAAGATGGAGAGAGAGGGAGAGAGGATAACAAGAGGGAAAAGAGATAGAAGGGGGGAAGAGGGAGAGAAGGGGAAGAGAGAAAGAGGGAGGGAGAGGAAGAGGGAGGGATAGATAGATAGATTGGAGAAAGAGAGTGTATGTTTTGGGGTTGATATAGAGAGACAAAGGGAGATATAGATATAGATGGAAAGTGAAGAGAGGGAAGAAGAGAGAGATGGAGAGAGAGAGAGGGAGGGACAGGAATATTGATAAATATGGAGTGAGAGAGCATGTGTCTTTGTGGGGTTGAGATAGAGAGACAAAGATGGAGATATGAAGGGAAATATATATATATATATATATATATATATATGGAGGGGGGTGAGAGGGAATAATATTTATTGCACTAGATGCATTGATTTCAATGTAGATGTTGATTTCTAATAATATTTGATTGCTTGCACTAGATGCATTGATTTCAATGTAGATTATTTCTAATCCTATTTTATTGCTTGCACTAAATGCATTGATTTCAGTGTAGATGGTGATTTCTAATCCTATTTGATTGCTTGCACTAGATGCATTGATTTCAGTGTAGATGTTGGTTTATAATCCTATTTGCTTACTTGCACTAGATGCATTGATTTCAGTGTAGATGTTGGTTTATAAACCTATTTGCTTACTTGCACTAGATGCATTGATTTGAGTGTAAATGTTGATTTCTAATCGTATTTGATTGCTTGCATTAGATGCATTGATTTCAGTGTAAATGTTGTTTTCTAATCTTATTTGATTTCTTGCATTAGATGCATTGATTTCAATGTAGATGTTGATTTCTGATTTCATGTAATTGGATGTATGATGGTAAATTAATTTTAATGTGATTGGATTAATATTGTGCATTGATTTCAATGTAAGCATACAAAATTATTGACAATGTACATTGATTTTTGTGTTATAGTAATTCAACCTATTAATATTGGAGAGAAAGAGAGACAAGGTATGATGTTTATTACAATATCTCAAGCTAAATATTTAAATGGTTTATGATCTAACCTATCATTTTCATATAATCGATAGTTTGAGATTAATCATAATGAAAGACCATTTGTAATTTACTATATTCTTATTATTCACATTTTCTATCATTCAACGCTATTGCATTGTCACTTTACATTCAAAATTTTTATTTTATCATTTTTCATCATTAAAGTTATTCACAATATTTATCATCTCAACAAACTGAGGTAACTAAGAAACTTTAAAATTAAAATGACCAGACTAATTTGAGACATATTTAGCATATTTAAAATGATTATATTTAATATTAGATGATTTTACAAAGTATTAATAAAATCAATCATATGTTCGTTAGATATTATTTGGTCGAACACGACTGAAACCAACCTAGTTCCATTTTAACTCCAGATCTATCAAGCATTCAGAGGGATCAAATCTCTTGAGGTGCAATCCTTTCCTCAACATTTTCACTCAAAAAAGAGGTTTGCACCTCAAGATACTTGATCCCTTTCGCCTTTTTAGCACTAGAGGGAACTCACCCGATTTTGCTTCCCATATACATAATGTTTACTGAAATCAAAATCTAAAGAGAAATTAGACATACATTCTACCATAACATTACCATGCAATATTCGAAGGCCCTTCCCTCCAATGTGTCCTAGTATTTGATGCCACAACATAGCCTTTTCACCAGAGACTACAAGATTTTTTGCTCCACTTTTAGGAAACACAAAACTACTGCATTTATCAATAACAATACTTACTAACAACTTGTATGGAGTTTTTATCTAAAATCCCCTCATCAATACTAGTGCTCCTCAAACCATATATAGGTATCATTCTCAGACAATGTTTTTACACCTGCATTATCAATTTTGCTTACAAAAATTAAATTTCTAGCCAATGCAGGAATGTGCAGGACACCAAGAAGTGTTCTACTCCTTCCACCTTGCAACTTCAACTTGAATTTTCCACGTCCTATGATTCTAGTCTTCCTATCATCCCTTAGGAAGACATCACCACCATCATATTTCTCGTACTCACAGAACCACTCCCTAGGGAGTCATATGAAATGATGCACCTGATTTGATCAACCATGCCTCATGATCTACATCTGTACTTGAATAAGAAGCCAAGTACACATCCCCACATTCATATGAGGTAGTTTTTTCCTCTACAGAAGGAGCATCATTAGATCCTTTTCCTTTCTCAAGAGTTTTGATCTATAATCCTTTTTGTAGTGCCCTTCTTTTTTTCATTTCCAGCATACCATTACAAATTTTCCTGGAGATTTAGATCTCCCACTTGAGGACGTATTTATATTTGTATTATGGTATCGTCCTCTTACAGACAAGGCATCTCCATATTGGCTCTCCATATTTCACTGTCTCATCTCCTTCGAAAATAAGGATGAGACTATTTCATCAAACTTCAAGGTTGTTGTATTGCTACATATAGCAACAACTAGACTATCTCACAAGTTTTGATTATTTTGTATGCGTCCTTTTATATCTATTGTTGTAATGTAACCCCACATACATATAAAGTTCTTAATATAAAAAAATAAAATAAACCATTTGGATATATGGAAATATTTCATTAAGGAAATAATATATTTATTATCTAAAAGTCTTTTTCCTTTTTATTTTCTATGTAATTGTTTCTCAACTTTTTCTTTACTTTCCCTAGACGCATTACACTACATGGTCCTTGGAAATCTTATGAGATTTGTTTAAAATTTGACGAGGGTGTTGGAAACATACCCAATTGATGGTATGAACACATATTCATAAACCTTAAAAATATTGATCCTTAGTCATTCTATTGAAAATGCACAACACCATTCAATTAAGACAACTTGATTATTGCTTTACACATTAGATTGTTGTGCCATCCTTGACATTGATTTTTTGATCATGATGTAACAGTTTTATCGTGGGACCATTGCAATATGTGGATGGCCTACAAGGCTCCATCATACCTCACCCACGTGATTTTTGTGACGGGAACAATTAGTAATCCCTAGGGAAATCCGACGATGATCCTAGCTTTTTTTGGGTGGTTAGAGTAACCACCCCACCCCCTCTGTCGTTCTGACCACCATTTGCACTTGGGGATTTTCACTGTTGAGGCTCTATACTCCTGAAGTGATGATGGTTTTCTTCTATTTGTTACCTCGGTGTTTCAACCATTGGTTATTGTGGAAATATTGCCAATTTTTGGCCCTTACACCCTTTTTGATTTCCCTAGCGTTTAAAGGATTTTCTGTTGGTCATCGCACTGATTATTTTATAAGTAAGTCCGCAAAAATATTTTCCTTTATTGATAAAATTACAGTTTTAAAATATGGGGTTTTTATCCCTTGTGAATCATTGAATTTTTCTTTAATTTCATGACATACCACAAGTTAAAGTTGCAACGAAGGAATTCTAGTCTCTTTCTCAAGCTGAGACTCTGTCTACCTAACCTCCTATTAAAGGATGGGAAAACCCTATTTTTGAATTTATATCCCATTATTTCTATGGTCCAAGTTTGAAGGATAAAATTTACAGCCACATGGTTTCGATGGAAATTATTGTGAAACCCAGGTCTTATGCATTCCATCTCAATTATTTACAGTCTACCTCAACATTTGGTATTTTGACCATATGAGTTTGTCTAAAATGATAATATATCCTTGTCCTGGATTGGGTTTCCATATTCTTCACTGATAATCTTTCCTCTCATAATATCACCCAGTGTAAATAGTGAATTTATTTTTATCTTATTAGGATTCTTGTAAATAATTTCATCTCCTTTCTATTTACTCGCGGATTCACAATTTTTTGTGTGCATTATGCTAGCATTTGATTACAGGCCGAGTCTTCATGCAACTGGGATATCTCTTCCACAGGTAAATTCTTAGGTTTACATTTTTTTTACTTCCCTCCTAATCATTCTCTCCTCTTTATTGCCTCAAGGTTTAATATACCAACCCCTATGATTGTAGGTCATTACATTACTTGTTAAACACTTTGCAAGGAATAAGCCTTTAAGGTTTATATTTCAAACAAAAAATTCCAGGTATCAGAGAATTAATTATTTCTTCTTTTCTTTGTCTATTTGTTACAAGGCTCTCCTCAATACCTAGGAAATAGGCCAACCCTAGGTGAACCTTATATGTTTCTAGTGCGACATAGAATAATTGTTTGGGTAGTTTGTACACTGGTCTTAGGGTCTAGCTTTGAATTTACTTAAATATTCTTATAAATATTTGCATGTTTACTTTCTTGGTTTAGCATGACCACTGCTTGTATTTAATTAATCCTATTCAAGGCTAGACATAAACTAAAATTATGTTTTTACATATATACAATGTTTATTCATTCCAATGTCTTTGTTTCCAACTAAAGTTATGAGGTTCTTTCAAAAGTTCTTATAAGCAGTTGAATATGTAACCATTATTTATTTCCGGTAGAATTATCATATTTTATTAGCACAATATGGTTTATTGAAGCAAATATTATTTTTTCTTTAAATATACTATACATTTACTATGTCTTGTTTCCAAACATTTTCCCTTTTTTGTTGGGTATATATATTGCTTATGGGTTTTCATCCTTGTAGTCTTGATTCCCTATGTGGTTACACACACACACATCAATACGTTTACATATATTTTATGGACAATTATTATAGGTTTTAACCATGTACAAAAATTACCCACAAATGAATTCTTAAAAACAGAAAATATACAATGGCAAGAACATAAAAAATATACATAGAGATTTGATCCTGGAACCCAAAACTGGGAAAACCATATTGAATTTTCATTTTTTCATTTCAATACATTATACACATGCCAAAATATTCATAAACCCCAATCCATTAACCCTATATTAGAACATAACTGTATTTCCCTTGAACGGATCTACAAAATACCATGGGAAAAACCATCATGCCCAAAAACCATGTGCAAAACCATGGGTATGTCTGCCCACCATCCTTGGGTCTTACCCCAATCCTTGGGTTCGCATAATTTTTTTTTCCCAAGGCTCTGCCCTGCACCCCATGCAAGGGGCCTACCACCCCCCCGCTGCACCTAGAACAACGTAACAACACATGGCACTAGTCATGGAAATAATATAACACATACCCAACATTCTCCCACTTTTTATTTTATTTCCACATAGGTGGTCGCAGAAGTGCATAGTCATTGGTCCATGGATGTAATGCCCATTGTTTCTCTACACCAAGAAAACTTCTCAATGCTCACATACATTGTCAATACATTTGCAACATTCTTCACAGTGTCCACCTTTACTAGCAACACCTTTTTGTATTCAACCATATCACTCACAAATTAATACTAAGCATCAATATTATTTGTCTTCAAATGATAAGTTGGGTTATTTTCCAAGAAAATTTCACTTTGGTTGTCACAGTATATCATTATAGATCTTCCCGTGGCATGTCACTCATAAGGTAAGGCAAACTACGTCTTGTAAGGACTATGGGTGACACCATTGTTCCAACCTCAATGAATTGGGTATAACAATCATTTTGATCTAGACTTAAATAGGAACATAAAAAATTACAGATATAACCATACATATAGAGATGAAGCAGAAATAATACTTCATTACATTATTGTAAAACACTGAAATATGCTTACAAACAGAAATGGAAATAAACTAGCTAGGGCGATGGTAGCTTATCTCTGAGAAGAGATGTGGTAGCTACATGCCTCTGAATTGTGTTAAAATGAGGCTCGAAGGCCTATTTATTGTTGAGAACAAAGGAAAACCCTAAACATCCAAAAACCTAACCCTAGAAGATGAAACACCAAATTGTGGGCCCCGTTTGGGTAAATTGGTACATTAACTTCCCGAGGTCGTAACTTTGGCATACGATCTCTGTTTGACGCGCACAATATCTCATTAGAAAGATCTATCCAAGAACTACAAGTTTGAGAAGAGAAAAATTGGTCCATGGACCCATGTTTCTCCCATTTTTCCCAAAAAATGTCATTTAGGGCCTCAAAACGGCTCTAGAAGTTCAAGACATGAAACACTGCTAAAAATAGTAAACTATTCTACAATTAAGGAAACTGAAAAGCTGAAAGAAACAATGGTGGGGGTCTAAGTGGACTTGGTGGGTGGCCAGCAATATCCACCTGGATCATTCCTCCCCCCTTAGGAATCAATGGTCCCCATTGTGTTGAGTTCCTCCATGAGATGAGGAAACTTCTGCTGAACTTGGTCCTTGGTGAAGGAGTTGGCCTGCTTTGATTACTCGATATAGTTGGATATTCTACTGGCGAGTGTGCTTGATCTATGTGTCCATGATCCGATTAGTTGTAGCTTGTTCCATGCAATCTGGATTTAACTCTGTGGGTGTGAGCTGTTTTGCAATGTCGGATGTGTCTAGTAATGGTGGAAAGTATGGCTGAAGGTGGTCCACATTGAACATTGGGTGTAGGCCAAGGAATGGGGGAATGTTGAGCTCAAATGCATTGTCTCCCATAGCCTTGGTAATGGTGTGAGGACCATATCAAAGTGGTCTGAGTTTTCGATAGGCTCCGGTAAGGCGTTCCTTCTGCAAATGCAACCAGACTTTGTCGCCCACTTGAAACTTGTGTGGCACTCGATGTTGATCATGTCACTGCTTGTACTTGGCATTTTATTTCTCCAGGATGTCATGGATGTGATGGTGAATACGTTGGATGTGCTCAATGAAGTTGTTTGCCTTATCTGTTTCGAACTGGACATGAGCCGAATCTGCATGAGTAGCTGCAAAAGTCATGGCCACATCAATGGGACATAGTGGCTAAAATCCCAAGCCCACCTGAAAAGGGTTGTGTCCAGTCGAGCTGTGGAGAGACCAGTTGTAGTTGTGCTAAACATAGGGGAGGCTCTCATCCCATGTGCATGGATGCTTTGAGTTGTACATGCGTAGAATGTGTACGATCATCCTGTTGACAACCTCTGTCTGGCCATCAGTTTGAGGATGGAAGGCTGTTGACATAGTGATTTTGGTGTCCAGCATCGACCAGAGACTGGACCAAAATGTACTGAGAAATCTGTTGTCCCGATCTGTGATGATAGACTGTGGGATCCCAATGTGTACCCACACTCGTTCAAAGAAGAGTTTAGCAGTGGCTTCTGTTGTGATATTCTTCTTGCAGGACGCCATAATGGCCATCTTCGATAACCTCTTGATGACCACAAAAACAAAGTCGTTTCCATGCTTAGTAGAAGGAAGTTTTGACATGTAATCCATGGAGATGGATTCCCAAGGTCGACTAGGGGTAGGCAGTAGGGTATAGAGGCCTTGCTTCTTGATGGTCGGTTTGGCAATGGCGCAAGCAGTGCATGATTTTATGTACTTCCCGACATCTTGTCGAAGATTCGACCAATAGAAATACTTCTGCATTACTGCCACCGTTTTCTCGACCCCGAAATGCCTAGCAGCCCGACTGTAGTGTGCTTCCCAAATCATCTTGGCATGATCGCTTGAAGGAACACAAAGGTAACCCAAGTGGCATAACAGGGCATCCTAGAGGTGAAAATCTAGAACATGTTGACCCTCCAAGAGTGTCTGGTATGTGTGGCCGAATTCTAGGTCGCTTTTGTATAGAAGTGGTCAATCAGAAGTTTCATGCCCATAAGAGTTGAGCACAATGCTTAATGCCATGATCGGTGGTTGACTGAGGCAATCTGCAACATTATTGGTGCTACCCTTCTTATACTTGATCTTCAAATGGAACTGTTGCAGGTATGTGGACCACTTCTGATGGCGATCATTCTGCAATTTCTCTTGGGTCTATATGAACTGTAGGGGTTGGTGATCTGTGTGGATGACCGTTTCCTTCCCCAAAATGTAATGCTTCGATTGTCGGTAGGACTACACAATGGAATACATCTCTTTGTCATAAGTGGGATACTTCCGGACTGTGTTTGAAAGTGTCTCACTATGATATACCACTAGATGCCCATGTTGAGTAAGGACTGCCCCAATAGCATAGTCAGAGGCATCTGTCTCGACCTCAGATTATTGTTGCAAGTCTAGTAATGCAAGCACTGGTGCCAAGCAAAGGCAATCTTTCAACTCTCTGAATGCCTTCTGTTGAGATTCAGACCAATAGAATTTTTCTTTCACTCCTCCCTTGGTGACTTGACTCAAGGGCCGAGTGATATGAGAAAATCCCAACACGAACCTACGGTAGAAGTTGGAAAGACCTAGAAAGCTGCGGAGCTCTGTCAGAGTGGTTGGAGATGGCCAATCTCGAATGACTTGGATCTTGGCTGGATCCACATGCACCCCCCGTTCATAAATAATGTATCCCAGATACTGAACCTGGGTCATGCCAAAAGTGCATTTCTACAAATTGGCACATAACTTGTGTTGCTACAGTGTTTGGAGAACCTTTCGGATGTGGTGGAGGTTCTCTTCCCAACTCTGGCTGAAGATCAGGATGTCATCCAAGTATACCACTACAAATGAGTTGGTGAATGGCCGCAAGATGTCATCCATTAGCCTCATGAAGGTTGCAGGAGCATTCGTCGATCCGAAAGGCATAACCAACCATTCGAAAAGACCCTCCTTGGCTTTGAAGGCAGTCTTCCACACATCATAGGGTTTGATTGGTACCTGGTGATATCCTGACTTCAAATCGATCTTGCTGAAATATTTTGCCCTGTTCAGTTGGTCCAGGAGGTCATCAATCCATGGGATTGGGTGCCTATTATGGATAGTGATCTTGTTCAGTGCCTGATAGTCAATACAGACTCTCCAAGTCCCATCCTTCTTCTGTACCAACACAATTGGGCTCCCACAGGGCGATGAACTCAGACGGATGTGACCTTTCAGCAGCAGCTCCTGAATCTACCTCTTGATTTCATCGTTCTCCATAACGAAGTACTGATAGATTGGTCCATTGGACAGTGGCGCACCTGGGGTTAGATCGATGGAGTGATTGACTTGACAGTGTAGAGGAACCCCTGTGGGGGAGGTGAAGATGTCCTCGTACTCCTCCGCGACCTTTTCCATCTGTTGTTGTCATGAGGAGGGGCCCTGTCTGGAGGTCATGGCCATCATCTTATTCTTTCCTTGAGGGCGTATCATTAGGAAAACAAATTTCCTGGTTTTGGAAATGAGTTTAATGCATTGTTTTGCAGTAACCAAAGAGATGGCGGTAGGTGGTGCTACCCCGGTATCCTATACAACTTATTTCCCAAAGTAACAATAACAGTAGGGGGCCTTGATTCATACACAACATGTCGCTTCCACAAGTATGGTTGCCCTAATAATACATCACAAACATCAAGGGGAGAAGCGTCACACAATACCTCATTCGTGAAGGGCTTGATGTTGTATGGAAGGTGACACTGCTAGCTCACGCGAATATCCCGTCCTTGGTGAAGCCACCCAATGGTGTACGGTTGTGGATGTGCTGTGGTTGGTAAGCCCAACCGCTTCATGATCTTTGCCGAAATGAGGTTCTTTTGGCTCCTGCTGTCGATAGTGAACTGTAGCAGGGAGCCTTTTACCCACATCTGGGAGTGGAAAATACACTCCTCCTCCTCTAGATCTTTGGGTTCCTCCTTCTGGATCTTCGTGGTGGAAACGATGGTGTTGGGATCTGCATCAATAATCTGCTTCCCTTTGTCATTCCCCTTGTCAGGTTATGACTCAGAGTTAGAACATGCATCTAATTCTGAAACCTTTACCTCGGCCACTAGTGACTACTTGGCTCGACACTCACTTGTGTTGTGAGTGGAGCTCTTATGGAAATCACAACACTTTCCCATGTCCTTTTTCGGCTTTGCGGCTCTATTCTTTTCTTGCAGCTTTGGTGGGCTGTCTTGGGCTGCCCCGCCTTGAATTTTTCCTTCATTCTGTGGTTTGGGGTCACCTTTCCCTTTCTTTGGATTCGCAGATCTAAAGTCTCACTTCTTCTATTTAAACTTTTGCTCGATCTTGATGGAATATCGGTATGTCGTGTCGAGCAGGGAGATGTTTAGGAATTCTATTTCTTCCTGAATGTACTTGTGTAGGTAGCCACGATATTTGAGTACCAAATACTGCTCTGAATCCTTGATACCCAACTTTGTACGAAGGGTATGGAAATAATTGGTAAACTCTGGCACGTCTTGGTCCCTTCCCTGCCGCAGCGTGGTCCACTTTATGTATTTATCCTCATAGCTTTTGACAGGGTAGTACTTCTCCTCGATGGCAGTCTGGAATGAATTCCAAGTGGGTGCGACTAAAAACAGTCAGGCCATACTTTCACCTTCTGCTCACAGTGGGTTTCCCACTAGTCCTTGATGTGGGGGGCGACTTTGAGAAGAGCGAAAGTAATATTTTCTTGGCCAAAAAAATCATGAACAAAAAAATACCCTTCTAGCTGATTTGACCATTTATCTACGACGTCTGCATCTATCTGACCCTCAAATATGGCAATGTCAAAGTTAACTTGTACCTTAAAGGGTGTGGTGCTTCCAGAGTAGCTGTTGGAAGTAGATGTGTCACACCTGGGTAGCCGCTGAAGGATCTGGGCAAAGTTGTCCATCATCGCGTTCACTTGTTGCTCTAGGGCCTCTTCGAGCAAGATTTTGATAGGATCTCCTACCCCGTCATCTTTCTTTTCATCTGCTATGGGAGGTCATCGGGTTTTGTGAGGCTGGTCTTGCAAAGGTTCGACCAATTCAAGCCCTAACTCCTTATATCCTGACCTCGTTGGGGACATGCAAAGAAACACAGAGAAAGAGCAGACCGCTCTGATACCACTGATCTAGATTTAAACAGGAACACAACAAATTACAGATATAGCCATATATATAGAGATCCAGTAGAAATAATACTTCATTTCATTACTGTAAAATAGTGAAATATGCATACAAACATAAATGGAAATAAACTAGCTAGGGTTGTTACACAGTAATTTGTCACTGGCCCTGTATCCCTCTGATCTCGGATAAAGTCAGTCCCTGAGTGACATCTTCTCTGTGTCATGCCTCAAAAAAATGTGTCCACATATTCCCAATCATTCAAGAAGATTAAAAAATGCTCTTTAATCCTGAAGATTGACCCTTTTTACCCATGTTTCAAGATCATCACAAGTAAACCTCATTCTACCTACGGCGATTTCCTGTAATGAACTAAAACGTCACAACGTCGTCGCAGGGGTACATCTGTTCTCTGCAACAATTGGATTTTAGGGCTCATCGCAAGTCCTTAATATCCTTCTTGCGACAATAGATCTGAATACACTATTGCCCCGTGATGTCGTCTCTGAGTCCTAATGTTTGAATCGTGACAACCCAGATATGGCGAATTAGTTCAAACATAATGCTTCTAGGTGGTTCTGGAACTGGTTGTTGGGTCAAGGGAGTTCGCATTTTCTCCTCTGGGATGGTGGTTTTGCCTTTTGAGAAACCTCCCTTGGAGATAAGCTCCCTCTCCCTCATTTATGGAGGCTCCTCCTCTTATAAAATCATTCCCCATTGCTATGATCAGCTAGTTTTTGATATTGAGTAAATTAGATAGCTTTGGTATGAGATTGATAGTTTGCAGTGTGAATTATTAACAATCTAGCAATTGGTTGTGGATTGCTTTAGCCTTGTACTAGTGCTTTTGAGTGAGGGAGAGAGAGTTATCAGCCTCTTGGGAGACCCTTTTGAGAGTGAATGCTTGAAGAAACATACTGGCTGGACCCTTTGAGGAAGCTTGCGATGTCAAGGCTTGGTTGTAAGCTTTGCTTTTATTCATTTTAATATAATCAATGGTGATTTCCTATGTCATGTGTAAAATATATTTGATAGCTTATGGTTCCTTGACTCTGTAAGTGAATAGTTCATTTTTGTACTCTATTATGTGTTCTGTTGTTCCCTTATGTTGTTTCAGGTGAATCGCTCATCGAGGAAAAGGAAACAATAGCTGAAGCAGTGCAATGAAAGCTCCATCAAACACCGGTTTGAGGTAGGCTCTTTCAACAATGACTGTTTAAGGAAATTAGCTGTTGTTTTGTCTTGCTATGACTAGACCCACTCTAGGGCTAGAGGGGTTTCCTTTGTCCACAGAGGGAACATTACCTACATCACAAGTTGGCGACTCCACTGGGGAGTCCTTTGTGTGTTGTCTCTTGTTTTGCTCTTGATTTGTTTTTGATTGAATTACATAGTGTCTCTTAGTTTTGGGGTTGAGCCATCAGTGTTATGGGTTACTTGAGTCAATTTGGTAGTCCCTCTCACTGTTTGAGAGATAAGTCTAGTTTCCTTCAGGTGTTTTTGCTTTGTTTTTTTCTCTTAATTGAGATTGTCGTTGTTTATATCTTAACAGCTGCGACGGATCGCACCTGTCCTCTTTGGTCAAGTTGTACGTCATGGATATCCCATCATATAGCTGTGATGATTCTTAAAATTGGACCATCACTGAAGATAGGTGTGCACTTTCGACGACGTCGCTCAGTTGCTAGCTTTGCGCTTGTGACGATTTGGTTTTCATCTCAGGTTGCTAGTTCAACCCCTACGATGATTCCTGTAAGGTTGTTTTTCACAGCCTTACCTCCTAGATTAGCCAGCACTGCTTGTCCCCTGCTATCTCTTGTCTCTTATCACACTTGTGTTGACTGTATTGGTTAAGGCACTTTCTCCTTGGTTTCATTTATCTGAGTCTTGTGTTTTCAAACTGTGTGACCTAAATATTTTCAAGGTTTCGTCAAGAAGTCATTTGTTTGGGTTACTCGTCCGTCCAAGATTTGTCCACAACCATTCTGATTGATTTGTTTGAGGTTGTTCTACTACTTGTCTTCTTTCTGATTGGTCTCTAGTGTTTGGTTATTGAACCAGTTTCTCATATTGATTTGATTTCCACACTATCAAACATAGATTACATTTGTTTGGATTAGTCAGGCTTGCACTTGCTTGTTTGTCATTAAAATTCCAAAAATAAAAAATATTGCATTCATACAGCATACGAAAGTGAAAGCGCATTTGCATTACTGAATTTTTCATGATTGAGAAGTTAGAAGCAAATTTCAAATCTTTCATTAGTAGTTACGGGATAAGTGCATTGATGCATTGTGTTTCCTAGTGATTGGATTGCTTGCATGCACTGTTGTTCTTGCATTTGCTTGTCTTGGTTTGCGTTCGCTTGGAAATGAACTCCTTACCCTCATTTAGGTAGTTGTTCATCGAAAGGAATGGTGTTTTACTCATTATAGTTGCATCCTAGAAATTGTTGAAATACATTCGGTAGGGCCTGAAAACCAAAATTAATCCAAGATTAACTCTTAAAATCTATTGAATGAACCTAAAAACGCATTGGAACCTAACACACACTTATCTAGAGGTCTAGGCTAGAGACGTGCTCTGGCGTCATTAAACCTAGTCACTATTGTTTTCACTAAGGTTGGGTGATTCCTCCTTTTGTGATTCAATAGCCACTAGTACGGATTTGTGCTCCCCGTACCGTCGAGTATATATCGGGAGACCCCACTAGGTTATCATCCTATTATCCATAGGAAGCCGAGTTTTCTGCCTTACGAATCGTAACGCACCGAACACAGCATTCGAGAAGATTGACTGCTGTACGGAAAGTCCTTGGTCATTTCTCTTTCATTTGATCACCAAGGTGTATATGCAGTTTTGCGATTTGTTTGGTAAACCTCTTGTCTAGTACTCTAGAGTAGTCACTTTTGTTCCTTTTCAAATCCTTAAAAGTAAAAGGATCATCTGAGCACTTGTCCTTTCAGGCTCATTAAACTTCAAAAGAGATAGAGTCACCTTTTCGTCCTTTTCTCGACTCTTAAAATATGAAAAGACGCGGTTTTGTTTCAATGTCGTAAAATTTACTGCCCACGAAATATTCCTGGTTACAGTGAGAGTTCCTTTCAAGGTCGTTTCCAATGGCAACATTCCCCGAGTCTACCAGTCAAGGTCTTCCCTTAGAGGGCCGTCCTGGTCCTTTTCCTTCTCTTGGAAATGCTCGTGCTCCATATATGGCAACGTTGTCTTTGTCTGGGTTAACCATCGATTTACCTGTTTGGTTTTTTTCACCTCGGTGGTCCCGAGCATCATGACTCCTATTCTGTTGACTCCTTCATTTGAATCATGACACGATGATTCTAGGGTTGAGCCTTTGCCTTCTTCCCCTATTTCTTCATCCTCCTCTCCTACTTTGCCTGGTGAAAGTTCCAAATCCAGTAACCAGAAGGCTAAGAAGAAGAAGAGGAAGACAAATAAGAAGAAGTTAGATAAGCGAGAGGCCACCCGTGCAGCTATTGGTCTGAGTACATCTTAGGTTGGAACACCTTCTGCTCCTCCACGAAAGGTTAAATTCCCTTGTAGATTGTGCAAGGGTGACCATCTTCTTCGTGATTGTCCTGGTATTCCCAGGATCTTAGAAGCATGGTCTCACGATCTGGCTCATCCCTCATCACCCTCTGTAAATAATATCAATGTTATTCCCTCAACTATCAGTGGTAAGAAGAAAGGGAAGATTAGATTCCCCTGTAGGCTGTGTGAAGGTGACCATCTCCTTCACCTTTGTCCGCTCTGTTATGCCCCTATACCAATAGGTGTCATATATCATGATTGAATTGATGAGCTATGTAATATGTTCATACCTTTACTTGTTGCTAAGGTTTTCCATATTTTCAAAAAGATCAAAAAATTTAAAAAATATAAAGAGGGTATACCCTAAAAGACAAATCAAAGGGTGAAAAGAATAAAAGATGGTCAAAAAATGAAAGAAAAATGAACCCCAACAAAAACAAAGACCAAGGAAAGTGTGAAAGTCTAAATGCCACTACTTTTTTACTTTGTATAAAAAAAATTGTGTGCAGTTTGTCACTTATGCCACAATTTATGAATAGTCAAACAGTCTAAACTTGGCTAGTTCATATTTCAATTTCATGTTGTAGAAATAGAGAATAAAGAGCTGACCAAACAGTGTAATCTTGGCAGATAAGTAGATAGGTAGAGTGAAAAAGGAGCTCAACAGTTTAATCTGAGCCCCTGGATGTAATAAGGGTAGATTTAGATAGGCATTGCCATGTAAAAGAAAAGAAAGTTCCATAAGGGTTTGCCAATCTAAGTGCACCTAATAAAGAAGTAAAAATGCTAAGGATAAAGTAGGTAGGGTAAGTAGATGATGGTTGCAGAATGATATGTGGTGAATGATGATTCTAAATGTGTAAATCTTTTACTTTCATCACAAAGCAAAAGGCATGTATTACATTGAAGACATCTCAAGCAAAGAAAAGTCAAATAATTAACTCCCCTATTCATTTTCCCTAAATTTTCACTAATTTCCCCTAAGTACCAAGGTATCTATCAAATTAGAGGGGCTCAAAGCATTTATCTGACTTCTGGAGGGACCGGACCCTCGGCCCAATAATTTATAAAGCCTAAGTACTTAAGATCATTCATTAGTCATCATACCCCTTCATAAAAATCACTCATTCCCTTGATAAGTTTTTCCTAAGTAAAATCCTATTTTACTTAGGAAAATTAAATATTTCCACAAAAACCCTTTTTTCACATTAGCTTAAGTTTAACTACACACTTTAATTTTTATGCTTAGCGCTTTTCCACTTCATAAAGTCATACTAACTATTAACTTATTAATATATAAATCCCTTATAAAATTCTACTCGCTCTCGTATTATTTAACTATGCAAAAATCCCGAATTGCTATATATCCCGCCCCTTTGGTTAGTTATAACCATAATACAGTTTAAATGGGAATTAATTAGTTAATCAGTAACTAATTAATAGCCCTTAATCCCCCGCCACATTAAAAAAGGGATTAATTAACCCTCACGGTTAATTAATAGCCTCCCCGTCCAATCCCGTCACCCCTGATATAATTAATTAATCCTTAAATATATTGGGCCCGCCGTTGTTAAACCCCCATCACCTTTCATCTTTGATAGCCGTCCGATCAACGCGCCCAGATCCAATGGCTGTTGTGCATATCACACGACCCTTTGCGACCGCGCGTTAGTGCGCGATCGCGAAGTGGTTTCATGAACAATGCCTCCACCACGCGTCAAGCAATCTATGGAATCGTTGGCTCGAGGCCAAATACCGCCCCTTCCCCATAAGCAGTGTGATATAAAACCACTTACCATCTCCGAACAAAATGACAAAACATCGTGTCGTTACCCGCTGTCTTCACGCATCCAAATCCAAAAACCTGCCAATCTCTGACTTTGTACATAAAACAAAATAAGTCATTTTCATTACTTCATCCTATGAACCTGTACACCCATGCAAACAATATGTCGAGGTCAACCAGCTTAAGCTTTCAGCCGCCAACCTGCTGCAAAATTTGTAGTCAAAGCCGCCCAAAGTTATTCAGTCACACCCAGTACCTGCATTTCGTTGCCCATCCCCTAAAAAGCAGGTATTTATCAAATCCCCGATGGAAAACCCTACAAGTATTTATTTTCCACTGCAAAATAACTTAAAAGACCAAAATTCACCATAATTCAGTTATTGCTTTCATCATTCAAGTTCTCCAGATCCTCTGTTTTACCCATTTTACAAAAAAAACCTAAGTTTCTTTTCTGAATCCACAAGAACCAAAAATGGAAACCCAAGTGGCTTTGAATGTTGCACCCATTAACGCTCCTCATCGTGACTTAGACTATCTATCTCTGGCAGATAAAGAATTTCAAATAAAAGACCTAATCACTGACAAAGACCACCTCAAAGTGTTCTGCCAATGTCGAGATAACCACTTAAATGGTTATGATGCTATGGGACTGTGGGAATCTAATCTCCCAATGTACTTTCTTCCCTATGTCCATGTTTTCCCTGATATAATGCATCAGTTCCAACTATGGCCCCATTCGCAGAATAGTCATGTCTCCCAACCAGAGATGCTGCAATTCCATCCTAGCCAGGCCCTTACCCCCATTTCCTCTGAAAATTTACTTGAGAAATCAACTAAATTATCCCAACCTAAACTTAATCTCCTCTATCAGACTTTCATATTGCAAAAATATCATACTAAATATCCCCCTCCTTATCTGGCAACTTTCTTCACAGATATGGGTAAAACCATAGTTCAAATGATAGCTGCAGTCATGGGATTCAACACTAGTGAATATGTAGATGAATTAACCCTAGTGTTGATGTCTATATTTACCCCTGGACAACCCCCTGCTGTCAAGTATGATTATGCCTCATTTATTGCTGATAAAATTCATGACCAGTTCATGAGATTGGAGAATGAAAGGGTTTTCAAGTTTTCCACCTTCATATATCACCTCATCCTCTACTATCAATCAAAAAAATTCCCATTTTCTGTCAAGAAACTTGATACTAAGGGTAATGCAAGGTCTGTCATCTTTTGGACTCCCATCTTCCATAGATCTTTTGCTAATCCTTATTCCTATAATGAGTTCATTGATCAGTTTGTCCACCCAATGACCACCTTGTTGACAGGGAATTCCCCTCCCAGAATAAGTGACGACATCAAGAGGATCATTCAGCTCTCCAAACAATACAAATTGGGTGACTAATATTCATATCAAAATTTGTTAAACTCACATGGACAACACAAAATATATGAAAGATAAATCAGTGAGTTCATTTTTTTTATTAACATATGATACACATTTATAGTACAATAGGTGACTCTTGGGATTCAGATCCCAAGGTCTCTTGGACTGCTTTTGTCCATTCGAATTCCACACTAACCCTTTAGGATTAGGTGTCCAACATTCCCCCCCTTAATCCGAAGGGTTATGTATGAGTCCAAGAAGAGAGCTGTAAGACAAAATGTGCAAAAAATGCATGGCAGCACTAGGCTGAATGTGCTCTATGAAATGTTGGTAAAAAAGGGCGGTGGTTTAAGGATGACCACCAACACTGGAACGCTTAGTGCAGTTCCCGGAACTCTTCCAAAACTGGCAAGAAACTGTAGTTTTCTGCTAAAGGAAGTGTTCTCAATCTGTGATGGTTTAAGGATGACCAACAACTCTGGAATGCTTAATGCAATTCCTGAACTCTTCCAAATCTGGCAAGAAGCTGGTGTCTTCTGCTAGAGGAAGTGTTCTCAATCTGTGTTCCTGGAATTCTTCCAAAACTGGCAAGAAGCTGAAGTCTTCTGCTAGAGGAAGTGTCCCAGATTGCCAACTGAAGGCATGTTCAGGCATCTTTGTCTCTGGCTGCAACTCTGAAACTGGTGTGGCAGGTTGTGGCTCAGGCTCGCTTGATGTGACTTTGAAGCTTGTAGATGACCATCATTTCCCCCCCTGTCAGGTACAAGGTGAGAAGATGGAGAAAAATCAACTGCAAGACTGTTTAATACTCTGGAACAAGTTCTAACATGCGTTTGGAATATCTTCTTGGCTGTTGATGCCCATTGCCAAGAAGCGATCCATCCAAGATGAATCTTTGTTCTTGCAGGACGCTTGTTTCTGAAGCATCTGTGTGAAGAATGGCTGGTTTTATGACAGTGCTTACATGGATGAAGATCAAAACAGTGATCTTTCAGATGGCCAACTCGGTCACAGTGTTGGAATTTCACAATCTGTTGTTGTTGTTGTTGTCGTGGAAGAGGGGCAGAATCTGGAACAGTTGAAGCTGAACTGTCATAAGGAGCAGGTGAACTATCATTAATGAAACCAGCACTCTGAAACTGAATGGGCTTGGCATAGTCTGGAATATGAAAGGACAAGTCCTTGTCATAACCAAGACCAGTTCTGTGCTTGTTGTGGACAAGCTGTTCCCAAGGTCTGATGATGGGCTTGGGAAGTGCAGACTGAACCTCTGCATCTGCATGTAACTTTGCTGCTTTATCTGAATGAACTGTAACATTATTGACTTGCTGTTTATGGGAGTCTGCTTCATTGTTCTGAACAGAAACAGGTTCAGAATGATGACTCCACTGGTGTAATTCTTCCTGCTGTAGTTTTGTTTCAAGCTGCAAAAACTCAATATTCTCATGTGCAGTTTGCAGAGAGGTTTGGATGTCAAAGAGAGTTTCTTTGTTAACTTTGACCATCTCATCAACATTGGAATGAATTAGGATATTCAATAACTTTAATGCATCTTCAAGTCTGGCCATTTTTCTTCAATGTCACTTAAAAAACACAACTGAGGCAACAACAACAGAAAAATAATATTGTACTCTTACTACAAGATATTGTAAGGGCTTATCAAGTGGCAACAATGTCGCGAAAATGGTTGATGGAGCAGGACCTGAGTAAGCTGGATGTTACCAAGTTAAACTACAATAAACATTTCTCGTCAAGCTACAATAAACATTGGTACAATTGGGCACATGGTAAATCAACAGTCCACAGTTCGTTTCAAGAATGAACTGGAGCATAACATCACCAATGCAAGAAAAATATATAAATGTGAAGATGAGCGCTGTCCTCAACTTCAAACTTCAGAGCATCTAGCTGCTATGGAAATCATGCAAAATCTCTACAAGAAACTGCTCCAAAATCTCTACAAGAAACTGCAAAAAAATGACTTCCAAAAATGTCTTCAAAAATGCTTCAAATTCACTTCACAATGCTGATCACTTCTCCACGAATCACTTCACTCAGAGGTTGTTTCAAATTGTTCCATGGACAACACCAAATCTGCTTCTTGTTAATCTGAGAGGAAACCTCCAGATAATTGTACAGGAAGGTTGCAAAAATAGAATTCCATGCATGCACATATAAACAGAATACCAACGGATTCACTTGGCCTGATTTGATCGTCTATGACTGTCAAAATGGCATCAATTCAATGACGATGCCAAGCATTTTGCAGCTCCACTCGTAGGCATATAAAATCCTCGCACTTTTACAAATAGAAAGCACCACAACACAAGACTTTGATGGCCAACAATGAAGCTAACTGTATCTCAAAATTTTCAGACCTGCAGAACAAAGAATGACGATCCAAAGTGCATGCATCAAGAGTAGTGTTGCTAAAGCTACCAAAGACGGTACTCTGCTCTCATATATGTTATGAAATGATACCCAGGTGCTTTTCTTGACATCAAAACATGGCCCAAAAAACTAAAGTAGTTGCTACATAATCAAGTTTGTTAAAAAAGAAACGTGTTGAGGATAGCCCCTAAGAGTCATCAAAGTTATCCGCAGGAATTATGAGCGCAAGTCATATGAAGGGCTCTATTTCTTTTTTTTTGGTTCATATTTGAGTTCCAGTGAGCACCCCGATATTCACTTTAAATACATTGAAGCAGCAGCAAAAACTGGTCAAATCAAAGAGGTGGAGAGAATTTTCTGTTGCAGGTGGTCTGGAATTGACTCTTGGATTTGATTCGCTGTCGGGTTTCATGAAATTGCTCACCCTGGCAGGTCGGGCTTTACATCACGAATCTCCTTGCCTTTCATCTATTGTCGAGAATGCACAACTGAACTGTAAATGGAACGACCGTCACGAATCTCCTTGCCTTTGATCTATTGTCGAGAATGCACAACAGAACTGTAAGTAAATGGAACGAAAAACAACTTGGCTCGTATCTTTACATGGATCACCTCCCTCTCGTCATGCAAGAACAACAGGCACAAAAAACAAAATATCCGATGACCAATATTGATGCTGACTTCGCGGATCTGACTATTATAATGAAGAAATTGAATGTCTGCACTGTTATTAATTCACTATAGAACTACAGACGTTTCATATGCCTGGCGATGAATGCGCAAGTAGGCATTGAATGATTCAGTCGTCTCTCACAAACAGAAATGACCTGCTCCAGAACACCGTCTTCCTGCATCATGCGAACACTGGCTTCACCGTCTTGCGCGCGACCGGGAAGATCCGTGGCTGAGTTTCCATTGAGAATTCACAAGGTATATTTAGTGCAAGAGGTGGGGATTCAACTTGGCTGTTCTGTCTTCACCCAATAGACTTTTAAGACAACCAGCAAGTGATGCAGTTCCAACACGCATATGTATGGTTCATTTTATGCCAGATTTCACATAATACCACAAACCTCATGAAATGCACCACATGGTGTTTATAAAAGAGGGCTCAATGCAACACATACCATCTCATTCAACACACGATTTTCAAGAAATATTCAACGCAATCTTTAAAAACTGTTCAACGTATACCACAGCCTTCAAAAATGACTGATGCACAACATGGAACAACACATACCGTTCACATCGGTCATTAACGCACAACAATATGCATAGTTCACGACGGCAGGGGTTTCAACCAGCGTATTCAACACAGGGTCATGTTTGACCAACACACCATAATTTTCAGAGCGGATCAAATCAATGCACGACGGGCTCTGGACTCCTCTCAACACCATCCATCACAAAGAATATACAACCATTTGGACCCAACCCACAATATTAAAATAAAGAAGGAACTAATGCAGAGGAAGTTACCAACTCACACCAGTGTTTGCAGCATCCTGATTAAAAACAATGTAACGTAAAAACGTATGGGTAGGTCTCGTGAAGAAACTTCGGCTTCTAACGGGTGTCTTTATCTCCGGCAATAAATGGCCTGACAAAAAACGTTTAATGTCATTATCACGACAAACGCCGTTGAATGTCAGAAATCACCCTACTCGACACTCTCATGCAATCCAGGCAGGCTGTATTTGACCCATTTTCAGTGCTTCTGACCAACTCAGCGCTTTTCAAAAAGCGTTTATAAACAGTCACGAAAGCCAAAGAAATTTAAATTGTCAGGACAAGAGCGCAGGCATAATTTGAAGGACAGAGGGCGTAAGTAACGCACAAGGGAGAGCGCAGGTATAATTTCAAGGGTCAGACAGAGAGTCTTAAAATAGCCGGAGTCAGGGAAAGGTGCAGGACTGACATGTACATAACAGGCCACAGAAAAACAAGCGGCTTTGATACCATGTTAAACTCACATGGACAACACAAAATATATGAAAGATAAATCAGTGAGTTCATTTTTTTTATTAACATAAGATACACATTTATAGTACAATAGGTGACTCTTGGGATTTAGATCCCAAGGTCTCTTGGACTGCTTTTGTCCATTCAAATTCCACACTAACCCTTTAGGATTAGGTGTCCAACAAAATTACACAAAGATTCGGGTATATGGGTGTGAGCTTGCCCCATTCAAGCTACCTAGATATGTTCCAATGAGACTGTTTGCATTGGAATACTATAGACAGATGATACACTCAGATTTGACACATTTCACTGAGGCCAAAAAGAAAACCCAACTCAGAATCAGGGATCACTTAGGCCCAATTGTCTACAACACTAGAGAAGCATGGAGAGAAGCAGAAAGAATTCTAGAGGATGATCTGAAATTAAACAAAAGTTTTAGTTGGACTCCATATGACCCTCATAGTTTTATCTGTGATAGAAGAATGAAAAACAGAGTATCACCATACTTGCATCACAGAGTTCCAGAGATTGAGTAATTTTCTAATATGGATGAATGGAGGGAAGGAACTCTAATATAAAAAGATAGTGAACATGTCAATATAGAAAATGTAATGAAGGATCTTGAAAAAACACTTGACCTGGATTCTTTTGGACAGGTACAATTTGAGACTTCTCAAAAGACAGCATCAGGCATCAGTGCCTCAACAGCTGATACCTCACAGAAGCTTCCACCAGAGACCAGTGCACCACCAGTATAAACATCCCAGGGAAGGGAACAAGACACTAGCAATCAGGCAACAGAACAATCTACCATGTCTAAACAGCCTATAACTTCACAGGGGCAGACTCAAAAATAGGCACAACCATCTCAACTCAACATGGGAGAGCCCCTAATTTTGAAGACTCCTCTGAACGAGGAAAAGATCAAAAAGAGAGACAGGGAAGTAGCTACCCCTGCCAGTTGACCATTAGAACAACCTGGTGCTAAGAGGCATAGGCTAAACCCTCATTCAGAAGAGGAATTTTTTGAAGATACTACTGATAGTCAAATAAAAGGTGGTGTAGATAGTCATCAAACTTTCCCAGTAGGTGGGACACCATCCAATTCTCAAAGACAAGAGCTGGAGAGAAAATAGAGTGTTGAAGTGTCATCTTCAGGTCCCCGGAAATGACAACCTGGATATTAAAAAGAAATTAAAGGAAATAAAGGCTAGGAATGAGCCATTGAGGATCCAAGTCTATAATCAGTATTTAGAAATGGCACCCACCAATCAGAACAGGTTGATGTCAGCTTATGACATCAAGGAGGGCAAAATGCAAATGAACTTCTTCAAGCCCAAAGTGCAGTAGCCTCAAACAAGGGCACATTATCTTTAAACAAATTTTTAGGTTATGGCAAAAGATATTCATCCCATGGACCAGATTGAGTTACATAAAAAAATAGGGGAAATGGTGTATTCAACGTTGATTAGCAAAGCCATGATGGCCCAAATATTATAAAATTCTTTGAATAATACAACTGCCCAACTATAGCTGGAAAAAACCTCCTCACAGGCTAAAGACAACATAATTAAATCTTTGGAGGAATTAGTGATTGGATTGGGTCATAACCCAAAGGATGTGAAGGCAGCAGAGGCCTTAATAAAGAAGAAAGATGAAGACATAGCTGCCTTGAGAAAGCAGCTAAAGTTGCCACCATCAAGACATCCACAAACTGCAGAAGTTGTCCAAAAGAAATCTGAAGAAGAGCTTATGGACTTAGTCCTAAAGCTTAATGAACAGTTGAAGGAAACTGAGCAAGAGTTAGAAAAATCACTGAAGAGCAAGCAGGGAGAGTCGACCTCTCAGCCTCCAAATGTGATTCCAGTAGTTTCCACTGTAGTCCCCTCAACACTTGGAACAACTCTGGCACCAAATGTCCCCGTGGTCACAGCAGAAGTAATTACAGGAACAAAAACAGTAGGAACAACACAGGTAGGTACTTCAGGTTTAAGCACAGAAGAATTGATAAAGTCAATGGAGGAGATGAAGCTCCAAGTCTCAGAATTGTAGAAGGTAAAAGAACAATTTGTTACCTTAGAACAGAAATATGATCTTTCTAAAATTAATTTTGCTGAAAAGGTGAGGGAGAATAAAGGATTGGCTCAGCAAGTGAAATCACTAGAGAAGGACCTCACTTTTGGTAAACCCTTAGCAGACACTAGGAATATTCTTTGGACCAACATCACTCAGTCAATAAATGATGCTTGGCCATCAATACAAATAATTTTTGAACAAATTGATTTAGTAAAAGTAGCTCTCGAAGAAATCCAGAGAACTAAGGAAGAATTAGGAAAAAACCCTGAGGAAGCCACCATGCTAATAAATTTTTTGAATAGAAAAAATAAGTACCAACTAGAAGATTTGGGCATTAAAGACAGAACGGGGACTATTCTAGAAGTCAAGAAGGTATTGACCAAAAGGTCTCTCATGCAAAATTTGGAAAGGAGATGTCAGAACATGCAAGAAGACATTAATACTTTTATGGAGAAATTTGGTATTTTTCAGAGAAAAGGACTTCCCAGTCCTTTAGTAATTAGTGATAAATTAATGAGACACATAGACTATGTTGACAGGTTGGCTCAATATGCAAATAATCAAGCTGGTTCATCAACTAGTGCATCTGCACCAAAGGCACTCCCTAAAGGCAAAGTTCTCTATGACAACCTTGTTGGCATTATGATTCTGGTATGGCTCTATGTTACAGGTGTTGTACTTGATGGCAACTCTCTTAAGTGGCAATGCTCTGTTCAGGCTCTCAAAATGTTGGAAAATAAGAGGTATGCAGGTACACCGTACAAAAGCTGTGGACCCACCGGAATATCATAGATAAAGTGTGTACATACCCGCAGGTTACCCATTCATGAGGTGCGGACCCCCAGTTCACTCACTTCAAGGTAGAGAAGCGCACTCACGTGGGGTTTCTTATGTTTGGCCCGTGGTATTTAGCTCGCCGTTCTTAATTCTATGGTTTTGGCCCGTGGTATAGGATCTAATTTAGCCCCGGTTTGGATCCCTTGTATTGGTTATTGATGGTTTTGTCCCATGGTGTGAATAAGGGCTTGACTATAAATAGGGAGGGAGATCACTTGGCTAATGCATCTTTTGCAAATTGAATATCTTAAGATCTGAAATATTGGGTTATCAGTTTAAAAGCTTGATCTATATAAAAATGAAGTTGAAAGTGAATCTATGAAGTGTGATCTCTCGGGCGCATGATCAGATCTGGGCCTCTGACTATCTGTGGCACACTGGTGGACTGCCAATTTGGCCCTAATCAGAGGTTCGCAGGTAATTAACTATGCAAGTGCGGGGGTACGCAGAGCAGAAGAAGGTGCAGTGCGTGGGTACGCACAGCAGAAGAAGGCGCAATGCGTGGGTACGCAACGTGATAGAGGTTCAGGTGTGGAGGCACAGTGAAAGTACGCGGCGCTACAGAAGCCGCAGGTGCGTAGGTACGCAGCGCGATAGAGGTTCAGGTGCGGAGGCACAGTGAAAGTACGCGGCGCTACAGAAGCCGCAGGTGCGTAGATACGCGGCGCGATAGCATCTGAGGGTGCGTGGCCACAGTAGCAGTACGCGGCGTGATTGAAGAAACAGTGCGTGGGTACGCGGTGCAGTGGAAGGCTCTCTGCGGGGATACGCAGAGACGCAGAAGGTGAAGTGCGGAGCCACGCAGCCCAGATAAAGAAAAATTGCGTATCTGTCCTAAAACATTTGTAGATCATCTTCTATTTATTGCTGCAGAGTTCTGGGTTTATATTTCTGGTACTATCTTTCTGTTTACAGCATTCTGAGAAGTTGGGTAATTCTTGGTTGATTGTATAAGGAGTTTGGGTAATTTGCATGTACTTGATGTTTATTTGATATTCTTGGATCCAGTTTGAAAATTTATGAAAAGTGGTCCTTGAAAGAAAAGAAGTAGGGGGTTGTAGCTCCCTTCCAGGAGAGACTGGAAAACGAGAGAGAGTTGTAGCTCTCTGCAGGTTGCAGCCTGCGTACTGGTAAAGGACTGCACCAGTACAAAATCATTGTAAAAGGAGTTTCTAATTGAAAGAAGATAGAGACATATTGCAGCAGGTGGTTTTCACCCACATTGGGTTTCCACCTTATATCTGGTGTTCTTTGGTGTGACTATCTATTTTTCTTGTTCATGCTCATTGTTTTATGGTACTGACATACAAGAATAATTCAAAGTATAAACAAGGAAGATTTATTAAAAAGAACTTGATAATACTTATTCACCCCCCCTCTCAGTATTATTTCCAACAAACCCAGAGAACCTTTTCTATGTGGAACATGAAATAAAACAACTGTTCCGAGTTCAGCCTAATTTTTTAAAATACACCGAGGCTGATGAGATCTTAAGAAAACTTCAAAGGACCAGAATACCAAAGGAATATTGGTGGATGGATATGACAAAAATTTTGTAATTTTCCTTAGTAAAAAGATAACTTTTCAATTTTTACCATAGTCAATTTTGGTAAAAGAGGGTGAACAAGGATCAAAACAGGTAAAGAGTATCAGAACAGGTCAAAGTGTATCAGTAAGAAGATGAAAAGTAGAGCAGCTAGCACTGATTTACGAAGAAGGAAACAAGATTATTCACCATAGGGTCTGCCTCCAGCTCATTCACAAAAAGAGGGACAACAAGCCATCGGTTCACTTTATCTTCTATCTTTGAGACCATCTGTCTCTACTTTATGTAACATATAGTTAGCTTTCCTAGATTATATCTCTCTTTGTTATGAGATATTTTATTGTAAAAATTTTGTATAAATACTCCCTCATTCAGAGTATTGAGGGTGGATTCTTAGACATTTCTGTAAGATTGATTATTTTGGAAAAGAAGTACTGTTGGACAATTTTTTGTATGGTTGGTTGGATGAAGGAATAATACAAAGGACTTTTCACAGGATTCATGTGTCAAACACCGGAAAAATAAGTATCTATATCTCATGTGTTATTGTTTTCTTGTTTAAATATTTCAATTGTGTTCCATATCTGAATATTAAACGAAAAAGTGTAATTTAGAAAGTGCTTAAGTGCAATCTGTCTTTAAAATCATTTTTATTCTAAATGTTTTCTTCTAAACTATCATAGGCAGTGAATTCTTAATTGCTTCCGCTTCTTAGTTTATCATTTTAGTCATTTAAAAAAAAAATCTTAATTGCTTTTTATTGGTGATCAGTCACTTTCCCTCTCTTAAAACATGTTGAAGTATTCTTAATTTCCCTTCATCCCTTTTAAGTCCATCCCATCCTTCTCAAGTTACCATTTGCTCCCTGTTTAGCTATCTTGCCATGTGAAGCTTTTGTTGAAAATCTAAGTCCAGTTAAGCCATATTTAGATTGACTCCATAGCCCAATGGCCTGAAATACTTAATCCTACCCATCTACTCTTGAATTCCACCACCAAACACAATCAAAACCCCCAAGCTTTCATAACTAGCCTAATATCTGATGAAACAAAGCTAAATCTTAAAGAAAGAGCCCTCTCTGGTTACAAATTGGCTAGATTCTGTATCTAAAAGTTGGTTTGTGGTTACCTCGGATCCCTTTCCCTCTTCTTACAACTTCAGGGAAAATCTGAGTGATAACATACTGGCGACTCTACTGTGGAAACCAATGCCTTAGTCAAATAAATCTTTAAGAAAGTTTAAATCTGAAACCTAAAGCATCTTAAGGAAGTCATAGAAGTTGTTTGTTTGATATCAATTAATAAAAACCAAAAACAAAAACTTGAAAACATGGCTTCAGAAAGGACTCGTTACACTAGAGCTAATCCTGATCCCAATCCACCACAACTGTTTGAGAATCCTAATCTGATCCCCAAAATTCTTAGGAGACAAGAAAGTCAAGAAAGTTCAGCCAGTTCCCAGCCCACTTTCAAATCAACATATTGTCCTTTTTGGTGGATTTACCTTGAAGACGAACCCTTTGATGAATACTTTTAGACCTATTTTTTTAGGACATCTTCCGATTCTGAATTAATTGACCTGATCCCATACCCTTTATTCATCAAAGAGTTACAACTTGAAGCTGTCAGCTTGTCAATTGATAGACATTTGTAGAACTCACTACAATTTGATCTTACCACTGAAGGAACACCTAATCCCTCTGTAATCACTACTGCTTCTGCAATCTCATCACCATTTCCTCATACATCTCAACCTCAAACCACTCCACATCAACCCATCACCTCCAGCCCTCCATACACAACTCAAACGCCCATTGTTATCCCAACCCAGCTATTGTTTCATCATTATCTCTAGCAATGGAAAACAGATATGCTCCTCTGGTATTACCAGCCAATTTAGGTGCCATGCCCCAGGATTACCAAAGTAAAATCACTCAGTTTGATGGTACTGGTACCTATACATCCCAACAACACACCAAAAAGAGGACTGCTTATTTTGAAATTTATGAAATAGATGTTGATGATGTACGAATGAGAATATTTGTTCAGAGTCTAACTAGGGAGGTCAGAACTTGGTTTAGAGATTTAGTAGTAAATAGTATAGATAGCCTAGAAACTCTCCATAGAAAATTCCTAAACTGATGGGAGAAAAAGAAATATCCTCTTCAGATTTTATTTGAGTATGAAAACCTAAAGAGAGGAACACAAGAAACTGTGTAGGATTATTGCACTAGATTCAACAATGTCTATAATTCCATCTCTCAAAATCTTAGGCGTCCACCTGATTTAGCCTTAATCAAATTCCCATATGGATTTGATTCTGACATGGCCTTCCAGCACAGAGAACGAGCCCCTCACACTCTAGAAGATATGCAAAGTATCGCTGTCAGTGTTAAAGCCAACCTGATTTCTAAAAGAGCTAAAGCTAGGAGTGAAAGGAGAATACCTTTAAAGGAAGAAGCCACACCCTTTGAATAGAAACTAGATGCTATAATTAAAGGGATGGATAGACTGGGAGACAGGGTGGAAACAATTGAAAGAAAAGCTCCTTGGGATGGTCAGCCAAACAACACAGGGAGAAATCCTAATTTCAGAAAAAACCAAAATCAGAACACTGGGAAGACTGGTCTAGACCAAAACATTAGACCTCCTTTCCAAGAGAACTATGCAGAAGCTTCAAACTCTAATGAACCAATAGAAGACACTCAAATAAATCTGATGGGACTTAGTAATGAGAGAGAAGTTTTCTTGACATAAGAGGATCAAGAGGCCCACATTCTTAAACAATTTCAAACTCAGTCAGGTGAATCATTCGACTTTAGGGAAGGATATGACACAGCCATCTATGAGGTGCATAAGCAATACAACCTAAGGAGTAGGAGAATTGATGTTCCTGAAGCAAACAAGCAAAAGGCTCCAAAACAGCCTATAAAAGGTAAGACAGTCACTACACCTGTACATATTCTTTCTAGATCATACCCTAACCCTTTTAATCCAATAATTGTGTTGGAAAAAATACTGAGAGGGGGGGTGAATTAGTATTTTCAAGTCACTTATTTTCTTTTTCAAACCCAGATCATATACGCTACTTCAATTAAATAAAACTGGGTATATACACAACTACAGAGAAGGAAACCCGCATATGCAATGCAGAATTATAATTTAATTTATCTTACTGATGTTGATCATTAATTTGTGTATTAGGATCAAATAAACAGTAACCAGAAATAGTAAAATAGATCTGAAGACAATCACACACACAAGAACACAAGATATAAGGTGGAAACCCAATGTGGGTGAAAACCACCTATTGCAATTCGTCTCTATCTTCTTTTAATTAGAGACTTCTTTTTACAATGTACTGGTGCAGTCCTTTACCAGTACGCAGGCTGCAACCTGCAGACATCTACCACCCTCTCTCGTTCTCCAGCTTCTCCTGGAAGGGAACTACAACCCCCTTAGCTCTTGCACTAGCCAAGATACTAGTACGTAGGTGCTGGCTTACAGAAGGCTACAACCTTCTCTTTCTTCCAGGGACCACGTTTCATAAATTTTCAGACTGGATCCATGAACATCAATCAATCATCAAAAATTTCTGCATCAAACAATCTCCTTTTCACCAATTAGAACTGAATCAAGTAGATACTTCTCTGATAGCTGTACCCAAAACACAGTAACAGTAACCACACACCAAATTTTGAACCCAGAACACTGCAGCAATAAACAAAAGCAGCTAGATCACAACTCAAAATATATATGCTACTTCAATAACCTAAAACCTGCGTGCATACAATTCTGTGTTTGCAGAAACCTGCGTATACGCTATTTTTATTCACTGAACCAGCGTGTATATGCGCCTTCGCTTTACTGAACCTGCGTACAGATCTATAAGGGATAATTCACGCTTTCAAATATTCAGACCCATATTATCAGATTTATAGATCAAGCATGCGCCACATATAACAGATCAAAATCATACAAAGATACTACCATTCAAGGCTAAAGATTATGACCCATCAATAGAACTTATCCTTCTCTTTGCGCTAAGGTTCCTCCTTCATTCAGATCCAGATCTGCACCATAACCTCAATCACCAATTTCAGATCTAGCAAAAATTAGATATTCAATTAATTCATATGCTCCTTTGCCAAATGATCTCCTTCCTCTTTTGTAGTCTTAGGCCTTTCACAATACCACGGTCCAAAACCATAATAAAACAATACCATGGACCCAATACTTGGGATCAACACTTCTGACGAGATACCATGGTCCAAAACCATAGGTTCAAATACCAAGGACTAACTACCACGGACCAAAAGTAAGTTCTCCAACATATACGCACTTTTCCTTGTGTGAAAGTGCGTGTATATGCACACGCGCCTTTGTAACGTCTAACCCGCATGTATACGCGGTTTAGTCTAGATGAACCTACGTATATGTCTTTTCCTTCATTTTGAAAGCCTGTACTGAGATCTGTCACCAAAGAGAGTTGCCATCAAGGACAACACTTGTGCCATAGCTCCAAACTTGTGCCATAATGCCAACAAATTGAAGATGTCTCTGATAATCAACCAAACAGTAAACAACCCTCCACTTCTCTTCCTTCCAAGGGAAATGTGGAAGAACCACCAAAAGTTGGTCTAGGAGAAAATGCTAATTTTAATTCCACTCCTGAAAATGAGAAAAACATAGAAAACCCAAAAAATAGAGAGAATCCTACTGTTCGGAACCCAAAAGTCCAAACAGAAAAACCATTTAATCTAGAAAATGAGGTAGGTAAGATGAAAATTGTTGTTCCATTGTCTGAATTAGCTAAACATGAAACCTACCGAAGTCAAATCAATAGATCACTAAAAATAGTTGGAACTGAAGACTCAGTTAATGTTTTTGATGACCGGCCTGAATTAATCTTTGGCCCAGAAGTGAATGGAAAACCATTAGAAGGAGGAATTCCTCCCTTCTATGTAAGCTTAAATATACATGATAAAATCCTTCACAACACCATGTTTGATTCTGGGGCATCTCATAACCTTATGCCCAAGTCTGTAATGGAAAAATTAGACCTAGACATCACTAGACCATACAAATATCTCTTTTCTTTTGATTCTAGTCACATGAGATGTTTAGGATTGATAAAAGACTTATGTGTCTCATTGGTTCAATACTTTGCAAAAACAATTTTAATGGATATAGTGGTAGCAGATATACCACCAAAATATGGTATGTTATTGTCAAGATCCTGGGGTGCTAAGCTTCAGGGATCTCTTCAATTGGACATGTCCTATGCTACTATCTCGATTTTTGGCCAACCTAAGAAGCTATATAGAGAAACTTTGATGAAATATGTAGTAAGTAGTCAGGAAAAACCACAAAATTTCCCCATCTACTCAGTACACTCTGATATGGACTCATTCATTCTTTACAATGCAGAAACCAATCCTCCCAACATTTTAGAAGTTTCAACAACAGAATCAAAAGAAATAAAAAAAGGAAAATCAAGTGTTCACATCCAGGAACTCTCAGAAAATAAAGAAATATCAGGTAACAATGAAAAACCAGATTCCATTGTTAAACAAATTCGTACCACCCTTCACACCAATTATGAGCATGAAATTCTTTGGCATTTATAATTTGATGGCTCAGTCAATAAATTAGGGGTAGGAGCAAGAGTTTGGGTGTACAATCTAGAAAATGACCATGCTGAAGGCCATGCCTACAGATTAAATTTTAAGTGCACCAATAATATGGCAGAGTATGAAGCTCTCTTGCTGGGTCTAAAACTTGTCAAAAGATTAGGAGCAATTTGAGTATCTGTAATACGATATTTTGAATTAATCATTAAATAGATCAAAGGGAAATATTTAACCAGGGATCCTAGGTTATGATACTATAGAGGACCAATCATAGAGATTCTTAATACTTTTCTGGAAACTCAGCTTGCTACAATCTCTAGAAAACATAACTTGCAAGCCCAAAGTTTGGCAATGTTTGCCAGCACCTGCAAATTACCTTTCGAACCTAATCATCAGTTCACTGTTGAGATTAGACATAGACCAGTCATACCTGATAATCTAAAGAATTGGTAGGTGTTTGATAGTGATGAGCAGATTAATAACTTCTTAACTCTAGATGAAGAATTTTCTAACAGTTACATAGATGTTGATACAATCATTAATTCAAATCAAATAGATGAGGTAGAACTAAACATTTCAGAAGAGAGTTCAATTCAAATGCTTCATCCCACAAAGTTCACTAAAAAAGAAGTTTAAGAGCTTAAGCAAATGAACCTTGATGAGATAATTGAAGAAGAAACAAAGGTCATTGATTTAAAAGACTATCATCTACCTAAAGGTTTAACTCCTCTAGAAGACCTCTTTGATTCCAATGACATTCCCAAGAAACCAAATATGGAACCATTAAAGGCAGACATTGAAGAATATAACTTAGGGATAGAGGAAAATCCAAAAATGATAAAACTATCAAAATCTTTACCCCCTGATCAGAAAATAAAGTATGTTGAACTCATGAGAGAATTCCAGGATGTCTTTGCCTGGAGTTATGAGGATTTGAAATCATATGACACCTCTATAATTTAGCATACTATCCCTCTAAAAGAAAATCAGAAGCCATTCAAACAAAAACTCAAAAGAATCAACCCTGTATTATTACCATTGATTGAAAAAGAAATTAAATGTATGTATGAAGCAGGGATAATTTCCCCTATTAGATTTTCAGAGTGGGTGTCTAAACTAGTACCTACTAGGAAGAAAACCGGGGAAATAAGATTATGTGTTGATCTGAGAAATGTGAATAAGGTTTCTCTGAAGGATAATTACCCTTTACCTAAGATGGATCATATTTTGCAAAGGGTAGTAGGTTCTTCTAGAATTTCACTTTTAGATGGGTTTTCAAGGTATAACTAGATTCTGGTTCATCTTGATGACCAAGAGAAAACTGCTTTTACAACACCATGGGGTACTTTTATGTACATAAAAATGCCATTTGGACTCAAAAATGCAGGAGCGACTTTCCAAAGAGCAATGGACATTGCCTTTGCCAAAGAGATTCATGATTTTCTTATTATATATTTGGATGATCTTGTTAGAGTCGGTCTGGTCAGTCCTTTGTCAGAGATGAAAATCATTTATGCATTTCATTTTTAGGTGTCCCGCTCCATTCACTCAGCTGCATTCCGCTAGGGGCATGCCATAATCTAACGGAGAAGGTCATACTAGTCATTTCCCCTCATGTCTGGCTCCTGCTGGCTTATGTCTTTGTGTCAAACAATCAAAAAGTCCACAACAGTCAAGGTCTGATCCTTTGATGGAAAAAAGTCATATTTGGTCATTAGGTCCAGGGATTGATCAATTTGGTCTTTAAATATGTCTATTAAAGCCATGCAGGCTAGAGGGATGCTCTTGCAACATAATGATCCGCAGAGTTTCCCCACCATATTGACAGACTTCGACTATTCTTCAAAACTCTGTTTTCAAGAAAAGTCAAATAGTGTCATTTATGACAAAATTTTCAAAAAGAGTCGACAATTGATTTCTTCAGGTGCAGTCATGGCTTCTGTGGCCAAAGTGCTCTGTCATGCAATCCCTACGAAAAGTGTCGAAAATTTCATCATTTGAGCTCAAAATCCAAAGAAAAAGTGAAAATCAGGGTGTATTAAAGTCAGTGAAAAAAGTGTTGAAACAAGACATTAGAAAAGTGGGTTTTTGAAAAATTTAATTTAAAAATGACGTCCAAGCCTATATACACAAATATCACCATAAAACAAGCTCATTGTGCAAGCAAGGTGTTGGAAGAAGGGTGCAAGGTCGTGAGTTGAAGAATTAGAGCAATTTGGAGCAACTTTGGGTGATCTCAGAGCGCGCGGCGCACATAGGCAGGAGCACGACACACTCACCGGGTGCGGCGCACACAGAGCTTGCCCACTGTTGAAAATTACCACAGGTGTGGCGCATACCCAGCGCAGGGTGCACTAGGTTTTGCGCGTGGTGCACATAGACCAAGGGCCGAAAACACTGCCAAATCACTCCAAATTTTTGTAGAGCTCTGCTATTTTCAAGGTAGGCAACCTACATCCACTTGTGCATCAAATTTGGTAGAAATATGATGGTTTTATGCCTATAATCAAATGCAATTTTTTTTTTAATAAAACAAACATAAGAAGACATCAAGAAAACCATGATGCTAGGGTTTGTGCTACAATGACATTGCTGCCAAGGTGTTTTTCCTACCCTACCCCTATTACTAATTCCCCTATGCCATTTTCCCCATAATCACTACCCTAACACTACTAAATCATACTCCCTTTCCCCCTTCCCCTATTTCTCAAAAAACCCAAACCCTACCTTGCCAACAACACAAACACTACCCTATCAAAAGACCCCAAAACCCCTTGTGTATCCCTAAATAAAATTTTCCTATAAACCCCTATTCCCATTATATTATCCCCCATCCTAATGCTCCCTCTTTAATTGTCCCCTTGGTGGTAGATTGTCAAAACAACTACTAGCTTCATTTAAATCAAAGGGCAGCCTAAATTCAGTTTACAAAATAGCAGTTATGGCATCCGAGGTTTCATCAGAATATGAGGAGGAGACCCACAATGATACAGTTTCAGGAGAACAAGCCCCCAGGAGACATCACCAGAGTGGCAAACATGTTAGAGATGAGCCAAACACCCTCACCGAGTTGTAGGCATGCCCTCTTGCTATGTCATGCTTCCAGCACTTACCATGTTTCGAATTTTGTCAGAGGGTGGAAAATGTCAGAGTTCATCATGAGTTGGCCTGTCTTTTTGCACTTCACCTACATGGAGGACAGTCTATCTTGGTTGGGGTCACATTCACATTGACACCTGAAACCATATCAGTGGCAACAGGCATACCAAACATTGGAGAATAGTGGCATAATAAGAAGAAGGTGGAGAGGCATCATTATGAGCCTTACATTAAGGCTAGCTGTTTGAGCCAGCTCACGAGAGTTTTTCCATTCAGATTTTTGAGAGATGAGTATGCTCCACTCATGAAATTGATCATGAAGTACTTCAATTGTGAGGGGAGGTTTTCTCGCCTTGATGCCTATCACATTAGGTTTCTCATGCACTTTACCAAGGTGTGAATGATGAACCTCCCATTTTTCATTTGCGGGAACATAGAGAGGATGAAAAATTTCATGCAGCACAAGACCCCTCAACAACAGCTCAACATTGTTTATCACTTTGCTCTTATCCGGATTTTGGTGGACCATCAGTTGGGATTGCAGGGTATTGCTTGGGAGGACTTCATCTCTCGTGACTTCTTCAGTGATCCACAGGTAGTATCAGAGGCAGATCATGAGATAGGAGGCCCATCTCATTAGTATGAGCGACATGAGACTGCTACTATGCCAGTATACATCACTTATCAGAGAGGCAGTAGACCCTTATTTGCAGCAGCAAAGCGAGTGTTATCTCCACCCGGGGTGGAAGGGGCCTCGCTTTCGACATCAACATCATAGGAGCAGGGAAAGGGTAAGGAGCCAGTACAGGAGGAAGGGCCATCCGGTGAACGGGAGACCGAATTCGTTCTCCTCCATGATGGTGAGACAGATGCAGAGCCAACAAATGCAAAGCTTATAGAGATCATCTAGGAGAAGCAATCTGTAATTGAGTCCTTATCCCTTGACTTGGAGAGGGCCAAGTGGAACATGAAGTACCTGGAGTAGAGAAACAAGCAGCTTGAGGACCAACAGATGATTATGGAGCTGCAAAACATTCGTGAGCATCGCCAAGCTGCTCAAAGAAGAAGGGTTGAGCTCACATCTTTGGAGCAAGAAATCAATGAGGATCGGGAGGCCAACCTTGAGAGGGTCAACATGCATTTGGAGAGGTTGCTGGACAAGGCCGACCTGAACCTTGCTCTACTGAGACATATGGATTTCCATTACAGGGTGTGAAACATGAGTGCACAGGCTCGAATAAGGAGTTTGACAGCGAAATTGGGGAAAGCAACAAGAAAGGCAAAAGAGGCAAAAGAGAAAGATCGGCTTCGAATCTTGGCTAAGGCTTACTTGGCCCATCATAACACCCCATAGGGAACCTCCAGCCCAAATTTCAAGAAATTTGGAGAATTTTTGGTCACATGGTAATTTTTTGGGCAAAAAATAAGGATTTTCTCCCTGAAAATTCTAGAGCTCCAAATGAGGAATGGTTTGCATTTTTGGATTCAGCATGGAAAATCATGACTACTGGTGTCTGGACAAGAGATTTTGGCAAGGTATGAGTCTCCAAAAGGTCAAAAACACCCAAAAATGGCCTCTCTGCCACTTTTTTGACACACAGGAAGTAGTCTTGGGAGAACGAATATTTGGAGGGGAAAATGAGCACCAAATTCAAAAATTCCAGTGGGGTTAGAAAGTAGACAGGACAGGCTTTCCAAAAATCCCACTTGGACACATTTTGGACACTTGCAAGTGCCCCAAAGAAGCGCGGCACACAGAGAAAATGGCGCGGCGCACAGAGGAAAAATTGCCCAATTTGCTTCCGTTTCGCGAAATTTCGGTTCGCGACTTCTCCAAGTGGGCCCGCTCATCTACACTTTGGTTTTTTGGCACCAAAGGCGACATTTAAAGTGTTTTTTTTCCAGATTGGCTTCTATTCAAGTGGAAAAGGAAGGCAAATGGTCACCCAAGCCAAATGTCATGTTTGTAGCGCTGCACCTGTAGCTGATGTTTGGCTCTCCATTTCCATTTTACAATGATTCGAGTAACTCCCTAACCATTGGGCGTTCTATCTCTTCCTTACACATTCTATATATTGTATGCAAACTATTTGCAAAGGGTTGGTTGGCTTGTAACTTCTAGGAGACTATGGGAAAGAAACTTTGTTTCTTCACTATGTATTTTTGACAGAGAATTAATGAAAGGCAGCGGCTCTGTTTCATGAGATTCTTGTGGTGGTGAGTGTAGCAAATGTGTCTCTTATGTTTTCATATGTATTTCATTATGTTTCATAATTCAATTCATGTTCATTTCCAGTGAAATTTTCTGAGTGAGATTAGGTAGAATTATATTTTATTGCTCTGCCTATGGGAACATTTCATGTTCAGTGTTATTCTTCTGTTGAAAAGGATTCATGTCACTATGCCCTTTTCAATTTCTTCAGCAATCTATTCATGTCGCGGTACCTCAAACTAAATTGTTACATTTTCCGCCTAGCTTGCCTCACGGAATAATCTGTGCCTTTGTATTAAATTCTCTATTCTTTGTTGACCGTTGGTCCCATACCATCCCAGAAGCTCGGTCATTCATGAAAATTGCTTCCTGAATCCCTATTCACTTACTAGCCTAAGGTAAATATTTTATTGTAGGTCATCTCAGACCGTTTTCGATTATCTATTCACTGAGCGTGACTCGGACAGAGCCCTCTCTTGTTCTGGTAGGGCTGGCTACCAGACTGAGCGTGGTTTGTGGTTACCCTAATTTTTGCCTTCCTTCAGCCTAAGGCAGATTTAGGTGCTAACATAGTGGCGACCATACTGGGGACAAACTGAAATCAAATCCCCTTGTTTCATAATAATTCTAAGCTTCCGGATGATGGGCTTAGGATTGGAAACGCTGAGTAAGTTAGTTGTGTCCTGTGATTTTTCTCAATAGCACGCTAGCTTCGAGACGATATACTAGAGCCAATCCAGACCCGGTTCCTCCTCATATCTACGAAAACCCCAATTTGATCCTGAGACTCCTTCGTCAAGAAAGCACCATAACTCCCGTGTTCAAATCCCATTCATGTCCCGACATTTTTGAGTATCTTAAAGAGCTTGAGTTTAACAAACGGTTTGGGATATCATTGTTTGAGTCTAAATCTGAAAGCGCTGTTGATTATACTGTCCCCAATCCGCAATTTCTTGTAGACCTCAAAACAGAAAGAGATAATATGTTAATTGATAATTATATTGCAACACAGCCCCAAACTCCAGTTGCCAGCCCCTTACAAACTATTCACACTCCTCCAACACCTCCAAGGCCAAATCCACCGAAAATGATGGCTGCCCGTTTTTCATCCCTTGTTCTGCCCCAAGTTCTAGATGATATGCCAACAGATTATCAAAGTAAAATCCCATTTTTTGATGGCACTCCTAACAGAATTACTTCTCAGCAACATGTAGACAAAATGGTAGACTTCTATTAACTTCATGAGATTGATGCGGAGAACGTGGCAATGAGACTCTTTGTACAGACATTTTCAGGTGATGTAAGGAAATGGTTCAAAGGTTTGCCAGCAGCAACTATCACTACCTTGCCTGAACTACAAAGACAATTTTTAAACTGGTGAGAATTGAAAAAGAATCCCCTTCAAATTCTGGCCGAATATGAACAAATCAAACGAAACGCTGGTGAATCGGTCCAAGATTATTGTGTTAGATTTAATGCAGTCTATAACGAAATTCCTGATCATCTAAAGACACCTGTGGGACTAGCTATGATGAATTTTCCAGATGGTTTTGATGCCGACATGGCCTACCAATTAAGAGAGAGAGAACCGGCCACAATGGAAGACATGCAGAAAATTGCGGTCAGCGTTGAAGCAAATCTGTTGTCCAAAAGAACTAGAGCAAAAGTAGAAAAGAAGATCACTGTGAAAGAAGAGTCTTATTCAATGGATAAACTACTCAAAAAGGTAGAGCAGATGCTTGAAAGGGTGAAGCTCGACAAGCCTGAGCCACAAGTTAGGAATCCTAACTTCCGTGGCCAGCAGCAGCCACAATATAGAATAATACAGAGAGACTAGTGAACCCAAGAGAAGACAGCACAACAGCCGGTACAAACACCTTTGCAGCAGAATTTTGTGCATGGACCGGAGTCAGATGAGGAAGGGAATGTAATAGGCGAAGAAAAACACCTCTTTACTCCAAATGGTCTACCTACTTACATTACCGAAGAAGAAGAATGTGCAGAGAATTCAGCTGCACACCAAGACACGGATTTCATTCTAGCTAGTGACACTGTTCTAGAAGAAGAATCAGAGGTGTATAAAAGGGGGTATATGAATTCTCCGTCCGCACAGTAGCAGCGATATTCACTTAGAAATAGAGATGTGCCAGCCAAACCAATTCAGAAAAAGAAGGAGGTTGAAACAGCAAAGAATGATTCATCAGCTACACAAAGAAAAGGAAAGGAGGCAGTTGGTCCGGAGAGCAGCAAATCAAAATCAGTAGAACAATCACAGCAGCAAGCTACATCAAAGGAAAAAGAAAAGAAAGAGATCCCAGTCAAAGAGGTAGAAAAGACTCCCGCTTTTAGCTTAGAGAATGAGATTTCTAAGTTAAAGGTATCCATCCCCTTGACTGAAATAATGAAGAACAACAGTTATAGAGGACAAATATCTAAGATGTTGAATTTGGACCCAATGTCCGACATGGTAAATGTAGAAGATGATCAGCCTGAAATGATTTTTGGACCAGCATCGAATGGTGAGTCTCCTGATAGTGATGTGCCACCCTTCTATATCAGTTTAAGATTGCATGATTTTGTGTTACACAATGCCATGTTCGATTCTAGAGCTTCTCACAATCTCATGCCCAAGGCTATCATGGATAAGCTTGGTCTGGACATCACCCAGCAATATCATGATCTCTATTCATTCGATTCCAGCAGAGTAAGATGTATAGGACTCATCAAAGACTTGGTTGTGAGTTTGGATTAGCTTCCTATGAAAAATGTTTTGATGGATGTGGTGGTAGCAGATATTCCTCCAAGGCTTGGCATACTTCTTTCCAGGTCTTGGGTAGCGAAATTGAAAGGGAAACTACAACTAGATTTCTCCTATGCAATGATCCCAGTGTTTGGACAAATGAGGAAATTATATCGGGAACAAAAAATGAAATATATGATCACAAGCAAGGAGAAACCTATAAATCATCCTATTAACTATGTACATACAGATTTAGAGTCTTTTGTTTTGTTTTCAGATAGTTTAAATGATATAGATAGTTAGATAGTAGAAGCAGATGACATTCCGGAAATAACAGAAAATTTCAGAGAAATTTTGAAGAAAGAAGGACAAGAAAAACAGGAAAATGTTGGGCAATCAACTGAAAGTAATGGACAACAAGCAGACAAGGCACGACAAACAGATTTCCAGCACTTACAAGAGGAGGAAGAAGGCTTGTGGATAATGGATTTTGATGCAGCAGTAGGAAATGATGGCGCTGGAATTGAAATTTGGGTACGCAGTCCTTTCTCCGCCCCAAACAAAGTGCCTAGCAGCGTGAGGGTTTGCTCTTACAAGCTGGCCTTTGAGAGTTAAAACAATGAAGCTCTAATTGCTGGCCTGAAGATTATTAGAAAGCTGAATGCAAAAAGGATTTCGGTATATGGCGACTCCGAATTGGTAATAAAGCAGGTCAGAGGTGAGTATCAAGCAAAACATCCTAGGATGCGGGCCTATCGTAATGCAGTTTTAGACATCTTAAAGTTATTTTCAGAATACACCTTGACATGTGTGCCTCGTATACAAAATAGTATTGTTGATGCTTTTGCCAAGGCAGCAAGCAGTTTGAAGATCCCCATGAACTCCAGCAATATATTTGAAATCCATGTCAAGCATTGTCCAACCATTCCAAACAATCAACGATATTGGCAAGTGTTTCAAGATGATGAGGAGAATAAGGATTTTCTGCTACACAAAGGCAAGTTCAAAGAAACCTCAATTGATGTAGAAAACAATGATGGCAAAGGGAATGGTACAGATGAAGTGCAGATCAATGAAATGGACGTGTTGCAGCTGAAGAATAACATCATTCCTAAAGGCTTGATACCTCTAGAAGAACTTTTTGATTAGGATGATGTAGCCCGCAAGCCAACATTGCAGCGAATAGAGAAGGGTGTAGAAGAGGTCAACATCGGAACAGCTGCCAATCCTATGTCGGTAAAATTGTCTAAAGCATTGTCGCCAAAGATCAAGGACAAATATATTAGTTTGATGGCTTCATTTGCAGATGTGTTTGCTTGGGACTATTCTGATTTAAAGACCTATGACACCAATATTATTCAGCACACGATACCCATCAAGCCCAATCAAAAACCATTTAGACAGAAGCTGAGAAGGATAAATCCAAAGTTGCTGCCATCTATCGAAAAAGGAGGTAAACATGTTGTACAAGTCAGGTATCATTGTGCCCATCAGATTTTCAGATTGGATCTCTAACTTAGTGCCCATACGAAAGAAGACCGGTGAGATCTGCTTGTGCATTGATTTCAGAAATATAAATAAAGTCTCATTGAAGGACAAGTATCCACTGCCCAAAATGGACCATATCCTTCAGCGAGTAGTGGGGGCATCTCGTATGTCACTGCTTGATGGTTATTCCGGATATAACCAAATTTCTATCCATGAGGATGACCGAGACAAGACAGCATTCACCACTCCATGGGGAACCTTTCATTATGCCAAAATGCCTTTTGGTTTAAAGAATGCAGGTGCCACATTTCAGCGTGCAATGGACTTGGATTTTGCGAATGAGAAGGATGTGTTTTTGGTGGTGTAACTGCATCATTTGATGGTGCTTTCCAAATCTGATGAAGAGCACATGCATCACCTAAAAACTGTCTTTCAAAAGTGTAGAAAATATGGTCTATCGTTGAATACTAAGAAGAGCTTGTTCACCATGGAGCAAGGAAAATTACTTGGGTACATCATTTCAAAGGATGGCATTCGTATTGGCCCAGCACGTGTGCAAGCAATTCAGCAAATCGATCTGCCCCGGAATAAAAATGAGATACAATCGTTCAATGGTAAGATGAATTTTCTGCGTCGCTTTGTGCCTAATCTTGCTAAACACTTAAGGGGGATGACCAACATGCTCAAGAAGGACAGCCAAGTGAAATGGACAGAGGAGGCTGTAAAATCTTTCAACTTGGTCAAATTGGCCCTTTCTTCATCTCCAGTTCTAGTCAGCCCGGACTACACTCAGGATTTCATATTGTTTTCATTTGCTTCTGAGCACACTATGGCAGCAGTATTATTGCAGAAAAGAGATGATCATGAAAGACCCTTTGCATTCTTCAGTAGGTCTATAAGAGATGCAGCTTTAAAGTACAACATCATTGAGAAGCAAGCCCTGGCATTGGTGAAGGCATTGAAGGATTTACGGGTATATATCCTACATTCTCACATTCTGGCCTATGTTCCTAATGCTACTGTAAAAGATTTTTAGTGCAGACCGATCCAAAAGGAAGAAGAGGAAAATGGATCATAGCCTTGCTGGAATATGATGTGGAAATGAAGCCCATAAAGCTGGTCAAATGACAGGGATTGGCGAAGCTAATGGCTGAATCAAATTTACATGCCTTGGACATAAATCTGATCGCTGCCATGTCCGATGAGAATGAGAAAGGAACGTCAATTCAGGTATCTGAAATGTTTGCTTTGTCCACATGGTATTCAGATATAATATATGTGCTAAAAAATATGTCACCACCGCTCGGCATAACTAGAAACAAAGCGAGGACACTCAAATTGAAGGCTGCCAAGTTTTGCATTTTGAATTCTGCACTATATTGGAAAGATCCCGGTGGCATTTTGTTAAATTGTTTGGTGGAAGAGGAGGAAAAGAAAGTCATGGAGGATTTTGATGGAGGAGAGTGCGGGGGTCACCTTTTTTGGAAGTCAACAGCGAAAAAAATTTTGAGAGCAGGTTACTACTGGCCTACTTTATTTGTTGATGTGTATAAGATGATCAAGCGCTGTCATAAATGTTAGATTTTCGAAGGAAAATAGAAATTACAGCCTTGGCCACTTAAGCCTATTGATGTGAGCGCTCCTTTCTAGCAGTGGGGGTTGGATTTCATTGGGGAAATTCATCCCGCTTCTTCTGGACAGCACAGATGAATCCTTACAATGACAGACTATTTCACAAAATGGATTGAGGCAGCTCCCACCAGACAAGCTACAGATACGGTAATCATTTCATTTCTCGAAAATAACATCTTGTCTCGCTTTGGTTGTCCAAATAAGTTAATCAACGATAATGCAGCAGCTTTCAAATCAAAGAGGATGGTAGAATTTTGTCATAAGTATCACATCATTTTGGGTCATTCAACTGCCTATCATCCACAAGGCAATGCATTGGCAGAATCTTCGAATAAATCATTGGTCAACATCATCAAGAAGCTGCTGGAAATAAATAAAAAGAGCTGGAATAAGAGGTTGGTCCATAAGCTTTGGGCAGATCGGATCAGTCAGAAAAAATCCATTGGTATGTCACCGTTTGAGCTTGTTTATGGAGTTGACACAGTGTTTCCCACCTCTCTTGCTACCCCAATAGTGAGACTTCTTCACGAGGCCGGCAGTGAAGAAGATCCCATGCAGAGAAGGTTGAATAAAATGGTCCACTTGCAGCAAACAAGAGAAGAAGTATTCAAGAAAACATCCAAATTGCAGGAGAAAATAAAGAAAACCTATGACAGAAAAGCAAAGTCAGATAAATTTCAGTTGGATGATGTGGTGCTGAAGTCGGATGCAAGGAATGAAGAGAAAGGTAAGCACGGAAAGTTTGAAAATCTTTGGAAAGGTCCTTTCAAAATTGCAGCATATAGGGGTTAGAATGCCTTTCTTCTGAAGGAAGTGAATGGGGAAGATTGTCTGGGAGGTCCGATCAATGGTCGGCTGCTCAAGCGGTACCTCTGCTGATTTATTAACGCTGCTTCCACTGTCATTGTAAATACCATTTTTATTTCAGCTTGGTTTCAGTCTGTCAAGTTAGTTTTTGAGTCATTTCAATGTCAAGTTTGAGTCAATTTCTTGGTCATTTCAGTTTCGTAAATAAGTCAGAGACCTGTGTTGTAGTCGAAATGATGACTCCATAGCCCAATGGAGAAAAGGCACTGTCTAGCTCCTCCAGAGTTCTGCTGTTCTTGGCACCTCCAAGGAGCTACCATCCCCCATTGGAGCCAATGTTAGAGTCGGTCTGGTCAGTCCTCTGTCAGAGATCAAAACACTTTATGAATTTCATTTTTAGGTGTCCTGCTCCATTCACTCAGCTACATTTCGCTAGGGGCATGCCATAATCTGACGGAGAATGTCATACTAGTCATTTCCCCTCATGTTTGTCTCCTGCTGGCTTATGTCTTTGTGTCAAACAATAAAAAAGTCCACAACAGTCAAGGTCTGATCCTTTGATGGACAAAATTCATTTTTGCTCATTAGGTCCAGGGATTGATCAATTTGGTCTTTAAATATGTCCAGTAAAGCCATGCAGGCCAGAGCGATGTTCCTGCAACGTAATGATCGGCAGAGTTTCACCATCATATTGACAGACTTCGACTATTCTTCAAAACTTTGTTTTCAAGAAAAGTCAAATAGTGTCATTTATAACAAAATTTTCAAAAAGAGTCGACAATTGATTTCTTCAGGTGCAGTCATGGTTTCTGTGGCCAAAGTGATCTGTCATGCAATCCCTGCGAAAAGTGTCGAAAATTTCATCATTTGAGCTCAAAATCCAAAGAAAAAGTGAAAATCAGGGTGTATTAAAGTCAGTGAAAAAAGTGTTGAAACAACACATTAGAAAAGTGGGTTTTTGAAAAAGTTAATTTAAAAATGACCTCCAAGCCTATATACACAAATATCACCATAAAACAAGCTCATTGTGCAAGCAAGGCGTTGGAAGAAGGGTGCAAGGTCGTGAGTTGAAGAATTAGAGCGATTTGGAGCAACTTTGGGTGATCTCAGAGCGCGCGGCGCACACAGGCAGGAGCGCGGCGCACTCACCGGGCGCGGCACACATAGAGCCTGCCCACCATTGAAAATTACCACAGGCGCGGCGCATACCCAGCGCGCGGCGCACTGGGTTTTGCGCGCGGTGCACACAGACCAAGGGCCGAAAACACTGCCAAATCACTCCAAATTTTTGTGGAGCTCTGCTATTTGCAAGGTAGGCAACCTACATCCACTTGTGCATCAAATTTGGTAGAAATATGATGGTTTTATGCCTATAATCAAATGCAAATTTTTTTTATAAAACAAACAAAAGAAGACATCAAGAAAACCATGATGCTAGGGTTTGTGCTATAGTGACATTGCTGCCAAGGTGTTTTCCTACCCTACCCCTATTACTCATTCCCCTATGCCATTTTCCCCATAATCACTACTCTAACACTACTAAAATCATACTCCCTTTCCCACTTCCCCTATTGCTAAAAAAACCCAAACCCTACCTTGCCAACAACACAAACACTACCCTATCAAAATACCCCAAAACCCCTTATGTATCCCTAAATAAAATTTTCCTATAAACCCCTATTCCCATTATATTATCCCCCATCCTAATGCTCCCTCTTTAATTGTCCCCTTGGTGGCAGATTTTCAAAACAACTACCAGCTTCATTTAAATCAAAGGGCAACCTAAATCCAGTTTACAAAACAGTAGTTATGGCATCCAAGGTTTCATCAGAATATGAGGAGGAGACCCACAGTGATACAGCTTCAGGAGAACAAGCCCTCAGGAGACATCACCAGAGTGGCAAACATGTTAGAGATGAGCCGAACACCCTCACCGAGTTGCAGGCATGTCCTCTTGCTATGTCATGCTTCTAGCACTTAGCATGTTTCGAATTTTGTCAGAGGGTGGCAAATGTTAGAGTTCATCATGAGTTGGCCCGTCTTTTTGCACTTCACCTACATGGAGGACAATCTATCTTGGCTGGGGTCACTTTCACATTGACACCCGAAACCATATCAGTGGCAACAGGCATACCAAACATTGGAGAATAGTGGCATAAGAAGAAGAAGGTGGAGAGGCATCATTATGAGCCTTACATTAAGGCCAGCTGTTTGAGCCAGCTCACGAGAGTTTTTCCATTCAGATTTTTGAGAGATGAGTATGCTCCGCTCATGAAATTGATCATGAAGTACTTCAGTTGTGAGGGGAGGTTTTCTCGCCTTTATGCCTATCACATTAGGTTTCTCATGCACTTTACCAGGGTGCGAATGATGAACCTCCCATTTTTCATTTGTGGGAACATAGAGAGGATGAAAAATTTCATGCATCACAAGACCCCTCGACAGCAGCTCAATAGTGTTTATCACTTTGCTCTTATCCAGATTTTGGTGGACCATCAGTTGGGATTGCAGGGTATTGCTTGGGAGGACTTCATCTCCCATGACTTCTTCAGCGCTCCACAGGTAGTATCAGAGGCAGAGCATGAGATAGGAGGCCCATCTCATCAGTATGAGCAACATGAGACTGCTACTATGCCAGTATACATCACCTATCAGAGAGTAGACCATTATTTGCAGCAGCAAAGCGAGTGTTATCTCCACCCGCAGTGGAAGGGGCCTCGCTTCCGACATCAGCATCATAGGAGCAGGGCAAGGGTAAGGAGCCAGTGCAGGAGGAAGGGCCATCAGGTGAATGGGAGACCGAATTCATTCTCCTCCATGATGATGAGACAGATGCAGAACCAACAAATGCAGAGCTTACAAAGATCATCCAGGAGCAGCAATCTGTGATTGAGTCCTTATCCCTTGACTTGGAGAGGGCCAAGTGGAACATGAAGTACCTGGAGCAGAGAAACAAGTAGCTTGAGGACCAACAGACGATTATGGAGCTGCAAAACATTCGTGAGCATCGCCAAGCTGCTCAAAGAAGAAGGGTTGAGCTCACATCTTTGGAGCAAGAAATCAATGAGGATTGGGAGGCCAACCTTGAGAGGGTCAACATGCATTTGGAGAGGCTACTGGACAAGGCCAACTAGGACCTTGCTCTACTAAGACATATGGCTTTCCGTTACAGGGTGCGAAACATGAGTGCACAGGCCCGAATAAGGAGTTTGAAAGTGAAATTGAGGAAAGCAACAAGAAAGGCAAAAGAGGAAAAAGAGAAAGATCAGCTTCGAATCTTGGCTGAGGCTTCCTTGGACCATCATAACACCCCATAGGGAACCTCCAGCCCAAATTTCAAGAAATTTGGGGAATTTTTTGTCACATGGTAATTTTTTGGGCAAAAAACAGGGATTTTCTCCGCTAAAATTCTAGAGCTTCAAATGAGGAATGGTTTGAATTTTTAGATTCAGCATGGAAAATCACAACTACTGGTGTCCGGACAAGAAATTTTGGCAAGGTATGAGTCTCCAAAAGGTCAAAAAACACCCAAAAATGGCCTCTCTGCCACTTTTTTGACACACAGGAAGCAGTCTTGGGAGAATGAATATTTGGAGGGGAAAATGAGCACCAAATTCAAAAATTCTAGTGGGGTTAGAAAGTAGACAGGATAGGCTTTCCAACAAGCCCACTTGGGCACATTTTGGACACCTACAAGTGCCCCAAAATAGGCCCCAAAGTAGCGCGGCGCACAGAGAAAATGGCGCGGCGCACAGAGGAAAAATTGCCCAATTTGCTTCCATTTCACGAAATTTCGGTTCGCGACTTCTCCAAGTGGGCCCGCTCATCTACACTTCAGTTTTTTGGCACCAAAGGTGGCATTTAAAGTGTTTTTTCTCCATATTGGCTTCTATCCAAGTGGCGAAGGAAGGCAAACGGTCACCCAAGCCAAATGTCATGTTTGTAACGCTGCACCTGTAGCTGATGGTTGGCTCTCCATCTCCATTTTGCAATGATTTGAGTAACTCCCCAACCCTTGGGTGTTCTATCTCTTCCTTACACATTCTATATATTGTATGCAAACTATTTGCAAAGGTTTGGTTGGCTTGTAACTTTTGGGAGACTGTGGGAAAGAAACTTTGTTTCTTCACTATGTATTTTTGACAGAGAATTAATGAAAGGCAGTGGCTCTGTTTCATGAGATTCTTGTGGTTGTGAGTGTAGCAAATGTGTCTCTTATGTTTTCATATGTATTTTGTTATGTTTCATAATTCAATTCATGTTCATTTCCAGTGAAATTTTCTGAGTGAGATTAGGTAGAATTCAATTTTATTGCTCTGCCTGTGGGAAAATTTCATGTTCAGTGTTATTCTTCTGTTGAAAAGGATTCATGTCACTATGCCCTTTTCACTTTCTTTAGCAATCTATTCATGCCACGGTACCTCAAACTAAATTGTTACATTTTCCGCCTACCTTGCCTCACGGAATAATCTGTGCCTTTGTATTAAATTCTCTGTTCTTTGCTGACCGTTGGTCCCATACCATCCCAGAAGCTCGGTCATTCATGAAAATTGTTTCCCGAATCCCTATTCACTTACTAGCCTAAGGTAAATATTTCATTGTAAGTCATCTCAGACCATTTTCAATTATCTATTCACTGAGCGTGACTCGGAGAGAGCCCTCTCTTGTTCTGGTAGGGCTAGCTACCAGACTGAGCGTGGTTTGTGGTTACCCTAATTTTTGCCTTCCTTCAGCCTAAGGCAGATTTAGGTGCTAACATAGTGGTGACCATACTAGGGACAAACTGAAATCAAATCCCCTTGTTTCATAATAATTCTAAGCTTCCGGATGATGAGCTTAGGATTGGAAAGGCTGAGTAAGTTGGTTGTGTCCTGTGATTTTTCTCAATAGCACGCTGGCTTCGAGACGATATACCAGAGCCAATCCAGACCCGGATCCTCCTCATATCTACGAAAACCCCAATTTGATCCCGAGACTCCTTCATCAAGAAAGCACCATAACTCCCGTGTTCAAATCCCATTCATGTCCCGACATTTTTGAGTATCTTGAAGAGCTTGAGTTTGACGAATGGTTTGAGATATCATTGTTTGAGTCTAAATCCGAAAGGGCTATTGATTATACTGTCCCCAATCCGCAATTTCTTGTAGACCTCGAAACAGAAAGAGCTAATAGGTTAATTGATAATTATATAGCAACACAGCCCAAAACTCCAATTGCAAGCCCCTTACAAACTTTTCACACTCCTCCAACACCTCCAAGGCCAAATCCACCGAGAATGATGGCTGCCCATTTTGCACCCTTTGTTCTGCCCCAAGTTCTAGATGATATGCCAACAGATTATCAAAGTAAAATCTTGTTTTTTGATGGCACTCCTAACAGCATTACTGCTCAACAACATGTAGACAAAATGGCAGACTTCTATGAACTTCATGAGATCGATGCGGAGAATGTGGCAATGAGACTCTTTGTACAAACATTTGCAGGTGATGTAAGGAAATGGTTCAGAGGTTTGCCAGCAGCAAGTATCACTACCTTGGCTGAACTACAAAGACAATTTTTAAACCGGTGGGAAGTGAAAAAGAATCCCCTTCAAATTTTGGCCGAATATGAACAAATCAAACGAAACGTTGGTGAATCGGTCCAAGATTATTTTGTTAGATTTAATGCAGTCTATAACGAAATTCCTGATCATCTAAAACCACCTGTGGGACTAGCTATGATGAAGTTTCCATATGGTTTTGATGCTAACATGGCCTACCAATTAAGAGAGAGAGAACCGGCCACAATGGAAGACATGCAGAAAATTGCGGTCAGCATTGAAGCAAATCTGTTGTCCAAAAGAGCTAGAGCGAAAGCAAAAAAGAAGATCACTGTGAAAGAAGAGTCTTCTTCAATGGATCAACTACTCAAAAAGGTAGAGCAGATGCTTGAAAGGGTGAAGCTCGGCAAGCCTGAGCCACAAGTTAGGAATCCTAACTTCCGTGGCAAGCAATAACCACAATATAGAATAAGACAGAGAGATCAGTGAACCCAAGAGCAGACAGCACAATAGCCGGTACAAACACCTTTGCAGCAGAATTTTGTGCATGGACCAGAGTCAGATGAGGACGGGAATGTAATAGGTGAAGAAAACCACCTCTTTACTCCAGATGAGCTGCCTACTTACATTACCGAAGAAGAAGAATGTGCAGTGAATTCAGCTGCACACCAAGACACGAATTTCATTCTAGCTAGTGACATTGTTCTAGAAGAAGAATCAGAGGAGTATCAAAGGGGGTATATGAATGCTCTGTCCGCACAGTAGCAGCGATATTCACTTAGAAACAGAGATGTGTCGGCCAAACCAATTCAGAAAAAGAAGGAGGTTGAAACAACAAAGAATGATTCATCAGCTACACAAAGAAAAGGAAAGGAGGCGGTTGGTCCGGAGAGCAGCAAATCAAAATCAGCAGAACAATCACAGCAGCAAGCTACATCAAAGGAAAAAGAAAAGAAAGAGATCCCAGTCAAAGAGGTAGAAAATACTCCCGCTTTTAGCTTAGAGAATGAGATTTCTAAGTTAAAGGTATCCATCCCCTTGACTGAAATAATGAAGAACAACAGTTATAGAGGACAAATATCTAAGATGTTGAATTTGGACCCAATGTTCGACATGGTAAATGTAGAAGATGATCAGCCTGAAATGATTTTTGGACCAACATCGAATGGTGAGTCTCCTGATAGTGATGTGCCACCCTTCTATATCAGTTTAAGATTGCATGATTTTGTGTTTCACAATGCCATGTTCGATTCCGAAGCTTCTCACAATCTCATGCCCAAGGCTATCATGGATAAGCTTGGTCCGGACATCATCTGGCAATATCATGATCTCTATTCATTCGATTCCAATAGAGTAAGATGTATAGGACTCATCAAAGACTTGGTTGTGAGTTTGGATCAGCTTCCTATGAAAAATGTTTTTATGGATGTGGTGGTAGCAGATATTCCTCCAAGGTTTGGCATGCTTCTTTCCAGGTCTTGGGTAGCGAAATTGAAAGGGACACTATAGCTAGATTTCTCCTATGCAACGATTCCAGTGTTTGGACAAATGAGGAAATTATATCGAGAACAAAAAATGAAATATATGATCACAAGCAAGGAGAAACCTATAAATCTTCTTATTAACTATGTACATACAAATTTAGAGTCTTTTGTTTTTTTTCTCAGATAGTTTAAATGATATACATAGTGAGATAGTAGAAGTAGATGACATTCTAGAAATAAAAGAAAATTTCAGAGAAATTTTGAAGAAAGAAGGACAAGAAAAGCAGGAAAATGTTGGGCAATCAGCTGAAAGTAATGGACAACAAGCAGACAAGGCACAGCAAACAGATTTCCATCACTTACAAGAGAAGGAAGAAGGTTTGTGGACCATGGATTTTGATGGAGCAATAGGAAATGATGGCGCTAGAATTGGAATTTGGGTACGCAGTCCTTTCTCCGCCCCAACAAAGTGCCTAGCAGCGTGAGGGTTTTCTCTTACAAGCTAGCTTTTGAGTGTTCAAACAATGAAGCTGAGTATGAAGCTCTGATTACTGGCCTGAAGATTCTTAGAAAGCTTAATGAAAAAAGGATTTAGGTATATGGCGACTCCGAATTGGTAATAAAGCAGGTCAAAGGTGAGTATCAAGCAAAACATCCTAGGATGCGGACCTAGCGTAATGTAGTTTTAGACATCTTAAAGTTATTTTCAGAATACACCTTGACATGTGTGCCTCGTATACAAAATAGTATTGCTGATGCTCTTGCCAAGGCAGCAAGTAGTTTGAAGATCCCCATGAACTCCAGCAATAAATTTGAAATCCATGTCAAGCATTGTCCAACCATTCCAGACAATCAGCGATATTGGCAAGTGTTTCAAGATGATGAGGAGATTAAGGATTTTCTGCTAAACAAAGGCAAGTTCAAAGAAACCTCAATTGATGTAGAAAACGATGATGGCAAAGGGAATGGTACAGATGAAGTGTAGATCAATGAAATGGACGTGTTGCAGCTGAAGAATAACATCATTCCTAAAGGCTTGATACCTCTAGAAGAACTTTTTGATCAGGATGATGTAGCCCGCAAGCCAACATTGCAGCCAACAGAGAAGGGTGTAGAAGAGGTCAACATCGGAACAACTACCAATCCTAAGTTGGTAAAATTGTCTAAAGCATTGCCGCCAAAGATCAAGGACAAATATATTAGTTTGATGGCTTCATTTGCAGATGTGTTTGCTTGGGACTATTCTGATTTAAAGACCTATGACACCAATATTATTCAGCACACGATACCCATCAAGCCCAATCAAAAACCATTTAGACAGAAGCTGAGAAGGATAAATCCAAAGTTGTTGCCATCTATCGAAAAGGAGGTAAACAGGTTGTACAAGTCAGGTATCATTGTGCCCATCAGATTTTCAGATTGGATCTCTAACTTAGTACCCATACGAAAGAAGACCGGTGGGATCCGCTTGTGCATTGATTTCAGAAATTTAAATAAAGTCTCATTGAAGGACAACTATCCACTGCCCAAAATGGACGATATCCTTCAGCGAGTAGTGGGGGCATCTCGTATGTCACTGCTTGATGGTTATTCCAGATATAACCAAATTTCTTTCCATGAGGATGACCGAGACAAGACAGCATTCACCACTCCATGGGGAACCTTTCATTATGCCAAAATGCCTTTCGGTTTAAAGAATGCAGGTGCCACATTTTAGCGTGCAATGGACTTGGCTTTTGCGAATGAGAAGGATGTGTTTTTGGTGGTGTAACTGGATGATTTGATGGTGTTTTCCAAATATGATGAAGAGCACATGCATCACCTAAAAACTGTCTTTCAAAAGTGCAGAAAATATGGTCTATCGCTGAATCCTAAGAAGAGCTTGTTCGCCATGGAGGAAGGAAAATTACTTGGGCACATCATTTCAAAGGATGGCATTCGTATTGACCCAGCACGTGTGCAAGCAATTCAGCAAATCGATCTGCCCCGGAATAAAAAGGAGATACAATCGTTCAATGGTAAGATGAATTTTCTGCGTCGCTTTGTGCCTAATCTTGCTGAACACTTAAGAGAGATGACCAACATGCTCAAGAAGGACAACCAAGTGAAATGGACAGAGGAGGCTGAAAAAAAAATTTCAACTTGGTCAAATTGACCCTTTCTTCATCTCCAGTTCTAGTCAGCCCGGACTACACTCAGGATTTCATATTGTTTTCATTTGCTTCTGAGCACACTATGGCAACAGTGTTATTACATAAAAGAGATGATCATGAAAGACCCATGGCATTCTTTAGCAGGGCTATAAGAGATGCAGCTTTAAAGTACAACATCATTGAGAAGCGAGCCCTGGCATTGATGAAGGCATTGAAGGATTTCTGGGTATATATCCTACATTCTGACATTATGGCCTATGTTCCTAATGCTGCTGTAAAAGATGTTTTAGTCAGACCAATCCGGAAGGAAGAAGAGGCAAATGGATCGCAGCCTTGCTGGAACATGATGTGGAAATAAAGCCCACAAAGCTGGTCAAAGGACAGGGATTGGCGAAGCTAATGGCCGAATCAAATTTACATGCCTTGGACATAAATCTGATCACTGCCATGTCCGATGAGAATGAGGAAGGAACGTCATATCAGGTATCTGAAATGTTTGATTTGTCCCCATGGTATTCAGATATAATATATGTGCTGAAAAATCTGTCACCACCACCCAGCATAACTAGAAACAAAGCGAGGACACTCAAATTGAAGGCTGCCAAGTTTTGCATTTTGAATTCTACACTGTATTGGAAAGATCCTGGTGGCATTTTGTTAAATTTTTTGGTGGAAGAGGAGGAAAATAAAGTCATGGAGGATTTCCACGGAGGAGAGTGTGGGGTTCACCTTTTTTGGAAGTCAACAGCGAAAAAGATTTTGAGAGCAGGCTACTACTGGCCTACTTTATTTGCTGATGTGTATAAGATGGTCAAGCACTATCATAAATGTTATTTTTTGAAGGAAAACATAAATTACAGCCTTTGCCACTTAAGCCTATTGAGGTGAGCGCTCCTTTCCAGCAGTGGGGGTTGGATTTCATTGGGGAAATTCATCCCGCTTCTTCCAGACAGCACAGATGGATCCTTACAGTGACAGACTATTTCAAAAAATGGATTGAGGCAACTCCCACTAGACAAGCTACAGATAGGGTAATAATTTCATTTCTCGAAAATAACATCTTGTCTCGCTTTGGTTGTCCAAATAAGTTAATCAACAATAATGCATCAGCTTTCAAATCAAAGAGGATGGTAGAATTTTGTCATAAGTATCACATCATTTTGGGTTATTCAACTGCCTATCATCCACAAGGCAATGGATTGGTAGAATCTTTGAATAAATCATTGGTCAACATCATCAAGAAGCTGTTGGAAATAAATAAAAAGAGCTGGAATAAGAGGTTGGTCCATGCGCTTTGGGCAGATCGGATCAGTCAGAAAAAATCCATTGGTATGTCACCGTTTGAGCTTGTTTATGGAGTTGACACAGTGTTTCCCGCCTCTCTTGCTGCCCTAGTAGTCAGACTTCTTCAGGAGGCCAGCAGTGAAGAAGATCCCATGCAGAGAAGGTTGAATCAAATGGTCCACTTGCAGCAAACAAGAGAAGAAGTTTTCAAGAAAACATCCAAATTGCAAGAGAAAATAAAGAAAATCTATGACAGAAAAGCAAAGGCAGATAAATTTTAGTTGGATGATGTGGTGCTGAAGTGGGATGCAATGAATGAAGAGAAAGGTAAGCACGGAAAGTTCGAAAATCTTTGGAAAGGTCCTTTCAAAATTGCAGCATATAGGGGATAGAATGACTTTCTTCTGAAGGAAGTGAACGGGGAAGATTGTCCGGGAGGTTCGATCAATGGTCGGCTGCTCAAGCGGTACCACTGCTGATTTATTAATGCTGCTTCCACTGTCATTGTAAATACCATTTTTATTTTAGTTTGGTTTCAGTCTGTCAAGTTAGTTTTTGATCATTTCAATGTCAAGTTTGAGTTAATTTCTTGGTCATTTCAGTTTCGTAAATAAGTCAGAGCCCTGTGTTGTAGTCGAAATGATGACTCCATAGCCCAATGGACAAAAGGCACTATCTAGTTCCTCCAGATATCTGCTGTTCTTGGCACCTCCAAGGAGCTACCATCCCCCATTAGAGCCAATGTTAGAGTCGGTCTAGTCAGTCCTTCGTCAGAGATCAAAACTTTTTATGCATTTCATTTTTAGGTGTCCCGCTCCATTCACTAAGCTACATTCTACCAAGGGCATGCCATAATCTAATGGAGAAGGTCATACTAGTCATTTCCCCTCATGTTTAGCTCCTCCTGGCTTATGTCTTTGTGTCAAACAATCAAAAAGTCCACAACAGTCAAGGTCTAATCCTTTGATGGACAAAAGTCATTTTTGGTCATTAGGTCCAGGGATTGATCAATTTGGTCTTTACATATGTCCAGTAAAGCCATGCAGGCCATAGTGATGCTCTTGCAATGTAATGATCCACAGAGTTTCACCATCATATTGACAGACTTCGACTATTCTTCAAAACTTTGTTTTGAAGAAAAGTCAAAGAGTGTCATTTATGACAAAATTTTCAAAAAGAGTCGACAATTGATTTCTTCAGGTGCAGTCATGGTTTCTGTGGCCAAAGTGCTCTGTCATGCAATCCCTGTGAAAAGTGTCGAAACTTTCATCATTTGAGCTCAAAATCCAAAGAAAAAGTGAAATTCAGGTGTATTATTAAAGTCAGTGAAAAAAGTGTTGAAACAAGACATTAGAAAAGTGGGTTTTTGAAAAAGTTAATTTAAAAATGACCTCCAAGCCTATATACACAAATATCACCATAAAACAAGCTCATTGTGCAAGCAAGGCGTTGGAAGAAGGGTGCAAGGTCGTGAGTTGAAGAATTAGAGCGATTTGGAGCAACTTTGGGTGATCTCAGAGCGTGCGGCGCACACAAGCAGGAGTGCGGTGCACTCACCGGGCGCGACACACACAGAGCCTGCCCACCGTTGAAAATTACCTCAGGCGCGGCGTATACCCAGTGCACGGCGCACTGGGTTTTGCGCGCGGCGCACACAAACCAAGGGCCGAAAACACTGCCAAATCACTCCAAATTTTTATTGAGCTCTGTTATTTGCAAGGTAGGCAACCTACATCCACTTGTGCATTAAATTTGATAGGAATACGATGGTTTTATGCCTATAATCAAATGCAAAAAAAAATTATAAAACAAACACAAGAAGACATCAAGAAAACCATGATGCTAGGGTTTGTGCTATAGTGACATCGCTGCCAAGGTGTTTTCCTACCCTACCCCTATTACTCATTCCCCTATGCCATTTTCCCCATAATCACTACCCTAACACTAGTAAAATCATACTTCCTTTCCCCCTTCCCCTATTTCTCAAAAAACCCAAACCCTACCTTGCCAACAACACAAACACTACCCTATCAAAATACCCCAAAACCCCTTGTGTATCCCTAAATAAAATTTTCCTATAAACCCCTATTCCCATTATATTATCCCCCATCCTAATGCTCCCTCTTTAATTGTCCCCTTGGTGGCAGATTGTCAAAACAACTACCAGCTTCATTTAAATCAAAGGGCAACCTAAATTCAGTTTACAAAATAGCAGTTATGGCATCCGAGGTTTCATCAGAATATGAGGAGGAGACCCACAGTGATACAACTTCAGGAGAACAAGCCCCCAGGAGACATCACCGGAGTGGCAAACATGTTAGAGATGAGCCAAACACCCTCACCGAGTTGCAGGCATGCCCTCTTGCTATGTCATGCTTCCAGCACTTAGCATGTTTTGAATTTTGTCAGAGGGTGGCAAATGTCAGAGTTCATCATGAGTTGGCCCGTCTTTTTGCACTTCACCTACATGGAGGACAGTCTATCTTGGCTGGGGTCACTTTCACATTGACACCCAAAACCATATTAGTGGCAACAGACATACCAAACATTGGAGAATAGTGGCATAAGAAGAAGAAGGTGGAGAGGCATCATTATGAGCCTTACATTAAGGCCAGCTGTTTGAGCCAGCTCACGAGAGTTTTTCCATTCAGATTTTTTAGAGATGAGTATGCTCCGCTCATGAAATTGATCATGAAGTACTTCAGTTGTGAGGGGAGGTTTTCTCGCCTTTACTCCTATCACATTAGGTTTCTCATGCACTTTACCAGGGTGCGAATGATGAACCTCCCATTTTTCATTTGCGGGAACATAGACAGGATGAAAAATTTCATGCAGCACAAGACCCCTCGACAGCAGCTCAACAGTGTTTATAACTTTGCTCTTATCCAGATTTTGGTGGACCATCAGTTGGGATTGCAGGGTATTTCTTGGGAGGACTTCATCTCCCATGACTTCTTCAGTGCTCCACAGGTAGTATCAGAGGCAGAGCATGAGATAGGAGGCCCATCTCATCAGTATGAGCAACATGAGACTGCTACTATGCCAATATACATCACCTATCAGAGAGGTAGTAGACCCTTATTTGCAGCAGCAAAGCGAGTGTTATCTCCACCTGCGGTGGAAGGGGCCTCGCTTCCAACATCAGCATCATAGGAGTAGGGCAAGGGTAAGGAGCCAGTACAGGAGGAAGGGCCATCAGGTGAACGGGAGACCAAATTCGTTCTCCTCCATGATGATGAGACAGATGCAGAGCCAAAAAATGCAGAGCTTACAGAGATCGTCCAGGAGCATCAATTTGTGATTGAGTCCTTATCCCTTGACTTAGAGAGGGCCAAGTGGAACATGAAGTAACTGGAGCAGAGAAACAAGCAGTGTGAAGACCAACAGATGATTATGGAGCTGCAAAACATTCGTGAGCATCGCCAAGCTGCTCAAAGAAGAAGGGTTGAGCTCACATCTTTGGAGCAAGAAATCAATGAGGATCGGGAGGCCAACCTTGAGAGGGTCAACATGCATTTGGAGAGGCTGCTGGACAAGGCCGACCAGGACCTTGCTCTACTGAGACATATGGCTTTCTGTTACAGGGTGCGAAACATGAGTGCATAGGCCCGAATAAGGAGTTTGAAAGCGAAATTGAGGAAAGCAACAAGAAAGGCAAAAGAGGCAAAAGAGCAAGATCGGCTTCGAATCTTGGCTGAGGCTTCCTTGGCCCATCATAACACCCCATAGGGAACCTCCAGCCCAAATTTCAAGAAATTTGGGGAATTTTTTGTCACATGGTAATTTTTTGGGCAAAAAACAGGGATTTTCTCCCTGTGCAGCGCGACGCTAAAATTCTAGAGCTCAAAATGAGGAATGGTTTGCATTTTTGGATTTAGCATGGAAAATCACGACTACTGGTGTCCGGACAAGAAATTTTGGCAAGGTATGAGTCTCCAAAAGGTCAAAAAACACCCAAAAATGGCCTCTCTGCCACTTTTTTGACACACAAGAAGCAGTCTTGGGAGAATGAATATTTGGAGTGGAAAATGAGCACCAAATTCAAAAATTCTCATGGGGTTAGAAAGTAGCAGGACAGGCTTTCCAACAAGCCCACTTGGGCACATTTTGGACACCTGCAAGTTCCCCAAAATAGGTCCCAAAGTAGCGCGGCGCACAGAGGAAAAATTGCCCAATTTGCTTCCGTTTCACGAAATTTCGGTTCGCGACTTCTCCAAGTGCGCCCGCTCATCTACACTTCGGTTTTTTGGCACCAAAGGCAGAATTTAAATTGTTTTTTCTCTAGATTGGCTTCCATCCAAGTGGTGAAGGAAGGCAAATGGTCACCCAAGCCAAATGTCATGTTTGTAGCGCTGCACCTGTAGCTGATGGTTGGCTCTCATTTTCCATTTTGCAATGATTCGAGTAACTCCCCAACCCTTGGGCGTTCTATCTCTTCCTTACACATTATATATATTGTATGCAAACTATTTGCAAAGGGTTGGTTGGCTTGTAACTTTTGGGAGACTGTGGGAAAGAAACTTTGTTTCTTCACTATGTATTTTTGACAGAGAATTAATGAAAGGCAGCGGCTCTGTTTCATGAGATTCTTGTGGTTGTGAGTGTAGCAAATGTGTCTCTTATGTTTTCATATGTATTTTTTTATGTTTCATAATTCAATTCATGTTCATTTCCAGTGAAATTTTCTGAGTGAGATTAGGTAGAATTATATTTTATTGCTCTGCCTGTGGGAAAATTTCATGTTCAGTGTTATTCTTCTGTTGAAAAGGATTCATGTCACTATGCCCTTTTCACTTTCTTCAGCAATCTATTCATGCCACGATACCTCAAACTAAATTGTTACATTTTCCGCCTACCTTGCCTCACAGAATAATTTGTGCCTTTGTATTAAATTCTCTGTTCTTTGCTGATCGTTGGTCCCATACCATCCCAAAAGCTTGGTCATTCATGAAAATTGTTTCCTGAATCCCTATTCACTTACTAGCCTAAGGTAAATATTTCATTGTAGGTCATCTCAGACCGTTTTCGATTATCTATTCACTAAGCGTGACTCAGAGAGAGCCCTCTCCTATTTTTGTAGGGCTAGCTACCAGACTGAGCGTGGTTTGTGGTTACCCTAATTTTTGCCTTCCTTCAGCCTAAGGCAGATTTAGGTGCTAAGAGATCTAACTGTGTTCTTTAAATCAGATCAGCAACATTTGGACCATCTCAGACAAGTATTTCTAAAATGCAGAAAATATGGTATTTCTTTGAATCCAAAGAAATCCTTTTTTGGCCTGGAGGAAGGTAAACTCTTAGGTCATATCATTTCAAAGGATAGCATTCGAATTGACCCTACTAGAATAGAAGCTATTCTACAGATACCTCATCCAAGAACTATCAAAGAACTTCAAGCTTTCTTAGGGAAGATAAACTTTTTAAGAATATTCATTTCTAACTTAGTAGAACTTATTAGATTACTAAATAACATGCTTAAAAAGGATTCAAGTATAAAATGGATAGTAGAGGCCAAACAATCATTTGAAGAAATTAAAATGGCCTTAACCAGAACACCGGTCCTCACCAGTCCTCAATTTGATAGAGATTTCATCATTTTTTCTTTTGCATCAGAACACACCATAGCAGTTGTTTTATTACAAAAGGATGATTAGGGATGTGAAAAACCTATAGCCTTTTTTAGTAAAGCACTTAGAGATGCATCACTAAAATACAAAATAATGGAGAAACAAGCTTTTGCACTGGTAAAAGCCATTAAGGACTTCAAAATCTACATATTATACTCTCATGTGATAGCTTATGTGCCTAATACAGTTGTCAAAGACATCCTAACTCAGGATGGAATTGAGGCAAAAAGAGGTAAATGGATTGCTACCATCTTATAGTATGATATAGAGATAAAACCTACAAAACTGATAAAATGACAGGGATTGGCCAAACTCATGGAAGAAACAAATTGTCAAGCCCTGGACATAAATGAACTGGATGACGAACAGGAGATGGCGACTCCACAAATCAGCTGTGCCTTTTCAGACTCACCTTGGTATGCTGATATAATTTACATTTTACAAAACCTGCAAGCTCCTCCAGGGTTATCCAGAACAAAGAATATGTTTTTAAAAATGAAAGATTCAAAGTTTGGTATCTTATATAATACTCTTTTTTGGAAAAATCATGAAGGAATTTTATTGAATTGTTTATTAAAAGATGAAGCTGACAAGGCTCTCCAAGAATTTCATGCAGGAGACTATGGTGGAGATTTTTATTGGAAGTCAACTGCAGATAAGATCTTGAGAGCTGGATTCTATTGGCCAACCTTTTTTACAAATGTGAATAAATTTGTAACTTCTTGCCATCAATGTCAAATCTTTGAGGGCAAGAGAAAGTTGTTACCTTTACCCCTGAAACTCATTTCCACCGAGAAACCTTTCCAACAATGGGGTCTTGACTTCATTGGAGAAATCCATCCATCCTCTTCAGGCCAACATAAATGGATACTCATTGCCACTAACTATTTACCAAATGGATCAAGGCCATTCCCTCTAGACAAGCCAATGACACAGTGATCATAGGATTCCTAGAAACCAACATACTGTCTAGGTTTGATTGCCTTGCTAAAATCATAACTGATAATGCTGCAGTTTTCAAGTAAAAAAAGATGATCAATTTCTGTAACAAGTATCACATCACCTTAGGTCATTCCACAACCTATTACCCTCAAGGGAATGGGTTGGCTGAATCTTCCAAAAAGAGTCTTATTAATATCATTAAAAAACTGTTGGAGGAGAACAAGAAAACTTGGCACAAGAAACTGATAAATGCACTATGGGCAGACAGGCTAACAACAAAAAGATATCCATTGGCACCAGTCCTTATGAGTTAGTGTATGGCATGGAGGCTATATTTACTTCATCATTAGGAGTTCCTATTATGAAAATACTCCAAGAAGCTCAAGTGGAACCTAATGATATACAAAGAAGGATAAATCAGACCATCAATTTATAGCAAACCAGAGAGGAGGTGTACCAAAGATCCCAAGTGTTGTAGGAGAAGCTCAAGAAGATATTTGACAAAAGAACCAAGCCAGATGATTTCCACCTTGGATATAAAGTGTTAAAATGGGATTCCAGGAGAGAGAATAAGGGGAAACATGGGAAATTTGACATCCTATGGAAGGGACCATATATCATCTATGCTCTCCAAGGAAACAATACATATTTTCTAAAAAACTTGGATGGCACAGAAGCAGAAGAAGGACCAGTCAATGGTCGGATGTTGAAACATTACTTTGATCCTACTTATTAATGTTATCCTGATTGTTAACATGTACATAGTAAATATATCCTTTGTATTGTCACAGTTTTGATTGGATAATAACTTGTTGGAATTGAAGCCTGAAGAGAAGGCCCTAAGCTTTAGGAGTATCACTGTCATACATAAAATAAAGTAACAAGCAGAAGAAGATTGCATAGTGCAGTCAAAGTCATTCAGAGGCCATCTAATCTGCTGTTCTTGACTTTCCACCAAGAAAATCCATCCCCAAGTGGAGCCAATGTTATGCCCCTATACCAATAGGTGTCATATATCATGATTGACTTGATGAGCTATGTAATATGTTCATACCTTTACTTGTTGCTAAGGTTTTCCATATTTTCAAAAAAAAAAAAAATTAAAAATTTAAAGAGGGTATACCCTAAAAGAAAAATGAAAGGGTGAAAAGAATAAAAGATGGTCAAAAAATGAAAGAAAAATGAATCCCAACAAAAAGAAAGACCAAGGAAAGTGTGAAGTCTAAATGCCACTACTTTTTTACTTTGTATAATAAAAATTGTGTGCAGTTTGTCACTTATGCCACAATTTATGAATAGTCAAACAGTCTAAACTTGGCTAGTTCATATTTCAATTTCATGTTGTAGAAATAGAGAATAAAGATCTGACCAAACAGTGTAATCTTGGCAGATAAATAGATAGGTAGAGTGAAAAAGGAGCTCAACATTTTAATCTGAGCCCTTGAATGTAATAAGGGTAGATTTAGATAGGCATTGCCATGTAAAAGAAAAGAAAGTTTCATAAGGGTTTGCCAGTCTAAGTGCACCCAATAAAGAAGTAAAAATGCTAAGATAAAGTAGGTAGGGTAAGTAGATGATGTTGCAGAATGATATGTGGTGAATGATGATTCTAAATGTGTAAATCTTTTACTTTCATCACAAAGCAAAAGGCATGTATTACATTGAAGAAATCTCAAGCAAAGCAAAGTCAAATAATTAACTCCCCTATTCATTTTCCCTAAATTTTCACTAATTTCCCCTAAGTACCAAGGTATCTATCAAATTAGAGGGGCTCAAAGCATTTCTCTGACTTCTGGAGGGACCGGACACTCGGCCCAATAATTTATAAAGCCTAAGTACTTAAGATCATTCATTAATCATCATACCCCTTCATAAAAATTACTCATTCCCTTGATAAGTTTTTCCTAAGTAAAATCCTATTTTACTTAGGAAAATTAAATATTTCCACAAAACCCCTTTTTTCACCTTAGCTTAAGTTTAAATACACACTTTAATGTTTTATGCTTAGTGCTTTTCCACTTCATAAAGTCATATTAACTATTAACTTATTAATATATAAATCCCCTATAAAATTCTACCCGCTCCCATATTATTTAACTATGCAAAAATCCTGAATTTCTATATATCCCGCCCCTTTGGTTAGTTATAACCATAATACATTATTAATGGGAATTAATTAGTTAATTAGTAACTAATTACTAGCCCTTAATCCCCCACCAAATTAAAAAAGGGATTAATTAACCCTCACGATTAATTAATAGCCTCCCCATCCAATCCCGTTACCCTCGATATAATTAATTAATACTTAAATATATCGGACCTGCCACTGTTAAACCTCCATCACCTTTCATCTCTAATAGCCGTCTGATCAACATGCCTAGATCCAATGGCTGTCATGCATATCACATGACTCTTTGCGACTGCGCACTAGTGCGCAATCGCAAAGCGGTTTCATGAAAAGTGCCTCCACCACGCGTCAAGCAATCTATGGAATCACTAGCTCGAGGCCAAATACCACCCCTTCCCCATAAGCGGTGCGATATAAAACCACTTACCGCCTTTGAACAAAATGACAAAACATTGTGTCGTTCCTCGCTGTCGTCACCCATCCAAATCCAAAAACCCACTAATCTCTGATTTCATAAAACAAAACAAGTCATTTCATTATTTCATCCTGTGAACCTGTATGCCCATGCAAACAATACTCGAGGTCAACCAGCTTAAGCTTTCAGCCACCAACTTGCTCCAAAATATGCAGTCGAAACCGCTTAGAGTTATTCAGTCACAACCAATACCTGCATTTCATTGCCCGTCCCCTAAAAAGCATGTATTTATTAAATCCCCGAAGGCAAACCCTGCAAGTTTTGTTTTCCACTGCAAAATAACTTAAAAGACCAAAATTCACCATAATTCAGTGATTGCTTTCGTCATTCAAGTTCTGCAGATCCTCTGTTTTCCCCATTTTACAAAAAAAACCTAAGTTTCCTTTCTAAATCTACAAGAACCAGAAATGGAAACCCCAGTGGCTTTGAATGTTGCACCCATTAACGCTCCTCATCGTGACTTAGACTATCTTCCTCTCATAGATAAAGACTTTCAAATAAAATACCTAATCACTGATAAAGACCACCTCAAAGTGGTCTGCCAATGTCGAGATAACCACTTAAATGGCTATGATGCCATGGGACTGTGGGAATCCAATCTCCCAACGTACTTTCTTCCCTCTGTTCATGTTTTTCCTGATATAATCCATCAGTGCCATGCAAACTATGATCCCATTCGTAGAGCAGTGATGTCTCCCAACCAGATAGTCATTTTTGCAATAACTGTTGAATAAATTAATGAGATGCTACAATTCCATCCTAGCCAGGCCCTTACCCCCATTTCCATTGGAAATTTACATGAGAAATCAACTAAATTATCCCAACCTGAATTTAATTGCCTCTGTCAGACTTTCATATTACAAAAATATCAGACTAAATATCCCCCTCCTTATATGGCAACTTTCTTCACAGATATGGGTAAAACCATAGTTCAAATGATAGCTGCAGTCATGGGATTCAACACTAGTGAATATGTAGATAAATTAACCCTAGTTTTGATGTCTATCTTTACCCCTGGACAGCCCCCTGCTGTCAAGTATGATTGTGCCTCATTTATTGCTAATAAAACTCATGACCAGTTTATGAGACTGGAGAAGAAAATGGTTTTTAAGTTTTCCACCTTCATATATCACCTCATCCTCTACTATCAATTAGACAAATTCCCATTTTCTGTCAATAAACTTGATACTAAGGGTAATCCAAGGTCTGTCATCTTTTGGACTCCCATCTTCCACAGATCTTTTGCTAATCCTTATTCCTATAATGAGTTCATTGATCAGTTTGTCCACCCAGTGACCACCTTGTTGACAGGGAACTCCCCTCCCAGAATAAGTGATGACATCAAGAGGATCCTTCAGCTCTCCAAACAGTACAGAGTGGGTGACTGGTATTTATATCAAAATTACACAAAGATTAGGGTATATGGGTGTGAGCTTGCCCCATTCAAGCTACCTAGATATGTTCCAATGAGACTATTTGCATTGGAATACTATAAACAGATGATACACTCAGATTTTACACATTTCACTGAGGCCAAAAAGAAATCCAAACTCAAAATCAAGGATCACTTAGGCCCAATTGTCTGCAACACTGGAGAAGCATGGAGAGAAACATAAACAATTCTAGAGGATGATCTGAAATTAAACAAAAGTTTTAGTTGGACTCCATATGACCCTCATAGTTTTATCTGTGTGATAGAAGAATGAAAAACATACTATCACCATACTTGCATCACAGAGTTCCAGAAATTTTGAAATTTTCTAATATGGATGAATGGAGGGAAGGAACTCTATTAGAAAAAGATAGTGAACAGGTCAATATAGAAAATGTAATGAAGGATCTTGAAAAAACACTTGACCTGGATTCTTTTGGACAGGTACAATTTGAGACTTCTCAAAAGACAGCATCAAGCATCAGTGCCTCAATAGCTGATACCTCACAGAAGCTTCCACCAGAGACCAGTGCACCACCAGCAGAAACATCACAGGGAAGGGAACAAGAGACTAGCAATCAGGCAACAGAACAATCTACCATGTCTAAACAGCCTGAAACTTCTCAGGGGCAGACTCAAAAACAGGCACAACCATCTCAAGTCAACATGGGAGAGCCCCCAATTTTGCAGACTCCTCTGAATGAGGAAAAGAACAAAAAGAGAGACAGGGAAGTAGCTACCCCTGCCAGTGGACCATCAGAATAGCTTGGTGCTAAGAGGCACAAGCTAAATTCTCATTCAGAAGAGAAATTTTTTGAAGATACTACAGATAGTCAAAGAAAACAAGGCGTAGATAGTCATCAAACTCTCCCAGTAGGTGGGAAACCTTCTATTTCTCAAAGACAAGAACTAGGGAGACAACAGAGTGCTGAAGTGTCATATTTCAAGCCCCCAGGAAATTACAACCTCGATATTAAAATGAAATTCAAGGAAATAAAGGCTAGGAATGAGCCATTGAGGATCCAAGTCTATAACCAATATTTAAAAACGGCACCCAACTGTTATCACCTAAGAAATTATTTCTAAATTCTGAGCATCAGTTTTATTCCAAAGGATTGGTTTTAGTATTGGCCTAGTCTTTCCATGGTTTCTTTAGTGTCTAAGACCTAGAAGAGAGTCTTGTTGGTATGGTCAAATAGAGTCAACACTCCGTTCTTTCCCATCACTGGTCCCACATCACACATAAATTTCCACGTGTCAAACTTGTGTCAAGGTTTTCATGCACTACAAAACTGCCTAGGATTTTTCGTAGCGCAAAACCCATAATTTTCACTGAACTAGGTGTTTTCGTAGCGCGCTACGAAACCCTTGAAAAACCATGTTTCAACATAAACGACTCTATTTCTTCTTTTACTAGTCAACTTCCAAAAGGGTTATTGAGAAGCTGAGAACTAAATTTTGAAAAATGAAAGAGGCTTTTCTTCCTAACATACTAAAATACAAAAACCTCTTTCAGTTTCTTCAAATTAGTTCTGAGGTGGGAGTAATTTATGGTTAAACTTGCGCTATGAAACTGCTAAAAGTCAAGCTTTGTCTTCTGGTTTGAGCAGTCTTTTTGAAGATCAGTTTCGGGTCACAGGAAAAGTTATCTTGGAATTTTGAAAGAGGTTTCTATTCTTCAACTCTCCAGATATAATAACCTATCTCACTTTCTTCATAAGTGTTTTCAGATGGGAGATATTAAGCTTTCTTTGAAACCCTAATTTCAGAGAACAGAAATTTCCTGTTTTACACGTGTTTTTGAAGGATATATTCTGGACAACTGGAGAAGTGTTTTAAAAAACCAAGAGAGGTTTTTGTTCTAGAGAGCATGGACTACAGAAAAATCCTTTAGTTTTGTAAAATATGTCATGGATGAGAAGATAAAGGACCTGTCCCACGTGCTAATTTTCAAAGATCCTGAACCTAAAAACAGGGAAATAAGTTCCCTAATTCCTAGGGTTTATCATCAGCAGCAAGGTGACAACATGGGAGGCTTCATCAAATTCGAATTCATGGAGTTGAAGCTGTCAAAGAATGCTTTCAATGTTTATATAAGGTTGTTGTAATCATAATAGGGAGTTACACTCCTAGTTGTATTAGGTCACTAGCACTGCTAGTTAACAACTAGTTACATTTAATAGTTAGTTTTAAGTGTCAATAGGTGTCATAGTAAGAAGAATTCAAATTCCCCTCATGCTGGAGGAGGAATATAAGTTATGTAATGAACTCTATATATGGGAGAAAATCTAATGTACCAAGGGGTTGGCAATTTTAAAAGAAACAAGCACATTGTGTTATTGTATGTGACTGTAGGTTTTCAGGTTAATACAAAGAGTTGCTTTCACTACTCAAGATTCAGCAAGGGTTAATGTTTGATTTTCCTCATGGCTTCCTTCATATACTTGCAGTGGTATAGACACATGTTACTTAGAATTCATTGATGATTCTCTAACTTCCTTCATGTGTTTGTAGGTTGTGTTCTTTACATTATATCTCTGTTTTGCTTTTATGTTAAAACCCTCTATGCCCTGACTTCCATGTGAAATTGATCTTGTTTTTGTACTGAAACACACTTGGACTCCATAGCCCAATGGAAGTTTGTTAATTGGTATTTCAACAATTTATACATTTTTGTTCAAATTTTCCATAGAGTTAGCCATCTAATCTTCAAAGTAATATATTTAACCCAGTGAGAGAACCCTCTCAGGTTGAGGAGGCTAAGCCTTAGCCAAAAGTTTGGTTTGAAATAGTTACACTGAGATAGTCTGATAAACAGCTTATCAGGGTCCTATTTTGGTGATAACACCACCAATCAGAATAGTTTGATGTTAGCTTATGACATCAAGGAGGGAAAAATGCAAATGAGCTTCTTCAAGCCCAAAGTGCAGCAGCCTCAAACAAGGGCAGATTATCTTCAAACAGATTTTGAGGTTATGGCAAAAGATATTCATCCCCTGGACCAGATTGAGTTACATAAACAAACAGGGGAAATGGTGTATTCAACGTTGACTAGCAAAGCCAGGATGGCCCAAAGATTAGAAAATTCTTTGAATAATACAACTGCCCAACTACAACTGGAAAAAGCATCCTCACAGGCTAAAGACAACAGAATTAAATCTTTGGAGGAATTAGTGATTGGATTGGGTCATAACTCAAAGGATGTGAAGGCAGCAGAGGCCTTAATAAAGAAGAAAGATGAAGACATAGCTGCCTTGATAAAGCAGCTAAAGTTGCCACCATCAAGACATCCACAAACTACAGAACTTGTTAAAAAGAGATCTGAAGAAGAACTTATGGACTTAGTCCTAAAGCTTAATGAACAGTTGAAGGAAACAGAGCAATAGTTAGAAAAATCACTGAAGAGAAAGCAAGGAGAGTCGACCTCTCAGCCTCCAAATGTGATTCCAGTAGTTTCCACTTCAGTCCCCTCAACACTTGGAACAGCTCTGGCACCAAATGTCCCTGTGGTCACGACAGAAGTAATAACAAGAATAGCAATAGCAGGAACAACACAGGTAGGTACTTCAGGTTTAAGCAGAGAAGAATTGATAAATTCAATGGAGGAGATGAAGCTCCAAGTCTCAAAATTGGAGAAGGTAAAAGAACAATTTGTTACCTTAGAACATAAATATGATATTTTTAAAGTTAATTTTGCTGAAAAGGTGAGGGAGAATAAAGGATTGGCTCAACAAGTGAAATCACTAGAGAAGGACCTCACTTTTGATAAACCCTTAGCATACATTAGGAAGATTCTTTGGACCAACATCACTCATTCAATAAATGATGCTTGGCGATCAATACAAATAATTTTTTAACAAATTGATTTGGTAAAAGTAACTCTTGAAGAAATCCAGAGAACTAAGGAAGAATTAGGAAAAAATCCTGAGGAAGCCACCATGCTAATAAATTTTTTAAATAGCAAAAACAAGTACCAACTAGAAGAGTTGGGCATTAAAGACAAAACAGGGACTATTCTAGAAGTCAAGAAGGTATTTACCAAAAGGTCTCTCATGCAAAATTTGGAAAGGAGATGTCGGAACATGCAAGAAGACATTAATAATTTTATGGAGAAATTTGGTATTTTGCAGAGCAAATGTCTTCCCAGTCCTTTAGTAATTAATGATAAATTAATGAGACATATAGACTATGTTGACAGGTTGGCTCAATATGCAAATAATCAAGCTGGTTCATTAACTAGTGCATCTGCACCAAAGGCACTCCCTACAGGCAAAGTTCTCTATGACAGCCTAGAGAACCTTTTCTATGTGGAACATGAAATAAAACATCTGTTCCCAGTTCAGCCTAATTTTTTCAAATACACCGAGGCTAATGAGATCTTAAGAAAAATTCATAGGACTAGAATACCAAAGAAATATTGGTGGATGGATATGACAGAAATTTTGTAATTTGCCTTAGTAAAAAGATAACTTTTCAGTTTTTACCATAGTCAATTTCGGTAAAAGAGGGTGAACAAGGATCAAAACAGGTAAAGAGTATCAGAACAAGTCAAAGTGTATCAGTAAGAAGATGAAAAGCAAAATAGCTAGCACTGATTTACGAAGAAGACAGCAAGATGCTTCACCATAGGGCCTGCCTCCAGCTCATTCACAAAAAGAGGGACAACAAGCCATCAGTTCACTTTATCTTCTATCTTTTAGACAATCTATCTCTACTTTTATGTAACATATAGTTAGCTTTCCTAGATTATATATCTCTTTGTTATGAGATATTTTATTGTAAAAAATTTTGTATAAATACTCCCTCATTCAGAGTATTGAGGGTGGATTCTTAGACATTTCTGTAAGACTGATTATTTTGGAAAAGAAGTACTGTTGGACAATTTTTTGTATGGCTGGTTGGATGAAGGAATAATACAAAGGACTTTTCACAGGATTCATGTGTCAAACACTGGACAAATAAGTATCTGTATCTCATGTGTTATTTTTTTCTTGTTTAAATATTTCAATTGTGTTCCATATCTAAATATTAAACGAAAAAGTGTAATTCAGAAAGTGCTTAAGTGCAATATGTCTTTAAAATTGTTTTTATTCTAAATGTTTTCTTCTAAACTATCATAGGCAGTGAATTCTTAATTGCTTCTGCTTTTTAGTTTATCATTTTGGTCATTTAATAAAAAATTCTTAATTGCTTTTTATTGGTGATCAGTCACTTTCCCTCTCTTAAAACATGTTGAAGGATTCTTAATTTCCCTTCATCCCTTTTAAGTCCGTCCCATCCTTTTCAAGTTACAATTTGCTCCCTGTTTAGCTATGTTGCCCTGTGAAGCCATCCTTTTGTTGAAAATCTAAGTCCAGTTAAACCATCTTTAGATTGACTCCATATCCCAATGTCCTGAAATACTCGGTCCTACCCATTTGCTCCTGAATTCCACCACCAAACACAATCAAAACCCCCAAGCTTTCATAACTAGCCTAATATCTGATAAAACAAAGCTAAATCTTAAAGAGATAGCCCTCTCTGGGTACAGATTGGCTAGATTGTGTACCTAAAAGTTGGTTTGTGGTTACCTCGGACCATTTTCCCTCTTCTTACAACTTCAGGGAAAATCTGAGTGATAACACACTCATGGATAAAGCTTCCGCCGTTTTGGAAAATCTTACAGCCCCTTAACCCCAACTTCCAGTTGGTTATCAGTGGCTTTCTTTTGATCCTCTATTGGTTGACAAAGAGATTGACTTGGATTCGTCTCTTGTCCATCCTACTCTTCCTAAACCTAGACATGTTATGTCTATCCCCGACCAACCATTGGTCGAGGAGAGTGTCGACTTGGTTCCCCACCAGTTGTTCACTCTATTCCAAAAGAGCATCATGATCATACTGCTCATTTTCTTCTCATCTCATCAGATTCTCCTGAGTCCCTAAGTCAAAGAATGACCCTCCTATCCCAGCTGATCACGAGAGTCCTTCTTTGATTCCTATTGTGCTGGGGGCAATCAGATGATTCCCCACAAAATAGTTATGTTGTTTCCTTCCACTGTAGTCAATTGACGGCCTTCCGCCTTCCATCGTATGTGCCTTTCCAGATCATCGTGCTCGCCTATAATAAGGCAATACCTAGAACTCTCTTGGATGAAGGTGTGTCTGTTAGCCTCATACCTTCCACTACTTGGCAATCTTTGGGCTCCCCACAGCTTGTGCCGGTCACTCAGAATCTATTAGCTTTCAACAGAGGAACTAGTCAACCTTTGGGGATCCTTCTGAAGTTCTCGGTTACTTTGGGAGGCAAGACCATCTATATAGACGTGATGGTTGTCCAAGGTAAGTTGGATTCAGTCTCCTCCTTAGCCGTGACTATATTTACATCATGGTGGCTCTTGTTTCTTCGCTTTTCTGTGTGGTTTGTTTTCCACGTGATAGGAGAATTGTGACTATAGATCAATTTTCGTTCTTTAGTCACCAGGTCCCTCCTATACAACCATCATCCCCTCTCAGTTCTTGTTTTCTAGTAGTCCCTTCCCCGCCACAGGTCAATTATGTGGCTACTTGTTCTGTCTCTACATCTATTGATGATCCTGCAAATGGTCTCGTACATCATGTACTGGGGGCATTGGAACCTGATCTATCATTAGTGCCTAATGATATATATTCCTCCCAGAGCATGGTTCTTCCTTCCAGTGAAGACCTCTTGGGGGTCATGTTCTCATATGGCCCATGAACAGGAGTACCAAGGATAGTTCTGAACTTATGTCGACCTTGTTTAAAAAATTAAACAAGGAGTTGGAGCATAGTTCCTGATCTTGTGTCAAGCTCGTTAAAATATGAAACAAGGAGTCTTCAGTATAGTTCTTTCACCACGTCAACCTCATTAAAAAATGAACCAATTCCCTTCTGTCAATCGAGTCTTTCATTGAGATCTCGTCAAATCTCAATCAATCCTTTCTTAGATCTCGTCATTGAACCTTCATTACATCCACCTTGTTGAATGCAATGAAGCTTGGGGGTCATGTACCTCGATTGGATTATTATGTTGGGGGCATGCAAACCTTAGCCAAGCATAGTTCCCCATGGTTCAAGCTTGTGAAAAATGAACTTGTGCGCCATTGTACCCTTGTTCGTTTGGTGCGTCAAGTGATTTCTTTCTTATTCTGTCTTTTGTTTTTTATGTAGATGTTATGAATATTAGCTGATGCATTAGTAAATTATGTATTAAGTGGACATTTTCACAGCTTATAAATCATAGATAGACATTCAGACATAACAAGCAGGGATCATAAAACATAATTAGATGCATATCGTGTGTTGCGCACCGAGGCATCAAAAAAATAATGTATATGTCCAAAAAATAATGTATATGTTTAGGTTACAATCCGAGACACATGTCTCTCAAAACACCAGAAAAGGAAACCTAGGAGACTACTCTGGGTGCTGCTCTCTATAGCAGACCACTGCCCGAACTACTCATCTAAGCAGTCTATGAATCCTGTTCAACACACCCGCGGTGTGTCATTGGTACTGTCTCAGGATCTCCTCGAACCCTCTGTAGTCAGGGATCCCCTTGGTCAAGCCCTCCAAGTTCCGGGCTATCTCCTCCTCCGCATCTCCACCTGGAGGTGGCAAGGCAAGCTCTTTGTTCTCCCTCCAAGCCATAGGAGCGAGACCCACCGGTCTCTCAAGTCTGATATCTACAAAAAGTTGAGCATAATTATTAGGGCATATACATTTAAAATTCAAAAACAATAAAAACTAAAATATAAAAGTTTAGCAGTCAACCCAAGTATGTCACCTCTCTCATCCCACTGCTCTTCGGACAGAAGCAACATGTTCGGATCTCCCCTAAAATCTATCCCTGCGTAAGGCCAATCCTCAACCACCACCTGCTGATGATGTAGCCACTCCATGAACCCAAGTCCCCATGACACCAGCTGGCTGCCGCCTCCTCACGGCATCACATGGGCCCACCGAGTGATTCGGGTCTCTCGTGGTCCAGGCCACCCTACTCGCATGTCCTATAGCTGAAGTATGGGTACCCACTCCAGCATGAGTGTATCAGAATCGAACCGTACCCAAACTGTTTCATTCCGCCTCTCTGGCATTTGGTCAACTGCCTCTTCATGTTTAGAGACACTACCTCTGCCTAGTCAAACATAGTAGGATTGAGGAAATCTAAAGCCAACCGCAGTTGTGTTTTAGTTGCCTCATGTTGAGCCTGAGAACCAGCTGCTCTCGTGATCGTGAACAACAATACACGCAATGACAAATCATTCACTGTTGGAATCTGTAACTTCCCGCTAGTGGGTGATTTTTGTGCCCCTGGGCACGCTCGTGCAATCAACATGTCTAAGGACTCTCCGATGATTCGCACACCACCCATGCGGGGTCTTTCCCCTCATCATGATAAACCAATAAGAAAATATATATTTGTGGAGTCAAACTCAACCTCCTGCCCTCAGATGATGAATTTACCCTCTGTTGGGTTCCATGATCGAATTAAGAATTCTAGGAGGTCTAATTGTGCTCTCAATAGCAGCGTTAGGAAGAATTTTAGCAATCCGTAGTTCCGTAGGACCTGAAATCATTGAGGATCAGTTGCCCCTCTCTCATCATCTACATCATGTGTGTGTTCTTTCCATGAGAATTCCATTTTGCACCCTGCACATACAAACATTCTCTCATTAGAAGTCATTTGATCCATTTTTATATGCCACAATGGTGTAAAAACCAAATTTTTGTGTTTTCCGTGCTCATTGAAACTATTTCTAAAACAGCTGCAATGGTCTGATTATAACAATTCATGATTTCTCTAATCATTGTAGGGGTACATCACTTTCCTGCAACGATGCCGATTTTGGCCCATTTGGAATTCACAGTCGTCGCAACCCCGCGGGGAAAATCTGCAACGATCGAGGCAAATTTTTGAAACAAAAATTCTTTCCAAACTCAGCCAAAACATTGAAATTACGGTTAAAATGCACTCAAAACACAAGGGAAATGGCGGAGTACTTACTTGGAGAAGGTTTGGAATGCAATAAATCACCACAGCTCCAGAAATCAACAGCTCAATTTCACAAGGTACGCGTTGTTTGGAGTTTTACCATAGTTAAAAATAAAACAAAGTGAATTATGTTTTTACCATATGCCTTGTTATAGTTTTTTTTTTGAAATTTAGGGCTTTGACTATAGTTTTTGGGTTTTTACTATAGTTTTTAGGGTTTTGGCTATGGTTTTTAGGGTTTTTGACTTAGGTTTTCAAACATTAATCGTGTATCCTTGTGGAATGGGTCTTATGCTTGGGTTTCTCTATGCAGGAATAGGTGTGTCGGATGCGGGTACTGATCGATACATGCTTGGTAAATACCACAAAAATTTCTCATGAGTCCTCTTTAAGCTCTTTTTTGACTCGTAAAAGATGAAAATATTGCCGAGTATTTTTTCCCTTTTTGACTCGTTAAAGAGAATAAAAATGGAGGTTTGCTTTCAGCTCTTTTCTGACCGTTTAAAAATGAAAAGATGGCCGATCTCTTGTTGTTTCAAGCTCATTCTTGGTTATAAAACATTGTGTCTCTAGTAATTTTTCTACTTTTTTGGACTGGAAACACTATTTACAAAAAGTACTCCTTGACCAAAATGGTCAAGCGGTTCTCTCGAGTATCGTTTTCTACCTTTTCGGGCTTGAGAGACACAAACTTACGAAAAGGGGCCCCCTAGATTTTAATTTTACGTGTCTTTTTCAAACTCTGTAAACATGAAAAAGACTTTGAGTTTTACCTATGTTGGACTCGTTAAACCCTGACGACATTGGACTCGTCACCATGATGAGACCCAAGCTTCTCCTCCCTAGGGCTTGTTAAAATTTCACTAGGTTGGATTTGTCCGAAGGATGAACTTATATCACAAGCATATGCTATCCCCTTCAAGCTTGTTTTTCAAAAATAATTGGGGTACTCGCTAGCAATTGTGGGGGGGGGGGGGGGGAATTTGGAAATATTCCATTGGTTACCTATGGCAGCTAGTCACTCTTGAACATCGACACTTTTGCCTCTCGCCGGGTTTGGGATATCCTCACATCATCATTGGCCTTCTGGGGTTTGGGTTTGTCATTTTGCCTCATTCCATTTGATCCTTGTCGTCTCCGCTGGACCTTTGATCCCTTGGTACCAAAATGCTACCGCATTCTAGAGTCATGTCACCGATATGTTCAAGAGTTTAATCCTTCTGCAGTTTGCACCCTTACACCCTCCTCTGATTCTCTGTTTCATCCATCTTCATCTTGTTCCTTGTCTCATTTCATTGATGTGGGAAACATTATGGCCCTCCTGCGATGGGTCACTTCTTATCGACATCAACTCATTATCTAGGAAGTTGATCTAGAGATTCCTTTCGGGTACCTTGGAGCTTGCATGCCTCAATGGCAAGTTCTTCGCACTCAACGACAGGCTTGCATTATTGGTCTTCGATCAGGTGATTCCACAAGTGTTCGACTCCATATCATTCTTCACACTTTGTGGATTGTACTGGCAGTACCTTGAGAACCATTTCCATTACTGGTGGTCTCTCTCGCACTTGTTAACGGTTTACATCATTGGCCAGTAATCAAGCGATTTTCTAGTATGCTCGACTTCAGCACATTCATTTTCATATTAGAAATTGTACTATGATCGGTTGGGATTTAAGACCCCAGGCTAAAGATTACATAAGTTCGGGTTGCGTGGATTGGTTCATGATTACATACATGAATCTTTTGATTGGATGGCTGTGACCATACCTGAGTCTTTCTGGATGGTTGCGACCATACCTATATTTTTATATGGTCTTATCGACTAGATGGCTATGTCCATACCACAGACCAATTCTATCTATCTTTTGGATGGCTGCGCCCATGCCTAAACTACATGTATTTCTTTCATTGTCAGAGATATCAGTTATACTTGCGCCTGCAAGTTCTCAGTGATGCTGTTCCGGTTTGGTTATGGTTTCATAAAGAATTTCACCCCTCCCACTCTCTCATCCTTCATGCTTTAGGGGGAATCTATTACACAGTAATTTGGCACTCGCCCTGTATCCCTCTAATCTCGGATAAAGTCAGTCCCTGAGTGACATCTTCTATGTGTCATACCTCAAATAAATGTGTCCACATCTTCCTAATCATTCAAGAACATTAACATATTCTCTTTAATCCTGAAGATTGACCCTTTTTACCCATGTTTCAAGATTGTTACAAGTCAACCTCATTCTGCCTGTGACGATTTCTTGTAATGAACTAGAACATCGCGACGTCGTCGCAGTAGTACATCTGTTCTCTGCGACGGTCGGATTTTAGGGTTTGTTGCAAGTCCTCAATATCCTTCTTACGACGATAGCTCTGAATACACTATTTCCCCATGATGTTGTCTCTGAGTCCTAGTGTTTGACTTGCGAAGACCTAGATATGGCGAATTAGTTCAAACAAAATGCTTTTGGGTGGTTCTGGAACTGATTGTTGGGTCAAGGGAGTTCACCTTTCCTCCTCTGGGATGGTGGTTCTGCCTTTTAAGAAACCTCCCTTGGAGATAAGCTCCCTCTCCCTCATTTATGGAGGCTCCTCCTCTTATAAAAGCATTCCCCATTGCTATGATCAGCTAGTTTTTGATATTGAGCAAATTAGCTAGCTTTGATGTGAGATTGATAGTTTGCAGTGTGAATTATTGACAGTATAGCAATTGGTTGTGGATTGCTTTAGCCTTGTACTGGTGCTTTTGAGTGAGAGAGAGAGAGTTATCAGCATCTCGGGAGACCCTTTTGAGATTGAATGCTTGAAGAAACATACTGGCTGGACCCTTCGAGGAAGCTTGCGACGTCAAGGCTTGGTTGTAAGCTTTGCTTTTATTCATTTTAATACAATCAATGGTGATTTACTATGTCATGTGTAAAATATATTTGATAGCTTATAGTTCCTTGAATCTGTAAGTGAATAGTTCATTGTTGTACTCTATTATGTGTGATGTTGTTCTCTTGTGTTGTTTCAGGTGAATCGCTCATCGAGGAAAAGGAAATGATAGCTGAAGCAGTGCAACGAAAGCTCCATCGAACACCAATTTGAGGTAGGCTCTTTCAACAATGATTTTTTAAGGAAATTAGCTATTGTTTTGTCTTGCTGTGACTAGATCCACTCTAGGGCTAGAGGGGTTGCCTCTATCTGCAGAGGGAACATTACCTACATCACAAGGGCGATGGTAGCTTATCTCTGAGAAGAGATGTGGTGGCTAAATGCCCCTGAACTATGTTACAATGAGGCTCAAAGGCCTATTTATTTTTTAGAACAATGGAAAACCCTAAACATCCAAAAACCTAACCCTAGAATATGAAACGCCAAACTGTGGGCCCCGTTTGGGTAAATTGGTACATCAACTTCTCGGGGTCGTAACTTTGGCATACGATCTCCGTTTGACGTGCACAATATCTCGTTAGAAAGATATATCTGAGAACTACAACTTTGGGAAGAGAAAGCTTGATCCATGGACCCATGTGGCTCCCAGTTCTCCCAAAAAACGTCGTTTAGGGCCTCAAAATGGCTCCAGAAGTTCAGGACCCGAAAAACTACTAAAAATAGTAAATTGTTCTACAATTAAGGAAACTGAAAAGTTGAAAGAAACAATGGTGGGGCTAAGTGGACTTGGCGGGTGGCCACCAATATCCACCTGGATCACAATTATAGTTATGAAATCCTTTGCTAAAAATGGAGAATCTCCCTGTTTCTTTGAGTTCAGAGTCTCATGCATTTGTTTCGTCCACATTTGAAATGAAAGCTCATTAGTCATTTCTTCATCATCCTTGTATCCAATTTTTTCCAATATTTCATGTATAGTAATGAGATCCATTCTAGAATAGGCATCACCAAGTGGATATAATGGTATTCAAACTTAAGAAGTTGTTGAAACAAAACACAAGTTAAATTTTTACTCATTCAATAGTGTTGAGTTTGCTTTTCACAGTTCTTCCACTAGAACCAATAATGAAATTTGATTTTCTAGGCTTAATCAAGAATGTGACATATTCCTTTCCTCGCTTGTACAAGAGCTTGCTTCAAAATTAGCGTTTTGATCCTATCAATAGCTTTAAGTTCATTTGAAATGTTGTGATACCTTGCTCATTCCCAACAACCTTTAAGTCCATATCACCGAGAGCATCTTCAGATCCAATAATGTCAGAAAGAATGAGTGGGGCACCATCTCCCCCACAGTATTTGGTATCAAAATCAAACCCATTGCAACTCTAGCTATAGAGCATTTTAAGGGAATTCCTGCATCTAACATTGCCAAGCAACCTCCACAGATGGAAGCCATGCTTGAAGAACTGTTTCCTTTTGTGATAATACTTTCAACAGAGATTATATAGGGAAATTATTACTCTGAATAAAGTGTTGGCTCAAGATCTCTTTTTGATAGCACTCCATGACCAGTTTTCCTCTTGCTTGGAACTCCTATACATCCTACTTCTCTTGCACATGATGGTGGGAAAGTATAGCAGAGATAAAATCTCTTTAGCTCTTTCACTTCTTTAAGATTATCAATCTAAGAGTAGTGAATGTCAATGGTTATGTTTCCGCAAGAGCTCTAGGAAGCAACCGACATTGAGACTGGATTTGACATAAAATCACCAGAACCCTTGATCATTTTTATGGAATCAGATGTGCCAGCAAGCAACAAGTCTAACTTTGATGACTCCTATATGTTTGACAAATCAAATTGTCAACATAATTGTTATTTCTTGCTTGAACGTTTTCTATGAACATAAATTTTCTCGCTTTGAACACTGTTTAATAGAGTTTTATATTTTTTTTAATACCCTATTTTGGTCAGAATTCCCTTCTCAATTTTATTCCTTATTGTGCTTATCTTTGAATTGTTTTTAAAGAGGAGAAATCACTATTTATTGTGCAATGTTTTTGCTTTCCTTGAGAAGTAGAGCACTTAATATTGTGATCTGATAATTTTTCCCTTATTTCTCCTTGTGTTGGAAGAGTTGAATACTCACTTTTGATGCTTAGGGATAGGAAAATGAAGTGAATAAACTTATATATAGAGTGGTGGACTAGAAAGGTAATGGAAATGGTAGTTAAGGTGAGGAAAGGAATAGGTACTTTATCACTACTTTAAATGAAGAATTTTTGCAAAAGTAAAACATTAAAAACAAATTTTCTTACAAACTTTCAATTGCTCCCCTGGTCATTCTTTGTCATGCTTTTGTGGCTGATTTAATTGGAGAAGTTGTTTCATGTTTGCAAAGTCTTCACTTCAAACTTCCCTTGTTGCTTTTGTAAATATCACAAATTGCTTGAAGTGCTTCCAGGTCCCCCCTACTGGAGTAGATTACAGGTTCCTCTGAAATTGATGTTGAAATTATAGGTCCCTCTACTAAAGAGGCTGCAAATTTAGGTCTCTTTGTAAATACTTCAGGTCCCTCTGTGACTTTTCATGAAGTCTCCTCTTATATATTTGAAGTTGAAGTTGACTTTTGAAGTTGAAATATCTTCCATATTGACTTTATTCATATGCTTGAATGTCTTTATGTTAAGATGAAAAAAATAACAAGGCATTTTAGTAATGAAACTAATGCTCTTGTTTTCCTCTCCCCTTGCTTATTCTAAGACTTGTCCTCAAGTCTTATATTTTGGATGATTTATTTTGCAGAGAGTAAGATGACATAGTTTATTAGAACAAACTAAAAAATCTATCTGTAATGATAAAATGAAAAAAAGACCAATTTTTTTGGATTTAATATTAGCCAAGTAGCTTGGTTTTCCAATATGAATTCAGGTTTGTATTGTGCGAGGAAACTGGATTTTCACAAGCAAACCTCTTTTTTTTTTGGATGATTTATTTTGCAGAGAGTAAGATGACATAGTTTATTAGAACAAACTAAAAAATCTATCTATAATGATAAAATGAACAAAAGGCCAACTTTTTTTGGAATTCATATTAGCCAAGTAGCTTGGTTTTCCAATATGAATTCAGCTTCGTATTGTGCGAGGAAACTGGATTTTCACAACCAAACCTCTTTTTTTTTCGATGATTTATTTTGCAGAGAGTAAGATGACATAGTTTATTAGAACAAACTAAAAAATCTATCTGTAATGATAAAATGAACAAAAGACCATTTTTTTTGGAATTCATATTAGCCAAGTAGCTTGGTTTTCCAATATGAATTCAGGTTTGTATTGTGCAAGGAAACTGGATTTTCACAACCAAACCTCTCTTTTTTTCTAGATGGAAGTGGGGTATAATGGATTAGGGAAGTATGGAAAGCTTGTGAAAGTAAAATAGGTTGAAATCATAATCTAGTAGTAGGTGGATAAATAGATAAAAGGTATGGAGTCCAACATGCATGATTGTGAAGCTTAGCATACAATATGGTAGATGAATGACATCATGAACGATATGACTTATGAAAGGATTATTTGGAAATGTATGTGATTTTTCATGGTACAAAACTTGACTTTTTCTTCTAATGATTGGCTTCATGTCTTTTTCCTTGATCTTGATGCATGTTATAGGATTGTTGGTGTTGTTGGTTAGCAACTGAAAGAAAGCTTCACAAGTTTTGAGTTTCATTGGATGAACTCAATATCAGGTGAATTTCCACTTTATTTTCACTTGAATATTTTCATTTCATATTCATAGATATGAATTTTTAAAGATTGACTTTGAAAATTCCTTCGTCCATGGAGTTCACCCCTTAAATCTTCTTGTGACCTACAAAAACATAGCACTTGCATGCAATACAATATTAGATGATGGAGCAAGAGAGTTGTATAGTCTCTCTTCTTCCAAAAAATATGTAAAATAATAACAATAAATTCTTGAAAAATAAGTCCAAAGATGACATACAAAGAAAATGCATGTGTTTACCCCTTGATGAATGATGACCAACCTAGACCTCCTAGCGGTATTTTGTTCACAAAATATTCATTTTATGTCCAATTAGAGTGATTCAAAAGCCAAGTTAAATTGAATTCATATGGATACTTTCAATATAAATAGGTATTCAAAATGGTTTAAAATGATATGCTAAAAATGATCAAGAATACCCTGTTTGATTGAGTTGCTTGTGAATTTTTTACTAGACCAACAATCACTATTTGGAGTGTAACTGTTTTGTTAAATATAGGATAGATGTGATTCCACTAAGATATATATATATATATATATATATATATATATATATATATATATATATATATATATATATATATTTAATCCAGTAAAAATATTTTTTTAAATTCCTTAGGTTTGATATCACAAAATTGTTGATGAACAAACCTAGGAGGTAGAGTTTCACTATGTTGATTTTAAGACATGCAGTCACTAAATGCAGCATAACGTTTTCACCCGACCTTCAAATGAGATGATTAACATTGTGTAATAAACTAGACTTGAATATCCATATCCCTTAGAAACAAGTTTTGAAAATAAGATGATATGGTATGTGAAATATACCTTTGAACATTTAAGACCTAAAATTGCCACCATGCATGATTTTCGACAAGCAGTTAGTATTTTGAGCATAAAGTTTTCATATGATGTTGGATTTAGGTGATTCAAATTGATTTGGAAACCAGATTCCAAGGGCCATCTTCCCTATAAATATTGTGTAATTTTTTTTTCCATTAGATCCCTCGAGTCAATGCTTTAATAACTATGTCCTCAAAATTTCTCTTGAGATCTAGTGTTTATTTTCACCATAACTTTTTCGTTTGTGATTCAAATTGAAAAAATCAATATGGGTTTAAAAACTAGATTTCCAGAGATTCTTTGTTTAAAACCATGTTTGGAAAATGATCCTTTATTGTTACTGAAAATAGGATTGTTCTTATTGCATTTTTCCATAAAATTCTTCCAAATGAGTATTGAACAATGATTTGAAGAATTATTCATGAGAGTTTGAACCAAAATTATTATGCAAGTTTTATTGTGAACTCATTCTACCTATTTATTTATTTATTCTATTCTATCATACTCTATTGTAGAAAAATAAGTCATTCTCTCAAGTATAAGAGAATTTCCAATGCATCCATTTGCGTAACAAGATCATAAGTAGACTCATATCCAAGTTTGAAAAATATACCTTAATGAATGCTTGGACTTGAAAAGTTAGTTGATCATAAATATTTGATGCTAAAGAATGTTGAAAAATGGAGTGGTGTTGTGGCCTAATGACCAGTTGAAGCCAAGTTTGAGTGTGCTCTTTAAGTCTTTGATTCTCCTCAATTGTTATAGCACAAAGTTCTTCTTGCGGAACTTGTTCAAAATCATGAATACACAAGGGATATTGTGATACATACACTAGATATTCTTCAATTTCTAGCTCTATTATTTTGACTTCATCGTATGTGATCCATAACTCATTGATCTCCTTACAAAGATAACTAGAAGAAGCTTCTAGGTTCTCTTCTTGTGGATCCTCTTCATGGATTATTTGTTCCTCTTCTATCTTTTGAAATGAAGATTCATCCCTAGTGACCATTCTAAATTGTGGAAAAGGATTTAAGAAGAGCCTTGTGGTGGCATACCCTCCTTCTCTAAATGACTTCTTAAACATCATGTTTTGTAGATCTTGTTTTGCAAATGGATTTTGTAGTTAGTTTTTGTTAGCGGTTGGGGGTTTTGTTTTGGGGATATACCTTCCCAATTTCTATGTCTAAGCATGAATAGCCATAATTAAAAGTTTTTTTTCCTTTCAAAAACTTCCTAATTAGCTCTATCTAAGTGTTATTCCCCGAAAACGACACCAAAAATGTAAGTCTAATTTATTGGAATAAATTGTAGCATGTATTTTAATATCAATCTGGGTTGGTAAACTTAGAAACACACCAAAGTATATGGATCTTAGATCTAGCTAGTTTAGAAAGAAATTGCTTAGATACTAAAAAATGAATAGATGCATGCTACTATCCCACGGGGCTTTGTATTGACGGTGAATGGGTGCACTGTTAAGGCACTCCTTGCAATAGGTCACTGGTTCAAATCCCCCGTGGGTGCTTACCTAACCAAAAAAAAAAAGAATAGATGCATGCTACAATCTGAATTTGCTGAAATGTAAAACTATAAAGAACTTTTATAAAACACATTTATGATGAGAGTGTCTCATCAAACTCATCAAAGTATGCTTTATCAAAGTTATTTCTATCAAATCAAGAAAACTATTCTAGGAAAGCATGTAAATCTAATCTATGAAAGCATATGAAAAAGTGAACAATGATCTTATTCAACTTTAGATAACAAGGAAGAGGCTCTTGTCTCAGAGGTCCTGGTTGTCCTTCCTTATTGCTTCTATTCATTCAAAAAAACCATTTTCACTTATCTAAATTACCAAAGCATAGAAATAAAGCATATAAATCTAATCTAGGAAAGCATGTGAAAAAGTGAACAATGATTTCAATTCAATCCTAGTTAACAAAGAAGAGGCTCTAACTTAGAGACTTAGTTTGTCCTTATTTATTGAATCTAATCATTAAAAATAAACCATTTTCACTATGTAATTGGCCATGGCATGCAAGTGAGTTTATATAATAAATATTCACAAATGATTAAAATAGGGAATACAATCTTAACACATAAAATGAAGATGTTAACATATATTTACATCTATGCACATAAATCAACAATAGTGTACTTAGCTAAGAATGGGGGCCCTCCACCTTTTCCTGGTACACCTTAAGACAATTAGCTACAACAAATATCCATTCATATCACATAGAAATGTATGCACAAAAAATAAGAAGGAAAGTCTCAATTGGTATTTGGAAAATAATAATCATAATCATATATGTTCATAGTTGTCGGTAGCCTTGTAAATAGGCTAAAAAGTATAACAAGATTTCTATATTTGTTGTAACCACCTAAAATGATTCCTATTACATCTCTTGGGTCGAATTCATCCTTTCAGTTGCATAAAATATGGACAAATCCCCAAAAATCCTAAATCTGCCCTTAAATCAGGGGATTTCCTAGATGACTAGTCAACTTTGACCAAAGTTGACCAAGCTTGTTTTAACTGAATTGGAGCGAGCCAATAAGTATTCCATCATCCTTGGTTCCTTTAGTTTCTAAATATATCTTTCATTTTCACTCAGGTGTCCTAAAAACATGACTTTAAACGAGCCATTACGAGATTTTCTAATTCTGCCTAAAAAATTAATTTTAATGTCAAACTTTGCCAAAATTCAAATCATGAAAAGTAATCAACAAATGTACCTAATACGATGAATTTGAAGCAAATATGGATGAAGTATAAGGAATATTAATTAAAAATAAATGTTATATGATAGAAATAAAAGTGGTACCCAACATGCTTCAAGTGTCCCTATTAAAGGCATCCCATGTTTCTATGCTAGAGACTCAAAACCATTGTGTAGTCGATTACAAGTAGCAATAGTACTAATCGACTTCTCCCCAAGACACATATAGTTTTGATGGTGGAGTGTTTGTTGAACTATGTCTCTCTCTACGACAATCTTGTATTTTCTTTCCAAATGTCGTGGAGCATCCAAATACTTGGAAACCCACTCCTGAAGTTGGTCAATCGCTCTGTTTGCTATCTTCGTAAGTTTTACCACTTCTTGTGATTTCTTATAAATTCCAATGAGAGGAGACAATAATTGTTGTAGAAGTATCATCTCATCATCTAACTATGCCATGGTGTCGTTCATTGGCCCCAGATCCTCCTGCATGGTTGATTGCCATTCTACGGTGTTGAAGCTCTGTGAAGATAACTATCCGCCGCAAGATGTTTTGCTTGTTGCTTCACTACAACAAGTTATCTCCTTAATCTACCATTCTCATTCAAGAGTTATTTAGAGTTGTTCTGCGTTGCTGTAGTAAAAGAAACATTTATCGCCATGATTTCCCTAGGATTCCTTTTGGTATTGGTAGTTATCACACTTTATGTAGAAACCGAGACTGGATTCTGATGATAATTCAGGAAGTATCTATGCCTTTACTAAATGATCCTCTTCTTAAGCTTATGAAACTTGACACTACACACATCCATGACTCTATCTTTCAATGGAGGTGTGATTCCCATTTCTCCAAATGGAAGATGACCACCCGTGAGAGGAGGTTCTTCTAGAGAACCTGGTTTGTCATCCATGGGTTGGATTTTATCCTCTTCCTCCAACTCTTCCTCTTCTAATTGTTCTTCTTCTAGTTTTTATGTTGCTTCTTCCTCATGGAACTTCCTTTGTTGTTCCTCTTCTATTGTTCTACTTTCTTCTTCTTCTTCCCATTGCTTCTCAAGCAACTCATCTTGCTTCCTCTTTTTCTCTTCTTCTACTTCTCTCCTCTCTTGTTCTACTTAAATAGCTCATGTATTCAAAGGATCATCTTTCCATTTCCTACTACTTTCACCTATCGAATCATACATGATCCTCTTCCTAGGAGCTACACCCTTTTCTTGAGGTGTTATTTGTTCTTCCTCCTGCACCTACGGATCTTGAGCTGGTGGATATTGAGGTGAACTGGTCTCCATCTCTGGGAGTGCATTTCTAACTGCGTTGTACTAGTTCTTCACCTTTTCATCTTCTGTTGTAGACATAGATGAATATCCCCAATTGAAAATGACCCTTGCACAATGTTGCCTACACAATCTCTTGGGATCATATCCATGAAAGTATTTAGTTGCGAAGTGCAAGTGATCCAGCGCTTGTATTATTACAACTTCCACCTTGTGTCTCTTCAAATCATATAGTAAGATCCTCAATGGGAAGGTGGTCCAAGGGGCTTTCTTCCTTCCATAAAGGACTCATGACAATCCCTTGTCCAACTGATTTTCTACTTCCTGCATGACCACTTTGTTGGTCACATATTGTGACATGAGATGAGGGGAGATCTAACATCCAAAACATCTTATGTATGTGCCCTCAGACGTTGCAAACCAATCTGTCATATCTCGTAGTGACTCCTTCACCTGATCGATCATGCAAAGAGGATTGATCTCGAATATCATATGGAAAATAACTACAAATAAGTGCTCAACCAATAGTCATATGGGCCTTTGAAGCTTGATTTTGACAATACTTTGCAGTGAAAATGAACTGGAAACTTGTCCTGGGGGGTCCAGTTCCAGTACATTATTGGGAAAGCATATTGTGCACAAATTCCATCTAAAAGAAATGCATACATATAGAATTGTGGTGCTTGGTTTGCCCTCAAAAATCCTTTTTCCATCCCCACATGAAGTTTCAACTCAAATGATAATATATCTGCCCAATTGAAGACTTTACCATGAGTTACCACCATATTGAGCATATATATCTATTTTTCCTCAAACACCTCAGCATTCTTGTGTGCATGCAATAGAAAACATATGGAAATCAGATACTAATATACATCTTTGAGAATCTTGTTCGGATAAACTGTGGATGGGTAGTGGAAAAATTTAGCAAGATCTCGACACCAAGATTTGATAATGTCACTTGTGTCGAGGTCAACCCATCTAGTGTAGAAATCATTATTTGCATATTTTGTGGGCCTGAGCATCTTGTAGTAAGTTTGCATGTCTTCTCCATAATAGGTGGTGATCTAACCACCACTTTCACTACGAAGCATGAGATGAGAGTCATCCATATGTGTAATAATCCACTCAATCACTTCTGCACAAGGGATGACTAGAAATCTGCATGAGATCCTTTGTATCCTAGACCTCTTAATATTGATGTATGCTTGCAAGTCTTCTAAGTTCTCAACAAACATTTTCTGCATGAATGTGTCTTTTATGCCGCCCCATGTGACCTTAGTAGACTTATCAATGAAGCATTGTGTGTCTGCATAAATGGAAATGGTTGGCTTTGTTACTTCAATTGCTTCCTCAGTGCTTGCCTAAGAAGCTTATTTGGAGGCCACTTTACGTGTCACAGGAGGCATGACTCCAACGGATGATGAAATGGTGACAATACTTGCAGCTCGAAAACTTGTTTATGGCAGCACACTCATGATGAAAAGATTATCTTTATGCAAATAAACGTGTAGCAATATCCTAGTAAATCATATATAAAGAGCCATTAGATATAATTGTGAATGTAAATTTATCAACGACAACATACAAATACATGCACTGGAAGAAAATCTACGTGCAATAAGGAGGGTGCACTTTCAAAGAACGAAGGAGGGTTAAGGGTCATTCAGGGATTTGTAGCGTGCTCATGCGCTCAAGCAAGAGAAGGAAAGCCATCAAGGGAAAACTCACACACTCCAAAGGTATGAAGAAGTGAGGTTTCAGGCCTTTAGGCCTTCATGGTGTGCTCATGCACTCAAGGAGACAAAGAGAGCACACTGGTGTAATACGAAGAGACAAAGAGCCAAGTCTTTGGGCCTTCAGGGTGTGCTCAAGGGAAAGGAAGGCGCATTGGCACATGCTGAAGGGATGAAGGAAAATCATTCAAGCCTTCGTGGTGCACTCATGCGCTCAGGGGGGGTTTAGTTCTTCATGACGGAGGAATGTGCTCAAGAGGAAAAAATGTCTTTTCTGGGCGCAATTTTCAGAGTTGATCATGCTTTGGGTTCCAGAAGTGTGCTCTGCCTAAGGATGGCTCAAGGACAACTCTAATAATAATATTTCATGATAGAAATGAGAATAAGAAGGATCTACAAGTTTTTATGCTTGTTGTTGCAATCATGCTTAGAATGTGAAAAGTTAAGGAATGTGTAGAGTTTTATCATGTGACAACAAATTAACACTTGTATAAACAAGATTGAATAGAAACACCAGTAAATAAACTGAAAAACAAAGAAATTCCATCAAGGAAAACAAGATCAACAATTAAAAAATGAAAGGCAATGAATAGCTTCAACATGTAAAACTTACTGTTAACTTAGATCGACAAAGAGTTTCTTGATCCACAGTTGTGCACCCAACCTAAATTAGAATGATTATGAAGATGAATAATTAGCTCAGTTAATTTAAAAGAGATTACATGAAAAAATGTTTCATGCATGATCGCTACTTGTTGACAAGTGAATGGATTAGTTAAGGGAAGTTATGTGGATCCTATTTTCTAGGAGTACGCCCACATGAAACAAGGATCTCATGCATGCATTTAATAAGGGTGCATTTCTTCAGCTCAAAGAAGTACACTCAAGGAGGGCGCATTTGTTTAGCATGAAGGAGTGCGCTCAAGAATGACACACTTCTTCAACCCGAAGGAGTGTGTTCAACACAAGAGTGAGCCTTCGTCAAATTAAAGTGAATTTTTCTTCCTTTTGTTCACTTTGTATGTGTTTCGAGTGCTTTTCATGGTGAAAAGGGTAGTTTCTAAGTCAAGAAAAGTCATGATTCCACCTAACCATGAGCTAGATAACACAAGCACTTCCACAGGTTATGTGACGACACTTAGGAAACCTTGACTTAGGAGGATGCGAAACTGAGAAAACACACAAACAACAAATAAAAAAATGTGACGACACTAAGGGTGATCCAAGTGGATATTGGTGGCCCTGCCTATTCCACCTAGACCTCCAGTCAGTTTCATCAATTTCCTTGATTATAGCAACATTTACTATTTTTAGCAGCTTTTCGGGTCCTATTGGCAGGAAACGTTCCCTAAGATAAGGGTTGACAACCTCAATAGGGAAAACATGATAATCAACAAGAAGCAGTCAATAAAGCATTCTAAACATGTGAATTACGAAATATGGACTTGGAAACTTACCTTGAGGTCGTATGTTTGATGATGTTCCCATAGGGTGCAAACCCTCTGCTTCCTCCAGAATCGAGCAAGACTGCAAGTCAATTCAGAGAAGCATATACATAATATATAATTCAATGTGCATACATAAAAGTTATGTTAGATCATCATATATAAACATAGAAATTTTTATTCATGAGACTAACATATTAGGAACAAGACATGAGCTTCTTTATTAATAATCAACAATAGGTATATGAAAGGTACAACCTGATCCAAGCCAAAGCACTGACGAAGCCTTCCTCTGGATCAGGCTAGCCCAAGCCATGAAGACAACCTCTCTAACAAATGCAAGGAGATGTTATAAATATTATGAACATTTATGCAAAGGAAACCAAGGTTTCAATAGAGACTTGGAGTGCATGAGGCACAGGAAAATAAAACTTGATTTGGGAGAAAAATGGGTATAATGTCGATAGCCCTTCTCTAATTTACTTTAGGCCTACCCAAGGGGTATATATATACCACCTGAAATTAGTTAATCGTGCTACGTGCTCCTGTAGGTGGGCTCCCAGTAAAACCCGTGAAACCCACCCGAAAAATAGCATATTATTTTATTTTTTCATATTTAAAAGGGTATATGTGGGTATGCAATTATAAAACTTGCATATGTACGTGCTTTTGAATGGGAAGAGTCGCATATGGAATTTGAAATATTTTTTTTTAATATAAAACCAAGTCTGCATGGGAAAAAACTACCCAAGGCCATACAAGAGCATCAAGACTACAAGAGTTTTAAATGATGTTATAATAGGTCCTGAACTTCCAAAGTTATTTTCACCTCCTAAATGGTGTTTTTTTAGGTGAAAATTCTATAGTACTTGGATAGATATTTCCAACGAGGTATCGTACATGCCAAACGGAGATCATATGACCAAGTTATGACCCTAGGAAGTTGCTTGCCCAACTAACCCCAATGGGGCGCACAAAATCTTGGTGTTCCATCTCCTGGGGTTAGGGTTTTAGTTTTTTAGGGTTTCCCTTTATTATTCAATAATAAAAAGGCTCTTGAGCCTCATTACAGCATAGTTCAGAGGCATGTAGCCACCACATCTCTTCTTAGAGATAAGCTACCATCACCTGAGCTATTTTTTTCCATTGTGCTTGTAAGCATATTTCAGTTCTATTACATTCCTGCATAATTCTAGATAAATGGTATCATAATAGTCTGCTCTTACTCAGTTTTTTATTTGCATGTCCCCAACAAGGTTAGGGTAGAAGGAGTTAGGGCTCGAACTATTTTAACATTTGCAAGACCAACCTTGCAAACCACGACAACCTCCCATGGTGGAAGAAAAGAAATACGAGGGAGTAGGAGATCCTTTCAAAATATTGTTTGAGGAATCCATCAAGTGATAGAGGAATGTAATAATGGATAACTTTGCCCAAATCCTTCGGCAGCTACCCATAGGCGACACATCTTCATCTAGTAGCCACACCCTTTAAGGTACATCTCAACTTTGACGTTCTCATATTTGAAGTACAGATAGATGCAAATGTCATAGATAGATGGTTAAATCTGTTGGAAGGATATTTTTCAGTTCATGAATTTTATAATCAGGAAAATATTACTTTTACAGTCCTCAAAGTGGACCCCCATGTCAAGGACTAGTGGGAAACCTATTATGAACATAAGGACTAGAGGGAACCCTCACTTTTTTCAGTCACACCCACTTGGAATTCTTTCCAAGACACCATCAAAGAACAATATTAGCATGTCAGGAGATATGAAGATAAAGACATAAAGTGGACTAAGATGTAGCAGGGAAGGCACCAAAACATGCTAGAGTTCATGAATATTTTTCATACCCTTCGCACGAAGTTGGGTATCAAGGATTCTGAGCGAAATTTGGTACTCAAGTACTGCAACTCTCTACATAAGTACATCTAGGATGAGATGGAGTTCCATCTCCTCGCTCGACGCTGCCTATCGATATGCTATCAAGATTGAGCATAAATTTAAACAAAGGAAGTGAGACATTGGATCTACGAATTCGAAGTAATGGAAAGCCGCCACCAAACCGCAGAACAAAGGACAAAGCCAAGACGGGGTGAACCAAGACAACCAGTCAAATCCGCAAGCAAAGAAAAACATCACGAAGACAAAAAATGACATAAGGAAATGGTGTGAGTTCCATAAGAGCCCCACTCACAACATAAGTGAGTGTCAAGCCAAGCAGTGACTGTTGGCCGAGCTAGAGGCTTCTGAATTATGAGCATGTTCTGACTCTGAGTTAGAACCCGATAATGGGAATGACCAAGGGAATCATATTAGTGATGCGGAGCCCAGTGCCACTTTTGCCACCACCAAGATCCATAAGATTGAGCCAAAAGATCTAGAGGAGGGGGATCGACTCTTAACAATGTAAACTTTGAAATGGGAACCCATACTGTTACCCGTTTTGTAGAGATAGCAAAAAAGTGACCCAATTTCGAAAAGGGGTTATGCAGAACACACATGTGTTTTTTAAAGCTTAGTTTTTGACACTAAATTTTTTTATGTACATTGCGTTTTATAATGGTAGTGTTTTTTATGTTGATTTAAAAACGTGGTAATTCTGCACCAGGCCCTTTTTTTAAAAGGTTTTTTTTTAACTTTTTTAATTTTCTAATGTATGAAATGTAAATAATTATTTTGTAAACTTAATAATTTTTGAAGTGGTCTTTTTCTTCATATTTTCTTGTTTTTATTTTAATTTTATTTTTTTTTGTAGTGAGGTTTTTATTGTTTCGCATATTTAAAGAAGAAGGTCGATATTTTGAATTTTTGATATTCTACATATTTATACATCGTTAATTAATTTTTCAATCCACAAGAAATAATTGTTTCTAAAAAACAATATTTTTTAACAATTGACATAAAAATAGCCATTTTTAACAAAAATATAATTAAAAAACTACACGTTTTGATAATTTTTTGCTACAATTGACATGCGAAAATCACAATTTTTATACGAAAATTTTAAATAAAAATAGTTAAATAATAGTTTTTTTAAATGAATTTCATGTCAAAAAATAATAATAATCACTTTTTTTTCAAAAAATAATGGTTAACATAAAAATTAATGCGAAAATCACATATTACAAATATTGAATGCATAACAACCTTAATTGAGTGTATATTCTTCTCATAAAATGTCAAAGTCAAAACATTGCAAGTATAACTACTTAATAGTTACAAAAAATGAGCTTGATTTCCAGGCATAACTTAAATTTAATCAACAATGTCACGTAATCCAAACTCTTCGTCCTCTAGAGTTTCATCATTGTTTTTTTCCTCAATATTTTCTGCTTCCTTTTTCTCATTTTCGTCTTCTAATGGATCTTTCATATCTGCCAATCTCCCAATGTATGTCTTTCCAAACTTCCCATGTAATGGTGGTTGAGGTTCCTTTACCTTTTTCGCCACACGTGATTCACTAAAGTCCCCTTTCTTCAACCCAATTTCTTGCATTGCATCTGGAAGAAATTGAAGAGAATTAATTCTTTTCTGAATGAAATTGCATTGTAATGGATCTTTTTCAATTGCAATGCAATTTCTTCCTTTTTGAAGGTAGCATGCTAGTGTTGTACCTAATTATCAAGCACAAAAGAAATAATGAAGTAAATTAGTACAATGACATATTAATTAAAAAAATAACATATTGAAATTCAATTCTATATAATAAAACTTACCTGAGCCATAAAATAAATCTAGAACCCAATCTCCTTCATTTGAACATATATCTATAAGATAGTTAATCGATAATTGTAGTTTTTGATAAATGTTAACTATCTCTCCTTTTGCTTCTTTGTCTTCATATTTTAGTTTTCTCACAACAACATCATAACTCAGTATTTGGCTATGACTCTTTCCATCCACCCGATTAAAAATCATAGACATATAGCTATCATCTTTTGCCTAATTATCAATATGAATGAACTCACAATCATTTATAAATACTTGATCGTCATGGTGAAGAATATTTGACTTTTGCCTGTAACATGAAATAGTAAAAGTTCAATCAACTTGTACATAAATGAATTTTTCAACATTAATCAAATATACATTTTAAACATCTTACCATGTAAGCTGCATCCTTGAATTTGTTTTCCCTTTGAAACTTGACAATATCATTGCCAATTGTGTGTCTGAATGAAATGTCACAAATCTCCATAATGGTGATGACGTGACTTCTACAAATCCTGCAACCACTTTACTAAGAGCTTGATAAGTATAAGGGTCACTATCATAGTCAATATTTGGAATATTGAAACCATGGGGAATATCTGCAATAACTAGGGCATACTCCCTTTTAGGTATGAGTTTAGCAATGTCTTCACAGTCGCCTTGTATTACTTGATATTGAACAGTGTCTAGCCCATTCCAAATGAAATGAGTAAGAGTTGGATCAAGTTCAACATTCTTAACACGTTGCTTCCTCAGTCTTTCGGTCTTTATTTTTTCAATAAAGGTTCTGAAGCTAGTTGGCGCTCCATTATCATCCTTCTTAATCTTTTATAAAATAAACAAATATATGTGTAAGTTATAAATTAAAAATAGTACACAGATGAATAAAAATGAATGTGTAAATCAAGATACCTTTTTAAATGCAAGATAAAAGGCTTTTAATGTTGATGTAGAACTTGAATCTGGATAGTTGCGTACGACATCATCCCAACTATCTTCAGTCAAAAATCTGACCATTTGTTCTTGAATTTTCATGTAAAATTTTTGACTGCATAGATAAAGTAACAAAAATTCAATATAATGATATGTATAACAAATACTACCAAGAACAACATGTTTTATTTAAAAGAAAATTATAATATAGAAATAAATAAAAATAATTCAACAAACTTACTTTTGAAATTCCTCGGACATTTCCTCCAATGATAATTCCCCTGACTTCACACGAGATAATATTATTTTGACAATTTTTTCATATTTCACTCCTTGCATTGCTCTCCAAGGTGTGATAGTCATATCTTCTAGAAGCTGCTTCAAGTCAGGACCTGATTTACTACCGCCACATATCAATGGCTTAGACTTTTTGACCTTTTGGTTTTTAATACCAATGTTTTCCCACATGCTAAAAATCTCATCAATCAAGTTCCAAACATCTCCAGTTTTAAATGCCAATTGGAAAATGTTATCAACACCTCTGAATATATCACTAGGAAGGTTACATTTTCCACCTTTTGAATTGGGTTTCTCTTCAATTCGATAACCTATTTCCATACGACATTCCCTTCGAAAATCTGCAGTAACATTTATCCTATCCCCACCACAGTTTTCTTGAAATTCACTATCAATAAATCTAACCCTTTGGATGAAATTCATAGACATCCTATATTCATTATCTGAATTATGATCCCATGCTACTAACTTTGCTTTTGTATCCGATAAACCAGCATAAATGATACATTTCATTGTTTCAAAACGTGAGTTATTGGGATATTACTCCATCAATTGTCTTTGAGCTTCTACAGAATGGTTCCCCCCAAGCACATAATAATTGTATTCAAAACATTTTGAATTATCAAATGCTTCTTTGTTGGGAACTTGAATTGGATCAACAAGAAGCACATAATTAACCACATGAGCATATGGATTATACCTCATCAATTTCTTCAAGTTGTGAACATGCATATGGGGTGGCTTTCTGACTTGATATTGACATTGTCCTTCACTGGCCTTATAGGTTTGTCTGACATTAAGCTGAAATGTACGACCACCATCAATTAAGTTTTTCTTTGTCAAATTTTTTCGAATGGCATTTTGTTTTGTTTTGATAATGCCATCCTCTAGATCAACGCCTGGTGTAATGATTTCTCTGCTTTCTTTTGAAGTTTAACTAGGTTCTTGACTGCTAGTAATGGCTACTTCAAAATCTTCAACTTTACTTTTCTTCGTCATAACATTCTCAACAGATTTATTTTTGGGCATTGTTACTTTTGGTCTTTTACAACTCTTCTCAATTCCAATGTCATCTTCAATAACAGCAACATATGCTTCACTATTAGTTTCAACTTCATCACCCTCAAAAATAACTTGTTTACCCTTGCTAGATTTATCCACTAGAGGCCTTTTTTCCTGATCCTTTGGATGTAGTTTTGTAGCATCATCAATTACTACATTTTTCTTGTTTTCCATATCTTCTTCTGACACTGAGTAAAAACTGCTAACAACTTTCATGATATCATGCTCTATGAAATGAATGCCTCCCAACCTAATTGAACAACTTTCAACAAAATTCTGCCAAACAAAATATCATATGTCAATAAAAACAAAATTAAAAAAATATAGCGAGACACTTTCAAGAAAGCAAAATACAAATATAAATAACAATACTTACGATGTTTTGTTTCATCTCATTTACGATTTGTTTACACAACTTTGTAGATACCTCTCTCGTGTCATACAATGAATATGTTAGTCGATATTTAATCCTTTCATGTGACTTGGGAGCTTTTCTAAGTATGTAAAGAACTTCAGTTTTCGGTACCGAACACATATCTATGACTCTTCCCATCAACTCAAAAATTCCATTTTCATTCGGTATATCAATATATAGATATATGTTCACATTTTGGCTCTCTTTCTTTCACATACCAGATTCTTGATGGGAATTTCACCTCTTTTGAATTCTTCCAATTTGAAAGCATCTTCTTATCATTTGAGGCACTTGAAAGATTTGTATCCATGAGCTCAGGTGGAGTTCATTCACCAATGTTTTTTGAAGATGTACCTTTAAGTGTCTTTGGTCCAGACATATTCACAGAAATCTTCTTTGATGCCATTTTCCTGAAAAATAGAAACACATAAATTAGTAAACAACGAAAACATATTAACTTAAATCCACAACGAAAATATATCCTAAATTTTTAATTTGTATAATCAGATAATTGAAATTAAAAAAGTATTAACACTAAGAAATTGTATAAGCCCACTGACACCACCCCGTCCATCCGCGGAGTGGCAGGTGATTTCCCCACCCCTTACCCCGCACGCCCCCTACCCCTCTTCCCCCTCAACCGACCCACGCCACCCCACCCTGCAATCGGACGGCCATCCAACTACACCCTTATCCCCCTTCCACACCTCCCCCCTACCCCCACGCCACCCCACCCCCCAACCACTTCCCCTCCACGCCCCCTCCACCCCTACCCCCTAGCCCACAACCCCCATGCCACTCCACCCCCTTCCCCCCTCCCCAACCCCCAACAGCCTACCCCCTTCCCCCCAAGCGAGCCACCCCACCCCGCAATCAGATGGCCATCCTAGCCCACCCTTACCCCTCTTCCACCTATTCTCCCTACCCCCCTCGATCCCAATTGAACCACCCCTTCCCGCAATCGGACGGCCACCCCACCACACCCTTACCCCCCTTCCCCCTACACCCCCCACTTAACCTACCCCTCCCACCAACACCCCCTCTCCTCTACCCCCTCAACCCCCCTGCCCCTACCCCCTCTCCCTCGACCCTCCCTCCTATCCCCCTAACTCACCCCTTACCCCCCCACTTTCCCTTGGTGCCCCCTCTCACCCCCCTTCCTACCCAACCCCCCTTTCCCCCTCTCCCTCGGCCCTCCCTCCTACCCCCCTAGCTCACCCCTTACCCCCCCACTTTCCCTTGGTGCTCCCTCTCACCCCCCTTCCTACCCAACCCCCCTCTCCCCCTCTCCCTCGACCCTCCCTCCTACCTCGATTCCCTACCCCCCCTCCCTTCCCCTCCAACCCCTACCCCCGTACCCCCCTCAGCCCCTCCACTCAACCACCTTACACCAACCTCATCTTATCCCCACTTCACCACCTAACCCCCTACCCAGCCCCCCCTCCTTACTCCCTTACCCGGTCCCCCAACCCCACCCCCTTACCCTACCCAGCCCCCCAACCCGACCCCTTTACCCCCCTCGATGCCAACTCCCTCCGCACACCCTTCCAGCCCCCTCCCCAAACTCAGCCACCCCTTTTCCCCTCACCCCTCAACCCCCCTCCCGACCCTCAACCCCTATCCCACCCAACCTCCCTACCGCCCACGGCCCCCTCACCCCTACCCAGCCCTCCTACCTCACCCCCCTGCCCCCTTACCCAACTCCCCTCTCCCCCCGGCCCCCCTACCCGACTCCCCTCTCCACCCCTCTAGCCCCCCTCCCCCTCACCCTTCGTTCCCCCCTGCCACCCTACCCCTCCCCCCTCGTTCCCCACCCTTCCCTACCCCTCCCCCCTCACCCTCACCTGCCCCTCTTCCCCTCCTCCCTACCTTCCCCTTCCCCCTCACCCCTCGTTCCACACCCTTCCCTACCCGTTCCCCCTCACCCTCACCCACCATCTCGTTCCCCTATCCCCCCCACCCCTTGTTCGCCACCCTTCCCTCCCCCGTCCCCCCTCGTTCCCTACCCGTCCCCCTCACCCTCACCCTCACCTGCCCCCTCGTTTGCACCCCCCCCCCTCACCCCTCGTTTCCCCGTTCCTCCACCCTAGCCCTCCCCCTCACCCCTCGTACCCCCTCTCCCTCCTCCCTCACCCCTCGTTCACCACCCTTCCCTCCCCCTCCCCCCTCACCCTCACCCTCACCCGCCCCTCCCATCCCTCCCCCCTCCCCCTCCCTCCCCCTCCTCCCTCACCCACCCCTTCCCCTCCCCCTCCCTCCGTCACCCGCCCCTCTCTTTCCCCCTCCCTCCCCCACCTCCCGCCTCCGCCTCCCACCTCCCGACCTCCACCCCCTCGCACGGCCACCCAGGCGCGCCAGTGGGCCACCGAGGTGGTGCGGGCTGGGTGGTCGTGCCGCATCTCGCTCCAGCCCGCCGACCCACCCGGGGTGCTCGTCCATTTCCGAGAATCAAACGGCCACCCTGGGGGAGCTGGCAGGCTACCAAGGTGGCGTGGGGTGGGCGACCGCGCCCCACCCCGTGCCACCCCGACGGCCCGCCGGCGCGCCCGGGTGGTTGTCCGAGGGGGCGGAGGTCGGGAGGCGGGAGGCGGAGGCGGGGGAGAGGGAGGGAGGGAGAGGCGGGAGCTAGGGGAGGGAGGAGGGGGGAGGGAGGGGGGCCAAGGGGGGATGGGGAGGGAGAGGTGGGGGAGGGAAGGGGAGGAAGGAGGGGCAGGTGAGGGTGAGGGTGGGGGAAGGGTGGGGAACAAAGGGGGAGGGAGGGAGGGAGGGGGTACGGGGCGGGAGGGAGGGAGGGAGGGAGGCAGTGGGGGAATGAAGGGGGAGGGGGAGGGGTAGGGAGGGGGTGGGGGATGAGGGGTTGGGGGGTTGGGGGGATGGGTGACAAGGGGTGAGGGGAGGGGGGAGGCGGAGGGGTAGGGGTAGGGAGGGTGTAGGGGGACGAGGGGTGAGGGGGTAGGGAGGGGGGTTAGGGAGGGGGGGAATGAGGGGTGAGGGGGAGGGCCAGGTAGGGGGGTGGAGCAGGGAGTCGGGTATGGGGGTAGAGGGGTAGGTCAAGGGGGTCAGGTAGAGGGCCGGTTAGGGGTGAGGGGGCTATGGGGGGTAGGGAGGTGGGCTGGGATAGTGGTTGAGGGGTGAGAGGGGGGTTGAGGGGTGAGGGGGAAGGCATGGTTGAGTTTGGGGAGGGGGCCAGAAGTGCGTGCGGAGGGAGTAGGTGGCCAGCCAATTGCAGGATGGGGTTTCCCTGGGCCCACCATGCTCACGGCGGAAATATTTGTTAATTTGGTTGACAAAAAATTTTAAGTTTAGAAAAAAAATCTGGTGGCCGGCTAATTATAGGATGGGGTTGTCCTGGGCCCACCATGCTCATGGCAGAAATATTTGTTAATTTGGTTGACAAAAAATTTTAAGTTTAGAAAAAAAAATCTACTTCGTTAAACTAATTTAATATGAGAAATTTCAAGGAAAAAAATTAACTGACCTTTCAATTGCGAGAATTCTTCGTTGAATATGTTGTTGATCCCAATGTAGCTACTCCACAAATTTGCTCCAAGTCTTTCACTGAACCTCAGAAAACCTTGATGTAACGTAAGTAATAGTGATAATGGAATATATAGGTTAAATTATGGAGATGTTTTACCATACGGTGAATGCGGGAATTAGTTTTAATAAATTTTAACATGTTAATTTTTTTATGGAGAGGAATGACAATATGATAAAGTGAATAATATGGAATTTTTTTACAGCAGGGTGAATGTGGGATTAATTGTTTCATAATGTATTATAAAAATTTAAAAAATAACATTCAATTGTTTAGTAAATATTATATACTTTGACTATTAAAATAATTTAGGTAGAAGTTGTAGTTTACAATTTTAACTTTAATGATTTATTTCATAAAAAAAATTAGTTTACATTTTTCATTAAATTGCAGAATAAAATAATGAAATGAAATAAATCTCACAAACTTTTAGGAGGGAAATATTTTCGTGAAATTTTTTGGGAGGAAAATTTTTGGAGGGAAATATTTTCGCGAAATTTTTTGGGGGGGGAATTTTTGGAGGGAAAATTTTATTCTCTAAGCTATATAATATCTTTAGGAGACTCTCCATTTGTATCATTCAACATATTCTATTTGAAAGGGATGGATTGTGCTGATAGTGAAGTTTCGATTTATACAGCATCAACATTTTCATCGTGTAACAACTCTATTCATACGGATGAATATAGTAGGAATTCTTCTACTTAGTCCTGATCCTAAGGACTATGAGAGCAGCACTGATGAAAGAGGGGATGGAGAATTTCAAATAAATAAAGAGTCACATATTCGACCTAGTCCGAATTCGAAGGACTATGAAAGCGGTAGTGATGATGAGCTTGATGACAAATTTCAAAAGAATGGAGTCTCACGGTGTCCACTTAGTCCTAATTCTATGGACTATGAAAGCAACAGTGATGAAGAGCATGATGGTGAAGTTCAAAAGAATGGAGTGTCACGGTGTCCACTTAGTCCTAATTCTAAGGACTATGAGAGCAACATTGTTGAATATCATGATGACAAATGTCAAAAGAATGGATTGTCACAGTGTCCACTTAGTCCTAATTCTAAGGATTATGAGAGCAGCAGTGATGAAGAGCGTGATAACAAATTTGAAAAGAATGGAGTGTCAAAGTGTACACTTAGTCCTAATTCTAAGGACTATGAGAGCAGCAGTGATGAAGAGCGTGATAACGAATTTGAAAAGAATGGAGTGTCAAAGTGTCCACTTAGTCCTAATTCTAAGGACTATGAGAGCAGCAGCGATGAAGTGCATGATGATGAATTTCAAAAGTATGGAGTGTCACGGTGTCCAGTTAGTCCTAATTCTAAGGACTATGAGAGCAGCTTTGATGAAGAGCAGGATGATGAATTTCAAAAGTATGGAGTGCCACAGTGTCCAGTTAGTCCTAATTCTAAGGACTATGACAGCAGTAGTGATGAAGAGCGAGATGATGAATTTCAAAAGAATGGAGTGTCACGGTGTCCACTTAGTCCTAATTCTAAGGACTATGAGAGAAATAGTGATGAAGAGCGCGATGATGAATTTCAAAAGAATGGAGTGTCACAATGTCCTCTTAGTCCTGATTCTAAGGACTATGAGAGCAGCAGTGATGAAGGACATGATGATGCACTTAGTCCTAATTCTAATGAGTATAAAGGTAGCAGTGATGAAGGACAGGATGATACACTTAGTCCTAATTCTATGGACTATGAGAGCAGCACTAAAAATGCACATGAGGAAGAATATCCAATAAACATCGAGTCAAATTTTCCATTGAGTCTGAATTCTATGGACTATGACAGTAGCACTGAAGAAGGGGAAGATGAAGAATATCCTCCAATTCTATATTTGAAAAGCACAGTTGATCATAGTGTAGATAATATTCCTCTTAATGATGATGAAAATCCTTATACAAATGATGATCTAATGATGGAGATGTTGCCAAGAAATATTGTATCGAGGAGTAGGAGCAGAGCTTTTCGTATCAATGCAAGATGTTCTAGTTATACAAGGGGTAGAGTAGAATATCTGACGAGAAGAAGTTCTATCAGCGCATTTATTTCAAGTGAATGTTGCCAAAAAGATTGCTTGAAACATATGGATTTCAAATTTGCATTAGAGAGCAGGAAGAGATATTTGTCAATGAATAAAAGCATGCAAAATTCATATTTAGTTGGGTGCATGCAATCTACATTGTCAGGTTATGATTATCATATTAAGACTTTATTTATCTATAAAAAAGCATTCAAAATGTTTCATTCGATTGGGAATTTCCGTCTCTCAAGAATTCAAGAAAATTTGGAAAAGGATCCCACATTTTATTCTGAAGTACGTCATAAAAGACAGTTTGGGCCATTATCAAACACTACAATGTCATGGATGAAAGATTTCTTTTCAAAGCATGGAGAGTGTATGCCAAATAGAGAGATAATACATATTCCAGATAATTTTTTGAGACGCGAAATCTACAACTTATACAAAGAATATGCAAAAGGTGCTGAGGGACATGGCCGATTTATTACATATCAATATTTTGTGAAGATATGGAAGAAAGAATTCAACAATGTCCATATTCCTAAGAAGACAAGGATGGGGATTTGCAGTACATGTGCTTCTCTTAAATAAAAAAGGGACAAATGTGAAGGGTCAGAAAGAGGTAGGCATTCATAACTTTAACTTTTAAAATTGTATATTCATCAAGTATGAAAACATATTTCTTAATGGATTTCTTTTATGTTGTGTAGATTCAATTGTCAAAGAACTTTAGGAGCATCGCGAACAACAAACAAATGAATGGAAAAAGTTGTACAAGCATCGAAAGAAGTGTTATGATAATCCGAATAAATATTTGGGTTTGATAATTGATGGTATGGACCAGAAGAAAACACTTTTACCACATTTTGTTCGCACACCCAAAAATTTATAGGAGGAAAATTTTATTCAGTATCACTTGGTCGGTTGTATGGTCTTCAATGGGAAAATGTTGCCAAAGGTGTACTTCACAGCTCCAAATATTCATAATGATGCAAATATGACCATAACCATAATTCATGATGAGCTTTCTCATTGATCTTCTAATATTCCTGAAGTTTTGTATCGACAATTAGACAACACTTGCCGTGAAAACAAAAATCAGGTTGTTTTTGGATATCTAAACATGCTTGTTTAATTGAGAATTTTTCAGAAGGTAAAGGTTGGTTTCCTTCTTGTTGGGCACACTCATGACCATATTGATCTGATGTTCAGTTGTTTTTCAGTCACATTGAGGAGGAAGGAAGCCAGGAGCTTTACATCATTAATTGAATGTATTAAGAAATCATACATGCCAGAGCCTACTTTTGATGTGTTGGAAGAAACTATTGACATGCGAAGGTTTATTATGGGATCATATGGTGAGGGGAAATGCATTGAACAACTTAATGACATTAGCTTCCAACATCAATTTCGTATCAAAAAACTTGATGGGAAAACACTAATATGGGGCAAGAAGTATTCAACTACTACAGAATGGGCACCGTCATCAAGTTTGCAATTTTTTGAAGTTCATTCCAGATCATCCAATATTTGCATCAAAAATATTGTTATTACAATCAGTTGGTGAAGTTCATAATGCACACAAACAAAATAGAGATATAAATTATTCTGATTGCCTAGAAGAAATTAAAAAATGTATTAGATATACATATGAGTACTTTGACATTGTTGATTCAGTTTGGTGGGAGTCATTTTTCAATAATCAAAGTGATATCATTTCAACAAGAACAAATGAAGATATACCTTTGAAAAATCCATTTATTTGGCCACAAAATGTGTTGAATGCACATGAGGAAATAAACATTGTTGAACAACAACAATCTCAAGGTATCATTAATTCTTCACAGGCAGAGGAAAGAGAGATGTATATTGGTTCCATAAGATCTTGTGCACAACGCGAAGCTGTGGAAGACCTTTACAGGGGTTCAGTACAGGATATTAAGGAGGGTTGCATGAACGCAGTGCTAGCAGATGGAGATCTCAATGGCTATTCATTCTGGGTTGCTAAAGTTATAAAGGTCTTTACAGAAAATGAGTATGTTACAAGTGTTGAAGTACATTGGTATGCCACAAATACACACCCATTCAATGGTGTGTATAAGCCAGAGATGGTAGTTGAAAAAAAAATGGCAGAAACAGAAAAAGAAAGGGTATGAATATAAATTGTCGCTGCACAGACATATTGAAATTGGAGGATGTTGACATACTTGTTTATGACTTCAATTTAACAAAGAGGGGAACTCTTCGCTTCAAGACGATAGAGATTTTGAAAAGGTTGTTACCAGAAGGAACAGTGTTGAGATGGGAGTCTGCTGAAACCAGATGTAGATCTAGAATAATTTTGAAACCTGAAATGATGGGCATGCATGTGGACTCATATGGGGCACTAGTTGATGAAAGAGAAGAATATGGAACATCTTCATCAGCATCGAGTCACTCATCTGAAGATGTGAATTCTGATGGTGTGCAAGAAAATATGAGTAATTTTGAATAATTGTTTAAGATAGTTTATCTAACTGATGCATGCATCGTATCTTGAAATAAATTTTTTGATTTCCATATGGTGTTAAATGAGAATTTATGAGTCATTTTTATGTTGTCGGATCATTTTACTGGCATTTTTTTTAAATTTTGAAGATTGACCCTAAAAAAAAATTCATCGTTCCAGTATAATCATTTTTTCGTTTTTAAGCTATATTTTGCATGAAAATTTTGTTTTCACTGCCATTTTTAAAACATGTTCAAAATTGTCCCTTAAAAAAAAACCCATCGTTCCAGTATACACACTTTTCATTTTTAGCACTGTTTTTGATGTTTTTTTGGCGTTTTTTTGCCAGAGTTCCCATTTTGAGTTTATAGTTCCCATTTCAAAGTTTACATTCTTTTTTCCACTCACAGATGTGAGTGAAGGGTTCTCCACTATATTTCATTGTCAACATTGGAAGCCAAAAGAGCCTCATTTTAGCAGAGGTCGTGAAGCATTTGGGCCTCACTAAGGATGAGATCTTCGCATCAGCTAGAAATTTGTCTTCCTTATGATTCACCCTCAGGGAAAGAAGAAGACTGTGGCCGCATCCATAGCCTCCAAGCAAGGCTCCTCCACGCACCAACAATAGATGGAAAAGGTTGTGGAGGAGTACATGCACATCTTCACCTCACCCATAGGGGTACCCCTACAATGTCAGGTCAAGCACTCCATCGATGTGACCCCTGGTGCACCACCACCCAACAAATTGATCTATTGCTGCTCTGTTATGGAGAACGATGAAATTAAGAGGCAATTTCATGAGTTATTGCAGAAAGGGTACATCCGGTCAAGTTCATCACCTTGTGGGAGCCCAATCGTGTTGGTACAAAAGAAATACGACACCTGGAGTCTCTATATTGACTATCGAACATTGAATAAGATCATTGTCTAGAATAGATATCCAATCCCACATATTGATGACCTTCTGAACTAGCAAAATATTTCAGCAAGATTGATTTGAAGTTCAGTTATCACCAAGTGGAAATTGAACCCTCTGATGTTTGGAAGATTGTCTTCAAATCGAAGGAGGGCATTTTTGAATGGTTGGTCACGCTTTTCGGGTTGACGAATGCCCCTGAAACCTTCATGAGGCTTATGTATGACATATTATGACTCTTCACCAACTCATTTCTGGTAGTGTATTTAGACAACAGCCTGATCTTCATCCATAGTTGGGAAGAGCACCTACACCATATTCGACAGGTCCTCCAAACCCTGCGACAACACAAGTTGTGTGCGAATTCGGAGAAATGCACTTTTGGTATGACTCAGGTCCAATATATGGGAAACATCATTGATGAGAGGAGCGTGAATGTGTATCCAACCAAGATACAAGTTATTCGAGATTGGCCAGCCCCAACCACTCTAACAGAGCTACACAAATTTCTAGGTCTTTCCAATTTCTACTGTAGGTTCGTGTTGGGTTTCTCTCATATCACTTGGCCTTTGAGTCAAGTCACCAAGGGCAGAGAGAAAGAAAATTTCTTTTGTTCTGAATCCCAATAGAAGGCATTTTCCGAGTTGAAGCATCTCCTCTTCTCTACACCAGTGCTCATATTACCAGACATGCAACAACCATTTGAGATTGAGATAGATGCCTCCAACTATGCTATCGGGGTAGTTCTTACTCAGGAAGGGAATTCAGTGGAATATCACAAGTGAGACACTTTCAAACACAATTCGAAAGTATCCCACCTATAATAAAGATATGTATTGCATTGTGTAGCCCTGTTGATAATGGAAGCATTACATTTTGGGGAAGTAAACAGTCATCCAAATAGACCATTGACTCGTGCAATTCATACAAACACAAGGAAAGTTGCAAAACGATCGCCATTAGAAGTGGTCCACATATCTGCAACATTTCCATTTGAACATCAAGTATAAGAAGGGAAGCACCAATAATGTTGTAGACAGTCTCAGCCGGCCACCAATTATGACGCTGACCACTGCGCTCGACTCTTATGAACACGAGACTTTAGGGTGTCTACATCTTTACAAAAGCAATCTAGAATTCAGAAACACATACCAGATGCTCCTAGAAGGAAAGCAAGTTCCATATTTTCACCTCCTTGGCACATTGTTATGCCACCTAGGACACCTCTATGTTCCTTCAAGTGAGCATGCCAAGATGATTTGGGAGGTGCACTACAATCATGTCGCTGGACATTTTGGAGTAGAGAAAACAATGCAGTGTTGTAGAAGTATTTTTATTGGATTAACCTTCAACACGATGTAAATCCACAACACATTCTTAACATGTAAATCCTATATTAATCAGATATTTATTTCCAACAAGGTATCATATGTGCCAAACGAAGATCATATGAGCAAGTTACGACGAAGATCATATGACCAAGTTACGACCCTGGGAAGTTGGCTGCCCAATTAACCCCAACGAGGCCCACAAACTCTTGGCGTTCCATCTCCTGGGTTAGGGTTTTGGTTTTTTAGGGTTTTCCTTTATTGTTCAATAATAAAAAGGCCCTTGAGCCTCATTGTAACACAGTTCAGAGGCATGTAGCCGCTACATCTCTTCTTAGAGATAAGCTACCATCGCTCGAGATACTTTATTTCCATTTTTATTGTAAGCATCTTTCAATTCTTTGATATTAATTAAATGAGGATTTATTTCTATTGCATCTCTATGTTTAAGTATTATCTTGCGTTCCTGCATAATTCTAGGTGATGGTAGCTTATCTCTGAGAAGAGATGTGGTGGCTACATGCCATTGCACTACTTTATTTCCATTCTTCTTGTAAGCATCTTTCAGTTATTTGATATTAATGAAATGAAGAGTTATTTCTATTGCATCTTTGTGTTTATGTTTATATATATATTTTGTTTCATTCCTGCATAAGTTTTCATCAAAGGGGCTTGAAACAACAATTCATGTAGGCTCCAGAATTGACTTAGGAAATTTTTTTGGAGGGTCGTTGTCACGGTAACAACAAAATCATCCAAGAATTGTTCATTTATGTGGTGTAAATGGAGGTTGCCCCCTCAAAGTGGCTTATTATCAAGGCATTGATCTATCTCTTCTTATGTTTTTGTGTTATTTTGATATGGGTATATAACATAACAAAAATTTTAAATTTTAACTAGAGGTTCCTCAAGATCCCTTCTCATTATTCTCAAAATTTCACTATCTAAGACGTCATGGAAAAAAGTTACAACAAAAATGCCGAAATGAAACAATGTAAACTTTGAAATGGGAACCGATACGATTACCCGTTTCGTAGAGGTAGCAAAAAAGTGATCCGATTTTGAAAAGTGTCGACGTAGAATACACCTTTATTTTTCGAAGCATATTTTTGACACTTTAAATTTTCTTATGTATCAAATATAAATATATATTTTTAAATGTTAGCGATTTTCATGCTGATTTTGAAACGTGTTGATGCAGCATCAAACTTTTTTGTAGAGGGCTTATTTTTGACACTTTAAATTTTATAATGTATTAAGTGTGGATATTTTTTTAAAATGTTACATTTTTTTTACACTTTAAAATTTTTATGTCAATTTTTTTTTTTTGACATAAAAAAACAAATATAAAAATATATATAAAAAAAGACTTGAAAAAAAATAAAAAAATGTAAAAAAAATTATCTCGTAAACCATAAAAAAATTGGAAAAAATAAAAATAAAAATAAAAAACAAACTAGATTTTAAAAAAAAACATAGAAGATTAAAAAAAAAGCCAATTTTTTTTTAAAATCCTATTAAAATTAAGATTAAAAATAAATAAATAAAAAATCCTATAAGAACCAAAATATACTCAAATAAAAAAAAAACCAAAAAACAATTAAAATTTTAAAAGTATATATATATATATATGATTAAAAAAAAAAAAAAAAAACCGAAAAACATTTTAAATTAAAAAAAAAAAATATATATATATATATAGGATTTAAAAAAAACCATTTAAAATTTTAAAAATTTAAAAATAAAAAATATTTAAAATTAAAAAAAAAACATATATTTACGATTTTAAAAAATTAATTAATTAATTAATTAAAATTTAAAATATATATAAATATTATTGATTAAAAGAAAAACATTTAAAAATTTAGAACGTACATTTTTAATAAATAAAAAACATTTAAAAAAAACAAAATATATATATATATATATATATATATATACTTTTGATTTAAAAAAAACATTTAAAATATTTTAAAATTTGAAAGATTTAAGAATATATATATATATATATATATTAAAAATATATATATAATTAAAAAGAAACATTTCAAATTTAATTTAATTTTTTTATTTAAAATAGAAAAATCGGCCCCGCAGCTTTGCCGCCCAATGGCTGCGCCCCCATGGGCGGCCTGTTGCGGCCTTTTTTGTTTTGTTTTGTTTTTAAATAAAAATTATGTTTTTTAAAAATAGGTTAACTGTATTTTTTTTCTAAATTTAAATTTTAAATGTTTTTTTTTAATGTTTTTTAAAAACATATATATATTTTAAATATTTAAATGTTTTATATATATATATATATATATATATATATATATTAATTTTAAATGTTTTTTTTATTTTATTATTTTTAAATTAGAAAATATGTATATTATTTTAAATTCTAATTGTTTTTACCCCTGATTGGGGTGCGTGCTCGAGGCAGGAAGGGACATCAGACATGAATGTTAGTAATGAGGCTTAATGGAAGGGTACCACCCACCGCCCCCCACATGCTCATGGCGATGGGTGCGGTGGCCTCCCGCATGCAGACTAACAAAGGAGATGGGAGAGGTGGTGGGTATGGCCAGGACGAGGGAGGAGGTGAGGCATGTAAGGAAGGACAGGTGAATCGATATGGTAAGATAGAGTGGGAAGTAAAAGGAACTCAGGATAGGGATAATCGCATTGTTGCGAACGCTGGTGGGAGGTGGAACACTGGAGCAAGCAGGCGGAGCTACCATCATCGGCAGCAGTGGAGCATTTTTGGGTATGTTTCTTGGTCCTACAATCCCCTTGCTATGGAAATTATGCTTGTGTATGGATGGGGGGCTCGGGAGATGCCAAGGGAAGGGAACTGGGGGGATAGCCAGGGAGAACAACGCAGGCTTGGGGTGACTGTGGTCTGGCTTGGTGTGCTGGCTGTGAGAGCCTTGAGTGTTGACTGGGTTTGTAAACGGGACACTCCTCTTGTGAGTAGTCGAGAGAATTTGTATTACTATGCGGGTGGTGAGGCAGAAGTAATGCATGGGGAAAGCGTAGGCATGAGCGATGGCAGAGGAGTGGCACAACTTAACTGGGTAGAGGGGCATGGGAAGGCAAAACCACGATGGGAAACCCATGACTGGACAGAGGGGAACAGGAAGGCACACCTAGGTAGAGGCAATTGCGCTTGGCTGCATGAGGGGTGGGTCAACCGAACTTCACAAGAGAGGCATGAGGCAAGGCACAAAGAGCTAATCCATCTTGCTTTTGAACAGGGAGTGAACAGAGTGGAGATGGCTCGACCGGAAAGAGGAAGAGGACGTGGAAGACATGGGCGGGAGTTGACTCAGGAAACTGACCCGAGCACCTCGGAACCAAGACGAGGGAGGAAACCGGTAGAATGCCTCATCAGTGAAGCAATGACAACCTACAGGGAGGGAACGAATGCTGGCATCCGCAAGCTGTTGGAAAAATGGGAGGGGGAATTAAACAGGAAGGCGAATTCAAGGAGGAGATGGAGAACTGGCGGGCTGTAATTCTGAATCTCGGGAATACTAGAGGTAGAATAACTTAGTTCAAACAGATCCTCTATCTATATTGGCTCATGAAGAGCCTTATGGGGAAGGAAATGGAGCAAATTTTAGTGGGGATGGCACTGACTCTTCAGGACATACCTAACTATAAAAATGATTTGCAGACGATCCAATTCCAGCTGCACAAGCAGGACATCTACCTGTATAGGATTCAAAGGCACATCCCTTACATCATCGAGCTAGCTGAGATGCTAGGGGACTCAGCCAAGGATCTGACGTTGATCGAGTAAGCCTCAAAAGAACAGCAGGAATAGTCAGTTACCTGGGCGTTTTTTGGGTTTTTTATGGGTAACATTTACTTTTAAATATGCATGCTTATGATAGATAGACATATAGAATCTTATCATGAAACTGATATGTATATAGCTTGGTTAGAACGACTGATACTTTACTGTTTTTGGATGGCTTATAACGAGGATAGGTGGCCAACAGACTTGGTTTCCCATTGGGCAAGTTGAGGCCACCTATCTCACATATGTGGTGTAAACTTGTTTTTTATAAATAGAAAAAGAAGGACCTCCCAAGCTTAACAAAAAAAAAAAATTGATTGTGTTTTTGTTTTTTTTTTTTTAATTTCAGTATATTTTTGTTTTTTTAGGTTTTTGTTTTTTATTTTTTGAATCTTAATTTTAGTAGTTTTTTTTTTTTTTTGGTTTTTTTTTCTTAATTTTCTATTTTTTTATTCTAGTTTGTTTTTAATTTTTTTAATTTTTGTTAATGCTTTTTAAAAATGTTCTATTTTTACTTACTTAATTTTATAGTTTTTTTAAATTTTGTTTTTTTTTTTTCCAAAATTTTTAATGGTTTACGAGATTATTTTTTTTTTTTTTAGTTTTTCAATTCTTATTAATTCTTTTTTTTTTAACATTTTAATGATTGGTTTTTTTTTGTATATTTGATTTTTTTTTTTTGATTTTATGTTTTGTTTTTAATATCTATTTTTATTTGCGTTTTGCTAATTTTTTTTCATTGTTTTAACTTTTGTTTTTATTTTTAATTTTTATGTTTTCATTATTCTTTTGAAATTTTAACGTTTTTTGGAGTTATGATAAAATCTTTTGCACCATTATTTCAAAATGTAGAAAATTTACCCTAGAAAAAAAAGGTGTTCTTCCAGCATCAACACTTTTCGTTTTGAGGGTGTTTTTTGCACCATTTTTGCATAATTTTTTCACAAAGAATTGGTTTTCACTGCCATTTTTAAAACATGTTGAAAATTTACCCTAAAAAAAAAAGGTGTTATTCCACTATCAACACTTTTCGTTTTGAGGGTGTTTTTTGCACAATTTTTGTACAAAAAAATTGTTTTACTGCCATTTTTAAAACATGTTCAAAATTTACCCTAGAAAAAAAAATGTTATTCTAGCATCAACACTTTTCATTTTGAGGGTGTTTTTTGCACAAATTTTGCACAAAAAATTGGTTTTCAATGGAATTTTTAAAACATGTTGAAAATTTACCCTAGAAAAAAAAAGTGTTATTCCAACATCAACACTTTTCGTTTTTAGCACTGTTTTTCATGTTTTTTTGGGTTTTTTGGCTAGAGTTCCCGTTTTGAGTTTATAGTTTCTGTTTCGACTTTATAGTTCTCGTTTCAAAGTTTACATTGTTATGACCTATTTGAGGCAAGAAAACCATAGGTTAATATGCATTGATACCAAATGTTATGAGCCATGCGCCTTAAAAATGTAAGAAACCAATAATTATAGTCTCCTTCAAGGGGGAAACTCCATTTACTATGAATACAATGCATAAGACAAGATTTTATGATCCTATGACGAGGTCTCTTATGTGTGTGAGTGATCCAAGTGGCTCCAAAGACACACACAGGACAAAGAGGACTCATAAAAGCTCAAAAATCAAAGTGTTTGGATTATACTCGAACTAAGACCAGAGTGTAGATCTCGTCGTCTTGATCGCGGTGGTGTGAACAGTTCGTCAAACCGAGTCCATATGCGAAAGTTAGAAGTAGTCAAAATTGGGTTGACTTTTGCTGACTGGGCAGGCTTAAGGAGGCCGCAATTTCGACTTTTCCAGCGGACAGAATCCGGCCAACTCCAGCCAGATTCTGGGCAAAATTGTCGCCTCGTTAAAATCACTCCTTCGGCCTAAAATCTGAATAATGGTAAAATGGCCCATTAATATTATTAAAAATTATAAAAAAAATATTTAAAGGGGCGGTGGTGGGCCACCACCCCCACCACCCACGCCTCTCCCTTACACCATATGTATTATATTGAGGAGGCCGGTGGGAGTTGAACCCATGGCCAGCGGGAGGGTCAGCCCCACCCACGCGGCGGCCCCATAAACACGCCCCAAATTAACATGTAATACGACACCAACAATGCAACGACCACGTTTAATGCAAGACCGCCATTATCAAACCGTGTGTCGTCGACCTAAAACAACTACGTTTGTTATAACGTTGTATTTAAATAACAATAAATAAAAACAACATATGCACCATTTATGCTATTTCAAGGATTCGAACCCGGATCTCCGCCGAGTTAGCAATCTCTGCCACCGTTGAGCCATGAGGCTTGACCTTGGTAGCTTCGCCCAGCAATGTCCATATAAACCCATTTTCTTTAGTGCAAGGCAGATGGAGGAACCAGGAGTGGGCACGGATTTTGAGACAGAGGAGACAGAATCTTGGCATGCAATTCGAGGCAGCGTTTTGCAGGAGGGGTGAAATTTCACTTTGTCAAATTTTGACAAATTTTATATGGTTTCAACACTTCTCGACGCCACGAACGCAATGGCACTATCTGTGTCTCCATCATAGTTTTGTATTTTCCGGCCATTTTCAGTATGAGGGTGGAACGATGACTGCCACAGAAATAGGGAGCATAACCATGATCCTTGCAATTTTCCCGAAGAGGTAATTTTTCTCCATGTCGAAATATAGTCAAGTTTACAGTCATTTTTCATGGTTTTCCGCAGGGATCACAATGGCGAGGTCAGAGAATGCCTTTTGAATTGTAGATTTCTAGTCCACCCATGGGGCAAAATCTTTGAGGAATCTAGGGGGAATCTAAATGATTCCTTGAGCCCTATATTCTCAACTTCTCAGAATTCAGAAATTTGAGAGTCGATTTTGCACTATTCGAAACCATAAATCTGATAGTGCATTTTGATTTCTGATTTTCTCATTCTATTTTTCAGCCACTTTTCTAAGTGGAATGCAGGTGTCAACATTCATGTGTGAGCAACCATTTCCATGCGATTGATGCCATGAGATCGATGGTCTAAACAACTTCAGTAGTTTGACATCCGCTTCCTCAGATGGCCCTTGGTTGTGAGGTATATGCAGTGTTCATGTACTTCTTTTGCTATGCATTGTGTTGCACGGGTCCTTGCTTGATGTTTGATGTGGGATCCTATTTCTTACTCATTTTCATGATTCTTGCTTGATGTGACGCGGAATCGTCTATGTGATGTACTTGTTTTCATGATTCGTCATGTTATGTTTTGAGATCCCTTTGTTGTATGTTGATGGGATACTCATGTTTTCATCATGTATGTTTGCATTGAGATCCCTTTTATGCCATGTCGGCGGGATGCTCATTATCACCATGCATGAGTTTGTGTCATACTAATAGGAGTCCTTTTTTACTGAGAGTTCCTATAGTGGAACATCTCTTGGAGCCACTCCTACATGAGGGCATTTTCCTTGTATGATAGCGACATCACCTCTTATGTACATCATCACTATTGATAGCACCCAATGCAGTGGCCTACACCATCTTGACATCAGGGCCTGGAGACGTAGTCCCTCCTGGACGAACTCCGTTATCAATGGCTTATCTTTTCATGTGCTGATGATTGTCGTGCTCCTCTTCTTTACAGCATGCAGATGTGTTCATTTATGTTGTTTTAAAAATGCAATTTAACACATCATGAAAATAAAAGGTCTTGGAAGGGTCCTTTGTCACACTCGGACCTGGATCAAGTGGTATTAGAGCGGTCTTTGCGTGGATGTGAATTGCAAGCATGAACAATGGAAAGTGCAACGACAGAGGATGAAAAAGCGATGTACAATACAATGCTCAAAATTTCCAAAAGGGTGGAAATAATGTATGAAACTCTACAAAAAGAGACAGAGGAAAAGGAGCGATTGCAGCTTTAGTTGCAAGCCACAGAAGAGGCCCTGGACGAACTGAAGCACAACAAGTAGAATCTTCAAACAGAGAACGTTGAATTGAAGATGCTTCTACATGAAGAGGAAGAGGAGAAACATAGTTTGCTATGATAGCTGCAAGCAAAGGACAAGGCCTTGGAAAAGCTGCAGCGTGACCCATGCGAAGTAAAAAGTAGTTCTCCATTTTCATGTATGTTTCCTGATGATGATTTCGTTGTTTTTGAAAATCCTACCACATGAATTGGCTCCAAACCGTTGAAGAGAATGGGGTGTGAAGGCAAAGGCTTGGGCGTTAATGGACAAGGCATTGTCAACCCCATTAAAGTAGAGGAATTACCCCGTCATATAGGACTTGGGTATGTCAGAAAGGAAGTTGGGAATGTGCCGAGACAACTAGCGAACCACCAACAACAGATGATGAGAAACCCTCATCAATTCTTTCCAAATCGAAAGAGGAGGTAAACGATGTTGATTTCCTTTCAGTTTCATCTTCACATAGTATGACTTCTGTTGGAGATTTGGAGATCCTAATTACAAGGACAAACATGAGGCTCCTTACAAGGATGAGGTACGAGGAGGAATAAGAACTTGGTGTTAATAACCAAGGCATAACTCAACCTTTGGAGGTTGTGCACGAACATCGATTTGCAGGCTCAAGATACACTAAAGGAGAATGCTCAAAGGTGTTAGATTCGTCCGAGGCATCATCGAAATCGTCAAGGAAAGAGAAGATGGGAACACATCCCCATCATCCCATGGCAAAACCCATTGCAGGGAAAGAGTTGAGGCAACCTCTCATCGCCATACTTACACCAGAGACAGCAAGGAAAGGTATAACCACTCTCGACATTCGAATGCTCATTTTGATTATGATCATGTTGTTAAAGATGAACGTAAAACATGGCATCGAAAAACATGTACCTTTTGTGGATTACATAACCATACATTTTATAAGTGTTGGAAAAGAATGGAAACACACAAAAGGATGAGGCGTGAAAGACCCTCTCAACAGCATGAAAAGAAACAGGTTAAGAAAATATAGAGGAGGAAGACCTATTGCAGTCATTATGACAGAAGTGGCCATAAAAGACCCACATGTTGGAGGCTCCATCTAGAGCAGCACCTTAAAGACAAAGCGTCAGTGTATGAACCAGGTGAAGCAATTGTTCGACAAGAAAAACCGCCACAAGAAGGCGACCCATTGGCATTGATAAGTGAAAAATGGTTTCTAGACATGTTGTCATTTCATGGTCATGCTTTTGTAAATCATTTTTTGCATTTTAAAATGTAAAAGTGATGATGTGTTTTCCATCACTTGTTTAGCAATAATGATGTCTGGTCTTATTTTGTGTTGCATGATAAACTGTGAAAGTGATGTCGTGTTTCCATCACTTGTCAAAACAAAATAGTGTTTGGCCTTATTGTTGTAAATCATGTGTTGTAGTGATGATGTGTTTTCCATCACTTGTTGGAGCAACAATGATATGTTGGCCTTGTTGTCGTAGCTAGGGTCTTGTGTCCATCTTGATGTAAACTTGACCATCGAGTATGTGTTATAAACTCGTGGCAAGTGTGGGACGTTTGGGTCGTTAGTTGGTCAGTTAAGACAAGCATGTAATTTGCAAAACAATGTACTACAGGTTGTAGAGGTTGCAAGTGTCGGCTCATCGCTTAAGGCTCCGAAGAACAAAGGTGAAGGAGATGGAAGCAAGACTTTTCAGGACACTTGTGATGCAGACAAGGTACAGAGAAGTTGCAGATTATTTTTCATGCTTTTGGAGGACCAAAAGCTCCTCAGTGGGGAGGATTGATCTAGGTGGCTCTAGAGACACACACAGGACAAAGAGGACTCATAAAAGCTCAAAAATCAAAGTGTTTGGATTATGCTCGAACCAAGACCAGAGAGTAGATCTTGTCATCCTGATCGCGGAGGTGTGAATAGTTCGTCAAACCGAGTCCGTATGCCAAAGTTAGAAGCAGTCAAAGTTGGGTTGACTTTTGTTGACTGGGCAGGGTTAAGGAGGCCGTAATTTCAAATTTTCCAGCAGACAAAATCCGGCCAACATCGGCCAAATTCCAGGTGAAATTTTCGCCTCTTTAAAATCACTCCTTCGGCCTAAAATCCGAATAATGGTAAAATGGCCCATTAATATTTAAAAATTATAAAAAAAATATTTAAAGGGGCGGTGGTGGGCCACCACCCCCACCACCCACGCCTCTCCCTTACACCTTACGTATTATATTGAGGAGGCTGGTGGGAGTTGAACCCACGGCCGGCGGGAGGGCCGGCCCCGCCCACGCGGCAACCCCATAAATGCACCCCAAATTAACATGTAATACGACACCAACAATGCAACGACCACGTTTAATGCAATACCGCCGTTATCAAACTGTGCACCTTCATACTAAAACAACTACGTTTGTTATAATGTTGTATTTAAATAACAATAAATAAAAATAACATATGCACCATTTATGCTATTTCAGGGATTCAAACCCGGATCTCCGCCAAGTTAGCAATCTCTGCCACTGTTGAGCCATGAGGATTGACCTTGGTAGCTTCGCCCGACAATGTCCATATAAACCCATTTTCTTCAGTGCGAGGCAGATGGAGGAACTAGGAGTGGGCACGGATTTCGAGATAGAGGATACATAATCTTGGCATGCAGTTCAAGGCAACATTTTGCAGGAGGGGTGAAATTTCACTTTGTCAAATTTTGACAAATTTTATATGGTTTCAGCACTTCTTGACGCCACGAACACAATGGCGTTTTCCGTGTCTCCATCAAAGTTTTGCATTTTTCAGCCATTTTCAGTATGAGGGTGGAACCATGACTGCTGCAGAAACAGGGAGCGGAACCATGATCCTTGCAATTTTCCCGAGGAGGTAATTTTTCTCCATGTCGGAATATAGTCAAGTTTACAGTCATTTTTCATGGTTTTCCATAGGGATCGCAATGGTGAGGTCAGATTCGCCTTTTGAGTTGCAAATTTCCAGTCCACCCATGGAGTAAAATCTTTGAGGAATCTAGGGGGAATCTAAAATATTCCTTGAGCCCCAGATTCTCAACTTCTCATAATTTAGAAATTTGACAGTCGATTTTGCACTATTCGACGCCACAAATATAATGGTGCATTTAGATTTCTCATTTTCTCATTCTATTCTTCAGCCACTTTTCTAAGTGGAATGCAGGTGTCAACATTCATGTGTGAGCAACCATTTCCATGCGATTGATGCCGTGAGATCGATGGTCCGAACAGCTTCAACAGTTTGACATCCGCTTCTTCATATGGCCCTTGGTTGTGAGGTATATGTAGTGTTCATGTACTTCTTTTGATATGCATTGTGCTGCACAGGTCCTTGCTTGATGTTTGATGTGGGATCATGTTTCTTACTCATTTTCATGATTCCTGCTTGATGTGACACAGAATCGTCTATGTGATGTACTTGTTTTCATGATTCGTCATGTTATGTTTTGAGATCCCTTGGTTTTATGTTGATGGGATACTCATGTTGTCATCATGTATGTTTGAATTGAGATCCCTTTTATGTCATGTTGACGCGATGCTCATTATCATCATGCATGAGTTTGTGTCATACTGATAGGAGTCCCTTTTTACTGAGAGTTCCTATAGCGGAACATCTATTGGAGCCACTCCTGCGTGAGGGCATTTTCCTTGTATGATAACGACATCACCTCTTATGTACATCATCACTATTGATAGCACCTAATGCAGCAGCCTACACCATCTTGACATCAGGGCCCAAAGACGTAGTCCCTCCTGGATGAACTCCATTATCAACGACTTATGTTTTCATGTGCTGATGATTGTCGTGTTCTTCTTCTTTACAGCATGCAGATGTACTCATTTATGCTCTTTTAAAAATGAAATTTTAACACATCATGAAAGTAAAAGGTCTTGGAAGGGTCCTTTGTCACACCCAGACCTGAATCAATGAGTGTGTGTAAAAGAGACAAATGTCACAATTATAAAGAAATGATATGACGAAAGTTTCTAGCCAACATAACAATACAAAAATAGAAATGCAATAACTCAATATCTAGGGCTTAATAAGTGGTTTTAGGGTTAACATGGGGCTTATATAGGGCTTAGAAAGGATGCCCAATATTGGCTATACCATTGGGGGTTAAATGAGGAGATCCTTTTGCGGAATAAGGATAATATTACAAATATTATTATTATCATTTTAAAGAAAGAGTTAGAAATTTGTATTAATAAAAGATGGGATCAGGCCCAAATCCATACAATTCTAAGTGTTGGTGAGACCAAAATTCCTTGAAGGTTTGGGTTAGAAAACACATGAGAAACCCATAACCTTACATGATGTTTACACACAACTTGACAATTGAAACCACTCCAACTGAAAACTTTCCAAAAAATCCTAGTATCCAGAAAAATTTGCAACACATTCCTATTTTTTTTTAATTGAGATTTATCCTTTCTCGGAGAATAATCTTTTGACTTTATTTTGACTTGGGTCCAAGCCCCATTTTCTATTAAATTTGTGGAGGTGCCCATGATTGGGAAAGCTCCGCTATAGTGGTCCACCTTATGATTCAAAGGAGGAAGGATTGCCTCCGCCTGGTCTACTCACTTTATCACTTTCCTATTACTATCTATTGGGGATGAAAGCCTTGCAAGAGCTACAACTTCTTTACCTTTTTCCAGAGAGGAAGGATCTCGCATTAATCTTGGTTTCGATTGAGGTATTTCTGAAGAGCCAAAAGATATATTTTCTTTCTTCACAATGTCCCAATCTGCCTTGATATTGGATGACTTCCCACAATAATCAATTGAAGTGGGCAATGTCACGAACTTACCATCCAATGTCTCAGGAAATTTTGAACCCTTATGCTCACCACTCTCCTTGCAAGAAACTAAGAGAGGAGCCTCTAAAGAGATTGAGTAGTGATATAAGGTTGCACCTGCCCACCATTTTGGCCATCGAGAAGTTGAATTTGACTTAGAATTCCCTATATTAGGATAGGTTTTGAAAGAATGATCTGTCTCATAGTAGGCTCTGCAACAGAAGGAGACATCTTCATAGTCCAAGGATTGGGTCCAGGGAAAATTTGGCCCAATAAGCTTTAGTTCAACTGAAAATCCCTTGCCGAAATCTATATCCACATAAATTCAAGCATCCATGGGCTTTATATAGAGTTTGGTGTCTTCATTGTGACAATTAAAGCCTTCCCAATGCATTACTAATTGAAGTTAGAGAAGCAAGATTCCACATATGAAGAGGAAGATTGGGGAGCCTAATCCAAACTGGTCGAGTCATGATTGAAGCCAAGAGTGGATCGAACGAGGGGAACTAGAGTTGCATAGAAAGTCCAACACCACCCCAAAACCAAGGACCAGATTCGAGAATCTGTGCCCGATCACCAACTTTGTTGAAGACGATAATGAAGAAACCCCTGACCAGGTGGTAAATGTTTAATTCAACTGAAATAAGTGGTTTCCAATGCTTATTTATCCAAGAATGAAAGTCAACAAGCTTTGGCCACAAACTGACAAGTCAAACATGCTTAAGAGGAAAACTCATCTTCACTTAGGGCTTCTTCCCCTGAGGAAACCTCGACTTTGGGAGCCTCGCTAACTAGAATAATTTTAAAACTAGAGGGAAGATTGCCTTTTGATGATTTGACAATGTCATGAAATGACTTCGTTGAATCCTAAGAGGAGCCCAAAAGAGACGCGACACCAGAAACACCAGCTTCAGAAGAAATAACCAACTGGTCCAACACCAATGAGGTGGAGGAACACTTCCCTTTGCAAACAAAAGATTCAACAGAGGATTGGAAACCAACAGCTGTAGGAGGGTTCACAACAAGAGTCAAGGGATTTGTTCCAGATGCCATAGACTATGGAGCGAATGAGCGGTGAGGGGAGATTTTCCCCATTTTGAGAACTAGTTGCAAAGGACGAGAGAGAGAAATGATTCAAAATAGTTGAACACCATGATCACACCTAGAAGCAAAAGAGGAGGAGGAGAAGGCTAGTCCGTGTCATGCCAAAGCATCACAGAGCCGATAATATTAGAAATATTATTATAACAAAATTTAAGGATAAATGTGGGGTGATAAAGAGTTAGAGGGAAAAAGGAAACTGCAATATTATAAGGACGCAATTAACCCAATTCTTGCAAATCAAAATTATATCTCTACCTTAAGTAGTGTAAAAAAAAATAAGAATTGCTAAAATAAAAACAAATTCTTATGAGCTTCATAGTGAAAGTAGACATTCACCAATTCCAAAAACACCATGGAATGCAAGAGTTGGCACCATGTAATGCAAGAGTTAGTCATGTTAGTCATGTTAGTCATTTTTACGACAATAAGAGGTTGAAGATGAAAAATCTCTCTGTCTTAAGTAGCGTAAAAAACAAAATAAGCATTGCTAAAATAAAAACAAATTCTTATGAGCTTCATAGTGAAAGTAGGCATTCACCAATTCCAAAAACACCATGGAATGTAAGAGTTAGCACCATGCAATGCAAGAGTTATTCATTTTTACGACAATAAGAAGTTGAAGATGAAAAACACTTCCTTTTAGATTGTCCAACTTATACTCATATTTGATCTAAATTTCGAAATATTTGTCATACTACCAACCTTCTTAACCTTTTAAGAAAACAAAACTATGGTGATCTTTAAATGGTTATCTTAATTCTTTTTTAGCATAAAAATTCAAATAATATCTTACCTTCTTAAGATTTGATAAATCATTTTAATTTTATTAGACATTAATTATCATCATTCTCAATATATTTAAATTGATTAATCAAATTTAATTGAATTTAAAAATTAATTAAAATATAAATAGAATTTAAACCATTTTTAAAATAGTTATTTTTTATAATAATTCACATCATAGAACAAATGAAAACCAAACATAAACGTTGCTTTCTTTGTTACTTAATAGTCGAGACAACCAATGGTATAATAATCACGATGAATAATTGATGTTAATTATGAAACTAACTTAAATTAATTTACCAATTATTTAATTAAAATATTAGTCTTTTTAATTTTTATTAATTTATATAACTAACTAACTAATTTTTATTTTTCCTATCTTTTGGTGCACTCTGGTTAGCCATTTCCTAGTAAAATATAACCGTTAGAAAATCTAGTTGCCCAGTCCAATATAGTCATTGTCTGGTCTAATATAGTCATTGGATGATCTGCTCTTCTATTTAACTTGCAACCAGGATCTGGTTCTTCAACTTGTCCTGACGATGAACCACATTCATTGGTTCGAAACAAGTCAACAAAAATATTATAATGTGATTTCCACTAAAAAATGATATGAAAATGGGGCACTTAGGCTTCTTATCTAAGTTACAAGAACCTCTCCCACCTCCAAAGCTTTATATATTCCCAAGTCTTATTGATTAACCAATGTGGAAATGATAATATGCTTGAAATTATAGGTGTATGCTTATATTTATTGTTGTCTGTTTATGTGCTTTAAAACCTAATGTGTATGCTGATATGTAAATACATACAATAATAACTAATGTAGCAATGAACAAAACACACAAAACAACAATTTAATTAGGAGTTCACCCAAAACTCTTGGGCTACATCTCTGTGAGCTCTAGTCAACTCAACTAGGCTCTCTGGGATTGTGGCAAAGTCCTTTTTACAAGCTCCTCACTCAACTCCTACTGTTTTACACAGAAATAGTGGGTTTAGACACCATTTTATCCTTGGCTCTTAAAGCTCTCGGCTTTCTTGGCTCTGGCTCCTGGCTTTGGCTCTTGTCTCTGGCTCTGGCTCTGGCTCTTGGCTCTGGATTCCTCGGCTCTCTGTCAGTTTATAGCCCTTTGGCTTTCCACTTAAATTCCAAGTGACTCCCTTGGTTGCATGCGCTTCAGCTTTTGCTTTCTGTGCTACTTGTTTTGTTGCTTCCTTTTTTGCCCTGCTCTCTCTCGCCTTAGCCTCTTGCTTTGGCTTTGCCGACGCTCAATTTCAGCAACAACTCCAACAACTTCAACAACCTCCCTCTCTCTGACATTCATGGCTTTTAAGCCAACTGGCACTGTCTGTTCATTCTCCCTCTCGAGCTCTCTGGCTTTCAGCTATGGTCCCTTCATCTTCCTTCTAGAGCGTTTAACAATCATTTCTAACGTCCCAAGGTATGGTGGCCACCTGTTTGCAACGAAAAAGGCCACTGTGCGTTGAAATCCCAAAGATATCATTTCTTTGCTTACAAAGAAAGCCTATAAAATCCACCGAAACGTGTCTATCGAACTTCAAAATTTATGAACTCCGCCTTATATTTTTATCGAGTCCGCTTGAAATCGCTATTGCAAGTCGCCATGCCCATGTTTCATGGTTTTCTTTTGTATTTATAAAAATACATTAAAACATTAAAAATCTCGTAAAATGGCTTTTATACGGACTTGAAATATTATGTATTGGCAATTACAAAACCCTTTTGGATCCGTCGCATCGCATCGGCGCATATATATGTGGCCCGCCCTGTCACATGACCTCGACGGGATATTGCGATATCGCAATCGCGTATCGCATGGACCCGGGGTCTGCCCATATGGCATGGCCTACACCGACACGATCAGCCGACGCCGATATCGGCAATCGTAATATCGCTACGCTCGAGGTCCCGCCTCTGCCTCGTGGCATCGCCGATTGCGATCCACCAATTTCAGCTGTCGCACCATCGCATCGGCCCAGTCCTATCGCGTGTTTGCCTCCGATATCCTCCGACTGCCTTCACCGATTGCGATGTGCCGTTCGAATCTGGACCATTGATTGGCCAGATCCGACGACTCCTGTGTAGATTTGGTTGAAGCCTCCGATAGGCCTTATTTCACCGTTTTCTTCATGTTTTTGCCTCTTTTCAAAAGAAGAAAGGGGAACTTCTTTTTGTGATAACTTCTTTATCTGAAGTGTGTTTTCGCCCATTCAAGTTGCGTTGGATTCAGAATGAGGAGATCTCTGCAATGAGACTACTTCCGAGAGCATCCTGTGACTTTAATTTTCCTCTAATTTACAAAGGATTTATGCCATTTGGCACCTTTTACCTCTTATATTAAGTCTTTTAGACTTAGAGGTTTATCCAGGATCCATTTTTGGATCACGCCTTCCCACTAAAAGAACTTTTGGTCTCCAAAAGACTGATATATTGATCTGAACAGTACCTAAGAGTAACAGCACCCTCTTCTTTCAGCCTCCACGCACTTGCCTTGCATAGTGCCTATGAACCAAAGTCTCTGACCACTTCCCTTCTGGGATGGGCTGGTCTTCCTGGGAAGAACTGTCTTCCTCCTTGCCTTCCTACAGAACTCCTACTGAAATGGTTATAGAAAGTGGTTTGAACTTCTTTGGCTTGATCATTGATCCAAGGTGGCTCAAACAAATGTGAAGTACATCTGCTCCACAAAACTTTCATTTGTACCTGTTTGAAAAGTTGCCAACAACAACTATTGACACGACAGGCATACAGACAACAACTGGGTGGACTAGACTCCTGCTTCAACAAAAGAAACAGATTTCACATCTTATGAACACCTCCATGTCTTACATCTGCATACAAATGATGGACTAGGCAATAAGCCCACAAAACATGCCTTTAAAACAAATGACCCTTCAAGTCAAGCATGTAGAAAAAGACCATTATGACTCTTTTCAAAAGATGAAACACTTCATTATTGTCTCCATCTTGGAGACCAAGTTAACTTCTCCCAAGTCAACATTGCATCACATGCATGTCAAAGCAATAAACCCTACAAGTTAATCACACCTACTTGTTCAAAATAAGGAAAACATCAACATCCCTGTGTCCATGCACATCATGCTCATGCATGCATTTCATCCTTAAACTTTCACTTAAGCACATTGTACTTTCGAAGTTGAAATGGAATATAATGTTGCAGCAACAAAGTGAGTCTCCTACTCAACCTTTTTCCATTCACCATTTTGGTAGAAACCTGCAACTTTCATCTCATCAACAAAGAAATGCCAATAGATGCATCAATAGACATGAAATCCTTAATTGGAAAAGAACTCTAACCATTTCTTACCAATCCAATTCAAAGGTCTTTTCTTTGTCTACACATCAGCATCAACATGTGAATCATTTTGAAGCACATCATTCATGGAAACTTCCTTTCCATTTTTGCCATCTTCTCTTTTCACTTTCTTCAACTTTGGTGGAAGCATTGTTGGATTCAAAGTCCAACACCTTTCAACAAGATGCCCTTGCTTATGGCAGTAAGTGCAACACATGTGCATCTTCTTGGCAGCATGATTTGTCTTGTCCAATGGACCTTTGGCTCTTTGCTTCTTTTCCTTCAAAAGTTTCCTGTATGTGGCCATTCTCTTCCAACATCTAGAAACATGATGGTTATCCAAACCACAAAAGGAACATGCAATTCTTTTCCCATGTTTATGTGGAAATTCATCACGCTTTGCAAAATCAAAAGGAATATGTTGAGAACCATATTTATACATGCCTCTTTCACCTTTATTGCCTTTATGAGGAGATGAAGCAAATGAAGAAGTGGCTCCCTTTGGAACACCATCAATCTCTTCAAGGCTGTTAGAGTTTCCACAACTCTTTGGTTCAAGTGTGTGCTTTTGAACACCTGCATCCTGCAAATGATGTTTCAAGCCATTGCATTCCTCTTAAATACAACCTTCACAGTCTTGCAGACCTGCAATGCAACTCCTTCTTGGAGCTGTTTTAATGGTCTTCATGGCAACTTTGGAACTTTCTCCATAAGCTTGTCCATAGCCAAGACCTAAATACTTAGGCCTTTGCTCAATTATTATTAATTCAATAATACCTTGTGCATGCTTTCCCAAGCCCTTTCCTTCATAGCCCATCTTGGACATTAGTTTAGAACCTATGCCTCTAGTATGTTTTTCAAAAGAGCCAATATAAGCATTCTTAGGAGAATTTGAAGACAAATTGGAATGGTTTACCTCTTCTTTAAGCTGATACTTGACCAAGGCTTCTTGGGCAACAAAGAGCTGTGACTCCAACTCATGCATCCTCTTCAGGTTAATATTTACAATATGAAGTTCCCTCTCTATTTCCTGCAGTCTGTCAGCAAGCAACTGCTTCTCTTCCTTCATGGAATTCAGCTGCTCTCTAAGTATGCTGCTCTTTCTTCCATTCTCATACATTTCTCTCACCTTGTCCATCATGATAAACAAGTCTTGCTTCAAGTCTCCATCAAAAAGTCTTGGGATGAAGAAGGAAGAATTCGAGGATACACTTGAGGAAGTTGTCATTATGCCAATGAACAAAGAACTTCAAACAAGATTAATAAAGAGCTTATTTAAGTAACCTTTTGCAACAAACCTCTTGTGCTTTAAGGACTGCCTTGAGGTCATTTGGGATAGAAGAATGCCTTCAGCGCTTCTTCTTTCTTGTCCTTCCTGTACTAAGCTATCTATAGCTTTCCCTTTACCTCTACAAACTCAGAAAATAGTAAATCTGCAAAACAAGCATACAATCAGCCTCTTGCTGTTCAAACACCTTTCGGACAAGCGGTCTTTTCTTTGTCAATCAAGCATTCTGATATAACCTTCTCAAAGATGTGGTTAACCAAACTTAGGCTCTGATACCACCTGATCTGAAAATGGGGCACTTAGGCTTCTTGTCTAAGTTACAAGAACCTCTCCCACCTCCAAAACTTTATATATTCCCAAATCTTATTGATTAACCAATGTGGAAATGATAATATGTTTGAAATTATAGGTGTATGCTTATATTTATTGTTGGCTGTTTATGTGCTTTAAAATCTGTTGTGTATGTTGATATGTAAATACATACAATAATAACTGATGCAGCAATAAACAAAACACACAGAACATCAATTTAATTAGGAGTTCACCCAAAACTCTTGGGCTACATCTCCGTGAGCTCTGGTCAACTCAACTAGGCTCTCTGGGATTATGGAAAAGTCCTTTTTTACAAGCTCTTGGCTCAACTCCCGTTGTTTTACACAGAAACAGTGGGTTTAGACACCATTTTATCCCTGGCTCTTGAAGCTCTCGGCTTTCTGGACTCTTGGCTCTTGGCTCTGGCTCTGGCTCTGGCTCTTAGCTGTGGCTTCCTCGGCTTTCTGTCAATTTATAGCCCTCTGGCTTTCCACTTGAACTCCAAGTGACTCTCTTGGTTGCGTGCGCTTCAGCGTTTGCTTTCTACGCTACTTGTTTTGCTGCTGCCTTTTTTTGCACTGCTCTCTCTCGCCTTAGCCTCCTGCTTTGGCTCTGCCTACGCTCGGTTTTAGCAACAACTCCAACAACCTTAGCAACCTCCCTATCTCTGACATTCATGGATTTTAAGCCAATTGGCATTGTCTATTCATTCTCCCTCTCAGTGTCTCTGGCTTCCGGTCGTTGTCCCTTCATCTTCCTTCTAGAGCGTTTAACAATCATTGCTAATGTCCCAAGGTATGGTGGCCACCTGTTTTGCAACGGAAAAGGCCACTGGTGCGTTGAAATCCCAAAGATATCATTTCTCTGCTTACACAGAAAAATACACGGAAAGCCTGTATAATCCGCCCCAACACGTCCTAACATCGCTATCGCAAACCGCCATGCCCATGTTTCATGGTTTTCTTTTGTATTTATGAAAATACATTAAAACATTAAAAATCCTGTAAAATGGCTTTTAGACGGACTTGAAATATTATGTATTGGCAATTACAAAACCCTTTCGGGTTCGTCACATCACATCGGCGCATATATATGTGGCCCGCCCCGTCGCATGACCTCAACGCGATATTGCGATATCGCAATCACGTATCGCATGGACCCAGGGTCTACTCATATGGCATGGCCTATGCCGACGTGATCAGCCGACGCCGATATCGGTGATCGCGATATCGCTAGGCCCGAGGTCCCACCTCTGCCTCGTGGCATGGCTGATTGTGATCTGCCGATTTCGGCGATCACAACATTGCATCGGCGCAGTCCTATCACGCGTTTGCCTCCGATATCCTTTGACTGCCTTCGTCGATTGCGATGTGTCGATCGAATCTGGACCGTTGGTTGGCTAAATCCGACGGCTTCTGTGCAAATTTGGTTTAAGCCTCCGATAGGCCTTATTTCATTGTTTTCTTCAAGTTTTTGCCTCTTTTCCAAAGAACAAAGGGGAACTTCTTTTTGTGATAACTTCTTCATCTGAAGTCCGTTTTCGCCTATTCAAGTGTTGGAAATAATACTGAGAGGGGGGGTGAATCAGTATTATCAGATTAATCAAACTTTTCAAATGCCCAGAAACATATACGCTACTTCAGTTAAGTGAACCAGCGTGTACACGCTACTGTGACGAAGTAAAACAGCGTATAAGCAGAAAACTCACAATTTAGTTAGCTTATTCTTCAATTAAGTGCATCAGGACATTATTCATCATATTAACAGTAAACATGTGCAGTATAACAGAACAGATAAAAAGCCACACACATGAACACCAAGATATAAGGTGGAAACCCAATGTGGGTGAAAACCACCTGCTGCAAGTTGTCTCTATCTTTCTTAATATGAAACTTCAGTTTACAATCTTTTGTACTGGTGCAGCCTTATACCAGTACGCAGGCTACAACCTGCAGAAGGCTTCAACCTTCTCCCGTTCTCCAAACTTCCTTGGAAGGGAGCTCCAACCCCCTTTGCTCTTGTACTAGCCAAGATACTAGTACGTAGGTGCTGACCTACAATCTTCCTTCTTCCAGGTATCACTTTTCATACATTTTCAGACTTGGATATTCCTGAAGCACAACATTACAATCTGAAGACCACAATTCATTCAATTTCCACAACAGATCATTGAAGCATAAAACAACCAAACTTTGAATCACTGAACCACTGAACCCTGTCAATCACCAGTTACCAGAACACAGAGCAGACTACAGAACTCTGCAATAACAGTCAGACCCCACTGTAAACCCAAATCAAGCTTCAAAAGATATACGCTACTTTAATGAGCAGAACCCGCGTATACACGCTCTTTTACCGAAGCCAACCTGCGTACAGATCTAAAAATAAACTTTCTCAATTTGCAGCTGTACCAGACATTAGTTAGACTCAGAACGTAACATTGCGACAATATGCAGATCTAGAAATACGCATAATCAACCATATCATGATAGTGCATTTCAAACCATTAGATCCCGATCTATCCTTAGATCTAGTCTTCCATTAACCGATGTGATCTCTCCTTGGCTTAGATCATGCAACTCAGAACCTGCATATCAGATCTCTTTCTCTCTTAGATATTCATGCCTTGTCGAAAGATGATTTTGTCTAATGATCTTCTTCTCCTTATATAGCCTTAGGCCTTTCTCAATACCAAGAGCCAAAACCATAGTAACACAATACCATCAACTTTAAAACTAGGGATCGACACGCCCGTCGAGACATAATGGTCCGAAATCATAGGCACAACTTCCAAGGACTAACCACCATGAACCAAAGGAACCTTTCCACATACACGCGCTTTTTCTGAATCGAACTAGCGTGTACACGCGACTTGGGCTTAACGAAACAGCGTGTATGAGCTTCCTTGGCATGCTGTACTGAGATCTGTCTTCTGATTAAGTTGCCATCACCTGTACTAACCTCTGAGCACCTGTACCATCCACTGAGTGAGTTGCCATCAAGGACAACACTTGAATCATAATGCCAACAATCTCCCCTTTGAACTTGATGGCAACCACCACACCAAGTCACTCTCCCCCTTTGACATCAAGGGCAAAGGGCTATGCTCCCCCTGAGGACATGCTGATACCTCTGCTTGGCTGTGCTGACTCGTGCTCCCCCTGACAGTAGGCCAGATCTGCAAAAGATGTTCTTCAACAAGAACCAAGACTTATACACCATATGGGACCTTTCTATCACCAAAGGACTCAATACATACAACCATAACATATCATAAACAACCAATTATATTACAGCATTCATCCCAGGCATAGTGGGGAAACCAACAAAGGCCGTTACATGACCTTGACACCATAAAAGAGACAAGAGAGATACATGACATAGAGACAACAGATCTAGACCAAGACTTAGGAAAGACATCAGCAGCATCTGATAAACATCTTGTTAGATCAGCAACTAGAATTTCTTTCTGAGCTCCTTCTCCTGAAACCAACAACCAAAAACATCTGAATGCCAACAATGCTTTATGAGACTTTTGAGCTGCTCCCCCTGAACCTGTGCCTGTTGCACTCCCTGAAACTGTGCCTGAATAATTCTGACATTCCTATTGCTGTTCAGAACTTCAGAGTTTTCCCTTGCTGTTCAGAACTTCATATACGCGTTTTATCCTGTATAAAACAGCGTATGTACGCGGATATTCTTTCTGCAACAAGCGTCCAGCATACACGCGACTTACCCAGCATGAATCCGCGTGTATACGCTCATATCCCTTCCGTAACCTGCGTATACCAACTTTTCTGTAGAACAAACAAATTTCAACAACAGGATGAAGCATTAACTACTCCCAGCTTTTGTCTGAGATATTCAAAAGTTTCCCTGGGCAGTGGTTTTGTGAGAATATCAGCAACTTGCTCCTTAGAAGGAACATACTCCAACTTGACCTTCTGCTCAAGCACTTGTTCCCGAAGAAAATGGTACTTGATTGGTATGTGCTTGGTCTTTGAGTGCATGACTGGATTCTTTGAAATGCTGATTGCACTTGTATTATCACATAAGATAGAGACAGGTGGAGTGCAAGTGATTTGAAAGTCCTGCAAGGTCTGCATCATCCAAAGAAGTTGTGTGCAACAAGATGCTGCAGCCACATATTCTGCTTCAGCTGTAGATAAGGCAATCGAACTTTGTTTCTTGCTGAACCAAGATACTAATCTGGAACCCATGAAGAAAGCACCTCCACTTGTGCTTTTCCTATCATCCACACTTCCAGCCCAATCTGCATCTGTGTAAGCATGAAGAGTGAGATCTGTATTTCTAGGATACCATAAGCCATAGTTTTGGGTCCCTTGAAGATATTTGAAGATTCTTTTGACTGCCTGAAGATGAGTTTCCTTTGGGTTGGCTTGAAATCTTCCAACCATTCCTACTGCATGTGTAATATCTGGTCGAGTACCTGTCAAATAAAGCAAACTCCCAATCATGGATCTATAAGTGGGTTGGTGGACTGCTGCTGATTCATCATTTGCACTGAGGCTGCATCCTGTAACCATGGGTGTACATACTGGTTTTGACTCTTCCATGCCATACTTCTTCAAGATCTGCTTGAGGTATTTGGTTTGAGACAAGAAGATACCTCCTTCATTTTGTTGGATTTGCAATCCAAGAAAATATGTCAATTCTCCAAGAAGTGACATTTCGAATTCTTTCTGCATAACCAAGGCAAAGTTTTGACTCATAGTCTCTTCATTGCTGCCAAAAATAATATCATCTACATAAACAACAAGAATTAGCAATTTGTTATTTTCAACTTTTATATAGAGATTGCTATCTGCTGATCCTTTTGAAAAGCCTTGTTGGTGAAGATATTTGTCCAACCGATAGTACCAAGCCCTTGGAGCTTGTTTGAGCCCATAGAGAGCCTTTTTCAATCTGCATACAAGGTTTGGATCATTCCCAAGAATGAACCCATCTGGCTGCTCAATATATACTTCTTCTTCTAAGTCTCCATTCAGGAAGGCTGATTTCACGTCCATTTGAAATACCTTGAAGTTTTGAAAGCTTGAGAGAGCAAGGAACATTCGGATGGCCTCTAGTCTTGCCACAGGAGCAAAGGTCTCTTCAAAATCTATTCCTTCTTGCTGTGCATACCCTTTACAAACAAGTCTGGCCTTGTTTCTAATTACTTCTCCATTTTCATTTAACTTATTCTTGAAGACCCATTTTGTTCCTATTACATTCTTATCTTTTGGTCTAGGAACTAATTCCCAAGTGTTGTTCCTTTCGATTTGCTCAAGTTCTTCATCCATTGCTTTGACCCAACATTCATCTTTGCATGCTTCTTTCACATTTTGTGGTTCAATGGAGGAGAGTAGAGCCAAGTAGCTTGAAGCTTCTGCAAGTGTCCTTCTTGTTTGTACTCCTGCTTCTTTCTGCCCCACAATCTGAGTTTCTGGATGATTCTTTTGGACATATCTGGATGGAGTCTTCTCTTCTATTCTTGTCTGCTCCTCTGGTTCTTCTTGAGATTCTTCTTCTTCTTGAGGTTCTTCTTCTTCATCATTTTGCCTTTGAGAGTAACCTTCATCTTCTTCATGATGAACTTGCCTAGGAATATATCCCTTCTCATCAACCACTATATCAATACTGTCAACAATTCTGCCAAGTCTTTTATTGTAGCACTTGTATGCTTTGCTATGTGGAGAATAACCAAGAAGAATGCCCTCATCTGCTCTAGGTTCAAGTTTGCCAAGTTGCTCATCAGTATTCTTAATATAACATTTGCTCCCAAAGATTTTGAAATGCTTCACGGAAGGAGTTTTACCACTCCAAAGCTCATGAGGTGTTTGAGTGCTGTTTACTCGGACATTTGTTTTGTTAAGAATGATAACAGCAGCATGTGCGGCTTCTCCCCAGAAGGTTGCAGGAGTACCTGATTCATCGAGCATAGCACGAGCCATTTGTTGGATAGTTCTGTTCATTCTTTCCACAACCCCATTTTGCTGAGGAGTTCTAGCTGTAGAGAATTCTCTTCTTATCCCATGTTCATCGCAGAAATCAAAAAATTCATTTGATGTGAACTCCCCACCTCTGTCAGATCTGAGGCACTTGATTTTGTGTCCTGATTCATTTTCAGCCAATGCTTTGAAGGATTTGAATTTTTCGAATGCTTCATCTTTGTGCTTCATAAGCCCTAACCAAACAAACCTTGAGAAATCATCAATGAATAATATCAGATATTCTTCTCCTCGAGGTGTCCTTTTCCTAAATGGACCACATACATCTGTATGGACTAGCTCAAGAGGCAAGCTAGCTGATCCTTCCTTCTCTGGAAAGTTAGTTCTGGTCTGCTTTCCAAACTGACAAGATTTGCATATGGTGTTGTCTGGAATTTTGATATCTGGAAGATCGCGAACTGCCTGATATTTGCATGCTTTCCTTATTTGTGAGAAGCTTAGATGTCCCAACCTTCGATGCCATAACCAGTGCTCTTCATCCTTGCTAAGATAGCATTGTTGTTGTCCTTCTTCAAATATGTACAGATTATTTGGAGTTCTTTTGCCTTTGAGAACTGTTTTACCTGTATCAAGATCACGAACAAGACATCCATTCGATCTGAAAATAACCTCTGTTTTTTTATCACACATCTGGCTGACACTTAGAAGATTATGCTTCAATCCATCAACATACAAAACATTTCCAGCCTTGACCTTTTCTTTCAAAGGAGCAATACCTTTTCCTTTTATAGTTGCAGGAGTATCATTTCCAAAAGAAACTTTCTTTCCCTTTTCTAAAGTAGAATAAGATTCAAGTTTTTCTTTATCACCTGTCATATGTTTCGAACATCCACTGTCAATGTACCATAGATTTTCCTGTCCTTCTGCATAAAATGCTATCCCACATCTTTCTGTTTGAGGTTCCTTTATTCTCCATGTTTTGGTGCTTGTGGCTTGTTCCTTTTTCTCCTGAAACCTGCTCCTGCATTCAGAGTCTTTATGACCAAAATTATTGCAAATAGAACATTCAACTTCATTTTCAAGCACCGAAAAGTTGTTATAGGTCCTTTTTGTAATCCCTGTCATACTTCTTTGTTTTTGAGCTTCCCTAGTCATGATTGTTTTATATGCAACACATTGAGCTGCTCTGTGACCAAAGTTGTGGCAAGAAAAGCATTGTCCATTGAAGAAGCTTCTGCGGTTATTGAATCTACCAGCCAACTGATTGTAATTTCTATTTTCATCTATTCTTGAGCCAAACTGAGAAGATTTTACCTGTGGTTGGTTGTAGCTTTTGTTCATCCTTAAGGAGGATTGTCCCTGATAGTTTTTGTTTGTAACTCGTCCCTGCTTTACCTGATTATCTTCATTGTTCTTCCGCTCATTTCCTCTTGCTGCATCAAGATAACTTTTTGAGGTGGATGCTTGAGAGGTTTCTCCATTATAGCCCAAACCTGTCTTGTTTAGAGGAGACCGCTGCACACTGATAATCTCATCCAAAGTTTCAGATCCTTTGACAAATTTAAGATTAATAGCTTTTGTTTTCTCAATTTCTTTTCTGAGACCAACAATTTCACCTTCTAGTTTTTCAAGATGTTTTTCCTTTTCATCAATCTGAAATTGCAAAGTATCAATGATCACATTCTTTTCTTCTATGCCTCTCTTGAGTCTAGTGATTTCATTATAGAGATTATCCACATCTATAGCATCCTCATAATCATCATCTTCAAATGCCATTAACAGCTTATATTTATTACCTTGTTCATCTTCATCACTGTTTGATAAGCCATCACTATCTTCATGGGTGTAGTAGCTTTTCCTATTTGCACTTTGTTTCTTGTTCCATCTAGCAGGTTCTTTTCCTTTATCCTTATAAGGACATTTTGCAGCATAATGACCTACTTTCCACAAGCAAAGCATTTGAAAGGTAGCTTACCTCTGAACCTTCCAGAACCCCTTTGAAGATTTCTGACAAAATTTGATTCTTCTTCCTCTTCTTCTGGAACATGGCTTGCTTCATAGTAATCTTCTTTTCCTGATGCCTTAAAAGCAGCTTCCCTTCTGTCAGATGGACCTCCCTTTCTCATTTCATAAGCGGTTAGAATTCCATGTAGCTGAGACATAGTGAGAACACGGAGATTTTCTTTTTCTTCTATTGCAGATACTTTAGATTCAAACTTGGGGGATAAAGATCTTAGAATCTTTTGAACTACTATAGTTTCTCTTATTTCTTCACCCAAATTTTTCATACAATTAACAATCTCATCTACCCGAAGAAAATAATTAGCCACACTTTCATCATTATACATCTTGAGAGTCTCATATTGAATCCTGAGTGTTTGAAGTTTAGCTTGCTTTACCTGTTCATCTCCTTCATAGCTAGTGATCATTTTGTCCCATATTTCTTTTGCTGATTTGAAGTGCATGACCTTCATGAATTTTGTTTGAGATATACTTCCTAATAGAGTACTGACTGCTTTTGCATTTGTTTCATATGCCTTTTTCTCAGCTGGATCTGTAGGAGTAGCTGAAGGAAAAGCATAGCCTGTTTCTACAATGTCCCAAACTTCTGTACCAAGAGATTGAAGATATGCAGTAACTCTTACCTTCCAATAATTGAAATTTGTTCCATCAAAAACCGGTGGCCTGATTGATGCTTCTTTCTCGTAGTTGCTCATGATGAATGATCTTCCTTCAAGCGATCAAGCTTCTCTGAAGGACCTGCTCTGATACCAATTGTTGGAAATAATACTGAGAGGGGGGGTGAATCAGTATTATCAGATTAATCAAACTTTTCAAATGCCAGAAACATATACGCTACTTCAGTTAAGTGAACCAGCGTGTACACGCTACTGTGACGAAGTAAAACAGCGTATAAGCAGAAAACTCACAATTTAGTTAGCTTATTCTTCAATTAAGTGCATCAGGACATTATTCATCATATTAACAGTAAACATGTGCAGTATAACAGAACAGATAAAAAGCCACACACATGAACACCAAGATATAAGGTGGAAACCCAATGTGGGTGAAAACCACCTGCTGCAAGTTGTCTCTATCTTTCTTAATATGAAACTTCAGTTTACAATCTTTTGTACTGGTGCAGCCTTATACCAGTACGCAGGCTACAACCTGCAGAAGGCTTCAACCTTCTCTCGTTCTCCAAACTTCCTTGGAAGGGAGCTCCAACCCCCTTTGCTCTTGTACTAGCCAAGATACTAGTACGTAGGTGCTGACCTACAATCTTCCTTCTTCAGGTATCACTTTTCATACATTTTCAGACTTGGATATTCCTGAAGCACAACATTACAATCTGAAGACCACAATTCATTCAATTTCCACAACAGATCATTGAAGCATAAAACAACCAAACTTTGAATCACTGAACCACTGAACCCTGTCAATCACCAGTTACCAGAACACAGAGCAGACTACAGAACTCTGCAATAACAGTCAGACCCCACTGTAAACCCAAATCAAGCTTCAAAAGATATACGCTACTTTAATGAGCAGAACCCGCGTATACACGCTCTTTTACCGAAGCCAACCTGCGTACAGATCTAAAAATAAACTTTCTCAATTTGCAGCTGTACCAGACATTAGTTAGACTCAGAACGTAACATTGCGACAATATGCAGATCTAGAAATACGCATAATCAACCATATCATGATAGTGCATTTCAAACCATTAGATCCCGATCTATCCTTAGATCTAGTCTTCCATCAACCGATGTGATCTCTCCTTGGCTTAGATCAAGCAACTCAGAACCTGCATATCAGATCTCTTTCTCTCTTAGATATTCATGCCTTGTCGAAAGATGATTTTGCCTAATGATCTTCTTCTCCTTATATAGCCTTAGGCCTTTCTCAATACCAAGAGCCAAAACCATAGTAACACAATACCATCAACTTTAAAACTAGGGATCGACACGCCCGTCGAGACATAATGGTCCGAAATCATAGGCACAACTTCCAAGGACTAACCACCATGAACCAAAGGAACCTTTCCACATACACGCGCTTTTTCTGAATCGAACTAGCGTGTACACGCGACTTGGGCTTAACGAAACAGCGTGTATGAGCTTCCTTGGCATGCTGTACTGAGATCTGTCTTCTGATTAAGTTGCCATCACCTGTACTAACCTCTGAGCACCTGTACCATCCACTGAGTGAGTTGCCATCAAGGACAACACTTGAATCATAATGCCAACAATCTCCCCCTTTGACTTGATGGCAACCACCACACCAAGTCACTCTCCCCCTTTGACATCAAGGGCAAAGGGCTATGCTCCCCCTGAGGACATGCTGATACCTCTGCTTGGCTGTGCTGACTCGTGCTCCCCCTGACAGTAGGCCAGATCTGCAAAAGATGTTCTTCAACAAGAACCAAGACTTATACACCATAAGGGACCTTTCTATCACCAAAGGACTCAATACATACAACCATAACATATCAGAAACAACCAATTATATTACAGCATTCATCCCAGGCATAGTGGGGAAACCAACAAAGGCCGTTACATGACCTTGACACCATAAAAGAGACAAGAGAGATACATGACATAGAGACAACAGATCTAGACCAAGACTTAGGAAAGACACCAGCAGCATCTGATAAACATCTTGTTAGATCAGCAACTAGAATTTCTTTCTGAGCTCCTTCTCCTGAAACCAACAACCAAAAACATCTGAATGCCAACAATGCTTTATGAGACTTTTGAGCTGCTCCCCCTGAACCTGTGCCTGTTGCACTCCCTGAAACTGTGCCTGAATAATTCTGACATTCCTATTGCTGTTCAGAACTTCAGAGTTTTCCCTTGCTGTTCAGAACTTCATATACGCGTTTTATCCTGTATAAAACAGCGTATGTACGCGGATATTCTTTCTGCAACAAGCGTCCAGCATACACGCGACTTACCCAGCATGAATCCGCGTGTATACGCTCATATCCCTTCCGTAACCTGCGTATACCAACTTTTCTGTAGAACAAACAAATTTCAACAACAGGATGAAGCATTAACTACTCCCAGCTTTTGTCTGAGATATTCAAAAGTTTCCCTGGGCAGTGGTTTTGTGAGAATATCAGCAACTTGCTCCTTAGAAGGAACATACTCCAACTTGACCTTCTGCTCAAGCACTTGTTCCCGAAGAAAATGGTACTTGATTGGTATGTGCTTGGTCTTTGAGTGCATGACTGGATTCTTTGAAATGCTGATTGCACTTGTATTATCACATAAGATAGAGACAGGTGGAGTGCAAGTGATTTGAAAGTCCTGCAAGGTCTGCATCATCCAAAGAAGTTGTGTGCAACAAGATGCTGCAGCCACATATTCTGCTTCAGCTGTAGATAAGGCAATCGAACTTTGTTTCTTGCTGAACCAAGATACTAATCTGGAACCCATGAAGAAAGCACCTCCACTTGTGCTTTTCCTATCATCCACACTTCCAGCCCAATCTGCATCTGTGTAAGCATGAAGAGTGAGATCTGTATTTCTAGGATACCATAAGCCATAGTTTTGGGTCCCTTGAAGATATTTGAAGATTCTTTTGACTGCCTGAAGATGAGTTTCCTTTGGGTTGGCTTGAAATCTTCCAACCATTCCTACTGCATGTGTAATATCTGGTCGAGTACCTGTCAAATAAAGCAAACTCCCAATCATGGATCTATAAGTGGGTTGGTGGACTGCTGCTGATTCATCATTTGCACTGAGGCTGCATCCTGTAACCATGGGTGTACATACTGGTTTTGACTCTTCCATGCCATACTTCTTCAAGATCTGCTTGAGGTATTTGGTTTGAGACAAGAAGATACCTCCTTCATTTTGTTGGATTTGCAATCCAAGAAAATATGTCAATTCTCCAAGAAGTGACATTTCGAATTCTTTCTGCATAACCAAGGCAAAGTTTTGACTCATAGTCTCTTCATTGCTGCCAAAAATAATATCATCTACATAAACAACAAGAATTAGCAATTTGTTATTTTCAACTTTTATATAGAGATTGCTATCTGCTGATCCTTTTGAAAAGCCTTGTTGGTGAAGATATTTGTCCAACCGATAGTACCAAGCCCTTGGAGCTTGTTTGAGCCCATAGAGAGCCTTTTTCAATCTGCATACAAGGTTTGGATCATTCCAAGAATGAACCCATCTGGCTGCTCAATATATACTTCTTCTTCTAAGTCTCCATTCAGGAAGGCTGATTTCACGTCCATTTGAAATACCTTGAAGTTTTGAAAGCTTGAGAGAGCAAGGAACATTCGGATGGCCTCTAGTCTTGCCACAGGAGCAAAGGTCTCTTCAAAATCTATTCCTTCTTGCTGTGCATACCCTTTACAAACAAGTCTGGCCTTGTTTCTAATTACTTCTCCATTTTCATTTAACTTATTCTTGAAGACCCATTTTGTTCCTATTACATTCTTATCTTTTGGTCTAGGAACTAATTCCCAAGTGTTGTTCCTTTCGATTTGCTCAAGTTCTTCATCCATTGCTTTGACCCAACATTCATCTTTGCATGCTTCTTTCACATTTTGTGGTTCAATGGAGGAGAGTAGAGCCAAGTAGCTTGAAGCTTCTGCAAGTGTCCTTCTTGTTTGTACTCCTGCTTCTTTCTGCCCCACAATCTGAGTTTCTGGATGATTCTTTTGGACATATCTGGATGGAGTCTTCTCTTCTATTCTTGTCTGCTCCTCTGGTTCTTCTTGAGATTCTTCTTCTTCTTGAGGTTCTTCTTCTTCATCATTTGCCTTTGAGAGTAACCTTCATCTTCTTCATGATGAACTTGCCTAGGAATATATCCCTTCTCATCAACCACTATATCAATACTGTCAACAATTCTGCCAAGTCTTTTATTGTAGCACTTGTATGCTTTGCTATGTGGAGAATAACCAAGAAGAATGCCCTCATCTGCTCTAGGTTCAAGTTTGCCAAGTTGCTCATCAGTATTCTTAATATAACATTTGCTCCCAAAGATTTTGAAATGCTTCACGGAAGGAGTTTTACCACTCCAAAGCTCATGAGGTGTTTGAGTGCTGTTTACTCGGACATTTGTTTTGTTAAGAATGATAACAGCAGCATGTGCGGCTTCTCCCCAGAAGGTTGCAGGAGTACCTGATTCATCGAGCATAGCACGAGCCATTTGTTGGATAGTTCTGTTCATTCTTTCCACAACCCCATTTTGCTGAGGAGTTCTAGCTGTAGAGAATTCTCTTCTTATCCCATGTTCATCGCAGAAATCAAAAAATTCATTTGATGTGAACTCCCCACCTCTGTCAGATCTGAGGCACTTGATTTTGTGTCCTGATTCATTTTCAGCCAATGCTTTGAAGGATTTGAATTTTTCGAATGCTTCATCTTTGTGCTTCATAAGCCCTAACCAAACAAACCTTGAGAAATCATCAATGAATAATATCAGATATTCTTCTCCTCGAGGTGTCCTTTTCCTAAATGGACCACATACATCTGTATGGACTAGCTCAAGAGGCAAGCTAGCTGATCCTTCCTTCTCTGGAAAGTTAGTTCTGGTCTGCTTTCCAAACTGACAAGATTTGCATATGGTGTTGTCTGGAATTTTGATATCTGGAAGATCGCGAACTGCCTGATATTTGCATGCTTTCCTTATTTGTGAGAAGCTTAGATGTCCCAACCTTCGATGCCATAACCAGTGCTCTTCATCCTTGCTAAGATAGCATTGTTGTTGTCCTTCTTCAAATATGTACAGATTATTTGGAGTTCTTTTGCCTTTGAGAACTGTTTTACCTGTATCAAGATCACGAACAAGACATCCATTCGATCTGAAAATAACCTCTGTTTTTTGATCACACATCTGGCTGACACTTAGAAGATTATGCTTCAATCCATCAACATACAAAACATTTCCAGCCTTGACCTTTTCTTTCAAAGGAGCAATACCTTTTCCTTTTATAGTTGCAGGAGTATCATTTCCAAAAGAAACTTTCTTTCCCTTTTCTAAAGTAGAATAAGATTCAAGTTTTTCTTTATCACCTGTCATATGTTTCGAACATCCACTGTCAATGTACCATAGATTTTCCTGTCCTTCTGCATAAAATGCTATCCCACATCTTTCTGTTTGAGGTTCCTTTATTCTCCATGTTTTGGTGCTTGTGGCTTGTTCCTTTTTCTCCTGAAACCTGCTCCTGCATTCAGAGTCTTTATGACCAAAATTATTGCAAATAGAACATTCAACTTCATTTTCAAGCACCGAAAAGTTGTTATAGGTCCTTTTTGTAATCCCTGTCATACTTCTTTGTTTTTGAGCTTCCCTAGTCATGATTGTTTTATATGCAACACATTGAGCTGCTCTGTGACCAAAGTTGTGGCAAGAAAAGCATTGTCCATTGAAGAAGCTTCTGCGGTTATTGAATCTACCAGCCAACTGATTGTAATTTCTATTTTCATCTATTCTTGAGCCAAACTGAGAAGATTTTACCTGTGGTTGGTTGTAGCTTTTGTTCATCCTTAAGGAGGATTGTCCCTGATAGTTTCTGTTTGTAACTCGTCCCTGCTTTACCTGATTATCTTCATTGTTCTTCCGCTCATTTCCTCTTGCTGCATCAAGATAACTTTTTGAGGTGGATGCTTGAGAGGTTTCTCCATTATAGCCCAAACCTGTCTTGTTTAGAGGAGACCGCTGCACACTGATAATCTCATCCAAAGTTTCAGATCCTTTGACAAATTTAAGATTAATAGCTTTTGTTTTCTCAATTTCTTTTCTGAGACCAACAATTTCACCTTCTAGTTTTTCAAGATGTTTTTCCTTTTCATCAATCTGAAATTGCAAAGTATCAATGATCACATTCTTTTCTTCTATGCCTCTCTTGAGTCTAGTGATTTCATTATAGAGATTATCCACATCTATAGCATCCTCATAATCATCATCTTCAAATGCCATTAACAGCTTATATTTATTACCTTGTTCATCTTCATCACTGTTTGATAAGCCATCACTATCTTCATGGGTGTAGTAGCTTTTCCTATTTGCACTTTGTTTCTTGTTCCATCTAGCAGGTTCTTTTCCTTTATCCTTATAAGGACATTTTGCAGCATAATGACCTACTTTCCCACAAGCAAAGCATTTGAAAGGTAGCTTACCTCTGAACCTTCCAGAACCCCTTTGAAGATTTCTGACAAAATTTGATTCTTCTTCCTCTTCTTCTGGAACATGGCTTGCTTCATAGTAATCTTCTTTTCCTGATGCCTTAAAAGCAGCTTCCCTTCTGTCAGATGGACCTCCCTTTCTCATTTCATAAGCGGTTAGAATTCCATGTAGCTGAGACATAGTGAGAACACGGAGATTTTCTTTTTCTTCTATTGCAGATACTTTAGATTCAAACTTGGGGGATAAAGATCTTAGAATCTTTTGAACTACTATAGTTTCTCTTATTTCTTCACCCAAATTTTTCATACAATTAACAATCTCATCTACCCGAAGAAAATAATTAGCCACACTTTCATCATTATACATCTTGAGAGTCTCATATTGAATCCTGAGTGTTTGAAGTTTAGCTTGCTTTACCTGTTCATCTCCTTCATAGCTAGTGATCATTTTGTCCCATATTTCTTTTGCTGATTTGAAGTGCATGACCTTCATGAATTCTGTTTGAGATATACTTCCTAATAGAGTACTGACTGCTTTTGCATTTGTTTCATATGCCTTTTTCTCAGCTGGATCTGTAGGAGTAGCTGAAGGAAAAGCATAGCCTGTTTCTACAATGTCCCAAACTTCTGTACCAAGAGATTGAAGATATGCAGTAACTCTTACCTTCCAATAATTGAAATTTGTTCCATCAAAAACCGGTGGCCTGATTGATGCTTCTTTCTCGTAGTTGCTCATGATGAATGATCTTCCTTCAAGCGATCAAGCTTCTCTGAAGGACCTGCTCTGATACCAATTGTTGGAAATAATACTGAGAGGGGGGGTGAATCAGTATTATCAGATTAATCAAACTTTTCAAATGCCCAGAAACATATACGCTACTTCAGTTAAGTGAACCAGCGTGTACACGCTACTGTGACGAAGTAAAACAGCGTATAAGCAGAAAACTCACAATTTAGTTAGCTTATTCTTCAATTAAGTGCATCAGGACATTATTCATCATATTAACAGTAAACATGTGCAGTATAACAGAACAGATAAAAAGCCACACACATGAACACCAAGATATAAGGTGGAAACCCAATGTGGGTGAAAACCACCTGCTGCAAGTTGTCTCTATCTTTCTTAATATGAAACTTCAGTTTACAATCTTTTGTACTGGTGCAGCCTTATACCAGTACGCAGGCTACAACCTGTAGAAGGCTTCAACCTTCTCTCGTTCTCCAAACTTCCTTGGAAGGGAGCTCCAACCCCCTTTGCTCTTGTACTAGCCAAGATACTAGTACGTAGGTGCTGACCTACAATCTTCCTTCTTCCAGGTATCACTTTTCATACATTTTCAGACTTGGATATTCCTGAAGCACAACATTACAATCTGAAGACCACAATTCATTCAATTTCCACAACAGATCATTGAAGCATAAAACAACCAAACTTTGAATCACTGAACCACTGAACCCTGTCAATCACCAGTTACCAGAACACAGAGCAGACTACAGAACTCTGCAATAACAGTCAGACCCCACTGTAAACCCAAATCAAGCTTCAAAAGATATACGCTACTTTAATGAGCAGAACCCGCGTATACACGCTCTTTTACCGAAGCCAACCTGCGTACAGATCTAAAAATAAACTTTCTCAATTTGCAGCTGTACCAGACATTAGTTAGACTCAGAACGTAACATTGCGACAATATGCAGATCTAGAAATACGCATAATCAACCATATCATGATAGTGCATTTCAAACCATTAGATCCCGATCTATCCTTAGATCTAGTCTTCCATTAACCGATGTGATCTCTCCTTGGCTTAGATCATGCAACTCAGAACCTGCATATCAGATCTCTTTCTCTCTTAGATATTCATGCCTTGTCGAAAGATGATTTTGTCTAATGATCTTCTTCTCCTTATATAGCCTTAGGCCTTTCTCAATACCAAGAGCCAAAACCATAGTAACACAATACCATCAACTTTAAAACTAGGGATCGACACGCCCGTCGAGACATAATGGTCCGAAATCATAGGCACAACTTCCAAGGACTAACCACCATGAACCAAAGGAACCTTTCCACATACACGCGCTTTTTCTGAATCGAACTAGCGTGTACACGCGACTTGGGCTTAACGAAACAGCGTGTATGAGCTTCCTTGGCATGCTGTACTGAGATCTGTCTTCTGATTAAGTTGCCATCACCTGTACTAACCTCTGAGCACCTGTACCATCCACTGAGTGAGTTGCCATCAAGGACAACACTTGAATCATAATGCCAACATCAAGTTGCGTAGGATTCAGAACGAGGAGATCTCTGCAATAAGACTATTCCGAGAGCAGCCTGCGACTGCATTTTCCTCTGATTTTACAAAGAATTTGTTCCATTTGGCACCTTTTACCTCTTATATGAAGTCTTTAAGACTTAAGGTTTATCCAGAATTCATTTTTGGATTAAAAATCTTCTCATTAAACTTGATATGTATCACAAAAACTTAAATTCAACAAAAAGCTAAACTTGTGAAATTATAAATCAGAATTAATATTGTACCACTTAACATTATAATTCAGAATAAATATGGTCGACACAATTGCGATTTTGACGGAGGACAATGTGGGCAAGTCTTTAGTGTAAATAGCGACTATCACAATGCCGTCCTATGGATTAATGTTTCCTGCCATTTTAATTACTACATGTTACAATTATCCTTCGTATGCATCTTTAGAATGATATTCATATTTAACGACTTTTACTAAAAACGTTTTCATTTCTATATAATCGATATCTTTTCACCAATAATAATATATAGTTAAAATAAGGTTCAGTTGAGTTTATGTGTATATGTAACACATCTTCCTATTAAATTATAAAAAATTATTTAAAAAAAAAATCATTTTAATTAATTAAAGAAGTCTAGTGTTAAATATCAGTTTAATTAGTTTAATACTCTTCTTTCAAATTGGGGTGGTCATAGGTTTGAATTTTTTTCTCCTTGGGGTTAGGGGCCTTGCAAAGTACACATTCAATGAGTTTTCAAAGCATTGTAGGTGCCTAGCAAAGAACACATTCAATAAGTTTTCAAACCAATGTTACGTTAGGTGATCATGAAGCTTTAAAGGATTTGCATTTTTTTTAAATAATTATGGCTATATATTTTTTTGGGTTTTTTTTTAAAGTAGTGAATTTATTATGTTTTCAAAAACGTAATTTAAATAACAAAATTTTGTAATGCTATTAAAAGTTGTATCATTATATTTTAATCAACAAATAAAAAATAAAATAATTAGATTAATTTCTCACACAGAAGATTAAAAAATAAATTTATAAATTTATATTTTAAAAATAATTGGAAAAATAATTCTAAAAAATAGATAAATATAACATGAAATTTGGTTTCACAAAATAAAATAAAGAAAAATAAATAACGCAACAAAACTTAATATTTGCATTTGGAGAAGAGATTCCATGGTGAGCGCTTTGTTGGATTTAATGGGAAGTAAATAAGAGATTTGATATAGGGATATGGATTTTTTTTTAATGTATACGTTTTTTTTTCAATTAGAAAGCGTAACAAATTTTTATTTTCATAATAATATATTAAAGAGTAAGGATTTTTAAATACATATTATTTTATTAGGTAATTAGGTTTATTTTGAATAGTTGTAGGGAATGATTGTTATGTTTTACATTAGCTAGGTTTAATTCTCCTAACATAGTGTTGTTGAAATAGTTTTAATGATTTAATTTCTACACATAACATGAAAGTAATATGATGAGTTTTATTAGGATGGCTTTGAGTTTTATTGTTGAGTAAGAATATTCTACCAAAAAAAATAAAAAAAATTATGTTATGTGAATTTTTTTAGTTATTATTAAATATAAATATCTTTTTATATATTTTAGAATTAAAAATAAAGATTATATGATTATATATATATATATATTGAAAAAATATCATAATTGCAATATATTAAGAGTATTTGTACATTTATTTGATATATTTACTTATAAGTATGAAAATTAAATAAAAAACAAAGTCCTTGGGGCAGCTCAATTGGTTAATTCGAGAAATGTGAAATCATTGAAATTTGAAAGACACAGGTTCAAATCCCCTCTGTTGTGACCCCGGCTCCAAGGAGGAGGACATATCGTAGCCGCCCAAAGGTTTACTGGTAGTCATGTGTCACGCAGGCTGTTGGGTTCCTCTAGGATACTAAAAAAACAATTAAGAAACAAAATCTCCCAAATGGGATCATATGGGAGGTAAACATGGGAGGACACATGGAAATTGTCCCTCTAAGAAGGCATAGGTGAGAACATGTCATTGTGCCCTCCCCATTGATCATTGTTGGTAATTACTCCATGGCATGACAAGCTATCTATCATTACTCCACTCTTATGACGCACTAGAATGAAATTGATAGCAATGTGATGCGAGAAATTGGGTGGAATATTTGGGTGGTGATATTTCCCAATTCTCATTATATGGAGTTGATTATAGGCTTGTATTAACCCATTGCTTATTAGGATATGCAAAGGCAGTTAAGAAGTTTTGGACGTAGCCATAACTTGCTAATAGTGGTCACTTCTCCCCAACATTTGGCATTGATGGCATTGTATTCATCCATTAGCATGATCTCATCCTTGCCATTCTCGTTGAAATGGAATGAGGCAGTTATCTTGGAGTTATTCATGGGGTATTTCCATAAAGTGCTTTCTTTTCTCAATTGCATCTGGTACATCCTTTGTTTGCATTGGTTTGTAAGTTTTTGGTATCTGATCTTTCCTCCCTATTACCTTATCTCCTTTCTCAATTATGGTTAGTCCTCATGGTGTCTTCTTTGGGTCGCTCTCGGCTCTATACATCATCAAGTTCCATCCTCACCAGTTGCAATATTGTCCCCATTCAATATTTGTAAACAACATTTCTTAGTAAGTAGAAAGTCTTCCATGCCATGACAACATGCTCATAGTCGTCGAGGGGTGACATATTATCAAAGAAGGGGTGGAACTTGTGCTCACCAATGAGTGGAGTCCTTAGCATGTAACTTTCATGAGCATACACAACAGAGTATTCAGGCTAAACTTGACGAGGTAGAGTGTTGGTTCCCTATAATACTAGTGATTACCCCATTACTATTGTAGTTATACCCCCTATTTATATTGTTGTGCCCCTATTACCCCCATATTGTTATTTCTGTGCCCCATAGAATCCCTCTATTGTTATTTTTGTGGCTTTATATTATTATTGTTAGGTCGGCTGGATTATATTGTGACTCCTTAGACTCCTATATATAGAAAGGAGGTTTTGTCATTTGTATCATCCAAGAATTGTTCATTTATGTAATGTAAAGGAGGTTTCCCCCTCGAAGAGGCTGAGTTCTAAGGCGTTGATCTCTCTTTTCTATCTTTTCTTGAGCTGGTTTCATAACATTTGGTATCAGAGCTTTGGATTCTAGGGTTTCGCTGCTCCAAATAGGTCATCGTGGCATTTTCGCTATAACTTTTTTTCTGTGACGTTTCAGAAGTCACAAACAAAACCCATTTGAGAAGAATTGGCGCTGAACTTTGGGTCCGAATTTCAGAGCTTTTCGCGCGATATTTTCGGAGATATGATCTGAGGAATTTGGCCTTTTTGCAGACTCCTCAATTACATTCAAAACAGGTGACCTGGGGAAAATCGTCATAACTCTCTCTCTGAGGATCGGATTGAAATTTCGTAAAAAGGTACAGAAAGAGGACGGACTGTAGTTTCTTGTGGGTGAGTTTCAGATTCAAAGGTTGAAACAGTGACTCGTGGCACGTCGTACAAGTTCGATCTACTGAACCAGTCTAAAAGCAAGTCACTGTGGGAGATTTCACATAACTCTTCCTTGGAGAATCCAATTTGGCTCAGACTTGTGGCATTGGAAAGAGGACGCAGAAGGCTACTACAGATAGCAATTTCAGAACTGGATGATCCGAAATTACAGAGATACATCAGATTCAATATCAGGCTTCTATAAAGTGAAAAAAGGTGTGTAGTTTTTTTTTAAATTTTTGTGTAAGCTTGGTTTAACGGAATTCAAAGGGCATAGTAAAGCATTATTATCGGTAACTGATGCCCCGAGGAAAGAAAATGCAAACACCTAGTAAGGAACCTGAAAGCTCTAGCATGACTCATGAAGAAGAGGAAGAAATGCTACATGATATATCAAAATTACAAGAACAAGTGCAACAAATGTCACGCTCACAAAAGCTAACAGAAGCTAAGATAAGTGGCGTGGAATCTAAGATAAATGGCGTGGAATCTAAGGTAAATGGCGTGGAATCTAAGATAAAGGGAATGGAAGCTAAGATGGATGGCATGGAAGCTAAGATGGAAGCTAAGATGGATGGCATGGACGCTAAAATTGATGGCATGGATGATAAGATGGATGAATTGAAAAAGTTGCTACAAGAAAGGGTCACTAATGGTGAAAAGGTAGTAAAGGAAACTCATGATGAGAACAAAAGAAATGTTAATCATGATTCCATAGACTCTAATGTTGGATCGAAGACTCACCATGTTCCAAAAATCGATATGAGGAAGTTTGATGGCAAGGATCCCGCCACATGGATATTACAGATGGAGCAATTCTTCGATCTCAATAATGTGCAAAACCCACAAAAGGTACGTACGGCAACTTTATATTTGGAACCAAATCAGTTTGTATGGTATCAATGGCTTTGTTCTCGTAAACAATTTATCACTTGGGCAATTTTTACGGAAGAATTGTTAGCACATTATGAGGATACAAAAAGCAACACCTTCTTTAGCCAATTGATAAGTCTCAAACAAAAGGGTTCAATAATGGAGCACATTGAGGAGTTCCAAAAATTGAACATAAGGGTAAAAGATATTCCAGAGGAGCATAGGATTGATGTGTTCATAGGGTCTTTAAAGGATAATATCCAACATGATGTGCGCCTTTGGGAACCTGATTCATTAGAGAAGGCATTCAGATTAGCAAGAAAAATGGAAAGCAAAATTATGGCAACTAGGAAGCATACCGTTCACAACTATAAAGACGGAAGTGTTGTTGCCCATAGTCTTCCACAACCTACAAGGTTGACACCACAACAATTGGAAGAAAAAAGAGCAAAAGGGCTTTGTTACAATTGTGATAGCAAATACACAAAAGGTCATAAGTGTGGTGAGAAGAAATTATTCTACATAGATTGTGAAGAGGAAGAAGAAAAGGAGCAAGAAAGGTCAAAAGAAGAGGATATATTCCAGGAACAAAGCCTAGATGAAGAACAAATAAATCCGACCATATCTTGTAATGCATTGGCAGGAATTACCACTCCTCAAACCATCAAGATAGTAGGACAAATCAAGAAGAAAAAGGTAATAGTGTTAATTGATTCAGGAAGCACCCACAATTTTATTCATTGTAGGGTAGCAAAAGAATTGAATTGCTTCCTATATCCAGCACCAGAGTGTCAAGTGATGATTGCAAATGGAGGAACAATAAATTGTTCTGGAAAGTGCCATAATATTAAGCTATCCATGGGAGAATATGTATTGACTAGCCCAATGCTTTCCATTCCAATGGGAGGTGCTGATGTTGTACTAGGAGTCCAATGGCTACAATCCTTGGGTACAATAGCTTTTAATTTTCAAGAACTTTTCATGAAATTTTCTATGGAAGGAAAGGAAGTTGAATTAAGGGGTATTGCAGGGAAACCAGGAAAGATAATCAGCTCTAATGGCATGACAAAGCTTCTAAAAAAGGAGCAAAGAGGTGTAATTGCACAATTATGTTCGCTAGATGTTTCCACATTGGAATCATCTGTTTCTCCAGATCTCCAAAAAGTACTGGACAATCATTCCAAGGTATTTGAGACTCCCAAAGGTCTCCCACCTATGCGTGATCATGATCATGCTATTCATCTGATTCCAGGAAGTGTTCCTCCAAACATCAGGCCGTACAGATATCCATATGTCCAAAAAAGTGAAATTGAACGTATGGTTGCAGAAATGCTAGAGGCTGGTATAATTCAACCGAGTCAAAGTTCTTTCTCAGCTCCAGTAGTATTGGTGCACAAGAAGGATGGATCATGGCGCATGTGTCCAGATTATAGGGAGCTCAACAAGCTCACTATTAAAGATAAGTTCCCCATTCCTGTTATTGATGAATTACTGGATGAATTGCATGGATCAATTTACTTCACCAAGTTGGATCTTCGTTCAGGATATCATCAAATTAGAATGAAGATTGAAGACATTCCGAAAACAGCATTTAGAACTCATGAGGGTCATTATGAATTTTTGGTCATGCCTTTTGGCCTTACCAATGCACCTTCAACATTTCAAGGCTTGATGAATTCAATTTTCAAACCATTCCTTAGAAAATTTGTGTTAGTATTTTTTGATGATATACTGATCTACAACAAGTCTTGGAAGGATCATGTTGAACATGTTGACAGGGTGTTACAACTATTGGAGGAGAAACAATTATATGCAAAAAGATCCAAATGTTTCTTTGGAGTCCAGGAGGTGGAATATTTGGGTCATATTGTATCTCATGAAGGAGTTAAGGTAGACCCTAGCAAAATTAAATCCATTAAGGAATGGAAAATCCCCACATCCATAAAGCATCTGTGAGGATTTCTTGGGTTGAAAGGGTATTATCGCAAGTTTGTTAAGAATTATGGGAGAATAGCAGCACCTCTAACAACATTATTGAAGAAAGATTCATTTTCATGGACTTCGGAAGCAACAAAGGCCTTTGAACATCTTAAAGAGGCAATGTGCCAAGCACCGGTCTTAGCTACGCCAGACTTCACAAAAACCTTTATTGTGGAATGTGATGCTTCAGGAAATGGAATTGGTGCTGTTCTAATGCAAGATGAAAGACCCATTGCTTTTAAAAGTCGTCCAATCAAGGGAAAGTTTTTAAACAAAGCTATTTATGAGAAGGAAATGTTGGCAATACTCCATGCACTTAAGAAATGGCGACCCTACCTAATGGGAAGACACTTCAAGGTAAAAACGGATCATGATAGCCTTAAATACTTTTTAGAACAAAGATTATCCTCTGAAGAGCAACAAAAGTGGGTCACAAAGATGTTGGGTTATGACTTTGAAATCATCTACAAAAAAGGGAAGCAAAATGTGGTGGCAGATGCACTCTCAAGAAAGGATGAGGATGTGGAAGCATTGTTGTGTGCCATTTCTATTATCCAGCCAGATTGGATAAACGAAGCAAGGGAGGAATGGAAGAACGATGAAGAAGTGTGGGCACTTATTCAAAAGCTACAACAAGATTCCAGTACTTCTGATACATTTAGCTGGCAAAATGATTCGTTATGGTACAAAGATCGCTTATACCTCTGTAAGAATTCCCAGCTAAAACAAAATATTCTTATGGAATTGCACACTTCTCCCTTAGGAGGGCACTCAGGATTTTTAAAAACTTACCATAGGGTTAAGAAGGAATTTTTTTGGGATGGCCTTAAATCAGATATTCAAAAGTTTGTGGCGGAATGTTTGGTTTGCCAGCAAAATAAAGTTGAAACAATTAAGACACCAGGTCTATTACAACCTTTATCCATTCCAAGCCAACGTTGGGAGGAGGTTTCAATGGATTTTATCACAGGTTTACCCAAGTCTGAGGGAAAGAGTGTCATCATGGTGGTAGTTGACAGACTTACCAAGTATGCACACTTTTGTGCATTATCACATCCATTTAAAGCCAGTACAGTTTCTACTGCATTTATGGAAACAGTTCAAAAGCTACATGGAAACCCAAAGATTATTGTAAGTGACAGAGATCCCATTTTCACTGGAAATTTTTGGACAGAATTATTTTCTTGTCTTGGTACTCAGTTAGCTCATAGCTCATCTTATCATCCTCAATCTGATGGGCAAACTGAGATAGTAAACAAATGTTTGGAAGGATATCTTCGTTGCTTTGTATATGATAAACAGACACAATGGGTCAAATGGTTGCCTCTAGCTGAATGGTGGTATAACACTTCCTTCCATACAGCAACAAAAATGACCCCATTTATGGCACTTTATGGGTATCAACCACCATCCATCACATCATATTTAAGAAAAAATTCTAAGGTTCAGGCAGTGGAACATCACATCGAACATCAACAACAAGTCCTCCAACTCTTAAAGGATAACCTCGCGTTGGCACAAAATAGAATGAAACAACAGGCAGATCAACATCGCAGTGAAAGAAGTTTTGATGTAGGTGATTGGGTATTCCTACGGCTACAACCATATAAGCAAATGTCCCTAAAGCAAGCTAAGAAGGATAATAAATTATCACCAAAGTATTATGGTCCGTACAAGGTGTTGGAAAAGATTGGTACTATGGCATGCAAATTGGAGCTTCCTGCAGCTTCTCGATTGCACCCAGTTTTCCATGTTTCATGTTTAAAGAAGGTTATAGGTGACAAGCTCCCAATTCAAACAATATTGCCAGAACTTGACGAGGAAGGAAAAATTATATTGGAACCGGAAGCAATCACAGAAACAAGAACTCGACAGCTATGAAATCGATCAATTTCAGAGTATCTTATCAAGTGGAAGAACTTATCCGTTGAAGATTCCACATGGGAGGATGAGAATTTTCTGCAGAAGTATCCAGAACTGCTCAAGCGTTGAGGACAACACTTTTTTGAAGGAGAGGGGAATGTTGGGTCCCTATAATACTAGTGATTACCCCATTACTATTGTAGTTATACCCCCTATTTATATTGTTGTGCCCCTATTACCCCCATATTGTTATTTCTGTGCCCCATAGAATCCCTCTATTGTTATTTTTGTGGCTTTATATTATTATTGTTAGGTCGGCTGGATTATATTGTGACTCCTTAGACTCCTATATATAGAAAGGAGGTTTTGTCATTTGTATCATCCAAGAATTGTTCATTTATGTAATGTAAAGGAGGTTGCCCCCTCGAAGAGGCTGAGTTCTAAGGCGTTGATCTCTCTTTTCTATCTTTTCTTGAGCTGGTTTCATAACATAGAGAGAGACATCAATGGGAGCATGGATACTTATTAGACACAAATATATTAGTTGAGGTGGCCTCATGGATACTCGACATGAGTCATACAAGAGACAGTCATAACCAATACATGCATACAGTTGATCTATATTGGCATATGAAGACATCGTTGGCTAAGTTTTGATGGATCTTAATGAACCTAATGAGGAGATCCTCTTAATGTTGAATAAACTCTAGCTATATATGAAGACCACATATATGCAAATAAAGTGGATTAAGGACCATCTTGGCTTCCTACCTAACTTGGGAAACTCCCCTCGACATGGAAAGGAAACCATTGAGGTGGATCTCCCCTCGACATGGAAAGGAAACCATTGAGGTGGATCGTTTGTACACTTCATAGCATCATGCTCAATTTCTATTATTATTTTTATTCCTTCTAATGTTTAGTATATAAGTTAGATAGTTATGGTTGGCTAAATAAGATCGAGCTATAAATAAAAACATTTTCAATTTTTAAATATAATGATAAAGTTCAAAATCAATTTGTTAAAAAATTATGATTTTTTTATTAGTATAATTTCTTACTAATTCAGAAAAAACCAAAACTCTAATGTAAATATTTATTTAATAAATCAATCAAAATTAATTTTAAAAAATAATATATCAAATATCTTAATAATGAGAATGTAAACCATATGATAAGAATTAGGAAAAAAATATAACCTAAGCACATTTGCTTTATATGTTTATTTAGAAGTATGAGCTTATGGTTCACATGCTCATATATAGTTATGTAATTCTTACACAATTATAGTAGTAGACTTAGCGTTATGTCCTTGGTTGTTGCTTTGTTTTTTTGTATACAAGTCTCTTATAAGTATAGAAAGCATGAACCTCCATAGATGCTTAACATACTTGTTTAATTCAAGTGCACCAAATCTCATATAATCTTACGGAAAATAATTAATATTATACTAAACATTATATAACTAAAGAGGAAAGTAACGTTGGACTAGAAAAGCGAATCAAATACTGACCTCAATGGCATGTTAAAATTTATTCACTCAACAAAAACTTATAATGAATTTTTATATAAAAATATTGAAATATTTCTCTAACTAATCTTAAAATCATTCCTAGTTATGAAAAAATTATGCTCGAAAATAACAATGTTAGTACTTCGCAATCTATTCTAAGAAAAATTGTAAAGAAATTTTAGGGAAAAATATTGATAAGAAAAACTCTAAATATGATGGGGTTTAAATAAATTTTAATAAATAATATTCATTAAAAAAAAAAACTTTAAATATGATTGAGATTAGGGTGATTATTTGTGTTTAATTTTAATTATTGTATTATTAAGGAGTTAAATGAAGTATGAGAAGTTGGAAGAATGTTTTTTTTTTTTTTTTTAAATAGTTAAAATGTCAAGTGGGTTTATTTTGAATAGTTTGGGGAATGATTGTTATTCTTTCCATCCAAATTCACTTTTTGCAAGTGAAATGATGAGTTTTGTGGTAATATCTTTGAAGTTTGAACTTTATTGTTGAGTTTGAGTAGTGCCTTAAGACCAAAATATTTATATTCTTCACATGGAATATAAAGATATTTCTCATGACCTAAAAAAAAAGGTTAGAGAGGAAATCATAGGAGGGGCAAAATTGTCTTGGATCATTTCCACTAAGATAGAATTAGGACTAACTTAAATTCTTTTCGATGTATTTTACATATATTTTGATATATATGTGTGTGTAACTTTAGTTGTATTTATTCATTTGTAAGAATTGAATGTAGGTTTAGGTAATATATTTTGAATGATTAATTATCTATAATAATTGAATATAAATTCAAGTAATGCATTTTAGGTCATCAATTATCTCTAATAAATTATAATTATAAAAGAAAGGAAAATTAGGTGACAAATGTTATATGTAATATAGTGATATTACAATGAGATATTTATTAACTTCCTTACAATGACTAATATTATAAAAAACATACCATTATTTAATGTGAGATATTATAATGTAGTAGAGGTTTTTCATAAATTAGTAGAGCATCCATTCAACAAATAATAGTGGAGTGGATAGGGACATTAATACCACAAACTTCGCTTAAGACTTGAATATGTCATATAGGCTACTAGAGCATTTGTTTGGCTAAACAACATCAATTAAGGGTATCTATTCAACAATGTCATTGAGAAAATGAACCTAATTCCATCTATAAAAGTATTAGCAATGACATTAAGACAAGCATTGAAAATATTACAAGCAGACGTCCCACCAACTAATAATGTTAATAATGTGTTTTGCCTCTTGGATTTATTTTGGTTTTGTATGTAAATAAGGCAATTTTTGGTACTTCATCTAAGTTAAATTGTTTTAGCTATCCCTCTCATCTCTATGTTAGTGTATTTCCAAGGAAAGAGTTACAATAAACCTAAAATATTATTCCCTTTATTTGCAAAGGGCATTCTAATAAAAACATCAACATGTGCTACTACACCTAAACAATAGGGATTTGAACCAAGCAACTATCAACACAAAACTAGCCAAATGCACGAAAACATTGGCAACAACCAATTGAGCTAACCATTTGGTTCCCTTTGATCTATAAATACTTGTTTAATGTGATCAATAAAGCAATTCTACAAAATTATTGTGCATATATTTTCCTTATCTCTTTTTCTCTAGGTTTATTTTAAAAGTAGATTGCCCATTCTTTAACAAGAAGGAGTCTACTGGAGGAAATCATATCCCTAAAAAAATTGAAACCAGGTAAGAGATTAACATATGAATTTGATCAACCTAAATATCATTTTAATATAGACTATGATGTCTTTGAGTTTTCTTTAAAATGGATCAATCAATGTGAATTAGAGGGATCAACAGCTTGGGGAAGGGGGTAATCCAAGGAATTACACAAGTGGGCAATGATATGATCCACTATGTTCAGACAGGCTTCAAATTCCATGATTGATTGCTTGAAGTTATTATTATGGGCCATTATGCATCTTCTACAATCTTCTTGCAACACCTCAATCCCTTGCTCATATATTTAAGCTATGTTACAAAGAAACATTGACGATAGGGATGCAACATGTAGACACAACTTTTTTTTTCTAAAGAATAAGATCAAATTGAAAAGTCAACGATACTATCAAATGACAGAGAACCCAATTATGTGATGTCTTCCATTAAGCTTGCCATAGGGGTGGTGTCACCTGCCACAAAAATGGTGCATAGTGCATAGTGCATAAGTGGATGAGCTTAATCCAATATTGTGACCTATAGTAGACTTTGGTCAGGGGAAGCATGGATGAAATGGAGAAGTTGATTATTAAGGGAAGAAAAATACCATTGGCCTCTCTACCCATCCAATGAGTATGCAAGTGATAATGCATATAGGTTAGACATGCAGAGGAAGTTAATACTCCCACACGAGCCTAGAATTTGATGTTCTACAAAACATATTTTATTTTTAACATACTTGATCATGAGTAAATATTTTGGAATGCCAGAAATGAAAATTTCCTTACATACCTCCAAAGGCACATCATCGAAAAAAGTTTCAACTGAATTGTAGACAAAAGGGAAAACCTTTTTAAGCCTAATATGGTTAACTCCACCTTTCTACAACTAATTATTTTCCCTGGAGACATGAGGAATGCTAGCAAAGAACACTGAGGACAATGACAAGAAGAACGTCTTCCAAAGAGACTATAGAAAGGATGAAACCAAGGACCACTAAACCCAGATTTGAAAAAAACGATGTTGTCACCCACACACCACGCATCAGGACCCAAATCTAACCAATAATATAAATGGCCACATTGTAATGACATAACATAATACAAATATAGCCAACAAGAACACATAAGAACAATAATTTCCCCAACGAAACTATAACTGAGCCCAAACAATGAATTGAAATTGGGAATTTAACAACAAACCCCTACCTTTGAAACTTTTGAATAAAACAAAAAATACACAAAAATACATGGCCTAGCACACCAACTCTAAAATATTATGAAGCAAGGAAACACCAGTAACCATAAACACCCACCAGCGTAACAGAGAGTTACTTACATACTCAAGAATTAAAAGGAAAAGCAAACTACATTCAGAACGCTGAGCTAGGCTCGACTCTAAAAATTTCTGAAACAAAGTAACACCACTAACCATAAACACCCTCCAGCGTAACAAAGAATTACTCACAAACTCAAGTATTAAAGGGACAACCAAACTACATTTAGAACACAAAGCCCAATCAAAAAAAATTATGCCCATGAGACTCACAAGTATATAAGAGAAGACCCAGGTCAATTCAAAACGAAAGGCCCATTAAAACCAATGTTGCAAACATGGAATATAATAGTATGTTACCAGGAAGAAAACATAATTGGGGGGCAAGGAGAAATCCTTTCTTCCTTTCACATAGAGCATGCACATCAGCCAATGTCTCATGCTTGAACATTTAAAACCAAAAATGATCCACACATCAAACCCTTCCATCTTTACAGTCCACTGCCACGCCATTACTCTGGGCGGACAAGTGTGAGTGAAACGCACATCACAATGCAATCATTAAATGCTGAGAGACACCACCATTGGGATTAGATTTAAAAAAAAAATTGTTTGTTTGTTTTTTCTAAATGTGGAGCATTTATCTTAATTTAGTTGTCAAACACATATTTATTAAATTAAAAAATTATTTGTTTGTTTTTAAACAAGGGGCACGTTTTATAATTTAGTTGTTAATTTAGTAATAGGGATAGCCATTAGTAGTTGGTAATCATATATATAAGCTTACTCATCATTGTTATTCAAAAAAAATCATGTTGGCTGGAATAACAAATTGGTAATCCCTAATGAGCTAGATTCTTGCTCTTATTAAATACCTCTAAATTTTCAGCACTTAATTTATTTCCTTACATTTAAAAATAAATAAATTCTTTAACAAAACAAATATATATATTTTTAAAAATATAAATATAATATAGAATTTTAATATTTATATATATTTTAAGTATAAAGACTAATCTTAACCATTTAATCAAAATATATGTTACATCTTATGATAATCTAACTTATAAAATACAATAAAATATAAACATAAAATAAAATAATTCCTGCGTCACTTTTAATTATTATCATAAAATCAATAATTGTTGTAAGAGGTGCTCTAAGGTTCAGTGTGGGAGAGATGTGTATGAGTTAGAAGTATTGTAAGAAAGATTGTGTGTTAACATTTTTAAAATATTTTATTTTGATTTTATTTTATAATATTTTAAAAATTTAATCTAAAAGCAAAAAGGTATGGAGGAGATGTAGTGGTGTAAAATAATGACTATGTAACCATATTTAAATTTAATTAATAAGCACATCAAAACTTAATATTTATAATATAACAAGAATTAAAATTAAATTCTTCTTCTTCTTAAGGTCCAATAGACCACATTGATCTTAGTGGACGTTAATCATCATCATCATCATAATCATGGATATTCGCGTCATTATACCATGGATATTATTAACTTATAAATGGATTTTTTTACAATATCATGGGCCAATACCATGGTTTATTATCAATACTAGATCCTTAAAAACCAAAACTCATTTCAAAATCAAAATATTTAATTTTAATTTTATTTTATAACATTTTTTTAATTAAATCTAAAAGAAAAAAGTACGAGAGAGATATTGTAATGTACGGTAAACATTTTGACCTGGTCAAATTATATAAAACTAAAAAATATAAATAAAAGAAAAAAAAAACATAAAATTAATAATTATATTTATAATTAAGGTGTTCCACCTTCTCCAACCCAATATGGCTGAGATGTTGTAATGTAATGTTTAACATTTTTACTAAATCAAATTACATAAAAATAAAAAATAAATTAAATTAAAAAATTAAAATAACCTTATGAAAATAAAATAAAATAACTAAAAAAACCTATAAAAATAAAATTAAAATTAAAATGGCCATGATATTGACCTATGGTTCATGTGGAATATAGCCTATTTAAAGGGGGAATTAAACCAATTTAGATCTATCTTAACTATGGATCTACCAAGTCCATAAAAGAGTTAAATCTCTTAATATACAAACTTCTTTTAGAGTAAAAAAACTTAATCCTTTTAAATGCTTGATAATTCAAAATTAAAATAAATTAAAATAAATTTTAACTATTTAATCAAACCATATATTCAATATTATATTATACATGATACATATAAATTATAACCTACCAAAAAATTTGTATACATATAATAAAAGATTTGTCCTCTAAATTTAGGTTATTATTTTAATTAGTCATCTTGTAAATTTCGGCTATTAGTAGAACGACGCAATCTCAACAACCTAGCCAAAGCACTTATTATACTCCTGACTTGCTTATCCATGGCATATATTGCATGTAATATGATACATATGACTTAATTATTCTAAGTTCATTAAATGAATTATTCGGATCACAAGGTAAGGCGAATCATTCGTAAGTTGCAATGGCATTGCATATATCTTCAAAGTGTAGTGCGATCTTAATCCTAAATTTCTAATTACACATCTATCGAAACATTATTCAATGCCATGGATTAGAAACAAAATATAGAATAATGGTTAGGTCAAGTCAAAGTTGGATAAGGTTATGAAGTTTACTATCAAAGGATAGAATAATTTGAGGGTATTGAATAATTGTGAGGCCAGATGAAAGTTGGATAAGATCAGGAAGCAAATGAATTTGAGGGGTCAAATGAATTTTTTTGGGGAATGGAGTTAATTTAAGAATGATTTTTTTTTAAATTACAAGCATGAATAGAATTTATTAGAATCAAAATAACTATTTAAAAGTTTGGTTTGATTTTGAGATGAATTATGATTATATTTTAAAATATTTAAAAGTTTGGTTTGATTTTGAGATGAATTATGATTATATTTTAAAATTTAAAAAATTTTATTAGATAATTAAACGATTTTTTTTAAAATTGAAAGAAAGGCTCATTTCTCTTTTCAAATTTAGATATGCTTTTAGTCATGCTAATTTAAATGTAAAAGGTTGTCCTATGATTGAAATCATGAGCTCTTTTTATAATAGTTATTTTTATGAAAGGATAGGGACCTTTTTCAATGTTTAGGTGTAACTTGCTTTTGGTAATTCATCCGATTATAATTTTAATTTAATTTTGATTGTTTTTTTAGTTTTGAGAAATGGTATGGATTTTTTTCAGAAGGTTTGTCTCGGGGAAACATGTTACATTTGATTTTTTTTCGTTAATTTTTTTTTTTATAAATTATATTATTTTTTTATAAACTTTATATTTGGAAATTTTGTTTGCTAATTTGTTTTTTATAATTTTTATATTTAAAATTTATGTTTATTGGTTGATTTTTGAATATAGTTATTTACTCGAGGATAATAGTCGAGAGAGTTTTGTTTTTAAGATTGTATTATTTTTATTTTAAAAAGAGTTTTCGTATTTTAAATTATTATTGTTGTCATTATTTTGACCATTTTGTAATATTTCCAACAAAATTTTAAACCCAATTATCAAATTAAAGAGTAGTGGTAATAGCAACATTTTTTTTCTTTTTTTCTTTTAAACCACAACTTTAACAACCATGAACATTGTAACCAAAACCTTTAAATTAACTTCCAAATAAAAAAATGGTGCTTCCATTAAAACCATTTACCTTAGGTTTAAAATTGCATTTTTATACTTTTTCACTGAACAAGAATTTTTGGAGAACGGATAGCTTTGAAAGATCACTTCCCACTATTACACCACATACAACTATTTCATAAATTGCCACAAATGAGCCAATCTACTTCCCACTATTACACCACATACAACTATTTCATAAATTGCCACAAATGAGTCAATCTCCAAATACTTGAACCCATGGAGAAACCAATTGTCCACTCGAGCTAAGATATTTTGACCATCTTTAAAAGGAGGACATGGGGTGGGTATTGATCCACATACCTGTGAACAGGTTATGAAATCATTTAATATGGTTTCTCTAGATGCAATCACACTTTCAACCACTACCTCAACGTGCCCCATGGCTCTAGGAAAACCCTCATGAGAATTTAAAGGTTCATAATGGTGAAAAATTTCTAGGTTTCCAAGATTGTATCCAATCCATTTAGGAAATATTTTTAAAATTTATAACCTTAAAACCTGATATTAGTATTAACAAAATCACCAAAAATAATAAACAAATAAAAATATCTTTAAACCTAAAAAGATAATCAAATCATAAAAAAAAACATAATTCGAAACACTAAAAGAAAAATACTACCCACCCTCATTTTTCGACTAAAACTCCTAAGAAGATATACAACTAAACTAAAAAAATATTAAAAAAAATTTATAAAAAAATTTATAAAAAAATTAAAAAAAATGGAAACAAAGAAAAATACTTCCCCACCCTCAATTTTCCACTAAAACCCTTAAGAATATAGAATTAAAGTAAAAAAATATTTAAAATAAATTTATAAAAAATAATAAGAAATAAAAATAATGTAAATAAATAATAAAAGGGAAAAAATAGAAAAAGGAATCAAATGAAAACATATTAAAATAAACTTTTTATACCTGGAAATTTAAAAAATAAAATTTGGTTGGGGATTGGGGGTGATCGACTTTGGGATTGGTTGAGTGATCCGAACTTAAACAACAACACAACAAATTACAGATATAATCATAAATACAGAGATGCAGCAGAAATAACACTTCATTTCGTTAATATTAAATATTGAAATATGCTTACAAAAAGAATGGAAATAAGACTAGCTCGGGCAATGGTAGCTTATCTCTAAGAAGAGATGTGGTGGCTACATGCCTCTGAATTGTGTTACAATGAGGCTTGAAGGCCTATTTATTATTGAGAAACAATGGAAAACCCTAAACATCCAAAAACCTAACCCTAGGAGATGAAGCGCCAAAACTATGGGCCCCGTTTGGGTAAATTGGTACATCAACTTCCCAGGGTCAGAACTTTGGCATACGATCTTTGTTTGACGCACACAATACCTCGTTAGAAAGATCTATATGAGGAATACAAATTTCGAGTGGCCAACTATAAACAAAGCCCCGACGCCCCATGTTGGCCTTGATTTTCCCAAAAAAATGTCGTTTAGGGCCTCAAAATGGCTCCAGAAGTTCATGACCCAAAAAATTGCCAAAAATAATAAATTGTGCTACAATTAAGGAAACTGAAAAACTGAAAGAGACAGTGGTGGGGGTCCAAGTGGAATAGGCAGGTGGCCACCAACATCCACCTAGATAAGTCCTCCCCCCTTAGGAAGAAATGGTCCCCATTGCTTTGAGTGTCTCCATGACATAGGGGAACTTATACTGAACTTGGTCCCTAGTGAGCCACTTGCCTTGGTGAAGGAGTTGGCCAGCTTTGACAACTCGATATAGCTCAATATTCTGTTGGCAAGTGTTCTTGACCCGTGTGTCCATAATCTGATTAGTTGTGGCCTGTTCCATGCAGTCTGGGTTTAACTCTGTTGGTGTGAGTTGTTTTGAAATGTATGATGTGTCCAGTAATGGTGGGAAGTATAGTCGAAGGTAGTCCCAATCCATATTTAGACGGGAATGCAAAAAATTACAGATATAGCCATAAATACAGATATGCAGCAGAAATAACACTTCATTTCATTAATATCAAAGACTAAAATATGCTTACAAACAGAATGGAAATAAGATTAACTCAGGTGATGGTATCTTATCTCTGAGAAGAGATGTGGTGGTTAGATGCATTTGAATTTTGTTACAATGAGGCTTGAAGGCCTATTGATTATTGAGAAACAATGGAAAACCCTAAACATCCAAAAACCTAACCCTAGGAGATGAAGTGCCAACAACTATGGGCCCCGTTTGGGTAAATTGGTACATCAAATTCCCAGGGTTAGATCTTTGGCATACGATCTTCGTTTGACAAGCACAATACCTCATTAGAAAGATCTATCTGAGGACTTAAACTTTTGAGTGGCCAACAATAAACAAAGCCCCATTTTGGCCTTGGTTTTCCCAAAAAAAAATGTGGTTTACAGCCTCAAAACGGCTCCAGAAGTTCATGACCTGAAAAACTTCCAAAACTAGTAAGTTGTGATACAATTATAGAAACTAAAAAACTGAAAGAGACGGTGGTGGGGGTCCAAGTGGAATAGGCGGGTGGCCACTAACATCCACCTAGATCAGTCCTCCCCCTTAGGAAGAAATGATCCCCATTGCGTTGAATGCCTCCATGAGATGGGGAAACTTCTACTGAACTTGGTCCCTAGTGAGCCACTTGCCTTGGTGAAGGAGTTGGCCAGCTTTGACAAATAGATATAGTTGGATCTTTTGTTAGCTGGTGTTCTTGACTTCTGTGCCCATAATCTGATCAGTTGTGGCTTGTTCCATGCAGTCTGGGTTTAACTCTATTGGTGTGAGTTGTTCTGCAATGTATGATGTGTCTAGTAATGGTGGGAAGTATAGTTGAAGGAAGTCCTGATCCATATTTCAATAGGAATGAAAAAAATTACAGATATAACCATAAATATAGATATGTAGTAGAAATAACACTTCATTTCATTAATATCAAACACTAAAATATGCTTACAAACAGAATGGAAATAAGATTAGCTCGGGCGATGGTATCTTATCTCTGGGAAGAGATGTGGTGGTTACATGCCTTTGAACTGTGTTACAATGAGGATCAAAGGCCTATTTATTATTTAGAAACAATGGAAAACCCAAAACATCCAAAAACCTAACCCTAGGAGATGAACCGCCAAACTATGGGCCCTTTTGGGTAAATTGGTACGTCAACTTATTAGGGTCGTAACTTTGGCATATGATCTCTGTTTGACATGCACAATACCTTGTTAGAAAGATCTGTTTGAGGACTACAACTTTTGAGTGCCCAACAAGACTATGCCTAATGTTGGCCCCAATTTTCCCAAAAAATGTCGTTTAGGGCCTCAAAATAACTCCGTAAGTTTAGGACCCGAAAAAATGCCGAAAATAGTAAATTGTGATGCAAATAAAGAAACTCAAAAACTGAAAGAAACAATGGTGGGAGTCCAAGTGGAATAGGTAGGTGACCACCAATATCCACCTGGACCATTCCTCCCCCCTTAGGAAGTAATGGTCCCCATTGTGTTGAGTTCCTCTATGAGATTAGGAAACTTCTGCTGAACTTGGTCCCTGGTGAGCCATTTGCCTTGGTGAAGGAGTTGGTCCGCTTTAACAACTCGATATAGTTGGATCCTTTGCTGTCAGGTGTTCTTGATCTGTGTGTCCATGATCCGATTAGTTGTGGCGTGTTCCATGCAGTCTGGATTTAACTATGTAGGTGTGAGTTGTTCTGCAATGTCTGATGTGTCCATCAATGGTGGGAAGTATGGTCAAAGGCGGTCCACATTGAACACTGGATATGAGCTAAGGAATGGGGTAATGTTGAGCTCAAATGAATTGTCTCCAATAGCCTTATCGGAGTGGTCTGAGTTTCCCATATGCTTCGGTAAGGTGTTCTTTCTGCAAATGCTACCAGGCTTTGTCACCCACTTGAAACTTGTGTGGCACTCGATGTTGATCATGTCGTTGCTTGTACTTGTCATTTGATTTCTCCCTAATGTCATGGACCCGCTGGCGGATGTTTTGGATGTGCTCAATGAATTTGTTTGCCTTGTCGGCTTTGGACTGGACATGATCCATCTTAAATCCGGATCTATCAAGTGCCGAGAGGGATATTAGAGCTTGTGCATAGTGATGTTTTTGGACCTGTGTTAGTTCCATCACTGGGTAAGTATGTGTACTATGTCTCGTTTATATATGACTTCTCAAGGAATACATGGATATATTTCCTCAGGAAGAAATATAAATTCTTTGACAACTTTGAAGAATTTAAGGCTCTAGTGGAAAATCAAACAAGGAAGAAGATTAAGGTATTGAGGGCAGATAATGGTGGAGAGTTCTGCAAGAAGGAATTCAAAGAGTTTTGTAAGAAGTGTGGTATAGCACAACAAAAGACTACTTCATACACACAACAATAAAATGGAGTTGCAGAAAGAATGAAAAGGACATTGATGGAAAAGGCAAGAAGCATGCGCAGTGGTGTTGGATTAGGGCAGGAATTTTGGGTAGAGGCAGTGGATATTGCATGTTACATGTTTGGCATATCACCTTCATCAACGTTGGGGGATAAGACTCCGCATGAGATATGGAATGGTAAGAAACCCTCTCTTTCACATCTCAGGGTATTTGGCTACGATGCATATGTAAATGTTCCAAAGGAGAAAAGAACCAAGTTGGATAGTAAATTTGAAAGGTGCATATTTATTGGGCATAAGGATGGTTTAAAGGGTTACAACCTTTGGAGCCTAAAAATAAGGAAGGTTGTGTATAGTAAAGATGTGGTGTTTAGAGAAGTGAAATGTTTTATTAAACATGAAGTCCTACCGAAGGAAATGGAACCAAAAGAATATTAAGTTTTAACTAAAGGAGGAAGAATCAGAATCTACAGAAGATAAGAGGAGGAACCACACACTCTGAGTTTGAGAAGATTAGTTTGAGAGAAAATCCAGCCATAGAGGTATAGTCAATCTGCTTTCTATTAAAAAAATTATTTATCTATTACTGATGATGATCCCATAATTGTCATGGAAGCAATGGATGCAGAGGATGGAAAACTCTAGAAAAAGGCCATCGTTGAAGAAATGGCATCCCCGGATAAAAATGAGGCTTGGGATCTAGTAGAGTTGCAAACTAGAAAAACACCACTGACAACAAATTGGTGTTTAAGAAGAAGATGAATGCAAAAGGCAAGGTGGAGCAATACAAAGCTTGGTTAGTAGCTAAAGGTTATTCCTAAGTATCGGGAATTGATTTTGGAGATATTTTTTCATGTTTCCAAGTTAGCTTCTATTAGATTATTTTTATCTATTTTTTCTACTTATGATTTTGAGGTAGAACAAATGGATTTGAAGACAACATTTCTTCACAAGGATCTGGAAGAAGAGATCTACATGAAGCAACTAGAAGGCTTTGTAGTGAAGGGTAAGAAAGAGTTGGTATGCAGGATAAAAAAGTATTTGTATGGGTTAAAGAAGTCATCAAGGATGTGGTATCAAAAAATTAATACATATATACAAGAACTTGGCTTCACAAGGAAAAAAATGAATCACTGTGTGTGTTCACTGATTGGATGATATGTTACTGATTGGAAATGACAAAGAAATTATCTAGGATTTGAAGATCCAATTGTCCTCTAAATTCGACATGAAGGATCTTGGTGCTACAAAGTATATTTTGGGCATAGAAATTAAATGAAATACGGAAAAAAGAAGCTCTGGTTAAACCATATGAGGTATGTTGAGACAATATTGTAGAGGTTTAATATGCCATACAATAAACTGGTGAAGGTTCCTATTCCTGTAGGTGCAAAGTTATCTGTTGAACAGTGTCCTAAGATACAGGAAGAGGAAGAGGACATGTCATGTGTTCCATATGTGAGTGCAGTTGGTAGCCTGATGTATGCAATGGTCTGTACCAGACCAAACATTGCACATGAAGTGGGAGTATTGAGCAAGTTTATGTCAAAACCAGGGAAGGAGCATTGGACAACAGTGAAGCAGGTTTTCGGGTATTTGCATGGCACTAGTGATTATGATTTGTGCTACCAATGAAGACCATGATTGGACATAGTGTTGGAAACATATGGTTTTGTTGAGGTCGACTAGGTTGGAGGTATAGAGCAGAGAAGATCTACAAGTGGGTATGTGTTCAACCTATTTCGAGGAGAATTTAGTGGGATAACTAAGAGATAGTCTATAGTTGTACTTTCAACTATAGAGGTTGAATACATGGAAACCACTCATGCAAGAAAGGAAGTAGTTTGGTTACAAATATTATGTTCAGGTATGGGGTTGGTACAGTGAGCTATAAGGATAGATTATGACAGCCAAAGTGCAATTTTCTTGGCAAAGAACCCAACTTATCATTTGAAAACAAAGCATATTGATGTTCAATATCACTTTGTGAGGGATATAGTTGAAGACAAAAAGGTGTTGCTGATAAAGGTGGACACTTTGAATAATGTTGCATATATATTGACAAAGTATGTGAGCATTGAGAAGTTTTATTTGTGTAGAGAAACAATGGGCTTTGCATCCCTGAACTAATGACTATGCACTTTTGCGACCACCTATGTGGAAATAAAATAAAATGTGGGAGAATGTTATGTATTTGTTATATTATTTCCATGACTGGTGCCACGTGTTGTTACATTGTGTTGGGTGAAACGGGGTGTGGCAGGCCCCCCTACATGGGGTTTAGGGCAACGCCCTGGGATTTTTTTTTTCATGTGGACCCAAGGATGGTGGGTGGACCTACCCATGGTTTTTGGGAATGATGGTTTTGCCCATAGTATTTTGTAGATCTGTTAAAGGGAAATATGATTATAACACAATCTAGGGTTAATGGATTGAGGTTTATGAATGTTTTGATATGCGTATAACGTATTGAAATAAAAAAATGAAAGATCAATCTGGTTTTCCCGGTTTATGTATATTTTTTTATGTTCTCGCCATTGTATATTTTCTTCTTTTTAAGAATTCATTTGCAGGTTTTTTCTGTATATGGTTAAAATCCACAAGAATTGTCCATAAACTATGTGTGTGTGTGTAAGACTACAAGGGTGAAAACCCAGAAGCAATATATATACCCAACATAAAAGGGAAAATGTTTGGGAATAAGGTATAGTAAATGTATAGTATATTTATAAGAACAAAGAATATTTGCTTCAATAAACTAGATTGTGCTAATAAAAAATGATAATGCTACAGGAAATAAATAACGTTGACAAATTCAACTCCTTATAAGAACAATTGGAAGAACCTCATAACTTTAGTTGGAAACAAAGACATTGGAATGAATAGACCTTGTATATATGTAAAGACATAATTTCAATTTATGTCTAGCCTCGAATAGACTTAATTAAATACAAGTAGTGGTCATGCTAAACCAAGAAAGTAAACATGCAAATATTTATAAGAAGATTTAAGTAAATTCGAAATTGGAGCTTAAGACCAGTGTACAAACTACCCAAACAATTGTTCTATGTCGCACCAAAAACATATAAGGTTCAGCTAGGGCTCGTCTATTTCCTGGGTATTGAGGAGAGCCCTGTAACAAATAGACAAAGAAAAGAAGAAATAAGTAATTACCTAGTACTTGGAATTTTTTGTTTGAAATATAAACCTTATAGGCTTATTCCTTGCAAAGTGTTTAACAAGTCGTGTACTGACCTACAATCACAGGGGTTGGTATATTAAACCCAGAGGAAATAAAGAGGAGAGAATGATTAGGAGTGAAGTAAAAAAAAAAATGTAAACCTAACAATTTACCTATGGAAGAGATTTCTGAGTTGCGTGAAGTCTCGGCCTGTAATCAAACCCTAGCATAACACATACAAAAAATTGTGAATCTGCCAGTAGATAGAAAGGAGACGAAATTATTTACAAGAATCCTAATAAGATAAACATAAATTCACTATTTACACTGGGTGATACTATGAGAGGAAAGATTATTGGTGAAGAACATGGAAACCTAACCCTGGATAAAGATATTATCATTTTAGACAAACTGAGATAGTCAAACTACCAAATGTTGGGATAGACTATAAACAATTGAGATGGACTACACAATACATGGGTTTCACAATAATTTCCATCAAAACCCTGTAGTCGTAACTTCTATCCTTCAAACCTTGACCATAAAAATAATGAGAAATAAATTAAAAAATAAGGTTTTTCCCATCCTTTAATAGGAAGTTAGGAAAACAGAGTCTCAACTTGAGAAAGAGACTAGAATTCCCTCGTTGCAACTTTATCTTGTGGTATGTCATGAAATTAAAGAAAAAATCAATGATTCATAAGAGATAAAAACTCCATATTTTAAAATTGTAATTTTATCATAAAATAAAAATATGTTTGCGGACTTACTTATAAAAGAATTAGTGCGATGACCAACATAAAATCCTTTAAACTCCAGTGGAATCGAAAAGGATGTAAGGGCTAAAACTTGGCAATATTTCCACAACAACGAACAACTAAAAGAAAAACCTCACTGCTTCAGGAGTATAGAGCCTCGACATTGAAAAATCCCCAAGTGCAAATGGTGGTCAAAACGACAGGGGGGTGGGGTGGTTACCCTAACCACCCAAAACAATCTATGATTATCGTCGGACTGCCCAAGGGAATCCTGACCATTCCTATCACAACAATTACGTGGGTGAGGTACAGTGATGTGTGGTTTGACAGTAAGTCTACTTGAGTGAAGCCTGGGAGACCACGGTTCAAATCTCATTGAGTACACTGGCCTGCGGTGGTGATAGCTAAAGGGGTAGATTCTCCAATCCCATCTTGGTGGCACGTGAGACTAGCTCTTCCTAAAATCATAGGATCTTAGTATATCAATTTGCAGGTAGTTGGATGTACTCCTGGCGTTATAGAGGTAGCTACGAGGATTAAGCCTGGGTCTCCAATAAATTAATACTAGCAATTATCGATTCACCATGTAATTAAAAAAAAAAACCAATTACGTAGGTGAGGTGTGATAGAGCCTTGTAAGCTATCCACGTATCGCACCGGGCCCACGATAAAACCGTTACAACATGATAAAAAAAATCAATGCCGAGGATGGTACAACAAGCTAATGTATAGAAATAATACATAAAACAATAATCAAATGGTCTTAGTCGAATGGTGCTCATGTGCATTATCAATAAAATGACTAAGGATAAATACTTATAAGGGTTACAAATATGTGCTCGTACTATCAATTGGTATGTTTCCAATACCTTCATAAACTTTTAAACAAATCTCATCAGATTTCCCACGACCACGTAGTTTAATGCATTTGGGAAAATAAACAAAAAGTTGAGAAACAATTGCATATAAAATAAAAAGGAAAAAGACACTTATATAATAAAGGAATTGTTTTTAGTGTGATTTTTTTGGAAGTTTTTATGGTGAGTTTTTTCAGTGTAATTTCTTCAAAATTCAACAAGAATTTATTGAAATCACAAGTTTGATGGGTAATCATGTGCAATCGAAGTGTCTTAGGGTTTTCCAAGTGTTGAATCTATATATACAGTAAAAAGGCTAGCTTAAATAACAAAAATCAAAATTTCACCTCAAATTTTTCTACCAAATTCTAGCACTGGAAAATCCAAAAAATCACACTAAAAACAACTCCTATAATAAATATATTATTTCATTAATGCAAGATTTCCATATATTCAAATGATTTTTGTATTTATTTATATTGTTACTAAACAAATTGTTCCCAACATCTAAATTATTAATGCCCTCACAATTACTGTAAATCAACTCACTTGGTTTTTATTCCATACTTTCAAATTACAATGAAGAAAACTTTAAGGCTTCCAAGACAATTCCTTTCTACATCGTGCCAACACAATAGTGATGTAACTTTTTGTTGACATGGTGGTTTTTTTTCATATATCTAAATATGGATGGGCTTATGTTACCTTGGTTTTGTAAATCATCGTTGTTAAAAACAGTTATTATGGTGTATAAAATCAATTGTAATCTTCAAAGCCCTTATGTTAGTAAACTATTTTATTTTTCTTATCAGCTTAATACATTTTCCGAGAAAAAAAATGAATAATTGACCATATTCAACATGTATCAAAATGTATGATCACCTTCTTTCTATATTGTGACCCTCTGTTCTTTTTCCATTTTGTAGTATGTATTATTTGTTTAGTTCCATAAACACTATTTGCGATTTTATAATCAAAATTTATAATTTAGATTTTTATAGCCTTTATGATTCATTTCCTAATATTTATTTTATGTGGAATTGTAATATTGTTCCATTATTACAACACATTGGTCACCATAGTGCAGAACATATTGTTACAACACATTCCGCAATACTAAGACCTTGGGGTTTTTGTTAATATAGTCCATACTTTATTTTCATAGGATATTTAGCAGTATCAAGCTTTCTGGAATTCGGCCACTGCAGTATTGATCAGCTGGGAGTAAAACTCCTTTCATAGTAAAAAAAAAAGGTCTGGGGCCATCTCAAGATGCTTGCAAGATACCTAGCCCATTAGATTCAGGATGACAATATGGTCGCAGTGGTACCATTCACTTGTAAGCCCCCAACTTTCAGGTGGTCCTAAATTTTTCCTGACATGGCTTCAAGTGACCCATGTCAGTAGACTCTTGAGCTTGCCCTCTTTCCAAGCATACTACTCTTAAGTAATATCAAAAATTGGTTGGGGCTAGTGTATGCTTGGTACCAGGCCTCAAGTTATGGCTATGGAAAGGGCTGCCAAGAAGGTCGAAAAACTCGATAAAAATTTCAATGACTTCCAGGTGTCCATTACCACCCAGCTCACACAAGTATTGGAACATATAAAGACGCCTCACGAACCCATAATGGAAGAACACAGTTTTGATGCAAAAATAGAAGGAGAATCCAGCCATCAAATTCATTTCCATGGAGATCGCCAATCTTCAATCCACCAGACACCCAAGCTGGATATGTAAAAATTTGATGGATCTAACCCCGCAGTATGGGTGGAACAAATGGAACAGTATTTCCTCCTTAATAATATCTGGGAGGATGGAACTAAACTACATGTTTGAGCCCATAACTTGGACCAAGAGAGATGGCAGTGGTGGTAGTGGCATCATAAATGTTATCCTGGGAGGTGAACTTGGAACATATTCTCAAAAGCCATTTGTGACCAATTTGATCAAGAATCTCATTTTTTGGGTCGTCTCACTAAGCTTAGGAAAACTTGTATAATAAGGGACTACATTACAACTTTTGAAAAATTGGCCATAAGAACTGAAGGACTAGGAGATGCCTTTTAGTTGGAATGTTTCATCAGTGGCCTAAAGTAATCCATCCAATCCCATGTCAAAATGCATCACCAGGTTATTTGATTGGACACATGCCCCAAGGCCTTAATGTAGAAGTCGCCTTAAATGCCAAATCTAGTCGTCCAAATTTCGTCACAAAGTTGTGTCTCACTCAGGCTACGGGCCCCACCCAAAAAATTAAGGTTCAAAACGTGTTGTCAGTAGAAATGTCTAAAATAAGGAAATAAGGACTCTACTATTATTCTGATGACAACTACTCCCTAAGACATAAATGCAAGGAACCGAAATTCTTTCAAATTGATGCTACTAAAAACAGCTTAGCCGATGAGGCTCCATCCACTGAAGTGCCTAAGGAAGAAGTAGGTGAACTCCAAAATGACATGGAAAATGATCTCACAGCTACGCCATATGAGCCAGATATATCACTACATTCCTTGGCTAGAATTTCTTTGCCCCAGACTCTCAACATTTGAGGTTTTATTAAACATCAGCGAGTAGTGGTGTTGATTGATAGTGGAAACACATGTAAATTTGTCCATAAGAGAGTAGAAGAAGTTGTTCATTGTTTTGTATAGGAAATATCTAATTTCCAAGTCCTTATTGTTGATGGGGGGACCATGAAATGTGAAGGACACTGTGAAAATATTAAGCTTCAGATGGGGGATTATCACCTCAAAAACCACATGTTTACCATTGAAATGGGTGGTTGTGACATTTTCCTTGGTGTTAAATGTCTCCACACACTAGGCCCTATCATAATGGATTTCCAAGAGTTATATGAGCTTTAAGCAGAACAACCACTCTCATACATTGAAGTGACTCCAGGAAGGTGCTCCTACTATCATCATCTTGCATCAGACATAGAAGCTTCTAAAAAAGGGCCATCATGGGATAGTAGCCCAATTTAATGCCATCCAAGCCATTGAATCCACTCCTCCTCATATTCATCCTTATATGCAACATGTATTAGATCGCCACTAGCGGGTCTTTGACAAACCTAAGGAGCTCCCACCCTCTAGGAGTGAACATGATCATAGCATCCCTTTGCTCTTAGTGTGGAGCACCTGGAAGGTATGCTTTTGACTAGCAATCTAGTGGTTTTTCAATAATAATTGTAACCTTTTCTGCATTATGAGTTCAAAGAAGATAAAGGGTTTTGATAAAATGTGCAACAATCGATAAAGGAAGCTCAAGTGCTAATGATTGACGTTTTCTATGCAGGAAGACGTGGGAACAAAGGATCGGCGATTGAAAGCAAGAAGCAAAGGGAAAATAACTACTGTCCCTCCAACAGGGAACCGGATGTGGACAAGATCAAGTAAAATTAGAGCCGAATAGCCCAGAGAAAGAATGCAGGATACTGAGACGGAGAACGCAAGAAGGGAAAGAGAAGAATCGAACGATTAGCGAATCCCTCAAGATCTTTGATCCTGAGGGATTGCTGCTTTAACTTATCTTTGATTATCTAGATACCTCCGTCATTTCTGTTATATAAAGGCACCACGCCATTGAGCGGAAAAAAGGACTGTTTTTGTAATTCTAAGTTTCAGAACCAACTGTAATCATTGAGTCTCGTTGAGACCTGACTTTTTTATACTTTTGTTGATGCGATTAATATAAAAGACTTGGTGTTCATTTCGTCTCTGCATCTGGAGTAACTTAAGGCAGTGTTCCATTGGCAACCAAGGGCCCAGCTCCGAAGGACACTTGCTTTTGTATTATTATACTGTGTGGTTTGTTTATTTCCATTATTTAAGTAATCTGATACATCTTTTATGTGATATACTATGCTTCATTATAACTGATATCTGAATGAGTTCTTTATCTCATGTCTCTGCATTGTATAAGTGGATCTATTCGAATTGCATCTCTAAGCTATTTCTGTAGCGAAATGTTGGTATGAATGTTATTGTTATCAGATCCATGTGAAATAGTATTTGTAAGACTTGAAAGCAATATTACTTCGTTCAGAAACATAGTCATATCATCCATTACTCTCAGATTGTTGTAGTAGTAGAGAACGTGTACATACGGTTGAGGATTGCTGTTCCATTTCTTTACTGTTGTTCCATTTCTTTACTGCTGTTCCATTTCGTTACTGTTGTTCCATTTCTTTACTGTTGTTCCATTTCCAGACTGCTGTTCCATTTTACTTTTCGCTGCTTGATTTACCTGCCTTTGTTGTTCTTGGTGTGAGAGCAGGCCTAAGGCTGTAGTGAGCCTCAGCAAGATGCTGCTTAGCCCCAGACCTATAAGTCCATGCTCTGATTTCCTTTCTTTATCAGTTTCTAAAGGGATGGGTTATTGTTTCCATACCCTTGACTGATCAACTGCCTTGTGTGATTTTATCTTTTGGGTTAGTTTCGTTACAGCTTAGCATCTGTTTCCTTTCAAATCATTAGGACACTATACTACCGAGCATTACTCGGACAAATAGCCTCGGATTGAGCTACTCCTTGCAATAACAAAATGTTCCCGGATTGACTTATTAATGTGGAATAATTAGCGGTGTGAGGGACCCTAGTTACAGCTCTACATTTTGGCGTCGTTGTCGGGGAGGAGTAATAGCCATTTGCCCTTTACAGAGTAGTGCACAAATCTGCTAGGGGGGAGTTGGATTTTAAAAACGAAAGGTAAGAACCTGCGTATGGAGCATGTAAAAGCCCTGCTCCACCGTCCGCTCTCTTAGTAGAATTGCTGGTTGATAGGATTTAGTAGTTTTTAGAGTGCATGACTAAGCAGAAAAAGCTAGAAAAGAATACCAAACCCCCAGCCAAACCTGAGAAAGCCAAAGGACCGGTGACCCTTGGCCGAACGACCTTCATAGACGAAATCTACAAGAAAACTGAATCTCAGCCGTCAGTAGGCCTCAGAAAGATTCATTCTAAGCAGCCTACTAGTTCCCTTCAGGCTACAGCATCACCATCTGGAGCCTACGCTGAGGTGCATAGTCAGACTGTTGAACAGGACTTCCAAGAAATTGAAAATCCTGTGTCAGAACGGCTGCAAGAAGGGAACTTAAGCAATCTTTGTGAAGAAGAAGGGGAAACAGGGGAAATAGAGGAACCGAAATCTCCTTCTAGGATAATCCAGCTGTTAAAAAGCCCAGATAAGGGAAGCGCAGCCAGAATTAATACAGAAGGCACCCCATTCCTTCAGATAGAAATCCCAGATAAGGGAAGTGTCATTAAGACAGCCCCTGCCAAGGCCGCACCTTCTCAACCTAGGAACACCCTCCTAGAAATTCCAGAAGGTTATTGGCACATATTCGATCCCATGGCGCAGAATCAGCCAAATACCCAAACTTCTACATTGCAATATCCTATAGTAGATTCTGCTGCAAATGCCCCCATGAAGGCAATTCCTCTTTAACACATCCCAACGTTTCATGGACTCACATTAGAGGACCCTGATGCATTCTTATTTGAATTCGATGTGTTATGTAGAGGGTATGATTACACCACTGACCCCCAGAAATTAAAGTTGTTTCCCTCTACTTTGAAGGGAGCAGCTATGAGATGGTTTATGGGTCTAGGTGGTGGAGTCATAAACAATTGGGAGCAAATGAAAGAGTCCTTTCTCAAGAAATATTAGGATTACTGTAGGTCAAGAGAACTGAAAGACGAAATCTTCCAAATGACGGCCAGACCAAATGAAACTCTAGAGGAATATGTAGAACGCTTTCAGTATAATTTATAGAGATCCCCCTATGCATCATTACCTCTGCCTGATAATGTGTTGAAAACTGCATTAATTAGAGGTATGAAAGAATAGTGGATTGAAACATTGAATATCATGGGAAAAGGAGATATTTACCAAGAGAATTTTGCTGATATCATTAATTTATGCATTAGGAGTTCAAGAGGTAGCACAAGGATAAAACCAACAGAATATGATAGGTTTATTAGAGATAACAAAATATCAACAGAAGGGGTAACACGTGTAGAACTTGGGAATTTATTAGAAAATTTTAAAACTGATATCCTAGGGACATTAACTACTCAGCTTGATATTGTGCAGGCTAAACAAAAGCAAATGGAGGCAGAGCAAAATCTGGCAATTTTCTGCCCCCGATGAAGAAGAAAACACAGCCACAAAGAATTTCCGCTAGATACAGTTCAAGCATGTGCTATCTGTACGAAAGACCACCTTACTGAAAGTTGCCCCTCACTTCCTGGATTGAAGGCTGTATACAAGGAAGCAGAGGAAGAATCAGAACCAGCATACTTTGTTAACCAACGTCGCCAATGGCAACCTAGGCAATCAGGTATGTTTTCGGATCCAGCTTCTTCTTTTCAACCTCCACAATACAATGCTCAGCAATATGGTATGTGGCAAAACCAATCTACACCCCCAGTCCCGAATTGGTCATCACAGCCATTTCCTTCTCCGAATCCATGGATGAATCAGATAAACCAATTCGGATGGCCAAATTTTCCCTGCACCCCACCATATTGGCAGAATAACTCATATCCTCCGCAATGGATTCCCCCTACTTCACAAGGTTCACCCTGGCAGACCAATTGGCCAAGATCGACATATCAGTCAACAGGAACTATTCCACTCCCTCAACCAACTCTGCCAGCCTTACAACAAAACCCCCAGTCTAGTTTAAGGCCGTAACTCCCAGCCCAACCCAATCCCAATCCTAATAATAGACCAGTCCAATCCATCCAAATCATAGACACATCAGAAACTGGACTTGACCTAAGGGAGTGCAATGACCTTCAGTTATGATCTGGACGTATCATAGAAACAGAGGGAGACAAAACAGGTCACATTGAAGATCAGTTACCAATAGAACAACCGCTACAACAAAAGGATGTAAATAAGGAACAGACCCATCAACAAACAAATACATCCTCTCCTCCTTTCCCGGAACGATTAGTCATACCACGACCAGTGCAACATCCAGACTTTGACATTCTGGGAGAATTACAAAACCTGTATATAAAAATTCCATTCCTCCAGGCCATTCAAGATATTCCCATATACGCAAAAACTATAAAAGAACTATGCATAAAAAAATCAAGGAGGAATATAACTACTAACCCTAGAGTCCAAGTAGTTGGAATTTTATCCGACCTGTTATCAGGAAAAGAGACACCTATCAAATACGAAGATCTCGGGAACCCAATTGTAACTGTCCAAATCTATGGTCAAACCCTGACTAACGCTTTAGTCGACTTGGGAGCTGCAATCAATATTTTGACAACTTCCACCTGCCAAAAGCTTGGCATCACATCAGTAGAACCTACTTCTACTTTGTTAGAATTGGCAGATCGATCTGTAGTTCGACCCGAAGGTACTCTATATGATGTCATGGTTTCCGTAGATTCCTGGGAATATCCAACTGATTTCCTGATAATTAATCCAAAAACCCGACTAGATGGACATCCACTAATATTAGGAAGACCTTGGCTTGCTACTGCCAATGCCTACATTGGTTGCCGGCAGGGAAACATGACTATAACTAAAGGACCAGATGTTAAAAATCTAGTTCTATATCCTCCAGCACAGCCAAGCCTGCCAATGATCAAAACCAATCAGTATCCTGTGTCATACCTTACTAACAATATCAGAGCCCCATTGACTGTACAGAAGGCTTTAGACTTTAAAGATCAAATAGAAGATGATGCCATCAATAACTTCATCAGTCAAACCGAATCTAGATCTCACACACAGTGTTTTATGATAGAGGCAACATTTGATAGTGAGCTAGAAGAAGACCCTTTAAAAGATCCACATGACCAAACAATACCAGTAACTGTTGTTGCCAATAGTAAATTAGTGGAAATTGAACCTGGTAAGACTCTAAATATTAATGTAAACCTTACACCAGATCAAGAAATGAAGCTTGTTAATCTGTTACAAAAATATAAGGGAGCATTTGCGTGGGATTACCCTGACATGAAGGGGATTGATCCTCAATTATGCACCCACCACATTTATATAGAGAAGGATGCAAGACCTGTTCGTCAGCCACAAAGAAGACTCAACCCCCATCTAAAAGAAATAGTAAAAGCCGAACTTCAGAAACTTTTAGATGTTAATTTTATTTACCCCATCTCCGACAGTAAGTGGGTCTCTCCCCTAGTGGTGGTACCCAAGAAAAATGGGAAATGGAGGATTTGCGTGGATTACAGGGAGTTAAATAAGGCCACACAGAAAGATCACTTTCCCCTCCCATTTATAGATCAAGTACTGGACACTTTAGCAGGGAAGAAATTTTTTTCTTTCCTGGATGGCTTCAGCGGATATAACCAAATCCAAATTGCCCCTGAAGATCAGGATAAAACTACCTTTACTTGCCCGTGGGGAACGTTTGCCTATCGAGTACTACCCTTCGGCCTATGCAATGCCCTTGCTACATTCCAAAGGGCTGTTCTCAGCATCTTTGCAGACCTAATAAACGACGGACTTGAGGTGTACATGGATGACTTTACACCATATGGAGATGATTTTGACCCAGCTCTGGATACCCTGGAAAAAGTCCTACAACGTTGTATCGCTACCAGACTTTGCCTGAGCCACGAAAAATGTTACATGATGATGACGGAAGGGCTCATTCTAGGGCACTATATTTCAGCAACTGGCATCCAGGTAGACCCGGCTAAAATTCAGATTCTTTTGCTCATCCCTACTCCCACTACTCAAACAGAGGTACGCAGTTTCCTTGGATTTTCTGGATATTACAGACGATTTATAGAACATTATTCACGCATTGCTGCACCTCTATATGCTTTAACTGGCAATGTTGATTTCTTGTGGACAGAAAAATGCGACCAGGCTTTTAAGGAATTGAAGAACCTGTTATCAACAGCTCCAGTCCTTCGAGGACCCAACTGGAATTTGCCATTTCAAATCTCATCTGATGCCTCAGACACAGCAATTGGTGCAGTCCTGGGGCAAGAAGAGGATAAGAAGCCATATGCTATTTACTATATCAGCAAAAATTTATCCTCTGCCGAACTCAATTATACTGTTACTGAAAAGGAATTCCTGGCTGTAATACATGCTGTTAACAAATTTAGACATTATATTACAGGCTATCCTGTTGTGTTATATACAGATCATTCTGCTATCAAATATTTGGCAAATAAACCTGTTACGAATGCTAGAATAACCAGGTGGTTGATCTTATTGCAGGAGTTCGACATCACAATCAAGGATCGACCTGGCAAGGAGAACCCTGTAGCTGATTTCCTCTCACGGATACCGAAAGCAATTGAAACAACAGCAGTGGAAGATCAATTTCCTGACGAGCACCTTTTTGCTGTTGCTGTTCGAACACCCTGGTATGCAGATGTCGCCAATTACCTCGCAGTTGGTAAGCTACCAAAACACTTAACCCCTCAGGAACACAAGCAGATTGTTCAGAAGAGCACTCGGTTTTCATGGATTGGAGGTCATTTGTTCCATACAGGGGCAGACATGCAAATCAGAAGGTGTATTCGAGAAGACGAAATCTTCGACATTCTAAAAGCTTGCCATGACGGGCCATGCGGGGGACATTTCGCTGAAAAAAGAACAGCACATAAAGTATTGCAGACCGGATACTATTGGCCTACAATTTTCAAGGATGCGAAAAAATTTGCACAAGCCTGTGACAGCTGCCAGCGAGCAGGAAAACCTGGCCAAGCCGATGAAATGCCTCTGAGACCACAATTGGTCATTGAGCCATTTGAACGATGGGCTCTAGACTTCGTTGGGCCCATCAATCCATCATCAAATCAGAGGACATACATTCTGGTGGCGACAGACTATGTTACTAAATGGGTCGAGGCCGAATCATTACCTAGGGCTACAGAAGACTCTGTGATACAATTCTTGTTCCATTTGTTTGTACGTTATGGACTTCCGAGAGAATTAATCACCGATGGTGGACCACAATTTGTTGGAAATAAATTAGCTGCAACACTTAATAATTACCATGTCCAACATAAGGTCACTACCCCATACCATCCGCAGGAAAATGGGCAAGTAGAAAGTAGTAATAAGGTAATAGAATCAATTTTAACAAAAACCATTGCATCGCATCGACGAGATTGGGCCGCTCGACTACCTGAGGCACTGTGGGCCTACAGAACCACATGGAGAAGTACTACAGGCTATTCACCTTATCAATTAGTGTTTGGAAAGCAGCCAATTTTCCCCATAGAATTCGAAATCCGAACGCTACGAACTGCACAGGAAGTCGGCCTAGATCTGAGTGAGGCACAAATCAATCGATTACAGCAGATTAATGAATTGGACGAAATCAGGCTCTCTGCATTACAAAATACAGCATTGATTCAACAGCAGCGAGCTAAATGGCACGATGCACTTATCAAGAATAAAGTCTTTCATCAAGGAGACTGGGCTCTGTTATACGACTCTTGGTTTCAGGATTTCCCGGGGAAACTCCAGACTCGATGGTTAGGACCATACGAAATCCAGAAGGTACATGATAATGGGACCCTTACCCTGATCACAATTGACGGTTCTGAATATGCATTCAAAGTAAATGGCCACCGAGTTCGCCTTTATCGAAAGCCACTCACTCGGGAATCCTTCTGTCAACAGCTGCGACAAGATACTGATATGGAAATTTTAGGAGAGGAAGCGAAATCTTCCCCACCTATAGCTTAAGAAATTCATTTCATAATTTGTACATAACATCTTGTATATATGTTTCCTTGATTTTTTTACTTGTATTCCAAGTGTTTTTGATGTTCCTTTGCGAAAAGGAACAACATTTGTGTGATTTTTCTGTTCCTTTTCAGAAGGAACAGCTTTTGAGTGTTTTTGCTGTTCCTTTGGGAAAAGGAACAGCACTTGAGTGTTTTTGCTGTTCCTTTGGGAAAAGGAACAGCACTTGTGTGTTTTTGCTGTTCCTTTGGGAAAAGGAACAGCACTTGGGTGTTTTTGTTGTTCCTTTGTCAAAAGGAACAACACTTTTTGCTGTTCCTTTGCGAAAAGGAACAACACTTTTGCTTTTTGCTGTTCCTTTGCGAAAAGGAACAGCACCTGTGTGCTTTTTGTTGTTCCTTTGCGAAAAGGAACAGCACTTTTGCTTTTTGTTGTTCCTTTGCGAAAAGGAACAGCACTTGTGTGTTTTGCTGTTCCTTTGCGAAAAGGAACAACACTTGTGTGTTTTGCTGTTCCTTTGCGAAAAGGAACAGCACTTGTGTGTTTTGCTGTTCCTTTGCGAAAAGGAACAGCACTTGTGTGTTTTGCTGTTCCTTTGCGAAAAGGAACAGCACTTGCGTGTTTTTGCTGTTCCTTTGCGAAAAGGAACAACACTTGTGTGTTTTGCTGTCCCTTTGCGAAAAGGAACAACACTTGTATGTTTTGTTGTTCCTTTGCGAAAAGGAACAGCACTTGTGTGTTTTGTTGTTCCTTTGCGAAAAGGAACAGCACTTGTGTGTTTTGTTGTTCCTTTGCGAAAAGGAATAGCACTTGTGTGTTTTGTTGTTCCTTTGCGAAAAGGAACAGCACTTGTGTGTTTTGCTGTTCCTTTGCGAAAAGGAACAGCACTTGTGTGTTTTTGCTGTTCCTTTGCGAAAAGGAACATCACTTGTGTGTTTTGCTGTTCCTTTGCGAAAAGGAACAGCACTTGTGTGTTCCTGTTGTTCCTTTGCGAAAAGGAATAGCACTTGAGTGCGTCTGCTGTTCCTTGTCAAAAGGAACAACATTTGAGTGTCTTTGTTGTTCCTTTCTCAAAAGGAACAGCATTTGCGATTTTCAATTGTTCCTCTCAAAGAAATGGTATCCTACGAATGAATTCTTCTCTCAGGAATGTCATTGACATGTTTTCGCCCTTATGGAGGATGCTTTGCGACCATGGTCTCCTCAATCTTTTAGATACAGCAATGAACTTATGCGGTGAACATAAACCATGAAATACCGAAATCAGCACATCATAAAATCGCTATCACTATGAAGCCAGTATGTATAAAAGGACAAGAGGAGGGACGTGAACTTTTCATCTTCGCTGTCATTGTCATTTACTGGTACCATTGTTATTGGTGATCTTTATCATGACGATTTTCCTAAAAATCTTTTTTTGATCACTACTTGGGAGTAAGAACGAACGATTTATATCTATCTGTTGGGATCGTAAGACTTCTTCCACCATTCCCCGCTCTTAAGGAGTGCGGAACCACCCTGATGTGAAAATAAACAAGAGAGGTGCTCTGCAAAAGAAAACAAAAACAAAATATGAAAGTCGTCAAATGCAGGATAGGGGGTCTCATTCAGAGCCAGCCTACCATGATCATAAGGGTGGAAGCGAAGTGGCATTCCCATAATGGCCACCACACCAGGGATATGGTCCAAAGGTAAATTAACAAGCAAATCTTGGAACAGGAGGTCTCATCGCGAGCCGGCCTGACCACGTTTCGCGCCTACCTTGTGAATGGCATTATGGCTATCTGGTCACCAAGCCAACATAATGGCCTGCATTTTGACAAAGCACTCTTCAGAATATACACAAAGGATCATGGTTCCGGAGGGTGAGATAAACAACTCTGCCAAGGTTATGAACACCTGTTGGCAGCAGAGCTCTGTTAATGGCATCGAAGTCGTAATATTTACACCAACAGGTATGATATTAAATCTTTCTGTCTCTTATATCCTTTGCATGTATCATATGTCACACCCCGATATATCTATCGCATGAATATTACCACCGATCATGGCAACGGAACTGAAAATGACTACTGGAGACTTCGTACAGTTGACAGACGTCTAATTCCCCGGTTCCTCATTATATCACACAGGCTTATATAAAACGCGATCCACCTTTTTGCCTCGGTTTCGGCATTTTGTTGTTTTTTTACAACATGGCATAATTTCATATGATGTACTTGATGATTGCACTCCCGACTGGCTGCTGCTCCTCTCTTTGACGGCTGTGGGCAGCCTATCAGATCGCGGGGGGGGAAGTAACCTCATTACTCCATGGATTACGTGGCTGCATACCATTCGGGCAAAATAATATACAAAAGAATGGCATGATTTAACGGTATGATGCTTCCATCCCACGGAGACTACCGTCCATGATCTTTTCTTTTTGTTGCATGCCCTGTGTGATACTTTCCAAAATTGGCATTGATCATCCTCTCTGCGTCGCAAATACCGCAAACAGTTGCTGTTCCATTTCTGAGTTGAATCATGGGCGGAAAGACGGTCCGGAGCGAACCTCACAAGCTGGCAGTTTCCACTGCTGCTCGCAAAATCCTGGAAAACGCAGGATGGTTGAATTACTTCAACCGCCTGCAAGAATCAAACGAAGCAGTAGCGTTGGAATTCCTGCAGAATTTGCAGGAAAACTACTCCGTAGTAGGAGGAAAGCGGATAGAGGTTACAGAGGATATCATCGCGGAAGTCTCAGGATTACCAGCTGTTGGACCCATATGGATGCCGAAGAAGGAAAGATTACAAAAAACTATGGAAATTTTCCAGGACGAAGGCCAAAGCTTGACAGTCAAAGGGAAAGGAGTTCTGCCGGCAGCACTAGGGGAACCCTGGACCGAGCTAGCGAAGACAGTACAAAGCTATATCACCTGCGAAGGGAGAAAAGACGTGGTAAGACCTCGTCACCTGAAACTCTTAGCTGTTTTAAAAGGAAAATGTTCTATAAATCTCCCTGCACTTTTAAATTCGTTACTGCATGGCGCGGCCCAAAGCCTGAAAAAGGCCCAGCACATAGATACAGTCGTTAGCCACCATGGGCTGATTCGGTTGATAGTGAGCCACGGTCTCACTCAACAGCAAAGCACTTGGGAGGAATTGGTCGCAATAGTCGAAGGAGGATCGGCTGCACCACCCCCAAAACCTGAACAGCCCTCTAGCATGCCGGAACGATTAGAGAAACGCAAGAAGTCAGCAGCAGAAAGACATGCCGCTTCAAAACGGAAACAACCTCCCGATACGCCAGAACAACCAGAGAAACCCGCAGAACCTGCTGATACACCCGACCAACCTGAGAGGCCAAGGAAGTCAGCTCGGCTGGCCCGGATACGAGGAAGGTTGGAAAGAATTCAGGGAACAACGGCCCAGCCAATTGAAATTGCGGATGAACCTCCAGAATCAGAGGGAGGACCCTCCGAAGGAAATGCTGAGCAATCGGAGGCCGAGACTGACCAGCCGGAAGGAGAAATTGAAAAAGGACATGAACACTCTGAGGGAGAAGAGGCCACCAAACAGGGCAATCAGGAAGAAGAAATTGCACAGCCAGGGGGTAGCCCGTTGCAAGACCCTCCAGGTGAGGAGGAATTGGCAGCAGTTCTGGCCAATATGGGAGAATATGGCCAAGCCTCCAGCACAGGAGGTGTCCCTGACGGTCCCACAGAAGAAGAATTACCCGAGGAAATGCATGCAGAAGAGGCAGGGGAAGAAAACCTGCCTGGTTATGATAATGAAATGGAAGATAACAATCTGGGACAATCTGTCCCCAGGATGCCGGAAGATATCACAGATAAAGAAGAAGCAAGCTTGAGAACCAAACCCTCTGCCGAGACAAGGGAAATTGCGAAATTAAGAAAGAAGCAGCAGAGGTTGTTGGGCACTATAGCCAGACTCCGGCAGCAAATTCGAATGCTGAAAGCCAGTCTGAGAATACAAAAGACTGCAGGGAAAAGGAGGAGGACCACGGTAGCAAGAACCCCGAGGACAAGAATTCGCTTTGATGGACGAAACCCCATCAGGAGACCTACTACCGAGGAACAGTCTGCTGTTCCAAATAATAATGAGGAACAGGGTGCTGTTCCAAATGACATGGAGGAACAAACTGCTGTTCCAAATAGCGCGGAGGGACAGACTGCTGTTCCATCTGGCCTTGAAGAACGAATGGATGTTCCAATGGAACAGCAAGAGGCTCCGATGGCAGGAAGACCACAGCAACCCTTCGTTCGCATTAAGAAGGAAACAGAAAGCAAAGAAGTCCAGACAGAAGCACCACCCTCGGGCGTAATTCGGGTACTAAACTCCAAGCAACGTAATAGGAAGGTCTAGGTTAAACTTCCAGCCTCTACGGCTGTGTGGAAGAAGGACCCAAAAACCAGAACCTTGCATAAAATGATGAAGGAAGCCCAGCAGGAAGCCGAGCAGTTGCGAGAATAGACAGTCCCCAAGGAAAGATACGAAGAGCTCCAACAGCAACTTCGAGACATCAGTCAGTCCGAGAGCCAGGCCTTTGAAGGATGGCAGAAGGAGCAGGAAAAGGTTGCTAAGGTAACTCGTCGATTAGATAGTGTTGTCAAGCAGATGGACACCGTGTGTTCCTTATATAATGACGTTTTGACTTGTAGGGCCCCTGCTAAAAATTATGCTTTATTTTTGCTTGAACGATATCTGAGATTAAAAATAAAAGCCGTTAGGGCAGGAGCACCTATCCATATCAACATTGTTAATGATTTTATAGACTGTTGCAAGCACTATGGAGTTAGAGTTCAAAGGTTATTATGCGAGTTTTACCTGCACAATCTTGTGCTAGACCAGGAAACTGATTTAAATCCTGCCCCTTTTGTTGGCGATATACAATTCCAAGCCTTCATCTCATTTGGGGTTAATCAGGTGAAATGGCTCAGAGCTTATAACACCTTTCAGAGACAAGAAAATAGCCTAGACTTGTGGATACGAGCTGAACCTAGAGACCCAGTGACGCTATGGAGAAAGCATAGGAGTCTTATAAGGACCCCAGGTGTCATTGAGATAATAGGACCCATGCACGAAGACTTGATCCGAAATGGTCTGGAATATTTCCTGACTATTAAAGATCTTGCCCTCGATGCTGCAAAATTTCGATACCGGACCTCTAGTCCAAGCATCCAGCTCAGGGAACCATTCAAATATGAGAATTTTGAGCTGGCTGCCAGCCGATTGAACCTTTATGGGGAACGGATTCTGCAAGCAGGGCCATCCTGGTTAGGGTATCGATTTCGCAGTCCAATTATTTGGCACCCTGCACCCGGATATCAGGCCTTATATGAGATGCCTGCAGATCAAATAGATCAGTTCTTTGACCATCTAGTTGCTCATCACGGTTGCCGGCCTCCTCACGAGATCCCTTCTCCGGCCTATTCTCTCACCGCCTTGCATCTCAACTACAATGTTTTCATGAGGCCATGAAACAGGGTAAGCAGGACGGTGTGTGGAGCACCTGGAAGGTATGCTTTTGACTAGCAATCTAGTGGTTTTTCAATAATAATTGTAACCTTTTCTGCATTATGAGTTCAAATAAGATAAAGGGTTTTGATAAAATGTGCAACAATCGATAAAGGAAGCTCAAGTGCTAATGATTGACGTTTTCTATGCAGGAAGACGTGGGAACAAAGGATCGGCGATTGAAAGCAAGAAGCAAAGGGAAAATAACTACTGTCCCTCCAACAGGGAACCGGATGCGGACAAGATCAAGTAAAATTAGAGCTGAATAGCCCAGAGAAAGAATGCAGGATACTGAGACGGAGAACGCAAGAAGGGAAAGAGAAGAATCGAACGATTAGCGAATCCCTCAGGATCTTTGATCCTGAGGGACCGCTGCTTTAACTTATCTTTGATTATCTAGATACCTCCGTCATTTCTGTTATATAAAGGCACCACGCCATTGAGCGGAAAAAAGGACTGTTTTTGTAATTCTAAGTTTCAGAACCAACTGTAATCATTGAGTCTCGTTGAGACCTGACTTTTTTATACTTTTGTTTATGCGATTAATATAAAAGACTTGGTGTTCATTTCGTCTCTGCATCTGGAGTAACTTAAGGCAGTGTTCCATTGGCAGCCAAGGGCCCAGCTCCGAAGGACACTTGCTTTTGTATTATTATACTGTGTGGTTTGTTTATTTCCATTATTTAAGTAATCTGATACATCTTTTATGTGATATACTATGCTTCATTATAACTGATATCTGAATGAGTTCTTTATCTCATGTCTCTGCATTGTATAAGTGGATCTATTCGAATTGCATCTCTCAGCTATTTCTGTAGCGGAATGTTGGTATGAATGTTATTGTTATCAGATCCATGTGAAATAGTATTTGTAAGACTTGAAAGCAATATTACTTCGTTCAGAAACATAGTCATATCATCCATTACTCTCAGATTGTTGTAGTAGTAGAGAACGTGTACATACGGTTGAGGATTGTTGTTCCATTTCTTTACTGTTGTTCCATTTCTTTACTGTTGTTCCATTTCGTTACTGTTGTTCCATTTCTTTACTGCTGTTCCATTTCCAGACTGCTGTTCCATTTTACTTTTCGCTGCTTGATTTACCTGCCTTTGTTGTTCTTGGTGTGAGAGCAGGCCTAAGGCTGTAGTGAGCCTCAGCAAGACGCTGCTTAGCCCCAGACCTATAAGTCCATGCTCTGATTTCCTTTCTTTATCAGTTTCTAAAGGGATGGGTTATTGTTTCCGTACCCTTGACTGATCAACTGCCTTGTGTGATTTTATCTTTTGGGTTAGTTTCGTTACAGCTTAGCATCTGTTTCCTTTCAAATCATTAGGACACTATACTACCGAGCATTACTCAGACAAATAGCCTCGGATTGAGCTACTCCTTGCAATAACAAAACGTTCCCGGATTGACTTATTAATGTGGGATAATTAGCGGTGTGAGGGACCCTAGTTACAGCTCTACATCAAATCATTAGGACACTATACTACCGAGCATTACTCGGACAAATAGCCTCGGATTGAGCTACTCCTTGCAATAACAAAACGTTCCCAGATTGACTTATTAATGTGGGATAATTAGTGGTGTGAGGGACCCTAGTTACAGCTCTACACTTGGGTGCCCAACCGCCAAATGTCTACCCATATCGATATCATTTTTCACAAAAGAATGAAATTGAAAAAATCATCAAGGAACTCATCAAAGTCGGTGTTATTCATCCCAACACCATCCCTTATTCATCTCCATTGGTCATGGTTCTAAAGAAACATGGATAATGGTGCATGTGTCCTAACTTTAGGGCCCTCACCAATTCAAGGACAAATTTCCTATTCCACTAGTTGATGATCTGCTTGATGAACTTGTTAAATTTTTTTTACTTCAGAGATAATAAATAATTACAAAGAGGAATGAATATAAAATAACTAGCAATAAAACACATAAACAATACACACAATATTTAACCAGGAAAACCCCAACTCCAGGGAAAAACCCAACCCAATGAGATTTCATTAGCATTGGCCAAAACCCTAACCAACCCGGCGAAGTGAGCCTTCACCGCTCACATCTCTGGCCTACATTACAATGAAGTCTTCCTAGCCTTTTATGGGCTTCAATACATGCAATACCATGGGTACACTATACCATGTGTCCAAAAACCACTACTATTTACCCTACTCAACTTTGAACCTATCTTGAGTCAAGTTTACCTAACAATCCCCCCCTTAAACCTTGACTTGGGTTTCCTTTACTAAATGCAGCCAACCTTGCCAAGTGAATCAACCCCACTCACTTTGGCCCTTACCCCCTCAATGTTTTTTACCTGAGGTATTTGTTAACTCAACATGACCCTTATCACCTAGGTCTAACCCATACTTTACCAACGATTACCCAGGGGTACGCATGCCTTACCAAGTCTTATAGAAGTATGCCCATTTACATGCAATTACAAAAAAAATCACTCCATTATAATAATTTTTGTTTTGTTGTTGTTGCCTTGAACTATGTGTTGCCATTCTCTCATCTTCTAAGCTTCATGCTCTCCTCTTTAGCCAATTTTGATTCTTATCCTCATTTGTATATCGAAATAGACTTACACAACCAGCTTATGCACCATGGTCCCATCTTCAAATCATTCATCAAATCACCATTTATGTTATCTAGAATCCACCGCCACAATGAACACCAATCTCATTCAACATCCACAAATGTCATTCTCCATGTCTTCATCTAACCAAAGAAACCATAAAGCATTCAATGTCACCTTTACTCATCACCATACCAATTTAACCAATCAACAAACTCATTTTACCATTGGCCTTGTATTCATGTGAGCACCAGCATAATAAACACAATCCTTAAACCCTATGTCATCATCCCCTTGTTGACAAGGTTAATCCTCTCTACTGATAGATACGATCCCTGTAGCCCAATGAGTGGGTCTAGCAACTAAAGTGACAATCAAGTAGACATCTTCCTAGATTATAATTGAAAAGTAGAACGAGAGAGATAACCTACCTCGCTCTGATGCTATTCTAATTTCCTTTATTGAGATCCTTGAACTACTTGTTTCATAGACTTGTTCCTGCTTCTTTCAGTGCTTATGTACCTGCACAAGTGATCAAGAGACAATAAATCAAGCCAAAACCAATAGCAAATCCAATAATAACCTACTTATCTGATCAAGGAATGCCAAGCTAATACATACATGAACATATATATTTTGGGGAGATGAACCAGCAGTTGTATATTATTTATTTACAACCATAGCCTTGATGTTGAAAGGCTCTCCTTCAGTGTTAATCCAAGTCTAAGCCAAGAAACTCTCCAAACACTCCCTCTCCAAGTCTAATGAATAGCCTCTAAGCACAAGCTGAACATAGGGGTGCAAATGGACATAGACCAACATACCAACCATTTGGGAATGGGAGAGGAGGAATTTATAGGTTGGAAGAGGGAGTTAGGACTCGTCCAAAGATAGTATTAGGCCCACATATCAAGGAGGTAACTCATAGGGATAAGACAATGAGGTAAAGTTAGGAGGATTCGACCTCATCTATGTGAAACCACCTACAGCTCGCTGTTCTGGAAGCTTCTAGATCACGGAGCTTCTCATCCTCTTTGGGAAAAATACCCTTTTTGGATCATTGCGGGTATGATAGGGAACCGAGTGATGCCATCACCAGTCAAACATGGTGCAACAAGCAACCATCGCGGTTTTTAGCTTCAAAAGAGTGATGACCCTCATTTTAGGGTTTTAAGAGCTATTTATTCAGGGAAAGCTCAAGACATTTTCCAAGCAAAGTTAAAGGAGGGATCTGAGTCGTATACATGGATGAGTATACTATATAATGATCATGTTTTGGTCACTTCGGGGTATGTCATAGGGAATTGTAGGAGGCGTGAAAAAATATTGTGTAACAGATGCCCCCTAAAGCATGAAGGCAGAACGAGGAGTGATGGCTGAGATGCTTTACGAGATTTTGGCAAGGACGAGGACACGCACTATCAGGAGACCTGCAAATCAAGGATGAATATACATATACATATATGAGATCAAGAAATGAATCCACAGCATGGACGTATCCATCAAGATGATGAATACTGTATGAGAAGATCCATGGTATGGGTGCAACCATCCACATAACAAGGATCATCATAGATATAAAGTCTCACGGTATGGTCACAACCATCCGTATAGTAGAAACATGTGTACAATCATGAATGACATATAACTCCATGCAACCTGAGTCATAATAGACAAGCCTCAGGGTCTTGCACTCCATCTCGACCCGATTAATGTACGAATCCTAACATGCGAATAAACGTGTTGAAGTCAAACATCCTAGAAAACCACCTATTTACCGGCCAATGATGTGGACCATTAACATGTATGAGAGAAATCACCCATAATGACAATAGTTCTCAAGATATGACAATACAATCCGTGAATGTGAAAACAAAATTGATGTTGAACACTCATGGAATCATTCAATCGAAGGCCAATGACGAAAACCTATCATCGGATGCAAAGAACTTGCAATTGAGGCATGAAAGCTCTAAGGTACTGAAAGGGAGTTTCTAAGTCATCTTCCTGGATAATGAGCTGAAGTCGACAGGAAATGACTCGTCGAAAGAGGGTCATAATGATTCCCTCATCATCAACATGAAACAAGAAACAAAGTGGAATAAGTTTCAAGATTGTAACAATGACTCAAATGGTGTATAGGTAAATAACTACAGATTGGACTTCTCTTAAACATATTGGTGACATGACACCAAAGTGTGGCAGCATTAGACTCAACATAGGACCAAGGGTCATAATGATGAAGTGGAATAGTTAGATGAGATGCAAAATGGATCACCCAAACTCAGGAGGACAAGTGAGGAAGTCCCAAACCCGACACAAGAAACAGATGAGTGTCATGTTCAAGAGCAACATGTTACCAATACAAGAGATGTTTCATCTTCATTTTCCCTCACTATTTCTAGCGAGTACCTCTTTATTTTTACACAAGCTTGAAGAGGATACCATATAATTGTCATATAAGTTCATCCTTTGGATGAATCCATCCAAGTAATTTTTACGAACCCTAGAAGGAGAAGCTCGGTCTCATCATGGTGACGAGTCTTTCGACGTAGAGTTTTAACGAGTTCGACGTAAGAATAACTCGGTATCTTTTTCATATTTATAGAGTTTGAAAAATAAACAGAAAAGAAAAATATATCATGTCCCTTTTCGTAATTTGTCTCTCGAATCCGAAAAGGTAGAAAAAAATATATGAGAGAACCTCCTAGCCATGTTTGACTAAGGTGTTCCTTTTTCATTCAGTCCAGAAAAGGGTTAAAATTATACTTAGTAGATGTTAATTCATTTACTTTAACGAGTTCAAAATGACAAGTACTCAGCAATCTTTTCATATTTTTGGAGTCTAAAAAGAGTTGAAAGAGGACTCCACTTGGAGGAACAAGTGGTATGAAAGGATAGCAACTAGTTTTGGTCATGATGGAACTACTCAAAACATGTAATGGTCAAGAGGCTGGCTAATAAGACCACTCATTGCAGATGTTCCTTAGGCATAGGCAAAACAACCAAGTGAAAGCATATGATCGACCAAAGAGATGGTGACGATGGAATGAAAGAACCAAGGCTCATTTGGAAAAAAAGGTTGATAAAAACGACAATCACGAGATGTAAAGTGGGCATGGTTTCATTTTTACACAAGCTTGAAACATCAGAAACTATGCTTGAGTATACTTGAAGATGGTTTCATTTTTCACAAGCTTGAAACATGAGAAAAACTATGCTTGGATTTGGTTTCATTTTTACACAAGCTTGAAACAAAGATAAACTATGTTTGAGATAACTTTTGCATGCCCCCAGCATAATGACTTAATTCGAGGTACATGCCCCCCAAGCTTCATTGCATCCAACTAAGTAGACTACTAGTTACTAACAGGTAGATGGAATGAAGGTTTACTTACGAGATCAAGTGAAAGACTCGATTGGGATTTTACGAGATCTAATCAAAGACTCGAATTGGAAGGGGATTTGTTTCATTTTTTAATGAGCTTGACACAGGAAAAAGAACCATGCTCATGACACCTTGTTTCATTTATTAACAAGGTTGACATAGTAAAAGAACTATCCTCATGGGACCTTTTATCACTCCTCCGGATCTTCAAGGTTGAGGAAGAGTCCAGCTGAGGTAACCACAGACCAATATTTTGACTTGGTAGCTAGCCCTACCAGGCTGGAGAGGGCTATTAGCCTCACTCTCATAATAAAACAATTATAAATCCAAAATTATAATTAAATAAATCAAATATTGAGAATTAGGAGTTAGTTCCTCAAACTAGGGAGTTTAGTTAGGATGAGAGATTCTCTCCAACTAGTTCTCCTAGATTAGTGTTTTGTTGAGAATGTATCTCAACCAACTTTGTTCAAGATAGACGCACTATCTTGAGACAACTTGCTCATGTATTTATGTGTATCATAAACATTGGATTATATTAAGAGTGTGAGAAATATAATACAATGAGGCTCTAAGGCCTTTTCCGCCATGTCTGGTTTGGGTATATTTCTACTGTTTATTTTATGTGTGTTTTATTAGTTTGATTAAATTCCTTCATGTGGTATCAGAGCATTGAGTGAATTCATAGTTTGGGCCTAAGGAGCATTGCAGTTTTGGATTGTTAAGGAGCCACCAGTGTTGAGCTCCATACCTGTGTGAAGGGTTTGACATATGAACTCGATTTGTGAGTTCTTGGGCATGGAAATCGAGAGAAGAAATCTGAAGTCAAGTGTTTAGGATATAGATTTTAAAACTGAGAGAGAACTCATTGATTTAACACAACACATGAAAACTAGGACAGTCTGATTTTATTGCAAAAGTGGGTCAATACTACTTGGAAATTGCGTTGAGAAAGGTGTAGTCATGTTCATTTTTTTAAGTGGCATTTTGTGACATTTTATTGAGCAATGGATTTTACACAAGGTTTTATTTTGATGGATTTTGGGTTGATTGCTTTCTCAACCATGTCATGGAGAGGTCGTGTTGTTGTCGATGGTTGGGTGTTTCTAGCATCCCTCAAGTTTGTGTGTTTGTTGTGAGAGAGAGGTAGCCATTTTTTTTAAAGAAATTACATTTTTATAAAGCTGTGATGCTGTCAAATTTGTGGATAGACTGTGTTTTGCGTGCAGAAAATTTTTATTAGCGTGTTGTTGGAGCCGTTAGCAAAATGCTGAAACTCAGCCTCTTCCTAGTAGTCGCTTTTTTCTCGCATTCTTCATGGGGGAGTAGAATCTCCTTCGGGCAACATCAGGCTTAATTTGTTGAAATGTTGCATTCACATGCTTCCTGCATGCCTCCACATGTTGTATGCCTTTAAAAATGGATTCAACAGCCCCTTTCCAAACTTTCACAAAGATGCATTGATGGCACTCTATTATTAAATCTATCTGAGGCGTCTTTGAGAAAGCTTGCTTCAGTATCTGGAAGACCATGGATGAGATTCATCTCAGAATCTATGATCATGTGGAACTCATACTACTACAAGGATGATTCTTCACCTGTATGGTTAAAAAAAAGCTCCTGAGCAAATCGCATCGATTTATTTGCTTCTTTAGGATCCATCATAACTACATGAGGAGGATGTTTCTCTGACATGCCAAGGTTTGAAAATGGTTCATCCATACTTCTAGATGCCCTCTGCTTTAACTCTAACAACAGTGCAGGAAGGCCAGAAGGTTTGCCTGAACGTTCATCTGGTAGATACTCTGATATTGCATTTGTAACAACGAGTACTCGAAGATATTCTGCAACTGCCTGACTATCTGTGGCATGATCTCTTTGCTTAAAATGCTTAATAACAGCTTTAGGACTGTGCTTATTGAGTTCTGCCAGAAGAGCGCTCTGCTTGGAAACATCTCTCGTATTGGCATTCGTCTGTGCAAGGAGTTGCTCTAACCTCTTCTCCCACTACCACAGCAGCCACCAGCTGAGCCAATCAGAAAAGGAGAAAGCAGTCATCTTCTTCCAATCCAGTGCCAGAAATCTAGCCAAATACAACGACAGACTCAATTTCTCACCATCTCCCGTCTTCTCCACTCTGTCTCCACTACTTTCCTATTCTAAAACTAATTTCTTTTCTGCAATAGATAGTATCAGTGCCTCATTACCATATTCCCAACCAGCATTTCAGAGAGAGACGTGAAAGTCATTTGTTTGATGCCCAATTACAATCAATGTTGCGCAGCAGAAGGCTGCAAAATTCACCATATTCGTCGGCTAAAGTATCTCAGAGCAAGTCCATTCACAACTCCAGAAAATCCCAACATAGCTCTCTGCTTCCAATCATGGTTATAATCTAGTCAAACATGAATGAACGCTGCCAGAATATTTTTCCCACCATCAAATTAAAAGAGAGCAGCGGAATTTTAATAGTTGTTGATTCTACAAATGAACATGACATTTGAACCTGTGTGGAGGAGCAATGGAGATACGACTGTGATGGAGATACGTGTCTTGGTAAGTGGATATTGGTCAAAGTGCAGTGTTCATTCGATAAACTTTACTCAACTCTTTTACGGAAAAGTCAACATTTTCATAAATTCATTTTTTTCATAATGCACGACCCTTTATAAATACATCTAAAGTGGCATATTTTGTATTTGGAGTGATAAGTGAAATTTTTTTTAGAGAAAGTCATTGTTGCACTCCAAAGTAATATTTTACTTTGAGAGTGTTTGAGTCAGTGCAGGTAGTTTTTGAAGACAATTTGCTTCCAAAGTTTGCAAGTGTGACATTCTCATTGAGAAGTTTCCATGACAAAGTTGTGACATTGAAGAATGATGTACTTGAGTAATTAATAAAATCATAATTTTAGTGGTGCTTGTGTCCTAGATCCGCCCAAAATTGAATAAGGGGATCTTAGGTACACCATGTGTAATGAATGCGTGTGCATGACTTATATTCAAATTATCAAAACGCTCTATTTGTATTATGCTTAAACAACTACATGCACATAAGAAAGCTTAAGTATAATAACGCTTAATCAAGTTCCTGTAATCAAGCTTAAGTACACAAGCACAAAGCGTCACATCATCAAATTGATAAGATGATCTTCCAAGAAAGCACATTTCACATCATGTAATCAAATCAATCAAGTTAAGGGTGCTACAAAATCAAGCATTTCAAGCCAAGACGACATCAACATCATCAACACTTTTTGTATCACTTGCAAATGAAAAAAATTTAATTGAATTGTATGGATGCATTCTCGGTTGTAACCGACACCCTAATTTGAATTGTTAAGGTGAATACATTAATTCAAGTAAGACTTCAACTGAGTCATCAATATTGAACTTGTCATTTGTCTCATGGGTGCATTTTCTATAGTGTTCGACACCCTTCCTTTTTTAAAATCAGCACATTTAGTGAGTACATTCAAGAAAGCACAAAGTGTTAGTGAAGCATTCAAGCAATTTGATCGTCATCAAGCGAGCGTGAAATCAAGAGTTCAAGCAACAAAGTTATAAAATTCTAGCAAGTTTTTAAAGCATCAGCAATAAGCAAGAGTACAAGCAAGCCTGAATTCAAAGTGAGCAAGTTAACATGGCGACACACATTCAACTATCCCAAATTTTTAACAATTTGATTTTATCATCAGGTGAGGACATGGTGAACATCAACAAAACAACTCTTGATAATATTCAAGTGCATCTTCAATATGAACATGAAATGATTGAGTTCCTTCAACTGGAGTTGCAACTACAAAGAACTGAGTTGCTAGAGAAGAGTGATGCTTCCAAATCTTTAAATAATACAAATACCACTGATGATCCTAGGTCACTGATCCAACCAACTTCAAGTGTCAAAGTGGTCCCTGATCCAATTCAAGTTTCTTGCAAACCAATCATCAAGCCATGGGAATACATCCAAAGTAACAAAAATTGATGAGGCTTGGGATATGTCAAAGATGACACCAACTTGCATATCCCAGATTATTCAAGGCCCATTAAGTTTGTCAATGCAGGGTTTCTCACACAAATCACATCAGCTAGTTCTGAGAAAGTTGAAGAAAAACATAAATATACACAAACTGAAGTTGCAGAAAAATATAAATACACGCAAACTGAAGTTGCAGCGAAACCAAAATGCCTTCATTGTCAAAGAACCGATCATCTGGAAGATCATTGTTTTGATCTCCATCCTTGTCACCATTGTGGCAAGTCAAATCATTCATTATCACAATGTAGAATACAAAAATAATCAACTAGATTGAAGATCAATTATTCATGGATTGATCCCTGGGAATGGTCATCCACGGTCAGAAGATTGTATAAGTTTTACAATCAAATTCACTCACACATATTACAACCAACAGTCAAAATGAAGATGGTACTCTTGTGCAGTTGAATGGGGGAGTACACTAGTGAAACACTCCTACACATGAAGGGGGGGAGTTCAGAAATAATTTGAAGAAGATTGCCTCTCCTTTTAGCTGACAAAGGGGGGAAAATGTCAATGAAATTGACAGTGGTTGTCAAACTGAAAGTCTTGACAACATCAGCGAAGCAGCCAGTGGGCATTTTCATATTTTTGGAGTCTGAAAAGAGTTGAAAGAGGACTCCACCTGGAGGAACAAGTGGTATTAAAGGATAGCAATGGTTTTGGTCATGATGGAACTGCTCAAAACATGCAATGGTCAAGAGACTGGCTAATAAGACCACTCATCGCAGATGTTCCTCAGGCATAGGCAAAACAACCAAGTGAAAACATATGATCATCCAAAGAGATGGTGATGATGGAATGAAAGAACCAAGGCTCATCTGGAAAGAAGGCTGATAAAAACGAAAATCACGAGATGTAAAGTGGGCATGGTTTTATTTTTACACAAGCTTGAAACATCAGAAACTATGCTTGAGTATACTTGAAGATGGTTTCATTTTTCACAAGCTTGAAACATGAGAAAAACTATATTTGGATTTGGTTTCATTTTTACACAAGCTTGAAACAAAGATAAACTATGCTTGAGATAAGTTTTGCATGCCCCCAGCATAATGACTCAATTTGAGGTACATGCCCCCCAAGCTTCATTGCATCCACCTAAGTAGACTACTAGTTACTAACAGGTAGATGGAATGAAGGTTTACTTACAAGATCAAGTGAAAGACTCAACTGGGATTTTATGAGATCTAATCAAAGACTCGAATTGGAAGGGAATTTGTTTCATTTTTTAATGAGTTTGACACAGGAAAAAGAACCATGCTCATGACACCTTGTTTCATTTTTTAACAAGGTTTACATAGTAAAAGAACTATCCTCATGGGACCTGTTATCACTCCTCCGGATCTCCAAGGCTGAGGAAGAGTCTAGCTGAGGTAACCACAGACAAATCTTTTGTCTTGGTAGCTAGCCCTACCATGATGGAGAGGGCTCTCTCCAAAGAATCACAACCAAGAGGGCTAGATGGATTAGGGTTTTAGGCTAGGTATAAAGTGCATAGGGTTGTTTTGATTTGATTTGATTGGGTTATTGTTGGATGAGGGTATTAGGTCAAAGAGGCTAGGTCATGGAAAATCATATATGATTGCAGACATTCAAAGGGGCAAGGTAGGTAGAAGGCTTAGCACTTAAAAGGTGATTTGGTGAGATGGCTTAAGACTGATGAGGAGTTAGGAAGAGAATATGAGATGTATTCTTCCTAAACTGAAGAAAAATGGACAAATTATGATAACTTTCCCAAAACAGAGCATGAGAAAACATGTATTCTGCCTATCAACTTGAAAATTACCATATAACACACATGAAATGGTTTATGAACTTAAAAAACATCCATATAAATCATGACAAAGAAGAAAAAATAATAAACATTCACACCACATGTATCCCAAAGACTGCAACTCATATATTAAAACTGGCCAAAATCTGATACAATAGTGTCTCTGATCACTAGTACAACATCCAACTGAGTCTAACCTCTGAAAAGAGTTAAGAAGGGAAGATATAGGCATCAAAACAACCTTCTCTCATCCTCAGGGGTGAAATCCCTAAGTTGAGGAAGAGATCCACAAAAATTTGAACTGATACCTAGAGTGTAGGGAGGTCCAAGTGACTCCTCCCTAATTACAATGAAACTGATTCATTTGACTTGATGGTAACTTTTACCTGATGAATATACCCCTAGGTAAATTATCCACATCATTATTACATTTACCATCCTCAATTACATAAGTAAAAACATCATTTTTTTGAAATAAAATTCAAAATTATAGTGAAAATTCAAAAATATCAGCAAATGGTCAAGTGCGCCCTCATAGTGTGAAGTGCGCCCTCCATCTTGTAGGCTGATTTTGGCTATCTTCCTAGTGTCCAAATTGAGCCCAGGATAGCGCATTGGAAAGCTTGTCCTGTCTAGTTTCCAAATATTCCTTCAGTTTCCAAAATGAACTTGATTTGACCCTCCAAAAGTTGATTCTCCCAAGACCAGTCTGTGCGTAGCACTAGAAGGAAGTGTGTAGCGCCAGAAGCAAGTGCGCAGCACCATATTCTAGAAAAGTTTTGAAGGTATTCCTGATGTCCAAATTGAGCACACGATATCTCGCTGGAAATATATCTCTCTTGGCTACACAATTGACTTATCAAGCACTGAAACGGATCAAGTATAGTCCCTCGAAAATCAATTCTCCCAATACTTGTCAAAAAGTGCAGAATGAGGGTGAAAAAATGAAGTGTGCTCTTGCAAGAAACTTTTGTAGGTCTTCATCAACTCCAAATTGAGCTCATGATATCTCATTGGAAATCTATGTATGTCTTGGTATCATTGAACTCATCAAGAAAGTCATTTGGACATTCTAGCTAGGAGAAAAATTGATTTTCCCAAGGTCACTCTAGAAATGTAGAAAACCTCTTGTAACAACTGTATTTTTGACATTGCTACAAACCATAACACCTGTGTAAACACTGAAGTAGGTTTTTCATCCTTGGACTATTATGGACAAAAACCTCTCTCACTTTTGTAAAATTCATTTATGTTTGGTCACAAACATACTTTGAAGCAAAACTAGCCCTATGTGTGCCAAATGATTTGTCCCTTGGAATGACTTCTTGAAAAATGATGGAGACATGATGTTTATGAGTTGTAATGGCCTCATACTTGCTGAAATTACCTCCCTTAGGCCTCATCTATTCAGATGTCTCTAATTCCATAGCCAACCCTAGCTCAGTGGGAGAGAAAATTAGGGTTTAGTGCTCGTGGAAAATGATGATTTGGACACCCTTGGGAACAGAAAACTCCCTTTCACATTCACTTACTTTTTGAAAATTTACCCTTTCACTTGACTATTTCCTTTGAACTTGATGTTCTAATTTGATCTTCTTGGTGTTTTTGGAAACATAATGACTTCGAAACTCTTCCTTTTGGCTGATGGAACTTTGAACTTACAACACTTGGAACCATGAGAATTATTACATATTAAAACCATAAATTTACATTTTTGCTTGAATATTCAAATTACAAACTATTTTGCTGATGAAATATTGTTTATTCTTACTCCTTCACTTGTTGTTCTTTTATGTAGAATATGGTGTTTTAGTGAACCATGGAAACCCTAAGACCTAATGGAGACTTTGAGTCGTTGTGACCATGATGAAAATGACTGTCATGATGAAGACAAGTCATGACTAATGGTATACTTCAACAATAGGTGAAATGAGCCAACAAGGGGTAAATTTCTAAAAGGAGTAAAGGAAACCCTAATTCAACCTTCACTGACTAAATTTTTGAATGAAGACCTAGGTGGAATGACAAAAATTTCTGAGCGAGACCGTAATATGAATATGAAAAGAGGAGTTTTGATCACTAACGGCAGTGTGCAAATACTGACTGTAACATGACCTATTTCATTTTTTAAACGAGGTTGACATAGTAAAAGAACTATCCTCACAGGACCTAATTCATTTTTTAAACGAGGTTGACATAGTAAAAGAACTATCCTCCCAGCCCTTGTTTCATTTTTCAAGGAGCTTGACACAAGAAAAGGAACTTTGCTCCATACCTTGTTTCATTTTTTTAAGGGGCTTGACACAAGACAAGGAACTCTGCTCCATCCCTTGTTTCATTTTGTAAGGATCTTAACACAAGACAAGGAACTATGCTCCATAGCCCTTGTTTCATTTTTTAAGGAGCTTAACACAAGACAAGGAACTCTTCTCTATAGTCCTTGTTTCATAGACCAACAGAGGCCATGGATTCCAAGAGTTTCTCTTCAGACGAGAGAAAAACTCTGGAAGGGATACATGTCCAGGGATCCAAATGAAAATTCAGGCTCCAAAGCCCCCAGTACATGGCGTACGACATCACCTACTAGATCATTAGTAGAAGTGGGAATGGAACAGGTGGCCACGTAATTAACCTGTGGTGGGGGTGATATCGCTGGAACATAAGAACTATTTAGGGATGATGGTTGAGTGGGAGTTCATTCAGGACCAATGAATGTAAGTGGTCAATGATCATAATGCTTCCTTCATGGGGGAAACACATCACTCGAAAGAGAGAAGAAACAAGAGCTCCCATGACATAAACATAGTCACGCCCAAGGAGTAGATTAAAATCTAAAGGGTCTTTGAAAACCATCACATATATATAGACAATCTTTCCTCCCAAAGTAATAGGTAACATAGGAAGGATCCCTAACAATTGACTTGTTCATCTGTTAAAATCTAACAAATTCTTGGTGACGGGGACAAGCTGAGGAGAACCTAAAGCTTGCCAAGCAGTTGAGGACAAGATACTAACAGATGCGCCCTCGTCTATGACTGTGCTAGGTACATCCATATGGTAAGCCTGTATTGTAATCTGAAAAGGAACATAAGACAGAAGGCGATATCTTTCCGGTCAACTCCAATCAAAAGAAGTGACTAAACTACTCGGAGGGGGTGTCGTAGGAACGTGAGAACTACCCTCTTGCTCGATGGGAACAAGAGAAATGCTTTCATGCACCTCAAGAACAAGACGATTTCCCTCTAGTTCATTCGAAACTGAAGAAACTAGAAGAACCTGAGTAGTATGAGGTTCACTCTCTACCTGAAAGGTACATTTAAATGAAGGTGGAGTCAAGTATACCAATTTCTCAATCAATGGTTGGTCGAGAACGGACTCACGAGACTCACTTTCAGTGAGAGTGGGATTGACCAAAGATAACTTTCAATCAAACACTGGATCAACTAGCAGAGGATTGGGGGAAAGCTTTCAATACCCATTCAAAAGACGAGGTTGAGAATATGTAAGGTTTTCCAACTCTTTGGAAGCTTCATCCATAAGAGGACAAAGGTGAATGGGATGATTAACTTCAAACAACTTACAAGGAAATTTCACTTTTCCCATTTTCCCATGGGATTTACTAGTTGAATGTTTATCACCAACATGATTTCTAGAGGTTGATGACAAAGGTCAATGTGAACCTATGGACCACACTTCTAAGACCTGGGGAATACTAGGATAATTCCAAAGAAGGTGGTCACCCTTACATAACATGCAAGGGAATTTTATTTTTCAAGGCTGGTTGGAAGATTTTTCTTCATTAGTTGCATCGGTAACAATAGTTGTTTGGTTTCCCCCTTGCTTATTTTTCTTCTTCTTCATCATCCTCTTCTTCTTCTTCTTAGCTTGCTGGTTACTAGAATCCAAACTTTCATCAGATGAAGAGGAAGAACAGGGTGAAGAAATAGGCGAAGAAGGAAAGAGGTCAACTTTAGGATCAACGTGAGGTTGATATTGTTTAGGTGGAGGAGAACTTGGTTGAAAAGTAGTTTGGACACTCGGAATCACTGAGGTCGAAAATAACCAAACTGACAAACCAATGGTCAATCTAGGAAGGGACAACGTCACCATATAGGGAGCACCAGTATTTCAAAAAGAAGGAAAAAGACTAGGATTCCAGTCCGAGGGGTTTCCTTGACTAGTAGACTCAGGAAATGTTGCCATGGGTATCAACATAATATCTACTTAGGAGTATTTCCACATGAAGGATGTTATTCCGCAGTCAATTAATTTTAGAATTTGAAACAAAAACTTTTCCTTTTCATGTTTTAAGAGTCGAGAAAAGGATGAAAAGATGACTCTAGTTTCTTTCGTTGCTTTAGCGAGCTCGAAAGGACAAGTTTATCGATGATCTTTTCAAATTTAAAGAGTCAGAAAAGATCGAAATGACTACTCAAGACGCTCTAGGAAAAAAGGAATACCAAGTAACCGTGAACTACAATATACACCTCAACAAATAAATTTACCAAGGACTTGACGTACAGGCAGGCAATCTCCCCAAATGTTGTGTTGGATGTATCATGTTTACAGGGCGGAAGACTCGACTTCCTATGGATAATGGTTTGCAACCTATGGGGGTCTCCCTTCATACAAGCGACGATAGAGGGAGCACAAGTCCATGCCAAATGACAACTGCTAAGTTTTAAAGACGCCAGAACACGTCTCTAGCTTAGACCACTAAGTATGAAGCATTAATTTTTCAAATGCTCCTTAGATTAATTGATAGAATTTTAAATGTTTATCTTCAATTATGTTTTGGTTTTGAGGCTCAAAACAATGTCACATGAACACCTATGATGCAACAATATGAGAAAAGGAAAACTTTCACTTTAATGAAAGCTAGACTAACCAAGGGGAGAAATTTCAATCAATAATGCATCAAACAAAATGCATCATGAAAAATGCCTTCCACTAACTTTCACTGTCGTCTTCCAAATGCAAAATGTGAAAACAAAATCTAATCTTTCATTTCACTGGATGCAATGCCAAAAGTAAAAAATGATTTCAAGTTTCCACTATCCTAAATGCAACTTTTTCGAAAGCAAAATGATTTTGACTTTACAAAGATGCACTTATATAAATTATGCTTTTCTTTTTGTTTTGAATGATTTGTTGCACCTAATACAATTTTTAGCTTTCAATCACTGAAAAATGTGATCTATTTTTAATGATGAATCTCAAGAATAAGTTTTCAATGCAACTAATCTAATGCATTTCAAAAAAAAGTAAATTTCGAAATACAAGCTAAAACAAATGAAAAAGGATGTTTTCAATGATCTCCACAGAAAACAATACTCAATCAATCAACAAAACAAACTTATCAATGACATCAACAAGCAGTAAGTGATGACCAATTGAGTGGAAACCCTAGAACTCAGTCAGATTTCACTTCAAAGCCAAGACAAATTTTGCAAATTAATCAAGGCAATCAATCAAAACATTGACAAATCCAAGCATACAAGATAGGAAAAGGCCTTAGGGGCCAAGACACATTGTATTCTTAGGAAGAGACCTAAAAAATTCTCACATTCAAGGATCATTGCTACTTTATATACGCAAACCCGCGATTATTGTTGCTTTGCATAGGCAAACCCGCGACGGCATCACTACTTTGTATATAAAAAGCAGTGATGATTTTAGCATGACCAAAAAAAAAGAATTTTCTTTCATCATGACTGTAAAGGTAAAAATCGTGATCATCGTGACTGTAAAGGTAAAAAACGTGATGCCATCACAACTGTAAAGGGTAAACCCGCAATGGGCGAGAAATATGGGAAAAAACTAAAAAGATTCCAAGAAACAATCCAAAATTAGCACTCTAAGGTAGTAATTAGTGATGGTATAAACCCAGACTGATGCAGACAAGCCGAAAAATCGACTGTTGGTCAAACTAGTCAAAAGATCAGGGTGAAAGATTGGATGGAAAGGGTCATAGGCTCCCCAACGGAGTCGCCATTTTGTTGACAAGGTTAATCCTCTCTGCAGACATAGACGATCCCTCTATCCCAATGAGTGGGTCTAGCAATTGAAGTGACAATCAACTAGACATCTTCCTATATTATAATTGAAAAGTAGAACGAGAGAGATGACCTACCTCGCTCTGATGCTATTCTGATTTCCTTTTTTGAGATCCTCGAACCGCTTGTGTCACGGACTTGTTCCTGCTTCTTTCAGCACTTATGTACCTGCACAAGTGATCAAGAGACAACAAAGCATGCCAAAACCAATAGAAAATCCAATATTAACTTACTTAGCTGATCAAGGAATGCCAAGCTAATACATACATGAACATATATATTTTGGGAAAATGAACCAATAGTTGTATATTATTTAAAGAATAAAGGGAATCTTACAACCATATCCTTGATCTTGAAAGGCTATCCTTGAGTGGTAATCCAAGTCCAAGCCAAGAAACTCTCCAAACACTCCTTATGCAAGTCTAATGAATAGCCTCTAAGCACAAGCTTAGCATAGGGGTGAAAATGGACATAGACTAATAGACCAATCATTTGGGAATGGGAGAGGAGGAATTTATAGGCTAGGAGAGGGAGTTAGGACTCCTCCAAAGATAGGATTAGGTCCACATCTCAAGGAGGTAACTCATAGGGATAAGACAATGAGGTCAGGTTAGGAGGATTCAACCTCATATATGTGAAACCACCTCTATCTCGCCACTCTAGAAGCTTCTAGATCACGAAGCTTCTCATCCTCTTTGGGAAAATTACCTTTTTGGGATCATCATGGGTATAAAAGGGAACAGAGTGATGCCATCATAGGTCAAACACTGTGCAATAGGCGACCATCATGGTTTTGAGCTTCATAAGAGCGATGACCCTCATTTTAGGGTTTTAAGAGCTATTTCTTTAGGGAAATCTCAAGACATTTTCCAATCAAAGTTAAAGGAGGCATCTGAGTTGTATACATGGATGAGTATACTGTATAATGATTATGTTTCAGGCACTTTAGGGTATGTCACAGGGAAGTGCAGGAGGCATGACAAAATACTGTGTAACACCCCTGCAACAGATCATCATTGCTAACTGCATTTCACGTTTAATATTGTTGGAGGCCTCACCAATGATGAAACAAATAAATTCAAAGACACACTCCTATATAGTCTTCTTGATATCCTTGAAGACCTTTCCAATGGCAGGCATGGTCTCCTTCATTATTTGTCCCATGTTGGCTATGTGTAGGATCTGATCCTTGTCTTTTGTAGAGAAATTGTTTTCGCCCATGTGTCAGCGACTGAATTCATTTTCCAACTATAAGTTTATATCCGAACTGCCATGGTTCTATGCCATCCAAAGATGAAGGGGGCTTTTCCAACAATGAGCCTGGCCTGGGGCATCACAAGGTCAAATATACACCGCCATTTTGCGCCATTACCAATCTTCTCTCCTCAATTTCTGCTTCACAGGGATTGTACATTCCTCAATGATATCATTCCACATTACAACAATATTGCAGAACCCTCACATCGTGATTTCATGGAACCCAATCACTACGATATTGTGGAATTCAATTAGAATGATTCATGAAACCATGGCACTACAATCAGGTGGACCTTCTGGAATTTAGGTGCATCTATTGCTGCATCCTTTTGTTACACAACATTTTTTCATACCTCCTGTTCACTTCCTATTCCATATCCTGAAGTGCCAAAACATTGACTACTATGCAGCATATCCATCGTGATATACAAACGAAAATATCCCTAAAGAATCAAAGGAAAACTTCCCTGAATTCATCCGGAAGAAGGTTATAGTTTTAGCACCACCACGCTTTGCTCCACTACCTGCCTGTGTTGACAGAAGGTTGCACAATTATACACTAGCATTTCCAGCATGGGTTTTGATAGGAAAACCCATGATGAACCTCTTCTGCCAGGTTTTCCCAAACTTCAGGAGAAGCTTCGTGCACTAGAACCTTCAAGAACAACGAGCTAGATATTGGTCGATGTTGATATGGTCAATCTCTCCCATTTTTACCTCTTGATCTTATCATCATGGGCTTTCCCCTTGATATGTGGACCTTCCTCCCCCTTTTGTGGATCCTTAACTCCCTCTCCCTTCCTATAAATTCACTCCCTTCCATCCCCAAATGGTTTGTCATTGATTGTTGCATCCCTATGCTGAGATTATGCTTACATGCTACCCATTCTAGCTTGGAGAAGGAGTGCTTGAAGAGTCTTTGCTTGGACTTGGACATCTACCAAAAGGAGGTCTCCAACATCAAGGCATAGGTTGTATGCTTCCCTTTTTTAGCTCATTAATATATACATCTGATGTTCACTTTCCATAATTGTGTAAATGTTTATGATTTTAGCTTAGTACTCCTTGATCTATTAAGTATTTTATGTTTGATATATGCCATATATGCTCTTGTATTTTTCATAGCTCTTTTATCTTCCTTGTAGGTACTCGAACATGAAGAACAAGTAAGGAGTGAGGCCTAGAGCGAAAGATTCACAGTCATCTCCAAAGGATTGAGCGATTAGCATCAGAGCAAGGTAGGTTTCTCCTTCTCTCTGAATTTATTAAACATAACCTAGGAAAGTTTATGTTAGTTTCTTAAATTTTTTGCAAGACCCACTCATTGGGTTAGAGGGATTTACCTTCACAACACCTTTTTCACTCTACACAACCACTGCAATCTACCTTTTATCAAAACAACTCCACTCCTTCATCGAGTAATGACTTACTATGACTAGTAGAGTAGATCACTGTAATCTTGTGGGTTATCCTTTGTGATCAACCGAGCATAGATTCTAATATGTACCTCCAGTGCCCGCTGCTTCTGATATTGCATAACCTGCATCCACACTCACACTTTGGCACTTGATCCTCACATCACCTCCTTGACTCCTTGGATTTCTCCAACAATCTGATCACACTATCTATTTTGATATCTGTAGCGATGACAAGTTGTGGTTGCCCACAGAATCCCCATTGTTGTTCCACTCAGATCCACACCTGGGAATCTCGTTATTATGACATCACTCAAGACTTTAGTGCCTGTCATTAGGGGAATTTTGATGTCTAAAATGGGCTTCCTAAGGAAATTATAAAATAATAGTGGAAATAATAAAATAAGATTAGCGTACATCACCAAATTTTAGAGGGAAAAAGTAAAAAATATTTTTTCAACTCATATTTTCAACTTATCTCCCAATGCGTTTACTCAAATTTCGAGTGGAAACACTCGTTGGATGTAGAATTTGATTCCTCATCCAAGGAGTACCCATGTTTCATACTTTCGATGGACCTTGCTACATGAAAAATGAGAAATACATGAAAAAATTTATTACAATAATGTTTTTTCATGTATTTATTATTTTTCATGTAGCAGAGTCCACAAAAGTATGCAACATGGGTACTCCTTGGATGAGGAATTAAATTTTGCATCCAACGAGTACCCCCAATTGAAATTAGAGTAAAACCTTAGGGAAATAAGTTGAAAATACGAGTTGAAAAAATATTTTTATTATTTTAATATTTTTTAATCCTTTTACCTTTTTACTCCAAAAATGGTGAATCATCCCCCATGGTTGACATCATCATTTTGAATCCTATTGGTTCTTATGAAGTTTATTTTGGTTGTATATTTTTCTTAGGAGTCCGATTTTAGACCTCAAAATTCCCCTAATGTTTGGCTGCAGGCCCAAAAATATTTCTCCATCATAGTTGAGACCAACACCTGGGCCACTCGAAGCTTCATCCTATCGGCTCACATGCAACCACTGAACCAACCTTCAGTTCGCCATTATCAACACACTCTCATTAGAGAGTCCATTATTGATTCAAGATCTTTTGCTTATAGATGTGTTAAAGAATTACATGCATAAATTGTAGCTTAACATAGAAAACTTAATGTGCACATGAGAGAAGAGGAGAAACACATAAAGCATGAAAGAAGAAAACAAGACTTGATAACAGAGTTCATCTAACTTGGTCTATGTCTTTGGGCCTTGCTCGATTAATGGGGAGGTCTTCATTCATTAAGTGGCATGAGAAAGAAGAGTACAAGCATCAGTTACAAAAAAAGGAGTTTTATACCTCCATACTAAAAAATGGCCAAAAAATTCAGAACTCTGATGGAGAAATGGACAATGCCATTGCGTTCGTGGCATCGAGAAATGCTGAAACCATATAAAATTTGTCAAAATCTGACAAAGTGAAATTTCGGCCCTCCTGCAAAATTTTTCCTTGAACTGCGTGCACTGCCTCCTCTGCCTAGGCGCACTGATAAACTGTGTTTAAATATAAATTGTGGTGGCAGATTTCTCAATAAGTTTATTGGTGGAGTTGTTTTGAACTCAGTTTGTTACGGAGGAGGTCGGGCGGTCAAACCCCGCCTCCTCCTTTTTTTACATGATGAAAATCTTTAATGGGGAGGGAGGTTGGGCTAGGCCCACCTTGGGTGGCCTACCCACCTCACCTATCCCCTCTCCACGGCCCGTATCCCTCCTTTAATGGTGGTTGTGGTATTTTTTTGGGCGTGGTTGGGTCCATGCCCCAAGGGCCAGCCCACCACCCACTATATATAGAACAATGTCGTGGTGTGGGTTGTGGGGTGGCGGGGTCATGGCTGCCCACCCCGTTTGTTTATTGTTGGTTCTGTGGGAGGGGCCGAGGGTCATGGCCTGCCCCTCCACCAATATGTTGGTTGTTATGTGGATAGAGTTGGGGTGGCGGGGTTGGTGGCCCGCCACCCCTTTTTATATATATATATATATAGATATAGATATAGATATATCTATATCTATATCTATATCTATATCTATATCTATATCTATATATATATATATATATATATATATATATATATATATATATATTGTTATAATAACCAAATTGTGCATTTTTTAAAATTCGGTTTTTGACCGAAGGAGTCGTTTTAACCAGGAAACAATTTCGCTCAAAATCTGGCCGGAGTTGGTTGGATTCCGTCTGCTAGAAAAGTTCAAATTGTGTCCTTGTTAATCCTGCCCAGTCAGCAAAAAGTCAACCCAACTTTGACTGCCTTTATCTCCTTCATCCGGACTCGGATTGGAGTGTCGTTCACACGGTTGTAATTAGGGCGACGAGCACTTTGATCCGATGTCAAGTTCATCATCTTCCTGCCACTTTGAATTTTGAGCCTTTTCCATGCCACTAGTGTCTAGAGATCTACCTGTAACAATCCTCCCCATTGAGGGGCTTTTGGACCGCCAAAAGCTTTATCAGTCAATTGGAAAGTGAGGGAATTCTTCCCTCACTCTTTCTTTTTCCATCCATTTTTCTTTGCTAGGGTGCATCCCCTTGAAACCAACTCGAAGGTATTGCACATCTCCCCATTATGAAGTCCTGGTTCTTCTGTCAAGGATGATGTCTTCAGGTAACTCAACAAGATACTCTGGTTCAAAGTCATCAACTACAAGAACTGTCCCCACTCTTCGGTGTCCATAATCAATGGTGGCTCATACAGTTTTAAGTTTTCCACATTCACTACGGAGTACATTTGCATATATATCAGCAAATAAAAATGGAAGGCATTGTTTCCAATCTTCTCCAAGATGGTGAATGGACCATACCAGATTGGTTGCAACTTCTTCCCTTCTCCCTTCATCCTGTCCTTGCTGATATCGAACCACACTTTATCACCCACTTGAAATTGATGGTCGACTCGGTGTTTGTCATGTCGAGCCTTGTACCGGGCTAGACTTTTCTCCAACTGCTCCTGTACTACTTGGTGGATCAACTGGATCTACTGAATGAATCGCTACGCTTTGTCCCTGTCATCACATCCATTGGAGCCATCATGGAAAATTTTAGGGGCGAATGTTCGCCCTTTGGCGAAATTAAGGGGTTTTAAATTTTTAGTGGGCGAATATTTTGTATCATAGTAAATTTTTACAAATCACCTCAAATAGCCCACCTTATTTTAAGGGAGAGGGTAAAAAAGGTAAATTTAGCCCTTGAAATTAGGAGTTACAACCTTCCATTTGCCCTAATTTTCAAGAATAAGTTTTATTTAACCTTCCATTCGCCCTAATTTTCAAGAATATGTTTTATTTAAGTGAATCCCATGGGCCAAATACCATATTTATAAAAGAGGTATGGTAAATTAATAAAAATATAAATAAATGAGAGGTATGGTAAATAAATAAAACATTTTTTATACTTACTGCATAAGTCACCTTATACACATGCAAGGGTGTAAACAAATAAAAATATAAGTAAAGTGGAGGTATGGTAAATAAATAAAATGTCTTTTTATACTTACTCAAAAGGTATGGTAAATAAATAAAACGTCTTTTTATACTTACTCAAAAGGTATGGTAAATAAATAAAAATATAAATAAACTAGAGGTATGGTAAATAAATAAAAGCTCTTTTTATATTTAGTCCATAACCCTCTTTCTATTTATGAAGGCTCAAAAAAGAGGTTTTATTTAAGTGAATCTTATGGGCCAAATACCATATTTGTAAAAGAGGTATGGTAAATTAATAAAAATATAAATAAACGAGAGGTATAGTAAACAAATAAAACATTTTTTTATGTTTACTCCATAAGTCACCTTATATTTACGAACACTCAAAAATGCGTTATATTTAGGTGAAACCTATGGGCAAAATACTATGGCACAAATACCATGTGCTAGATTATTATTAATACCATGCAAAAAAAATTACTAACCCTAATATTAGTATTAATAAAAATAAAAATGGCACATGGTATTGACCCATGGTATTCACTTGGAATGTAGCCTATTTAAATGGGGGAATTAAACCAGCATAGATCCATCTTTACTCTGGATCTACTAACCCCCCAGAGGTATCAAATATCGTGATACGCAAACATAGAGTGAAAAAATATTTGATCCCTCTCGGGGCTTGGTGGATCAAGTGTAAAAATGGATGTTGTAATTTAATATGTTAAACATTTTAGCTTGGTTAAAATAAAAATCAACTATCAATTTTACTAATAATAATTTTTAAGCTCCAGGTTTATGATAACCCATGGTATTGACCCATGGTAATACCATGGTATTCATGTGAGCATAGACTATTTAAAGGGGAAATTCTATCATCTTAGATCCATCTTAATTCTGGGTCTACCAAGTGCTCAGAGGGATAAATAGATTTCATCCCCCTAAGAGTGGTAGATGTGGAGTTAAGATGGAGATAGGTTGGTTTTTATGATAATGAAGATACTAAATAGACTTAGGAAATTGTATTGTAAAAACATCTTAAGGTGAATGGTTAAAGCATAGACATTAGACAAGTATATTTGTATACCTCTGTTTTAACCTGAAACAAATCCAGGGCTAAAAGGAATGGATTGATTGCACTAGTCATCCTTCTATAACTTTCCAACATAGGCTGGAGTAAACAGATTGTAATTTGGGTAATTTTTCTAACTGCAAATAGGAACATACTTGTGTATTCGCAGGGTGGCTACGAGGTCCCTAGAAGTGATGAATTTGAATTTTTCTTGGTTTTATATATAGTATTAGGTTTTTTCTCATACGGGTGAATTTTATCCTACACCCACTAGGTTATCGATACGTAATTTCGGTAAATTTGATTTCAAAAGATATTTTAAAGAAATGCAACGATTTCATTTGTGTATTCAATAAACACAATATTCTAATGGAATTCTGCATTTGTGGTTTACCTATACAGATATCGATACGTAATTTCGGTAAATTTGATTTCAAAAGATATTTTAAAGAAATGCAACGATTTCATTTGTGTATTCAATAAACACAATATTCTAATGGAATTCTGCATTTGTGGTTTACCTATACAGATTCCATGGAGAAGTATTAGTGGTGTGACATCAATTGTCCTCAAGCAGAGGCTTTAGTTTTACTCTTTTCTGGAGGCAAATACTTTCTTCCAACATTTTTGAGTTCCATGAAAAATTTGAAAGTCCTAATAGTATTCAATTATGGGTTCAAGAGAGACATAGTATTCAATTATGGGTTAAAGAGATCCACACTGAATGATCTATCAGCCTTATCTTCACTTAATTTAAGACTATTCACTTGGAGAGGCTGCATGTGCCCCCACTTCAAGAGCATAGTAAAGTGACGTAGAACTTAGAGAAGCTATCTTTAAGCTTTTAGTGAAGATTGGAAAAATGTTTGGGTTCAATAACACCCAGTTGATCATTAAGCTTCCAATAATGCTAGATTTTAACCTGGAGCACTTTTTTGATTTGGAGTAGATGCCCCCTCGTATTTGTGACACATCTTCAGTTGTGAATTGGACTATTACTAACTGTCATTTCCTTCGAAAGTTACCTAATGACTTGGGGAACCTCAACTCTTTAAGAATGTTAAGGAAGGAAACAAAGTACATTATGCTAAGTTCTATTCTGCTTTTCAAGATTTTATTGGATATCTACAATGTTTCAGGTAGGAAATTACATTCTGTTAATGAAAATTTGTCTTGATAGAAAGGCCCAATTTCAAATTCTAATGCTTTCAAAAAACATTGTATAACTGTAATGTTTCTAAAAGGAAAGCATATTTTTTCAATTTAAGTATCATGATCCCATATTCCAACTTATTTTTCAATAACCCATTAGGCTTGTTAGCTTTGAATAAATCCATGTCTTTTGATAAGATCCTCTTCCAAATTAGAACGCAGTTTCCTTATGGCAATAACCACATACAATGTCTTAATTTTGTTATTGAGAAAATAGAGGTTGTGAAACAAGCCTGTGCCATACAAGGACTTGATTCATTGATTATGTATCAATTATGGCTCTTGATGTAACAATGTCTTGATTTTGTTGCTTGAAAATAGAGGTTATGCTTTACTATTTCACAGAATTTCTTACAATATTTCCATAAGTATTGATTTGTAATCTTAGTCACCGAGGGACAACAATAATGACAAAGGTAATATTCCATGGTTTGAAGTTCCCTTCTTACTAAATATTTAAATATATCACCACAATTTAACTATTAGTTAAAGGAATTGTATTTGATTTGTAAACAATTCATTGCCTGATTTATAGATTTTGATTTTTTCCCTTTTTTATTTTTTTCTCAGATTTGGTATGAGATATCTTCCAAGATTTTGGTTCCCTAGTTTCCCCACCATAGCTACGAGGTTCAGATGCTATCATTAAATATTCTCGGAACGTTACAACTTGTCCAGTAAGTGTGCTTTGAAACATTGTTGTTGCTTTTCCATGGTGTTAATGCAAATAAGCACTGCAACTAGTGCCATTATTTAGATTAAGTGCCGAAATCTAGATGGTATTGTAATGATGGAGTGATTGTTTTCTAGCTACTAAGGCCATATGCATTTTTATCTCTTATGTTATCCTGAGATATTCAAATTTAGAATAAGAATTGAGGTCTCATTTCCACTGTAGATTGCAATCAGTTTCTTGAACATAATATATAGTAGATTATCTTTTACTAATCAACTGTGGATGTGATCCCTCGCAGGAAAGGAAATTCAAAGTGACTTTGATTTCAAATTGATTTGTCAAAACATCCACACAGGAAAGGAGATTCAAAGTGACACTGATTTCACACTGATTTGTCAAAATGGAGGCAAGAGGAAAGGAAACTTTGAATTCAGCAATGCTCTTAATTTCATATGTACATGCACAGACATATTAGTAGAAAATATTGAAGGGTTGCCTAAGTAATATTTTCCATTCCACTACATTCTTTACAGCTTGTAAATAAATAACTCGGAACAATTCATTATACTACTTGTTATTCTTTATTAATCAGTGGTTAAGATTTTGATATTGACTGGCTAAGATTTTTCTTCCTTCTGTGAAATTGTGTGTTCTATAATGCTTCTTTTCCATTCACTATGTATAGCATATAAAGTGTGTCTAATGGAGTAGGAATATTGGAAAGTCTTGTGATCCTTGAACTATGTTACAAGGCAGAAACCCAATGGGGTAGGGTAGGTGCATCCCCACAAAGGGGTCACAAATACCAAAGTTGGTATTGGCTAGTGCCTTGAGCTAGAAAATTTCCTTTACCCTTGTATTAACAGTGAATCTGGAGAGGATTCTAATATTATCTTCATAAGATTTATATCAGTTAATATTGATGAATAAAATTCATGAGACATGAGCTAGGATGTCGTTGCAAGGTGGTTGTTGATTATTGGAAGCTACGATGGCCATTATGTCAGGCTAGGTGGTCGCACCTCCTTGATCATGAGCACGATTGTGATCAAGATGGAAGACTTCATAGTCTAGATTGATTGTTTAGTAGTGATAGTTAGTGGGCTTATTCACAAAAGTTTCTATTTCACTAATCCTTTTTATAGAGTTGTCAAATTCAATTTCCAAAGGTTTTAATTACACTATAGAGTTGAGTTCTAAGAGAGTTGTGATTCATAGTGTTAAGTATAGTAGCTATGACACTTGAATGAAGACAAGCATAGTAGAGGTATCAGACTCTGTTATAAGCTTACCTGCATATTATAAGGGACTTGGTTGGCTTTTTTATAATTTTATAAACAAGTTCCATGTCATGGAAATGTGAAAAAAAAAAGTGATATTGCCACCATCTGGATCTTGTCATATATGGTTTTATACTTTTTCAAAAATTCTCTAAGAGTTCACAATGCTAAGATTCACTAGGACTTTACAAAGTTTTATTATTTATTGAAAGACTCGCCAAGATCTTACAATATTTTATAATTGAGTAAAATATTCGCCATGCCTGGTGAGAGATTTGCCAAAAAATTATATATACATATTATATTATTGATAAAATAGCCTTCCATTTTTCCTATATACCATGGAGATTCGCCCATTTATTATACATATAAATTTAGGGGGGGTTCTTAAAATTTTCCCTGGGAGCCATCTTCCCTTCCAAAGACCATATCAAAAGGGTCTTTTGGCAGGTAGCCAAAACATGTCTCAAATGGTGAAAAATGCGTAGATGAGTGCACTACTCGATTGTAGGAATCTTTCACATATGTAAGATGCTCATCCCACAATTTAGGATGTTTCCCATAATAGCCTCGCAACAAGTGTACCACGATGCAGTTGACAACCTTTGTTTGTCTGTCAGTCTGTGGATGAAATGTCGTGCTTCTTTTCAACTTGGTGTCCATCATCTTCCACAAGCTGGTCCAAAACTCTCCGAGAAAGCGAGAGTCCTGATCTGACACAATTGATGTGGGCAACCCAAAATGGACCCAAACATGCTAAAAGAAAAGATAAGCAATCTACTCTGCAATGATCTGCTTTTTACAAGGCATTAAAATACACATCTTACTAAAACGGTCAACGACGACATACAAATAGTCATGACTTTTTCTAGACAAAGGCAAACCTCCTACAAAATCCATTGACACACTTTCCCATGGACGACTCGGAATAGGGAGTGGTGTGTAGAGCCCGAGTTTTCTATTAGAGGGCTTTGAAACAGAACACATCACACATCCCTTTACATAGCGAGTCACAATGTTCTTCATATGAGGCCAAAAACAAAATCTTTGTACATGACACAAAGTTTTTTCAATACCAAAATGACCAGACACAAGGGAGGTGTGGGCCTCCCGGATTACATGTACCCTTTCTCCTGTGGGTATGCACAATTTTCCAAGGTGATACAACAGTTTCCCCTGCAAGTGATAGTTGTCCACTTATGAACCATGGGTTAGTTTTGCATAAATCTCCTTAAAGTCATCATCATTAGCATATTGTTTAGCATAACTTTCAAAATATAATAAAGCATTATGCAAAATAATAGAAGCAGAAATAGGAGGGCGAGATAGCATATCGACCACTTTGTTGCTAGTGCCCTTCTTATACTTTATTACCAGATGAAACTGCTGAAGAAAACCCATCCACCTGAAATGACGAGATTGTTGCAACTTGGTTTGTGACTGAAGATACTGCAAGGGCTGATGATTTGTATGGATGATGGTCTCCTTGCCCATCAGGAAGTGTTTCCACTTTTTTACACTCTGGACCAAGGCATATAACTCCTTGTCATAAGTGGGATAGTTTATCATAGCCTGAGAGAACTTATCTGAATGGTAACATATTGACTTCTTTTGCTGCATCAGTACAACTCCCATGGCATATCCGCTAGCGTCTGTTTCGATCTCGAATCACTATTGGAGATCGGGTAAGGCCAAGACCGGTGTGGTGCTGATATTTTCTTTCAATGTTTCGAAGGACTTATGCTGCTTTCCTCCCCATTGAAAGACTTGCTTTACACTTGTTAATGCGTGTAAAGGTGCTGCAATAATAGAGAAATTGGCAATAAATCTCCTCCAATATTGTACTACACCCAAAAAGCTACGAACCTCGGTTACACTAGTAGGCTTAGGCCAATTTACAATTGCTTCAACTTTAGAAGGATCAATTTTTAGCTGACCATGACCAACAATATGACCTAGGTAAACCAAAGAGGTTTTTACAAACTCACACTTTGTCAATTTTACAAAGAGTTTTTCATTTTTCAATACATCAAGCACTTTCTTCACATGGCATACATGTTCATTCCAATTTTTACTAAATACAAGAATATCATCTAGATATACAAGAACAAATTCATCAATGAAAGGCCTAAAGAGATCATTCATGACCCTCATGAAAGTGGCTGGAGTGTTGCAAAGTCCGAATGGCATCACCATCCATTTGAACAACCCCTGTTTGGTCTTGAAGGCGGTTTTCCACACATCCTGCTCTGCAATTCGGACCTGGTGATAACCACTACACAAATCCAATTTGGTGAAATAGATACCATTCTTTAACTGATCTGGTAAGTCATCAATGCATGGAAGAGGGTAACGAGGAAGACACTCATCTATTGAACTAGTGCCTTCATGTGATTCAGAATTAACATGAGGTGTAAGAGTACCTTTTGTTCCTACTGCTGTGATCAGTGCTTCATCTCCGGAATCAGATCCAAGGTCTTGCTACATAGTTGCCATTGTCTTCTGCTTGCCTTTTCCTCCATATTTCTTTGGTCTATTTTCTGGGTATTGTTTCCAACAATGATCGTCATCATGACCTTCCTTTTTGGAGTAAGTGCAATGAGGTATTTCTCCTTCATCTTTCTTGGTTGATGTCATCCTCTTCTCCTTTCCTTTTCCTTTCACTTTGGATTTTCCATTTGGAGATTTGAAAGGCGGTTTCTTGAAATGATCATCTCTTTCATTTTTTCCCATATTCTCAAGATGAATGGCCTTTACACTGGCCGAGTCAATAGTAGTTAGTTCAAACAATAATAATGAATGTCTAAGGTAACTATGTAATGATCCAATATACTTAGTTACTACTCCAGGTGAGTCAAGTGTAATGCCCAAATTAAGTGCTTGTTTTCTAAATTCCTCTATAAAGCTTTGAACATCCTGACCTCTGCCTTACCTTAAGTATTGCCAATCCATTAAGGCTTTTTGTTTGTAACCCAAGGGATAAAATTGTTACTTTAATGCAAAAATGAAACTAAGCCATGAGGAAAGAAGGTTACCCACACTCTTACTACTTCGCAATTTTGTCTCCCACCAAACGAGAGTGATGCTACTCAGCCGAAGAGAGGCCAACTGAATCTTTGCCTCGTCCTCTTTGATCTGTTGAATCCTGTAGTAGATTTCAATATGCCTAATCCAATTATTAAGCTTTTCTCCATTACTTTCACCGTTAAACATGGGAAGATCAAATTTTACATCTAATTTAAAGAAAGGTTTCTTAGATGCATCCCTTGAATTTCTATGATGATGGTGATGAGAGGAAGAAGAACTTTCACTCGTGGAAGGAGAAGGAGGGGGTTTGTCTTCACCATTTCCATGCACTGAACCTTGTTCTTCTGCCTTTTTCCCTTCTACTTTCTCTAGTGTTGAAAGAAACTGGCCTACATTTTTTCCATTACATAGAAGGTTTTGTGGAAATTGATCTCCTCTTCATAACGAGCCTCTTCATATGCCATGTTTCTCCTTCGATGTGCATGCCCCGCTTCGGGATCGAAAGACTTTAGTTTTGTTCGCCTCTTCGGAGCCTATTTCTTGTTAGCATACAAACATGCAATTCACATCTAAAAAGACCTACTCTGATACCACTTGATCCAAGATATTTTGCTTATAGATGTGTTAAAGAATTACATGCATAAAGTGTAGCTTAACTTATAAAACTTAATGTGCACATGAGAGAAGAGGAGAAACACATAAAGCATGAAAGAAGACAACAAGACTTGATAACGTATTTCATCCGACTTGGACTGTGTCTCCGGGCCCTGATCGATCAATGGGGATGCCTTCATTCATTAAATGGCATGAGAAAGAAGAGTACAAGAATCAGTTACAAAAAAAGGAGTTTTATACCTCCATACAGAAAAATGGCTGAAAAATGCATAACTTTGATGGAGAAACAAACAGCGCCATTGCATTCATGGCATCGAGAAATGTTGAAACCATATAAAATTTGTCAATATCTGACAAAGTGAAATTTCGGCCCTCCTGCAGAACTCTGCCTCGAACTGCGTGCACTGCCTCCTCTGCCTAGGCGCACTGATAAACTACGTTTAAATATAAATTGTGGTGGCAGATTTCTCAATAAGTCCGTTGGCAGAGTTGGTTTGAACTCAGTTTCTTACGGAGGAGGTCGGGTGGTCAAACCCTGCCTCCTTTTTTTACATGATGAAAATCTTTAATGGGGAGGGAGGTTGGGTTGGGCCCGCCTTGGGCGGCCCGCCCACCTCACCTATCCCCTCTTTGCGGCCTGTATCCCTCCTTTAATTGCGGTTGTGGTATGTTTTTGGGCGTGGTTGGGTCTGTGCCCCAAGGGCCGGCCCACCACCCACTATATATAGAACAACGTCGTGGTGTGGGTTGTGGGGTGGCGAGGTCATGGCCGCCCACCCCGTTTGTTTATTGTTGGTTCCATGGGAGGGGCTGGGGGTCATGGCCCGCCCCTCCACCAATGCGTTGACTGTTACATGGATAGAGTTGGGGTGGCGGGGTTGGTGGCCTGCCACCCCTTTAGATATATATATATATATATATATATATATATATATATATATATATATATATATATATATATATATATATATATATATATATATATATATATATATATATATATTGTTATAATAACCAAACTGTGCATTTTTTAAAATTCGGTTTTTGATCGAAGGAGTCATTTTAACCAGGCAACAATTTTGCCTGGAATCTGGCTGGAGTTGGTCGGATTCCATCCACCAGAAAAGTTCAAATTGTGTCCTTGTTAATCCTGCCCAGTCACCAAAAAGTCAACCCAACTTTGACTGTCTCTATCTCCTTCATCTGGACTCGGATTGGAGTGTCATTTGCACCGTTGGAATCAAGGTGACAAGCACTTTGATTCGATGTCAAGTTCATCGTCTTCCCACCACTTTGAATTTTGAGCCTTTTCCATGCCAATGGTGTTTGGAGATCCACCTGAATCAATTATCAACACACTCTCGTTAGAGAGTCCAAGTTAACCTTGACAACAAAGGCGCCCCTCGGAAGCAAAAACTTGGACCATGGCTCTGATACCAAATGTTAAAAAAAATTACTTCAAAGATAATAAATAATTACTAAGAGGAATGAATATAAAATAACCAACAACAAAACACATAAAAAATAAACACAATATTTAACTGGAAAAACACCATCTCCGGGGAGAACCCAACCCAATGAAATTTCATTAGCCTTGGCCAAAACCCTGGCCAACCCGGCCAAGTGAGCCTTCACTGCTCACACCCCTTTCCTACATTAAAATGAAGTCTTCCCAGCCTTTTATAGGCTCCATTACATGCAATACCATGGGTACACTATACCATGTGTCCAAAAACCACTACTATTTACCCTGCTCAACTTTGAATCTATCTTGAGTCCAGTTTACTAACATAACTGCTTGGTGCTAAATTTTTTACCAAGCTAGATCTCCACTCGGGGTATCACCAAATATGAATGAAGGAATTTGACATTCCCAAGAAAACCTTCCAAACTCATGAAATCCATTATGAATTCATAGTCATTCCATTTGGTCTCTGTAATGGTCCATCCACTTTTCAGAGCCTCATGAACCACCTTCTGAAACCATATCTCAGAAAATTTGTCTTGGTCCTTTTCGATGCCATCCTCATCTACAACATAACATGGGACAAACACCTTTAGCATGTTAACCAGATATTACAATTGCCCCAAGATCACAAATTGTTTGTCAAATTATCCAAGTGCTCCTTTGGCATGGAAGAAGTAGAGTATTTGGAATACATTATGGATTGTGACGGAGTGAGGGTTGATATGAAAAAGATCCAGGTAATGCAAGATTTGCCCCAACAAAAAACCTTGAAGATTTTGCAGGGATTCTTGGGTCTCATGGGCTACTATCGCAAAATTTTTCAAAAATATGGACGCATTGCCTGACCCCTCACTAATATTTTCAAGAAAATTTTCATTTATCTGGACTGATGCAGCTCAGTAAGCCTTCTTGGCTCTCAAACAGACCATGTGCTCCACTCCAGTATTGGCCTTACCTAACTTCACCAAATCTTTTGTGATTGAATGTGATGCTTCAGGTATGGGCAATGGAGCAGTATTAATGAAGCAAGGTAGACCATTGGCTTTCACTAGTCAACAACTCAGTGGAAAGCATCTGGGTCAATCTACATATGAGAAAGAAATGATGGCCATCTTACATGTAGTAGACACTTGGTGACCATACTTATTGGGGCGTCATTTCCAAATCCGCACTGACCATCATAGCCTAAAATATTTTCTAGAGCAACGTCTATTGTCGCCACAATAAAATAATTAGCTTGCAAAAATGTTGGGATATGATTATGAGATAATTTACAAGAATGGGCATGACAATGTAGTGGTTGATGTATATCATGATAGTTTGAGGACAAGGGAACCCTGATATCCCTCTCTCTACCCATACTAGATTGGATTGAAGAAGCCCATCACGAATGGTTCTCCCACCCTTATCTGTCCTAGCTCATTAACAAATTATGAGCAAATCCTAATTACTTAGAGCATTACTCTTGGAAGGATGAGGTTCTCCACTATAATGATAGGGTGGTGTTGGCCCCAATATTCACCCTCAAGCCCTGCATATTGAAAGAGTCGCACTCCTCTCCCGTTGTTGGACATTCAGTATTTCAGAAGACTTACGCACACGTACATTGCTCTTTCTTTCGGACCAACATGAAGCATGACATTCTTACTTTTTTAGTTGAATGAAAAGTATGCCAATGCAACAAAGGGGAAATGATCAAGTTTTCGAGAACCTTACAACCCTTTCCACTCCCTGCTTCCATCTGGACAGATGTTTCAATGGATTTCATTACATGTCTCCCAAAGTCAGGAAATAAAACTGTCATCATAGTGCTTGTTGACATACTTTCCAAATATGCTCATTTTTGCTTTCTCCCGCAACCATTTATGATCCAGGTGGATATTGGTGGCCACCCGCCTATTCTACCTAGACCCCCCAGTCAATTTCATCGGTTTCTTTAATTGTAGCATAATTTACTATTTTTGGCAGTTTTTCAGGTCTTGAACTTCTAGAGCCGTTTTGAGGCCCTAAACGATGTTTGTTTTGGCAAAATTGCTTCGATGATTGCCAAGGTAGTTGTATCAACAGTTTTATTCCTCAGAGATATCTTTCCAACAAGGTATCATACACGTCAAACGGAGATAATATGACCAAGTTACGACCCTGGGAAGTTGGCTAGCCAACTAACCCCAACAGGGCCCATAAGCTCTTGGTGTTACATCTCCTCGGGTTAGGGCTTTGGTTGTTTAGGGTTTTTTCTCTTATTTTTCATTAATAAAAAGGCCCTTGAGCCTCATTTTAACTTAGTTCAGAGGCATGTAGCCGCCACATCTCTTCTCAGAGATAAGCTACCATCGTCTGAGCTATCTTATTTCCAATCTATTTGTAAACATAGTTCAATATTTTTATATTAATGAAATGAAGTGTTTTTCTGTTGCATCTCTGTGTTGATGATTATATCTGTAAGTTTTTGTGTTCCTGTTTAAATCCAGATCAATGGTATCAGAGCAGTCTGCTCTTTCTCTTTTTTTCTTTGCATGTCCCCAACGAGGTCGGGATATAAGGAGTTAGGTCTCGATCTGGTTGAACGTTTGCAAACCCCGACAGCTACCCATGTGGGAAGAAAAGAAAGAAAACTTAGGGGGCAGGATATCCTATCAAAATCTTGCTCGAAGAAACCCTCCAGTGACAAAGGAACGCGATGATGGACGACTTTTCCCATATCCTTCAGCGGCTACCCAAGGGCAACGCATCTACTTCCAGCAACTACTCTGGAAGTGCCACACCCTTTAAGGTACAAGTTAACTTTGACATTCCCATATTTGAGGGTCATATAGATGTAGATGCCATAGATAAATGGTTAAATTTGATAGAAGGATATTTTTCTGTTCATGATTTTTCCAGTCGGGAAAATACCACTTTCGCACTTCTCAAAGTCACCCCCTACGTTAAGGACTGGTGGGAAACCTACTGTGAGCAGAAGGACAAATGGGAACCCTCACTATTTTTAGCCATGCCCACTTGGAATTCATTTTGGGATGCCATCAAGGAGCAGTACTACCCTGTTGGGAGCTATGAGGATAAATACATAAAGTGGACCATGCTGCGGCAGGGAAGAGACCGAGATGTGTCAGGGTTTACCAATGTTTTTCATACCCTTTGCACGAAGTTGGGTATCAAGGATTCAAAGAAACATTTGATACTCAATTATTGTGGTTTCCTACACAGGTACATAGGAACCCCCGAGAAGGGTTCGTTCACACAACAGAAGCAGGTGGATATGGTCATGAAAGAATACATGAACATCTTCTCCTCACCCACAGGGGTATCGTTGCACTATCAGGTCAAGCATTCTTTCGATCTAACTCCTGAAGCCCCTCTACCCAACGGGTTGATATATCGCCACTCCATTGTGGAACATTCCAATTACAAGCAGCGATAGGATCAACATCGAGTGCCACACAAGTTTAAGGTGGGCGACAAATTCTAGTTGCATTTGCAGAAAGAATGCCTTACAAGAGCCCATCGAAAGCTCAGACCACTCCGATATGGTCCTTACACCATTACCAAGGTTGTGGGATACAATTCTGTGGAGTGCAGCATTCCCCCATTCCTTGTCTTGCACCCAATGTTCAATGTAGATTGCCTTCGGCCATACTTTCCACCATTGTTGGAAACATCTGATATTGCAGAACATCTCACACCAACGGAGCTCAACCTGGACTCCATGGTACATGAAAAAATTGATCAGATCATGGATGCACAGATCAAGAACACTCAACAACAGAGGATACAACTATATCGAGTTGTCAAAGCATGACAACTCCTTCACCAGGGCAAGTGGTTCACCAAGGACCAAGTTCAACAGAAATTTCCTCGCCTCATGGAGGCTCTGCACATAATGGGTACCATTGCTTCCTAAGGGGGAGGAATCATCCAGGTGGATATTGGTGGCCACCCACCTATTCTACCTAGACCCCCCAGTAAGTTTCATCTGTTTCCTTAATTGTAGCAGAATTTACTATTTTTGGCAGATTTTGGGTCTTGAACTTCGGAAGTCGTTTTGAGGCCCTAAACGATGTTTTTTTTGGAAAAATTACAATTAGTGATTTCTATGGCAATCACATTAGCAGTTGTAGTCCCCGGAGAGATCTTTCCAACGAGGTATCATATGCGTCAAACGAAGAGGAAGTTGGCTGCCCAACTAACCCCAACGGGCCCATGAACTCTTGGTGTTACATCTCCTCAAGTTAGGGTTTTGGTTGTTTAGGCTTTTTTCTCTTATTGTTACAACCCCGGGATGTTGGCTCCCCAACTAACCCCAATAGGGCCCATAAACTCTTGGTGTTACATCTCCTCGGGTTAGGGTTTTGGTTGTTTAGGGTTTTTTCTCTTATTGTTCAATAATGAAAAGGCCCTTGAGCCTCATTGTAACTCAGTGCAGAGGCATGTAATCGCCAGATCTCTTCTCAGAGGTAAGCTACCATTGCCTGAGCAATCTTATTTCCATTTTGTTTGTAAGCATAGTTCATTATTTTTCTATTAATGAATGAAGTGTTTTTCTGCTGCATCTCTGTGTTTATGATTATATCTGTAATTTTTTGTGTTCCTGTTTAAATCCGGATCAATTTACCCCATCATTGGTGGCTCAAGTTTTCATGGAAAAAATATTCAAACTCCATGGCATACCGACTTCCATTATGTCTGATCAAGACCCCACTTTCACCAGCAATTTTTGGTAGGAAATTTTCAAGCTACATGGCACACACCTCCAAATGAGTACAAACTATCATCCCCAAACCGATGGTCAAACAAAAGATGTCAACAAATATTTGGAGACCTATTTGCGGTGCTTCACCTCAAACAAGCAGCGTTAACGGGTACAATGGTTTCCTTTAGTTGAATGGTGGTATAATACTAACTATCATGAAACCACCAAGAGGACGCCCTATGAGGCATTGTATGGCCATATACCACCTTCACTAGCTTCTTATATCCCTGTATATTCCAACGTACAGTCAATTGATCAACTCCTATAGAACTGTGTCGCCATGATCACTCATCTCAAAGATAATCTACATCAAGCTCATAATCGAATGAAGCAATAGGTTGGCTGACACCATTCAGAGAGGTCATTTTAAGTAGGCAACCAGGTGTTCCTACAACTCCAACCTTATAAGCAAACCTCTCTTAAAGAAAAGGGCTGCTAGAAACTAGCCCCAAAATTCTATGGGCCTTATCAGGTACTGCAGCATATAGGAGCAATCGCTTACAATATAGCTCTGTTGACTACTTCAAAAATCCACCCAGTCTTACATGTATCCTGACTAAAGAAAGTTGTGGGGAAAAATTGCAGGGTTTAAACATGTCTTCCATAATTGGATGAGGAAGGTTCATTGTGGCTCTGACCTTAACATGTCCTCGATACTTGTGAAATACATCTTTGCGGCTGCATGATTAAGGATGTAGTATACCTAGGGGGGGATGTAATAGATCTGACTTACAAATATATGGGAATAGAAATATGCCCAGAAATAACAAGAGCTGAATATAGAAATGCTTCTCTTTATTAATCAAAACCCTTAAGGTAGGGTAACACCATACAATCACTCCTTAAGGAAGGAGAACACTCCACAAGCCATATGCTTGCCAATAAAATAATCCTTCACCTCTCTCCGTGGGGAGTCTCTAGCCTCTATATAGGCTTCATACATACAATACCCTAGGTCATTACCATGGGTCTTTCAATACCATGTATCTAATACAATCAGATTATCACATTATTCCTAAATACTTGTGGTCTCTTACATGATGCGAGTTAACCCCTTTATTTATTAACTATGACCCATCACATTATTACATTATTCCCTTGGGTACCTCCCTTTGTACCCCATAATATCCCCCTAGGTATACTACATTCCACCCCCCTTAAACATGTTTTGTCCCCGAAACATAAGAAGAACACAAATAATAAGATCTACTAAAAAGAGTAGTCCATTGGTACCATGCACGTGCATCTATCCATCCTAGAGACATATGATTACTCGATCTAGCCAGTGCCTTGCTTGCTTGAGATGGGAGTTGATCTTGGTGGTTCCTCTGTGTTCATGTGTTGTGGTTGGATCTTCGCACCTCTCTATCTATCATGCAGGGGTTTTTGTTCTTGTTGCTAATTTGTTGCCATCGTGTTGTTTGTTTTCTCACTGGGTGATGTGGGTGGTGATATGATGAAGTTTTAACCAATGGTGTATCTTTCTTTAATTTACCACCTAATGGAGCCTGATTGGTATTTGGTACATGTTGTGGCGCTTGCTGTTGTTTCTTATCTTCTAGTATTACTTCAACCACAAATTCCTCATCTAATGTGTCAGTCCCTAGAACATCTTCTGCTTCAACCTCCTTGGACTCTACCTGTTTATTGATGGAAATATCTTGTAATGTAATTTTCTTCTTTTTATACCAAAGCTTCAGGAATTTCTTCTGCACATTAATATTGATAATACCAACAGATTCCGTCCAAGGGTATCCTAAAACAACATCCACATTAGCCATATCTGAAGCATAAAAATTAGAATGTGATACATACTTATCCATAGAAATCTTCAAATCTTTATAAACTTACACCTGCTCATTATTAACCTGTGTGTGCTCCATTTGTTTGGCTGGGACTTGCAATCTTTTAGCCAATTGAACAATAATAAAATTATGCTTGCTATTAGGATTGATAGACAAAATTATCTTCTCTTTCTCAATACATCCATGAACCTATAATAAGGAGATATCATCATAAAATAACCCTTTCTGTGTTTCATTCTCCTATTGTGTAGCACGAGACCATTTGTCTAAAAATAGTTTTTCAAATTCTTCCTCTGAAAGTTTGGACGACTTCTTGCTGTCAAGTGAGCGCCACCATATGGCAGCCTCATCTTTCAAAAGAAGTCATGCTAAAGATCTCCAATATTTCCCAAATTCTGACTTTCCCATTTTAATGAATTCTTCAATAGTAGGGCCATCATCTTTTCCTGTAAAAATCGGCTCAGTAGAAGCCATGAAGTAGAATGAGGAAAAAAAAAATACCTACTTTATGAGGCAAATTTAAAATGGCCACAACTCGGTCAATATGGCTCAGAATTCTTATTATATCCTATTTTCAAAAATGGAACAACCATTATGCATCTTCCCATGTGTTAGAAATCCCAATCTTGGCACTCTGGAATTTCAGATTTGTGTTGCAACTGTCCCGTCATCTCAAAAATTTCTGAAAAAACGTTGATTTTAAATCAGCGATATCTCCCTCATCCGGAATCCAATTCAACCGATTTTTTTATTTAAATTGGAAAAATTTTCAAGAGGATCTCAGATATGTAATTAGTTTCTCAAAATTCCCCATAAAACCTGCAAAAATTGACTATAGATTCGTCGTCCATTCATTAGAAAAATTTCTGCAACACAGCTAATTTTAAATCAGCAATATCTCCCTCATCCGGACTCCGATTCGGCCAATATTTTTTTTTTTGAATTTGGGTATATTTTCACAAAGAATCCAGATCTTGAATTTGTTTCTGCAAATTTTCACTAGAATTTTAAGATCTGATTTGCAAACTCTCCGCCCTAAAAAATTCCTGCAAAAAATAAAAACAAAAATTCTCCCTGCTTTGCCCAAGAAAGTGCTCTGATACCACTTGTAATAGATCTGACCTGAAAATATATGAGAATAGAAATATTCCCAGAAATAACAGTAGTTGAATATAGAAATGCTTCTCTTTATTTGTTAGGTCCCTATAATACTAGTGATTCCCCCATTACTATTGTAGTTGTATCCCTTATTAATATTGTTGTGCCCCTATTGTCCCCATATTGTTATTACTGTGCCCCATAGAATCCCTCTATTATTATTTTTGTGCCTTTATATTATTATTGTTAGGTCGGCTTGGTTATATTGTGACCCCATAGACTCCTATATATAGAAAGGAGGTTTTGTCATTTGTATCATCCAAGAATTGTTCATTTATGTAATGTATAGGAGGTTGTCCCCTCGAAGAGGCTGACTTCTAAGGTGTTGAACTATCTTTTCTATCTTTTTGTGAGCTAGTTTCATAACATTTGGTATCAGAGCTTTGGATTCTAGGGTTTTGCTGCTCCAAATAGGTCATCGTGGAATTTGCGCTATAAATTTTTTTCTGCAACATTTCAGACGCTAAAAAAAACCCATTTGGGCCGAAATAGTTCTTAACCTCGGGTCCGAATTTCAGAGCTTTTCGCACTATATTTACAGAGATATGATCTGAGGAAGTTGGCATTTTTGCAGACTCCCAAATTACATTCCAAACAGGTGACCTGGGGAAAATCCTCATAACTTTTGTTTTGAGCATCAGATTAAAATTTCGTAAGAAGTTACAGAAAGATGACAAACTGCAATTTCCTGTGTATATTTTTTCGATCCGAAGGTCAAAAAAGTGACACGTGGCACTTCATACAAGTTCGCAAACGTTTGGAAGGATATCTTCATTGCTTTGTATCTGATAAACAGACACAATGGGTCAAATGGTTGCCTTTGGCTGAATGGTGGTATAACACTTCCTTCCATACTACAACAAAAATGACCCCATTTATGGCACTTTATGGATATTAGCCACCATCCATCACATCATATTTAAGAGAAACTTCTAAGGTTCAAGCAATGGAACATCACATCGAGCATCAACAACAAGTTCTCCTACTTTTAAAGGATAACCTCGTGTTGGCGCATAATAGAATGAAACAGTAGGCAGATCAACATCGCAGTGAAAGAAGTTTTGATGTAGGTGACTAGGTATTCCTACGGCTACAACCATATAAAAAAATGTCCCTCAAGCAAGCTAAGAAGGATAATAAATTATCACCAAAGTATTATGGTCTATACAAGGTGTTGCAAAAGATTGGTACTATGGCATACAAATTGGAGCTTCCTGCAGCTTCTCGAGTGCACCCAGTTTTCCATGTTTCATGTTTAAAGAAGGTTATAGGCGACAAGATCCCAGTTCAAACAATATTGCTAGAACTTGATGAGGAAGGAAAAATTATATTGGAATCGGAAGCAGTCACAGAAACAAGAACTCGACAGCTACGAAATTGATCAATTTCGGAGTATCTCATCAAGTGGAAGAACTTATCTGCTAAAGATTCCACATGGGAGGATGAGAATTTTATACAGAAGCATCCAAAACTACTTAAGCGTTGAGGACAACACTTTTTTGAAGGAGAGGGGCATGTTAGGTCCCTATAATACTAGTGATTCCCCCATTACCATTGTAGTTGTATCCCTTATTAATATTGTTGTGCCCCTATTTTCCCCATATTGTTATTATTGTGCCCCATAGAATCCCTCTATTGTTATTTTTGTGCCTTTATATTATTATTGTTAGGTTGTCTTGGTTATATTGTGACCCCATAGACTCCTATATATAGAAAGGAGGTTTTTTCATTTGTATCATCCAAGAATTGTTCATTTATGTAATGTAAAGGAGGTTGCCCCCTCGAAGAGGCTGAATTCTAAGGCGTTGATCTATCTTTTCTATTTTTGTGAGATGGTTTCATAACATTATTAATCAAAACCCTTAAGGTAGGGTAACACCATACAATCACTCCTTAAGGAAGGAGAACACTCCATAAGCCATATGATTGCCAATACAATAATCTTTCACCTCTCTCCATGGGGAGTCTCTAGCCTCTATATAGGCTTCATACATACAATACCCTAGGTCATTACCATGGGCCTTTCAATACCATGTATCTAATACAATGGGCTTATCACATTATTCCTAAGTACTTGTGGTTCCTTACATGATGTGGGTTATCCCCTTTATTTATTAACTATGGTCCATCAAATTATTACATTATTCCCTTTGAGTACCTCCCTCTGTACCCCATAATATCCCTCCTAGGTATACTACAAAGGAAGTCTTCATCAAGTGGAAAGACACCTCTCCAGAAGAAGTGACATGGGAACGAACCAATATTCTTCAACAGTTTCCGCAACTTCAGCGTTGAGGACAAGGCTGCTTTTGATGGGGGGGGGCATGTTAGGGTCAAACCATAACTCCCTTATCCATGTAATAAGCCTTGTTAGAGTCATAGTTAGTTAGTTGAGTCAATAAAGCCCGTAAGCGGTTATCCACATTAATAATAATTGTAAGTGGTTGACCCGCATTATAGAAAAGGGACCACAATTAGTTATAAATGGGCCATAGTTAATAAATAAAGTGGTTAACCTGTGTTATGCAAGGGACCACTAGTAGTTAGGGTTTTGGATGTCATAAAGCTATAAATAGTCTTAAATAACAAGGGAAGAAGTATTGAGTCTTATTGTAATTGAGCTCTGCTCTGTTGGAGGTTGCCCCCTCAAAGAGGCAAGTGAACATTGTATTCTGCTTCTGAATAATAAAATATCTTTGCAGCTTGTCTCATTTCATGTGATATTTCTATGTTTCAGACCATATTGTTTCATATTTCTGGTATTTTGGTTTTCTCACACATCAAGTGAGGAATGAAATTCTTCATCTAGAGGCAAAGGATTTTGGGGACCATTTATATTTCTCTAACTCTATGATTAGTGGCAACCACCTCAGGTGGATTTTTGACCGAGGGAAATTCAAAAAGAAGAGGCTCCACTTCTTTCATTCATTATCTATGGATCATTAGCTAGAAACATTTCTCCATATGGTCATTCACGATAAAAAAGTCAACAACTACAAGCTATTTGTAGGGCAAGAGGAAATCAAGAGAATTCTTTGGGATATTCGCTATAATTTGGATGATATCGTGGCCAGACCAACAAGGGTAGAGTGTTTTGTGGTGTCTATCTAAGATTTTGAGTCTGCTGCCCAGCTTGAAGTACCAACAATAAACAATGATCCATCTGGGATTTTGCCCCAAGGCAATTCTACTCACTCTCCCCAATCATCATTTTATATTAACAATTTATTAAGGATATTGCACTTATTTTGCAGTTGGTCATTATAGGTTTTTGTTCTAGTTTGTCATAACATGTTGATGGCATGTCACTTTGAAACATTGGCTATCATTTTTTTGTATGTTTTACTTATAGTAAAATGGATGCATTTTCATTGTAAATGGGTAATTGGCACAATACTACTCATAATGTCTTTGCAAGTTCTATCTTTCTAGTACTGATTTTTTAAAACTTTGTCAAGTCTTTGGGTAGTTAAATTATGGTACCTTACGACTTCATTGTTAGTAATGTTGAATCTTTGATCGACACATGTTGAAAATATGAGATCCAAAAATGCCTTTTTGATAAGAATAAGCTATCAATATGTTGAAGCCCCGAAAATCAGGTCTACAACAAGAGGGATACCCACCCGGTCTGCACCTTGAAAGCAGCTCCTTTTCTGTTTGGGATGGTGGATCCCACTAGGGATAATGGGACCAGTTTCCCAATTTGTTTGTGATGATGCTAAGGGTTGATGTTTCCTTTCCTAAAAGTTTCTAAATAAAATGCTTTTAGTCTAATATTAATCTAAAACATGCAATTTTATTCTAATAAGCAGAAACATCTAATTCTAAACTATCCCGGGACTAACTCTTCACTTATGCGATCTAAAATAGTTTCTAACAACAATTGGTAATAAATATCATTCAATTGCTACAAGAAAATAATTCATTAAAAATGAATTGTCTCGTATAAGAAATTAGTCGAAACAATTGTGAGAAACATATCGCATAATAAGTTATTCATACATTAAGCATAAACAGAATAATCACCACCGTACAAAAGTGCCAAATGATAACTTAAACATTCAAGCTTTCATATATAAACAACTGAACATAACATATTACTTGACACATAAGCATAAATCATTAAGAGATAAAATTACCATTGATAACAAGTCCTACTCATGAGCTTCAGCAATATAGATGTATCTTCTCATAATTCAACATCTACTAAAAGTACAGAAATGCATTTCAGTGGCAGACATTAAACACAGATATCAATAAATATCATTCCATTCATTCATCAAAACCTCCTCAGAGGGTGCAGAAGTGCATGCTCTAAAGAAATGTTTTTGACAAATTTCTAGACCCCTCTCTAAATGCATGAGAGGGGTTAAAATACTACTAACTAAAGACTAAAAATAGTTTATTACAAAAATATAGGAGGAGGTTTAAATGATCGTCCTCATCTAAGGCAAAAATAAATAAAAAATAAAACTAAAACTGTATCTGAAAATTAACTATGCATCTGTTCTCTAAGATCGCAAGCATTCAGCATCGGCTTCAGAAGCGTCGGTTGGCCGACCTCCGATTTTAGTTGTCCTATGAAAACAGAATCGGAAAGTGTTGGCCCTATCTTTTCGGCAGAGTTTGTGAGGCATTTCAGAGTCATACATTGACTGTGTGGTTTAACCAAATATTGCCAGTAAGGGTCTCAATTCAACTTAGTTAACTTCTTAATTGACTCAGCCCTTTCTTCAGCTCTCTGTCTCCAGCTTGTCTGTAGTTGCTATGATTTTGGGAGAAATCCTGGAGCAATTTCTGATATCAAGTTTGCTCTATGTAGATTTTCATTGACACAGTCAATGACATTGCTCGTTGTTGTTGCTGCTTCCTCTGCTGCCTGTTCTGCCTTTTTTATCTATGCATCCCACTATTTATGTGATTCATTGATCCTGAGTAACCCTGCTTTCTTGCCTTCTTCTGATTCCTGCCATTTCAAATAATCAGAAATCTTCTTATCAATTGAATGATAATCGAGTTGCAAATCCACGACTTGACTGGTAATTTTGTCGCTCATCTCGCAATGGGAACTCCATTGTGATATTCTTTGGCAGAGTGCCTCTTGTTGTTGCAAGAGTTGGTCATTCAAGGCAAGGGCTTCTGAGACAAATTCTGTGACTTTGGGGTCATCTTTATGCATTTCTAACATGGCCTGTAATTGATGTTCCTTTTCGGCCAAATTGCTTTGATACCCCAGCTGCATCTGTTGAAAGTCCTATTGTAATTTTTCCAATTTTTCTTCCGCTTCCTGGTTAGTACTAGCCTGCTATAACTGTTGCTACAAAAATAGAATTTTTTCTTCTTTATCCTTAAGCAATAACTGTACTTTAGACTCTTTATCAATAGTAGCAGAAGCATAGGCTCCTGCGATCTGGGATAACTTAGTCAAATTTTCTGTAGGATCAGTGGTAGGGTCTCGCCAAAGGACATCTAGCTGCTCTACCTCAGGTGAGAGCACGTTGTCTAATTTTCGTTTCTTTCTTTGTCTTCTTACCACTGCTTTGTGCTACGGACTGTAAAATACATCTAGAGGAGGAATCTCCTCTATCTTCAGCATGATTTCAGATGATGGGACTATGGGAATATGCTCCGTTTCTGGAGCATTGACAACTGTTTCAATGACCATTCCTGTCATTTTCTATGTTGTATTCTCAGGTGTCTTCATGTTTTTCTCCTCAGTATTGATCAATTCATTAAATGTTTCCCACTCTTTCTCCAGCTTAGTTCTCACTAGCTTTGGTGGCTGGATGAGGGGAGCGGGAACCTTCACCTGTGGTGTCGACAAAACTTGTTGCTCTGGGTGCTCTTTAGATTGGGTAGTATCCCTGACTGACCCTTCACTTTTATTATGGTCACTCTCTGACCGTTTAGACCATTCTGGTGATTCTTTTCCAGACTTAGACTTGGACTTGTTTGTCCCTGAGCTTCCACTTATACTGATGCTGGGAGTGGGCTCCCTTATTGGTTCTAAGCGCAACTTGTCCAAGGGGATGTTTGCTAATCTCCGCTCTCTGTAGAGTTTGAACTCTTGGAATTCCACTGGGCCAAATTGAATTTGGGCCATGTGCAAAATGTCTTTAAGTGTGCTCTTCTGCTGGAAGATGTCATCGAAGAGATCATCTTCTTTAGTGAATACCTTTATTTTGACAGCCATAGTAAAAAAATTTATGACATCAAAGGGATCGAATTGTCTCCCTGGAAATTTAAACAGTCGTAGACTCAGCATGTTGTCTACTTCTTTGAAAGCATGACCTAAATCAAACAGCGAAAAGGCCCCACAGGCCACAGGGAATTGCGGCCAGATGGCCTTTTTCTTGTCTTTCAATTCTTTGCTCATTCCTCCAACCCCGCAGGTTTGGTAGGCTATTTCACGGGCCATTAACTTATCAGGAACATACAATGGAAGTACATGAGGGGAAGCAATGCTTCCGAATACTCTGATGTAAGTGAAAAACTCTTCTCCGAACCATCTTCTGACAGGGAGAATATCAACTTCAGCTTCGGGGGAAAATCTTGGGGCATCTTTATTATACAACATTCTGTGAAGGGGTAACATAACTCCATGACAAATCCTGTAAAAATATGGGGTAAACTTGGAATCCCACAATTCCTTATGGTAGACCTGAATGGGCAAGGGATTCTGCATAGTCCACTTCCAACCCATTAGAGGAAATCTAGAAACAGAACAGATTGCATCCATGACATAAGCAGCTAAAAAGAAAGGAGGATAAATCCTCTAAGAGGGAGTTATTTTAGACCAGTAGTTCCAAATAGCCAAGGCTAAATTATCAGAAAATATCTGGGCCCAATCCATAATAGTGGTGTTGGTGGCCGCATCTAATAGGGGTAGCCACTCGGATGAAAACTTATTGATATCAGGCCTTCCAAATAGCCTACATAGCATAGCAGCAACAAAACAATACGGGGAGGAGAGGGAACCAGTACTGTACATACCATGTTTGTCCTTTTTTAATGGCTCTTCCTTTGCCGACCATATTTTTGTACATTCCGCCAAATCTTCATTTTCTTTGGTGAATTTCTCCACAAACTGCTTGTTGTAGCTAGCCTGCGGCTCTGGTAAATGATACATAAGTCTTAAATCCTGTGGGGTAAATGACCCAATAAGCTCCTGGCTTCGAGACTTGAATTGCCTGTCTGTTATATCAGCGTTGTCCAATACCCACTTGACCATGTCTGTATAGGGAAGTATCTTAGGCCTTGCTGCTATGCAGTGCAGGAATGAGCCTGCAAGTTCAGTAAGTGATGCTTTGGATGACCCACGCGCATCAGGTGTAACTGTAACTTCCATAACTCTAGGGTTTTCTTCTTCTAGCATACTGTACATGCCTTCCCAAGTGGATATGTCGGCTTCTCTAGTACAAGTGGTATAAGGGTGTCATCTCTATTTTCTCAGCAACTAGAGCTTTTCCCTTCTTTCCCATTACGTTCTATACACTGGTCTGTATGTTATTCTGCTTGCCGCTCCTGCAAGTTCACGAGTAAGGAATGAATAATGGTAAGTGATAAGGTGACAGGAAAGCTCTTAATTTCGACATCATATCAAATATATCAAACGACGTGAAACAACCTTTCGATCAGATGTAAATCTTTTCTCATAAATGATCATCAATAAACCACTAAGTTGACATTAATGCCCATAACTCGGTATCGGATTACGAGAAATATTTCATTGAATGATGAGCCCTGTTGATCTACGATAAAGCGATTTTGTGATTTGCTTCGCAATATCGCAGATCGCAATATCGCTAATCCTTCTCATTATCAATCATTTATTTCTTTATGCGATTGTGAGATGCGATTTGTGAGATGCTTTATCGCATATCGCAAGATCGAGATGTTTTATCTTAGGTGGTGCTTGCGACATATGAAATCTGTGAAATGCGATGAATCTATAAGGCACGCGATCTCGCATCATCGCGTTTTCGCAATTCCGAAAGTTTGTTTATATGATATCCTCCTTTACCCTTTTGTGATGCGATGTTTATTGTTAAGAGAACAATTTTATTTGAGACTTATCATAATACTTAAGTTTTTGGGTTTGCAAATGTTTTTCCTAAGCTTATGATAGTGTGTTTTATTCCAAGGGCAATATAGGTGCTAGTTTTTTATTTTTTAGAAGGGTCCCCATTTATTTAGTGTTATTACTAATACTAAATAAAAAGGGGGGTTGTTGCTGGCCACAACACAATATAATATTGATTATAAATAATAATAATATATTTACTAAACTTACAAAATATATATATATATATATATATATATCTATATATATATATATATATATATATATATATATTATATATATATATATATATATATATATATATATATATATAATTTCTCTCATATTCTTTTTGCTTAAGCAAGAGACTGTCCTTCTATTAACTTAGGTAAAAAAATATTTTACACATGTTACAACATATGCTAAGAGGCACAAACTACGACAAAGGGGAGCAAAAATACCCTAAATACCCAAAAAAAATCCTCCAAAAATCAGACAGATACAAGGCCCAGACTGTCCTACAACCAAGAGCGGGCAAGTGGATCCGAAGTCCACTCCCCAAAATTGATCGAAGATCTATCTTATAACAAGCCAACGGTCAAGATTCAACCCGCGTAGGGGCAAAGCCCCCAAAAAACCTAAAATTGCCCGATCAACACTGACCGTTGATCTTCTCCTTCTAATCCAATGGCTATAGTCCATATCGCGGCGCTTGAAAAGTCCGCTAAATACTGCGTGATGAAGGCAGTTTTCTTTGTCGGTCCTCCACCACGTGTTGCTCCCTGAGTGGAATTGCTAACTTTTCCTTAATACTGTCTTTGGTTTGGAAGGCGCCCGATGAAGGTGGTAAACCATTAGTGGTTTTATCCTTTCGGCCCCACCAACATGCACACCAAAAGGTGGTCGTTGATCTTCCCTCTCCAGATCTGACGGCCACAGACCATATCGAACCACACAACTGCTCACGAAAAACCCTAAAGTTGCACGATCAACGCTGACCGTTGATCTTTTCCTTCTGATCCAATGGCTGGAGTCCATATCGCGTGGCTTAAAAAGCCCACTGAATACCACGCGATGAAGGTGGTTTGCTTTTTCAGTCCTCCGCCACGTGTTGCTTCCTGAGTGGAATCGCTGGCTTTTCATTAAAACCGTCTTTGGTTTGGAAGGTGCCCAATGAAGGTGGTAAACCATTAGTGGTTTTATCCTTTCGGCCCCACCAACTTGCACACCAAAAGGTGGCTGTTAATCTTCCCTCTCCAGATCTGACGACCACAGACCAAAATAGACCACACAACTGCTCACGAAATACCCAACGATGAAGGCGGTAATCATTGTCCATCCACCTCCACGCGTCGCCTGCTGAATGGCATCGCTTGTCTTCCGGGAAAACTTCTCCCAGGTCAGAGGTTGCCCGAAGCAGGTGGTATGTCTCGGGCAGTTTTTGACCCCAGTAATCTCTTCCTTTGATGCCTTCGTCTTCCATGGAATCATTCCTCCTGTGAACAGATATCTTCTATCTCGATTACTGCCTCTGTTTCTAGAAGCTCCCTTAAAAACTGACAGTACATCTCTGCTGATAGGCCTTCTGAAGTGAACTTATCCATCGTTTTCATGAAGTAAAATTCTTTCTCTTGATTTTTCCTGATACTGTTGTCTGTCGCTGAGGGCTCGGGATGAGCATTCCTCCTTCAACCTGTCATCCGTTACCTCCTCCCACCAGCAGCACAAGTCGATATGCTTGTTTCATACCCCCTCATTGGCCAGCCAGTCCGCAACTTTGTTGGCTTCCCTACGGACATGCACCAACCTAAGAGTTCTCAGCATTCTTAGGTGTGCTTGGATTCTTTGGTAGACTTGCAGAAGCCACCAGTGTCCTGAGATTTTCTCTGGTGCAGCGCCAGCATTTATCCTCTTCACTGAGTTAATGACTAATTCCGAGTCAGCCTCAATGATGACATTGTGAATGTTGTACTTGAGGAGTATTTCGAGGCATAATTCCATCGCCATGAGCTCAACCATGTTGTTGGTTGCTTTTCCTAGATAACTGTGGAAGATGACTTGTATGTTTCCTTCCTCATCCCTCATGACCCCTCCATATCCTACTTCTCCAGGATTCCCTTTTGAGGCCCCATCTATGTTAAATTTTAAAAAGCCATGTGAAGGGGGTTGCCATGAAGCCTTTTCTGCTGAGGTATTCTTGTTGATCTACATAGAACCCTGAGGGGGATGAACCTTGAGCTCTAACTTCTCCAGTATTCTGGCCTCTCTTTGTCCGATGGGTTTGCCAGTAGCTACACCTCCCAGGATATGAACAATCTCTTTGAGTTGTTTAAGGATTAGCTTAAGGATGCTGCTCACTGGACTCGCTTTATCCTTGAAAATCCTATTGTTGTGCTCCTTCCAAACATTCCAGATTATGAATCCTGGGGTCAGCATCCAGGCAGAGTTAATGATCTCATTATCCGAAAAAAATTTCTGCCATTTTTTCAAAGTAGCAATGATGTCATTTACATTTCTGTCTGTCTGCTCGAAGACTTCTCCAACCCAATTCCAAAGTATTGAAGTGAAAGTGCATCTATTCAAGAGATGATTTGTAGTTTCTTCCTGTTGTCTGCATAAGTGACATCTTGAGGGGCCAACAAAGCCTCTTTTTCTTAGGTTATCCCATGTTAGAATCTTTCCCTGTTGAACCAGCCACTTGAATAGTTTGACTTTCATCCAATGAGGATTATCCCAGAGTTCTTTCCACGTCTTATCAGTGTTTGGAAGGTTAAGCCCTGAATCTATCCTTTTGGCCTCCTTAAGGTTGAAGAGACTTGCCTTGTTCTTTCCCCATCTTAGTTGATCATCCAAGGTTGAGTTTAAGATTTGTCTCTTGTCTAAAAGACCTTTAAGGGCTATAGCTTGGGTATGTAACATGCCCATTCCACTGTAATATGGAAGTTTCCATGTTCTCCATTTCCCATTGTTCCTTGATTGGTCCCAATAGTCACTTACCCACCTTAATCCTTTGTTGATGGTATCGGTGTGAATGTCTGCTAATTCTTCACTACGGAGATTGTCCTCCTGCTGCCAATTATCCTCCCAGAACCAGGCCAGATTTCCATTTTTGATCTCCTAGAAACTGTGATTTTGGACTAGGGCCGTATTCTCCCATGCCCTATTCCAAATTGCAGAACGTTTTACTTGTCATGTCATTCTGATGAGGTTCTTCTCCTGCCACCCTCTTGCATATTTTTGCTTCCAAAGTTTTGCCCAAGGGGCTTGTATTTCCTTTAGCCATCTCCACCAAATTTTGGCACCAAGGACTCTGTTAAGAATTCCTGGGTCATGAAGACCCAAGCCACCATGGGACTTAGGTTTGCATACCCTATCCCATGCCAAAAGGGCCCATTTCTTCTTTTCTTCACCTTTCCCCTAGAGAAAGTCTCTCTAAATGTTTCTTATGTTAGTAATTACACCAGTTGGTGCCGGAATGGCTGATAGCATATAGATAGGGATACTTTGGAGGATAGCCTTAGTTAGAATCAGTCTCCCTGCTAGATTTAGTGCTCTATTTGTCCATTTGCTAATCTTATCTTTTAGCTTATTAAGAATAGGTTCCCAGATATCCTTGTGTAGCGGTTTGTCAGTGAGGGGAACTCCTAGGTACTTCGCAGGCAGTGACTCCCTTTGAAAGCCCAAAATTCTAGAAATATTTCTTTGTATTGAAATATCTGTATTGAAAAAGAAAATCTTTGATTTAGTAAGACTTACCTCTGTGCCTGCTGCCCTAGCAAACTCACTCAGAATCTGCTTGAATGCTTTGGCTTCCTTGATAGTGGGTGTGCCTTGAAGCATAGTATCATCCACAAATTGCTGATGTGTCACCGTGTCCCCACCTTGAGTGAGTCTCAGACCCTGAATTCTCCCTTCCTCCTTAGCAGCTCTAATTGCTCTCCCTAACCCTTCCATCATTAGAATGAAAAGGAAAGGAGAAAGAGGATCGCCTTGCCTGAGACCTCTAGAAGGCTTGAAGGTTTTGGAGGGAGAGCCATTGAGAAGAATTGAACAGCTGGCGGTGGTAACTAGCGCCATAACCCATTTAATCCAATTGTAATCAAATCCATAGGCTTTTAATATTGCTCTTATGTACGACCAACTAAGTTTTTCAGAGGCCTTTGGTATGTCTAGCTGAATTATCGTTCCTGCTTGTTTATTGGTAATGAATGAATGAACCATTTCATGTGCTTGAATTATGTTATCTAGAATTTGTCTTCCTTCCACATAGCCTGTTTGCTCCTCTGATACTAGGGTTGGGAGGAGTGGTTTGAGACGGTTGGCAAGTACTTTGGATATTATTTTGTATACCACATTGCATAATGCTATAAGTCTAAATCTATCTGGAGAGGTGGCCTTTTCCTGTTTGGGGATTAAAGCTATGAAAGATTCATTGAGCGCCTTTAGGACTATCTTAAAACGTCGAGGGTCTTCCACTACCTCCAAGATGTCGTGCTTTACTATCCTCCAACAAGCTTTGAAAAATTCCACATTGAAGCCATCTGGGCCTGGTGCTTTCCCATTGTGCATCTCTTTAACGACTTCCTTAATTTCTTCCTCTATTACTGGTCTGTTGAGATTATAATTATCTTCTCTAGTAACCAATTTAGGAATGTACTGAGTAAATTTTTTCGTAAACTGGTATCTGTCTTCCAAGGTTTCCTCAGCAATTTTCTGAAAATGATGGACTAGAACCTTCTCCATCTCTTCATGAATGTTTCTTTCTATTCCATGTTGATTTGTAAGTTTCACAATTCTATTGTTGTTTCTGTGAGCTATGGTGGATCTGTGAAAGAATTTTGTGTTTCTCTCCCCTTCTTTAATCCATTGTACTCTGGATTTCTGTCTCCAAAATATTTCCTCTTGAAGACATCTGTTGTCCCATTCCTGCTGGAGTGACTCTGCCATCTCTTTCCTTTCATCTGTATAGCCTTCTGTGATAAGAGTTTGGTTTATTTCCTTTAGTTTCTTTTCCACATCTCCTTTAGCTTTGAAGATATTACCAAATTCCTTTTTATTCCATTCTTTGAGTCTGCCTTTAATGTGTTTGAGCCTGCAGTGTAGAAGGAACATCTTTGTACCTTGAAGGTGTAGCTCTTCCTTCCACCATTTTTTGATGTTTGTGAGGAAATATGAGTGTGTGAGCCAAGCGTTCTCAAACCTGAAGGGGGAGTTCCTTGGTTTACCAAAAAGAGAAGCTTCCAATTGGATAGGCCAGTGATCTAAACCTCCAAAAGGTAGGATGAGCGCAGTAATGTTGCTTCCCATGAGAAGAAGTTCCTCTGAAACAATAAATCTGTCCAATTTTGAGGCTACTTGGGTAGGGCCCCCTCTTTTGTTATTCCAAGTGAAGATTCCATTGCTTGTTTCCATATCAACCAATTTCATATTGGTGATGAAGTTCTGGAAGGCAACTGAATCTCTACCAAGTGTTCTAGTTCCTCCTTTCTTCTCCATAAGTGATTTTGTCATGTTAAAATCACCTCCAAGAATCTAGGGTAGAGCTGGGTATCTCTTCTTCATATCCTCCAGTGTTGTGAGGAGTCGAAGTTTGTCCTCCATTGGCTGTGGACCATAGACATTGGTGATCATGTAACATTGTCTGTCTCCCACCGGTTGGAAAATCAGAGAAAGGTGATGTCTGGATGCCTCCGCATCAATCACACCAAATTTTTGTGGATCCCATAGAGTGAGAATGCCACCAGCAAATTTATTTGCCTTAACTTCAAGGTATTCATATCTATTTAACCATTTGCTATGTTTTTCGCGGATCTTCTCCACAAAGCATTTTGTTTCCTGTATGAATACTATGTTAGGTTTTTCCTCTCTGATCCTGTTACCTAGATTTCTCTATTTTCTTCTGCTCCCTAGTCCTCTAATGTTCCAGGTTGTGATTTTCATTGAGGTTTGGTTTTAAAGGAGTAACTAGAAAGGTCTTTCATCCTTCCTGAGTCAATCATGAGTTTGCCACGCTCTATCAATAGTTCTTTCTGTCTTTTTCTTCCCCTCCTTTTGCCTTGATTTTTTGTTAGTTTTCCTGTTATTAATCCTATTGAGGAAGTCCCTTTATTTTCCTGGTTATCATGTCCTCTTTTGACTCCTACAGCTATTTGATGTGACTTGTTAAGGAATATCTGTTGTACCTTGTCCACATCCTCCTGAGGGATGGAGTTTATTCCCAGGTTTCCTCCTTGTTCTAGAAACTTTTCCAGCTCTAGGTTCTCCCTTTCTAGGATCTCCTGTAAGTCTTGGTCCTCTGTACCACTTTCACTTTGAGTCATTTCCTGGTCTTTTTCTATTTCCATGGTACTCAAAGGGTCCGTCGTGTGTTCATTATGATCCTGAGTGAACTCCATGTTGGTCTCTTTTCCTTTCCCCCTTGCTGACTGATTCTCTGTACTCTCTTGATCACCTCCATCTACTTATTTTTCTCCTAAGATCTCAAAACTATTGTGACTTTTTGTTTTGTTATAATTCGTAATAGGGTTCTTTTGTGTCTTCCTTCCCCCTCCTTTTCCTTTTCCTCCTACTTTGGTGAAACTTGCCTGGTCTTTCCCTTTGCTGGTGTTTAAGTTTTGCTCCCTTCTATTAAGAGGACAATCTCTAGATAGGTGCCCATGCTCATGACATTTGTGACATCTGAACGGGATATATTCATAGTCAACTGTTTGAACCCATTCCTCGTCATAGACTTCTAGAATGACCTCATCTAGAAGGGCTCCTGATAGGTTCATCTCCACATATATATGGGCATAGGAGGTATATTTTCCTCGTAGAGTTGCCTCTGAAATTTTTAAGAAATGACCTAATTTATTGCCTATAGCTTTTAAAGACTCTAGCATCCAGTAATCTAAAGGTAAGGAGTAGATTCTAATCCATACCGGTACCGAAGTGAAGGTTTCTTGTTCTAGCACAAAGTTCATCATCCATGGCCGCATAAAGAGACCAGCAGCTGCAAAGAAGTATGGCCCTCCTTCAAAAATCCTGTCTCTGTCTTCCATGTTCGTGAACACCACTGTAAAAAAAACCTTTGGATCCAAGATGTATATTTAACTCCCCCTTTGGTTTCCAGTTGTATTTTATCCAGGTGTACAACGCTTTCTCTGATGGCCAGATTCCCATAAATTTGCATATGATGGCATAGTTTGTCATGTGATCCCTGTGCGCTTGCAGAGCTGGATCATTCAGAATAATCCGAGGTTTAGTTATGGTCTTGGGTTTACAGGGACCCATCTTGGCTTTGTTCTCTATTCCTTGACCTTTGTCTTCCACTTTCTCCTCCTACTAGTCTTCTTCGTGGGCCCCTTGATCTGCATGGGTTTTTCTACCTTCCGCCTTCTCAGTTTCAGTTTTTTTTGTCTTGACCTCCAAGGGTTGTGGAGGTTTGTTCTTATTCCCTCCTCTTCCTCTATTTGAAACCACATTACTGTAGGATCCACTCCCTCCTCCCTGTGCCTCCATGGGTACCTGTTACCCTCTGTCACTCTCTTAGATAAACCCTAGAACCCTCTGCAGAACTAGTCGCTTCTTTCTTTCCTACCATAATTTCTTTCATATTTGATATAAAGTTAAATTTATTTTATAACACATATATATAGAACCAACTTAAATTTATATTTACTATGAATGAAAATATATTAATTTATAAACGAATTTTTTTCTAAATATTTTTTTTTAATTATATTATCATAAATTTAATATATCCAAAAAGAAATATTCACACTAATCTACATATAATTAAAATTATACATTTATCTCATTTTAGTTTTAAATTATTTAGCCGTTAGTCAATTTAGTCGTTGGAGACTCTGCTCAGACTATTTAACATGCTAAGCTGGATCTGTTTCTTCAACTTGTCCTGACGATGAACCACACTAGTTGGTTCGAAACGCGTCGACAAATGTCTGTCTACATGTGATTTATGCCGAAATTATTCTTTCAACTATTATTTTGTTATTAAAAACTAACTAAAAGTAAAAATGGTTAAATTTAAATATCACTTTAGTGAGATATATGAGAAAGATCATTTTTAGCAATAATAATTCAGCGGGTAAAAAACGTTAATGATATACATATAGCTCATGATGAGTTACAACATAAAATAATACTAATTCTAAAATATGGTCGGTACTAGATGGTGACACTTGCAATTTACACTAAAGGCTTTGCCCACATCGTCCTTCGTCACTCGTAATTGCCTCAACAATATTTATTCGAGTCCATAATTGGATATAGTTAAGTGGTCCACTATTAATTCTAGTTTATAATTAGACAACGTTAGGTTGTCTTGTCACATCAATTATTCACCCTCATTTTTATACCATTGGTTGTTTCAACCATTAAGTAACAAAAGAAAATGATATTTATTTCCAATTTTCATTTCTCTTATGATGTGCATTATTATAAAAGAATTAATTTATTAATTTATATTTTAATTAATTTTCAAAAATTATTTAAATTTAGTTAATGATGATGGTGGTGGTAATTAATGTTAATCAGTAGAAATGATTTATTAGATATTAAAAATGTAAGAGATTACTAGAAATCTTCAATATTTTTAAGAGACGTTCTAAAATTGTCATAGTATGTCTCACTTAAAAGGTTAAGAAGATTGATAGTGTGACAAATATTTTGAAGTTTAGATCAAATATCAGTATACATAGGACAATTTAAGAGAAAATGCTTTTCATCTTCAACCCTCTTATTCCAACAAAGGTAACATACTATTTCACCCCATGGTGTTTCGGGAATTTGTCAGCGTCAATATGAAGCTCATAACAATTTCTTCTTATTTTAGCAATATTTATTTTCTTCTTTACACTAGTCAAGAAGGAGATAATTTTGATTGTCATTTTGGTTGATGACTTCTTCTTTTCAAGGGAAGAAAAACAACAAAATTTATATTAAGAAAATTTTGTTTATGTGAGCTAATAGTTTTGTTTTGTCAATATTAACATAAGTATCTCCAAAAATTCGGGCAATGTTTCACATCCTGGCATGTTATAATAAAAAAAAGTTTTAAAAACACCTATCCAATTGTCATGTCTATGAGAATATATAGAATACAACTTACACTGATAAATACAAGAAAAACATGAAATAAAACTTTTGTCATATCCTATGATAAGGCACAAAATTGTGGCATCTGAAGATATTTGTGCTAAGAAAGTGATGTTGCAAATAAAACGAGAGAGATGACAGAGACTTCAATCAACACATACCAATTCGGCCACCACCAATGTGACCTCCTCTATAATAACATTGTCTTGGATCGAACCCTGCCATTGCAATAGACCCATTTTTGATTGAAAATCCACAACAATGTTTTGTTCACTAAAGATGTGGGAGAAGGTGATTTATCTGAACAAGATGACCATATTCCTGATGCTCCAAACCCGATTTGATAAGTGAGGTGGAGCAAAATTGGTCCCTTTATTTAACCAGTTGATGGTGACTTTAGAATTTCCAAAAATGTATAGATTTTCTAGAGTTAACCAACATGCAGTATATACCCCATAAAGTTGTAATCTTTGCCCTGGAATTTGTCCCTTGGCCGCTCCACCAATAGAAAAGGTAGAAAAGAACTTGGATTAAAATAATCTTTGCTCCACAACCACAGACCATGTTTTGTGAAGCCCCATAAAAAAACCCAACCAGATATTGTTGCCAACAATCTACAGGTGTGATGACATTATAGATTCTATACTTTTCCTATACCCTACAATCCCTATAAAATGTGTTGCATATCCAAGAAACAAGAAAAGGACAATCATCGAAAATATAAGCATTTCTATACTTCCAGATTCCCCAGAAAATGAAAAAGGGAAGAGATTTTTATGCTTTAAAATTTGTATATTGGTCCATTATGCAGAGATTAATGGATGTGTTAGATCATGCTGCATTTAAATTTAGATGTTAAAACGTCAATCTAGATAGTAATTGCCAACTGACATTGAAGGAAAAGATGTGTGTGTTCCTCGTGATTCCTCATACATAGATAACAAACCCTCGGTCCCTAGAATCCTCTTTTAACAAGATTATCCCATGTAAGAATCTTGTTGTGCCCCATAAGCCAACTGAAACATTTAATTTTTGGGGGCATGTTCCATTTCCAAAATTTTCTCAACAATCTGCATTTCGAATCCATAGAGTAGGAGGGGGAGATGTGATTATAAATTTCCTTCACTAAAATGTCCATATCTGGGGCATTTCCATTCCACGAAAGTGAGTCCAACTTAGACCTGAATGTGATGCCCACATGAGATAGTTTGTCTACATACCTGTCCCAACATTATGCTAGTGTTCCTTTAAAGCCCATGTCACCAAATCTAAGCCAATATGGAAATATATAGAGAGGATCATTTTGTGATCTCAATTAAAAAATGTAGTGAATCCCTCTAGCATGGATATGTTGCAATATCTCTATAGGTAATATATGATCCCCTTGTATTGACTTCCTTATAATATATTAGTTTCCTTTTCCCTCTAACTCTTTATCAACTCATAATTTCTCCTTAAATTTTGATGTAATAATATTTTTCATATTATCCTTACTTTGCAAAATTATCTCCTCCTTTATCCCCCAATGATCTAGCTAGGACTATGCATCCTTATGTGATCCCTGCTTGAGCGGAAGGTGGTGTTTTTGGCTAGAGTTGAAGCAATTTTATGAAACCACCTGTCTTCCTTATTATTTAACTTCTTCTTATACACAAGATACTTAATCATAGACATGCTTTCAATGGGGGAAATATTTGCTTCAATCAAGAGGATAATATATGGGGTTATTTCCTTTAATCTTAAGGTTGTAGGTTATAAACTACTTTTGGATATGTTATATCTTCCTCCAACACTCTTAAATAAATTGTAGCCACAAACTGCATATTCATTTTGAATCACAAGAGCGACAAGAGTCTCAGAGTGGATTTTTTTTAATCCCACATCCAAAGAGTCATTGACTTACAATTAATTTCAAGCCCATAATAAAATTCCATCCCCATTTATCTTTTTCTGAATGTTATAATTCCAGTTGAGCTTGTGATGTATATTGATCCCAAGATATTTGTATAAATGAACTTCCTCCAAGTGGTTGTTGTTGTATGTGAAAGTATCATATGTGCCCTTTCTAGGTTTAACTATAACGACTTTTGTTTTATATGTATTAAAATTCATACCTGCCTTGGAACATAAATATTGGATGATTTTTAGTTGCTTTCCAAAATCGTAATATTTCTTTGCCCAAAGAACAATATCATTGGCATAAAGGAGAAGATTTATGACTACACTGGCGAGAATGGGGGAACACAACTTGCATCTTCCAAACACTCTTTTAGCTTATCAATGTATATACCAAAAATATTGAGGACAATAGATACCATTCCTTAACTCTAATATTGCAGTTAATTTCATCTGACTAACTCTTAGTGATTCTAAATTTTGGTGATAACCTTATTATACAACATTATCAAAACAACCCTCAACTTGAGAGGAACCATTATCTCTTAAAGACTCTTCCATAGGTTTGTCTTAGGGATGGTGTCAAAAGCTTATCTAAAGTCAACATAAATACATAAGAGATCAATTTTATTATTGTGACATTCCTTTGTAATGATCCTAAGAGTAATAAGGTGGTCCATTGTTGTAGTGTTTTCTTCTCAAAGATGTACGAAAAGAACCCACTTAAGATTGTGGATGACAAACAATCTCAATAATATAAATGGCTGCTAAACATTGTAGATCTGCAGCAACTGATAGAAACAAAACCTGCCAAAATTTTGATCTATGCCACAATCATAGTTAAACAACAAAAAGAAATAGTAATAACTCCAATCATCCAATGGAAACCAGATATACAAAGAATAGTTTTATTATAACACCTGTGAAGGGAACAAATAGATGTTACCAGTCCCCTCTATGGGATGGGTTCTTGGCTATCCTCAAACGTCTTCAGCTTGTGTAGAGTCTCTCTCCTTTATAATGTGTAAACCCAGTAAAAATATGGTGTGCAACAATGAAAATAATCAGAGTTACAACATTGAGTGCAATAATGAAAATAATCATAAGTGAATAATGAATGGAAAACCGTTATATTTATAACAAAATATTGAGTTATCCTCGAATAATGAGCAATAATAAAATATTATTAACCTCATTCTTGGAATAACCACTTGGAATATTTTATTATATTTGTTTGTGAGGGAAAAAGTATTTAAACTTTTATTTAGAAATAATAAATAAATAAATGATATATTTATCATCTCAAGAAATTAGTTAAGGAATAATAAACAAATAATGATTTATTTAATTATTCCTAAGGGATTTAGTCAAATTTGAATAATAATAATAATTAATTAGTGATTAATTAATTACTCTTAGAGAAAAATAAGATAATTAATGATATATTTGTTAATTTTTCATGATTGGGTCAAATATGACAAGGAATAATAATTGAACAATGTTTTAATTAATTATTCCTAGAAGAAAATCAAATAAATAGTGATTTATTTAATTATTCTTCATGGGTTTAACTATAAATTACTTAACAAAGGTGGTTTATTAAGTAATTCCTCACAGCGAAAGCAATTTTACTATGGTAAAATTGACTTTACTTGGTGCACTTCAATCCATCTAGTAAGTTAGGCTAGATGATCAATTTTTTGTGATAACAGATTTCCCCCCAACATACGAGTGTTAGGAGAAAAACATATGACCGAAGTACATTGTAAAGACACAATCACTAGACAACACAAGGGAGTCAAAGAGAGAGAGAGAGAGACCAATAAAGCTGAAGTGAAAGAGGATAGGGACAGAGGGGGCGAGACTAATGCAAGTATCCTTTTATGTTGTGGTACCAGACCTCAATGAGGCGGGGGAGGCATACCCATACCCGCTGAGATAACTTAGTACAAAAATAATGATGCGCCCAGAAACATAAAATTGAGCAATGAAGTACATGTTGAATGGTACATGACATGCTGGCATAACAGAGCCAGAAAATAATACAATGTGTCCCATATACATAATGCACCTAGAAAAATATGAGCCAGGACTGAATACAATAATATCTAAGTACATGAGATATAATGACCCTTCCCTAAAAAAATGGGTGGGAGGGAGGGTAGAACAACTAGAGAAGCCCTGTTGAATAGGGAAGGGCTCTGCAAAACTGAATGGATCATCTAAAGGAGACGTGCATGCTATGAAGACTGTGATCGAGAGGAACCGAACCCATCAAATCTGCAGAACTGCATCAGAGGTTGTATCATAATAGGAATGAATCTGGGCATGTGGGGGGCTACCTGAAGGGCCACCCCCTCATGAGGTCTGAAACATCTCACACACACCCGAGAATCACTGGTACAATTAGCTGCATCGTTGGACCATCAAGCAGTATGAATCACGGACATGAACAACCAAGTCAAAGGGCAATAATGAGTCCCTTTTCTCGATCCAAGTCGTCGAACAAGAATGGGAGCTGGAACCAAGATACACCTCCCTCTAGGCCTGTGATAGATGAGGCAATGAGGATCCTCAACCAAGGCATGAGGGAAAATAGTAATGTGACTGATGGATTGACACCAGGGACAATGGAAAATGTGGTACTGAGGGACAAACATATGACTTCCCTTGTCATAGCATAAAGTGCGTGGTTGACTTGGCAGAAACTAACTCAACTCCGAAGGGGATGGGGACAGTATGACTGGAGGCCAGAGTGGGAAACACAGGATGAACGGTATGAAAATATGGATGGAATACTATGACATGATAGAATGGGACATGAAACAAACTCCATGGATGAAATGGTGGCTCATCGCGGATGTTCTAAACAAGGGTGACTCGATGACGTTGCCACACAGACTGGACCCAGTGGGGGCCATCAAAACATGAGTAAATGATGGTTACTCATGATGAAAATTGACACATGGTACGACAAGTATTAAGAGGAGGTGGTCCTCAAAGTACAAGTGTCACTTTATGAAGAAATTCGATTTTGAAAGGCGATGAAGTGACCCTTCTTGGAAAAATGGCTTCTTGGTGAAGTGTCAAATCATCAAAAAATGAGGAAGACCCATTATAGAGCTTAATGAGAACTTTCCAATGGTGATGATGGTTTGTCAAACTGAACTATGGTTTGGTCACAATGGGTGACAGAAAAATTGGGGATTTTTTTATGAAAGGACGTTTTCCCTCTATATTGGATTCATTTGCTAAGTGAGATGTGGAAAATTGGGGGAGGAGGAAAATGCCCTAAATCTTGTGGAGATCGTAGCAGACAAACCAACTATTAGAATCAGGATCTGCAACTTTCAGGTAGGTGGCCTTACTCATCTCTTCAATTTCAGTGGTTTATTTCCTGATTTTTGGCACCTGGTAGCTCCCTAAGAGACCCCTGCCCTTGCTCATGGTCGCATCACACTTTTTGGGCCCAGAAGTGCGATCTGGCTTGCAAGAAATAGTTGGAAACCTGTGAGCTTGCAGTTTCTAGGAAAAAAACTGTGATTTGGAGCTGAAGAGAGGGTTATTCTGCTGGCCTAGTGGGGGCTGTAGGTGGATTAGTGTAGAACAATGTTTTCTTCTATGAACTGAAAAGAAATGTGGTGCTTTGTAGGCATGGCAGATCTGAAAATAAACTGGTGTGAAAGAGACTTAGATACTCTTCGATCTGAGATCCAGAGGGATCAAGGGGTTTGACGGGCATTGACTGGTTATGGGGTTCTCAAGTTAGTAGAGAACCCATTGATGAGGTAAGGTGAGCCCTTGCTATCGAGAATTGTGAGCTATTGGGATCTAGACTAGGAGGTCTTAGTCGTGCAGGGGCACAAGATTGAGCTCACATTACAGGATATTTACTTCTTGATCAAACTGCCTCCCCTCGGAGTGGTGGGGGATATTCATCTGATGTACCTCTTGGGAGGGACATTACTGAGTTTGTGGAGTGCCATTGTCCACAGGATTTGTGTGTAAAGGGCATGACTATCCCAATTGGTGATCTAGAGTGGCTAGAGACACGGGTTGTTGCCATAGTTGTGCGACGGGACTTGGGCAGCCAGGCGTTCCACCACATCACTAGTGGGAAGATCATGCTAGTTGAGATTTTTTTGACCGGGACCTACTATGGGTGGGCCCAGATGATGCAGTCATCGATGAAATGATAGTTAAGTCTTTGCAGGAGGTAGGTGAACCGTGACTGCACTTTTGGTATAGTACTGCGTGCATTCTTCTTTGAGAAGATACCCACTATCTGTCCTCATGTACAGATCCAATATGTGGGCCTGCAGGAGCCTAAGATGCGCCACTAGGGGCAACTACTGTGGAGAGGAGGAGGAGGGGGAGTCAGACAGGTGTTCCAACCTGAATTTTTTACACATTGGGATTAGATGCCCCTCTATATTGGAAATTACCCTTATAGCGGGATGAACTACCAGGGAGATCCTGACTTTCCCCTTCCGCCCGGGCGAGCATGGGGACCAGACGGTAAGTGTTAAGTTGTTATTTTTATGGTGCATTTCATATTTTTATCACATGTATATGGTGTTGAGTGTAAAATATGTTGTATGTAGACATAGAACCGGTAAAACCGACAGGATATGCAAGATGAGCTATAGCACCTAGGGTTGCAGATCGGGGAACATCGTTGTCATGTCAGGGTCTAGAGGAGAGTGTATTACTCACTGATCTACATCGTAGATTTGAGGTACTCTTGACTGAAGTTTCAGAGCGTAGATGGCATGAGTTAGAGGATTGGTACACAGATGAGTGCACCAGTCTTCCCTCAGAGTGGCGAGGTATCATGTGGCGTGTGGCGATGGCTGGTCAGATAGTATGTGATCTACATGCAGGTGGAGCAGAGCCTTTGGCGCGGGATCCTCTAGATAGTTACTAGATGTAGGGACATGTGGGTCCCTTTGATTTTGATTTTTGTAACATGCTATGGGCATGTCAGATGTATTTAGAGCTATTGGCTCCAAACACTTATATGATACATAATATGATTATGCATTTTTATATGACGATGATGGTTCGCCATGTGTTTTGGTTATGGTTGTCTTCTGTGGTATACATGTGATAAATGCCAATCTAGAATGTTATTTGCAATGGTATCTACATAGTTATTTTGGGCTCTAGGAACATGACTGAAAGTAATGGTTTCAAATTCACGTACTAATAGCTTAACTCGTAGATATTTTCTAAATAGGACTTGGTTATGCACATGATACACACCATTCAATTGCATGACAAGTAGTAAGGAATCTAAACAAACATGAAGATGAAGGATGCGATGAGAAAGGGCATCGACTAACAAACCTATCACTGCATCATATTCAGCCTGGTTATTGGTGGCAGATCCAATGCACACGCCATTTGAAAGGACTAACGTATGCAAGGGGGTAAAAATGGCCCAAGCTTCCGAGGCTAGATTCTGAGAGAAGTGACTCGCACTGTCGGCGAGACCGATATACAATGTGGATGATGGATCCATCTGAATGGTGCAAAAGACAATGGATAAGATGATGCAATCTACCTAACTTCATGGCAGAAATAAAGACACACAAATCAAAGGGATGTGTTATGAGCGACATTTATGGAGGTAGAGTGCATTGGAAGAATTAGGAAGGGAATGGCCTTCAAAATCCTCCTAAAATATGCCCCCTTGCCTAAGTTAAAGGGTAATCGGGGGTAGACATAGCTTCCATGATGTCCTCATCATAATGGAAAATGGACGGATGGGAGGAAGACTGACTACATGATGCGGTGGCGTTACCTGATGCATCAACCTGAGAAAGAAGGTTCACATACACATCATCTTAAATGGTAGACAACGAGCTGGTAGATGGAGGATCTACGGATGTTGAGACCTGGGATTCTATCGAAAGAGGTTCTATAGAAGCGCACGCAGAAACGTAAGAGAGGTTTTCCTGTGAGGAACTCAAGGATGACGACAGGTAAAGGATATGGCCTGGTGGTGTCTTCCATCTCGACATTAGGGGGAGGGATCATGATGGTGGGACTAGAGTCCCCTTGTTCTAGTTTACTAGTGGTACCAGAATCCATGGGTAGAGGAGTAGGTGTTCCACTACCCATGGATTAGGGTCAGAAGAAGCTTGATTTTGATGGAAGGAGAGAAAACCTATTCTAGGGGAGAGCTATTCTACTGCAGAAATGAAGAAATAAATCTTGTAATGCTAAACTCACACCAGACCCTAGCTAGCCAATTAAACAACTATGCTAAGCATACTTACTAGTTCAATCACTAATCTAATGCTAATTATCTAAGTTGTAGAAGTAAAAGCATCAAGACTAGACTAAGGGGTAAATAATGGAAACTAAGCTAAGTCTGTGTCTAAGCGGAAGAAGCAGTCGAAGGTCAAATTGGTGAAAAGAGGACGTGAGGGAGAAACAACACCTGAGAACCATTAGATCAAGTGGGTGAAAGGCAAATGAATGGCTGAGATTATATCGTGTGGGTGGAGTCAGGAGATGGAAAGATAGGATTAATTGGCAGATGGATGGTAGAGATTAGATCGTGGGCAAAAGAAACGTGTAGAAATGATATTGGGTGATGTGATGGTCGTTAGATCATGAGACAAATCGACGATGGAGATTGGAGCGCTTAAAGGAATGTGCAGAAATGAGGGAGCAGGTTTAGAGAGCGGTAAGAAGTATATTGCGTGCCCTCAAAGTTGTAAGTGGTTTCCTGAAATTTTACTCAATTAGCCTCCTCGGCCGACACATAGCACGAGGAAACCACCCATTTCGCGTGCCCTCGAGTGGATAAAAACTGGACAGAAATCCACGCGATATGGCGCGATGGCCATCGGATCTGGTGAGATAGATCAATTGTGAAGGTTTGACCGAGCTGGTTGGTGAGTGGGTGCGCGATACCCATTAGATCTGACAAAGCAGATCAACAGTTGGGATTTAAAGTGCACGAAGTCAAACGCTAAAAGTGAATTTGGGCAGTGATTGGTTAGTTTTTCTGTGTGAGGCGATCTACGGTTAAAAACAATTTGGACGTGGATTAACAGCTTCCACTTAGATTTTCATGCTGAAGGAGAATGAAAGGGATGTGAAGGAGATCAAATGACGGGAAGAGAGCGAAGGAGTAGATGATCATAAAAGGAACAGATTGATATGAAATGAGCTCAGTGACTATGTTAAACAACAAACTCCCTATGAAAACCAAAACCCTATGTTTCTGGGGTTGTTGCGGGGTTTCTTCCTCACGTCAAGGTCTCAGAGGGAGGAGGTGAGGCCGAGAAACCTATGCGAAACCTTGTGGATCTTTCCTTTACTACCATGCTAATTGAACGAAAGCATAAATGAAGCAAACTGAAACACAACTAATCTGTTCTACCCTGTTGTAATGGAAATGAAACTACTTAAACAAATAAACAGAAAAGCAGGAAACTACTTAAGTAAATGAACATAACCAGAAATCTATGCTATCATGTTGTAATGGGAATGAACTACTTCAACAGATGAATAGAAAGATATGCTACTTAATAATACAATAAAGAGGAGCTTTGGCTGCTAGGGTCGGGCCCTAACCCAAGAGCTTCAGTCCTCTGAGTTAACTCAGTGCTGGCTCAGAACAAAACTCATCTTCATTATAAAAACACTGTATTACATCAAGAACTATTATAGGTCTAGTTCTACAGTCAAAAGTTCGAATTCTTGTTAACTCTTGGTAACTAACTACTCGTGACTAAAAAAACTGAGGTCCTAAGCCTCTCTATTTATACATCTGAAGTCTCCAACGACTTCCCTCAAAATTAGGGAGGTACAACTCCCAACTTAATGATAAACTTGTGCTTTCACTTTCACTAGCTCAGCTGCCTTCTAGTAGGGAGGCTTGGCTCCCAACTCAAGATAAACTCGTACTTTCACTTGCTTGGTTGTGTTCTAGTACACCTGATTTGGCTGTTTGCATCTTCACTTGCTTGACTGCCTTCTAGTACTCTTGATTTGGCTATGTGTACTTTCAGCTGATGGAGGGATATTTGAATGGAGGGGTAGTAAATGAGGAGGATTTACCTCCTGTAATTCCTCTCCCTTGTCCCATCTAAGTTTTTACCAAGGTCTTTTACCATAGTTCTTTGCTTTTACCTTTTAACCCTGCATTTCCCTTGCTTTTATCCTTTATTCCTGCATTACATGCACATTAGACCACAAAGAAAAATATCCAACTCTAACTCATCTCATAAACAAAATATAATCAAAAGTATGCGATAAGTTGTGAGAATAGTTGGTTTTACTAAGCTAGGAGGTGAATTAAGTCCAATTAAGGCCCATACAATTACTCAATGATGAGGCTCATCATCACCCCCCTACTGAAAGTGTTGCTCATCCTCTGAGCAACTTAGTGGCTCTGGTAGCCTCTCTGACATCTTATGCTTTTGTTGTGGTCTTTTCTTCTTGTTTATAGCAGCCTGCTTTCCTTTCTCCTTCTTCCCACTGATATTCTCTGATCTTCAAGCTATGTGGTAGTGTTTTCCATCTCCTTTAGCAGGCATGTATATTATCATTTCTTAGCAGCCTAAACATATCCTCAAAATGTGTACTTGCTTGCCCTTGGGTAGCAAGATATCTAAGTGTTAGCTGAGGATCATTTGCAATTAGATTATGGGTGCTGATTAGGGCCATGGGATTTGATTGTTTAGCTGCTTCTCTGTCCCTAAAGCCACTTAGTTCTTTTGTTTCTTGCTGCTCTTTCTTTTTCATTTCAATGCCTTCTTCCTCTTCTGTTTCAGCATCATGTTTCTTTGTATTAGTGTCTTCTTTATCCATTTCATCCCCATCTAGCTCTGTATCTTCTTCTTCTTGTTTTGCCTCCTCCTCACTGATAGAAGGACTAACACCATAGATGAAGGTTTTGATTTCATCCTCTCTTGGGAAGTCATTGAAGATTTCCATGTTATAGGGATCCTGAGATTCTAGAGGGCATCCTCAATGAGGATTCTGATCAACCCATGGTGAACTAACTGTTGGGAATTTCCTTTCTTTTCTTTGTTGCTGGAGTCCATGAGTGATTGCATCAGAAAACAGGGTATGCTGAGGCTTTGATGAACTGGTGTTTCTACCCCAAATGTTAACTCTTCAAGCATTCTAAAGTGGTAGTCATAAACACACTATATCTACTCTCACATGAGATATACTTGATGAGCATCTTGCTTGTGAGGCTTGAAGAGAAAATGAGCAAAATCTTGAGAAAACAGAGTTTCTTATGCATGTAATCCACTATCTTTTTAGAGGAAACTGGCCACCTTTTTACTTACAAACCAACTACCTCTTAACCTTTACAACTTTTGATCAGATGATGCATATGAGTGAGTGAGTAGGATAGTTACCTGTGGCCTTAATGCCATGTTGCAGTTGTCAAAGATCAGAGGTGTTGTTGATGGTCATTCTTCTTCCTCCTCCATTGTCTGTTGATGGTGTCTATGACTACAGATCAGATGTTGTTGTTTTTGTGTAGTCATCTTTCTTCCTCCCCAGCTATCTATTGCTGGTGTCTGTGATTGAATATAAGATGTTGCTGAATGGACAGAGGAAGTAGGAGTGTATGTGGATGCAAAGATGATGGTAATAGTTGAGGTGATTCTGTAGAAAACATAATCTTCTCCTAAATTGAAGTAATGAAGTGAAAAACAATGGAACTGATGAAGGGATGCATGGTAAGGAGTGGAGGAGATGAATATATGTGAGGCAGGGTTCCCTTTGGATCTTCTCCTTGCTCCCTTTTTGTCTTTCTCATCCACCTGCAAATAACAATTATGTTTTTTTCTTTTATTATTATATATTAAAAAAAAAACACCTAGGCTGCCTCAGAGAGGTTTTCACCCTAGATATTTGCCATGTGCACCTAAAGGAAGGTTTTCACCCAGGGATCTTCTTTTTCCTTCCATTTTTTCTCATCCTTGGGCTGCCTCATGGAGGTTTTCAACCCAAAGATGGGACTCAGGCGCCTCATGGAGGTTTTCACCTGAATCCTTATTCTTTTTTCTTTCTTTTTCAGTGACCTGATGAGGGAGGAGCTAAAACTTGCTCCACCATCATCATTGTCTTATTGATGCTATCAATGAAATCTTTTTAAGATAAAGGCCTCTTGTACATTTTCAATTTGTGTCCATTAACTAGTAATGGAATGGATTCTTCATCTATAGTTCTGATTCGCACTGAACCATTGTCATGGCATCTTTCCACCACATATGGTCCGAGCCATCTGGTCCTTAGCTTTCCCTTGAAGTCTTTGTACCTTGAATCATATAATAATGCCCAGTCTCCTTCTTGAAATATCTTCTCCTTAATATGCTTGTCATGCCAGATCTTCCTCTGAAGTTGAACTATCTCTGTATGAAGGAGGGCCTGCATTCTAAATTCATCCAAGCCATTCAAATGGAACAGTCTCTCTCTCTGTGCATGGCTGAGATCTAGATCTAGTTGGGCTGCCATCCTCAATGTGTTATATTCAAATTCAATGGATAGCAAAGCCTTTTTCCCATAGACCAACTCATAGGGTGTAAACCTAATGGTGGTTTTCCATGTTGTATTATAGGCCCAGGTGGCCTCAACTAGTCTCTTTACCCAATCCTTTGTAATTCGATTCAATACCTTGGTTAGGATGTTTCCCAGTGCTCTTTTGGTCACCTCCACTTGCCCATTAGCTTGTGGATGATAAAGAGTGGAGGTCCAATTCCTGATTTTTTGATGCTTGAGCAGTTCTTCAATCATGCTGGAGGTGAACTGGCTGCCTTGGTCTGTGACTAGTTCTCTAGGGTACCCAAATTTGTAGAATATATTCTCCCTTAGGAACTCAGCCACCTTTTCTTCTGTTTCTTCCTTGATTGCTTTGGTTTCAGCCCACTTAGGCAGATAATTAGTGCACACAATGATGTGCTAGTTTTGCTTTGAAGGAGGGTTGATAGGCCCAATGAAGTCCATGCCCCACTTGTCAAATGGCTCGAAAGTCACTTGAGGTTGTAGGGGTATTTCATCTCTTGGAGTCGGATTTCCCATCCTCTAGCACCAATCACACTGACTAACATACTTACTCACATAATGATGAAGAGTAGGCCAATAATAGCCTGCTTGTAGCACTTTGAATGCTTTCCTCTTTGTTGCAAAGTGACCTCCACAAGGCCCATCATGACAGGTTAGAAGGATGTCAAAGGCTTCCTCTTCCCTTACACACCTTCTCAAGATTTGATCTGGGCCAAGTTTGAACAGATTGCCCTCAATCTAGGTCAAGGGGGCACTTTTCCTGATTATCTTGTTCTTTTCTCTGGGGAGGCAGGTTTGGTGGGAACTGTGTTGACACCAGATAGTTTTCTATATCAGCAAACCATGGGGAGAGCACTGAAATAGAAAACAATTGCTCATATGGTATCTGATCATCCACCATCCTTCTTCATTTGCAGGCAGATTCATTCTAGACAGAAAGTCAGCAACAACATTTTCCTTAGCAGGCCTATCAATGATAGTTGGATCAAATTGTTGTAATAAAAGTAACCATCTTATGATTCTAGCATTTACATTTGATTTGTTCATTAAATATTTAATTGCAACATGATCAGTGTGCATAAATGTCTGATAGCCTGTAATGTAATGCCTAAACTTGTTCAATGAATTCACAACAGCCAGGAGTTCCTTTTCTGTCACGGTATAGTTTAGCTAGCCTTTGACAAGTTTTTGCTGCTAAAATAGATGGCGTAATACAATTTCTCCTCTACCTGACCTAAGGTTGTTCTTATGGCTTTATGTGAGGCATCAACATGGATATGAAAAGGGAGGGCCCAGTTTGGGCCTCTAAGGATTGGTGTAGTGGTTAATTTACCCTTTAGAATGTCTAGGGCCTCTTGATAGCTCTTTGACCGTATAAATTCATAATCGTTGGCAAACAATCCAAACAAAGGAGAGGCTAGCTTGCTGAAGTCCTTTATGAATCTTCTGTAGTATCCAGCTAACCCCAAGAAACTCTTGACATATCTCTACTTTTGTGGAGGTGGGACCCTTTGGATGATGGCTATTATGTTTGGGTCCACCTGCAATCCTTGTTGAGATATGGAATGACCTAGCATAGTCCCTTCAGTCATTAAGAATTCACATTTTTCTGGACTAAGAGACAGGTTCATTTCAATGCATTTGCATAATACTTTTCCTAGGTTAGTCAAGGATTCTTAGAAATCACAACCATAAGGTGTAAAATCATCCATATAGATTTCCGCAACATCATGCACTAGTTCAGCAAAAATGCTCAAGACTGCTCTCTGGAAAGTGGCAGGAGAATTGCATAAGCCAAAAGGAAGGACCCTATAGGAAAAAGTACCCCAAGGACATGTGAATGTGGTTTTATCCTGGTCTAATGGGTAGATTTGGATTTGGTTGTACCCACTGAATCCATCTAGGAAAGAAAAGAATTTCTTCCCTGCCATGCCATCTAGCACTTGGTCAATGAAGGGTAAGGGAAAATGATCCTTCTTTGTGGCTTTTTTCAACTCCCTATAATCAACACAAATCCTCCACTGACCATTCTTCTTGGGAACTAACACTAAAGGAGAGACCCACTCACTGTCAAAGATAGGGTAAATGAACCCTAAATCTAACAGTTTTTGCAGTTCTTCTTTGATGATGTCTTTAAGGGCTGGATTCATTCTCCTTTGTGGTTTCCTGACTGGCTTGCAACCTTCCTTGATGTATATGTGGTGAGTACACACTGAGGGGTGTACTCCCTTCATTTCCTTATAGCTCCAAGCGAAGGCTTCTAGGTTCTCTTTCAAAAATTTGCATAGTTGTTCCTCTTCTAGAGTAGAAAGAGATGGATTAATCTTCAAGGTTCTCTCTGGGCCAAATTCTATGGCTTTGACTTGGAGTGGGTTGGAATTGGCCAAGCATAAGAATTTGATGATTGTTCAATGTTTCCTTAACTTCTTCTTCTAAGGGTAATGAACTAGGAGTTGGACTTTGGAGCAGGTGTTCAATTATGTCATCCTCCTCTTGTTTTCCTCCTCCTATGATTGCTTCCATAGCATAAAGTTGGGAAGAATAAAGCTCATCTTCTTCCTCCTCCTCCAACCATAAAGGTAAATCATGTTCTAGGGAGGGTTGAGCAGGAGAGTACAAGACTAACTATTTGGACATATGCCCATTCTTGATGGTCACATTCACAGATCTGTAGCTAATGTAGGCATCATCTATGGCCAACCATGGCCTCCCAAGGATGAGAGGGTAACCAGTAAGCTTAGCCTTAGGCTGGAGAACTAGGAAATTTATAGGGTACTCCTAGGAATCAATGTAGACCATCACATCCTCCACAATTCCCTTAGGGGTGACTATGGAATGGTCTGCAAGCTGCAACACTATTGTGGTCTTCCTTAATGACCCTTGGAGGTTAAGCTTGAGCATGGTGTCCTTGGTCATCACATTAATGGAAGCCCCAAGATCAATCAGAGTGTCTAGGACAGTGGTGCCATTGATGTGCACATCAACTACAGGGCTTCCAAGGTCTAAGTCAGATAACTACCCAATGACATTAATGGTAGGGGCATCCCTTTTTCTTCGTCCTTGATGCTTAAAGCACTTCTCCTTAATAAATTTATTGTAAATAGGAACATCTTTGATTTCCTAGAGAAGGGGGATCTTTACACATAGGATTTTCAATTCTCCCAGAAGTTTAGTTTCTTCTGGGGTAGGCTAGAGTGGTTGGGCTAATCTTTCAGAAAATGGTGGATTTTCTTTAAGGTTGCTTTCCTATCTTTCTTCCTCAACCTCCCTATGTGGAGAGGGATGTTGGTTATCTGGGAGAATTCTCCCAGATCTTAGGTTGATCTCCTAGATTTCAACAACATAAGCTGGGTATGATGTCTCTCCGTCGTATGTTTGTTGAGCCTGCCTATTTTTTGGGTTTGGATTTGGCTGGGCAGGCATTTGGGGTTGCCTAGGTGGAGCCGAGTGCAAGAGTTGCGGTCGGGTAGGTGATGGAGGCAATAGAGCTAGAACATTGTTGAATTGGGGCCTCCACCCCTGGGGTGGGGTATTCCACTAATGTTGTGGCTAATTGTAAGGTTGAAATGATTGGCTGGCTGGCTAGGAATGATACTGAGATGCATAGGGCCAAGGAGGGGGTGTAGACCAAAAAGGATGAGTAAGGGGGGCCCAAGAAGGTGTAGCTATGGTTTGGTTGGGTCTGTAATATGCATGCGATGATCCTTGGATACCCTGCTAGTATGGGCTAGGCCCAAGAGGTCTCCTTTGGTTGATGTAGCAAAGCTGCTTAGTGACTCCTTCAGCACCTTGATATACAACTTTGAGTCTGGGTAAAGAAGGGCACTTGTTTGTGGAGTAGTTTTCTTCACAGACTGAGCAAATCTCAATATAGTTTAATGGGCATTCATTCCTAGGATGCCTCCTGGTGCATCTAGGACAAAAGATGGCCAAGGCTCTCTCTGCTTCCTCTTGCTTCCTTTTGATATTCATGGTATCCAATTGCAAGGCAAGGGTTTGCAACATCTCACTTTTGAAGTCCTCCAACATATTTCCAATTTCACCCTTGATGGACGAGTTGGAAGATGATGTACTAGCCATAGGTTGACTACTCCTACCCTTTTTCCTGGTTGCCCTAGAATGGTTTCTAAAGATAGTCTTGATATCCTCATAGGGTAGTTGGTAGATATCTCCTCCTGCTAACAAATGCAAGGTATCTAGGATATCCTCCCTTACTCCTCTAAGCAAGACCAGGTTCAGTGACTAAGGGTCAAGTGTGCACCTGGCCCTTTTGTAACTGAGATGGAATCTTTCTTCATAGTCTTCTAAGGATTCATCCTAGCCTATGGTCATCCTAAAAATCTCTTCTTTAGTGTCTTTTGACCTACAGTAATCCCTATATTTGTTGTTAAAAGCCTGCTACATATGAGCCCAAGTTATGATGCTATCTCCAGGTAAACCCATGAACCAGCACAATGTTGCGTCCTTGAGGGTAGATGGAAACAATTTTAACTTTTTCTCATCCTCTGTATAGTCATAGGTTTGGCATATAATAACAAACTCAAACAAGAAAGTGTCAGGGTCCTTTGTGGTCAAGCCATGGAAATGAGGTAGAGCAGAGGGGCTTATATTATTCATTTTAGTGTCCCCATTGGTTTCCCTAATGGGGAAGGCACTCTCAATTCTCTCTCTATTTCCTCTATCATCTTGGTTTTCAGCCATTGGTTCAATAGGAATGGCTTCTTCCTCTTCTTCTGCCCCTATAAGTTCTTCAAGTATCTCAGGTTTCTCACCTAAAGGTTCTTCCAATTCACAGTCACCGAAGAAGAGAGAAGTTTGATTGTTGGATGTAGTGGGGGTATTTGGCAAGAATTTTCCTGAATTATCCCTATTCCTACGAGGCATGAAAGAAAATGGTTTTGGTTTTTTGTAAGATTTTTCTTTAAAGTTGGATAGTACTCTACAGAAGGGAAATTATTGATTGAATTAAAACCACTAACAAAAAGGAAACTACTTGCTGAATTGAAATTGCTGAATGAAGACTACTGATAAAAAGAAAACTATTTGCAGAATGAAATTTCTTAATTGAATGAAAAACTACTAATAAGAAGGAAACTACTTGCTGAATTGAAATTCTACTTGCAGAATGGAAAGGAAAGCAAGTAAATGACAAATGAAAGAAAGAAACTAGATTACTTTCGTAGAAATAAACTAATGGAAGAAAATTGAAGACTAGAAGTAGAACAAAAGAAAGTTAGAGACTATAAATAGAAGAAGGAGCAGTAATCACTCCTACTCTGACACCTCCCTGGCAGCGGTGCCAAAAAGTGATGAGCCTAGGTATTGCAACAAGAATGCTGCAACTCCCAGGGCTACCAGCTTTACTTATCAACCTGGGGTTCGTACAAACTTGGAGGTGACTGTGTTATGTAAATAAGTAGAAGTCAAGGTACTGCCTATTGTCACTGCTCATCTAGCAAGAGACCCTAGGGGTTCCAAGCCAGACTTCTATAGGGTCAGAAGAAGCTTGATTATGATGGAAGGAGAGCAAACCTATTCTAGGGGAGAGTTATTCTACTACAGAAATGAAGAAAGAAATCATGTAATGCTAAACTCACACCAGACCCTAGCTAGCCAATTAAACAACTATTTTAAGCAAAATTATTAGGTCAATCACTAATCTAATGCTAATTATCTAAGTTGCAGAAGTAAAAGCATCAAAACTAGAATAAGGGGTAAACAATGGAAACTAAGCTAAGTTTGTGTCTAAGTGGAAGAAGTAGTGAGAGGTCAAATTGGTGAAAATAGGACATGAGGGAGAAACAACGCCTGAGAACCGTTGGACCAGGTGGGTGAAAGGAAAATGAACGGGTGAGATCAGATCGCAGGAGGGTACGTAGGTAGATGGGCGAACGAGGACAACTGGAGATGGACGAATGAGATTATATCGCGCGAGTGGAGTCAAAAGATGGACAGACAAGATTAATCAGCAGATGGATGGCAGAGATTGGATCACAGGCAAAAGAAATGTGCGGAAATGGTATCGAGCGATGCGATGCCCATCAGATCAGGAGACAAATCGACGGTAGAGATTGGACCGCTTAAAGGAATGTGCAGAAATGAGGGAGCGGGTTTAGAGAGCGGTAAGAAGTATATCACATGCCCTCGAAGCTGTAAGTGGTTTCCTAAAATTTTATGCGATTAGCCTCCTCAGCCGACATGTTGTAGAAATTTTGAATAATTTAACACATATTCAACAGAGATTATCCTGATCATACAATTTAAGCGGAACATGTATAATACATAATCTCCTCTGCGTTGATCATCAATTTACAGAAGCAGAAACATCCACAGGCACACATAGAAGCATCAATCAAACTCATAAACAGAGTATGTATCCCGGGGAAAGCATCTCGCTAAAAACCCCACACTATCTGTATATTATATTGATTGAATCATGTAACATTACAAAGTACAATGCTTATCACAAGCAATCCAGTACCATGCCCTTCTGTTACACACAATACAGCTCAGATTTGATCTCCAAATCTATCCCACTGCTTGCCTGCCTCCACTGCTCAATACCTGCTCAAGAACTGATGAGAATAGCTTCCCAAACTCGATTTTACACTGCAAAATAGTCACCCACACTATGTTGGACGTGAGCAACAGCTATAATATCATGAAGATACGTGAGCAAACTCATTGGCATACTCAATCCTTTGATTGTGCAAATCATCATGCACAGCTATAGTCACAACTGATAGCAATCTGATCCTCTAACACCTGTCCCTGCTGAACTGAACATGCACTGACATGCAACTGAGTTAACTGATGTATTCTATAGTTGCATTATGAGTTAATAACTTGTGAATTAATTAATAACTAATTCACCCAACTCATCTTTAGTCTATTGATCAGTTAGACTAAATACAACCAGTTTAACAAAGCTAAACTGAACACAACTCCATCAACTGTACCTCCAGTCCACTAAACTCAACTCACTTGAGTTCTAACTGAAGTCATGCATGCAACAACTCAACTGACTCATAAGAAAAACGAATTTCCTTCTGACAGCTGCATGTGCCACTTCCGTAGCTCAAACTGAAGTGCTCCAAGAGAATAAGATTAAGTTTATAGTCCAAATATTATTGTGAGATAATAATATTTGACTTTTCTATTTTTGACTTTGATCACTCACACTGTGATCACTCACACTGTAATCACTCACACTGTGATCACTCACACTTTCATCAAAAATAGAAGTCCATCTATTTTTCCCAACTTGATCAATCATCCATAGACATGATCCATATGTCTAAAAATAGACATAGTCTAAAAATAGACTTGCGCCAAAAATAGCCTGCGGGCCCACTTAGTGAAGGCGACTCTTTTCACTAAGCTCCATCATCTTGTTGCACTCTCAACAAGCATTTCTTGTTGCACACTTTTCAACACTCCCTCTCAACAAGAAAGGCTTCCTCTCAAACCCAGTCCTGTAACTCTGGAATGTTCTCCATGCAACACATCTGGCTGGTCCACTTGCTCTGTCATCAAAGTCTCTGACTGCTATTGCCTCTGTCAACTGAAACTCTGCATCTCTGTGCTCTTCAGTATCTGACTGCTCTAGCCTCTGTCACTTTGATCTCTGACTGCATCCGTGCTGCTGCTGGTTCTATCTCCCAGCATTGCATCCGCACTGCACCTCCCAACTGACCTCCCTGTTGGGATAGAAACATCCTCTGATGCTGAAGCTCTACCTGCTGCTGACAAGTGCTCCCTCTCTGACATCTGCGCTACTGCAACATCTCCATGCATCTCGCACCATTGCACACCTCTCTGTGCCACCTAGCACTGTGCAAAACACTTGTGCCTCTTGCATTGCTACAGCCTGCTAGCTATGCGCTGTCCTGGGATTCCCTGCACTGTCGCTCTCTGCCGCTCCATCCGCATCTGTCTCTACCCAATCAGTCAGTTCCTGCTACTACACATTGGGGCTCCCGTAGCAAGGTCTCATCCAAGAGGTTGGGTACCTCAAGGATCCTGCCCCTCCTCCTTGGGACAATCAATCCACATCACCCCACCTCCTACCTGGAGGTATGGCTGCATGCGATCCCTCAGCCCACCTGGCTCGAAGTTTCCCGCCACTGGAGGTCTCTGGATGAGTAGATGTCTCTACTCTATCTCCTCTCAGCTTCCCTTGTTGTGGCTCCTCCACAACCTCCTGAAGCTGCTGCACCAATCGTGGCTCCTCCACAATCGTCTGAGACTTCTTCTGGCTCTGCATGTTGAGAGGTAATATACGCTCCCTCTCAACCACCAAGTCTCCATCAGTTGCCTTGCTGCTCAAGGCTTCGCATGCATCTTGAACCTCAAGAGCATACAGGTTCCTGACCCGTGAACCAATCTCATGACAACGAAAGCATCTCACCTTCGACTTGTCAACCTTCTTCCTGTCACTGGAAGAACAAGATTCGGAAAGAGAAACCTTCCCCTTCCCCTTCTTCGCCTTACTCGCTAAGGCACAGTTCTCCTCATCCTGCATGGATGAAGAACCGTCTCTGGTGCTCCGTCTAATCTCCTCCTGCATCAAATCCGACCATGGTCGTTCCCAATTTGGCAGTTTCTCCCTTCCATTCACCGAGTCCTGGTAGCTATGCCAACTCTTAGGGAGGTCAAGGAGTCCTAGACTCACCATCCTCATCATCAACAGTAACCCCCACACTTCCCAGCTCATCTCGACACTGAGTGAACCTCGTGAGATACTGGGGCATACTATCTCCATTCTCGAACTGAATGTTTCTGAGTTTTATCTCTTGCTTTGGAATTAAATTCGAATTCCACCAGCACAAAAATCAACTGCTTCCGATCTAGAATTCGTGAATAGTAGATCTGATGATCAATCCTCGCTTGATATCCTATAAAAATCTCTTCTACAAATCAAGTTGCTCTGATACCATGTAGAAATTTTGAATAATATGACACATATTCAACAGAGATTATCCTGATCATACAATTTAAGCGGAACATGTATAATACATAATCTCCTCTACGTTGATCATCAAATTACAGAAGCAGAAACATCCACAGGCACACATAGAAGCATCAATCAAACTCATAAACACAGTATGTATCCCGGGGAAAGCATCTCGCTAAAAACCCCACACTATCTGTATATTATATTGATTGAATCATGTAACAATACAAAGCATAATACTTCTCACAAGTATCTCCACCTGTTACACACAATACAGCTCAGATTTGATCTCCAAATCTCTCCCGCTGCTTGCCTGCCTCCACTGCTCAAACCTGCTCGAGAACTGATGAGAATAGCTTCCCAAACTCGATTTTACACTGCAAAATAGTCACCTACACTATGTTGGACGTGAGCAACAGCTATAATATCATGAAGATACGTGAGCAAACTCATTGGCATACTCAATCCTTTGATTGTGCAAATCATCATGCACAGCTATAGTCACAACTGATAGCAATCTGATCCTCTAACACCTGTCCCTGCTGAACTGAACATGCACTGACATGCAACTGAGTTAACTGATGTATTCTATAGTTGCATTATGAGTTAATAACTTGTGAATTAATTAATAACTAATTCACCCAACTCATCTTTAGTCTATTGATCAGTTAGACTAAATACAACCAGTTTAACAAAGCTAAACTGAACACAACTCCATCAACTGTACCTCCAGTCCACTAAACTCAACTCACTTGAGTTCTAACTGAAGTCATGCATGCAACAACTCAACTGACTCATAAGAAAAACGAATTTCCTTCTGACAGCTGCATGTGCCACTTCCGTAGCTCAAACTGAAGTGCTCCAAGAGAATAAGATTAAGTTTATAGTCCAAATATTATTGTGAGATAATAATATTTGACTTTTCTATTTTTGACTTTGATCACTCACACTGTGATCACTCACACTGTAATCACTCACACTATGATCACTCACACTTTCATCAAAAATAGAAGTCCATCTATTTTTCCCAACTTGATCAATCATCCATAGACATGATCCATATGTCTAAAAATAGACATAGTCTAAAAATAGACTTGCGCCAAAAATAGCCTGCGGGCCCACTTAGTGAAGGCGACTCTTTTCACTAAGCTCCATCATCTTGTTGCACTCTCAACAAGCATTTCTTGTTGCACACTTTTCAACACATGTAGCATGGGGAAACCACCCATTTCGCGTGCCCTCAGGCGAATAACAATCGGACAAAAATGCACGCGATATGGCGCGATGGCCATCGGATCTGGTGAGGCAGATCAATGGTGAAGGTTTGACCGAGCTAGTTGGTGAGCGAGTGCGTGATAGCCATCGGATCTGACAAGGCAGATTGATGGTTGGGATTTAAAGTGCACAAAGTCAAATGCTAAAAGTGAATTCAGGCAGTGATTGGTCAGTTTTGCTGTGTGAGGTGATCTATGGTTAAAAACCGTTTGGACGTGGATTAACAACTTCCTCTTAGCTTTTCATGTTAAAGGAGAATGGAAGGGAAGTGAGGGAGATCAAATGATGGGAAGAGAGCAAAGGAGCAGATGATCATAAAAGGAACATAGTGATATGAAATGAGCTCAGTGACTGTGTTAAACAACAAACTCCCTGTGAAAACCAAAACCCTGTGTTTTTGGGGTTGTTGCAGGGTTTCTTCCTCACGTCATGGTCCCAGAGGGAGGAGGTGAGGCCAAGACACCTGTGGGAAACCTTGTGGATCTTTCCTTTGCTACCATGCTAATTGAACGAAATCATAAATGAAGCAAACTGAAACACAACTAATTTTTTCTACCCTGCTGTAATGGAAATGCAGCTACTTAAACAAATAAACAGAAAAGAAGGAAACTACTTAAGTAAATGAACAGAACCAGAAATCTATGCTATCATGCTGTAATGGGAATGTACTTCAACATATGAACATAAAGCTATGCTACTTAACAATACAATAAAGAGGATCTTTGGCTGTTAGGGTTGGTCCCTAACCCAAGAGCTTCAACCCTCTGAGTTAACTCAATGCTGGCTCAGAACAAAACTCATCTTCATTATAAAAACATTGTATTACATCAAGAACTGTTATAGGTCTAGTTCTACAGTCAAAAGTTTGAATTATTGTTAACTCTTGGTAATTGACTACTGATGACTAAAAAAACTGAGGTCCTAAGCCTCTCAAAATTAGGGAGGTACTTCTCCCAACTTAATGATAAACTTGTGCTTTCACTTTCACTAGCTCGACTGCCTTCTAGTAGGGAGGCTTGGCTCCCAACTTAATGATAAACTTGTGCTTTCACTTTCACTAGCTCGACTGCCTTCTAGTAGGGAGGCTTGGCTCCCAACTTAATGATAAACTTGTGCTTTCACTTTCACTAGCTCGACTACCTTCTAGTAGGGAGGCTTGGCTCCCAACTCAAGATAAACTCATACTTTCACTTGCTTGGCTATCTTCTAGTACACCTGATTTGGCTGTTTGCACCTTCACTTGCTTGGCTGCCTTCTAGTACTCCTGATTTGGCTGTGTGTACTTTCAGCTGATGGAGGGATATTCGAATGGAGGGGTAGTAAATGAGGAGGATTTACCTCCTATAATTCCTCTCCCTTGTCCCATTCGAGTTTTTACCAAGGTATTTTACCATAGTTCCTTGCTTTTACCTTTTATCCCTGCATTTCCCTTACTTTTATCCTTTATTCCTGCATTACATGCACATTAGACCACAAAGAAAAATATCCAACTCTAACTCATCTCATAAAAAAAATATAATCAAAAGTATGCAATAAGTTGTGAGAATAGTTGGTTTGACTAAGATAGGAAGTGAATTAAGGCCAATTAAGGCCCATATAATTACTCAATGATGAGGTTCATCAGTATTGTGACATCCACCCATGGTATTCATTCACCCATGGTATTTTCCCGTGGTATTCATTCACCCATGGAATTTACCCGTGGTATTGTAACCGAAAAATACTATAAGTAACAAGTCACATTTTGTAAAAGGACAATTTGTCCACCACAATGTAGCTTTTACAATTATTCTTCATTTTAATAAAAAAAATCTTTATGGTTTTGTTTATTGGCCATTCTCCTCTTTTTCTTCTAGCATTTCAAATTTTCAGATCCTGGGGGCCTCTCCCCCAAAATCCATTTCAATCTTTTAGATCTCTAGGGCCTCCCCCCAAGATCTGGATAAGGAACACCGCAGACGCGATGGCTGACATGGCATATGTGTAACTACGACCTAAGAGAATTTTGTAATCCAAAGGGGCATCAATGAATTCAATTTCTACATGGATAGCCTTGCCCGCAAGGGTCACTGGACAATTGCGGTACATGCCAGGAGGCTGGGAGGAGTGTCCATCCTAAGAACGCATAGTGATGGTGGAGGGGGACAACTCAGGTGACTTAAGTTGTTTCCAAATGACATTGGAAATCACAAAAATGGATTCACCTTCATCAATAATGCATTGGGAGATGATGGCATTATGGACTCGGACTAGTATCTGGAACGCAACAGATGAAGGTAATGTGGGATGTTCTAATGTATCTACTAGGAAGACAATCAAACGATCGTTAGAAGGATCTACTGCACCCAAGGCAGTTAGTATAGCTTTCTTTTGAGATGGGCACGACTAGAGGACTTCTAGTGTCAACATGGCAGCAGGTGATTGCACCAAGTCATCTACTATACTATATGTATGGACATCTCAATTAGAATCCACATTATAGTGTAATGGTCCCTTTGGGACCTTGGGAATGACTTCAAATTTAGGTTGAGGGATCTGTAACGGATAGTTTGGTGTCGTAAGAGGCTCAACATATGCTTTGGTTTTGGACTCAGTGGTGGACAAAGTCAATGGCTTATCATATTAACGCGACCGAGTTTGCAGGTTGATATCGGAGGGATTAACCTCATTAGAGTTCATCATAAGGATATGGTATTCACCAGGACTAGAAGGTTGGGGGGGATGGGCTGCTTGACCTGAATGAGGTTGAGCAACAACAAATCCTTGCGAAGGGAAAGGATTTGTGAGCACTACTGGCGCAAGATTCTGAGGCGATTGTTGACCTCTAGAAGCTACTTGATCTTCCCACATTTGGCGCATCTGGGGTAAGAGAGGACACTCATGTGTATAATGGCCATGTACACCACAAAATGCACAAGGCTTGTTCATACAAATAGGCTTGTTATGCTTGGGTTGGCTACCCTGTTGCTGGTTGTTGGTGTTAGGCTGGTTCCCTTGGGGTTCACTAGGTTGATTACCTTGATTACCTTGGTTACCCTTGTTACCCTTCCCCTTGTTCTTTTTCTTCGAATTTTGGGGATTGGTCGCACTCTACTGTGCAAGCACCTGACCTTGATGGGGCAGTGGCTGCTGGGGCTGAGGATGCATGGGAGGCTGCGACGCTAAAGCTTAAGGGGCTAGAGCGCTCGGTTGTGCATAAGGAGGAGCAACAATTTGGTAGACATGTTGGGGCCCTGAGAACATGTTTCTAGCAGGAGGGGCATGAGTGTTACAGGAACTGGTGGCCCCTTGTAGATAGCCATAACTTTGTTGAGTATATGGCGAAGGGTGTGAAAGGGTTCCAACGATACCGTCGACAGCGTGAGATACCCACAGTGAATTGGCACATCCATGATGAGATAGGTCTGGAATGATGGTAATGACATAGCTGGAATGCGCATAAATCAAGTCATATCTTAGAGTGTTTTGGAGAGCTTCTTGCTCGGTCTGAGGAAAATGGGATGCGACATCTTTCCCAATGGCTGATAAAATGCTCCTAAGAAACCAATTTAGATAGACACAGTCTTCAAAGGGTGGGGCACGACATGTGCTCCTCCTTCGGTGCCACTCTTGAACATGGTCGGAAAGGTGAGTGGCAGAGGACTGATGAAATGAGGTCAATAACTCTGTACCAGTGTCGTACTGGAGAGGTAACTAGAAATATGAAAGGAACGCTTTAGCAAGCGTCGCGAAAATGGAATGAGATACGACGGGCTGGTCTACATACCATTTTGTAGCGTCTCCAGTGAGCATGCATTGGAATAGCCGAAGATGAATGGAGTCATCGGTAATGGAGTTAGACGAATACCACATGTGGAAGGATCGAACATGGTTGGTAGGATCCTCTCCAGCATTACCCTCAAACTTTGGGATTTATGAGGGAAGCTTAGTCGGCATAGAAGTCCAACCAACATTGTGGTGTATGGGGTCATTTATCACCTGGCTAAAATCCGGTAGACTTAACCCAGCCATAAAAGGGAGCATGGGGGTTGCTGAAACGGTTCCTGAGACTGTTCCGCTTGATGTGACCACCAGAATAGTACCAGAGCCAACACCAGGTTGGGTTCCTGCACCAATTGTGGGTCTAGACATGGTGCCGATAGGCGGTGAAGGAGGCATAGAATCAGTTGAGGAATCAGATGAACCAAGAGAAGGATCAGTGTGGGGACTCGGAGGGCTATGAAATCGAACTCGACGGGGAGGGGTAATATGCCTAAGAGGAAACTGGGGGTGAAGGCCTAATAGTCTCCGCGACAAACGCCTTGGTGGCACAATGGTGGTAAGACACACGTGACACGAAATTGGTGAAGGGAGACCAATAATATGCCTTTGTCTCGATGAGGGGAGATAATTTTATTATGTTAAGTCTTGGCTTGGTGGTGTAAACCAAGCACCCTTCGCTTAAGGTTGCTTATGTGTGCAAGTGTATTTATTGATTAAGCCCGAATCATGTTTTTAAAAAAGAAAAAAACTTTGTTGAAAATAAACTGAAATTAATGACAGAAAATGAACAGCAAAACAATTAGCTAAACCCCACCCAAACTGGGTTTGTAGACACTATGTTGGTTGGTGGCTAAATCGACGGAAAATACACTAAAACGGTCAAGAGATCTAAATTTCGGTGTGACTGGGATCAAGTGACACTAAGCTGCTAGAAAGTGGTGTAGCAACAACAAAAAACCAGAGAGGAAGATCGTTGCAAAAAGATAGGGAGATGGGTGAAACACCTAGGGCAACCGATGGGACCCTAAGGCCAAGGACCAAACAAGTTGTAATATGAAACTATGGATGGTGACAACCTATCTTTATAGATCTGAAACAAAAGGGTGTAGATATGGAAAATATGGCTAAAAGCGCTGTAGAAACTCAAACTACTCACTCAGCTAAACTCCTCTTATAAAGGTGGAAGCGTACTAGAAGCCCTAGGGGGGGCTAAATTCGACTTTGACGAGTAAATTAGAGTAGATCAAGGCCTAAGCGGGATGAGACAGAGGTCAGACAACCCAGCAGACAACTCTCTACAAAACCCAGAAACAGATCTGAGAAAAACCCTAAAACCCAAAAATCGCAGGTACTAACCTGTTTTTCAGGTGGGATCACACTTTTTGGGCTGATAAGTGTGCTCTGGCCTCCAGATCACACTTTTTGGGCTAAAAAGTGTGATTTCTACTCCGTGGATCCCGGTCAGCAAATCTCGGAAAAAAACTGTCGCCTTTATCGCGATTGGTTCTTGTGACCTGCAGAAAAGACCCGAAAGCTTGCGGAAGTCAGAAATTTAACAAATCTTGTTTTATTCCCTCGGCTGTTGTATTGTTTGAATTCCACTTTGCTCCCTTCTCTTTTGTTTTTATTTTTGCTCAGGTTAGGTTCTTTATTAATATTTCTTTTTAATTCAAAATATTTTTATTAAAATTAATAAGTTTATTTATAAACATAAAGGATTATAAATAGGTTTATTTAAATCATATAAACTTATTAAAAATATTAACTGTTTTAACTGATTGTTTGATACCATTTAATCCATATTTATCCGAGAATAGTTTTAGTAACTCATTCATTTAAAAGAAATCAAAATATAATTAGTAAACAAATAATCTTTAGTCATTTATTAAACATTTATATATATTTTTCATAATGTGAATTAAAAGATGATAATGCATATCAATTTAAATAAATATACTTGAAAAAAGAGTTAACCATTAAGTTATAGTAACTATTTATTTAATCATTAAACTTTAATTTTACCTGAATTTATCCCATAACAAAAGTTTTCACATATTGAATTGAATAAAAATTACTAAATCTAAAAAATTAACTAATTAAAAGAAATTAAATACTATAAATTCATATCTGAAATAAATTAAATACATTTAGTGTCAATTAAATTGAAAAGTTTTTTTTTTTAATAATTACATATAAAATTGAATCACAATGATTAGATTTAAAAAAAAAAAATTGACTAATTAAAAAGAAATTAAATACTATAAATTCATATCCTAAATAAATTAAAAACATTTAGTCTCAATTAAATTGATAAGAGATTTTTTTTAATAATTAGCAACAGATATATTGAGTTACATATAAAATTGATTCAAATTTATTAATTCTAACAAATTAACTAACTAATTATTAAACTTCCCCAACCATTGATAAGAAGATAATGTGTATCAATTAATATACATGGGAAACAAGTTAATCAATTAAATTCAACTAACTAATTATTTAATCAATAAACCTTAATCCCATAACAAAAGTTTTCACATATAATTTATTTAGTTTGAAATTGAAAAGAATTTTTTAATAATTATTAACGGATATATATATGAAATTTAATCAAAATAATTAAATCTAACAAATTTACTACTTAATTAATTAGTAAGCTTCCCCTACCCTTGATCTAGTCAAATTTAGTTGTAGTCCAGTCAATTATAGCTGTTTATTGTGGTCCAAATTAGTTGCTTCTTTCTAGTCATTTGAATGAGGGGTCTCTCTATTTAATATGTTGCTAAGATCTGGTTCTTCATCTTGCCCTGACGATGAACCACACTTGCTGGTTTGAAATGCGTCGACAAATGAATTTTGATGTGATTATCACCGAAATCTATTCTTATAAACTTGTTATGGATCACAGAAGCCTTAATTCTAAAACTAGGAAACAGTAAGAGAATTGGAAAAAACAAAGAAACCCTAAGCTGAAAACCGAAGATCGCCCAAGTTTCTGGATCTGAAGTATAAAACCTAGTGGAGTCGCCAATTTTGTTGTAGTTTTTTTCTTCTCAAAGATGTACGAAAAGAACCCACCTAAGATTGTGGATGACAAACAATCTCAACAATATAAATGGCTGCTAAACATTGTAGATCTGCAGCAACTGATAGAAACAAAACTTGCCAAAATTCTGATCTATGCTACAATTATAGTTAAACAACAAAAAGAAATAGTAATAACTCCAATCATCCAATGTAAACCAGATATACAAAGAATAGTTTAATAATAACACCTGTGAAGGGAACAGATAGATGTTACCAGTCCCCCTGATGCAGGAGCATTCAGCTCAGAAATATCATTGTATTTTAGTAGTCATAGGGGGTCTTGTGTTTTAAGGAAGTTGGTTTCCTATGCATCAAATTAACGTAATTTTAATGTTTTTGAGTAATTTTATGAGAATGGGATCTAATTAAGTATTGAGAGGCATATTGTAAATGTTCTCGAATGAAGGGGAATATGAGAGAATTAGGATAGTTGAGAGTTCATAAGGATTGATAGATTGGAAATTAATTGTAGATCTTAAATTAGGAATTAGTTCATAATTTCTTGGGATTGAGAGGATTCTTAGGATTTAGTTGAAATTATTAAGGATTTGAACCAGAATTGGTTCATAGAACCTTTTGTATAAATATAGGCCTAAAAGGCATAGGAAGAGTTAGTTAGTTAGAGTGTGAATTAGAATTCAGAGATTAGATAGAGCTTGATTGTAAGCCTACCAACAGATAGGGAAACAGAGGCCACTGATATTGGAAATCAAGCCTGAGAGAAGAACCTGTGTAAATACTTGTATACGAATACAGAAATTCGATTTCAACGTTGTGTAGAGTACATATATGACCAGATTGTAAATCTTTATAAACGAAGTGTTGTTGCATAATATATGTGTGTGCAAACGAAATCAAGAAGGACAGAGTGCAAAGATAAATGTGTGTTTAACGAAATTCCACCAATAAGCGAACGAAGGAGAGTTTCAATCGAGATTGGGGTTGATTGACTGACACAGCGGAAATCGTCGGATCGTCTAAATCGACGGATAATAACGATGAACAAGGAATGGTGGAGAAAATATCGTAGATGTCTGATTGAAAGAGATCCACGGTCATCATGTGGTGAAGATTCATGGGTGTTAATAAGAATGGAAAGGCGGTTTTTGTAGGTGGGAAGTTGTTTCTCATGCGGTCTCAAAGCCGTAAGTGGTATTTCAATTCCGGACCCAAGAATGTTATGAATCGTGACTTAATCCAATTAAAGTCTGAGTAGATCACAACCGTCCGTTGGGTGATTGATCGGACGCATATCACGTCGAGAAAAGAACGAGGTTTAATCAAGAAAACAGACGTGATGAGGTTTTATTCAACGGGCTTAAAACCTCGTTGAGTTTCAATAATCATGACTGTTCGATGGTTGATGGTTCGGACGGTAATCACGTGTGAATAAGTGCATGGGTTAACATGTCGGGCGGACCTGATGGGTTATTTAAAAGAAGTCTGACTTCTTTTAGTTCTGGCGGGATGGGTGAAAGTTGGAGATCATGCGATAGTCGTTGATTGAAAGGAAGAAATCAATGGTGTAGATTTGAAGCGAAAGGCTGAGTATCGGTAAATGTGCAAAGGTTTGTGCAAAGGCAGAAAGGTAATGTTTAAGTGCGAGTTTATGGAATATTTCTATTATACAGGAAATAATAGAAATAAGAGGAGTAAATATATTATGGTTTAAGTCGGGTTTAACCAAAGGCTGAAGACTATGGTAAGGTTGATATGCATGGTTAATAAGAGTTAACCAAAGGATCATGAAGGGTTGATTTATGAGGGTTAAGATGAAACGCGAATATATTTTTGCTTAAAGAATTGACCTTTAATAAAGTGGGCTTTCATCAGATGTAGTAATTCTACATAAAGTTTCATTTAAGGGCCTTAAACCTTGAATTGTGAAGGTTTTCACCATGGATCAAGTGATTAATCTCGAGACATGTATATGGCATGCGATTTTGTTTGCATAATGTGGGTATTAGCGGCTAAGGCTGTATCATTTGGTATCAAAGCTGATTAAAGCTCTTTTTAATTAAAGCAGAATTATGCAGAATGGAAGTGTGATTGCGAAAGGAAGAGGAGATCAGGTTATTTGAATCTAATAAGTAGAAGGCATGGCATAAGATGAGACTAAGTGATACTCTTAAGAAGAGATTGCAGAAGCATAAAGAAAGCACAGTGATGTTTTTTTTCTTAAGGAAAATGGAGGTTCACTCAAATGTGAAGAGTGGATGGAGATTGCTTGTGAAATCATATAGGTATTGTTTTATTTAACTCTAGTTTGAGTTTTGCAGGTTAAAGACAGAGTAAAGATTGATAGAAGCAGACAAAAAAGGAAAGTTGTATGTGTTCTAAAGAACAAAGTGAATGAAAGACTGGAAAAACAAATGGCACTGAACTTGAAGAATCCGACTAAAGGTTGGACAGAGAGGACAAGAGTGTTCTCAGAAGGAAGCTGAGCAGAAGAATTTTAAAGTGGCCATAGAAATTTGGCAGCAGCAAGCTTTTGAAAGCTTGGAATGATCTTTGTTTAAATATCATTGATATGCAGGTAACAATAATTAGTGAAGCATCTCAGCAAGAAGATCACATCTTGAAGAGCAGTGATGAAGGAAGCCAGTAAGGGTTTCTGAGAGAGAGTGCCAGAACCTAGTATTTCATTTGTGTTTGAAATACAGGACAATTGTGTTCTCAAAAGTGTAGATGAGTTGAAGTCTAGAGCATGGAGTGCTCATATGGTTCCAGAAGAGAGAACTAGAAATATGCCAAAATACTGAGCTCAGAGGAGAGAAGCTTAGTGAGGTATCATGCAGTAGGGAGGACTTGTTGTTGCAGAGACTTGTGCAGCTCATAGTGAGTGAGTGAAGAACTCATAGAGATGGAGAAGAAGATGACTACTGATAGTCATAGCAGAGGTTCTGAGGAAGACCATAACAGAAGAAAAGTGAAGAAGGAGGATGCCAAGGAAAATGGCAAGAGGATGAGTCAAGAGGATATTGACAAGGAGATTGTTGAGTTAAAAGAACAACTCAATGTATTAAGGATGATACTAGAGGAAAACCAAAGACAAGGTTGGGTCTTGAGGAAAAAGGCAGTGAAATGGCCTAAGTTACAGAGAAGGCTACAACAGAGGCAAGTGAAGTGGCTGGTGGAAGAACTTAGAGAAGCTGAGTTGGAAATGGAAGTTTCCATTTGTGAAGCAGAACAGGGTGAAGTTTTGGGTGGAGATGAAGACTTGAAGACTGAAACTTCAAGTGAGACCAAAAGGACACATGATTTTAAATCTGATAATTTATGTATGTTTGCAGGTGAAACATGTGAAAAATGAAAATTTGTTGATATTGTCATAAAGGAGGAAGAAGACAAGAATAATCTAAATTCTATTCTAAAAGAGGATGAGATAGATAGGTCTCATGTAAATGCCTGTACGCAGTTGGGAAAAAGTTTTACTTTTCAACATATTGCAAAGACTGAAAGCAGAGGAAGTTTGACTCATGATGATGGCCAAAAGCAAGAAGAAGTAGGGAAGGATATCAAGCAACCAAGTGAAGGACTTGATGAGATTGAAGAGCAGACCATCGAAATATTTCTGAGTCATGTAAAGGACTTTTAACAGCAAGAGGACTTGGTGATTGAATCATCAAGTGAGATCATGAGGTCTGGTGGTTTTAAAACTGACAAGTTGTGTGTGAATGTAGGTATTGCAGAAGACAAACCATCCTATGGAACTATCTTGAGTGAAGCTGAAAGTTGCCAAGCAAAGTATGATGATGATTGTATTTCAAATGAAGATCAAGTTGAGTTATTACAGCAGAAGGAGTTCATAAATTCCTTGCTTAGTAAAGGAAATATCTCTAGTAGAGATGAGACAATTATATCTTATGATAACGAATTTGTTATTGGTACGGGCAAAGAGAAATTGATTTTCTTAGATGGCCAAAGGAAGAGTGATGGATAGACATATAAAACTATCACAGAGATGGAGGGTCGAAATTTTATTCTAATCGAGAATGAAGAAGTAGTGTCACCAAGAAACTATACTTGTGACAAAGAAGAAGATAGTGAGGATTGTACAGAGCTTTTAGGAGGAATCCCAAGTAAGATGGAAAATTTATGGCATGAGTTAATTCTTTTGGAGAAAAGGGTAGAAAACCAAAGAGTAAGTGTTCAGGTTGTAAAATCAGAATTGAATGAGAATGAAGAAGTTCACTACAGTGGACAAGAGCAGGAAGACATCATTGAAGCATATGATGTTGAGAAGATACCTATTGAGGATCTTATAAATTATTTGGAGAATTAGGAGGAAGACAGACTTGCAGGAAGTCTCATGAGCTCTTTGAAGAGTTCAAATCAACAAATGGATATGATGATAATTAAGGCTTACAAGCCTAATGTTTTTATTTCTGACATTTTGTGTGTGGTTGCAGATTTAGCAAATGAAGAACAGTTATTGCAAACTATTATTCATATAAAGGAAGATGAGAAGCCTAATAAATGTCTCATGTGTAATGATAAATTAGAAATGATGTTGCTAAAAGGATGTCATGTTTCTCATGATTTGTGTAAGCAGGCAGGTTTTGAATCAGATAAAGATGGAAAATCTTGTATAGGTATCATAAATATTGAAGAAGATTGTAAGCTCATATATGATGATGAATACTTCTCATAAGAAGACAATTTTGAACTGGTACAGAAGACATATATAGATGCACTGCTTAATAGAGGACAAGTTCAGCATGAAGACCAAAGAGATGAAGTTAAACACAGAGATTGTGATATGGATAAAGGAGAATTAGGTGATAGGCAGTCACTTGAAGTTGACATGAAGATGAAGGAGATGTACAAAGACATTTCAAAGAGGCAAGATCAGAATTGCATTCTGATGGAGAATGAGACTATGTTGTCTCATGAGGACAACCAAGGGGGAGCACATGCACATTTGGTTAATGAGGAGACTGGCAGATAGTCAGAAGAATTTGTTGTTGAGGATATGAAGGAGGAAAAGGAAGATTCCATGATAGTACTTAGCCCATGGAACGAAAACATTAAATCATTGGAAAGTGAATTTGCAGACAAGGAGCAGAAAATAGATGTTGCAGAGGGAGATATCTTCAAGGATATTCAGGAAGTTTGGGTGGAAGCAATATCTACAGCAGTACCTGGAGCAATCTCAAGAGTAATAGCAGAAGTTGAAGTAGAAAAAGCTGAAGAAAGTAAACAACAGGTTGAAGATGAGTGGATAGAGTACAACAACAAGTGGCAGAGTAATAAAAGCAAGATTTGTTACCAGCTCAAGGATGTGCTGGAGATGGAGATTGAAGAATTATGGCAGTTGATGATGAAACAGTCTAGGTTGAGGAAAATGACAGTAGGAGGAGTGATCAATCATAATTTGAAACTGATTGAAGAGAGGAAGATGAACTAGAACACAACATACATACAACAACAACAAAGGTGCAAGGCATGTGGGTAGTTAAAAACTAAAGTTTGGGACCTTGGAGGTTTTTTTTATTAACACATGAGAACACATGATCAGGAGATCATGAATGTTTTCAACCTTGGGAGTCTGATGCAGGAGCATTCGGCTCAGAAATATCATTGTATTTTAGTAGACATAGGGGGTCTTGTGTTTTAAGGAAGTTGGTTTCCTATGCATCAAATTAATGTAATTTTAATGTTTTTGAGTGATTTTATGAGAATAGGATCTAATTAAGTATTGAGAGGCATATTGTAAATGTTCTCGAATGAAGGGGAACATGAGAGAATTAGGATAGTTGAGAGTTCATAGGGATTGATAGATTGGAAATTAATTGTAGATCTTAAATTAGGAATTAGTTCATAATTTCTGGGATTGAGAGGATTCTTAGGATTTAGTTGAAATTATTAAGGATCTAAACTAGAATTGGTTCATAGAACCTTTTGTATAAATGTAGGCCTAAAAGGCATAGGAAGAGTTAGTTAGTTAGAGTGTGAATTAGAATTCAGAGATTAGATAGAGCTTGATTGTAAGCCTACGGGCAGATAGGGAAACAGAGGCCACTGATATTGGAAATCAGGCCTGAGAGAAGAACCTGTGTAAATACTTGTTTACGAATACAGAAATTCGATTTCAACCCTGTGTAGAGTACATATGTGACTAGATTGTAATTCTTTATAAACGAAGTGTTGTTGCATAAGATATGTGTGTGCAAACGAAATCGAGAAGGACAGAGCGTAGAGATAAATGTGTGTTTAACGCAATTCCACCAATAAGCGAACGGAGGAGAGTTTCAATCGAGATTGGGGTCGATTGACTAGCACAGTGGAAACCGTCGGATCGTCTAGATCGACGGATAATAACGGCGAACGAGGAATGGTGGAGAAAATATCGTAGCCATCCGATGGAAAGAGATCCATGGTCATCGCGTGGTGAAGATGCATGGGCGTTAATCAGAATGGAAAGGCGGTTTTCGTAGGCGGGAAGCTGTTTCTCACGCGGTCTCAAAGCCGTAAGCGGTATTTCAATTCCGGACCTGAGAAAGTTATGAACCGTGACTTAATCCAGTTGAAGTCTGAGTAGATCACAACCGTCCATTGGGTGATTGATCGGATGCATATCGCGTCGGGAAAAGAATGAGGTTTAATCCAGAAAATGGACGCGATGAGGTTTTATTCAACGGGCTTAAAACCTCGTTGAGTTCCAATAATCGTGACCGTTCGATGGTTGATGGATTAGACAGTAATCGCGCACAAATAAGTGCATGGGTTAACACGCTGGGCAGACCCGATGGGTTATTTAAAAGAAGTCTGACTTCTTTGAGTTCTAGAGGGATGGGTGAAAGTTGGAGATCACGCGATAGCCATTGATCGGAAGGAAGAAATCAACGGTGTAGATTTGAAGCGAAAGGTTGAGTATCGGTAAATGTGCAAAGGTTCGTGCAAAGGTAAAAAGGTAATGTTTAAGTGCGGGCTTATGTAATATTTCTATTATACAGGAAATAATAGAAATAAATGGAGTAAAGATATTATGGTTTAAGTCGGGTTTAACCAAAGGCTGAAGACTATGGTAGGGTTGATATGTGCGGTTAATAAGAGTTAACCAAAGGATCATGAAGGGTTGAGTTATAAGAGTTAAGAGGAAATGCGAATATTTTTCTGCTTAAAGAATTAACCTTTAATAGAGTGGGTTTTTATCAGATGTAGTAATTCCGCATAAATTTTAATTAAGGGGTCTTAAACCTTGAATTGTGAAGGTTTTCACCATGGATCAGGTGATTAATCTTAGGATATGTATATGGCATGCGATTTTGTTTGCATAATGTGGGTATTAGCGGCTAAGGCTGTATCACCCCCTCTATGGGATGGGTTCTTGGCTATCCTCAAACATCTTCAACTTGTGTAGAGTCTCTCTCCTCTATAATGTGTAAACCCAACAAAAATATGGTGTGCGACAATGAAAATAATCAGAGTTACAATAGTGAGTGCAACAATGAAAATAATCAAAAGTGAATAATGAATGGAAAACCCTTCTATTTATAACAAAATATTGAGTTATCCTCGAATAATGAACAATAATAAAATATTATTAACCCCATTCTTAGAATAACCACTTGGAACATTTTATTATATTTGTTTAGGAGGGAAAAAATATTTAAACTTTTATTTAGAAATAATAAATAAATAAATGATTTATTTATTATCTCAAGAAATTAGTTAAGGACTAATAAACAAATAATGATTTATTTAATTATTCTAAGAGATTTTGTCAAATTTGACAAAGAATAATAATTAATTAGTGATTAATTAATTATTCTTAGAGAAAAATAAGATAATTAATGATTTATCTTTTAATTTTTCATGATTGGGTCAAATATGACAAGGAATAATAATTGAACAATGGTTTAATTAATTATTCTTAGAAGAAAATCAAATAAATAGTGATTTATTTAATTATTCTTCATGGGTTTAACTATAAATTACTTAACAAAAGTGGTTTATTAAGTAATTTCTCACAACGAAAGCAATTTTACTATGGTAAAATTGGCTTTACATGGTGTACTTCAATTCATCTAGTAAGTTAGGCTAGATGATCAATTTTTTGGTGATAACATCCATAGTTGAATGATATCTCGTGAGCTCAACTTGCCTTTAGCTCTTTTACCATGGATTTCTAGCCATAGGCCAATCTTAATTTCAAAAATATTTTTTTACAACTTCCCTAAAATGTGGCTAATCATATTGATCTTATAATTAGAGGGAATGTTTTTATCCCTACTTTTAAAGATAAATACAATAAGGCTTTGCATCCTAGACCTTGCCTCATTGCCAACTTCCAGAGATTGTGATGACGATAAACCCTCCTAACTTAAAAATTTCAGTTTATCTATGCTTTTCAAATTGCAAACCACTTGACTGAAAATCAATGTCTTGCAGGAATAAGATTTCATCTTCCATAAAAAAAACATTCAAAATAACATCCATGACATTAAAATATCCATTAAAAATTTTAAATTAAAAATTCTTACTAATTTTCTAAATTACTAATTTTCTTCCAAAATTCACTGAAATAATATTTAATAATTAAATGTATCAAATTCAGTACCTTTACTTCTTCCTCCAAAATTTTCTAAAATCAAATTTAGAAAAATGTAGATGTATCAAATTCAGTGCCTTCACTTCCTTTTTAATGGTCCAATCATTAAAATTTCGTACCGAATAAAATAAACATTACACATAGTAAATTATTCAAACTTTGTGAAATAAAATTTCAACTTATTCTTGTGTGTACGATTAAAGACAAGGCGAATTCATTCGGTGTCGTAAATTCGCAATGGCCTTGGCCGTAGACTACTATTAAGTGAAACACACCACGTCAGCACATCGATATAAAGTGTCCTGCAATTTGGAACACGTCATTCCAGGGATCTTCAAAGTGTACTACAATCTTAGTCATCTCATTCCGCGTGTCTTATTAATATAGAAGGCATTGAATACTTGTCATCATTCTAATTTCGTAGGAATGCCACGTCAGATATAATCATAGGGTCAAGTCAAAGTTGGAGGGCTATAGAACTAAAGTAAAACCTTATCGTTTCTTCGATGTGAGATGCAGATAACGTTGCCCATTCCAAGTTTGAGTTGTTGGATTCATGTCATTTCGTTCAATCAGCATCACTTGTTTATTCCCGTGAAATACGGTAGTCTAGGAAGAAAATCGATAAAATTCATTTGTAAGGTTTTTGGTTATAATAATGGTGCATATTTTCGATAAAGTTGTTACATGGAAACAAAGTCCAGGATTGGTACATTCATCTATATTCAATTTTAATTTTTTTAAATATTAAGAAAATTTGTTAGGATTTAATTGTTAAATTAATAATAAACAATTATTATTGGTTATTATATGTAAATGTAGATTAATTCATCATCTTTATTCAAGGAAAATTATCTGGCTAATGATTCTTAAACGGATAAGTTTTCATTCCTCCTACCAAATACTTCTAAATCTTGAGTAATTAACTTATTTTCTTACATCTTAACTCTTTCTAAAACAAAAACAGTTTTAAAACATATTCCAATCCCATCATCTATATTCAGCTATAGTGTAATAAACAATTTATTTTTTTTATTTCATTGATTTATTTTACCCTATATAAAATGTTGACCTAACAACCTACAAGAATCATGGGTACATTGTAAAAAAACATATGAGGTCCTTTTCAATGATTTGTATTTATGAGGAATTTACTATTGTGTTAGCTCACTTATGATGGGCCTAGAGTTATGTAGCCTAGCAGACTTTACTGTTGTGTTAGCTCACTTATGATGGCCTAGAGTTATGTAGCCTGGAAGAGACTTCTTTTATTTTGGTGTGTTATTATATTTTGAAAATATCATGATTGATGTGTACAATTAGTTTAGTTTAGGTTTCATTTAAACAAGTGATTTATGTGGTGGAATGTTTTTTTATTATGATAAGGAAATTTAGAAAGTTCTTAGAAATAATTTCATTGTTCCATTGTGTTATTATATTTTGAAAATATCATGATTGGCATGTACAATTGGTTTAAGTATGATGTAAAGAAATGATTTAAAGAAGTGAATTATGTAGTGGAATGTTTTTTTTATTATGATAGGAAATTTAGAAAATTCTTAGAAATAATTTCACAATTCTATCCATTATAGTAAGTTGTGCACCGTGATTATATTACTTTTGATGAGTGAATATTGTGATTTTCATTTTAATTTAAAAGTATAATTTAAAATTAATAGTAATAAATAAATTAAGAATTTATTTATTTATTTATACATTATATCTAAAAATTTAATGTTATATAAAAATATCCAATTCATTTTTAATTTTAAAACATAAAAGCTATTTTATTATTTTTGAAAAAGATTTATAATAAATACTTATAAATCTGAATTTAAATTATTTGTCACTCCTGGGTATTTTTTTTAATCTTAAAAACTTATAAATTTGAATTTAAATTTATGTGTTTCATAGTGAGATGTGATTTTTAATTTGGAATTTCATGTTTTATAGCGAGTAGATAATGTAGCTAAAAATTCAAATTTTTAATATGTATATTGAGTAATAATCTAGAATTGTCAAATTTACGAAGTCTTTTTTATTCTTAGTAGTGGAGCTTCATTGGCCACTACCACCTTTTAACCCGAAAGTTTCGTAATTTTGTTTATTTCTCTATCCTAAAGAAAAATGTGATTCCTAAATTTACACTTATAAAAATGCATTAAAGATACTAATGGAAAATCAAAAGTTACAAAACCAAATTACAAGGTAGACAAACTCATCTTACTAGGAGAGCTTCATTGGCCACTACTACCTTTTAAAGATGTATTAAAGATACTAATGGATAATGAATTTGTTTTGCTTACAAGTAAGCTAACTATTCGAATAGACCAACAGATGATATAGAACCATGAACTATGTAACTAACTTTTATTTTCAATAAAAGATAACTGGTACAAGAAAAACCAAAAAACACTTAAAAAAAATGAAATCTAACCATTTTACGTTTTCAAGAAAACCAAACCCCTCTTCATTGGGCTTTGCGTTGCCCTCATTAGTCCCGAAGCATGGCAAGCGGCCCGAAAAACAACGGTAATAAGTTGGACTACTTAAATTAAGCTTCGTAAATTTGTAAATTTGTTTTGAAAATTATTGAAATTTCGGCAAGATTTTGATAAAATTCGGTAAGGATTTTTGTAAATCTAAATTAAAGTTGTCAAATTTCAAGATTTTTGGTGCCTTATAGGTTTTTGATGGTGCTGAATCCATTTCCATCAACATTTACATGATCCACTGTTTTTGATGGTGCTAAATCTATTTCAACCCTCAAAAACATGATTCAAAATACTGCTACTAAGAGATTTTTTGAAATTTTTTTGACCAGATTACTGTCACTTTTGACTATCCTAACAATTCCACAACATAAATAAACAACGCCCAATTAAACTCTCTTATTTGACCTGTGTCTTATTTGACCTGTGTGTTGGCAACATTAGTCCAAGAGCGGTGACACGCGGCCCGGAAAACGACGGAAACAAACTGGGTACTTAAAGTTATTGCAGGGCCTCGAATGAAATGTAAGACGATGAAAATGATAAGAGTAAGGGCAGGGCAGGGCAAAGATATTTGGGGCTGAATAGCTACGGAAAACACTGACACCAGACTAGACCGCCTATTGCATTCGTGCATATAAATTGGACTGTAAATTTTATATTGAAATTTGGAGTTGTAATTAAGGGGTGTGATGACTGTATGTCCCGCACAATAGCGGGAAGGTGAAATATTTGGGAGGGAGAGCCCATGGATAATGGTATCTAATTATTAGTTAATTTTTTTTAAGATTTATTTTTGAAATTTTGAAGTGGTAACTAAGGTTTGTGATGACTCTATGTCCCGCCACGGCAATAGTGGGAAAGTGAAATATTAAGGAGGGATAGGCCCATGGATAATAGTATCTATTATTAATTAACTCTTATTTTTTAAAGTTTATGTTTGAAATTTTGGAGGTGTAATTAAGGGTTTTGATGTTGTATGTCTCGTAGCGGGAAGGTCAAATATTTAGGAAGGATACGTCAATGGATTATGGTACTTATTATTAATTAATTATCACAATATCGGAAAGGCGCGGGTGAGAAGCTAAAAATTTTAGGAAAGAGGGGTGGTTTATTATATTTTTAATTATTTTAAATTAGTAAGTTTATTTTGGAATAGGGTTTTAAGAATTTAATTTAATTATTAATAACTATTTTTAATATTCCGAAGATGAAATATTTAAGAGAGGTTAATTGTAATGATATTTTTTATTAATTATTTGTCATGATAATGGGGGAAGTAAATTTTTTAGGAGGGAGAAGTCATTATATTATTAATTATTTTAAATAGATTTCTATTTTGGAATAGGGTTTTTATTTTGGAATAGGATTCTCAGAATTTAATTTAATTATTAATAATGACATAGTCTAAGTTAGACTAGGTTATTACTAATTATTAGGTGGATGATAGGGATTAAACCTCCAAATTTTTTTTGATAGTAATTAAAATAGAGTTAAGATTTATCTCAAAGGTAATTATAACCTTTTTGTTTAATAGTAATCAAAATAGAGAGTTAAGATTTATCTCAAAGGTAATTATAACCTTTTTGTTTTAAAAAAAATGTCATATACACAAGTGTCACATTCAATTTTTATTTTGCCATTGAACAGTTATTACTTAATGTTTCTTTATTATGTTTATTGAGTTCAGAGGCTCATTTAAAAAAAAAAAACTTTAATTAAAATAAAAAAATGGAGAAGATAATAAAAAAACAAAAAAGAATATACATGTTTGATATTAAAAATACTCTCACTGCCATACTAAAGGAGAAGTAACAAAATTATTTCACTCTCACTTTCAACCATAAATAATATATTTCGATGTCCATATGAAAAAAATAAATAAAAAATAAAAAAATAAAAAATAAAAAAATGTAGGATATAATAAAAAAAAAGAATATACATGTTTGGTTTGTTTAATTAAAAGTAATCTCACCATCCTTGGAGAAGTAGTAAAATTATTTCAGTCTCACTCTCAACCATAAAAATATATGTCCATGTTGATATGAAATAACATAATATTATATCAATGTCCGCATGGGGTAGCTCAAGTGGCAATGGCCGTGGATTGAAGTCTCACCAAACCGGAGATCTTGGGTTCGACTCTTGTGCTACCTCCCCCGGAAATGGGGTGAATAACGGACATGTAAAAACTCGAAAATGAGAAGGTCCTACCGAAGCTTACAAAAAAAAACATAATAATGAGAAGGTCCTACGGAAGCTTACAAAAAAAACATAATATTATATCAACTTTATAGAGAGATAAAGTAATTAAAAGTATCAGAACTGCCCAGGCTTTTCCTCGGTTTGTGGAGGAGGAAGAAGCTGAAGATCTTTTTAGAGAAGTGACAAAGGAGGAAGTAGAAAGTGTAATAAAGTCTATGGCGAAAGATAAAAGTCCAGGGCCCAATGGATGGACCATAGAACTCTTTACACACATTTTTGAATCTATCGGGGCAGAAATTACTGAAGTTGTGGAGGAATCTAGAGTGAAAGGAGAAATCTATGGTCCGTTCAATGCAACCTTCATAGCCCTTATTCCAAAAAAAGAAGACCCTGTTTCTTTCGAAGATTTCAGGCCTATCTCTCTGTGCAATACCATCTACAAGATTATAGCAAAGATCATTGCAGTTCGCCTGAAACCCATTTTATCTTGCTGTATTTCAAAGGAGCAATTTGGTTTCTTGGATGGGCGCCAAATTCATGAAGCTATAGGGGTAGCTCAAGAAACTATTCACAGTATCAGGCAAGCAAACAAAAAGGGGGCAGTGCTCAAAATAGATCTATCTAAAGCCTATGATAGGGTCAGTTGGACGTATTTAAAGTTGCTCCTGACACATCTGGGCTTCCACGTGGGCTTCATAAATTGGATCATGGGATGTATCACAAATGTAAATTTTGCTGTCCTGATAAACGGAGCTGCTTCTCAATTCTTTAAAAGTCAAAGAGGGCTGCGTCAAGGGTGTCCGCTCTCCCCCCTGCTTTTCCTTCTTGCTGCAGAAGGCTTGAGCAGACTTATTGCAAAGGCAAAAAGTTCAGGTTTGGTAAAAGGTTTGGAAGTTGTTGTTAATCTGTTCATTACACATCTGCTTTTTGTCGATGATATTCTTTTGTTTTCAAATGGGAACTTAAATGAAATTTTAGAGATTAAGCGCATTCTTGATCAGTTCCTGAAAGCTACAGGGCTTCAAATAAATGAAAGGAAGTCTCAATTAATCTTTGAAGGCTTCAATAGACAAGAGGAGACTATGATTGCTGCTCACCTGCCCTTTGGAACCTGTAATATGGAGCAGCCGTTCAAATATCTTGGTTTTTGGCTTAAACCATCCTCTTACAGAAAGAAGGACTGGAATTGGCTAATAGCGAAGATTGAACAAAAAATATCCCATTGGAGTTTCAAGTGGCTTTCTAGGGCAGGAAGACTTACCTTGGTAAATTCAGTCCTTCAGGCTATACCGGTTTTTTGGGCAGCATTGACCTGGATCCCAAAAGGGATTCTCCACAAAATAAAGCAGATTTGCAGTAGGTTTCTGTGGTCTGAGTCCAAAGAGGAACCTGTCCTCCCCTAGGTGGCATGGGATAAGATCGCAAGACCAAAAGACTGGGGTGGATGGGGTTTGAAAAGTCCCACTGACTTCAGCCTAGCCTTAGCAGCTAAATCAGGTTGGAGAATCATCTCCATGGAGAATCTCTGGACGAAGGTAGTTAAAAGAAAGTACATTGACCCTACTCCACTCGAAGATTGGATTAGAACCCCAAACAAAAAAGGAAGAAATTGTTCTGTCATCTGGAAAGCCACTTCTGAGGCTTTTAAGGTAATTGAACAAGGTCTGGCTTGGCGGGTTGGAAATGGAGAAAATTTGAGGATCGGTAGGGATCCGTGGGTGGGGTGTAGTGAGGGTTTTGCTCTTTCTCCTGGAATGCTCACTCACCTGGACGATATTGGAATTAGAAACTTAAGGCAGATTGCAAATATGGAGCAGTCATCTATATGGGGGCAGGCTTGGAAGTCTGAAGTCGATCTAGGAATAGATCCCACCTGGAGAAATGAATGGCAGCTATTCCTTCAGGAGCTTAGAAGATCCAATGTAAGAATAAAGGACAGGCCGGATTCTCTGGTTTGGGCACATGCTGAGACAGGCTATATTCTCCAAAGGCTGGCTACAATTTCTTGATGAAGAATAAAGGCTGGAATCCTCCTGTTTGGTGGTCAAAGCCTTTGTTCAAACTTAAGTGTCCTAAAAAAGCTAGAATCTTTTTTTGGTGCGCCTTAAATCATAAGATTCCTACATGGGAAATTCTACAAGCCCGGTTTAAGCAGGAACCTGGAAGATGCCCTCTGTGTTTTGCTGATTCAGAATCCATTCACCATCTTTTCCTATCATGCCCTTTTACAAAGCAGGTCTGGAATGAAGCGGAAAGGCTCTTAAATGTAAAATTAAGGTGGGAGGGAGATAGTATGACCACAGCTTGGGAATATTGGTGGAACCATTTTCAAGAGAGGAACCTGAGGAATTTACCTCCCATCATTTGCTGGGGTATTTGGATTGCAAGGAATCGTAGTATTTTTAGAGAAATGTCGACCCCTGTGGCTGCTATTGCCATTCAAAGCAATGCCATTCTTGATAGCATTCCTGTAAAGGAGGATCCTGCAAAAATTGATCTGCGGAAGGAGCTTCGCATTAGAGATGGGATACCGTGGGCTTTCTTTGACGGGGCAGCCCAAAACAATTCCACGGGAGCTGGGTTTTGCATACATCTTAGTGATTCTCACTCACTAAAGGCCTCAGTGGGAATCGGGATGGGAACAAATAACTTTGCTGAACTCACTGCCTTAAAGCTGCTCCTTTGTTGGCTCATCCACAAAAATATCCTTACAGTTCAGATTTATGGAGATTCGATGAATGTTGTTAACTGGGTTAATGGGAAATATAGATGCCAGCACTACATGTTGATGCCTTTACTAGAAGAAATACAAACCTTAAAACAACAGTTTAATGTTTTTTCTATTGACCACATCTACAGGGATTGCAACGAGGAGGCAGATCGGCTTTCTAAAGAAGGTCTGCAGCAAGCTGTGGGCACTTGGAGAGTAACAGAACAATTTCAGGATCAGATCCGTGTGTCGGATCTCCCTCCAAATATATAATGTTTTTGTTTTCCACTTATATGCACTAGATTATCTGTGTTTCATATGATATCGGTGGCATATGTCAACTGTGTTTTTTCCTTTTATATACTGTTATGCTCTGGATTGATAGAGCGGATTGTGAACTGTTTACTGTATGGGTTTTTTCTGGGTTGTTTTCCTCATGAAAGGAGACCCAGGAGACACTGTGGACTTCAGCTCCTTTTTGGTTATGGCTGTTCAGGCCGAGTACAGGAGACTTTGTTAGCGCTCTGTAGGGGTGCTGATGATCTTTCTCAGAGGAGCCTTTGCTCCTTATCAGGCAGTTTTTTGCAGAATGTTAACTCATATGCTTTGTAACTTTTTTATTCCTTATAAAAAAGTTCGCTTTTTTTCCTTGGAAAAAAAAGTAATTAAAAGTAAAAAAAGCCGATATATACATTATATAAAACAATAGGGAAAAAATAAAAAAAAATTGGTTAAAATATTTTAGCAGTCTCATTATTTTACATTGTGGCCTTTTTAAATATATTATTATATCAATTTTGTTTGAAATATATATATATATATATATATATATATATATATATATTCCTTCATCAATTATGTTTCAAATCCCTTAAAGATATGGAATTGCAAGTTTAAGTTGTGCATGCAACTATATATATAAAGCTTTTAGAGGGATTACACTAATCTAAGTGCAAATTTTTTATTTATGTTTTGCATTTTAAAAGAAGTTTGCACCTCAAGAGATTTGATTCCTTTAAGCTTTTTTTAGATCCGTGGTTATATATATATAAGCCCATGAGGCGTAGAATAAACAATGATAGGGTGTATTGTTAAGTCACTATGTGATGTGAAGGTCACCTGTTTGAAACTCCAGGGACAAAAAACTAGTAATGTTAAGGGTTGATGTGGCCTAGGCTGGGTGCGATCCCCGGGTGATTTTGACGGCTTAGATGCCTCTGGGTCGCGATTTCTCAAGCCACAAGTCAAACCTAATGTAATCTCTAGAGAACTCAGACAACTTGACTATATATATATATATATATATATATATTCATAATGTCAAATTACAATTAATGTAAAGTCAATAATTGAAAGACTATTAAGATTAGAGAAAGACTATTAAGATGTAAATAAATAGAAAGAGAAACTATAAAAATTAATTCAACTATTGTTCATTCATTAATTTTTAATTTATAATGTTACTGTATATTATAATAATTTATTAATTATGTTAATAGCGATTTCTCTTTTGGAATAGGCCTTATAGAATTTTAATTTAATTATTAATAATTATTAATTGAGTGGTAGAGATCTAACCTTCTTGAAATGTCTATTGAATAATTTTAATAGAAGTAAAGTTAAAGGGTTGAGATTTATCTTAAAAGTAGTTATGCTCCTTTTGTCTTTCAAAATAATTTAAAAAATGTCATGTCCACGAGTGTTATTTGATTTTTATTTAAAATAAGGTTATGATTTAGTTAATATTTATGATTTTTTAAAATCTTTGTAATGTGAGATGTATTATGAGGTAAGTATTTTGATGTGAATTATGAATTTATGTTTATGGACCATTTTAGTTTATATAATTATTATTTTATGAAAACGTATTATAAATACTTTTCTAATATTTTTAATTATAGGTTGCTATGACGATATCTCTCTTGCTAAATAATAGAAAAATGAAAAATGAAAAATAATGGAAAAATAAATTTTCGAAGAGGAAAATATCAATCTATACCAATTTTATTTAGAGGGTTAATAGTTTTAATTTTTTTAATAAATTAATACCAAGTTTTCATTTTTTTGGAAGTTGTAAAAAATCATCCGATTTTGAAAAGTGTTGATTCAGAATCAACCTTTTTTTTGGAGCATATTTTTGACACTTTAAATTTTCTTATATATTAATTATGGACATTTTTTTTAAATGTTAGTTATTTTCATTTAGATTTTAAAAAGTGTTAATTTAGAATCAACCTTTATTTTGGAGCATATTTTTGGACCACCTTTTTTTAAAAATGTTAGTGATTTTCACGCCGATTTTGAAAAGTGTTGATGCAACATCAACTCCCTTTTTTTGGAGGGGCTTATTTTTAACACTTTAAATTTTCTTATGTATTTAGTATGGATAATTATTTTTTAAATGTTGGTTATTTAACAATTTTTGAAGTAGTCTTCTTCTTCTTCTTCCCTAATATGTTTGTATTTTAAGTGTTTTCAGGTTTGTGTTTTTTGTTTTTCTTTTCAAATTTTTTTGTAATGAAATCTTCATTTTTTTACATAGTTAAAAAAATGTCATTAATTTAAAGTTAGGATTTTCTATATATTTATGTATGGTCAATTAATATTTCAATATATATCAAATAATTGTCACTAAAAGACAATAATTTTAAACATTTGACAAAAATATACAAATTTTGAATAAAGATTTTTAAAAGAATACACGTTTTGGGACTTTTTTTTACTAAAAATTACGTCAAATAAATGATTTTTATGGAAAAAAGTAGTTAAAAAAAATAACATTTTTTATGAATTTTGTGTAAAAAAATAACAACATTCATTTTTTTCTTCAAGATATAATGATTTATATAAAACTTAAAGCGAAAATCGAATAATGAAAATATTAAACATATAACAACAATAATTGAATACTTATTCCTATCATAAAATCTCAAAGTCAAATCATTACAAGTATAACTAATGAATAGTTTTAAAAAATAAGCTTGATTTTCAAACATAACTTAAATTTAATCAACAATATCATATAATTCATGCTCATCATCTTCTAAAGCTTCATTATTTTCTTCTTCCATAATATTTTGTGCTTTAGTTTCGTTATTTTCTTCTCCTGTTGGATCTTTGATGTTTGCAAATCTCCTGAAGTATCCCTTTCCAATCACTCTATCTAATTGTGGTTGAGGTTCCTTTGCCCTTTTTGCCACACGTGATTCATTAAAATCCCCTTTCCTTAAAAATTTTTCTTGCATTGCATCTGGAAGAATTTGAATAACATTAATTTTTTGTTGAATAAAACTTCATTTTAGTGAGTCTTTTTGAATGCCTATGTCATTTTTTTTGGTAGGAAACATGCTAGTGTTGTACCTAAGCATCAAGTACAAAAGAAATAATTAAGTAAATTAGTATAAACACTTAAAAAATAAAAAAATAAAAGATTGAAATTTAATTTTATATCATAAAACTTACCTGAACTGAGAACAAATCCAAAACCCAATCTCCTTCATTTGAACATAAATCTATAAAATAATTAATCAATGGTTATGGTTTTCGATAAATGTTAACTATCTCTCCTTTTGCATCTTTATACTCATATGTTAGTTTTCTTACAACAACATCATGAACCGGTACTTGGCTATAACTCTTTCCATCTACTAGATTCATAAGAATAAGCTTCTAACTATCATATTTTGTCCAAGATGCAACATGTATGAACTCACAATCACTCATAATTGGTTGATCTTTGCAATATAAGATTTGGCTTTTGCTTGTAACATGAAATAGTAAAAATTCAATTAACTTGTATATAAATATTTTTTTAACATTAATCAAACTTATAATTTCAATGTCTTATGGTGTAAGCTGCATCCTTGAGTTTGCTAAATTTCCTTGAAGATTGATAATATCAATCCAAATTGTGTGTTTGAATGAAATGCCACAAATTTCAAAGTGGTGATGTTGTGACTTCTTGAAATCCCGTAACCACTTTATTAAAAGCTTGATAAATATAAGGCTCATTATCATATCCAATGTTTGGGAAATTGAAACCATGCAGGATATCTGCAATAACTAAGGAATATTCCCTTTTAGGTATGAGATTTGCAATGTCTTTACAATCGCCTAATATTATTTGATATTGGAGAGTGTCAAACCCATTCCAAATGTAATGATTAAGATTAGGATCAAGTTCAACATTATAAAGCTGTTGCTTTCTCTGCTTTTCCAGCTTAATTTTTTGAATAAAGATTTTGAAAATATTTGGTATTCCATCTACATCCTTCTTCGACATTATTAATGAAATAAAATAATATATGTATAAGTAATAAAATAAAAATAGTTTACATATAAATAAAATGAATGTATTAAATTAACATACCTTTTGAATTCAAGATAAAAATCTTTTAGTGTTGTTGTAGAACTTGAATCTGGGTAGTTGCGTACAACATCATCACAACTCTCTTCATTCAACATTTTAACCATTTCTTGTTGTATTTTCATATAAGCCTTATGACTGAATAAATAAAGTAAAAAATGTTAATATAGTGATATGTATGGCAAATACTACCAACAACAATGTATTATATTTAAAATAAAATTATAGTTGAAAAATAAGTAAAAATAATTTAACTAACTTACTTTTGAAATTCATGGCACATTTCGTCCAATGATAATTCACCTGAATTCACACAAGATAATATTGATTTGATAAGTTTGTCATCTTTCACTCCTTGCATTCTCTCAAAGGTGTGATAGTCATATCATCTAAAATATTCTTGATTTCAGGACCTATCTTACTGCTGGTGCATATTAAGGGTTTAGAATTTCTAACCTTATGATTTTTTATGCCAATATTCTCGCACATGTTGAAAATATCATCAATCACATCCCATATCTCCCTAGTTCCAAATGCAAACAGGAAAATGTTATCCATACCTCTTTGTACATCACTTTACCACCTTTTGCATTGATTTTTTCCTCAATTTGATAACATATTTCCATACAACATTGTTTTCGAAAGCTTTGAGTACCATTTTCCTTAACCCCACCACATTTTTCTTCAAATTCATTATGAATAGTTCTGACCCTTAGGATGAAAGTCATAGATATCCTATACTCAATATCTGTATTATGATCCCATGCCAATAAATTTTCTTCTACATTCGTTAAATTGTTAAATTGTAGCAAGAAAAAGGCTTCATTGGACTTGTGCCTTAGTCAAGTGGAGAAATTTGAATTTCCACTTCAATAGGATGAGTTGTCAGGAAGTTAATAGGAGTGACATGTCCAAATCACTTAGTTAAGTCAGTCAATTCGAGTTTGTGGTCTAGAAGTAGAGTTGTGTGCAAGTTGATGATTAAGATTTAGCTCTCTAAAGGTGTTATCTTTAGTGAAAGTCAATTATCTGAGTTCTAGTCTAGAATAAAGTCATTATGAGTTCAGTTGAGTAGTTGTAAACTTAACTAACTCTCAGTTAACTAGTCGATTTACTAAAAATAACCCTATTCATGCATTCAATTCAAATTGCCTAGTGAAGTGGAGGGAAAAGGAACAATTGTAATAATTATTGTATACTAGTGAGTGTACAAAGTTTGCACTATGTAGGTGAGCTTATTCTCTTGGGATTTGTGTAAGGAAATATAAACTTTCCCTATTCTTTAGGAGTAGTAATTGTGCAAGGAAATAAGAGGAAGCAGGAGGCCTATTTTGGCTAAGTATTGGCTAGTGCAGGCACAGGAGGAGATCAGTATTGCAATGCAGATGAGCTTCAAGGTTTGAGGGGTTTTTCCTAGTTGGGTTCTCTAGTAAAAACCATGTTCATTGTGGTTGAATGATTTCATGTGTTTCTATTGTTAGTTTTCCTTCTATAGAATTTAGTAGAAGAAATTTGTGTCTATTGATTTTAGTCTGATTTCATTAGAAAATGAAAATTTCAAGTCATTTATACATGGTATCAGGGCTATTGAAAACCATATAGAAACCAGGTTTCTAATCGTCTCTCAAATAAATTTCAAATAACATATTTGTGGTGCAGGTATTTCTTCAGTGCAAGAACAATGTCTTTCAATGGATTGAGGCTTGAGTATGCATTGGAGGGAATTTCAAATTTCTATGCTTGGAAAGACAAAATGGAAGATGTGTTGGATGAAAATGGAGTATTAGAGTACACAAAAACTAATATTCCAAAACCAGCACCATCACATGCACAACAACTGGCTCAGTGGAAGAAAGATATTGTAAAAGTCAGGAGGATAATCTTGGAGGGAATTAGAGACCATGTAGTTTTGGATTTACATGGAAAGGAGACTACTTATGCCATGTGGAAAACCCTCACAGACCTATTACAAAGCAACAGTGATGCCAGAAAGTTGGCAGTGAGAGATAAACTTAGGATTATTGGGTGTGGAGCCTAATTATCTTCCTGATTTTTCAAAGGTTTTATGTTTTAGCTGCATTGGATCCTTGTTCCTAATGGGGAAACACCACCACCCATGTGATCGTCATCAGGGGGGTCCAAGGTAGGGCGAAGACGATTTTATGAGCGCCACCCCCCCCCCCTTGCTGGAGTTCGGGGGAAGTGCCCCCAAAGCTAAAAATAGATGAAAAATTACCTTGCAAAATATTGTAATTTTAGTCAATATGAGACGTTCATTAGGTGAATGATCTAACAATAGAAGTTATGTTAATTTATGGTTTTTTTACCTAGAAGGAAACCCTCAGTTTATATGAGCAATTGTATCGCAATTGTGTATTATTATTCTGAGCAAAAAAGAGTGAGGGGACTGTGTGAAAGTGAGGAGGAAATTACAATAGATCTGTTTTAGGCTGTATCTCTTCATTTTGTGGGATAATATAAAAGGAATGAATGACTATTTATCTGTGGACATAACCCAAATTGGGTGAACCACGTATATTTGCGTCTCTCTTCTTTTATGTGTTTCTGTGTTTGTGTTTCCGCAATATTTTTTTGTGTTTCATTGCTCCGTTAATTAATTTCTAACAAGGAACATTCGAATAGGTAAAAATGAAATTGTTGTTCAATACCTATCCAGATTTAGTCAGGTCAGAGATGAAGTGGGAGGATTTGGAGAGACTGTGCCATCATCTAAACTTATGAGCTTATCTCTCCTTGGTCTTCCAAGTCATAGAAAAAATATCAGGATTCAGTTAATGGAAGAGACAAGCTCACAAATTGGGAGAGACTTTGGTTTGACATGGTGTAGGAAGAGATTAGAGGAAACACTAGAGATGGAGTCACATACAAAACTTATGAGGAAGAGAACTTTGCTTTAGCATGAATAGGAAAGAAATCCAAAAGCAAGAAGGCCCAAGCTAAGGAAAAATCCAACTAGAAACATGGCAAGCCGAAAGACCCCAATAAAATTAAATGCTTTCACTATCATGAGTATGGACACTATTAAGAAAGTGTCCACACAAGAAATCCAGTAAGAAGCCTGCAACAGGAGCAGGAGGAAATGCTCTCACATCAAAATTCGAGTTGGATTTCACCCTCATTGCTTGCATAGAAAGTATTGTATGAGGTAGTGTATGGTACTTAGACTCTAGTGCTTCATTTCATATGATAGGAAATAAGGATTTCTTTAGTAAATTAGAGGAGAAGGACCTACAATTACACATAGATCTTGGAGATGATGGAAGGTATAGTACCAAGGGATTGGCACTTTCACTTTTAAGAGGGAGTCGAGCTCCCATCTTCACCTACAAAATGTAATGTATGTGCTTGGTCTGAAGAAAAATCTAGTTTTGGTAGTGGTACTTGAAGACAAAGGATATGATGTTGTTTTCAGTAGAGGGAAGGCTAATTTGAAGCATGTTGCTACTAGACAAGTAAAACAAATTGGTGTTTGTGTTAAAAATATCTACAAGCTAGAGGTGGAGGCATGGACTGCATTGAGCAACTAGGCATAACATGTTCAGGGCTAAGATGTTGGAGAGCTCTGGAATAAGCACATGGGACACCTACACCATGGAGCTTTAAAAATAATGCAGTAGATTGCCACTCGACTTCCAAAATGAACTCTTGATCAACATGATGTCTGTAAGGGATGCACTCTTAAGATATATGTTGAATCCTCCTTCTAGGGTCAAGATAGCAGAGTTGGAGCCATCTTTGAGTGAGTTCACTCAGATGTGTGTGGACCATTTTCTATAGTCTCAACTACAAATCATAGGTATTATGCGATCTTCATAGATGATTTTTTCCACAAATGTTGGATCTATTTCACGAAGAAGAAAAATTGAGGTTTATTCAAAGTTTGTTGAATTTAAAGCCTTGGTTGAAAATTAGATTAGAAAAAAAATTAAATCCATGAGAAGTGATAATGTAGGAGAGTATGTGTATAATGCCTTCAAAGAATTATGTGCCAAGGAGGGTATTAAAAGGGAGTTGGTTACACCCCACAATCCACAACAAAATGGGGTTAGAGAGAGGAAAAATATAATTACTGTAGGAGTTTCTAGAGAAATGTTGCATGACCAGGGATTGCCACTATACCTGTGGGAAGAAGCTTGCAATGAAATTGTTTACTTGTAGAACAGAAGCCCTCACAAAATTCTTGAAATGATTACACCTGAAGAGGCTTTCACTGGGAGGAAGCCACAAGTATCCCACTTTCGTATTTTTGGATCCATAGTTTATTTTCATGTCGTAAAGATAGCAGGAAAACGCTGGATCCCATGTAGAGAGGGGGTATCTTTGTGGGCTATACTGAGACACCGAATATTTACCAAGTGTATATGCCCTCACTCAAGATGACTATTATGAGGATGGATGTGAGATTTGATGAGGAGTTCTCTAGAGAGAGAGATAAACATACCACCAAAGGAGGAAATTCTAGTTCCAAAGGAGGAGCCTCAGTCAGATCCACTGAGTCAGATCTTGCTCAAAGGAAAGAGAACATTCTAGGAGGATGATGTAGAGCAACCACATGTGGAGGAGCAGAGGTTAGACTGAGTGGAGGTACCCACTCACACAACACCTTCCAAATAAGGGAGGAAGAGGACCAAGTTGGTTGCTAGATTGGTGTAGGAATCTCAGGAGTGGGTTGGAGCTCCTAGTTCCTCACGCAGAGAGAGGAGATCATGAGTTAGATATACAAGACATATGGAACTCATGAAAAAATTAATAGATTCTGAGCCATATTATTTTGAAGAGGAAGTTTCCTAGTAGGTGTGGGTAGATGCCATGGTGGAGGAGTATGACTCCATCATGGAGAATGATTCTTGGGAGGTTGTTCCTAAACTTGAGGGAAAATATACTATTAGTTCTAGGTGGATGTATAAGGTGAAACATGCAATTGATGGAAATATTGAGAAGTACAAGGCCAAATTTGTGGCCAAAGGCTTCTCATAGGTGGAGGGGATTGATTATGAGGAGACATTTTCCCTTGTGGCAAGATACTCATCTATCAGGACCATACTTGCATTGGAAACACAGTTTGGGTGGAGGATCCACCAAATGGATGCTAAAATTTACTTCCTTAATGGATTGGTTGAGGAACAGATCTACATTGAGCATCATGAGGGGTTCAAGACCTTTAGCAAGGAGACACATGTGTGCAGGCTCGAGAGAGACCTCTATGGTCTCAAGCAGGCACCTCGTGCTTGGTACATAGATTCTTATCTCAATGGATTGGGCTTCACTGAGAGTGAAACAGATGCCAATCTCTACTGCATTATAGTAGATGGAAATCTACTCATCTTAGTTCTCTATGTGGATGATTTGATATTGACATGAGATTACAAGTTGATCCATTCTTGCAAGGAGGACCTTGCAAGAGAGTTCAAGATGAAGGATATGGTTTTGATGCACTACTTCCTTGGTTTGGAGGTGTGACAGGGAGATGGAGAGTTATTTATTGGACAAGGGAAGTACACCTTTGAAATCCTTCATAGATTCCATATCCAAGATTGCAAATCCATGAATACTCCTATAGGTACTAACTAGATGAAAGAGGATGCTTCTACAAGTGAGGCAGTAGATGGCACTATCTACAGATAGTTGGAGGGGTCCTTGATGTACTTGGTCAACAAAAGGCCCGATATTTGTTTTGCAGTGAACCAACTTAGTCAGTTCATGGTGGAACCTACCTAGCTTCACCGAAAAGTAGTAAAACATGTTCTAAGATACCTCAGAGGCACAACAGACTTTGGTTTATGGTACCAAAAAAGTGATGTTGTGAAGATCCAAGGTTTCACAGATGCAGATTGGGCAGGGAGTTCCTCAGATATGAAGAGCACATTAGGAGCAGCCTTCAGTGTTGGGTCAAGAACAATTTCTTGGTACAACAAGGAACAAATATTTGTGGCACACAACTCAGCAGATGCCAAGTATATGGCTGCTAGTCAAGCAACATGTGAGGCTATTTAGATGAGGAAGATCTTGATTGGTCCCTTTTTTCAGGGGATGGAGGCTACATTGATCCACTCTGACAATTAGAGTTGTATAAAACTCTTTGAAAATTCAGTGTTTCATTATAGGTCCAAGAATATAGACATCATGTACCGTCACCTGAGAGATTGTGTGCAGAGGAGGATTGTTATGTTACAATACATTCCTACATAGGAGTAGGATGAAAACATTTTGCCAAAGGCTTTGCGAAGAGGCAAGTTCGATTTCCACAGCGGTAGGATCGTTGTTGTTAAAAACCCTTTTCTTGCTAAGAGGGAGTGTTATATTGTAGCAAGAAAAGGATTCATTTGACTTGTGACTTAGTCAAATGGATAAATTCAAATTTCCATTTCAGCAGGATGAGTTGTCAAGCAGTTAGCAGGAGTGACATGGCCAAATCACTCAGTTAATTTAGTCAATTCAAGTTTGTGGGATAGAAGTAGAATTGTGTGCATGTTAGTCGCTAAGATTTACCTATCTAGAGGTGTTATCTTTAGTGGAAGTCAATAATATGAGCTCTAGTCTAGAATATAGTTAGTATGAGTTCAATTGAGTAGTTGTAACTTTTGTAAACTCAATTAACTCTCAGTTAACTAGTCAATTTACTAAAAAGATCCCTAGACATGCATGCAAATCGAATTACCTAGTGAAGTGGAGGGAAAAGGGATAATTGTAATCATTATTGTATACTAGTGAGTGTACAGAGTTTGCATTATGCAGTTGAGCTTATTCTCTTGGGATTTTCACAAGAAAATAGGAATGTTCCCTATTCTTTAGGAGTATAAATTGCACAAGGAAATAGGAACTTTCCCTATTCTTTAGGAGCAGGAATTGCACAAGGAAATAGGAGGAAGCATGAGGCCTATTTTGGCTAAGTGTTAGCCAGTGTAGGCATAGGAAAAGATCAATAGTGCAGTCAAGATTGAGCTTAAAGCTTTGAAGATTTCATTGTAATATATCATTGTTCTCATCTTATATAATACAAACATAGGAAGAGTTTTTCCTAGTTGGGTTCCCCAGTAAAAACTGTTCATTATGGTTGAATGATTGCATGTGTTTCTATTGTTAGTTTTCTTTCCACAAAATTTACTAGAAGAAATTTTTGTGTATTGATTTCAGTCTTATTTCATTAGCAGCTACAAATTTCAAATTATTTCTACATAAACCAACATAAATTATAAATTTCACTATTTCAAAAAGCAAGTTATTGGGATATTCTTGCATCAATTATCTTCTAGCATCTGCAGAATGGTTTCCCCCAATTACATAATATTTGTAGTCAAAACATCATGATCTATCAAATGCCTCTTTGTTGGGAACTTCAATTGAATCAACAAGAACCACATAGTCAACAACATGTGCATATGAATTGTACCTAATCAATGTTTTCAAGTTATGAACATGAAGATGGTGTGGCTTTTTAATTTGATATTTATATTGTCCTTCATTTGGCTTATAAAAATATTTGACATTTAGTTGAAATGTATGGCCGCCATCAACCAAGTTGTTCTTCATCGATTTCTTTCGAATGACATTTTTCTGTGGTAATAATGCCATCCTCTAAATCAGCGCCTGGTGTTATGATTTCCATGCTACCTTTAGAGCTTTCATTATGATATTCACTGGCACCCATGATTTTTTTAGATTGACCAATTTTTTATTTCTTCCTCCTATCTTTTAACATATTTTCTTCTAAATATTAATTCTCCTCATCATCAACTAGAATAGAGACATCCATGGGCATTCTTCTTTTTTGTGTTTTATAGCTCTTCTTCAACGGGAGTTCTAATCTCATTGTCACCAATGGGAACATCTTCTTCAGCTTTAGATTTCACATCTTCAAAAGTAACATGTCTAACTTTACTAGTTTGATGCATTTTAGTCATTCTTTCATGATTCTATATATCTACTCTTATAGTTTCAGGATCTATTGTTTTTCATTTCTTTCTCCTTTCTTTTTCTGTTGTATCTTGTGGAAATCGCTGATCACATTCGTAATATTAGTTTGTATATAATAAATTCCCTCCAACAAAACTAAAACACTCTTAGAAAAATCCTATCAATATAACATGTCAATAATAAATAAATTAACAAAAAAAATAATGATACTTACAATAATGCATAACACATAAATATAAATAAACAAAATGTCAAAGTTATGCATAATGTCGAATATGACTCTATGACACATCTCTCTAGAATCTTCTGTCATGTTATCTAACCTTGTCATATGTCTTGGGGTAGGTTTACAAGACAAAAAATATATGCATCTCATATTTTTCCAACTACCTCATAATTTTAGATCTTAGACTTTTGTGATCCATATTGATAATTAGTTTGTCTTTCGGATTAATCACGTTGTAGATATTTGGTCGACGTTTCGAACCAACTAATGTGGTTCATCCTCACGACAAATGGTGATTAATCCGAAAGACAAACCTCATAATTGTTACCATATTGAATCTGACCATAATATAGAAATATTTGTACGCCTTCGTTGTTTTTTCTATCTTTAATATACCATGAAAATTTCATTTTATTTATTTATGGTGCCATCTTCCATTCTGAAATAATCTTCAATGATTTGATGGGCAAGTTGCTTGACTTTTACCATGTGTGCTAGTTCAGTTTTGTTTAGTAGTATTCATAGAGGGGGCCAACTGCAAGAATAGATGTTGTAATTGCCGCGCTTAATTCAAAAATATTCACAGATAACTTCTTTGATGCCATTTTCCTAATAAATAAAAAAATAAAAATTTATATTTAATTATCGTAGGAAATTCTATTGTTGTTGTATTAAAAAATAAATAAAAATTCTTTACATTATGAATTATTTTTTTTTAATTATGTTAGTAATTTTTTAAAAGTAAAATTAACCCAAAAAAAGCATTTTAAAAGAAAAGTTAACAAGGACACATTGAAATATCCAAGAAAAAAACATTATAAAAAATGTAAACGAAAACTAAGATATAAAAAAATGTAAAACAAAAGCAAAAAAGGTAATTAAAAATATAAAACTATTAAAACATCAATATTAAAACATCACCATTAGTTTAAATAAAAAAAAATACCATAATAGTAAACAATATTAAAAAAATAATAACATTGATTAAAACAATAATTAAAAATTAAAAACTAAGAAATAAAAAATAAACAATTAAACAAAAATAAATAAAAATAATAATATTTTTTTTTTTTAAACTAACTAATTTAATTTAAAAAAATATAAAATATAAATTTAAAAATTTAAAATAAAAAACAAAACAAAACTATAAATATAAATTAAAAAATTAAAAACAAATAAATAAAATCTAAAATAAAAAATATTAATTTAAATAAAATTTAAGATAACCAAATTTAAAATAGCGATATATATATATATATATATATGAGAAAAATAAAATAGAAAATTTTATAAAATTAAATATATTAATTAAAATGTAATAAAAAAATTGCGCCAACTAGGTGCCAAGGGTTGCAACACGCCGACAAAGGTGGAATTCCACTGCTCCACTATCTGTGTCGTGGCCTTGGTACCCTACTGACGTCGAAATTGTATTTTTTTTTTTTTTTTATTTTTAATTTTTTTAACTAGATTTTTTTAATTGTTATTTTTTTGTTTTTCTTTTTAAACAAAAAAATTTTCAAATTTAAATTTTTATTTAATTATAATATATATAAATATATTTTTAATTAAAATTTAAAATTTTTAATTATTTTGTCTTCTATTATTTAATTTTTAATTTTTTAAATTTAATTTTTTTAAACTCTATTCTCTATTTTTTTTTTAAATAAAAGTAAAAAAAATCTTTTTTCAAAAGAATAAGAAAACATTACAAACATTCATTTTTTTTCATAAGGAATTTGAAAAATCATTTTTCATTTTAAAGTCCTAAAAAATTGATTTTAATTTTTTTTGTTTCCACACTAAAAAACTTACCAATGTTTGTTTTTTGGGGTATTTTTTTCCTATAAAGATCTTAAAAATATGACATTTTTTTTGTGGTTTTTCTCCTAAAATACAATATTTAAAAAAAATCTTAAAAAAATAGTTAAAAAATAGCATAAACGCGCAATGAAACAATATATTTTATACTTTAAAATTGCTTTTGTTTAGCTAAGAGTTCGTTTTCCTTAGACATAAGGAAACAAGTTAACGACCCAAGACCAAGAGGCATCTGGAAGGAGTGAAAGCCTGCCCCCTTACAGACCACCAACTGGTTATTCCAGGTGGCGTGGTTTTCCTTAAATAACAGTGATGAGTCAGCCTGCATTCGTGATTAGCAACTAGAGAAATGTTGTCCTTACTGTTGGTTTGACCACTGAGTTATGATAGGTTTTACCACTTGTGAAAAAAAACATATTTTACCCAAATTCCTCTTTAAATGGTCAAAATAGAAAGAAAACTAACCTTTTAAATGCGAAAGTCTCCTGTTGAATGTCTTCTCGATGGCGTTGTCGCTCCTCCGTAAATAGCTCCAAGATTTTTAATGAATGCTCCAAAAGATTTGATGTGATCTGAGGAATAACAACATTGAACATTATTATATAGCGAACATTGTGGGATTACTTTAACGTTTGTTGAATGTGGGTTTAAAATTAAAATTAAGAAAAATAATATATAGTTAATATTATACATTTAGAATAACTTTTGTTAAATGTGGGATAAAAATAAAATATAAATTATAAAAATTAAATTAATTACCTACTTAATGTTAAATAATTAAAATAAAAGATTTATTTTATTTTCGAAGGAAAGTATTAAAGGAAAATTTGAATAGAAGTAGGGTCTCATAATTTTAGTAGAATTCTTTTAAATAAATTTTGGAGGGAAATATTTCAAACGAAATTTTTGGAGAGAAAATTTTTGGCCAAAATTTTTGAAGGGAAACTTTGGAGTGAATTTTTTCGAGTGAAATTTTTTTGGGGGGAAATTTGGAGGAAAATTTTCATTCTCTAAGTTATAAATTATTATTGGGAGAGAGCGCACTTGTGTCATTCAACATCTTCTATGAAAGGTCATGGATTTTTTTGATAATGAAGTTTTTCTTTCTTCAGCATCAACATTGTGTTCACGCAAAAGCTCTATTCATATTGATGAATATAACATGAATTCTTTCACTATGAATAGAGAGTCAAATTTTTCACTTAGCAAGGAGCTTGATAAAAATAACAATAATGATATTGATCATATTAATCAAGAAAGTCCTAATCTTAAGGATTATGAGAGCACCACTTACGAAAGGGAGGATGAAGAATTTCCTCTAAATGATCATTTTAGTGGCATAGATAAGGATATTGCATTTTATTTGAGTCAGGATTTCAAAGGCGCTCATGATGATGATGAATTTCCCTCGAGCGAGGATTTCAAAAACACATATGAGGATGGTGAAGGATTTCCTCCAAGCAAAGGATTTGAAAGGCACAAACGATGATAAAGAATTTCCTCCAAGCGAGGATTTCAAAAGCACAGATGATGATGGTTAAGGATTTTCTCCAAACAAGGATTTCAAAGGAAGAAATAAGGATTGTGAAGAATTTCCCTAAACTAAGGATTTCAAAATCACCGATGATGATGTTGACGGATTTCCTTTGAGTGAGGATTACAAAAACACAGATGATGATGGTGAAGGATTTCCTCCAAGTGAGGATTTCAATAAAAGAAATGAGGATGGTGCAGAATTTCCTTAAAGAAAGGATTTTAAAAGCACTAATGACAATGATGGATTTCCTTTGAGCCAACATTTCAAAAGCACTTATTGTTATAGCTCCAAATCTCACTCTTATGGTTTGTGATGCTGCACTCATGGCCTAGGGCAACCCCTCCTTCTAGACCTGGTCCAAAAATTTTAAAAACAGTGTTTTATCCCTTATACGTGACATTGCCCTGAGTTAAACGCGTGTATACGCGGGTAGGCATATACCCAACCTGCGTATATGTATTAAAACACTTAAAAAAATATAAAACTCCTTAATTTCGGGCAGAGATTGCAAGTTTTACCTGCTGATCACCTGTTAGTGCCCGTGGCCCAACTGTTCCCAACCAACTCCCAACTAAAAAACTACTTTGGGAGAAGTATAAAAAGGCTTCAATGGGAAGGCCTAAGGGAGGAGAGAAGAGAGAGAAAGGTTATTATGCTGAGATTTTTCCCTGACCAGGTCTGAAGATCCTTGTGCCTCCTGCACTTCCCCCATTTGTACAGGAAACCCTTGTTTCCTTGTGTGTTGATGTTCATCCACTACTTGTGACATCATGGAGTAAGTCATGGAAGGAGTTTGTTAAAGGCTTGAGACTGGACGAATCCAGAAGAAGGCTTTGCTTGGAGCCTGCGAAAGGGTGACTCAGGTGAAATTATTCCTTTTCTGTACTTTATTTGTCTATAATAAAAGAAACACATGTCTTGGTTCCTGATATAAATCTTCTTCATGTTTATGATATTCATTTTAGAATTCATATGTGAATGGTTGTTTATATTTCATAACTAACTACCTTTCTTTATAATATGAAGATGGTTTCTTTATAAAATTTAGTCCATATACTGATGTACTCTCCGGAATTGGTTGTTTTGCAGGGCAAAGGAGCAAAAGGAACTCGAAGAAGGGTTTGGACCCTAAAGGACCTTCTCAAACGTAGGACCTCAGGTACGCCCCTTATCATAGAATTTGCTTATAATAGCATAATGGCTGTGTGAATGTGTGTTTCTCTGTATAGACAACTTTCAGTCTGCTAGGGTTTCAACCCAAAAGCCTTAGGGGAACATTTCCCTTAACGGAATTGGCAACTCCACTGGGGACAACACTGTTGTTGTTCCTAGTTTGGGTGTTTTCAAGCCAATCAGGGCTCAATTGCCTGTTTGTTTGCTGTTGCTGTGTGGTTTGTTCTTGAATTCTAAGTTTTGCCAGTTTCTTCAGACTGTTTTTTATTTTTCTTGAAATCTTTTATATACGCTATTTTTTTTGCTTACAGAGGCGTATATACGTATGTTTCCTTAAGTGAATCCGCGTATACGCAGGTTTCCTTAGGCACAGTAGCGTATACATGCAATCTGTACATCAGTACAGTCGCGTATATCTTGCAATTTTCAAGATTTTTTAAATCTTTTTGTCTTTGAAGGTCTGTCTGCTGGTTTGATTCAGTCTCAAACAATCACTTTCTAGTATCAGTTGTTAGTTTTACAGCAAGCATCTTGTTTGAAATTCTCTTTGATTGTAAGAAGTGTTGGTATTGTTTTTGTTGTTGCAAGCGTCATCGTTTTTTGCTTAAGCACGCAAGATTTCTTGCTGGGAATCTTGGCTGCTCTGATTCATCAGGGCAGGAAGATTGATCTCAATCTTTGTGTTAAATCTTGCTTTTGGTGACTTTTTGTTTGCTTGACAAAACCGCTTTTTGTGACCATCCACTTTTTGTTTCATGAAAGTTGTTGATTGACGCTTTCTTGAAAATTTGTCTTTTTGATATTTTTGGTATTTGTTGCCAAAGCTTTTATTTCTGCTTTTGATTGTTAAGAGCATCTTTAAACACATTTCTTTTGTTGAGTTTTCATCCATTGTGTGGTGTGAACTTGCAAAAGTGTTTGTTGCTTATTCTTCAATCACAAAGTTTCAGTCTTGTTGAGAGCATTTTTGAAAAGACATTTTTGTTGTTGCTTTTGAAGAAAACTTTTTGAAAAACTTAGTTTTGCTTTCTTGAACTTTGTTTTGATTTGGTTTCCTTTTAGTGAATGAAAGTGCTTTTTGTTTGTATTGAAACTTGTTTTTAGTGTTTAGACAAAATGAATGGTAGCATCTCATATTCCATCTAAACATTTTAAGTGGCAAAATAAAAATTGATAAGCAAGCAACTTTCATTTCTTGTTTTTAGAGTAGTTTTGAGTCTTGCATTAGCATATATTTGTTGCATTAGGATAGATTTGCATATCTTTTTAGGCATCCATAGCTTTGTTAACTTTTGTGAGTGTGAAGCTTGAATTAACGAAAAGGAAAAGAAAATTTGTTTTATTAGAAGTTCCTCTGAACCTTGTAGAGATTTCTTTTCATCAAAAAATGAAAACAAGTGCATTTGCATGTAGTTTGGTTTTTAGTAATTTCTTTTGGGTCAAAACACCACTAGTTTCACTTCCGTTTATCCCGTGACTTAAAGAACAACCTATTTTCAAGTGCTAATTAAAATTCACTAAAACTTTTTTTTTTTTATCAAGTTAGATACACCAACAAGTTTTAGGATTTTAGGGCCTTGGATTAGGCGAGTGGAGAGTTGACTCTCCAAGCCCATTTAAACTGTCAAACATAGGAGTCTAAATAGTGAGTGAAAATCCAATAGCGTTAGGAAGACCAGGAAAGCTCCGGATTTGGGAGTTAAGCACGAGGGTCTGTGAAGACAGGGAAGAGAGATACCGCCTCTCCTACTTGTCCGAACTTACCTCACGACTGTTCCGCCTGGCTTCTGCGACGAGTTGGTACCCATAGTTGCTACTCCTAGGGATCTACACAGGTGGTTGCGGAGGGGAATCCCGTGGCACCTGAGGTCGACGTTGCATCACTCTCAACGGTACTACTGGAGGGCACCCTTGTGAAGCTTGGGGGCTTGCACCGGCGCAGGCTGTTGTTAGGAGGTCAGCGTAACTTCCTCTGTTACCTTCGCTGATAGGACTGGGCCCTCATCATCCCAGACTATCTTCGGAAGGCCCCTTAATTCACTTTCTTGTATTTTGGTGTCCGGTCCTAATCACCCGGAGCGGAAATACTTGGAAGTTGTTTGACTAGCTGATATCTTTAGGGACTTTATAGTGTGTGCTCTATGCTCTTAGTTGGCCTAGCTTTCAATTTTTTGAGTCTTTAGTTAGATCTTAACAAAAAATTCAAAGTGGCTGACCGATCACCTAGACGGTCTCGAAGACTTCGTGGTCTTTCACCACCAAGTTTAGAGCCTTCTCCTAGAAGGCATAGAGGTAATACTGCTGGTGGGTTTCGTCCCACGATAGTTGACACATCGAGGATTGATCCTCCTCTCGGGGGCATTAGTGTTCAAGCAAGGCCTGGCACTTCCACAGAACAAGAGAGGAACACTCCAGTTCTTTCTCGAGTTCTCTTTCAAACAGAGAATAATATAGAGGTAGAAGAACTCTCAGAGTCATTAGCGGCTCTGAATTCTCCCCTACCATCTAGCCATCCGGAAGTATTACAATACGTTGGGACTCCGACGCATAGACCGTCAAGTCCAGGTCACGTTATGCACTTACCGTCGATGACCACTACTGGAAGCATGGCTTCTACTACAAGTGCTACAACTATGCAGACTCCAACATCGGTACAAGGGGGAGGAACGATTTCCATCTCCTCTGCTTCTTTGTTTGGATCTTTTGCTAGCACATCTTTAGTTGGGTCTACCTCCATTCCGTCCATGAGTGGAAATTCCCAAACCAATGCTTTTAGTTCTGGATTCTTCCCATTTGGCACCCATTCATAGGGTATTCCATCAGTTCCGTTTAGTGCCGCCATGTCCATGATGGGCGGATCGGCTTCATTCCAGGGTTTTCCTTTCGGAAGTGGTCATATACCACATTCCAACCCGACAATAGGATCCATGCCTTTTTCTTCTATAGGACAAAGCAGCAATCCTTTCCAAGGTTGGACTAACCCTGGGGTTAGTGGCGCGGGAACTGGGAATCCATTTTTCGGCCAACAAGGGAATAGGCCGTACTCCACAGTTAGTTCGTTTCAAAGTATTCCTCCCTTAGCTTCGGCTTGGAATCCATATCAGGGGTTATAAACTCCTTATAATCCTTTAGGAGGAAACTTTGCTAGTTATGGAGGTTTTGTGGCCGGAGTTGGTCAAACTCCGAATTTCGCTGGATCACAAGGCTTGCCTTTTGGTTCAGCTAGTTCTGCTGGGTACTTCGGGCAGCCTGGTGCCTTCCAAAATCTAGGCCAATCTTTTCAGAACTTTGGGAGTTCCGCCTAGTCTGGGTGGAATCCCCAAGGTCCTCCTAGGCTTCCATTTCTGGCAACTTTGAACTTGCCAGATCTCACTAAGTTAACAAACGATCCAATCAAATACAATCTGGCCTGGCCTCCAGTCCCAACCAAACTCCCTTCGGATATTCCAAAATTCGAAGGGAAGAGCGGTGAAGACCCAGGCAACCATGTAACCACATTCCATTTGTGGTGCTCATCTAACTCCTTTATCGATGACTCGATTAGGTTGAGACTTTTTCAACGCACCTTGACTGGTAATGCGGCCAAATGGTATATAGAGTTGCCAGGGGGCAGCTTTACATCTTTCGTTGACTTAGCTAATATTTTCTTAAATCATTTCCAGTTGCCTGTCCGTTATGATGCTGGAACTGAACTTCTGGCCACTTTTCGTCAGGATAAGGCAACTCACATTTCTGACCATATTCAGGAATGGAGACGGAGAAAGAGGCTCATTAAAGCCAAAATCCCTCCGGAGTACCATCTCGAATGGTTTTTGAAATCTTTACAACCCGAGATCTCTAAGGATGTCTCCATGTCTGGAGTCTATTCTGAGGAGCAAGCCATTTTTAGGGCCCAACAATTAGAATTGATCTACTCTCAGTCTGGGATCCTACAAAAATACTTGCCAGATGCTCCTGGGTCTAAGGTTGACATAGCTAAGTCGAAGCCAGGTCCCCATGCGGATGGTATCATTGGGTTGGTAGACACAAATGTGGTGAACTTGTTGAACCAATTGCAACAGTTGTCTTTACAAACTGCTTCTAACAACCAAGTCACATCGTCTAACCCTTCAGCTTCCCAAACTTCTTCGATTAATGCCATCCAATCTGATAACCCCAAAGGAAATCAAAATTCCAATGGAAAAAAGAAAGGACAAGGTAAGAAAAAGAACCAGGATGGGAAGGCTGATGCAAATAAATCCGGCGATGATGCTGGTGGTGGTAGAAATGAGTCTAGAAAGAAAGTCAAGTTTCCATGCAAGTTGTGCAGTGGAGACCATTTAACTCACCTCTGCCCCAAGATTGAAGATGCTCAATGCTTTTTAGGGCAGCAAGGGACTTCTAGTTCTCAGGCTGTGTTAACCAACCCTTTTCCCCAAGGGCAGCAACTTCTTGCTGGCGCGAGTTCAAACCCTGGAACCTCCGCAGGGGGAAACCAGGAAGGGGAAAAATCATCAAATGTTTTCATGATGGGTTCTAACGTCCATGTGGCTACTCAGTCACATGATTATGGTGAAGCCGAAACTTCCAAGGACAAGACTGATCCCGGAAATACTGACCTTCATATTGAGCGACCCCTTGTCGAGACTATACCACAGATACCGAAAGGTTCCGCTAAACGCGCGACTATTAATCCTAATGCTAAGGCCACCCAGAATTACTCCATTGTTGAGGATCTGGCTCATAGTCCATGTGCCATGTCCGCTTTAGAGGTTCTCCAGTCGTGTCCGGCTCAACGAAGTGCTTTACTTTCTGCAATTGGGGCAGTCGATCCAACTAACTCTTTAGTTCTCACTTTAGACATGTTAAATGTCAAAAAGCGACTCCCTCATCATATGGCTTTCCAAATAAAGTCTACATACCAGAAAATTAACATTTTTTGTACCGTTATTGATGAAGGAGCTTCCACGTGCGTCATGTCGATGTTATGTTGGAAGGCTATTGGATCACCTTCAGCTGTTCCTTCACCTACCGTCTTGACTGCATTTGATGGTCATTCTCATAAGCCGCATGGGATTATCCCAGCCTTTCCTATATGTGTTGGGGGGAAGGTCGACAATATTGAAGTAGAATTCATAGATGCTAACCTAGACTACAATCTCCTCTTAGGAAGGAATTGGGTATACGAAATGGACGTCGTTGTTTCGACTCTGTTTCGTGTCATTTGCTTTCCTCATGAGGGGGAAATCGTTAAGGTTGATCAATTGGATTATTTTCCAGTCGATCCTCAAGCAACCTTTGACTCTACTGTTCCTTTAGTGGATAACCCTCGTCTGCCTACTAAGAATTTAGGAGTGGGGATGTATTCCTCATTGATGGGTACCTTTGATCTTCCCTCTCCTTTCGCTAGAATCAATGCCGTTTCATCATCTAAGGAGTCTCCTCGAGAAGAGTGCTTTCGAACTCATTATTTTTCAGACCCTTGGACCTTGCCTTCACCTACGACCACATTAGTTGAAGGACAAGTGAATGGAATGGCATTCCCTATATCTGCAGCTGAGCTTAGACATCAATCTATCATCAACTCTGCAGACGACCACTCTACTCCTTTTTTTGAAGAGGAGTTAGATGGTGATGTGGCCCCGGCCTGGAGCCTTGATTCTACCTTTGCCTTGGACTGCTTAGATTCGGTTTTACCTTCCGAAGAAGCAATCCTCGAAGCAATGATGGGTATAGATCGAACTTGGGAAGACTTACACCATCATTCATACTTTCTTCCTCCATTGCAGGAAGTAGAATCTAGATTCTCTGAGCTCTGTTCTAGTGATGTTTGTACAGTGTCAAATCCTTTGGCTCCAGCACACGTTCGCGCCGAAGGTAATATGTCGGTGATTTCAAAAACGATACCTATAAACATCTATAGGGACCCTAATGTGATCGAGAACCTCTTCATCGAAATCGAATGTTCCCTTGAAGAAATTCAAATTTACACCGACCTTTTCAAGGAATTTCGAGATGTATTTGCTTGGTCTTATGAAGAAATTCCTGGCATTGATCCTTCTATAGTTCAACATGAGATCAAGATGTATGAAAATGCCAAACCGGTTCGTCAAAGGCTTCGGCCAGTTAATCCTAGGAAAGCAGCAACTATCAAAGCTGAAGTTGAGAAGTTGCTAAAGGCGGGTTTTATATAGCCCATTCCTCTTACTGATTGGGTTTCTAATCCAGTCCCTATGGATAAAAAGCAAGGAACAATCCGAGTATGCATCGATTTTAGGGACCTAAACAAGGCTTGTTCGAAAGATAATTACCCCACGCCATTCATTGATCAGATTATTGACGAGTGTGCGGGTAATGAGATTTTTTCCTTCATGGATGGTTTTTCTGTTGGAAATAATACTGAGAGGGGGGGTGAATCAGTATTATCAAGTCAAATATTCCTTTTTCAAAATCAAATGATGTACACTACTTCAGTTAATTAAACCCGCGTATATACGCAACTATGCAGAAGGAAACCCGTGTATATAATGCAAAGTTTTAATTTACTTTATCTTTCTGATGTTGATCGTTAATCTGTGTTTCAGAAGCAAATAACCAGTAACCAGCAACAGTAAAACAGAGAAGAAAGACAATCACACACAAGAACACAAGATATAAGGTGGAAACCCAATGTGGGTGAAAACCACCTGCTGCAATTCGTCTCTATCTTCTCTTTAATTAGAAACTTCTTTTTACAATTGTACTGGTGCAGTCCTTTACCAGTACGCAGGTTGCAACCTGCAGAGAGCTACAACCCTCTCTCGTTTTCCAGCTTCTCTTCGAAGGGAGCTACAACCCCCTTTGCTCTTGCACTAGCCAAGATACTAGTACGTAGGTGCTGGCCTACAAAAGGCTACAACCTTATCTTTCTTTCAGGGACCACGTTTCATAAATTTTCAGACTGGATCCACAAATAACATCAATCAAACATCAAGAATTTCTGCATCAACCAATCACCTTTTCATGAATCAAAACTAAATCAAAATAAACACTTCTCTAACGACTGTACCCAGATCACAGTAACAGTAACCACACACCAAATCTGAACCCAGAACACTGCAGCAATAAACAGAAGCAGCTAGATCACAACTCAAAAGATATACGTTGCTTTAACAAACTGAAACCTGCGTACATACGCTTCTATTGCTGGAACAACCTGCGTATACGCTCCTTCGCTTTACTGAACCAGCGTGTATACGCGCCTTCGCTTCACTGAACTTGCGTACAGATCTATAAAGGATAATTCGCTCTTTCAGATATTCAAACACTAATTAACCCAGATTATCAGACTTATGGATCAGGCAAGCGCCACATATAGCAGATCAAAATCATACAAAGATACTATCATTCAAGCTTAAAGATTATGACCCATCAATAGAACTCATCCTTCTCTTTGTGCTAAGGTTCCTCCTTCATTTAGATCCAGATCTGCACCATAACCCAATTACCAGTATTCCAGATCTAGCAGTTTATCAGATATTCAATAATAATTCAGATGATCTCTTGCCACATGATCTCCTTCCTCTTTTATAGTTTTAGGCCTTCCACAATACCACGGTCCAAAACCATAATAAACCAATACCACGGACCCAATACTTGGGATCAACACTTTTGACGAGGTACCATGGTCCAAAACCATAGGTTCAAATACCAAGGACTGACTACCACGAACCAAAGGTAAGTTCTCCAACATGTACGTGCTTTCCTTGCATGAAAGTGTGTGTATACACATACGCGCCTTTGAAACGTCTAACCCGCGTGTATACGCGTCTTCGTCTAGATGAACCTGCGTATATGTCTTTTCCTTCATTCTGAAATCCTGAACTGAGATCTGTTACCAAAGAGAGTTGCCATCAAGGACAACACCTGTGCCATAGCTCCAAACCTGTGCCATAATGCCAACAATCTCCCCCTTTGGACTTGATGGCAACCCAAAATCCTCAAGTCATTCTCCCCCTTTGTCATCAAGGGCAAAGGGTTGTGCTCCCCCTGAGTACATGCTGAAATTTCTGCCCTGCTGTGCTGACCATGCTCCCCTTGACTGTAGGCAAGATTTGCAAAAGATGTTCTTCAAGAAGAACCATGACTTATACATCATAAAAGACCTTCCTATCACCAAAAGACTCAATACATACATCCATCACCCAACCAAGTGGGGATCATCCGAAATTTACATATGACAACCAAGTTCATTACATGTTCATCCCAGGCATAGTGGGGAAACCAAAATAGGCCGTTACATGACCTTGATACCATAAAAGAGATACCAAAAAAGAGATATATGACATAGAGACAAAATATCTAGAACAAGACTTATGAAAGTCACCAATAACTGATAGCAGCAGCATCTGTCAATCACCATTTAGATCAGCAACCAATATTTCCTTCTGTCCTCCCTCTGCCTCTGTTCCATTTGAAACAAACAACAGCTATGAACTAGAACCAAAAGCTTCTAAGATAATGTCAACAATGCATTATTAGAAGATTATCTGCTCCCCCTGAACCTGTGCCGGATGGTCTCTGTCAGACCCATATCAGAAGTTCTTCAACCAGAACCTGTCCCTACTAATATCCATCAAACCTCCATATACGCGACTATCTCTGCACTAACCTGCGTATGTACGCCGATCCTCCTCAGGAAACTCGCGTACACCCATTTTTCTCTGAAACAGACAAGTTTTAACAACAAGATGATGCATAAACTACTCCCAGCTTCTGTCTGAGGTATTCAAATGTCTCCCTGGGCAGTGGTTTGGTGAGAATATTAGCAACTTGTTCCTTAGAAGGAACATACTCCAATTTGACCTTTTGTTCCAACACTTGTTCCCGGAGAAAGTGATACTTGATCGGGATGTGCTTGGTCTTTGAATGCATGACTGGGTTCTTTGAAACACCGATTGCACTTGTATTATCACATAAGATGGAGATAGGTGGTGTACAAGTGATTTGAAAGTCCTGCAAGGTTTGTATCATCCAAAGAAGTTGAGTGCAACAAGATGCAACAGCCACATATTTCGCTTCAGCTGTAGATAAAGCAATCGAACTCTGTTTCTTGCTGAACCAAGATACTAATCTAGAACCCATAAATAATGCACCACCACTTGTGCTCTTCCTGTCATCCATGCTTCCAGCCCAATCTGCATCTGTATAAGCATGAAGAGTGAGATCTGTATCTCTAGGATACCATAAGCCATAGTTTTGAGTTCCTTGAAGATGCTTGAAAATTCTCTTCACTGCCTGAAGATGAGTTTCCTTTGGATTTTCCTGAAATCTTCCAACTATTCCCACTACATGCATGATGTCTGGTCGGGTACCTGTCAAAAAAAGTAGACTTCCAATCATATATCTATAGGTTGGTTGATGTACTGCTGTTGATTCATCATTTGCACTAAGAGTGCATCCTGTAACCATAGGGGTACATACTGGTTTCGAATCTTCCATGCCATACTTCTTCAGAATCTGCTTGAGGTACTTGGTTTGAGACAAGACGATACTGCCTTCATTTTGTTGGATTTGAAATCCAAGAAAGTATGTCAGTTCTCCAAGCAAATACATTTTGAATTCTTTCTGCATCACCAAGGCAAAGCTTTGACTCATAGCTTCTTCATTGCTACCAAAGATAATATCATCTACATACACAACAAGTATTAGCAATTTGTCATTTTCAATTTTTATATAAAGATTGCTATCTGCTGATCCTTTTGAAAAACCTTGTTGATGAAGGTATTTGTCCAAACGGTAGTACCAAGCCCTTGGAGCCTGTTTAAGACCGTAGAGAGCCTTTTTCAGTCTGCATACAAGATTTGGATCATTCCCAAGAATGAAACCATCTGCCTGCTCAATGTATACTTCTTCTTCTAAATCTCCATTCAGAAAGGCTGATTTCACGTCCATTTGAAATACTTTGAACTTCTGAAAGCTTGAGAGAGCAAGGAACATTTGGATGGCCGCAAGTCTTGCAACAGGAGCAAAAGTTTCTTCAAAGTCTATTCCTTCTTGTTGAGAATACCCTTTACAAACAAGTCTGGCCTTGTTTCTAATTACTTCCCCATTTTCATTCAACTTATTTTTGAAGACCCATTTTGTCCCTATGACATTCTTATCTTTTGGTCTAGGAACCAACTCCCAAGTGTTATTCTTTTCGATCTGCTCAAGTTCTTCATCCATTGCCTTGACCCAGCATTCATCCTTGCATGCCTCTTTTACATTTTGAGGTTCAGTGGAGGAGAGCAATGCCAAATAGCTTGAGGCTTCTACAATTGTTCTTCTTGTTTGTACACCTGCCTCTTTCTGTCCCAAAATCTGAGATTCTAGATGATTCTTCTGAACGTACCTGGATGGAGTCTTCTCTTCTATCCTTATCTGTTCCTCTGGTGCCTCTTGAGGTTCTTCTTCATCATCAGTCTGATTTGGAGAGTAGTTTTCATCCTCTTCGATATTTTCATAATTTACTTGCCTAGGAATGTATCCTTTTTCATCAACCACTACATCAATGCTGTCAACAATTCTTCCAAGTATTTTATTGTAACGCTTATATGCTTTGTTGTGGGGAGAGTAACCAAGGAGAATGCCATCATCTGCTCTAGGTTCAAGTTTTCCAAGCTGTTCATCATTATTCTTAATATGGCATTTGCTTCCAAAAATTTTGAAATGCTTTACCGAAGGAGTCTCACCATACTAGAGCTCATGAGGAGTTTGAGTGCTGTTCACTCGGACATTTGTTTTGTTGAGAATAACAACCGTAGCAAATGCAGCTTCACCCCAGAAGGTTGCGGGAGTTCCAGACTCATCAAGCATAGCACGAGCCATTTGTTGGACCATTCTGTTCATCCTTTCCACCACTCCATTTTGCTGAGGAGTCCTAGCTGTAGAGAATTCCCTTCTTATTCCATGTTCTTCACAGAAATCAAAAAATTCATTTGAGGTAAACTCTCCACCTATGTCGGACCTGAGGCACTTAATTTTGTGATCTGATTCGTTTTCGGCCAAGGCTTTGAAGGATTTGAATTTTTCGAATGCTTCGTCTTTGTGCTTCATAAGTCCTAACCAAACCATCCTAGAGAAGTCGTCAATGAATAATATAAAGTATTCCTCTCCTCGAGGTGACCTTGTCCTAAATGGACCACATACATCTGTATGGACTAGTTCGAGAGGCCTGCTGGCTGATCCTTCCTTCTCAGGGAAGTTAGTTCTGGTTTGCTTACCAAACTGACATGATTTTCATATGGTGTTGTCTCGAATTTTGATATCTGGAAGACCACGAACTGCCTGATATTTGCATGCTTTCCTTATTTGTGAAAAGCTTAGATGCCCCAACCTCCGGTGCCATAACCAGTGTTCATCATCCTTGCTCAAATAACATTGTTGTTGTCCTTATTCAAATATGTATAGATTATTTGGAGTTCTTCTGCCTTTGATCACTGTTTTTCCTGTATCAAGATCACGAACACTACATCCATTTGATCGAAATATTACCTCAGTTCCTTGATCGCACATTTGACTGACACTCAGTAGATTATGCTTCAAGCCATCAACATACAAAACATTTCTAGCTTTGACATTTTCTTTCAACTAAGTAGTGCCTTTTCCTTTTATGGCTGCAGGAGTATCATTTCCAAAAGAAACTTTCTTTCCCTTTTCTAAAACACTATATGATTCAAGTTTTTCTTTATCACCTGTCATATGCTTCGAACATCCACTGTCAATGTATCATAGATTTTCCTGTCCTTCTGCATAAAAATATATCCCACATCTTTCTGGTTGCGGTTCCTTCATTCTCCATGTTCTGGCACTTGAGGTTTGTTCCTTTTGAGTTGTCTTCCAAAACCTGCTCCTGCATTCAGAATCTTCATGACCAAAGTTGTTACAAATAGAACATTCAATTTCATTTTCAAGGGCGGAAAAGTTGTTATAAGTCCTTTTTGTGATTCCGGTCATACTAATTTGTTTTTGAGCTTCTCTAGTCATGATTGTATTATAGGCAACACATTGAGCTGCTTTGTGACCAAAGTTATGGCAAGAGAAACATTGGCCATTGAAGAAACTTCTGCGATTATCAAATCTACTAGCCAAATGATTGTAGTTTCGATTGTCATCCATTCTTGAAGCAAATTGAGAAGTTTTTACTTGTGGCTGGTTGTAGCTTTTGTTCACCCTTAAGATGGATTGCCCCTGATTTACCTGGTGGTCTTTGTTTATTCTTGATGTAATTCGTCCCTGTTTTACCTGGTGATCTCCATTGGGATTTTGCTCATTCCTCCTTGCTGCATCAAGATAACTCTTTGAGGTGGATGCTTGAGATGCTTCTCCATTATACCCAAGACCTGTCTTAATTAGTGGAGAACGTTCTACATTGATAATCTCATCTAGAGTTTCAGATCCTTTAACAAATTTAAGATTAAGAGCCTTTGTTTTCTCAATTTCTTTTCTAAGGCCAACAATTTCACATTCTAACTTCTCAAGAAATTTTTCTTTTTCATCAAGTTGGAATTGCAGAGTATCAATGATCATATTCTTTTCTTCTAAACATGTTTTGAGTCTAGAAATCTCTTCATAAAAACCATCTACATCTATAGCATCCATGTAATCATCATCTTCAGAAGCCATTAAAAGTTTATGATCATTACCTCGTTCATCTTCGTCACTATTTGATAGGCCATCACTGTCTTCATGAGTGTAGTAACTTTTCTTAGTTTCATTCTGTTTCTTGTTCCATCTAATCGGTTCCTTTCCTTTGTCAACCTTATCCTTATGAGGACATTTGGCAGCATAGTGACCGACTCTTCCACAAGCAAAGCATTTGAAAGGTAACTTACCTCGGAACCGTCCAGTACCCTGTTGAAGATTTCTGACAAAATTTGATTCTTCTTCTTCTTCTGACACGTGTCCTGACTCATAGTACTCTCCTTTGCCTGAAGCCTTGAAGGCAGCTTCTCTCCTGTCTGATGGACCTCCTTTCCTCATTTCATAAGAAGTTAGAATTCTGTGCAGCTGTGACATTTTAAGGTTTTGTAGATTCTCTTTTTCTTCTGTTGCAGAAACTTTAGATTCAAACCTAGGGGACAAAGATATTAGAACTTTTTCAACCACAACAACCTCTTTTATTTCTTCACCCAAAATTTTCATACAGTTAACAATCTCATATACACGAAGAAAATAGTTAGCCACACTTTCATCATTATACATCCTGAGATTTTCATACTAAATCCTGAGGGTTTGAAGTTTTGCTCGTTTTACCTGATCATCTCCTTCATAGCTCAGAAAAATCTTGTCCCATATCTCTTTTGCGGATATAAACTGCATTACCTTGACAAATTCTGATTGAGATAGGCATCCTAATAGAGTATTGACCGCCTTTTCATCTGTTTCATATTTTTTCTTCTCAGCCGGATCTGTAGGAGTTGCTGATGGAAAAGTATACCCTGTATCTATGATATCCCAGACTTCTGTACCAAGAGATTGAAGATAGGCAGTAACTCTTACCTTCCAATAAACGAAGTTTGTCCCATAAAAAATCGATGGCCTGATTGATGCTCCCCTCTCGTAGTTGCTCATGATGAAATATCTTTCTTCAAGCGATCAAGCTTCTTCTGAAGAACCTGCTCTGATACCAATTGTTGGAAATAATACTGAGAGGGGGGGGGGGTGAATCAGTATTATCAAATCAAATATTCCTTTTTCAAAATCAAATGATGTACACTACTTCGGTTAATTAAACCCGCGTATATACGCAACTATGCAAAAGGAAACCCGCGTATATAATGCAAACTTTTAATTTACTTTATCTTTCTGATGTTGATCGTTAATCTGTGTTTCAGAAGCAAATAACCAGTAACCAGAAACAGTAAAACAGAGTAGAAAGACAATCGCACACAAGAACACAAGATATAAGGTGGAAACCTAATATGGGTGAAAACCACCTACTGCAATTCGTCTCTATCTTCTCTTTAATTAGAAACTTCTTTTTACAATTGTACTGGTGTAGTCCTTTACCAGTACGCAGGCTGCAACCTGCAGAGAGCTACAACCCTCTCTCGTTTTCCAGCTTCTCCTGGAAGGGAGCTACAACCCCCTTTGCTCTTGCACTAGCCAAGATACTGGTACGTAGGTGCTGGCCTACAGAAGGCTACAACCTTCTCTTTATTTCAGGGACCACGTTTCATAAATTTTCAGACTGGATCCACAGATAACATCAATCAAACATCAAGAATTTCTGCATCAACCAATCACCTTTTCACGAATCAAAACTGAATCAAAATAAACACTTCTCTGACGACTGTACCCAGATCACAGTAACAGTAACCACACACCAAATCTGAACCTAGAACACTGCAGCAATAAACAGAAGCAGCTAGATCACAACTCAAAATATATACGCTGCTTTAACAACCTGAAACCTGTGTACATACGATTCTGTTGCTGGAACAACCTGCGTATACGCTCCTTCGCTTTACTGAACCAGTGTGTATACACACCTTTGCTTCACTGAACCTGTGTACAGATCTATAAAGGATAATTCACTCTTTTAGATATTCAAAACTAATTAACCCAGATTATCAGACTTATAGATCAAGCAAGCGCCACATATAACAAATCAAAATCATACAAAGATACTATCATTCAAGCTTAAAGATTATGACCCATCAATAGAACTTATCCTTCTCTTTGCGCTAAGGTTCCTCCTTCATCAGATCCAGATCTGCACCATAACCCAATTACCAGTATTCCAGATCTAGCGCTTTATCAGATATTCAATAATAATTCAGATGATCTCTTGCCACATGATATCCTTCCTCTTTTATAGTTTTAGGCCTTCCACAATACCACGGACCCAATACTTGGGTTCAACACTTTTGACGAGGTACCATGGTCCAAAACCATAGGTTTAAATACCAAGGACTAACTACCACGGACCAAAGGTAAGTTCTCCAACATGTATGCGCTTTTCCTTGCATGAAAGTGCGTGTATACACATACGTACCTTTGAAACGTCTAACCCGCGTGTATACGCATCTTCGTCTAGATGAACCTGCGTATATGTATTTTCCTTCATTCTGAAATCCTGAACTGAGATCTGTTACCAAAGAGAGTTGCCATCAAGGACAACACCTGTGCCATAGCTCCAAACCTATGCCATAATGCCAACATTTTCTGGTTATAATCAAATTTCTATCCGTCCTGAAGATCAACATAAGATAGCCTTTATATGTCCCTGGGGTACCTTTGCATATAGAAAGATGCATTTTCGTCTTAAAAGTGCTGGAGCCACTCTTTAGTAGGCCATGTCATATGCTTTCCACGACATCAAACATATCATCAAAGCATACTTGGACTATCTCGCTGCTCGTTCTCGAAAGAGAAATGATCACCCTAGTCATCTTCAAATGGTTTTCGAGCGATGTCGTTTTTATAAAATCCGGTTGAATCCCAACAAGTGCGTTTTCGCGGTCACGTCCGGTCAGTTGTTAGGGTTCATTGTGTCAAATGAAGGGATTCAGGTTGATCCCTTCAAGCTTGAGGCAATACTTTAGTTGCCTCCCCGTCCTCAATTCGACAACTTCAAAGTCTTCAAGGGAAGGCTAATTTCTTAAGACGGTTTATAGCAAACTATGCTGAGATCACTAAAGGGTTCATGCGTTTGCTACGAAAAGGAGTTCCATTTGTGTGGGACGACTTTGTGCAGTGGTCATTTGATGCTTTGGAAAAGGCATTAGTCTTTGCCCCGCTTTTGAGTCCACCGGATTATGGTAGAGACTTCTTTTTATATCTTGCTGCAGCAGAATCAACCATTGGTATGGTTCTCGTTCAGGAGGATGATGCTCTCACCGAGCATGTGATTTATTATTTGAGCCGAGGCTTAATAGGTCCTGAACTTCACTATTCTCCGGTTGAGAAGTTGGCCTTGGCAGCTGTCCATGCTGTCCAGCGGATCCGTCATTATATCCTGCTACGCAAAACTTTTGTCTTATCGGTGGTCAATCCATTTCAATTTTTCCTCAGTAGGCGAGTGATTGGGGGCAAATATAACCGATGGATAGTCGTTTTGCAATAATTTGATCTCGAGTTCTTGTCTGCCAAGTCTAAGAAATCCATGGTTTTCGCTGAGCTAATTTCTGAGTTGCCTTGTGGAGAGGATACTGTTTATGAGGAAAGTTTTCCCGACGAACATTTATTCCTCATCTCTTCACTCGACCCTTGGTATGGAGATATCATTGTCTATTTCCAGACTTCGAAGTTTCCCTCTACTTTCTACAAGGATGAACGTCGAAAATTACATCACCTGGCTAAAAATTATGTTATCATTAGTGATACATTATACCGTCGAGGGGTTGATTCAATCCTTCGGCGCTGTTTAACCTTAGAAGAAGCAGAGTCAGTGCTAAATGACTGCCACAGTGGAGCTTGTGGTGGTCATCTATTAGGGCTTGCTACAGCCCAACGCATCTTACGTGCCAGCTATTTTTGGCCTTCACTCTTTAAAGACTGTGTGGAAGAGGTCAAACGCTGTCACCCCTGTCAAATTTATACTCAGAAGATGCATGCACATCCAGCTCCTTTTTTTCCGTTGTCACCATCGGTCCCTTTACTAAGTGGGGTATTGATTTTACAACTTGTAATCTGCCTTCAGCGGCAAATCACAGGTACATTATCGTGGCTGTAGACTACTTTATGAAGTGGGCCGAGGCCATGCCCACTTATAAAAACGATAGTGACACGACAGCGTTGTTCCTTTTTAATCAGATTATCTCAAGATTCAGTATCCCGAGAGAGATTGTCACTGATCATGGTAGTCATTTCCAGAATCAACTGATGTCTGAATTGGCTCTCAAATTGGGTTTCCGGCAGGAGCATTCGTCTCCTTATTATCCTCAGGCCAATGGACAGGTCGAGGCAGTCAATAAAACTCTTAAGACGATCCTCCAATGGACAATCGACAAAAATCGGTCCAATTGGCACGTTATGTTGTATCCGGCTCTTTGGGTATACCAAACCTCCTTAAAGACTGCTACTGGTTTTACACCTTTTCAGTTGGTTTATGGGATGGAATCTATCTTTCCAGTTGAATGTGAAATTCCATCTCTTAAGTTAGCTGTTGAGCTCCTTCCAGAGACTTCGAGTCTTGAAGAGAACCTCCTTCACTTGGAACATCTCGATGAGCAGCGTCGAGATGCTGCCACGATGAATGAGGCTCATAAGAAAAGGGTTAAAACGCAGTATGATAAAGCTGTCCGTCCTCGAGTCTTTTCTGAAGGTGACCTTGTCTTGGTCTATGACCAAGATAAAGACACCTTAGGGGCAGGAAAGTTTAAGCCTATGTGGTACGGTCCTTTCATTATTAAACGAGTTTTAGAAAAAGGGTCGTATGAGTTAATCGATTTTGAGGGAAACAAGCTGGCGGAGCCCCGAAATGGGCTCTACCTAAAGAAGTACTTTGCTTAAGTAGGAGTTAGGCAATGGCTTCTTTGCACATTATGTACATTTATACATATATCATCGAGAGTTTTTTTATATCAACACTTTTTGGTCTGCTGTGACAGGTGTTGATGGATGACTTGGTCCATTTTGGGTTCGCCAATGGTGCTAGTCGGCACACTCGGAATCTTGCTTCCGCAGATTGGGTACTCTATTATCCAACTGGTCAGTTGATGGTATCAAGGGGAGTATGCATTGGTCCTGCTTCAAACAATAATGCTGAGTATACTGCCGTTATTAATTTACTATCTGAGGCAATTTTTCACGAGATCGACTTGTTGGTAGTTTATCTTGATTCTCAATTGATAGTGTCACAATTAAACAACATTTATCGGATAAGGGATCCATGTTTATATCGCGAGTATTTAAGGGTGAGGTTGTTGCAAAGATCATTTACTTATATTAATTATTTGCACATTCCAAGATCTCATAATTGGTTAGCTGATTCTATCGCTAATCAAGCATTAGACTGGAACATCAATCATATGTTTGTCCAAAAATATACAAAATTGGGACTCAAATGCCCATAATCATGTCCGGCATATCTAGTGCCCCGGCTTAGGATGAGCGGCTAAGTAGGTAACTATCGCATTGGCCACACGCCGAAAAGTGCGAACCCAGTCACGTGGCATGCCAACCACATGACGCTGCATATCCTCAGGAAGGTCCTCTACGGCAGCCATCAATACTCAGTGACTCAGTCTCGCCAAGTGTCGCTGGATGTTATGTAGAAGTCATTCTGTATCAGCAGTTGCCTCTTCAGCTCCTCGGCCGCGCCGTCCATGCCGTGGGAACCCATCTGGTCGTACCGACCCAATATCTGGAGCATGATCATCATATTAGTCATTTGAATCCCATCAAAAATATTTTTCAAAATTCATCATTATATTTGAAAAATCTAAAAAAATCATAAAAAAAAAAAATACTTACCAATGTCGCCCCATGCTACGTTCGGTAGTAATGCTAGATCAAGATCTCCTCAGAAATCCAACCCAGCATAGGGGTAGTCATCTATGGTGATGATCTGCTGATCCCACCAGGTAAAGAAGTCATCGTCAAATGCAGTTCGTGGGACCTCCCCACCCCCTAGACGTTTCATCAGGTCAGCCCACCGGCCCATGCGTGGATCTCGTGGGGTGCTGATGGAAACTGCTACCCTAGGGCGGAGTGCGGGGACCTTCTCAAAAAAGAAAGAACACAGAATAGTCCCATATCCAAAGTTTTTGGTCTATCCCCTCTTGATAGAAGTGAGCTGGCTCTTCATGTTGGCCAGAAGAGGAGTACACCAGTCAAATACAGTGGTGAGACAGTCAACTGCCACGCTCATGGTTAGCTGTGATGCCTGATGCAGAGAGGCTGATCCGTTCACTCGAGCTATGGTGAACAAGATTATCCTCAGTGATAAACTCGCCACATGTGTGATGGAAATATGACTCCCAACCTTCTTGGGATGTCTCGAGCAATATATCTGTACGTAGTCCTCGATCGTGAGACTGCTCCGTGTCCTGCCCTGGGAATGTACTACCTCTCCCCTTCGAGAAAGGCCCGTGATGAAATAGATATCCTCCACTTCTATCCTGAGTGGCATCTGGTCAATCATAAAGGCATCCTCCTCGATATCCCAATAATCAATGAGCATCTCAAGCAGACATGTGTTTGCTTTCATATTCGGCAGTTTGAAGAATTTAAGCAAACCACATCCCCGTAGGGCTTCCAAAGCATCAAGATTGTTCATGACTTCATTATCCACCGCGGCATGCTCTCTTTCTCACCAGGTGACCGGCATCTTGAGGAAAAAATGATTTTCAACCGTTAGTTTTTTGTTTAAAAATGTTCGCGGTGTATACGCGGGTCCCTGTGCACACAGTCGCGTATAGGGCCCGCGTGTACGCGGGTTTCATATTACCAACCCGCGTATACGCCGCGGTGAAATTTTTGGCAAAAAATTCAATGGTAAAACATTAATTAAAAATCTTAAAACTAGTCACAATCAATTGCAAGATAAGTATAAGAGTTACCTGGAGGTTTTTGAAGAATCTGAACGGTTGAATTTGGCGTATGGGAAGTTTGCTCCTTTTGCTCCAATTCTTTGCTCTCAAACTCAAATGGTGAAAATGGTGAGTCCAAAAGCTCTTTTATAGGTTTTGAAAATGTAAAATTTTTTCAAAATTTTATTTTGTTTGGCCTCATATGACTTTTAACTTGGGAGCTTGGAATGTTGAGAATGGTTTGATTTTCAGGACATTTTGGACGTTTTTTCGACAGTTTCGAGACAGTTCCATGACTGCTGACCTGTCATGGCAGGTATTGTTTTCTCACTAGCATATAGGTTAGGGACACCATTTTTCCATTGCATTATGCATACTAGCCTCCATTTGTCGATACATCTGCCATAGGGTCGATCCCATAGTGTTATGGTTAGTAAGCCATCTTCACTCGCTGATTCTTTAAATCATGACACGATGGTAGAGCCATCCTTTACATGGGCATCGTAGTTAGCACCTCATTGACATTTATTGCCCATACTGCTCCGATTTGAGTAGGCTCTGGAGTCCTCTGTAGTCCCGCCATGACTTATGCGTTGAAGACTCATTCCTCTTAGCTTCTTCGTTTCGTTCTAGCCTTGTACCCTAGAGGCTCCTTTGTGTTGAGTTGTACTACTGCATTGCATGTTGACTATTTGAACCTTTTGGCCTAGAGCCGGCTTCACTTGGACTCGTGTTTAAGCCAACTTTTGACCATGACGACTGCAAAATCAACCTTGCATACCTTTGACTTCTGTAGCTTGACACACCTTGACCCGTGGAAGGAATGCACCTTTGAGTGTCACTGACCAGTTTTCACCTCCCTGCATTGAGCATAGGAACGTTCCATTCCCAGGAACTAGATCATCTGTTTCACCGACACTCGTTCTTTCCACTATACCATAGCATTCTTTTATTCTTTTTCAAGCTTAACAGAAAAAGACAAAAAAATTAAATATTCCAAAAAAGAGCGGGAACGGGACAGTATTTCCATTTATTGTTGGCAGCTAGAGTCAGTCGTGTCGCCCTTGAACAAAGCACTCAAAGCAAAGTCTCCTCCGTTTGGGCGGGATTTAGTTTGACTTAGGTATGCCTTAACCTTGTTATTGAGTCAGTTCTCCCCCGATTGGTTATCTCTTCCAATCATATGGAGGGTTCGTTCGTGCCTCCTGCATGACGAACTTATACAGAGTCATCATATGCTACCACATAGTCACATTGAGTCGTGCTTTTGTTCAAGGGAAGTTAGCCTGAGTCGGCCTCTCTGCGGTGTCTCTTGACTCATTTTTCAGTCGGCCATCCCTGGTTGTCAGTATCATGTCTATCATCACATCAGTTATATTGGTCCTTTACTCGTGCCGGTTTGAGAAGGTCTCCATTGACTTCTTGCTGGCAGGTCTTGTCCTTATCGACGACGACATCTTGCTCTGAGGACAGGCCTAGAGCTGCACCCTGGCCCTATTTCCATTATTGATAGGTCACCTTGTGCTCAGCATCGATCAGTATCATGGGTCTTTGACTGAGTGGTTTCCCTTGTGTTCGACATCAGCTTACATTATCACACATTGGGATTTGTGCAGTACCTTGGTTTCCATTTGACCCTATTGGTGGATACCTCGCCTATGTGTCATATTCCATTATTGGTTGGTTCAGAGGGTTTCTGTCGTGCGCTAGCCACATCTTGTGTACGTCGAAAACGTACTTCGGTTGGGTTACTACATCTCTTTTGTCCGATTCCTTCCACATTATTGGCCTACGGGTTACACTCGCGCTAGATTGATGAAGGATGCCTTAATGCCTTCCTTCTAGTGGATCTTTCCCTATCGACTCCGAATCATTGCTCTGGGGCAAAGATCTAGAGTCCATTTGGCAGTACCTTGCGGTTTGCAATCATTAGTGGCAGATCCTTCTCTATCGACAGTGGGAAACCATCATTGTCTCCTGATCAATAGATTCTTACAGGTGTTCGACTCCAGCTCATATATTCACACTTGTTAGATTGTACTGGGTACCTTGACGCTCATTATCATTATCGGTGAGTAGTCTCGCGTTTGTTAACGGTATACATCAATGATTGGTAATCAAACGATTTCTCACATGGTGGACTTCAGATCATTTATTCCCATGGTGTAGAAATGTACCACGGCGGTCGGTGAAGACCTCAGGTTGTATCAGCATTCATTGGTTCACTTGACAGTTGCTCCTGTTGCTGCTAGTTGATACCACTCCACCTTATATGTTGCAGTCAGTCATGGCGACATTTGATATGCTGGCACCTGATTTTGCAGTGTAGTACCATCCTATTCCATCATGTTCAGTTGGTACCTTTTGGGATCAATCTTTGATATCAGTGATCCGTTGCATCTTTTAGCATCATTGGCAGTCTTATATGTGATATTCAGACATGTACTTGTTCGATCATGATCAGATGATCCATTATGTATTTTCCAGTCATTTATACTTGTATACTTAGTGGATCCGCTTGTACTTGATATGCGGACATGCTTTACTTTCTCTGAGCATGGGTATGCCCGCCTTAGACAATGTTTCTTTCTGATCTCCTTTTGTGGCTTGGCAGGCTGAATTCTGGTGAAGTCCTTCTTGGTTTTTGACAGATTTCCTTTCCATGTACTTGCTTAATACATTTCGGCCATCATGTACCCCTTCTGAACTCATATATTAGGGGGCATCTGTTATAGCTCCAAATCTCACTCTTATGGTTTGTGATGCTGCACTCATGGCCTAGAGAAACCCCTCCTTCCAGACCTGGTCCAAAAATTTAAAAAACAGTGTTTTATCCCTTATACGCGAAATTGCCCTGAGTTAAACGTGTGTATACGCGGGTAGGCATATACCCAACCCGCGTATATGTATTAAAACACTTAAAAAAATATAAAACTCCTTAATTTCGGGCGGAGATCGTGGGTTTTACCTGCTGATCACCTGTTAGTGCCCATGGCCCAACCGTTCCCAACCAACTCCCAACTAAAAAATTACTTTGGGAGACGTATAAAAAGGCTTCAATGGGAAGGCCTAAGGGAGGAGATAAGAGAGAGAAAGGTTATTATGCTGAGATTTTTCCCTGACCAGGTCTGAAGATCCTTGTGCCTCCTGCACTTCCCCCATTTGTACAGGAAACCCTTGTTTCCTTGTGTGTTGATGTTCATCCACTACTTGTGACATCATGGAGTAAGTCATGGAAGGAGTTTGTTAAAGGCTTGAGGCTGGACGAATCCGGAAGAAGGCTTTGCTAGGAGCCTGCGAAAGGGTGACTCAGGTGAAATTATTCCTTTTCTGTACTTTATTTGTCTATAATAAAAGAAACACGTCTTGCTTCTTGATATAAATCTTCTTCATGTTTATGATATTCATGTTAGAATTCATATGTGAATGGTTGTTTATATTTCATAACTAACTACCTTTCTTTATAATATGAAGATGGTTTATTTATAAGATTTAGTCCATATACTGTTGTACTCTCCGGAATTGGTTGTTTTGTAGGGAAAAGGAGCAAAAGGAACTCGAAGAAGGGTTTGGACCCTAAAGGACCTTCTCAAACGTAGGACCTCAGGTACGCCCCTTATCATAGAATTTGCTTATAATAGCATAATGGCTGTGTGAATGTGTGTTTCTCTGTATAGACAACTTTCAGTCTGCTAGGGTTTCAACCCAAAAGCCCTAGGGGAACATTTCCCTTAACACTTATGAGGATGGTGAAAGATTTCCTCCAAAAAAGGATTTCAAATGCATAAATGATGGTGATTAATTTACTCCAAGCAAGGATTTAAAAAGCATAGGCGATGATGGTGATCAAGGATTTCCTTTGAGCAAGGATTTCAATGGAAGAAATGAGGGTGGTGAAGAATTCCCCCTGAACAAGGATTTCAAAAGCAATGACGATGATGATGGATTTCCTCCAAGCAAGGATTACAAAAGCACAAATGATGATGGTGAAGGATTTCCTCCAAGCGATGATTTTAATGGAAGAAATGAGGATGGTGAATAATTTCCTCCAAAAGAGGATTTCAAAAGCACCGATGACAATGATGGATTTCTTCTGAGCGAGGATTACAAAAGCATAGATAATGATGGTGAACGATTTCCTTCAAGCAAGGATTTCAGTGGAAGAGATGAGGATGGTGAAGAATTTCCTCTGACAAAATATTTCAAAAGAATGAATGAAGATGGTGAAGAATTTCCTCCGAGCAAGGTGTTATCACTTAGAATAAAAATTTTATGCATATAGTCCTTGGTCCTAGTTCAATGTCAAAGGTCTGTGTCATATGGTTTTCGTTTTATGTTTCATACTTAGGATTTGGAGTTTTAAAGGTGTTTGTTTTAAATTATACTCTAATCCTAGTTCTCCTCCACCATCATTGTGTTGTAAGCCATGTCTTTTCTTATCCTATTCACCGAGTTTTTTCGTGATTTCGCAGCGTAATCTCCTATTGGCCAGTTTCGCAGCGTAATCATTGTTCAGTCATTTCGCAGCGCGTTATCATTAAGCCATTTCGCAGCGCATTATTAGAATTTTAAACTAACCGCGCTGCGAAATCGCGGATTCGTGCATTTCACAGCGAATCTTTCCTAAAGTGTCAAGTCTGTTAATGAGTCACCAATTCTGTCCTCTCATGTCAGTTTTTGTGTACCTCCCGTAGCATGTCTAAGCGCTCATTAGTCATCACTCCACCAATAGATTTGATGAAACACACAGAAATATCATTCCGATGGATTGTACCGTGCATGGATCTTGATGATGATCGTGAGTGTTACATAAGTGACAAGCCTATCGGATGATGTATTTGAGTTTTCAAGCGAGGTTGTTTTCAAGCGAGCCTGATTACAAGCGAGCCCGAGTTAAAAAGAACTGAACTGCCATTTCAACTGAAGCTGTTGGTCATTGTGAGTGTAAAGATTTCAAAAAGCAAATGGAGAGGAAGGAACACAGATCTGGAAAATGCCAGAGGACCGAACCTGAAGGTTTAGACATAGCATTGAGGGATGAAGGCGTGAAGAAAACATTCAAAGATGCCGGGTGCTGGAACTTCTGTAAAAAACTGCAAGGAGGACATGCGCAGGTAACCAAAGAGTTTGCTTTGAACTTCACCGGTTTAAATTCAAAAATAGCTATGTTGGAAGTTCAAGTGTCTCCGGAGGCAATAGCTGCTGTAACAGAAATCCCAAGAGGGCAGCAAGAATGGTTTAAGAACTTTAAATTTGATATGAATCCATGTAAAGAGTTCTTAAAAGAGGCATATGTGAATGAAGACCTAACAAAAGCAGTACCGAGAAACTATGTTAAGGAGCATTATGCCCTTCTTCTCACCTGCATTCAGAAATACTTGACATGTGAAGGAAGATACAATAAGGTCTACTCTTATCATTTCAAGTTGCTTTTACATTTCACTGGGAAGGCTTCCATAGATATTCCTTTTTACTTATTTCGCAGTCTAAGTAAAATGTGTGATAAGGTGCAGCTGAGAAAAGAGGATTGCGAGACTTCTTTATTTCACCATGGTTTGATTAAATTGTTAGTTTTAGATGGCCTCCAGAAGATAGGCAGAGACTGGAATTCGTTCATCTTCATGGCTGGATTCCAAAGCAAAACTGGCCTTACTCCACAACCAGTCAGAGAACAACCAGTCAAAGAACTCACAATAGCTGAGCTTCAGAAGGAGGCCAGAGCTAAAAAGCAAACCAAGTCACAGCTTAAAAAACCAGTGAAGCCACTGATCATTAAAGAACAACCTCAGCAAGCAACAAAAGAAAAGACTCAGGATGAGAAGACTATAGCTGAAACAAGCAGAGCTGAAGCAGTTTCAAGAGTAAGGACAAGAAGCCAAGTAAGTAAAGAAAAAGGTAAAGCCTTAGCTGTTGAAAAAAGCCCAGTATCTAAGGCAAGCCTGAATGATTTATTGGAAGCCATTGAGTTTGAGCAAATTGAACCAGTGCATATTGATTTGACACAGTCATCACCAGAAAGTACCAAGAAGCCTAAGGCCTCAAAAAGGCTGAAGTTTGATGAACCTGGTGAAGAATTCATCTTCAAACCCAGAAGACCTATTACAAGGAAACAAGTAAAGGAAGCTGAGAAATTGCCCAGAACAGAGGAAGCCGAGAAATTGCCTAGAACAGAGGAGGCAGAGAAAATTAAGCAAAAAGACACCAACAGAACAGTCATCATATCTCAAGGGGGAAATATTATAGCTATAAAGAATCAGCTAGAAGCAGCTAAACATGAGATTTCTCAGGTGAAGAATGCCACTAGGGAGTCTGCAGTCAGGTATGCAAATTATCGTAAAGCTGTATTGAAAGGAAGTGAAAACCTAATAAACCAGGTGGATTCAGTAGCCGATGTTTACACATGGACAATACCTGCTATTAAAGAGGCCAAACTCCTCAGAAAGATAAACATGCATCTAAGAGCTGAGAATAAAGCTATGAGAAAGAAAGTGGAAGACTTGAAGGCACAGCCAGGCCAGTTAGCTGCTGAATGAAATTGCTGTTCAAAGAAAGGTTTTGTTCCAAATTTTGTTAAATTTTGCTTAGTTTTGTTGTTTTAAAGACATGTAAATCCCTACTATATATATCCAAGATCAAAAGAAGTTTTTGCAATCAAATGTCTGGGCAGTAAATATCTCAGGGAAAAGACAAGCTGTTTAAACAATTCAGCAGTTTCGTAGCGCGCTACGAAACTGCTGTAGGTGTTGATTTTAAACGCAGATAAACAGTTTGGTAAAATGATCGGGAATTTTCTAAAGGAAACACCTAAAGGACATGTAAGAGACCAAATGAAGCTATCACAGCCATTCAGATCAAGACAGGTGTACCTTTAAAAAGGTGAAATGTTTTGACTCAAGTTTAAAGTTTCTGTTATAAAGCCACTTTATTACCGGTCATTAGGGTTTTGAAGGAGTTACATACGAGGGATTTTGGCCTGCACACTTGTCCATCGACGAAGTCTCCAACACATCAGGAATATAGTGGTGCTCTATATTTTTGGGTTATTAAAGGGCTAAAGACATGCTGCTGTATATTCGAGCAAGTTATGGAAGACTGGAACCGAAAAGCAAGGGATATCTCTCAACATCACTAAGCAGTTAAAGCATATAGCATCCAAGGCCAACGTGGCTCATCTCAGCCATCTCAGCCAAACTGAAAGGAGCCCAGGTGTCAGACAACAAGAAGGAATCTTTCTACGAGGAAGAAAGAGTTAGAGTTATAGTCAAATTAGAACTCTTTAGAACTCCAGTTAGCACTAATTGTATTTAATAGTTTGTTGTAAAGCAGATAGGTGTCATCATAGGCAGAATTCGAGTTCCCCTCATGTTGGAGGAGGAAGCTCGAAGTAGTTAGAATAAGGATTTTCTATATATAGCTGGAACATCTATGTAATGAGGGTTGGATATTTGATAAAACAGAGTATTGTTTGGCTTGTGTAAAAACTCAGTTTCAGTAATATAATTTGCTGCTTTTCTTCTCAGGATTCATACAGTATTTCTATGTTCAAGATGTGTGATTTAACTTTGTCCTGGATGTTTTTTCAGTTGTATAAATACACAATCACTCAGAATTCACTTATGCTGCTCTGATTTCCTGTGTGTATTTGTAAACTGTGGTTTTCTATGAGTTGTGTTTTGAGCATCTAAATGCCACATGCCCTGACTTCTATGTAAAAGCAGTGTCATTGTTTACTGAAGTATGATTGACTCCATAAGCCCAATGGAAACTCATGTAATGTTCGTTTAGCCTTCATATTTGTTAATTTTACTTCACAAGAGTTAGCCATCTTACTAATAGTCAAAATCAATAACCTTGTTGAGAGAGCCCTCTCAGGCTAAGGAGGCTAAGCCTTAGTCAAAAGATTGGTCTGAAATAGTTACACAAGGTCTGCCTGATCAGCAGCCTTTCAGTGCTTGATTTTGTGATAACACAAGGATTTCAAAAGAATAGATGAGGATCGTGAAGGACTTCCACTAGGTGAGGATTTCCACCAGGTGAGGATTTTAAAGACATCAGTGATGAGGATGGATATCCTCATGATGGGTTTCCTCCAATCGAGGATTTCAAAAGAATAGATGATGATAGTGAATAGTTTCTTACACTTAAGGATGGTAATGAATATTTTCCAAGAAAGGATAGTGGCGAATTTCTTGACCATGTTCAAAATTATCATAGTGAGGATAATATTCCTACTAGTGATGATGAAAATTCTTGTAGAGATGATAATGAAATGATGGAGACATTAAAAGAAAATATTGTAACTAGGAGTAGGACTAGAACTTTTTATATCAATTCAAGATATTCCAGTTATACAAGGTATAGGGAAGAATATCTCATGAGAAGAAGTTATATCACTGATCTTATTTCAAGTGAATGTTGTCAAAAGGATTGTTTGAAACATACAAATTTCAAGTATGCATTGGAGAAAAGGAAGAGAAATTTATCATTAAATAAAGCATGCAAAATTCATATTTAGTGGGGTGCATGCAATCTACAATGGTAGGTTATGATTATCATATTGGGAATTTATTGCTCTGTAGAAAGGCTTTCAAAAAGTTTCATTCAATTGGTATTTTTCATCTATCAAGAATCCAAGCAAGATTGGAAAAAGATCCCACATTTTATTCAAAAGTACATCATAGACGAGAGATTGGGCCATTAGAAAATATTGCAATTTCATGGATGCAAGACTTCTTTTCAAAGCATGGAGAATGTATGCCAAATAAATACACAATACATATTCCAGATAATTTCTCAAGACAATAAATCTACAACTTATAAAAATAATATATAAAAGGTGTTGAAGGAGATGGTAATTTTATTATATACCCATATTTTACGAGGATATATAGGAAATAATTCAACTATGTCTGTATTTCTAAGAATTCAAGGATGGGGGGTTTGTACTACATTTGTTTCTCTTAAATAAAAAAAGCATAAATGTTAGTGGGTAGAAAGAGGTATACATTCATAACATTATTTTTAATATTTGGATAGTTATCAATTATGAAAATGTGTTTATTAATAGGTTTCTTTTATGTTACGTGAAAATTTCATTGTCAAAGCACTTCAAGAGCATGACAATCAACAAATAAGCGAAGGAAAAAGTTGTATAAGCATCAAAAGAAGTGTTGTGATAATACAAATAAAAATTTGGGTTTGATAATTGATGGTATGGACTAGAAGAAAAAATTCTGCCACATTTTGTCCGCACACCAAAAAAATTATAGGAGGAAAATTTTATTCAGTTTCACTTGGTTGGTTGTATGGTGTTTAATGGTAAAATGTGTCTAAGGGTTTACTTCACAACTCCAAATATTCATAATGACGCAAATATGACCATAAGAATAATTCATGATGTTCTTTCTAATTGGTCTGATAATCTTCTTGAAGTTCTGTATCCGCAATTAGACAACATTAGTCGTGAAAACAAAAATCAAATTATTTTTGGATATCTAAGCATGCTTGTTGGATTGAGAATTTTTCAAAAGGTAAAGGTTGTTTGCCTTCTTGTTGGGCACATTCATGACCATATTGATAAGATGTTTAGTCACTTTTGAGTAACCTTGAGGAGGAAGGATGTTGGCAGCCTACCATAATTAATTAAATGTATTAAGAAATCATACATTCTAGAGCTTAATTTTCATATGGTGGAAGAAACTATTGACATACAAAGGTTTATTTTGGTATAGCATGGTGGAGAGAAATGCATTGAGATACACTTTTGAAGACTCCATTTATTTGGCCATAAAATATGCCAAATGAACACAAGGAAATAAACATTGTTGAACAACAACAATCTCAAGGTATTATTAATTTTTCACAGGTAGAGGAAAGAGAAATGTATATTGGTTTTGGAAGATCACGTGCACAACATGACGCCATGGAAGACCTTTACAGGGGTTATGTGCATGATGTTAAGGAGGGCTGCATGATCGCAGCGTTATCGCATAGAAATCCACGTGGTTATCCATTATGGGTTTCCAATGTTATTAAGGTCATTAAAGAAAATGAAGATGTTATAACAATTGAAGTACATTGGCATGCCACAAATACACACCTATTCATTGGTGTGTACAAGTCACAGATGGTAGTTGATAATAAAATTGAAAGAAAGAGAAAAAGAAAGGGTACAAATATAAATCATTGCTGCATTGACCTCTTAAAATTGGAGGATGTTGACATACTTGTTTATGACTTCAATTTAACAAAGACAAGAACTCTTCACTTTAGGACCATATAGATTATGAAGAGGTTTCTACCATAAGTGACAATGTTAATATGGGAGCCTGATGAACCCAGTCATAGTTCTAGAAGAATTTTGAAATCTAAAGTGGTGGGCATTGATGTTGACTTAGATGGGGCACTAGTTGATGAAATATAAGAATATGAGTCATCTTCATCTACATCCAGTCATTATACTGAAGATGTTTTAGATTATGATGGTGTGCCAAAACCTATGAATCATTTTGAATAATTGTATAAGACATTCTATGTAAATGATGTTTGCATGGTAACTTGAAATAAATCTTTTAACTTCCATATGATATTACATGAAGTTATGAGTCATTTATTTGTTTGTTGGATTATATGTTTTAATTATATACCATAGTTAAAAAAAAATGTTGCAATTTTAATGCCCCATTAAAAGGCGATCCTCCATTTTGATGGTTGATTTTTAACTTTTTATTGCAATGAGACAAGTTGTCTTAGGCTAAGATTTGAAAAGAGCTATACTTTTAGCCTTTAAAATAAAAATTATTGTTGGTATACTGACTCTTTCATTCATGTGTTCATTTTTTTTTAGTCTTATAACTTGTCCATAATGCCATGGGTGAAACATGTTGAAAACTTAAGGTTTTCTGTAGTCATGATATTTGGTTTTAATTCCATGGTTGACAATTTGTCAAAATTTTATGGTTTTTCTAAGTCATGATATTTTATTTTTAATTCTATGCTTGAAAACAATTAGAATTTTTAGATTTTTAGAGCCATGATATTTTATCCTTAACGTCATGGTTGAAAATTGCTAGAATTTTAAGGCTTTTCATAGACGTGATCTTTTTATCTTTAACGCCATGCCTTAAAATTGTTTGATTTTTAAGGTTTTTCAGAGTCATGATATTTTATCTTTAACAACATTGCTAAAAAATGTTGAAAGTTTATCCCAAAAAAAAAAAAAATGTTGTTCCAACATCAACACTTTTTGCTTTCAGGGTGTTTTTTCATGGTTTTTGCGCAAAAAAAATATTTTTACTGCCATTGCTAAAAAAATGTTGAAAATATACCTTGAAAAAAAATGTTGTTCCAATATCAACACTTTCCATTTCCATGTTGTTTTTTCATGTTTTTTGCACAAAAATAGGGGTTTTTGGGCTAGAGTTCTTCTTTTGAGGTCACAGTTCTCATTAAGTCGGTAACTTTGTTTGTATATAATGAATTTTTCACACACACGCACATATATGAAATTGTGAATTTTGGGAAAAAAATTATTATTTTAAATAGTTTGCTTATTTAATTTAATTATATATATATATATATATATATATATATATATATATATATATATATATATATATATATCATGATTTTTTTGGATAGGAAAAAGTTTCTTTTTTTTCTTTTTTCTTTTCAACACAAATGAGTACTTTTTGTATTAAATCCATGCCTGGTTGTGGCAACTACCTATGAGAATTGCATTGTCAGTTTGCTCAAAAACATCTAGGATGTTAGATTGTGTCTAATTTCCCTTACCTAGATTACATCAAAAAATCCAAATCCTAACAATACTCTTATTTGCTGAGAAGGGTATATGTTGCAAAATTTTAACAAAAAAGAAAGATTTGAAGCCAAACATTACAACGTTAGTTAGTTTGTAAAATTTGTTGGATTGTTAATGTCGATATCTTGGGGAGCCCCTATGGGTGGACTATCTAGTTGAATGCCTTTGGAGCTTGAGATATGTGATGATACTGCATAGTGCATCCAATTCATCTTCTAAGTGAGAAATTCTTTACTGAAGAGCCATGATAATTTTAAAAGAGTTGCTCTTAGAGGTCTGATGCTAATACATGTTTACCTGCAAGTCATATATTTCCAAATTGATCACTTCATGTTATTTTTTGTAGTGGTCACACACCGTGGAGGCCAAGGACTCTAATGTTGGGGAGATAGAACCCATGGAGAGGATGAAAGTATGATAGAGCTAAGGGAGGGAGATTGTAGTTGTTGGGAAAAGGAGTGAAAAGAACTGAAGTTAACTAGGATAATACACAATGACCAAAAGACTTTGATAGAGCATCCAAAAAATGAAAACTGAGATTCAAGAACAACTTATAGAGTTAGAAACTAGCGGGAAGGGGAAAGCCACCTCTAATTGAGAAACGAGAATGATGACCGAGCAAAGACTTGGGAAAAAGAATGTGTTAGCGCTGGTCCAATGTATCACAATGCGAGGAAGATAATAAATTGAATTTCTTACCTCTGACCCTGTAAGGGAAAGACTCAAAATCACCCAACTGCAGTGATGCTAAATCCACACTAGGTTCTCATAGTGGAATAAAGCTCACAAAATTACTCGAAGCCCATCACAAAGGTTCCAATTATACCAGTGCCTGGATGACACCCTTGATACAGAGGCACCCCTCTTCAAATTCAATAAGGAATTGAGGTTTATGAAGCAACTCCCCTCTCAAGTCATAGATGTGGATATGCTCCCACATGAAAATTCATGCTCATCGCACCATGGGAGTTGCGCATGAGATTTCATTTCAACATTATTGTTTCTAGTACCTCGAGGTAGAACAATCATCATAAATCGATTCGAGGAGATGTAGCTATAACTGGCCATGGAATCAGGTCTGTGATCATGTCTATTCCATGCAGAAGAAATTAAGTTAGGCATGCTTACATGAATCCAGTTTCCATACCTTGCCACGTCAAGCTGACAATTGATGTCCTCGACAATCATAAGAAGGCAAGTGGGGGAATTAATGTGGTGATACATATGAACATAAACAACAATGAGATGAGAGAAGGGGATTAGGCTAGGGGCGGCTCAATGGGTCATGGGGGAGGGAAATATGAATGAGGGGCACAAGGGATCCATACATGAACACTTCTGGGATTGAAACAAACCTTATTATTCCATTTATTTCTATTTGACCTTCGTCCAGAAGGTAAGCCTTGTTGTCCTAGAGACCCACCTCAGAATTAAGATTTCTGAGGATATGGAAGAAGGAAGAGCTAGAGAAGGACAAAAGAATACTTTTAGTTTGACAATACAAAAGACTTAATGTATTATCTTTTGTAGGAGTGTCATTTCCCAGATATAGAATAATTGGGAAATAATCACCCAAAATGCTAATGTCTTGGATGCCTTGGTCTTCAGCTAGATTTACCCCCAGAAAAAGCCCATACATTTCTACCTGGTTGTTGGATTTCTGTCCAACACCCCATGAAAAATTTATCCATGATGCTTCCTTTGGGATTTAGTAATATCCCTCCCCCTCCTGCCACCCCTATTTATTTTTCTTTTTAAGTAAAATTATTAATAGATTTATTTTTTTCCTTTTTTTTTCATAGTGTCCTCTTAGGATTTCGTGTCCTAAAAATATTTATCATAAAAGGAAGGTCCTCCAAAAATCTTGAATTGATTTTCTCTGAAGAGGAACTTTACATGTTTCAAATACAATTTTCTTTTACAAAGAAACTCACGAAGCCTAGATTTTGAGAGGTGATCTGCTTCTTTGTTTCTTGTCCCATAAACATGATCAAAAGGATATGCGTAAAAGATGTAAGTTGTTGGATTATTTGTTAATAAATAGGTAGAAGAGTGTAGTTTCTTAGCATTTTTGTTCCCTTCATCCAATTGATGACAACTTGTGAGTCCCATAGATATGGATTATAGTAATTTATTGTTGTGTTGCAATCTCAACAAGCAATTTGAGAGAAAATAATTCCACAAAGTTATTTGTGGTAGAGCCTATATTAATAAATAAATAGAAGAAGTTAGATTTTTTTAAATAAATAACTTCCCCTCTATCGCCCAGAGATGGAGATCCTTGTGCTGCCCCATAAAAGAAAACCCGAGGAGAATATGTCTGAATTACAGATTTAGTAAGAAGAGTAGAAGGGGATGGGGATTTTTGCATAGTCATTGAGTTTAATATAATGGAAAAACTATGGAGCTCAATCTTAATTTAGGATGGCCCCATATTTTCAAAAATGGCCTAGTTCCTCTCAATCCAAACACCCTAGGCCACCACAAGTGGAAGAGCTTCATGTTGTGGTTTGTGATTTGCTGATATTTAGTTTTTTAGGCAATTTTCTATGGAGGATTCTTCCTAAACATATGATTGATCCTCATGATATCTAATATTGTTCCATAGTGATTGAAGGATGAGAAAGTTCAACTGATTTAGAGATTATTGAGCATAAAACAAATCTACTATGGACATGAAAAAAACTCTTTTGGACATTATCCCAAGTGGGGGTCTCATTTTGAAGTAGAAGCCACATACGTAACTTAACTTTTATCAATTGGAGTTATCTTGGTTGGTTACGAGGAACAATTTTTATCCTCCACACCCATGTTCAAATCCTCGTTAGTGACATGATGAAATTTGATTCCTTGATGAATATTGTTGTAATGGCTTCATACTTGAGAAAAGAATTACTCCTAAATGAGTATAACTTTGCGCTGGCTTGGTACCAACAATCTCACTCTTTCCTTCAAGTTGAGAGGAAGGATGATTTCTTTCCTTTGAAAAAAAATAATTTAGGTTTTGGGGAGCATTTTTCCTTCCATAAATTTCCCCCCTCCATGGGGGATCAAGAGTCTTAAGCCCTTGTGTCATACATAGATATCCAATTTTTGGTGATATGTAAACTAGTGGATATTTTACTAGACAATTCATCGGAAGACATTTGAATTAGATAGACTAAATGTAAAATAAATATTGAGGCATAATTTTCATTAGATTTATGGATTTATTAATTACTAATTTTCAGCTTATTATTGTAATAGATAAAATGAAAAAAAGGAGAAAACAATGAAATATAAACACACACCAATCATAATGAACAACAAGATATGACCAGTGAAACCTTTTCGGGAGAAAACCCAGTTAGAAGGTGAGGTTTCTCTCCTCTATCTTGTCTAAATGGAAATGATGCAAATACAAAGGAGAGGGCACTCTTTATGAAGTTAGTTGAGACTGTTGGCCCATGGGATGTTGCTACAAAACACAAAACCCCTATATTGTGTCATATATCTATATGCTCTTAGCTACTCTACTCTAATATGGAATAAAATGCACTCTAATAGAATGGAAACCTTATTTTATTCCCATGGCTCGATTATAGCACATCCTAATATCCAACTAGGATTTAAATTTCACTGATTCAACCCTCAAATTCGAGTGACGTCTTTCTTGGACAATTATAAATGTCTCTTTGTGTAGAATATCATCATAATATTTGTTATGCAACCAAATCACAAAATAGAAGAAAAGATAAATCAACGACTTGAAAATTAACCTCTTCGAGGGGGAAACCTCCTTTCCATCACATGAATGAACAATTCTTGGATGATACAAATGAAAATACCTCCTTGGTATACATAGGAGTCTAAGGGGTCACAATATAATCAGATCCTACATAACAATAATCATGTAAGGGCACAAAAATAAAAATACTGGGCTTGTTGTGGAGGTAAATCCTCTCTGCGGACAGAGACGATCCCTACTAGCCCAGACCAGGTCTAGCAACAATCATACAATGCTATCATGCAAGTTCCTAATTGCAAATAAAAAGTTGATGGTGAGAACCTACTTGGATTCCAATGCTAATGTTCGTAGAAGAGATATCGCCCTCGTTCCTTTGCCTTGGCCGATCACGATCCCCACGATCTCCGTGATTGGACACCTACACATGCAAAGAACAACACGAAAACAAGCATAAAATCTAGTAGATGCAATTATATATCAGTCAGAAAAGATATAACTCAACATCAAACATAAGATAATGAGAGTGGAACCATAATGATAGTCATCTATTATTAATAAATAACAAAGAAGAATACAACCATTGTTCTGACATCAAATCCTCCTTTGGCTGGGTAGTCAGCTACACAAGTCTTGCAAAGCTTGTTAGGATGAGGAACAAGCCTCTCTCTCTTTGGGTGACAAGAATCTCCTTACTTAGATTTGGCCTTAAGGGTGCAAAGAAGGCTCTTGCAACTTCAAACTCTTGAACTCCTGGAACTACTGACTAGCTTGCTCAAGGCATAGAGGCAAGCTTTTATAGATAGAGAAGAAAGAGATAGGATCAACCACATTATTCATGGGATTGGCTTTATCACTTGGAAACTTCCATGAAAGGTGGCAAATCACTTTCCTTTCTATGGAGATTCAAAGCCAAACCATCCTAGCTCAACATAGATTCAGTTGGTGAATGGGTTGAAGAGAACCTTCGGGAGTTTGTTGGTTAAAAACTTTACTTAACTCATTTGGCACGAGTGCGACTCTGAGACAGAGCGCCAATGGCGCGCCCTTTTTAGAGGATTTCCCTCATTGGCACGGGCAGTGAACTGTGGACCCGCGCTAATGCAAAAAGAGTTGTTTTCATGGAGATTTTGCAGGAGATGTCTTCAGGGAAAATGAAGCTCATGCTCAGAGGAATATAATGCAAGTGGTTTCAGGTCATGTCACTTCTCACAGGTCCCGGAATGAGTCCTCCAGTGTGCGGGTAAGGGTTAATAGGGACGGTGATAAACGGTGACAAATTGCTGTGTAACAGATGCCCCCTAAGGCATGAGGCCCGAGAGAGAGAGGGGTGAAATTCTTTACAAGAACATGCATGACTGAAAACACGGCCGCCGGAGAACCTGCGTAAAGAAGTACAACTAATATCTCAAGTACATGATATATGTGGTATGGGCGCAGCCATCCATAACAGAGCACATAATAATATAGATCCAAGGTATGGGCGCAGCCATCCAGAGAGGATCGATAAACAGACTCAGGCATGGTCACAGCCATCCAGTAAATGAGTCATGTAATGATCATAATAATCCACAAATCGCAGCCTGGATTCCAATAGACAAAATCCAGGGTCTTGCGCTCCATCTCGACCCGAACAGAGTACAAGTTTAGGCATGCGAATACATGAGTTGAAGTCGAACATGCATGAACATCGTCTGATTACCAATCAATGATGAAAACTGTTAACAGACGCGAGAGGTACCACCAATAATGACAATGGCCCTCAAGGTACTATAGGTACAATCTGCGGCGTGCGAATAGGTGAGCTGGCATCGAACACCCGCAAAATCATTCGATCGAAGGCCAATGATGAAAACCTCTCGTCGAACACAAAGAACCTGCCATTGAGGCATGCAGGCTCCAAGGCACCGGAAGGGAGTCTCTAGATCAGCTTCCTGGATAATGAGCTGAAGTCGACAGGAAGTGACCTTGATCAAAGGTGGGCCATAGTGTTTCCCACATCAGTGACACGAGACAGAGGAAGAATGTTGTGGTGAATCAAAATTATGTGAGGTATCAGAGGAGGTTGTACTGCTGCAGAGGTCAACTTCTCTTAAACATATCGGCGGCATGACAGTGGACTTGGCAGTATTTGACATCAAATGAGTAGAGGTCATGGTGACAAGGTAGTGAGCAGATGAGAGGTCAAACAGGATAACCCAAACCCACGGAGGCTAGTGTAAAACAAGATGAGATGTCCCCACCCAGACACGAATGCAGACAAGTGCCATGTTCAAGAGCGACATACTGCCGACACAACAATAATTATGGGTCCATTTTCCCCACCATTTCTGGCGAGTACCCCAATTATTTTTTGATGACAAGCTTGACGGGGGTAGCATATGCTTGTAAGGCGTCATTACGGTAGAATCCGATGTCATTAAGTTTTAACGAGTCTGACAAAGGAAAAACTCGGTGTCTTTTCCTGTTTAGAGAGTCTGAAAAGACAGCAGAAAAGTGAACTCCAGGGGGATCCTTTTTCGTAAAGTTGTGTCTCTCAAGCCCAAAAAAGTATAAAACAATGCTCGAAAGAACCGCTCGACCATTACAATCGAGGAGTACTTTTCATGAGTAGTGATTTCGACCTGAAAAAGTAAAAAAGCGATTGATATCACGTCGTTTCGTAACCATTAACGAGCCTAAAACGACAAAGACCCGACAATCTTTTGTTTTTTACACGGTCGGAAAAGAGCTTAAAGCAGACCGCCTCTTATTACCTTTAACGAGTCAAGAGGGAGAACTCGGCAATCTTTTCATCTTTAAACGGTCGGAAAAGAGCTGAAAGTAGACCTCCATTTTTATTCTCTTTAACGAGTCAAAAAGGGAAAATACTTGGCAATCTTTTCATATTTTACGAGTCAGAAAAGAGCTTAAAGGTGACTCATCCTAGAGGAACGAGTGGTATAAAGGGTAGCAACTGGTTCCTGAAATGGTGGAACTGCCCAAAACATGTAATGGTCAAGAGGCTGGCTAATAAAACCACTCATCGCTGCGGTTCCTCAGGAAAGGAAAAACAACCAAGTGAAAGCATATGATCGGCCAAAGAGATGGCGACGATGGAATGAAAACAACCAAGGCTCATCTAGAAGAATTCAGTGGATAAAAATGGCAATCACAAGATGTAAATCGGGTATGCGTTCATTTTTACACAAGCTTGAACCATGGAGAACTTTGCTTGGATTCTGTTTCATGTTTACACAAGCTTGAAACGAAAAACTATGCTTGTTATAAGTTCCCATGCCCCCAACATAATGATGCAAAACGAGGTACATGCCCCCCAAGCTTCATTGCATTCAACAAAGTGGATGGAATGAAGGTTCACTTTCGAGATCTTGGAAAGACTCGACTTGGATTTTACGAGATCTTAATCAAAGACTCGATTGGGAAAAGGGGTTGTTGCATTTTTTAATGAGGTTGACACAGTAAAAGAACTATCCTCATAACCCTTGTTTCATTTTTAATGAGCTTGACACAAGATCAGGAACTATGCTCAACCAGACCCAATTTCATTTTTTAAGGAGCTTGACATAGGAAAGCGAACTATGCTCCAAACGGACCCAGTTTCATTTTTTAAGGAGCTTGACATAGGAAAGTGAACTATGCTCCACCTGAACTTCATCATAATGAATAGAAAGTCGGGGCTTCCAAGATTGCCACTCCCGGTGGAAGGGAAACATCTTGGAAGTCAGGGCCAAATGCCCCCAGGACACTATGCACGATGGCGACATCACTAGATCCAGGCATGGGATAGGTGGCCACGTAGTTGATCTGTGGTGGGGGAGATGCAACTGGTGGATGAAAACTAGGAGGGGATGACAATGGCACAGGAGGCATCGGGGGACTAACGAATGACACTTGATCGATAGTCACAATTCTTCCATCGTGCGAAAAGCAAACCACACGGAAAAGTGAAGAAACGAGGGCCCCCATGGCGTAAACATAGTCGCGACCAAGGAGAAGACTAAAGTCTAAAACACCTTGGGTAACCAAGACGTCTATATAGATAGTTTTGCCTCCCAAAGTAATAGGGAACTTCGGGAGAACTCCTAGAGATGGACAGGCTCCTCCGTCGAAGGCCAACAGATTCTGAGTGACTAGCCCAAGCTGCGGGGAACCTAAAGCTTGCCAAGTAGTGTACGGCATAAGACTGACAGACGCCCCTTCATCCAAAACAGTGCCAGGTACTGCCTTAGCACAGGCATGTGCTGTGATCTCGAAAGGCATATGGGATGGAAGGCGACCAATGATCAGGTGATTCCAATCAAAGGAAGCGACCAGACTACTTGGTGGGGGAATCGTATGATTGCCCCCATGTGCTAAAGGAACCGAAGGAGAACCTTCGGGAGCAGCTGGGTTAGGAGAGTCATTTCGGGACTCAGGAGAATCTGAAGAGACGAGAAGAACATGGGCGTGATTCTCTTCCAAAACAGAGTGAGCGAGCGGCGGACTCGAGTCGACACTCTTTCCGACCAATGGTTGGTCTAGAACAGGCTGGGGACAGCCGGGTTCGGGAAGAAGGGCCTGGACAAGAGAAGAATTTGAAGCAATCTCTTTGTCAGCAGGGGAACGATTTGTGGCTACAGAGAGACGTTGATAACCAACGGGAAGTTGGGGTGAAGGAGCTGTAAGACTTTCCAAGACACCGGAGGCTTTATCCATGAGTGGACAAAGGTGAAGGGGATTATTGCCTTCACAAAGTCTACAGGGGATTCGAATCTTCCCTTTTCCCTTACCATTCCCAACTGATAAGGTAGCATCACCGTGAGCTTCAGAGGACGATGAGGGGCGGGCCGGATCGCGAGACCATACGTCTAGTACCCTGGGAATGCCAGGACAATCGCGAAGAAGATGGTCCTCCTTGCATAATCGACAAGGAAATTTGACCTTCCGCGGAAGAGCGGAAGGGGGCCTGACTTCAGGTGTACTCGAGGGGATAGCTGCACTTGTAACCTCTCCCTTAGGAGCCTTCTTCTTCTTCTTCTTAGCCACCTGGTTACTCGAATCTAGACGTTCACCATGTGAAGTAGAAGAGGAGGACGTAGCAGTGTGCGTAGAAGGGGAGAGATCCACCTTAGAATCAACATGACGTTGTTCAGGTGGAGGGATGAATTGACTAGACGGTGAGACGGCAGGGACCAAAGAGGTTGAGAACAACCAAACCGACAACCCAACAGTTAACCCTGGGAGGGACAACGTTGCCATATAAGGAGCACCAACATTTCCAAAAGGAGCGAAATGACCAGGGTTCCCATCAGAGGGGATCCCTGGGTTGGTGAACCCTGGAAAAGTTGCCATCGAGAACGAAAAGAAGCCTACTCAAGCTAAAGAAACAAAATCTAACCGGGTAATGTTAATCGCGGCCAAATAAATTGTAAGACGCAAGGACACAACTTGACCTTTTCATGTTTTAAGAGTCGAGAAAAGGACAAAAAGGTGACTCTAGTCGCCTTCGAATGTTTTGTGAGCCCGAAGTGACAAACTGCTCAAGTGAGCCTTTTCTTTTAAGGAGTCCGAAAAGGATCAAAAGTGACTACTCTGGAGAACTAGGCAAAAGGGTTTACCAAACAAATCTGTAAAACTGCATATACACCTTGGCAGTCATATGAAAACCAAGGACTTCCCGTACGGCAGTCAATCTTCCCGAATGCTGTGTTCAGTGCATTACGACTTGTAAGGCGGCAGACACGGCTTCCTGTGGATAAAGGATGATAACCTAGTGGGGTCTCCCCATATACTCAATGGTACGTGGGAGCTCAAGTCCGTGCTAGACCACTTGTTGCGTCACGGAAGGAGGAATCACCCAACCTTAAGTGAAACAAAAGTGACTAGGTTTAACGACGCGGGAGCACGTCTCTAGCCTAGACCTCTAAACAGTGAGCGTTATGTGCCAATGCGTTTTTAATTTCATTTAGTTCATTTTACGGTTAATCTTCGATTAGGTTTCGATTTCCAGGTCCTACCGTATGTAATCTCTCATTATTCCCTAAATGCAAGCTATATGCCAAAAAGTATCATTTCGTTCGATGAACACTAACTACGAGAGAGTTGAGAACTTTTCAATAAAAAAAAATGACCATAAATGATCAAGAACCACTCTAATGCAGCTAATGGCAATAAGAAAAACTTTTCTTTAAAGTCACTAATCAATAAAAAGCTCTAATTTCCATTAACTAATTCAACACAAAAGAGACTGTTCGTTTTCTTTTCAATGCCAAAGTGCACTAAACAAATTTTGAGAGACAGTAACACCGAGCAAAAAGGCCAATTTCACTCAATGAAAACACAATCGAATCCCCAAAACACCAAAACAGTCCTTCAAACCAAGAAGAAAGCATAAAGACCTCTATGAGCTATGTGACCTAAGCCCAAACGAAGCCAAGCAAAACCCAAGCGAAAAATAAGCAAATCACTTGAATATCAAGAAAAATCTTTGACAACTACCGAGCAAATGCAAAAGAATAATCACAAAGTTGACCAGACGATCAAAGAACACAAAACAACTACGGGAGGCTCGACGCACAAAGCCACTAGATGCCCTAGGGCTAAAATGTGAAATCGATAGAAAGAGGCAAACACCCGAAGGATGAAGTTCTAAAACCAGTCAAACAAGGATCAAACACACTCCAGTAATTGAAAAAGACACAACAAGATACAAATCCAAGCTCAGAGGGCTTGAAGAGAAGCGAACTGGAAAAATTGACAGGCCTAGCGCGATTGTCAGACTGCAACTCGCGCTTTTATAGGATTGGCGCGGGTTGTCTTTGAGCAACTTGCGCCAATACCGCGAATGTAAGGCTAAAAAGCGCGCTAATCAAGTTTGCTAAATCAAAAACAAAAGCAAGCAACCCAGGGCTTGAGAACAGTATCTAGGCAAACCAGGAAGCAAGAAACAGCAAGAAATCCAACCCAGAAAGCTATCTAAGCAATCAAATGAGAAACCAAAGAGACAAGACAAACTCCAAGTTGTTTAGTTTGTAAACCAAACCGGAGATTGACTGAAGTGGCGTTGATCTACTTCACTAATGCAAAGCAATAGCGTTTCGAAGGCTATCTGGCCATACTTCAGGCTCCTTCTAAAGTTTACAAATCAAACAACAAGATCTCCCCAGCGGAGTCGCCAAATTGTTGTGGAGGTAAATCCTCTCTACGGACAGAGACGATCCCTACTAGCCCAGACCGGGTCTAGCAACAATCATACAATGCTATCACACAAGTTCCTAATTGCAAATAAAAAGTGGATGGTGAGAACCAACTTGGATTCCAATGCTAATGTTCGTAGAAGAGATATCGCCCTCGTTCCTTTGCCTTGGCCAGTCACGATCCCCATGATCTCTGTGATTGGACACCTGCACATGCAAAGAACAACACGAAAACAAGCATAAAATCTAGTAGATGCAATTATATATCAGTCAGAAAAGATATAACTCAACATCAAACATAAGATAATGAGAGTGGAACCATAATGATAGTCATCTATTATTAATAAATAACAAAGAAGAATACAACCATTGTTCTAACGTCAAATCCTCCTTTGGCTGGGTAGTCAGCTACACAAGTCTTGCAAAGCTTGTTAGGATGAGGAACAAGCCTCTCTCTCTTTGGGTGACAAGAATCTCCTTACTTAGATTTGGCCTTATGGGTGCAAAGAAGGCTCTTGCAGCTTCAAACTCTTGAACTCCTGGAACTACTGACTAGCTTGCTCAAGGCATAGAGGCAAGCTTTTATAGATAGAGAAGAAAGAGATAGGATCAACCACATTATTCATGGGATTGGCTTTATCACTTGGAAACTTCCATGAAAGGTGGCAAACCACTTTCCTTTCTATGGAGATTCGAAGCCAAACCATCCTAGCTCAACATAGATTCAGTTGGTGAATGGGTTGAAGAGAACCTTCGGGAGTTTGTTGGTTAAAAACTTTACTCAATTCAGTTGGCGCAAGTGCGACTTTGAGACAGAGCACCAATGGCGCGCCCTTTTTAGAGGATTTCCCTCATTGGCGCGGGCAGTGAACTGTGGACCTGCGCTAATGCAAAAAGAGCTGTTTTCATGGAGATTTTGCAGGAGATGTCTTCAGGGCAAATGAAGCTCATACTTAGAGGAATATAATGCAAGTAGTTTCAGGTCATGTCACTTCTCACAGGTCCCGGAATGAGTCCTCAAGTGTGTGGGTAAGGGGTAACAGGGACGGTGACAAATAGTGACAAATTGCTGTGTAACAGGGCTGTTGTGGGGAAAAGCAATAACAATAAGGGTCTACACTAAAAATAAAAATTAGGAGGTTACAATAACATTTATAGGGACCTAACATGCCCCTATCCTTAAAAAAAAAATGTTGTCCTCAATGCTCAAATAGTTATGGATGCTTTCATATAAAATTTTCGTCCTCCCACGTGGAATCTCAGAAGATAAGTTCCTCCACTTAATGAGATACTTTGAAATTGATCGTTTCCGTAGTTGTCGGGTTCTTGTTTCTGCGACTACTTTAGGCTTCAATGTGATTTTTCCTTCTTCGTCAAGTTCTGGCAATATTGTTTGAACTAAGAGCTTGTCACTGATAACCTTCTCCAATCATGAAACATGGATAACTGGGTTTACTCGAGAAGATGTAGGTATCTCCATTACTTGCATTAGTGGTAGGGGGTGAACCAATAATAGTGGGGTTCTTAAGAATTTCAGTACAAATCTTCAATTATTTTCACTACTGTCAATTATTTGAGAGAGCGTTCATACTACAGTAAACATGGAAAATAAGATAAGATATTCACATAAATCAATTGAGCAACACACACACATATTAACACAGGTATCTTTGTGTGGAAACCTAACGGGAAAAAACCGCCAATTTGTTTTTTATTATGATGTAATTTAAGCACCCACTTAATTACATCAAGTTGGTTGTGGGCATCCACTCACAGGAGGCCCCAACCCCTTCATATAACAAGCCACAACCTGTGAAGAGGCACCAACCTCTTATGAATGTAGGTCACTACCTACTTTAGCCACTGTTCTACATTTCATACAATTTTCAAATTGAAAAATAAAGACAATACATTTATATAGAAAATTCTGGTCTAATGCAATAACAACTCCTTTCCTTCAGCTCTGCAGTTCTCCTTTGAACTGTGCTCCCTGCTACTCAACCAACTTCGGTCACAACCCTCTGCTTTACTGTATCTCTGTTACACACTTCGCCAAGTCACCTTATCTCTTGCACACTCACAATTCTGCACACTTCAGCTCACACCAAATCTACATTCACCCACCTTGCCCCATTGCAATCCTTGGTTTTGTTTCACTGTTACACAATGATTGATGTTGTCTCTATAGTCAATCTCATTCTGTCCAAGAGTGTACTCATCATGGTTCTCCATGTCGCAGTTACATAAAATTTCCTAGCCACTACAACTGCATTAAACATAAGAATGGGCACTTGTGTGTTTCTCCCATAATGAGAATTAATTCTTAGGCAAAATATGCATGGACAACAATATCTCTCTATTATGTACTACTTGGCCACTGCAACTGAATTAAATCTGAAAATGGGCGCTTGAGTGTTTTTCATACTAAGAATCTTAGTCAATCTGTAGACTCATAGAGCTCCTCCATTAATATCTGCCTGTACTCACAACATGGTTCTCCTTCATTTATCTTTAAGGCTTATAGGACTAGAGGAGAACACTACAACCCACCATATTTTTCATTTAATTCGTCATAACTTGCAATGAAGCTTAGGGATGGCTAACTTTGTTTCACAACAGGATCCATTAAATTTCTCCTGTGCGTCGTGGTCCTTGCTACCTTGAATTAGAGCTCTCGACAATTGTATTGACTCAAATTCTCAAGTCACAACTATCGACTCATCCATCCAAATCCCAAAGGATTTCCATTAATAGTGTTGCAAAATCTGCTCACTTTGGCCTTTAGCTCCTTTTGCTGGCACCTTTGCCTATTTTTCCATCATAGAACCAAGTGTTGTGACCACTAGCTCAAACCTTCAGGCGCTTAGTATTTTAAGCCCTTTTTGAACCAAATATCTTTGTTAATGGCTCAATGCCATTGATCTCATTTCTACATGAAATGACTAAGGCCTTGGACTAGGCTGAAGCTCCCAAGCCCGATGCTTTTAGATTTGTGCCTTTTTACAAACCATCACACCACTTCTATTTCTACGTGAAATTACAAAGGGTTAGGGCTTAGCCCGTAACTCTTCTATTCCAACACATCAAGATTGTGCCTCATTATACACCCACAAGGGTCATGGTACCGGGTTGACGTGTCCCGTGGGGACTGCCTGACCTCATTCACATTTACTGCTACTCTTCCATAAGGCTGCCTGTCAAGCCTATGTGTATCGGTGCTTTATCTTTTGATGCATTCCTTAGCCACTCCCTTTATAAACCATTGGGTTCATTCCTACGGGATGAGCTGTCCTGTAGGGTCCACTCGCACTTTCACTGGCCAATCAAAGGCCCCACTAGGATGAGCTATCAAACCAATGTGTTTTGGCGCCCACTACCTAACGCTTTAAATTTATACAGCTAAAACCATCGCCAAGATCCAACCAATGGGATGACATCATGCTAATGTCATCAACACCACATGGCACCTCCTGAGTGGTGACACGTGTCACCCAGATTTGGCCAATTAGGCCATCCAAAAATGATGCATCTACTTGCCACGTGTCCCCATACAACCACATCATGCTAATGTCATCAACCACCATCATCTCCTAAGAGAAAATAAAATTCATCCATGTGTCCTTTTGGAGAGGAGAGAGAAAGGTCGTGAGACCTTGGTTTTTTGCCAATTTCCTTTATAAAAGCTTTAAAGTGTCCTAGCCATTTTATTTTTTCAAAAATACCAAGTTCAATAAAGTAATGTTGATACCACTCCATTGTTGTTTTTGGTATTACGGGGAGTGGTCTCGAAGTGCTTCTCCGCCATTGATCTACGTGATTAGCGGTATGGGAAACCACCTTCTGGCACCTTAAGGCCTGACAAGAATTCCATATCAAGGGATATCAGAATGTCTCCACATGGCCCGAAGCCTATCTCATCAAAATTAATCTTGTGTTCCTAAAACATTTTTTTGGGCTCGCCCTCAACCACCCCTCAGCAGGATGAGATGTCATAGTGGGGACCGCCCACTCAACTCCTCATTGGTTCACGCTCTTCCTCCGTGTCCTGACGCCTATCTCTCGTTGTATTCACTATGTGCACCAGGGTTATATCGTTGTGTTTCCTCCACTAGGCGAGGTTGTCAAGTGGGATCCACCTGCGGAAAATCAAACTGCTTCCATTGGTTTTATGGTGCTCCTTGTCAACCTACCTGTTTCATTCCAGCGCCTCAACTATGTGCATCTTTGCAATCTTCTGGGATCCCTCCGGTGGGGTGAACTATGCGATCCAATCCACTATCAACCAATCGAAACTATCTTCATTGTTTCACTTTCATGCCACATCTATCCTACTCTCCTTTAGCACCTCCACTGGTAGCTCTACCACATTTATAAAAATACACCAAACTTGGTCACCACTATGACCCTTCTCCATTCTTAGCTCTACAACTTGGACTTTGGAGTCACATAAATTTGACTAGCTCTATCTTTGGATCTAGGAGGCCATTTTCAAACTTCCACATATCACTGGAAATATTTTTCAGAGATATTTCCATGTAAGTGGGTTTCACCTACTTCTGATGTGATTTGCTACTCCAACACTGGCTCCAAATTCTAGGAATCTATTGCACAAAATATTGTCACCATGACATTCTGTAATTGGTGTGAGTCTATCACCACTCATACTTTCCTCCTTTGCAAGTCTTAAACCTTAGTTCTTCATGTCAAGCCTTGAAAATAAGAGAAAGCCCTTAAAAGTCTCTAAAACTCTGGTTCCGCACTTTCTCTTAGCATTACCTGCAGTCCTGCACCTACTGGTCATGTCCCGTGCGTACTTGACCGCTCTGTCTCTATGTAATGGGTGTGGACCCATGTAAAAGTAAAAAAGGCGCAAGTACATTCTTAAAAACTCACTTTGAGTAATTTCTAGAAGCTTCTAGGAGGAATCTTGGGGTGGCAAGTTCGCTCCTTTAAGGTTCTATTGAAGCCCCGAAAATCGGGTCGACAACAAGGGGGATACCCACCCGGTCCGGACCTTGGTTGGCAGCTCCTTATCCGTTTGGTATAGCGGGTCCCACTGGGGATAATGGGACCAGTTTCCCAATCTAAGGGTGTGTGTGTGTGTGGAGAGTTGGATGTTTGCTGATCTAAGAATACTTAAAGCTAATCTAATTCAAACTTTTAAACTAACTCTATGCTATTGTAATCTAATGAGAAACAACACATCTAATCTATGCTAACCCGGGGTGTATTTCTTCTATTATGCGATCTAAAAATATTTCAGACAATAACTGGTAATAAAGATCATTCAGCTATCATAAGAATGGAAATCAATTAAGATAAACCACTTTGCATAAAAAGTTAGGCAAAACAGTTGTGAACAGCATATCGCATAATAAGTTATTCATATATCAAACATAAATAAATGGCTCCACCGTACAAAAGTGCCAAATGGTAACTCAGACATTCATGCAACAACATATAAACAACTACAGACTGTATATCACTTTAAGAATATAAGCAAAAATGGCCAAGAGATAAAAGTACCATTTATGACTGGTTCTACTCATAAGCTTCAAGCAACAATAATCTATCTCTCCTTGCTCTAACATCTACTAAGAGTACATAAGTGCAACATCAATAGCAGATATCAAATGCAAACATTAATAAACCTTGATCCATCCATTCATCAAAACCTCCTCTGAGGGTGCAAAAGTGCATGTTCTGAGGACAAGTTTTTGACAAATTTCTGGACCCTTCTCCAAATGCATGAGAAGGGTTTAAATACTGCTAACTAAAATAACTTAATTACATAAATTTTGGATACGGTTTAAATGACCGCCCTTTTTCTTAAGCAAAACTATTTCTAAAAATTGAATCTAATTCCTAACTATTTCTGTATTTGCTCCTCAGTGTTGCGAGCATGCAACATTCGCCTGGGAAGAGTCGACTAGTTGTCTTCTGCTTTTGTTTGAGCTATGAAAATAGAAATGGCAAGTGCTGACACCACTTTCTAGTAAACTAGAAGATATTTTTGAGAATCTTCCTTTGGCTGGGTGGATTTACTGCGTGTATACTTGGTAATAACCCAAATTTCTCTCAAACTGCTTCTGCTTTTGCTATTTCGATTTCCGGCCTTGCAAATGACTAAGCAAGTTAGGGACTTTGCTTTCTGAACAATTTTCTTAGCGATGCGTGATTAGCGGGCGCTAATTGCGCATCGAAAACTGCCTCCGTTCTTTGTTCCGGGCTTTTCTGGTGCATTTTCCGCCTTTAGCGCTTTTCCCTTCGCCGGGTAGAAGTTTCAGGATTTTTCATAAACATGCTGCTTTTGTGAGCTTTCTGACCCTGAATGTTGAATCACCTATTAACATCAGCATCTGTTGAGTGATACTCTGGAATCTGCGGTTCTGTTGCATGCGGCATCCGTTTATGAAGGCATCTCTTCTCTGTTCTCCGAGCATTGATGCTTTCCCCTTTTCCTTAGATGTTTCCTTCTCATTGCTTCATATTGTTTCCTGTTTTTCATTCTTGCAGTTCACGCAAAGGAAAAGAGTAATGATAATCAATACTGATATGAAAGCTCCAACCTTTATGAATGTATAAAATCATGACACTCATCGTGAACTGACTCTTCGAAAAACACAAAACTGTCCTTCTTGAATACTTTGGCGTACATTCATTAATTTCTTTTAAGGCGCGCGCCCAATTTTGGTTTATAGACATCTTTTCTTGAATGTTGAGCCGAGGAAATTTGCGATGGGCGATAGCAGTATCGCGTCATCGCATTACCTAGATGTGTCATCGCAACTTTTTCAGATTAGGTTATTGCAGATCGCAGATCGCAGATCGTGACGAGTCGTTAAATCATTAGGTGCTGCTTACGCGATATTGCGATATGCGACATCGCACATCGGCCGTCGGAGATTTATTAAGATTTTCATTTAAGAGCGCTTCATAATGTACGCGATGCGATGAATTTTGCGTCGCCTCTTTGCAGTTTATTATGCTCATAAGGAAATGCTTTATTCTCTTCTCGCGATGCGATATAGTTTTAAGGAGTTAAATACAAAAGTTTTTTATAAAAATGTTTTTTTGGATTTTTATTAAGGGTCCCCATTTGCTTAGTGTTATTGCTAATACTAAACAAAGAGGGGGGTTGTTTGTGGCCACAACAATGGCGATTCACCTGGAAGAACCAGTTATCTCTGTTTTTCTATTGAATTCTAACTTCCAAAACAGAAAAATTTTCATAAGTCTAAGTTTCGTTATGGACAGATAGAGTACATTATGCCTTATCCTATTAATGATATTTTGTTTCAACCTTTTTCTACTCTAATTGCTTGCTTCCTTAGGCTTTGTCCTTGTATTTACATCAGCCATTACTTGGTCTTGTAAATATAAAATAAAGTCTTCTCTGTGTGCCGGATTTTAAAATATTCTCATTTGTCGTAGGTAGAGCCTTTGCTGCCAACAGGCGTCCATAGCCTCGACAGGGTTACTTGTTACCCAGCAATGATCCTTTATCCTGCTTAAGGCTATCTACAACGTTCGAAGAAAAATCCACAGTGACACTTTTTCCTTTTTTATTCTCTAAAGAACGATGTCTTGGTTTGGTAGCCAAATTATGACACAGTCATTCACTTGATTTACACTTTTGCTGAACAAGCTAGCTCGTGATGAGACCCCTTGTCTTTTGATTGCAACAATCTTGAGTCATTGCCCTATTTTGGTAGACAGTATTGGCTCATGATGAGACCTCTTATTCTTTTAAGAAATAGTGTTTCTTGGATTGTTCCTCTGAATGCTGCGATTTTCTTTAGCGGGGAGGAAGTCATTGTTTTTCATTAAGAAAGCTCTGGACGACAATAATAGAGTTTGAAAACAGCAGTTTTACAGAGAACCCTTATTTTGCTATCGATACCTTTCATTGTGCTGATATAAAACAATTTCTTCGCTAAAGGTTGCTTTCGTCAAATTTTTGAAGTTGAAACTAGCATCATACCTAGGCTAAAGTTTTTTAACTCTATCTGTCTATAATAAAGATCAGATTTATGAAAATTTTTGTTATTTATACAAGCGAAAAGCTCAAAATCTGAAAGAGAATTGGTGTCTTTTCCGTGAATACCTGTAGTAACCATTTACAACTGGTTTTATTATGCAAAAGAAAAGAAAAACCAAAACTATTCTACAAAATAGAAGAATAATCTTCTATGGAAAATATTTTTTGAGGATCTGTCCATTAACAGGCAACGAATCCCTTCTACCTGCTAAATCCTGCAACACAAACGTTGATGGACCTATGACTTCAACAATCTGAAAAGGACCAAGCCACATCTTTTGAAATTTCGTATGTTTGCCCTTTTCTTCATGAGCCTTATCCCATTTCAAAACTAAATCTCCCATCTGAAATTTTTTTCTGGTCATTATGCTTGAATCAAAAGAGGATTTTATCAGCGCTTGGTGATGAGCATGGGTTTTCTTAGCTTGTTCTCGTTGTTCTTCTAATTTAATTATTTCCATTTGTCTTAGTTGTATGGAGGAAGTAGATACTTCATCGATGTATTGTACTAAAGACAAAGAGGGGATGACTAAGTGAGTTGGAAGAACCACTTCCTTCCCATAAACTAAATTAAAGGGAGAAGTGCCAATTGAAGCTTTCTTCGTTATTCTATCTGCCCATAAAGCATTTATCAAATTTTTGTGCCAATTCTTTTGGTTCTGGTCAACTGTTCTTTTAATAATCCTGACTAGGTTTTTATTTGTTGACTCAGCTAACCCATTACCTTGCGGATAGTAGTTGGCCGAATATTTCAGTTTGAACCCTCTTTTAAGTGCAAACTCAGTCATTGCATTCCCAGAAAAGTATGATGCATTATCAAACATTAAAGCCGTTGGTAATCCAAACCTAGTGATTATAAATTGATCTATGAATTCAATAATATTTTCAGAATTAGCTGTCTTGAGGGGAACTTCTTCTACCCATTTAGTAAAATAATCTGTTGCCGTGAGGATGTATCTATGCTACTTAGAAGAGTGAGGAACGATCTCACCTATTATGTCCAAGCCCCACTGATTGAATGGTTGCTCGATGTTTACTGGCTGTAGTGGCAGGGACGGCTTCTTTTGTCTTCCAGCAGTTGTTTGGCAGACTTGACATTTCCTTACGTAACTGTGTGAGTCTTTGAACAGCGTATGCCAGTAATATCCTGCACGTAAGATCTTATGTGTAGTAGCATCTCGAACATAATGTCCGCCTGCTGGTCCGTTGTGGAGTTCCTGCAAAACTTTTTCAGCTTTAGTTTTCTCAAGACATCTAAGAAGAACAGAATCATAATTCTTTCTAAAAAGAACATCATTTATGAGCTGATATTGTTTAGCTTTCAATCTCAGAGCTCTTTTCTTAGTGTGATCTAGGTGTGATGGAGCATATCCGTTCTTAAGATAATAAATGATGTTAGCATATAATGATTCTGCATCGTTTAGGCTTACCTCATACAGTTGTACCTCTTCAGATGGGACTTCAGGAATTTGCAATGCTCCAGCCAACATTTTGCAGAAGCCTTGACCTCTTACAATGTTTGCTGGTTTGATCTCAAGGTCGTATCCCTGTAAAGAAGTGATCCAATTTTCTCTTTTCTCACCCACATCCTTCTGTACTAGAAGATTGCTTACTGCTGGAAACGGTACTATGATCTTAGTATGGGTTTTAAGTAAGAAAGGTCTGAAATATTTGACAACTTTGAAAATAGCATAGGCCTGTTTCTCCACGTCTGAATAATTGAGTTCAGCACCTTGTAAATTTGAGCTAAAAAACGCAATTGGAGCTTCCGCTTTTTCTTGATTTGCTTGAGTTAGAATCGCAGCATAAGATTTCTCTGAGGCAAATGTGTATAAGATAAAAGATTCTGAAAAATTCGGGGTTGCTAAAGATGGGGCATTAATAATAGCTTGTTTGATCAGGTTGAATGCTTCATGTTCATCTTGAGCCCATTTAAAATTTGAATTCTTTTTAATCATGGTTTGCAAAGGAGATACAATTCGTGAAAAATCTGGGACAAATCTCTTTACAAAATTGATTTGACCAAGGAAAGATTGCATGGCTTTTTTATTATGAGGTAGGGATATTTCAGAAATTTCTTTGATTCTGTCAGGCTCAATGTGAATACCGGATTTTGACACTATGAATCCTAGAAGTTTTGCTCCACTTAATGCGAAAAAAGATTTCTTTGGGTTAAGTGAAATCCCATACCTTAAACATCGTTGAAAGATCTGTTTTAAGTCTCTGAGATGGTCACTTCACTTCTTGGAGTACACTGTTATATCATCCAAATAAATTACTACGGATTTATTGACTAAACCCTTGAATGCGATGTCCATCGCTCTCTGAAATGTAGTGCCGACATTGATCAAACCAAATGGCATCTTCCGATATGCGTATGTGCCCCATTTAGTTCTAAATGTGGTTTTCAATTGATCATCGGGATGTACCAACACTTGATTATATCCTGAAAATCCGTCCAAGAAAGACATCAGTTCTGAGCCTGCTACTGCCTGTAATATCTGTTCCATAGGTGGGAGAGGAAAATTGTCCTTTTGACAGGCTTTGTTGAGATTCCAAAAATCGATACAGATTCTAATATCTCCGCTTTTATTTCTAACGGGTACCATATTGGAAACCCATTTGGAATGTCTGACGGGGAAAATTATTCTGGCTTTTAATAACTTGTTTAGCTAAGCTTTTATCTGATTTTCTAAATTGGGGTGGATCTTTCTCAGTTTCTGTTGGACAGGTTTTTCGTTGTCAATCATAGGAATAGTGTGCTGAATGATAGAAGTGTCGTACGTCTTCAGCTCATCGTAATTCTAGGCAAAGACATTCTTATATTGTCTCAAAAGACGAATATACGCTAGTTTTTCTTCCGGGGCCAGGCCTATGCCTAGAGTAACGTTTTGTGGTTTATCATCGGTCCCTAGGTTTACTAATTCGTAGTTCAAAGTTGAACTGTAGAGCTTTGAATTGGCAGGCCTTTTAAACCGATTTTTCAAATCGTATAAGTCTTCTAACTTAACCACCGATTTAGGTATAGCATTATCAGTGCCATTTTGTTGTATTTGTAGATCGTGATGGTCTTCGTCAATTATCTGATTGGAGTAGGATCCTTTGGAAGTGAGGAAATTTACAATATCAAGATCGTCATTGAATACTCTCCAATTTGTAATGTTGTCAGGGATGGATGGTCTAAAGATCAATTCTATTGAGAATCTATCTGGACTAAACTCTTCGGAGGGAATAAGCCTAGAGGCTACGTTAGCCAAAAGGTCTGCGCTTGCGTTTTGGAGTCTTGGGATTGAAGAAATATTGAATGCTATGAAATGCTCAGTCAGATATTGTACTAAAGATTGATAGTGTTTTAAATGACTTGATAGGCAATGTATAGTATTACGTACCTGTTTGACGACAATCTCAGAGTCTCCGAAGACTTGAAGATACTTGACATTCAACTCGATTGCTTCGTATAGGCCTTGCACCAAGGCTTCATATTCTGTTGTATTGCTTGTGCAATCGAATTCGAGTCTGCATGTAAGCATGGTCTTATTTCCTTCTGGATTAATCAGAACGCATCCTGCTCTAGCTCCTTCGTTAGATTTAGAGCCATCAAAATATAATTTCCAAAACAAAGATGTATTTACAGGTTTATCTACAAAATTAACACACTTTGAATTATCAGTTTGGGAAAAATTTTCGACTTGGGATAAAACTGAGTTTTCTAAGTAAGGTGATGTATGAGCATTGAAATTGCCGAGAAAAGAATCTACCGAGTAATTGCCTATGATACTGCTGTTATACGCTATTGCTTCATTTTCTCCCTCCAATTCCGTTACTATGTACTTCTGGTGTAATTCTCGTTCAACCTTTATTTGATTCGGTTACCATTATAGGGTAACCACGTGTGTGACCAGTCGGTTGAAAAGTATCCATGGAGTTTCTCAGACCAATCCCTGCTAAGAATCAAGCCATAGAATTCTGGGATATCAGCCACTAGAATGTCCATAACCTGACATACCTTCGGGTTAGATGACAATATTATGGTTACTAATTAAGTTCACCAATCACTTCTACTTGAGATCGATCAAGCTGAACTATGCACACTGCGGATTTTTGTGGTCGGACATTTAACTTGGCACATATTGATCTGGGTAAAATATTCATTGAAGCACCAGAATCTACCAAACAATTATGCACATTCTTATTGAAAATTTCATAAGTGAGAAGAAAAGGGGGAGTGTGAGATCTTGATCTTCCTCCAATCAAGGCAATGTCATTTGGATCAATCTTATTGATCGTGTTGGTTGGAGGTCTTCCCATGTTGTGGGAAGCTATAGCTGTAGGCAAAGATGTAATAGGCACGGCATGTAATTCTTTCATCATTATCTTCTGTTGATGTTTCAATTTGCTCAATTCGTAAAGGGTAATATTAGCCCTAGTCTTTTTCATGTTGTCAATAATATTGTATTCCATTTCATCTGACACTATCAGTGTTCTTGATGGAGTTGTTTGATCTGGTTGGACTGGGCTAGATTGAGTCGCTTTAGCGGTCGTTTTCTTTGTTGCGATTTTATCTTTTATTGTAGAGCTTGCGATCTTCTGCTTAGGGGTAGTTTGGGGAGGATCAAGTTGATTTTTGCTTCGTGTGCTAACCGGAAATGCTTCTTGATCTTCTTCTTGTGGGAGGATGAAATCCCACATTCCTTGTAATTCCACAACTTCTTCGTCATCAGTCTGTCCTTCAAAGGTACTGTCTTCTTCTTCCTCTTCTTCAGATTCGACATTTGAAATAGCGTTGGGTGGTTTCACATCCATTGAAGGACCCATTTTAAAAGCTCTGTAGGGCTTTTTTGAAGAAGTTTCTGCTACTTGTTTTTTTATGTCAATCATCTCATTGGACATGGTCTTTAATACTTTTTGCAATCCTTCCAAATCGAAAGGGTCTTTTGTTTGTTTCCTCTTGGAGTCTTCTTTGAAGGTGACTTTTTTAGACTTGCGTTCCTCTAACGCAGATCTTTTTTCCAGGGCTATTATGCGTTTCTCTACTGCTATCGCCTCTGTCAAGTTTTCAACTAAGGTTGTTTTATTTGCCCTATCCATGAAGATTGCTAAGTTTGATGGTAAGGCCGTAATATACCATTCACATCGTACTTCTTCGCTGGGTTGGGAAGCAGTGGGAATTTTGTTGAGGATCTTATTGAACCGTAAATTGAAATCTTTGATGGGTTCTCTAGCCTCGGCTTTAAGGTTGGATAGGTCATTGATTAATGTTGCCATTGATCTGTCATCACCAAACTTGGTGAGGAATTGACTTTGAAAAATGTCCTAACTTGTGATAGACCCGGAGGGTAATGAAAATTACCATGACCCGGCTATTCCTTGCATTGTATAGGGAAAAAGCCGAACAACAGCATCTTTGTTAGTAACTCCGTTGAGATTGACAGAAAGCATGAAATTGTTTATGTGTTCTTCTGCTAGCATGCCTGCTTCTAGATTGAATTTGGGTAGCCATTTCTTAGGATGGGCCGGTATTTGACTCAAGGGTGGAGGCATTAAAACTGCCCCAGGATTATTCCATGGAGACTGCGCCATCGTTGAGTTGCTAGTGAATGAAAACGCAGAAGATGATCCCTGTGGCTGGGAAGATGAGGATACTATGATCGTAGATGATTGAAGAAGAGTTGTGGGAGTTCCGGTAAGTGGATGAATGATGGTTTGGAATGAAGATGTGGGTGGCTGACTTCGCGGTGAGGGAGTTGAAATGGACGATGTAGATGAAAGAGTCTCACTATCAGAATCTTGTGGTGTTTTCCTTGCTCTTTTCCCGGTGGGGAGAGGGAATTCAGTTGGCTGGATGCCAAATTTTTCACTCTTTAATCTGGTTAGGGGATGAGCAGGATTGTACTGCGAAGTCACGCTGCTTTGAGATTTATCAGACCTCTGAGTAGAAATGAAAAATCCCTGGGGTTTGTGAATCAGAGTTTGAACTTCAGGGGGTTCAATGGTAGATTGGTCTGAAATATTAGGGTATGTAGCAGCGGTTAATACTCGAGCGACTTCTGACTCAGGATTTAAACTTGCTTGGGAAGTCGGGGGAGTTGATGAGGGCGATTTACTCTCAGAATGGTATTTAGATTTTGACTTAGGTGCCATTCATAGTTCGGTCCCTCCTTCTAGCGCCAAATATGTTGAATCCCCGAAAATCGGGTCGACAACAAGGGGGATACGCACTCGGTCCGGACCTTGGTTGGCAGCTCCTTATCCATTTGGTATAGCGGGTCCGACTAGGGATAATGGGACCAGTTTCCCAATCTAAGGGTGTGTGTGTGTGTGCAGAGTTGGATGTTTGCTGATCTAAGAATACTTAAAGCTAATATAATTCAAACTTTTAAATGAACTCTATGCTATTGTAATCTAATGAGAAACAACACATCTAATCTATGCAAACCCGGGGTGTATTTCTTCTATTATGCGATCTAAAAAGATTTCAGACAATAACTGGTAATAAAGATCATTTAGCTATCATAAGAATGGAAATCAATTAAGATAAACCACTTTGCATAAAAAGTTAGGCAAAACAGTTGTGAACAACATATCGCATAATAAGTTATTCATATATCAAACATAAATAAATGGCTCCACGTAAAAAAGTGCCAAATGGTAACTCAGACATTCATGCAACACCATATAAACAACTATAGACTGTATATCACTTTAAGAATATAAGCAAAAATGGCCAAGAGATAAAAGTACCATTTATGACTAGTTCTACTCATAAGCTTCAAGCAACAATGGTCTATCTCTCCTTGCTCTAACATCTACTAAGAGTACAGAAGTGCAACATCAGTAGCAGATATCAAATGCAAACATTAATAAACCTTGATCCATCCATTCATCAAAACCTCCTCTGAGGGTGCAAAAGTGCATGTTCTGAGGACAATTTTTTGACAAATTTTTGGACCCTTCTCCAAATGCATGAGAAGGGTTTAAATACTGCTAACTAAAATAACTTAATTACATAAATTTCGGATACGGTTTAAATGACCGCCCTTTTTCTTAAGCAAAACTATTTCTAAAAATTGAATCTAGTTCCTAACTATTTATGTATTTGCTCCTCAGTGCTGCGAGCATGCAACATTCGCCTGCGAAGAGTCGGTTGGTCGTCTTCTGCTTTTGTTTGAGCTATGAAAATAGAAATGGAAAGCGCTGGCACCACTTTTTAGTAAACTAGAAGATATTTTTGAGAATCTTCCTTTGGCTGTGTGGATTTACTGCGTGTATACTTGGTAGTAACCCAAATTTCTCTCAAACTGCTTCTGCTTTTTCTATTTCGGTTTCGGCCTTGCGAATGACTAAGCAAGTTAGGGACTTTGCTTTCTGAACAATTTTCTTAGCGATGCGCGATTAGCGCTAGGCGCTAATCGCGCATTGAAAACTGCCTCCGTTCTTTGTTCTGGGATTTTCTGGTGCATTTTCCGCCTTTAGTGCTTTTTCCTTTGCCGGGTAGAAGTTTCAGGATTTTTCGTAAACATGCTGCTTTTGTGAGCTTTCTGACCCTGAATGTTGAATCACCTATTGCCATCAGCATCTGTTGAGTGATACTCTGGAATCTACGGTTCTGTTGCATGCGGCATCCGTTTATGAAGGCATCTCTTCTCTGTTCTCCGAGCATTGATGCTTTCCCCTTTTCCTTAGATGTTTCCTGCTCATTGCTTCATATTGTTTTCTGTTTTTCATTCCTGCAGTTCACGCAAAGGAAAAGAGTAATGATAATCAATACTGATACGAAAGCTCCAACCTCTATGAATGTATAAAATCATGACACTCATCGTGAACTGACTCTTCGAAAAACACAAAACTGTCCTTCTTGAATACTTTGGCGTACATTCATTAATTTCTTTTAAGGCGCACGCCCAATTTTGGTTTATAGACAGCTTTTCTTGAATGTTGAGCCGAGGAAATTTGCGATGGGCGATAGCAGTATTGCGTCATCGCATTACCTAGATGTGTCATCACAACTTTTTCAGATTAGATTATCGCAGATCGCAGATCGCAGATCGCGACGAGTCGTTAAATCATTAGGCATTGCTTACGCGATATTGCAATATGCGACGTCGCACATCGGCCGTCGGAGATTTATTAAGATTTTCATTTAAGAGCGCTTCATAATGTACTCGATGCGATGAATTTCGCGTCGCCTCTTTGCAGTTTATTATGCTCATGAGGAAATGCTTTATTCTCTTCTCGTGATGCGATATAGTTTTAAGGAGTTAAATACAAAAGTTTTTTATAAAAATGTTTTTTTGGATTTTTATTTAGGGTCCCCATTTACTTAGTGTTATTGCTAATACTAAACAAAGAGGGGGGTTGTTTGTGGCCACAACAGGTTCATGCATCCCATACCTTAAGGAGCTAACCCCTTGATGTGAGGAGCTTATCCCTTTGAAGGAGGACTCCATCCCTTCATAGGTGGACCTGTAACCGCCTTCCTTTGCACTATAAAATGAAGCATTGGGTTGGTTACTGGGGAGGTTGAAAGCTAAAGATTTTTGAGGTGAAATGCTGCTAGAACTTAGTCTTCCTATTTGAGCTTTTGCGAGGAAATATTGCATACCTTGTTGATCTCATTTGGAAGAGTGTGAGGCTTGTCAAAGTAGAGGAGATTCCTGTTTCGGACCCTAGGAGGAGCTTGTACAACATCAAGGCACCAAAGGTTGTAAAGTTTTTCTATTTTCAGAGTTAATACAATCAAGTTTATTTTTCTCAATAAGCTGTGTTTTATGGTTTATTTCATGAATTCCTTGATCACCATGATGAATATGATTTATTATATTAGCTATGCAGGTGTTATTTGATGTGTGCTTTTTTGTGATTGCAGGTTCTCAAAAGGAAACTCTTTCGGACGGTCGAAGCGTGGCTGCCACAAAGTAGCGTTGGACTTAAGGTAGGGTCTAAAACACCTCTTTAGTTTTTATTAATGAATTGCAATATATTTAGAGAAAGGTAGATTTGCTTGTCCTTCTTGTTACTAGATATCTGTTGATACTAGGGAGATCGGTCTTGTCCACAAGAATGATTTATCCAGTCGACAAATTGGCGACTCCGCTGGGGAACTGAATTTGGATTTCTTTTATCTTTGACTTGAGAAACTTGTTCTTGTTTATGGTTTTTGCTTGATGTGTGTGGGATTGGGTAGTTTTTAGGATCTGGATTATTTTTTGTTTTTTTTCGAAGTTTACAGGGAACCACACTTTCTGTTTACAGACAGTGCAGATCTCTCTGCACTTTTCCTTTAGTACACAGAGTGGTACCGCATTTGGTTCTACTGGAAGCATGCAGACCCTATTAAATTTTTGAAAAACTTGAAATGTTTTCATCCAGTTAGGTTTAGGTTTTATTTACGACTTTTAGTCTACCCAGATCTGTATTTTTCTGTCAAAAAACCTTGTTTATGAGTTTCTTTCAGCAAATTCTTCATCTCATCAATCTCCATTAAGTTAATTGGGTGTTTTGAGTCTCTTTTTTGAGAAATTCTTAATTTGATTTCCTTTCGTCATTAATTGGAGGTTTGTTTCAGTCCTTTCACTTTTTTGCATCTTTTTGCTTTTGTTTTTGCAAAAAAAATCCCCCCTCATTCGCCGGGGGGGGGTGCTAAATTGTGTATGAGTGTTAATCGCCTTTGAGTGTTTTTATTTTTTGATCTTTGGAACTCTCACCCAATTTTCTTGACTTGCACTTGATTGGTTCTTAGATTACATTAGAATCATCTTGTGTTTGAGAATTCTCTTGCATAGATCACATTTGCATAATTAGAATTCTCATTTTCAGAAGATGAATGAAAAATGTGCATAGATTACATTTGCATACTTTTCAAGTGAATTGTGCATAGATTACAATTGCACAGTTTACATTCTAAAAAATCAATCATAGATTTAGATCAGTTTTCTTTGATTTGAATTTACATATTTTTATGCTTGTTTTTAACACACAAAAATAAAAATAAAAAAGCTGTTTTGGAATTGATTTGCATTAATTTTTCTTGATGAAATTAGTGCATTAGAGAATTTGTTATTTTTTCTCTTAGTGATCAATTTTTTGCATTGTTGGAGGTGAATGGAAACTCTCTCCTTACTTTAGTTAAGATTCATCGAATTGAAAAGATTACATTATCATATTCGATTGCATTCAGTTTTGGGTCGGGTCATAACACCATTGGTTTCATATCCATTTACCCTTTTGAGTAATAATAGCCTAAATAACACAGTGCTTAATTAAAATTCATCTAGTAATTTTTACATTTTTAGGGCTCTTTCCACCAATCTAGCTTAGGCTAGTGTCTTGGAATAGGTTTTAGTTAACTCTCCAGGACAGTAAAACAAACAAGTAGTTGATCTTGCGGTAGGAAAAATTCCAATTGTTGCATGTATGCTCTGGGAAGCTCCTCCTAAAGGAGTCAAGCACGAGATCATATCTGAACCAGTGAGGTAACCAATCCTTCGTCATTGGGAATGATAGCAGATAGACACGTATTAAAAATAGTAAACCTCAGGTTTCCCATTGTCGAGGAGCCTGGGGTCACTTGTTGGTAAACCTTGGATTATGTCAAGGAGACTTCAAGGGGATTGAGCTTTGTTACTCTGCCTTTGCGTGTGTATCGGATCATAGACTGTTCCCCCAGGTATATTTGTTTTTGTTGGTAACCTTAGTGGCCATAATCTATAGGATTCTTTCCTAAGGTGACGGTGGACGGAAGATCCCACTGTACCTGGAGCAAACGTCGACTAGACTCACTTGGACTTTTTGGGGGGTTCTCTTCACTCGAGATGGTTTTGTGAAGAAACTTGTGCCAGTCTGTTTCATTAAGAAGGTTGTCGAGGTAACTGTTGCAACCGCCCTTTCTGTATTAAATTTCTACTAAGTTGGATTTCATCACCAAATAGTGTTTTTAGTATGGGAAGTTATTGTTTGTGTGTGGTTTGACTCCTAGATTTGATAGTGCATGTTAATTTGTTTGTTTTTACTTTTAGAGACCATAGGTGTGAATTGTGAATTGTTAATTTTAGTTTTAAATTGTTAATAAAATTCACTGAAGTTGAATATAATGGCAACTATTCCGGAATTTACCACCCAAGGAACCCCTCTTAACGAGAATCCTAGTACTTTTCCTTGCTTTGGAAATGTTGATCCTCCTTATATGGCTACTTTGTCATTACCTAGATTTATAATAGGTTTACCGATATGGTTATTTTCAACTTCGTTGGCCCCAAATACTCCAATTGTTCCACCTCAATCGAATGCTTCACCTCAATAGAGTTCACCATCTCAACATCACCAACCTTCTGTTGACCCTTTATCTTCTTCGCCTAATATTTCTTCCTCCATTTCTTCCTCTTCGCTTGGTAAAAGCCTTGACGCTAGTAACCAGGTGGCTAAGAAGAAGAAGAAAGGGAAGAATAAGAAGAAGAAGAAGCAAGATAAGAAAGAAGTCAACCAACCAACCATGGCTGTAAGTGTTAGTTGTGTTGAGGAAACCTCCAACATGCATCGTAAACCCAAATACCCTTGCAGGCTTTGTAAGGGTGACCACTTCCTTATCAATTGTCCTGGTATTACAAAGGTCTTAGAAGTATGGTCAGAAAAATCTCATCAACTTTCCATTGATCCATCAACCAGTGATAGTCAGGTTCCTAGGAAAAAGGGTAAAGTTAGGTTTCCTTGTAAGTTATGTAAAGGGAGTCATCAAACTCACATTTGCCCTCATATGGATGAAGCCTCAAAATTGTTGGAAAACCTTCCTATTCCACAACAAGAATTTCCAACTGGTTACTGTAAACTTTCTCCCAACCTACCATCAACTGACAGAGTGATTGATCTAATTTCAAGTACAGTCGATCCCACTCTTCCATTGGAGAGTGAAACTCATATCACTCAGGTTGATGATCCATTAGTTGATCAAGTGGTCGATTCAATTTCACATTCGGTCGATCCCACTCTCCCTTTAGAGACTGAACTTCATACCGCTCAGGTTCTTCTTGTTACATCAGATTCTTCTACGCCGGGGGGCATTTCACCTATTTCTACAGAACCCCCTCCAAGTACTGAGGTCTTTTCCTTTGATTGGAATAGACTGACAGAACCTCGTCTTCCTTCCTCCATCCCTTTCCAAATCATTGTCAAGGCTGGTGGTAGGGACATACACCACACACAGGTAGATGAAGGTGCTTCTGTTAGTATTTTATCCTCAACTGCTTGGAAAGCTTTGGGTTCCCCTCAGCTTGTGCCTATTACACAGAATCTGAAAGCTTTTAACAGAACCATTAGTGAACCTTTAGGGATCCTTCCTAAGTTTTCTATTACCTTGGAAGGTAAAACTGTCTGTATTGATCTTATGGTAGTTTGAGGTCCCTTGGATTTCAATTTACTCCTTGGGCGAGACTATGTTTATGCAATGAAAGCTATTGTATCGACACTCTTTCGCGTGATGTCTTTCCCTCACTATGGAAATATTGTGACTGTAGACCAACTTTCGTTCCCTAGTCTTGTTTCAACTACCAATAATTTGACACCCCTAAATGTTCCTGATTCTAAAGTGGTATCTACCCCGCTACGGGTTAATTATGTGGCAACTGGTCCCATGTTTTCAGTTACCAATGTAAGTGAGCCTCTCACTGTTTGCTCATCTTCCTTTGATTTAGATCCGGTAATTGACATGGAAAAGTCTATGGGATTACTTGAATGCGATGTTCTTATCCCTTTTGAGTTCCTTGACATGTGTTCCTTCCAGAGAACTATTCTTCGTTCTGATGAAGACCTCTTGGAAGCCATGATCAAGGTGTGTCCATTGACATGTATTTCTTCCAGTTGGAAGCCATAATCAGATCACGAGGATAGTCTTTTCCTGTATAAACCTCATTAAAAAATGAAACAGGCTGTCGTGAGGATACTTTTTTCCTGTATCAACCTCGTTAAAAAATGAAACAGGCTGCTGTGAGGATAGTTTTGTTCCTGTGTCAACCTCGTTAAAAAATGAAACAGGGTGTTGCGAGGATAGTTTTCTGCTTCCATTGGTTTTATGGTGCTCCTCGCCAACCTACCTATTTCATTCCAACGCCTCAACTATGTGCATCTTTGAAATCTTCTGGGATCCCTCTGGTGGGATGAACTATGCGATGGAATCCACTATCAACCAATAGAAACTATCTTCATTGTTTCACTTTCATTCCACATCTGTCCGACTCTCCTTTAGCACCTCCACTGGTAGCTCTACCACATTTATAAAAATGCACCAAACCTGGTCAGCACTATGACCCTTCTCCATTCTTAGCTCTACAACTTGGACTTTGGAGTCACTTAAATTTGACTAGCTCTATCGTTGGATCCAGGAGGCCATTTTCAATCTTCCACATATCACTGGAAATATTTTTTGGAGATATTTCCATTTAAGTGGGTTTCACCTACTTTTGAGGTGATTTGCTACTCCAAGCCTGGATCCAAATTCTAGGACTCCTAACAATCATAGTCATCATTTTATGGCGTCTCCAATAAGCATGCTATTATGATGATTCTCTACACTTACAATGTCTATTACCCCTTTTGTCAATGACAGTTTGGTTGACATCAATGCTAACCTACGAAGTTCCACCAACCATTCAGAAAATGCCAATTATCTAACAATCTCCCCTTTTGGCATTGATGGAAGCACTATAAGCTCCCCTTGAAACGAGGCATGGTATTCTTCATCATTGTCCTTCTCCTAAGCATGAGTAATCTTCTCCCCCTTTGGCATCAATGGGAAAGGGTTCTCATGAAAACTTTCCCTGAACCACTACAACTTACTCTTCAATTTATCTCACACACTAAGTAGCTTCCAACACATTATAATGGAGTCATTTTTGAGGAGGAGTCACAACTCCTATCTACTGCCAAAGATACACAAAGGGTTCTCTTGCAAGTGGCTTAGTAAATATGTCTGCAAGTTGTTCTTTAGTGGCCACATACTCAAGATGAACAACATTAGTGGCAACTTTCTCTCTTAAGAAATGAAACTTGATAGGAATGTGCTTGGTATTTGAGTGCATGACATGATTCTTAGAAATGATGATAGCACTAGTGTTGTCACACATGATGGGAATTGGTTTAGTCAACTCTACCCTAATGTCCTTCAAGGTCCGCTTCATCTATAGAATTTGTGAGCAGCAAGTGGAAACTTCAATATATTTTTCTTATGTAGTTAAGAGAGAGATGGATTCTTGTTTCTTGTTGACCCGAGATACTAAGAAATCTCCCAAGAAGAATGCAGCACTAGAGGTGCTCTTCCTGTCATCAATACTACCAACCCAATCAACATTAGTGTAGGCCCTCAATTTGAAATATTTTCTCCTAGCATAGCATAGCCCATAATCAATTGTGCCTTGTAGATACTTGAAGATCCTTTTGACAACAAGGACATGACTTTCATGGGGGTTGGCTTGAAATATGTCTACCATGCCCACTTCTTGCATGATATCTGGCCTAGATGTTATGAGATATAGCAAGATTCCTATCATTGATATGTAGACAGTCTGATTAACCAACGATGTCTCATCTTCCTTGCATAACTTACAACCTATCGACATGGAGGTGCCAATCGACTTCCAATCTTCCAGTCCAAATTTCTTTAGATTTTCTCACATGTATTTGGATTGGGAGATAAATACCCCATCTATTGATTGAGAAATTTGAAATCCTAAGAGAAAGTATAGTTCTCCTATCATGGACATATCAAAATCTATTTGCATTCAATTTGCAAATTGACTTCCCAACTATTCCAAATCATTACCAAATATTATGTCGTCCACATACAGTACTACAATTAGTAGATGATCATCTTCAAATTTTATATACATATTGCTTTCTATAGTTCCCCTCTTGAAGCCTTGTTCCTAAAGGTATCAATCCAGTGTTGATCTGGGTGCCTATTTGAGTCCATATAAGGAATTTTTCAGTTTGAACACAAACCCTTCATTTTCTATGAGCTTGAATCCCTATGGATACTCAATATAAACTTCTTCTTCCAGCTCTCCATTTAGAAACATTGACTTGACATCGATTTGATATACCTTGATGTTCTTATGACTGGAAAAGCTAAGAAACATCCTAATAGCTTCTAGTCTAGCTAGTGGTGCAAAGGTTTCCTCAAAATCTATCCCCTCTATCTCGGCATACCCTTTGCTGACTAATCGAGCCTTGTTCTTCATTACTTGACCCTGCTCATTTAGATCATTTTTGAAGACATGTTTTGTTCTTATGACATTTTTCTCTTTGGGTCTTGGAACAATATCCCAAGTGTCATTCTTCTCAATTTGGTCAAGTTCTTCATTCATAGCTATCACCTAGGACTTTTCGTCACTTACATATCTCTCAGCGCAATCGAACAATACAGTGCACAGACTGAATAGACACAACATATGCCTTCCTGCAGCCCTCCAAGCCTCCTATTTGCTTGTGCAGTTTCTCTTGGGGTCCAATGATGCCACCTATGTGAATTGGCCTCATCACACAACCATCAAAATCAAAAGTAACTGCACAATCTCCAAGGAATGAATTCCTTCTACATGCAAGCGATATCCTCCATGGAATATTCTTGCAAGTGATAGTACACTGTCATCACCTGATCTCAACTAGGTCTCTGAATAAACTGACATGCTTGAGTTATTTATGAGAGAATATTCAGTTATCTGAAGTGCAATAGTTACATGCATGCATGCATTAACTAACTGAACTCACAATCAGTTCCAAAATAGTTGGAACTAATCTAACTGGACTTAACTCAGATAACTAAGCTAACTAATTACAACTCAAAGTACAACTCATCTTGATCTCCTTAATCAAGGGATAACTTCCTCAATCAATGGAGACACTGTTGCATGCCTTCACATAGACTTCATGTTTGATTTCCTACAAATAATTAACTCAAGATGAATTAATTAATTATTTTACAAACAACTGCTAAGATCAAATTCGAATTTTAATTCTCAATTTTAGTTCAAGGACTAACTAAGATTGGAATGTATCCCAAAATGCTATTTATAGCAGTGCTATTTTTAGCATTTCTTGTTGTTATTTTCAACACTCCCTCTCAACAAGAACAAGATTATCAATAACCCCAATCCTAGCTCTATGGAGCTCGAACTTTCATTTTGACAATGCCTTAGTCAAAATATCTACATCCCGTTCCTTGGTCGAAACATATAGCAACAACATGATCCTATTGACCACACAGTCTCGAAGATGGTGATACCAGATATCAATGTTCTTGGACCTGTCATGAGAAACTGGATTCCTAGAGAGTTTGATACAACTCTGATTATCGCAGTAGATCACAGTTGGATCCATCCTCTGACTAAAAAATCCCACTAGAATCTTCTACATCCAAATGGCCTCACATGCAGCCTGACTGGTAGCCATGTATTCAGCCTCTGCTGAGCTAAGTGCAACTAACCTCTATTTCCTGTTGTACCAGGAAACTGTAGCTGAACCAAGGTTGAAGATTCCTCCAGAAGTGCTCTTCCGATTTGATGGACTCCCTGCCCAATCCGCATCTGTGAAGCCCTGAAGCTTCACTCCCTCTATCCATCTGTACCACAATCCATAATGAGATGTGCCTCTGAGGTATCTCAGCACATGCTTTGTTGCCTTCCAAAACAACTTGGTAGGTTGAAACATAGCTTGAATTAGTTGGTTCACCACAAAGCATAAGTCTGGTCGTGTGTTCACTAGATACATAAGTGAACCCACAAGCTGCCAATAAACAGTAGCAGCTACTACCTCACCTGAAGTAGCATCCTCCTTCCTCTAGTTACTAGCTAGAGGAGTCTGCATGGGCTTGCACTTCCTCATGTGGAACCACCTAAGTATCTCATTGGCATATTTGCCTTGAGACACAAAAACTTCTCCATCCTTCTGCCACACTTCCATGCCTAGAAATTAGTGCATAAGACCCATGTCTTTCATTTCGAACTCTCTTGCAAGGTCCTCCTTGCAAGACTTGATCAGTTGATCATCACATGTCAAAATCAGATCATCGACATAAAGAACAATGATCAATGGCTTACCTTCTACCATGATTTGGTAAAGGTTCGCATCCGCTTCACTCTTGGTGAAGCCCAACCTCGTGAAATAGCTATCGATCCTAGTGTACCAAGCATGGGGTGCTTGCTTCAACCCATACAAATGAGTCAACACACATGCAACTCATGATCGAATGTCTCGAAACCTTCTGACTGCTCAATGTACACCTCTTCCTCAATCTTCCCATTGAGGAATGTTGTCTTCACGTCCATTTGATGGATCTTCCAACCCATCTGAGCTGATAGTACCAACATCGATCTGATAGATGAGTACCTTGCTACAGGAGCAAAAGTCTCATCGTAGTCGATCCCTTTGACCTGTGAGAAACCACGAGCAACAAACCTTGCCTTATGATTCTCAACACTGCCATCAGTTGCCTGCTTTACCTTTTAAAGCCATCTGAAACTCACCACTGACTTGTCCTGAGGTCTTGGGACAATATCCCAAACATAGTTCTGACTGATGGAGTTGTACTCCTCCACCATTGCATCAACCCAGACTGGTTGCTGCATTGCCTCCTCGAATGAAGAAGGTTCAAACTCTACACACTCCCTAACCAGGGCCATGTAACCAGTGTACCGCTTGGGTGACCTCCTCTATCTGCGCTAAGAAGATGGCTGTCCCACATTCTCTTGCTCATCTAGCATCAACCTGTCAGCTTCCCTTGAGTGTTTCCGCCCATCTCTGGAAGACTCAATATGAGTGGATGTCTCCATTCCCAGATCCTCTTCATGCGGCTGCTTTGCATCAATCTAAGGCTCCTCCTCCTTAGGAACTGAAAGTTCCTCCCCTGCATGCAACTTGAGCTCCCTCTCAAGTGATACTCGCATGAATTTTTGCTCGTCAAACTTTAGATATCTGCGTACCACTATCCTCTGACTAGTAGGTAGGAACACCCGATAGTTGTGGGGTGTATTCGTGTACCCCACAAGTATTCCCAACTCAACTGTTGGATCTAGCTTGGGCATCTTTGGTCACATGGCAATAAACCAATGATCCAAAGATTCGGAAGTGACTCACATCTAGTCGCTTCCCAAAAAAGGCCTCCATAGGTGTCTTCATTCCTAGTATATAGTGCGGGCTTCTGTTCTGCAAGTATACTGCTGTATTCCATGCCTTAGCCCACAAATGCAGTGGTAGGCTTTAGTCATGTAACATCGCTCGAGCTACTCCCACAATCGATCTATTCTTCCTTTCGACCACCCCATTCTGCTATGGGTTATGGGGTGCCGTCAACTCTTGTTTAATTCCTTCTACAACACAGAATTCCTTAAACTATTGGGAGACATACTCTCCACCATTGTTGCCATGCAAGGCCCTTATTTTCTTTCCAGATTCTTTCTCTGCCAAGGATTTAAACTCACAAAACCTTAAGAAGGTCTGATCCTTCTTTTGCATAAAGTAGATCCAACATCTACGAGAAAAATCATTAATAAAAATAACATAGTACCTTTGTTTAGCGGTGGAGGCTATAGAGAATGGTCCACAAACATCTGTGTGAACTCACTCTAGGATTGCTCTATCTCTACTGTCTCGATCCTGAAAGGAAGATTTCACATACTTACACAAGGTACAACCTTTGCATGTATCCGTCTGCTCCAGTTTTCCCTTAGGAAGTCTGGTAGAAATCTATTGCATGATCTTCAGGGCTCCATGGTGCAAGTGGCCTAATCTTCTATGCCATAGCTCGCCAACGTCTTGGCTCTACACCATCTCAGATTTGGAACTCAATGCATCATAGTTGTCAACCTCCATCTTGTATAGATTCTATACTCAAATCCTGATCCTCTTGGTCTGTCCAGTGCCAATATGCCTTATGTCATGCGGAAAGAGTCAATTTTGTGGACAAAACCGACCTCCCTAGAAGCTAAGGCTTTCTAGTGACAAAAAAGACAATTAAAAACTACCTTTCTCTAAATATGCATTTAGAATACAAGTAATCAGGTGTTTATAACATACCTTTAGTCCAACGCTTTGTAGTAGTCCAACCTCGCCAATCCGGATGAGCTCCTCCTTCTCTTTGAAACTTGCATTCACTAACAAGCAAAAGATTACATAGCACCTGAATAACTTATAAAATAAAACATATTCATCATACATACCAAGGAGTATATGAAACAAATCATGTATAACAATCTGTTGAGAAAAGTGAGCTTAATTGTATTAAGTGGAAACAAAAGAAACCATTACAACCTGAGCCTTGGTGTTGTGCAGGTCCCTCCTAGGGTCCAGCAAGAGTTCTCCTTTACTTTGATCAGCTCACACACTTCCAAATAAGGCTAGGAAAGGATGGGAATCTCTCCTCTCAAGCTCTATAAGGGAGTCCTAATTCCAACAGCATCTACCCTTAGGAATGTTCAGCTTTCAACCTCCCCTCCCTCTGGCCCAATGCCTGTATTTATAGTGCTCTAGAGGAAGTTAATCAGGTCCACCATCAATGGGATAAGCCCCTCTTTGAATGGGATAGCTCCCCTCTTGATGGGATAAGTTCCTCTTTCATAGGGATACATGAACCATCTGGAGGCGCTCAATACATGTCAAACAAACTTCTAGAATGCTCTAGAAATGACCACAAGTAACTTTTTTGAAGTGAAACTTGCGCCTTTTGACCTTTATAGGAGTACACACCCACCCCTTTACAGACAGAGCGTACAAGTACGCAGGTATTGTGAACTTGGGGTGCGTACACGCAGGTAAGGCTAAGAGAAACTGCGTACCCAGAGTTATATAGATTTTTAAAGACTTTCTCTCTTTCTTGGAGTTTGACATGAAGAGCAGAGGTATGAGACTTGCCAAGGAGGATAGTATGACAGTTGATGGAGCCATACTAACTGCAAATAGTCATGGTGACAAATTTTAGTGTAACAGATTTCCCCCTAAAGTGCGAAGCCTGTAGTAGATTAGGGTATCATATCATCTAGAAAGGGTGAAGTACTTTATCATTTCAAGGATTATCTTGTGGAGAGCCCAGTCGGAACTTGCAAATATTCAACACAAAATACATAAATGAGATCATATCATCGCTGAGGTAGGCATTCCCATACTCAGATTGAAAACTTTAACTAACAAACTAACTACTGCTCTGATATAGGAATGATTTCGCAATACATCATAATCATAGACTCTTGTAGACACAGTATGGACGCAACCATCTGTTTATGATTAGTCTACTGTATAATGAATACAAAACTCCTCGCAGCCTGGATGGTGGAAACTAGATCCAGGGTCTTCATTTCTATTTCCCGAAAAGGTACGATTCTATCCATGCGAATAAATGAGTTGATGTCAAACATGGTAGAAACCACTTGATTACCAGTCGATGATGTAAACTGTTAACAAGTGTGAGAGAGACCACCAGTGATGTCAATGGTTCTCAAAGTACCCAGTACAATCCATGAGATGTGAATGAATGAGTTGATGTCGAACATTTCACGGAATCCTTCGATCGAAAGTCAATGATGTAAACCGTCGTCAAAGGCGAGAAACCTGCCATTGATGCATGCAGATCTCAAGGTACTGATGATTTCTAGGTCATCTTTCTAGATAATGTGCTGATGTCGATAGAAAGCGACCCATTGCAGGCAAGCCCACAACACGAAATCATAGATCAAGTTGAAGAAATGTAGTTGTAAGGACTGACTCAGGGATGGTCGAGATGGATGACGGGTATTTTGCAGATGAATGGTTTATTTGCAGTGACCTCTTGAACACATAACGACACGACAGATGGCTTGGTGACAATTGACCCAAAGTTAATACCCGGAACTGGTTGAAGATTTTCAATGTGGTTTGATCAACTGTTAGGCAAAGGATTTCCCAACCCAGGTGAATGAAAAGTGTTGTGTTCAAGAGTGGTGATAAGGCTTCTTCTGAGACAAAGGATAACAATTAGGCTCATTTTCCTCTCTTTTCCCCCACCATTTCTGGCAAGTACCTCTTTATTTTTTACAAGCTTGAGGAGGATAACATATGCTTGATTATAAGCTCATCCTTCGGATGAGTCCAACTTAGTTTAGATTCGAACCCTAAGAAGGAGTGGTACGTTCCTGTTTGTAATCGAACAGGTCCTTTACTGTGAAATTTTAACGAGTCCAGTATAGGAGAAACTCGGCGTTTTTCAATTTTAGAGAGTCTGAAAAAACTTAAGAAGACTCCAAGGTTGAACTTTTTCGTAAATTTGTGTCTCCCAAGCCCGAAAAAGTATAAAATAATACTTGAGAGAACCGCTTGATCTTGCGACCAAGGAGTACTTTCATAGTTAGTGTCTTTGACCTGAAAAGTAAAAAGCGATCAAGGACACGTCGTTTTATTTCCAGTATCGAATTTGAAACGACAAAAATCCGACAATATTTTCCTGTTTTTACGGTCAGAAAAGGGCTATAAGGGGACCATCTTTTAATTCCGTTTTAACGAGTGTAAAAGAAACGCTCGGCAATCTTTTCATATTTTAGGAGTCTGAAAAGGGCTTAAAAGAGAACTCCAAGGTTTCACTTTTTTGTAAGTTTTAACGAGTTTGAAAAAATGATAAAAATGTACTCATATGGCCGACTTTCAATTTAATTTACGAGCAGGAAACGACGGAAAGAACTCGGCATTTTCATTTGTTTTATGAGAATGAAATATAGCAAAATAATCTCGGGATTTTCATGAGTTTAACGAGTCTTGAAAATAACTGAAATTGACTCGAGATAGGTTTCATTTTTACAAAAGCTTGAAACAGAGAAAAACTATGCTTCAATGTAGTTTCATTTTTACATAAGCTTGAAACAGAGAGGAAACTTGTGCTTGAAAATAGTTTCATTTTTACACAAGCTTGAAACAGAGATAAAACTGTGCTTGATGCCCCCTAATCATAACTGCTAGAGCGCATGCCCCCCAGCTTCATTTCATTCAACCAGTTGGATGAAATGAAGGTTCAGTGACGAGATCATTTGAAAGACTCGACCTAAAACTGTAAGAAAATTATGCAAAAACTGAAATAACTAATCTAAATATACAACTTAGCATTTATGAGATCTAGTCAAACTCTCGAATCAAGTAGAGGAGGATTTGTTTCATTTTTTAACGAGCTTGACACAGGAAAAGAACTATGCTCGGATTCGGTTTCATGTTTATGCAAGCTTGAAACGAAAAACTATGCTTGTTATAAGTTCGCATGCCCCCAGCATAATGATGCAAATCAAGGTACATGCCCCCCAAGCTTCATTGCATTCAACCAGGTGGATGAAATGAAGGTTTACTTTCGAAATCTTGGAAAGACTCGTGGGAGTTGTTTCATTTTTTATTGAGGTTGACACAGGAAAAGAACTATCCTCAAAACCCTTGTTTCATTTTTTAAACAAGCTTGACACAAGATAAGGAACTATGCTCATAACTACTCTCTACAATCTACCTAACAAAAACTCTACTCTAAAAACCTTGATTCATTTTTTAACGAGCTTGACACAAGACAAGGAACTATGCTCTAAAATCCTTGTTTCATTTTTTAATGAGCTTGACACAAGACAAGGATCTATGCTCATGACTACTCTCTATAATATACCTACTTAACCTACCCTTGTTTCATTTTTTAACGAGCTTGACACAAGACAAGAAACTATGCTCATGACATCCAGTTTCATTTTTTAACGAGGTTGAGAGAGGAACAAACTATCCTCGAAACATTGATCATGGCTTCCAACTGGAAGAAAGACATGTCAATGGACACACCTTGAGCATGGCTTCCAAGAGGTCTTCATCAGAAGGAAGAATAGTTCTCTGGAAGGAACACATGTCAAGGGACTCAAAAGGGATAAGAACATCGCGTTCAAGTAATCCCATAGAGTTTTCCATGTCAATTACCGGATCTAAATCAAAGGAAGATGAGCAAACAGTGAGAGGCTCACTTACATCGGTAACTGAAAACATGGGACCAGTTGCCACATAATTAACCCGTGGCAGGGTAGATACCACTTTAGAATCAGGAACATTTAGGGCTGTCATATTATTGGTGGTTGAAACAAGACTAGGGAACGAAAGTTGGTCTACAGTCACAATACTGCCATTGTGAGGGAAAGACATCACGCGAAAGAGTGTCGATACGACAACTGTCATTGCATAAACATAGTCTCGTCCAAGGAGTAAATTAAAATCCAAGGGACCTCGAACTACCATAAGATCAATAGAGACAGTTTTACCTTCCAAGGTAATAGAAAACTTAGGAAGGATCCCTAAAGGTTCACTAATGGTTCTGTTGAAAGCTTTCAGATTCTGCGTAATAGGCGCAAGCTGAGGGGAACCCAAAGCTTTCCAAGCAGTCAAGGATAAAATACTAATAGAAGCACCTTCATCTACCTGTGTGCGATGCATGTCCCTACCATCAGCCTTGACAATGATTTGGAAAGGGATGGAGGAAGGAAGATGAGGTTCTGTCAGTCTATTCCAATCAAAGGAAAATACCTCAGTACTTGGAGGGGGTTCTGTAGAAACAGGTGAAATGCCCCCCGGCATAGAAGAATCTGATGTAACAAGAAGAACCTGAGCGGTATGAAGTTCACTCTCTAAAGGGAAAGTGGGATCGACCGAATGTGAAATTGAATCGACCACTTGATCAACTAATGGATCATCAACTTGAGTGACATGAGTTTCACTCTCCAATGGAAGAGTGTGATCGACTGTACTTGAAATTAGATCAATCACTCCGTCAGTTGACGGTAGGTTGGGAGAAAGTTTACGGTAACCAGTTGGAAATTATTGCTGTCGAACAATAAGTTTTTCCAACAATGTTGAGGCTTCATCCATGTGAGGGCAAATGTGAGTTTGATGACTCCCTTTGCATAACTTACAAGGAAACCTAACTTTACCCTTTTTCCCAGGAACCTGACTATCACTGGTTGATGGATCAATGGAAAGTTGATGAGATTTTTCTGACCATACTTCCAAGACATTTGGAATACCAAGACAATTGACAAGGAAGTGGTCACCCTTACAAAGCCTGCAAGGGTATTTGGGTTTACGGTGCATGTTGGATTTTTCCTCAACACAACTAACACTTACAGCCATGGTTGGTTGGTTGACTTCTTGCTTATCTTGCTTCTTCTTCTTCCCTTTCTTCTTCTTCTTAGACACTTGGTTACTAGCGTCAAGGTTTTTACCAAGCGAAGAGGAAGAAATGGAGGAAGAAAAATTAGGCAAAGAAGGTAAAGGACCAACAGAAGGTTGGTGATGTTGAGATGGTGAACTCTGTTGAGGTGATGCATTCAGTTGAGGTGGAACAATTGGAGTATTTTGGGCCAACGAAGTTGAAAATAACCATATCGGTAAACCTATTGTAAATCCAGGTAATGACAAAGTAGCCATATAAGGAGGACCAACATTTCCAAAGTAAGGAAAAGTACTAGGATTCTCGTTAGGAGGGGTTCCTAGGTTGGTAAATTCCGGAACATTTGCCATTATATTCAACTTCAATGAATTTTATTAACAATTTAAAACTAAAATTAACAATCACAATTCACACTTAACAATTAAAATTCACAATTCACACCTATGGTCTCTAAAAGTAAAAACAAACAAATTAACACGCACTATCAAATCTAGGAGTCAAACCACACACAAAAAGTAACTTTCCGGACCGAAAACACTAGTTGGTGATGAAATCCAACATCTCCGAATTCAGTACAGAAGTGGCGGGTGGAACAGTTACCCCGGCAACCTGCTTAATGAATAGACTGGCACAAGTTCCTCCACTTTAACCGTCTCGAGTGAAGTGAACCCCCTAGAAAATCCAAGTGAGTCTAGCCGACGTCTGCTCCAGGTACAGTGGGATCTTCCCTCCACCGTCACCTTGGGTAGAACCCTAAAGATAATGGTCACTAAGGTCACCAACAACAAAAAATATACCTGGGGGAACAGTCTACGATCCGATAGCACGCAAGGGCAGAGTAACAAGCTCAATCCCCTTGCCGGCTCCTTGACAATAATCCAAGGTTTACCGACAAGTGACCCTAGGCTCCTCGACAATGGTTAATCCGAGGTTTACCGTTTGTAGTACGTGCGTATCTGGCGTCGTTCCCAATGAAGGAGGATTGATCCCCTCACTGGTTCGGACACGATCTCGTGCTTCTCCTTTAAGAGGAGCTTTCCCAGAGTATAAATGTAACAGTTGGATTTATCCTACCGCAAGATAAGCTACTTGTTTGGTTTTACTGTCTTGAAGAGTTAATTACTCCCTACTCCAAGACACTAGCCTAAGCTATGTTGGTGTATCAGAGCCCTAGAAATGTAAAAATTACTAGATGAATTTTAATTAAGCGCTGTGTTATTAAGGCTGTTATTACTCAAATGGGTAAATGGATACGAAACCAATGGTGTTATGACCCGACTCAACTGAATGCAATCGAATATGATAATGTAATCTTTTCAATTCGATGAATCCTATCTAATGTAAGGAGAGAGTTTCCATTCACTTCCAACAATGCAAAAAATTGATCACTAAGAGAAAATATAACAAATTCTCTTAATGCACTAATTTCATCAAGAAAAACTAATGCAAATCAATTCCAAAATAGTTTTTTTATTTTTATTTTTATTTTTGTGTAAATTCAAATCAAAGAAATCTGATCTAAATCTACGATTGATTTTTCAGAATTTAAACTATGCAATTGTAATCTATGCACAATTCACTTGAAAAGTATGCAAATGTAATCTATGCACATTTTTCATTCATATTCTGAAAATGAGAATTCTAATTATGCAAATGTGATCTATGCAAGAGAATTCTCAAACACAAGATGATTCTAATGTAATCTAAGAACCAATCAAGTGCAAGTCGAGAAAATTGGGTGAGAGTTCCAAAGATCAAAAAATAAAAACACTCAAAGGCGATTAACACTCATACAAAAGCAAAAAGATGCAAAATTGTGAAAAGACTGAGACAAACCTCCAAGTAATGACCAAAGGAAATCAAATTAAGAATTTCTCAAAAAAGAGACTCAAAACACCCAATTGATAAAAGCTTAAAGCAGGAATGCCAATGAAATTAGCCAAGATGAAAGCTTCTGAAAGGTGAATAGTGGATTTGGGCAGCAAAAATAAGCTACAAACAAAATCTAATAGGAGAAAAAGGAGAAAATTGAAATTTTCTCAATTTTGACAGGGTACGTAGGCAACCTGTTTGCACAGGTGCGTGTACGCTCTGTGTACAAAGCTGCAGTGCGTACAGGTACGCACTGTGCTCAACGCAGAGGCTGCGTACTTCTAGCAAAACCAAGAAAAACTAAAATCTAATTTAACCCTAAGCTATCCCACCCAAATGCACAGTCAAACAGCCAAAAACCAGAAAACAAAAGACTTTTCTCAAATCAAAGCTTCACACAAAGGAAAAATAATTCACATCAATGAAGTTCCCCAGCGGAGTCGCCATTTTGTCATGCAGAAAGAGTCAATTTTGCGGACAAAACCGATCTCCCTAGAAGCTAAGGCTTTCTAGTGACAAACAAGACAATTAAAAACTACCTTTCTCTAAATATGCATTTAGAATACAAGTAATCAGGTGTTTATAACATACCTTTAGTCCAACGCTTTCTAGTAGTCCAGCCTCGCCGATTCGGATGAGCTCCTCCTTCTCTTTGAAACCTGCATTCACTAACAAGCAAAAGATTACATAGCACCTGAATAACTTATAAAATAAAACATATTCATCATACAGACCAAGGAGTATATGAAACAAATCATGTATAACAATCTGTTGAGAAAAGTGAGCTTAATTGTATTAAGTGGAAACAAAAGAAACCATTACAACCTGAGCCTTGGTGTTGTGCAGGTCCCTCCTAGGGTCCAGCAAGAGTTCTCCTTTACTTTGATCAGCTCACACACTTCCAAATAAGGCTAGGAAAGGATGGGAATCTCTCCTCTCAAGCTCTATAAGGGAGTCCTAATTCCAGCAGCATCTACCCTTAGGAATGTTCAGCTTTCAACCTCCCCTCCCTCTGGCCCAATGCCTGTATTTATAGTGCTCTAGAGGAAGTTAATCAGGTCCACCATCAATGGGATAAGCCCCTCTTTGAATGGGATAGCTCCCCTCTTGATGGGATAAGTTCCTCTTTCATAGGGATACATGAACCATCTGGAGGCGCTCAATACACGTCAAACAAACTTCTAGAATGCTCTAGAGATGACCACAAGTAACTTTTTTGAAGTGAAACTTGCGCCTTTTGACCTTTACAGGAGTACGCACCCACCCCTTTACAGACAGAGCGTACAAGTACGCACCCACCCCTTTACAGACAGAGCGTACAAGTACGCATGTATTGTGAACTTGGGATGCGTACACGCAGGTAAGGCTAAGAGAAACTGCGTACCCAGAGTTATATAGATTTTTAAAGACTTTCTCTCTTTCTTGGAGTTTGACATGAAGAGCAGAGGTATGAGACTTGCCAAGGAGGATAGTATGACAGTTGATGGAGCCATACTAACTGCAAATAGTCATGGTGACAAATTTTAGTGTAACACCTTAGGAATACCTTTCTTTTACTAAAGACTACATCATAGCCTTTATCTTCTAGCATAGCAACGGACACAAGATTATTCTTCAGACTTGGTACATACTTTACATCAGTCAGGGTGAGAGGAGCTCCATGCTCCTCTGAAACACAACTGTACCTTCACCTGAAACATGATACTTTCCATCATTTTCCATCTTGATCCGCATCTGGAGATCCTTATCCTCCAAGGTATTGAAAGGATTCTTATCACCGGACATGTGGAATGAAGCTCCACTGTCCAAGTACCAAACAAATCCCACCATGGATGAAACCATGCATGCGATGAGAGAGAATTCCAACTCAAACTGTGAGGCCAGTGCCTCACCATCAGATCCCTTCGAGGATCCCTTCTTAGATTTCTTCTGTGGACAATTCGTAGCATAATGGCCCACCTCATGACAATGAAAGCATCACACTTTTGATTTGTCAAACTTCTTCCCACCATGGGAAGAACTGAATTTGGAATGGGATGCCTTCCCTTTCCCTTTCCTTGCCTTACTCGCTAAGGCTAGATTTTCCTCATCATCTTGCTTTGATGAGGATCCATCTCTGGTGCTTCTTCTTATCTCCTCCTGTATCAGATCCCACCAAAGTTGTTCCCAATATGGCAGTTTTTCTCTTCCATTTACCGAGTCTTTGTAGCTATGCCAGCTCTTAGGAAGACCGAGGAGTGCAGACTCACCATGTCATCATAGGCTATCATGATCCCTACACTTCCAAGCTCATCCCTATAGGTGGTGAGCTTGTTCAGATACGTAGAGATCATGTCACCCTTTTCACACTTGATTTTCCGAAGCTTGTCTTTCAGTGCCAGCTTCCTCTGATCACTGCTGTTCTGATATAGATATTTCAATGTTTTCCACATTGAAAACGATGTCTCCTTCCCATGGAGACTTGAGACTATGTGGTCTCAAACTCCCTCTAGAAGGATTATCCTTTCCCTAGCCACACATTTCTTCCATTCAGCCAATTATGTAGCATTAGCCGCTGCCGGCTTGGGGACTTCTTGATTAATGAAGTCCTTTAGACCGTTATCCTCTAATACTGCTTCCATGCGATCCTTCCAGGCTATATAATTCGAGGTTCCATCAAGGGCATACTCGAGTCTTAAACCATTGAACGCCATTGGTGAAATTGAGATGTGATAAGAACTCGATTTCTATATTCAGGAACTTCAAACTTCGAACTTCTCCCTTCTTGTATACTGTTCTTCGCTTTGATCACCTTTTCTCTGATACCATGTAGAATTTCCCACTGTAGATCAGCAGACTATGTATTATACTAAAGCAAAATACAACATCTACTTCTACAACAAACTTGCGGAAGCTTAATCGAATATGAGCAAGATCAAATAGAACACATATAACTGAGAATGAGAAAGAAATCACACATGAACACAGAAGAATACTCTAGGGAAAGCCTTAGCCTAAAACCTCGATGTCTATAGTATCATACAAGTGGAAATATGTTCAAATTACACAAAGCATCAGCTCACAAGCCATCCATCTCTTAGCACAATCGAATAATACAGCTCACAGACTGAATAGACACAACATATGCCTTCCTCCAGCCCTCCAAGCCTCTTATTTCCTTGCGCAGTTCTCTTGGGGTCCAATGTTGCCACCTGTGTGAATTGGTCTCATCACACAACCATCAAACTCAAAAGTAACTGCACAATCTCCAAGGAATGAATTCCTTCTGCATACAAGAGATATCCTCCATGGAATATTACTGCAACTGATAGTACACTGTCCCATCACCTAATCTCAACCGGGTCTCTGACTAAACTGACATGCATGAGTTATTTATGAGAGAATATTCAGTTATCTGAAGTGCAATAGTTACATGCATGCATGCATTAACTAACTGAACTCACAATCAGTTCCATAAACAGTTGGAACTAATCTAACTGGACTTAACTTAGATAACTGAGCTAACTAATTACAACTCAAAGTACAAATCATCCTGATCTCCTTAATCAAGGGATAACTTCCTAAATCAATGGAGAAACTGTTGCATGTCTTCACATAGACTTCATGTTTGATTCCCTACAACTAATTAACTCAAGATGAATTGATTAATTATTTTACAAATAACTGCTAAGATCAAATTCGAATTTTAATTCTCAATTTTAGTTCAGGGACTAACTAAAATTGGAATGTATCCCGAAATGCTATTTATAACAGTGCTATTTTTAGCACTTCTATTTTTAGCGTTTCTTGTTGCTATTTTTAACATATCCTTTTGGTATTTTTTCTCTGGTTGGGCAGCATGTATCTATGTGAATTAGCTCCAGTATTCTAGATTAGGAGAATTCTTTTGTCTTGAAATGAGTCCTAGTATACTTACCAAATTGGCATGATTTACAGATTGAATTATCAAGCCTTAATAGTCTTGGAAATCCTCTCACAACTCCAAGCTTGATAATTCTTATCAGACTATCAAAGTTCATATGACCAAGTCTCCTATGCCATAACTAGGTTTCATTTTTCTTTATTAGATAGCAGGTATACATTATTGTGAGTTATGATTGCCTTTCCCACCAACTTTCGATTATTTTCATGTTGAATCACACAATCTTTGGATCAAAAGGTTACATTATAGTTATTATCACACATTTGGCTTACACTAAGCAAGTTGTGCTTGAGATCTTCTACATACAACGTATTTTGGGCTTTAGTATTTTCATTAAGACTGACTATGCTCTTACCCTTAATTCTAGTTGGGGAAATATTATCAAAAGTGACATTGTTTCCTTTGTCCTTTTATTTTAGAAACATAAATTTTCTCTTAGCCCCAGTCATATGCTTGGAACAACCACTATCTAAATACCATATTTTATCTTAATTATGTGTCGACAAAACAAGCCCACATTGCATGTTCTTTCCAGATTTGCATTTCCAGTTCACCTTGTCCTTTGAAAAGGTTGGCTACCAGGTTTTCTGGGATTTATATGGATACAAAACATGCTTCTGCATTCACTTGCCTTGTGCTAAAAATTATTGCACTTGAAGAATTCAACATCATCCATCAGGGGATAGAAGGGATTTATATCTTTGGGAGAAGAGTTTTGAGCATGTAATTATGATATTTATTGTATTTGAGATTTTCATCTCTTTCAACTTTGACCCTTCTATAATCAAAAAATTTATGTCCAAAGACATGACATCTAAAACAATTACTGTAAAATAAATGAGACTACCTGAAGTTAGATAGTTCATGAGATTGTGCATGAAGGTACCTCTGTTTTCTTACTGATTGATTCATTCTGTAGTGGTGTGACTCCTTTGGGAAATTGGAATTAATTATTATTCCAGCGATGGGATCCTCTTTGGGTTTCTACCTTTCTGTCCTCAACAATTCTTTCTTGATGCATCTTTGCATGGTTCTGTGGTTTCTCAAATCCCATGGACCTAAAGTTCAACTTCCTCGTAGAAGATACTAGTGGTCTAGAATATCCCATGTCTTTTTTTTCTTTTGGAGGAATTTGACTATTCAAAATAGCATCTAGATCTCTTGTTACTTTTGCCAACTTTTCATTTATACCCTTCTCAGTCTCCAATCACTCAAGATTCATTCTCAGAGAGACAAATTTTCCTAAAGACTGACAATTTTATTCCCATTCATGGATCAAGTCATTAAGAACTTATTCTTTTCATTTAGCTTCTTCCAATTTGTCTTTCAGAGACAAAATTTCATCTTTGCATGTTTTTAAGATCATTTGCTTTTTTACTTTGAACAACTCCTACTTCATATTCTTGTTCTCTTTTGCTAATTTCTCACAGGTTCTTGTTTTTATTCTAGTAGAAGAGATAATATGTCTTTTCTTTTAATGGATTCTTCGAGTTTTTCTTTTTGATAAAAAAAATTCCTCATTTTCTAAGTTGTACATACCTTATTCAACATGTTGCAACTATTCTTTTAGTTGTCTGTTCTTTTTCCTGGCATTCTTTAACTGATCATGAGCACATATGAGTTCTCCTTCAAAGTCTACTACTCCTACTTCTTCTTCTTAAAGTAGAGCTCCTTCTTCTTAAATAACTTCTTCTTCTGATGTTTTTGAGGTTTGTTCCTAAATTTTGATCATCTTCATTTTCTATCCTTTATTTGTAAGGGAACTTGGATGAGAAATTTCCAACTCTTCCATAGTCAAAGCATTTAAAGGGAAACTTCCCTTTATACTTTCTCGAGCCACGCTTTCGTTTCCTGGAAAATTGAGCAAACTCTTGATCAAATTTGCAGCTGGCACAATATTGATGATATTTGTGCTCTTTGGCCTTCTTGGACACCTTGAACACTACCAACTTGGGTTCAAAATTCTCTTTTCCTAGTCTCATCTCATATGATGTGAGAGTATGACGCAGGAGCATTCAACCCAAGGAAAGTCATTGTATTTTAGTAGACATGGGGGGGTCATGTGTTTTAAGGAAGTTGGTTTCATAAGTCTCAAATTAATGTAATATTTAGGCTTTTAAGTGATTAGAATATGAACTAATTAGATGTGTGAGGATATTTGTAAATGCTCTCGAATAAAGGAGAACATGAGTAGTTAATAATGACAAGAGAGTTAGAAGTCAGTTATAACTCTAAAGGTAGTTTCATTATTCGAGGAACTAGAGAGAGTTCTTAGGAATTGATTGAAGTTAGAAGTGGACATAGAGGACATCTAGGAGTCAGTTTAGTAGATCTAGGATTTGAACTAGAATTAGTTCAACAGAACCTTTTTGGTATAAATGTAAGCCTATGGGCAAAGTAAAGGGGAGGAGGCCACTGATATTGAAGATCAAGCCTGTGAGAAAGAGGGTCTCGATATGTAATCAACTATTTATATTAATGTATATAAAGGTTTATTCCATAACTGCATAGATGTGTGAATGGATATTAAATGATTGAATTACGTGAAAATTGTGTATTCTGTAACAGAGGTTGCAGGCAGAGTTCTGTAGAACTACGCAGAGGAGAGAATGATTTAGAGGAATCATAATGTGTCTTTGAATCCAATTGGAGAATCAGAGTGGAGCTTTGGAGAGGTAGAGAAGTGAGAATTCGCAAAGGAGTTAAGCTCAGAGGAAGTTGAGCAGCAGAAGCGGAAGGTCGAAACCCTGAAGAAAAACCCGAACCCACAGGAAAAACATTGAGGAATGAATTAAAGTCAAGGCAAAGGGACGAAGGAAGAGGCAAGTCGTCAATACATAGGAACCATTGGATCTCAAAGATCAACTGTCATTTCACGGTGAAAGAGTGCGAAAGATAGTCAGCAAAAAGACGGATTTATATACGGAAGTGGTATTTCAGGTGAGGTATAAATGGTAAGTGGTATGGAAGGGTGAGCACCCGATTCCACTCACCATTCAACACGTAGCACAAAGGTGGTGAGGGGAAACCACTTTATCGGGCGGTTAATCCCCGTGCTCATTACCTACCAAAAACCAATATTAATTGTCGGATATGATGGAGGAAGATTGACGGTGAAGGGTCGCCATTCTGTTTTGTTGATCGGTTGAAAGTCCAATTGTCGGATCGAGTCTAGATTGATGGTCATAATTTGATCGCTGATCGGAGTTTGAATGGAGAGCGCAATGGAAGGGCGATGGATGAGTGCAGACCCAATATGGTTATAAGCGCAGTTTTATATGATTTGAAATCCGAAAGGAAGGTTAATTGCATATCGGATGCGGAGGAGGTGTGTGTTAATGTGACCACAGAGAGCCCTGATTGTGATCAACGATAAAGGGGAAACCTTGGAAACTGTGCAAGGCTTTAAAAAAGGTGGAAAGGTAAGTTATGCATGTTTATGTGTATTTCTATTTATAATAGAAATAAAGCGCTGATAGGGGGTTTTATGGGTTAAGTCTGCATTAACCAAAGTTTAAAGAGGGGTTTGTTATATATATGCGGCAACAATGTTATGAAGGCCTAATGTGTGGCTTATGGGTTTAAACTAAGGTTTATAAGGGTGGATAGAGTTCCGATAGAAAGAAATGAAAGACTGGGCTATTGTAATGAATGGTTCTGTTGAGTTAATAAGGGGGCCTTAACCATTGATGGTTGAAGATTTTGACTCCTTAGAGAGTTAATTTCCTGGAACTAATGTGCTTATACATTGTATATGCATACTGTGGGTGTAAGTGGGGCTAACCTTGCATCATTTGGTATCATAGAAGAATTGTAATTGAAACAATTGGTGTTAAAATAGAACAAAGAAATTCTATGTGAAAGAATTGAGAACAAAGTTATGTGTAAAAGATGTTTATGTATGCAAGGAAGGATCAGATTCTAATCTGACAGAAAGTGGACACACATAGGTGATGTGTAGCAGAACTTGCAGATGTAAGAAACATAGGATAATCCATTCAAGGTACAGGTGGAATGGTGGAACAAGATCATGATGAGATATTGAAGGTGAGGTGATATGTTCTGTTTTGATTTTAGAATGTGTGTTTATACATTGATATGCAGGTGACAACATAAGAAGGTGTGAAGGTTGCAACAATCTAGAGCAAGGAGTGCTCAATTGATTCAAAAGAAAAGAAACAGAAAGATGCTAAAAGACTGAGCTCAAAGGATAGAAGCTTAGTGAGGCATATGTAGCAAGAAGGAGACTTGTTAATGCAGAGGGATTGTTGCAGATCACAAAGGAAATTCCACAGAGGATGTGGGTAGAATTGATAAGGGATGAAGGAAGCTGGTAAGAATTTCTAAGTGAAAGAAGAGGTGGTCAGAACCAAGTATTTCATTGTGATTGAAATACAAGAGGACAATTGTGTTCTTGAGAAGTGCAGATGAGTTGAAGCCTAGAAGGAGAAGAGAGAAGTTCTCAAAGGAGGTTCCAGAGATAGAGAACCAAGGGCTTGCCAAAAGACCAAGTATAGAGGAAAGCTTGGTGAGGTAAGTTGCAACAAGGAGGACTTGTTGTTGCAGAGGCTTTAATGCAGCTCATAGTGAGTGAGTGAGGAGCTCATGAAGATAGAGAAGAAGAATATGGCTACTGATAGTCATAGTAGAGGTTCAGAGGAAGACCACAGTAGAAGAAATATGAAGAAAGAGAATTCCAAGGCAATTGACAAGAGGATAAGTCAAGAGGAAATTGACAAAGAGATTGCAGAGTTAAAAGAATAACTCGATGCATTAAGGAGAATACTTGAGGAAAGCCATAGACTAGGTTGGTTCTTGAGGAAGAAGCCAGTGAAGTGGCATAAGTTGCAAAGAAGGCTACAATAGAGGCAAGTAAGGTGGCTGATGGAAGAACTCAAAGAAGTTGAGTTGGAAATGAAAATGGAAGTGTCCATTTGTGAAGCAGAACAGTGTGAAGTTCTGAGAGAAGATGAATACTAAAACTTCAAGTGAAGCCAAAGGGTCACATGGTTTTAAATCTAACAATTTGTGTATGTTTGCAGGTGAAACATGTAAAGAAGGACAATTTGATGATATTGTCAAAAACGAGAAAGAAGACAAGAAGAATCTAAATTATGTTATGGAAGAAGATGAGATAGATAGGTCTCATATACAGTTGGGGAAAGATATCAAGCAACCAAGTGAAGGGCTTGAGGAGATTGAAGAGGAGACCATCGAAGAATTTCTGAATCATATGAAGGATTTAGAACAACAAGGAGATATGATGGTTGAAACATCAAGTGGGACCACAGGGTCTTATGTTTTTAAGACTGATAGTTTGTCTGTGGATGCAGAACAAATGAAGGAGAATATTAATGCAGATGGTGAGACAAGGATAGCTCTTGGAGAAGGTAAACAACAAGATATTAAAGGCAAACTTGAAGAAGAGACTATGTTAGCTAAAAACATAGTAAAGGATCATCAATTCTCTATGATGATAGGCACATTGGAAATAGCCATAGAAACTGTTGAGACAGTCAGTAAGAAAGAAGGACATCTACTGAAAGATGTTAAGAAGGAAGAACCCTATGCAAAGGATTTAACCTTGGGAGAAGGAACAATAACAAAGGAGTGTTTTGTAGAGGACGAGAAATCTTTTGAAACTGTTAGAAGTATGGAAGAGTATATTTTAGAAAATAAAAACTCTGAAGTAAAGGAGGATGGAGAATGTATCTTAAATGAGAGAAGTAGTGATTTATTGCAGTAGAAAGAACTTAATAATGCATTGATATTTGAAACTATGACAACACAGGAAGAAATTCTTGTGAAAGAACGAGATGAAATTCAGTTTGAAGAGCTGATAAGTGAAGAAAAAGTTGAGACTGTTGAACCTTGTGATTTTCAAATTGATAATTTGTTTATAAATGCAGGAATTATAAGTGATGATGAAGTACTTATGAAGTATCACAGAGAAATTGCGATGTTGGAATATTTGCTGGAAAATTCAGAGTATGACAGTGTGATTGCAGAAGAAGGAGTTCACTATAGTGGACAAGAGCAGGAAGACATCATTAGAGTAGATGATGTGGGGGAGAGACTAGTTGATAGTTTCATGAATTCTTTTGAGAATTCAAAACAACACACTGATGTGTTGACAAAGAAGAAATAAATAGAGCAACAAACTGAATTGTTGCTAAAGGAAGATAAGGCACATAAGCCTTATGTTTTTGATTTTAAGAAGTGCTTTGTGAGTGTAGGTTTTGTTTCAGATGCTGAAGGGAATTTGGCACCGATGAGCAGCCAAATAAAGATGAAAGAAGAAGACTCCATGGAAGAATTCAATCCATGGAACATAGATGCTCAATTGCTGGAGAGAATGCTGGAAAGCCATGATTCAATGCAGACATAAATAATCATGAAAGAGGGTAAGGATGAAAGGGAGGCAGCAAGAATAATAGAACAAGTAAGAATTGGAGGAAGAGTAAGAGTAAGTGATGGCATTCGAAAACTCCAAGAAGAAGAACAACATATTGAAGAGTTGGTGGACAACAACATCAACCTGAAACAAAGAGAAAGAGGCAGAAGTAAGTGGCAAAGTATAGACCAGTCCAAGGATGTACTGGAGATGGAGATAGAAGAATTATGGCAGCTAATGATGAAATAGGCCATAGGGAGAAAATGATAGTAGTAGGAAACATGATCAATAAGAATTTGACCCTGATTGACAAGGAGAGGAAGATGAAACAGAAAATAGTAGACATCCAACAACAACAAAGGTGCAGAGCTTTCAGACAGTTACAAACTAAAGTTTGGGACCCTGGAGGTTTCCTATCAACACATGAAGACACATGATTAGGAGATCATGAATATTTTCTACTTTGGGAGTCTGATGCAGGAGCATTCAACCCAAGGAAAATCATTGTATTTTAGTAGACATAGGGCGGTCATGTGTTTTAAGGAAGTTGGTTTCCTAAGTCTCAAATTAATGTAATATTTAGGCTTTTAAGTGATTAGAATAGGAACTAATTAGATGTGTGAGGATGTTTGTAAATGCTCTCGAACCGTTGGATATTGAAGATCAATGGCGTAGGTGACAAAGAACGAGAACCATCGATCTCATAGATTAATGGTCATCGCATGGTGAAAGAGCACGGAAGATAGTTGGTGAAAATGCAGATTTATATATGGAAGTGGTATTTTGGGCGAGGTCTAAATGGCAAGTGGTATGGAAGGGTGAGCATCCGATTCCACTCACCATTTGACACGTAGCACAAAGGTGGTGAGGGGAAACCTCTTTATCAGGTGGTTAATCCCCGCACTTGTTGTATACCCGAAACAAATATTAATCGTCGGATATGATGGAGGAAGATTGATGGTGCAGGGTTACCGTTCTGTTTTTTTGATCAGTTGAAAGTCCAACTGTTGGATCGAGTCTAGATCGACGGTCATAATTTGATCATTAATCAGAGTTTGAATGGAGAGTGCAATGGAAGGGAGATGGATGAGTGCGGACCTAATATGGTTATAAGCACAATTTTATATGATTTGAAATCCAAAAGGAAGGTTAAGTGCATATCGGATGCATAGGAGGTGTGTTAATGTGACCGCTGAGAGCCCTGATTGTGATTAGCGATAAAGGAGAAACCTTGGAAACTGTGCAAGAATTTAAAAAAGGTAGAAAGGTAAGTTATGCATGTTTATGTGTATTTCTATTTATAATAGAAATAAAGTGCCGATAGGGGGTTTTATGGGTTAAGTTCACATTAACCAAAGTTTAAAGAGGGGTTTGTTATATATATGCGGAAAAAATGTTATGAAGGCCCAATGTGTGGCTTATGGGTTTAAACTAAGGTTTATAAGGGTGGTAGAGTTCCGATAGAAAGAAATGAAATACTGGGCTATTGTAATGAATGATTCCGTTGAGTTAATAAGGGGTCTTTAACCATTGATGGTTGAAGATTTTGACTCCTTAGAGAGTTAATTTCCTGGAACTGATGTGCTTATGCATTGTATATGCATACTGTGGGTGTAAGCGGGGGTGACCCTACATCATTGAAACAATTGATGTTAAAATAGAACAAAGAAATTCTATGTGAAAGAATTGAGAACAAAGTTATGTGTCAAAGATGTTTATGTAGGCAAGGAAGGATCAGATTCTAATCTGACAGAAAGTAGACACACAGAGGTGATGTGTAGCAGAACTTGCAGATGCAAGAAACATAGGACAATCCATTCAAGGTACAGGTGGAATGGTGGAACAAGATCATGCTAAGATCTTGAAGGTGAGGTGATATGCTCTGTTCTGAAATGAGAATGTGTGTTTATACATAGATATGCAGGTGACAGCATAAGAAGGTGTGAAGGTTGCAACAATCTAGAGCAAGGAGTGCTTAATTGATTCCAAAGGAAAGAACCAGAAAGATGCTAAAAGACTGAGATCAAAGGAGAGAAGCTTAGTGAGGCATATGTAGCTAAGTGAAGGAAAAGGTGGTCAGAACCAAGTATTTCATTGTGATTGAAATACAAGAGGATAATTGTGTTCTTGAGAAGTGCAGATGAGTTGAAGCCTAGAAGGAGCAGAGAGAAGTGCTCAAAGGAGGTTCTAGAGATAGAGAACCAAGGGCTTGCCAAAAGACCAAGTACAGAGGAAAGCTTGGTGAGGTAAGTTGCAACAAGGAGGACTTGTTGTTGTGGAGGCTTTAATGCAGCTCATAGTGAGTGAGTGAGGAGCTCATGATGATAGAGAAAAAGAAGATGGCTACTGATAGTCATAGTAGAGGTTCTGAGGAAGACCACAACAGAAGAAAGATGAAGAAAGAGGATGCCAAGGCAAATGGAAAGAGGATGAGTCAAGAGGAAATTGATAAAGAGATTGCAGAGTTAAAATAACAACTCGATACATTAAGGAGAATACTTGAGGAAAGCCAGAGACTATTTTGGGTCTTGAGGAAGAAGCCATTGAAGTGGCATAAGTTGCAGAGAAGGCTACAACAGAGGCAAGTAAGGTGGCTGATGGAAGAACTCAAAGAAGCTGAGTTGGAAATGAAAATGGAAATGTCCATTTGTGAAGCAGAACAGGTTGAAGTTATGAGAGAAGATGAAGACTTGAAGATTGAAACTTCAAGTGAGGCCAAAGGGTCACATTGTTTTAAATTTGACAATTTGTGTATGATTGCAGGTGAAACATGTAAAGAAGGACAATTTGCTGATATTGTCATAAAGGAGGAAGAAGACAAGCATAATCTAAATTCTATTTTGGAAGAAGATGAGATAGATAGGTCTCATATACAGTTGGGGAAAGATATCAAGCAACCAAGTAAAGGGCTTGAGGAGATTGAAGAGGAGACCATCGAAGAATTTCTGAATCATATGAAGGATTTAGAACAACAAGGAGATATGATGGATGAAACATCAAATGGAACCATAGGGTCTTATGTTTTTAAGACTAATAGTTTGTCTGTGGATGCAGAACAAATGAAGGAGAATATTAATTCAGATGGTGAGACAAGGATGGCTCTTGGAGAAGGTAAACAATAAGAGATTAAAGGGAAACTTGAAGAAGAGACTATGTTAGCTGAAAACATAGTAAAGGATCATCAGTTCACTATGATGATAAGCACAATGGAAATAGCCATGGAAACTGTTGAGACAATCAGTAAGAAAGAAGGACATCTACTGAAAGATGCTATGAAGGAAGAACCCTATGCAAAGGATTTAACCTTGGGAGAAGGAACACTAACAAGGAGTGTTTTGTAGAGGATGAGAAATCTTTTGAAACTGTCAGAAGTATGGAAGAGTATCTTTCAGAAGATAAAAAATCTGAAGCAAATGAGGATGGAGAATGTCTCTTAAATGAGAGAAGCAATGATTTATTGCAGTAGAAAGAACTTAATAATGCATTGATATTTGAAACTGTGACAACACAGGAAGAAATTCTTGTGAAAGAAGGAGATGAAATTCAGTCTGAAGAACTGATAAGTGAAGCAACAGTTGAGGCTGTTTAACCTTGTGATTTTCAAATTGATAATTTGTTTATAAATGCAAGAATTATAAGTGATGATGAAGCACTTATGAAGTATCACAGATAAATTGCATTGCTGGAATATTTGTTGGAAAATTCAGAGTATGACAGTGTGATTGCTGAAGAAGGAGTTCACTATAGTGGACAAGAGCAGGAAGACATCATTAGAGAAGATGATGTGGGGGAGAGACTAGTTTACAGTCTCATGAATTCTTTTGAGAATTCAAAATAGCATACTGATGTGATGACAGAGAAGAAAGAAACAGAGAACATACTGAATTGTTTCCAAAGAAAGATAAGGCACAAAAGCCTTATGTTTTTTCTTTTAACAAGTGTTTTGTGAGTGCAGGTTTTGTTGCAGATGCTGAAGGAAATTTGGCACCGATGAGCAGCCAAATAATGATGAAATAAGAAGATTTAGTGGAAGAATTCAATCCATGGAACATAGATGCTCAATTGCTGGAGAGAATGCTATAAAGTCAAGATTCAGTGCAGAAAAAAATAATCATGAAAGAGGGTAAGAATGAAAGGGAGGCAACAAGAATAATAGAACAAGTAAGAATGAGAGGAAGAGTAAGAGTAAGTGATAGCATTCGACAACTCCAAGAAGAAGAACAACAGATTGAAGAGTTGGTGGACAATAGAAACAACCTAAAACAAAGAGAAAGAGGAAGAAATAAGTGGCAAAGTATATACCAGTCCAAGGATGTATTGGAGATGGAGATTGAAGAATTATGGTAGCTAATGATGAAATAGGCCATAGGGAGGAAAATGATAGTAGCAGGAAACATAATCAATCAGAATTTGAATCTGATTGACAAGGAGAGGAAGATGAAATAGAAAACAACATACATACAACAACAACAAAGGTGCAGAGCTTTCAGACAGTTACAAACTAAAGTTTTGGACCCTGGAAGTTTCCTATCAACACATGAAGACACATGATCATGAGATCATGAATATTTTCTACTTTGGGAGTCTGATGTAGAAGCATTGAACCCAAGGAAAATCATTTTATTTTAGTAGACATAGGGGGGGTCATGTGTTTTAAGGAAGTTGGTTTCCTAAGTCTCAAATTAATGTAATATTTAGGCTTTTAAGTGATTAGAATAGGAATTAATTAGATGTGTGAGGATGTTTGTAAATGCTCTCGAATAAAGGAGAACATGAGTGGTTAATAATGACAAGAGAGTTAGAAGCCAATTATCACTCTAAATGTAGTTTCATGATTCGAGGAACTAGAGAGAGTTCTTAGGAATTAATTGAAGTTAGAAGTGGACATAGAGGACATCTAGGAGTCAGTTCAGTAGATTTAGGACTTGAACCAGAATTAGTTCAGCAGAACCTTTCTGGTATAAATTTAAACCTACAGGCAGAGTAAAGGGGATGAGGTCACTGATATTGAGACAGAGGGTCTCGATATGTAATAAATTGTTTATATTCATGTATATAAAGGTTTATTCCAGAATTGCATAAATGTTGTTAGCACCTAAATCTGCCTCAGGCTGAAGGAAGGAAAAAATTAGGGTAACCACAAACCACGCTCGGTCTGGTAGCTAGCCCTACGAGAGCAGGAGAGGGTTCTCTCCGACTCACACTCAGTGAATAGATGATCGAAAATGGTCTGAGATGACTTACAATGAAATATTTACCTTAGGCTAGTAAGTGAATAGGGATTCGGGAAACGATTTTATGAATGACCGAGCTTCTGGGATGTTATGGGACCGGCGCTCAGCAAAGAACAGAGAATTGAATATGAAGGCACAGATTATTTCGTGAGGCAAGGTAGGCGGAAAATGTAACAATTAAGTTTGAGGTACCACGACATGAATAGATTGCTGAAGAAAGTGAAAAGGGCATAGTGACATGAATCCTTTTCAACAGAAGAATAACACTGGAACATGAAATTTTCCCACAGGCAGAGCAATAAAAATTGGATTCTACCTAATCTCACTCAGAAAATTTCAATGGAAATGAGCATGAAATGAATTATGAAACATAACTAAATACATATGAACATAAGAAATACATTTTCTACTCTCACACCCACAAGAATCTCATGAAATAGAGCTGCTGCCTTTCATTAATTCTCTGTCAAAAATACACAGTGCAGAAACAGAGTTTCTTTCCCACAGTCTCCCAGAAGTTACAAGCCAGCCAACCCTTTGCAAATAACTTGCATACAATATATAGAATGTTTGAGGAAGAGATAGAACGCCCAAGGGTTGGGGAGTTACTTGAATCATTGTGAAATGGAGATGGAGAGCCAACCATCAGCTAGAGGTGCAACGCTCACAAGTATGACATTTGGCTAGGGTGACCCTTTGCATTCCTTTTCCACTTGGATCGTTGCCCATTTGGAGAAAAAACTCTTTAAAGGCCATATTAGGTGCCAAAAAACTAAAGTGTAGATGACCGGGCCCACTTGGAGAAGTCGCGAACCGAAATTTCGCGAAATGGGAGCAAATTGGCAGTTTTTTCCTCTGTGCGCCGCGCCAAATTCTCTGTGCGTCACGCTACTTTGGGCCCTGTTTTGGGGCACTTGCAGGTGTCCAAAATGTGCCCAAGTGGGCTTGCTGGAAATACTGTCCTGTCTACTTCCTAACCCAACTAGAATTTTCAAATTTGGTGCTCATTTGCCCCTCCAAATATTCATTCTCCCAAGACTGCTTTCTGTGTCTCAAAAAAGTGGCAGAGAGGCCATTTTTGGGTGTTTTTTGACCTTTAGGAGACCCAGACCTTGCCAAAATCTCTTTCCCGGACATGAGTAGTCGTAATGTTCGATGTTGAATCCAAATATGCAAGCCGTTTCTCCATTGGAGCCCTAGAATTTTAGCGTCGCGCAAGTGGCGCAGCGCACAGGGAGAAAATCCTTGTTTTTTGCCCAAAAAATTTCCTTGTGACCAAAATTTGCACAAATTTTTTGAAATTTGGGCTGGATGTTCCCTATGAAGTGCTATGATATGCCAAGGAAGCCTCAGACAAGATTTGAAGCCGATCTTGCACCTTTGCCTCCTTTGCCTCTTTTGTCGCTTTGCTCAATTTTTCCTTTAGGCTCCTGATTCTTGCTTTGGAGCTCATGTTTCGAGCCATGTAGGGGTGAGTCATGCGCCTCAGCATGTCTTTCCCCCTGTTAGCCTTATCCAACCACTGCTCCAAGTGAACGTTCACTTTCTCTAACACATATTCTCGGTCCTCGTCTCTTTGCTCCATAGGTCTGCCTTGTGCTGCCATGATGTGTTGCCGGTTTTCCTTGATCATTTGCAACTCTATCTCAGCTAGCCAATCCTCAAGTTGCTTGTTCCTCTGCTCCAGATACTTCACGTTCCACTTGGCCCTCTCCAAGTCCAGGGATAAGTTCTCAATCACTGATTGCTGCTCCTGAATGATCTCTCCCAGCTCAGCATTTGTAGGTTCTGCATCTGTCTCATCATCCTGGAGGAGAACGAATTCTGTCTCTCGTTCACCTGATGGCTCACCTGAAGGCCCCTCATCATGCACTGGCTCCTTACCTCTGCCCTGCTCCTGTGATGCCGATGTCGGAAGCGAGGCCCCTTCCACCCCGGGTGGAGATAACACTCACTTTGCTGCTGCAAATAAGGGTCTACTGCCTTTCTGATAGGTGATATATATTGGCATAGTGGCAGTTTCATGTCACTCATACTGATGAGATGGGCCCCCCACCTCATGCTCTACCTCTGAAACCATTTGTGGGGCGCTGAAGAAGTCACGGGAGATGAAGTCCTCCCAGGCAATACCTTGCAATCCCAACTGATGGTCCACCAAAATACGGATAAGAGCAAAGTGATAAACGTTATTGAGCTGCTGTCGAGGGGTCTTGTGCTGCATGAAATTCTTCATCCTCTCTATGTTCCCGTAGATGAAAAATGGGAGGCTCATCATCCACACCCTGGTGAAGTGCATGAGAAACCTGATGTGATAGGCATAAAGGCGAGAAAACCTCCCCTCACAACTGAAATACTTCATGATCAATCTCATGAGTGGGGCATACTCATCCCTCAAAAATCTGAATGGAAAAACTCTGGTGAGCTGGCTCAAACAGCTGTCCTTGATGTAAGGCTCATAATGATGCCTCTCCACCTTCTTTTTGTTATGCCACTATTCCCCAATGTTCGGTATTCCTGTTGCCATTGATATGGTTTCCTGTGTCAATGTGAAAGTGACCCCAGCCAGGACAGATTGACCTCCTTGTAGATGAAGTGCAAAAAGACGGGCCAACTCATGATGGACTCTGACATTTGCCACCCTTTGACAAAATTCATATCATGCCAAGTGCTGGAAACAAGACATGGCAAGAGGGCATGCCTGCAGCTCAGTGAGGGTGCTTGGCTCATCTCTAAGATGTCTGCCACTCCGGTGATGTCTCCTACGGGCCCTCTCTCTTGAAGATGTGTCACTGTGGGTCCCCTCCTCATACTCTGATGAAACTTCTGATGCCATTATCACTGTTTGTACCCTGAGTTTTATGCTGCCCTCTGAATCCAATGGAACTGGTAGATGCTCTGAAAATCTATCACCAAGGGGACAATAAAACAAGGGGAATTAGGAGAGGAATGATGAAATGGGAATAGGGACTAAAGGGAGAGATTTATCAGGGATTTGGGATTGTTTTGGGTATAGTATTGATGGGGTAGGGTTTGAATTTATTTTATTAGGGTTTGGGTTTTTTGAGTCATAGGAGGAGGGGGAAAAAGGAATACGGTTTTAGTGGTGTTAGGGTAATGATAAGGGGAAAATAATGTTGGAAATAATACTGAGAGGGGGGGTGAATCAGTATTATCAGATCAGTAAAAACTTTCCAATTTCATACTCAGAAACATATACGCTACTTCAATTAAGTGAACCCGCGTGTACACGCTACTGTGTTTAATGAAACTCGCGTATATCCAGAGATCTTATAATTCAGTTAGCTTAATCTTCAGTAAATGCATCAGAACATTATTAAGCATATTAACAGTAAATAGGTGCAGAATAACAGAACAGAACATCACACAAGAGCCACACACATGAACACCATGATATAAGGTGGAAACCCAATGTGGGTGAAAACCAGCTGCTGCAATTCGTCTCTTTCTTCTTTAATAAGAAACTTCTTTTACAATGTACTGGTGCAGTCCTTTGCCAGTACGCAGGCTACAACCTGCAGAGGGCTACAACCCTCTCTCGTTTTCCAACTACTTCTGGAAGGGAGCTACAACCCCCTCAGCTCTTGTACTAGCCGATCCATTTACTAGTACGTAGGTGCTGACCCTACAACCTTCTTTCCTTCAGGGACCACATTTCATCAATTTTCAGACTGGATCCAAGAGTACACAACAAACATTACTGCAATACAATCATCAACTTATACTTGCATCATAATTCATTAAACAACCCAATACTGAATCACTGAAACCCTGTCATCAAGATCACAGAACCCAAACCAGAGCCCAGAACTCTGCAACAACCACCAGAATCAGCAGCAACCTGAAATATCAAATCTTATTATGCATACGCTACTTCACTGTACCAAAACCGCGTGTATACGCGCTTTCACCAAAGGCAACCCGCGTGCAGATCTAGAAATAGTTTCTTATGTCTTCGCTGTCAGATCCGACCCTTGCCTAGCGTCCCGAACAGATAAACAGTAATACCAGATCTTCTCACTTCGTCAGACACCCATTCCATGCTCCTTTGCCTAATGATCTTCTCCTTATATAGCCTTAGGTACTTCACAATACCACGGTCCAAAACCATAGTAACACAATACCATCAACCTCAAAACGAGGGATCGACACGCCCGTCGAGACACCATGGTCCGAAACCATAGGCACAACTTCCAAGGACTAACCGCCACGGACCAAAGGTACTTTTCCACATACACGCCCTTTTACTGAAGCCAACCTGCGTGTACATGCGACTTGGGCTTAACGAACCTGCGTGTATGAAATTTCTTGGCATGCTGTACTAAGATCTGTCCTTTGATTAAGTTGCCATCACTTGTACCAACCTCTGAGCACCTGTACCAACCTCTGAGCACCTGTACCAACCTCTGAGTGAGTTGCCATCAAGGACAACACTTGAATCATAATGCCAACAATCTCCCCCTTTGGACTTGATGGCAACCACCACACCAAGTCACTCTCCCCCTTTGACATCAAGGGCAAAGGGCGGACCAAGATATTTTCTTCTTTGGTATACTTTCTGCTGTCCATACTGCTGTCCATACTCTCCCTGAGTACATGCTGAAGTTTCTGATTTGGCTCCCCCTTTGTTTATGCCAAAGTGTACCAAACTATCCACGCTTCCCCTGAGCAGATGCAGGTTCTAAGACCAGCCATTCAGATCTGTACCATAAGCATCAGCCTGCAATACTATTCCTTTGATCAAGCAACAAGATGTATCATTTAGTTTCATCAGCCATTTCTAACCATAATGCCAACAATGAATTATTTGAAGTATATGCTCCCCCTGAGTGTGAGCCAACCATGACTGAACCATTTCCTGAGTCTGTTCTGCTCCCCCTGAGCCTGAGCCAACCATGACTGAACCTGGGTCTGTTCTGCTACCCTTTCTTCATATACGCGACTTTGCAGCCTGTAACTCGCGTATATACGTGACTTGTCTTCATTATATCAGCGTATGCAAGATGGAATACTGAATTTCATCACTTTCAGATTCCCCTGTGTCTGTTATGTCCGCTGTCTGAATTATGCCACACCTTTCTGTCTCTGTCTTCTTCAATTCCTGCAACTGTGATGATGTATGGTCCTCTTGTTTTGAATTTTGAAATCTGCTCCTGCATTCCCTTGCTTTATGCCCATAGTTGTTGCATGTATAACACCTTACATTTTTCTTGTTCCTTCTATCACAATCAATTGCTTTGTGTCCATATGCATTGCAGGCAAAGCAATATCCTCTGAAATACCTGGGATGCGATGATCTTTCTTGAACCATTCTACTTCTACATCTGGCTGCAACATGTCCAAGATTATGACATACATAACATTCAACATTATTCAGTGGAGGAAATAATCGTCTATCACATCCATAGTTAGGAGTAAAGGATCTTCCTTGAGGAATTTCTTTCCTTGGTTGTTCCTTGTTGAGCATTTCAGATTTCTCATTAGAGTTTCTTGCCTCACCTTGTGAACTAGATTCACCTTCAACATATTCATGAAAACCAAGACCAGTCTTGATAGCAGGAGACCTTTGACTATTAAGAATATCATCCAAGACTTTAGTACTATCTTGAAATCGTAAAAGCTTATCCTTTTCTTCTATTTTACCTTTCAAGATATTTACCTCAACTTGATGTTGTTCTTCCTTTTTCAGATATTGATTCCTTAGGTCTTCTTTAGCTTTTCTTCCTTCTTCCACTTGTCGCTTTAGTTTGGTCACTTCATGTTCTTGATCTTCAAGATATTCTCTGTTCTGTTCTCTTGATTTTTTAAGATCTTCTTTTAGAGAGAGGATCTTTGATTCAAGTCTCTGAATAGTTGTACTCTGATCCTTTACTATATCCTGCAATTGCTCCCTTACCCTGATTTCTGTCTCCAATTGTTCCTTTAATTTGGCAACTTCTTCAGTTTCTGCATTCTTCTCTTCATGTGCCATGAGACTTTTAATATCTTCACTATTATTGGATGAAGCATTCTTCTTCTTATGTGCCATGAGACTTCTAATATCTTCACTATCATTGAATGAACTTTTAATATGGGTATAATAGCTTCTACCATCTTCTTCAGATATCTTTCCTTTGTTATGAGGACATCTAGCAGCATAGTGACCAACTCTACCACATAGAAAACATTTGAAAGGTAGCTTACCTTTGAACCGTCCAGTTCCCCGTTCAAGATTCTTGACAAAATTTACCTCATCTTCTTCCTCTGACACTTCGAATGCGGCCTCTGGTGGTACCTCTTGTCGCATTTCAAAAGCAGTTAAGATCCCGTGAAGCTGTGACATGGTGATTTTCAGCACATTCTCCTTTTCTTCTATGGCAGATACTTTAGAATCAAATTTAGTAGACAGAGATCTCAAAACCTTTTCAACTAAGACAACTTACTCAAATTCTTCACCCAGAACCCTCATACAATTCACAATCTCATCCATACGCAGGAAATAATTAGCTATGCTTTCATTACTACGCATCTTAAGAGTTTCATACCGGATTCTGAGAGTTTGAAGCTTTGCTCTTTTTACCTGATCATCTCCTTCATAGCTTGTAACGATTTTGTCCCATATTTCCTTAGCTGATTTGAAATGCATGATCTTCATAAATTCTGATTGAGTCAAACTACTCAATAGGACAGTAACAGCTTTGGCATTGAGCTCATATTGCTTTTTCTCTGCTGGATCTGTAGGAGTTGCTGATGGGAATTTGTATCCTCCTTCTACGATTCCCCAAACTTCTGCTCCAAGTGATTGTAGATATGCAGTGGTTCTTATCTTCCAGTGAGTAAAATTGTTCCCATCAAAGACTGGTGGCCTGATGTGTGCCTCTCTTTCTGGATTAGCCATTCTGATGGATCTTTTCCTTCAAGCGATCAAGCTTCCTCTGAAGGACCTGCTCTGATCCCAATTGTTGGAAATAATACTGAGAGGGGGGGTGAATCAGTATTATCAGATCAGTAAAAAATTTCCAATTTCATACTCAGAAACATATACGCTACTTCAATTAAGTGAACCCACGTGTACACGCTACTGTGTCTAATGAAACTCGCGTATATCCAGAGATCTTATAATTCAGTTAGCTTAATCTTCAGTAAATGCATCAGAACATTATTAAGCATATTAACAGTAAACAGGTGCAGAATAACAGAACAGAACATCACACAAGAGCCACACACATGAACACCATGATATAAGGTGGAAACCCAATGTGGGTGAAAACCAGCTGCTGCAATTCGTCTCTTTCTTCTTTAATAAGAAACTTCTTTTACAATGTACTGGTGCAGTCCTTTGCCAGTACGCAGGCTACAACCTGCAGAGGGCTACAACCCTCTCTCGTTTTCCAACTACTTCTGGAAGGGAGCTACAACCCCCTCAGCTCTTGTACTAGCCGATCCATTTACTAGTACGTAGGTGCTGACCCTACAACCTTCTTTCCTTCAGGGACCACGTTTCATCAATTTTCAGACTGGATCCAAGAGTACACAACAAACATTACTGCAATACAATCATCAACTTATACTTGCATCATAATTCATTAAACAACCCAATACTGAATCACTGAAACCCTGTCATCAAGATCACAGAACCCAAACCAGAGCCCAGAACTCTGCAACAACCACCTGAATCAGCAACAACCTAAAATATCAAATCTTATTATGCATACGCTACTTCACTGTACCAAAACCGCGTGTATACGCGCTTTCACCAAAGGCAACCCGCGTGCAGATCTAGAAATAGTTTCTTATGTCTTCGCTGTCAGATCCGACCCTTGCCTAGCGTCCCGAACAGATAAATAGTAATACTAGATCTTCTCACTTCGTCAGACACCCATTCCATGCTCCTTTGCCTAATGATCTTCTCCTTATATAGCCTTAGGTACTTCACAATACCACGGTCCAAAACCATAGTAACACAATACCATCAACCTCAAAACGAGGGATCGACACGCCCGTCGAGACACCATGGTCCGAAACCATAGGCACAACTTCCAAGGACTAACCGCCACGGACCAAAGGTACTTTTCCACATACACGCCCTTTTACTGAAGCCAAACTGTGTGTACACGCGACTTGGGCTTAACGAACCTGCGTGTATGAACTTTCTTGGCATGCTGTACTAAGATCTGTCCTCTGATTAAGTTGCCATCACTTGTACCAACCTCTGAGCACCTGTACCAACCTCTGAGCACCTGTACCAACCACTGAGTGAGTTGCCATCAAGGACAACACTTGAATCATAATGCCAACAAATAATACAGGGAAAATAGTGATAGGGGTAGGGTAGGAGAATACCCTGGCAGCACTGTCACTGTAGCGAAACCCTAGGACCATGTTTTCTTTATGTCTTCTTTTGTTGGCTTTATCAAAACTTTTGCATTTGATTCATACTCCTAAACCATCCTACTCTTTCCAAGTTTAATGCAAGAGTATATGTAGGTTGCCTACCTTTTCAAATTTGATGAGCATCCAAAGTTTTTAGGCAAATTTATTGTTTTTTGGGCTTCATATCTCTGTGCGCCACGCACACACCCTAGTGCGTTGCGCCAGTGGCAATTTTACACTGTGGCCGGGCTCCCAGTGCGCTGCGCGCTCTGAGTGCGCCGCGCCTCCTCGTGTGTGCACTTGCGCTGCCAAAGTTGCCCTGACCTGCTAGGAAGAATATGGGGAGGGTTTTAGTGGTGGATTTAGGATGGGTTTCTTAGGAAAAATGTTGAAGGGGAGATGAGAAAGATGAGGGGTGAGGGGCCAAATGGAGTGAAGTGAAACCTTGGTGGCATCGTCATAATCTTGCAACCTCATCTACCATTTTTCTTGATGATTTTTTCGTGGTCAACCTTGTGCTTTTGGGGTACCATTTAAACGTCTTATGCACACCAAATCATTGACACATTTGAGAGAGAAGAGGTGTCAACAGGGCCTACCTCTTGATTTTCTAGCCTTCACCGAGATTTGAATGATTTGCAATGTTTTTATGCCCATGGCTGTGTGCGTGGCACACCAAGCCCAGTGCACCGCACACTGGGTGTGCATCGCACCCTTGCAAATTTCCCACTGCGGGCTGGCTGCGTGTGTGCCACGCCCTCTGTGTGCGTCGCGCTCCTTGGTGTATGCGCCGCGCTCCTTGAAAACCAGATCTCACTCACTCAAACTCTCCAATTTTCGCTCTCTTACCTTTGTAATGTCTCTCCCAAGCTTGCAATAGCACAATGGCTTTGATTTGGGCAAAACATGTATTTATAGCCTTGGAGGAGATGGGTTTGATTTTTGCCTCTTTGAAAGCCCCCTTTTCTAATGTTGAGTTTTGCACTTTTTCATTGACCTTTAGACACACTGATTTTCACTTTCCCTTTGACATTTTGGCTCAAATGATGAAATTTTAGGCAGCTTTTTGCAGGGACTGTACGTCATAGCATTGGGCCATGTAAATCATAACTGCATCTGAAAAGTCAACTGGTGAGTTTTTGAAATTTTTTTGTCATAATTGACCTTGTTTGAATTTTCTTCAAAACAGAGTTTTGAAGAAGAGTCGAAGTCTCTTCAGGTGATGATGAAGCTTTCTAAACCATAGCTATGTAAGGCCTTCCTCTGGCCTGCATGGCTTGTTCTGGACATGTTTTCAAAGACAAAATTGATGATTTCCTAGACCCAATCATAAAAAATGACTTTGTCCTGTAAAGGACCAGACCTGGACTGTCATGAGCTTCGGTGATTATGGACCAAGACCTGAGCCAGCAGGGGCAAGACATGAGGGAAAATGACTAGCATGACTTTCTCCGTCAGAACATGGCATGTCCCTAGCGAAATGCAGATGGGTAAATCGAGAGGGACACCTAAAATTGAAATGCACAAAGAGTTTTGATCTCTGACAGAGGGCTGACCAGACCGACTCTAACATTGGCTCCAATGGGGGATGGTAGCTCCTTGGAGGTGCCAAGAACAACAGATCTCTGGAGGAGCTAGACAGTGCCTTTTGTCCACTGGGCTATGGAGTCATCATTTTGATAAATAGCACATGACCCTGACTTATTTATGAAACTGAAATGACCAGGAAATTGGCTCTACTCGACATTGAAATAAATCAAAAAATAACTTTACAGACTGAAACCAAACTGAAATAAAAATGGTATTTACAATGACAGTGGAAGCAGCGTAAATAGATCAACAGTGATACTTCTTGAGCAGCCGACCATTGATCGGCCCTCCAGGACAATCTTCCCCGTTCATTTCCTTCAGAAGAAAGGCATTTTGACCCCTATATGCTGCAATCTTGAAAGGACCTTTCCACAGATTTTCAAACTTTCCGTGCTTGCCTTTCTCTTCATTCCTTGCATCCCACTTCAGCACCACATCATCCAACTGAAATTTATCTGCTTTTGCTTTTCTGTCATAGATTTTCTTTATCTTCTCCTGCAACTTGGATGTGTTTTTGAAAACTTCTTCTCTTGTTTGCTGCAAGTGGATCATTTGATTCAGCCTTCTCTGCATGGGATCTTCTTCGCTGCCGGCCTCCTGAAGAAGTCTGACCACCGGGGCAGCAAGAGAGGTGGGGAATACTGTGTCAACTCCATAAACAAGCTCAAACGGTGACATACCAATAGACTTTTTTTGACTGATCCGATTTGCCCAGAGCACATGGACCAACCTCTTATTCCAGCTCTTTTTATTTATTTATAGTAGCTTCTTGATGATGTTGACCAAGGATTTATTCGAAGATTCTGCCAATCCATTGCCTTGCGGATGATAGGCAGTTGAATGACCCAAAATTATGTTATATTTATGGAAAAATTCTACCATCCTTTTCGATTTGAAAGCTGTTGCATTATCAGTGATTAATTTGTTTGGATAGCCAACGCGAGACAAGATGTTATTTTCGAGAAATGAAATGATTACCGAGTCTATGGCTTGTCTGGTAGGGGCTGCCTCAATCCATTTTGTGAAATAGTCCGTCGCTGTAAGGATCCATCTATGCTGTCCGGAAGAGGCGAGATGAATTTCCCCAATGAAATCCAACCCCCATTGCTGGAAGGGAGTGCTCACCTTAATAGGCTTAAGTGGCAAAGGCTGTAATTTCTGTTTTCCTTCAAAAATCTGACATTTATGACAGTACTTGACCATCTTATGAACATCAGCAAACAAAGTAGGCCAGTATTACCCTTCTCTCAAAATTTTGTTCGCTGTTGATTTCCAAAAAAGATGACCACCACACTCTCCTCCGTGGAAATCCTCCATGCCTTTTTTTGCCTCCTCTTCCACCAAACAATTCAACAAAATGCCACCGGGATCTTTCCAATACAGTGCAAAATTCAAAATACAAAACTTGGCAGCCTTCAATTTGAGTGTTCTCGCTTTGTTTCTAGTCATGCCGGGTGGTGGTGACAGATTTTTCAACACATATATTATATCAGAATACCATGGGGACAAAGCAAACATTTCGGATACCTGAATTGACGTTCCTTCCTCATTCTCATCGGACATGGCAGCGATCAGATTTATGTCCAATGCCTGCAAGTTTGACTCGGCCATTAGCTTTGCCAACCCTTGTCCTTTGACCAGCTTTGTAGGTTTTATCTCCACATCATATTCTAGCAAGGCTGCGATCCATTTGCCTCTTCTCCCTTCCGGATCGGTCTGCACTAAAACATCTTTTACAGCCATATTAGGAACATAGGATAGAATGTGAGAATGTAGGATATATACCGGAAATCCTTCAATGCCTTCACCAATGCCAGGGCTTGCTTCTCAATGATGTTGTACTTTAAAGTTGCATCCCTTATAGCCCTGCTGAAGAATGCAATGGGTCTTTCATGATCATCTCTCTTCTGTAATAATACCGCTGCCATAGTGTGCTCAGAAGAAAATGAAAACAATATGAAATCCTGAGTGTAGTCCGGGCTGACTAGAACTGGAGTTGAAGAAAGGGCCAATTTGACCAAGTTGAAAGATTTTACAGCCTCATTTTTCCATTTCACCTGGCTGTCCTTCTTAAGCATGTTGGTCATTTCTCTTAAGTTTTCTGCAAGATTAGGCACAAAGCGACGCAGAAAATTCATTTTACCATTGAATGATTATATCTCCTTTTTGTTCCTAGGCAGATCGATTTGCTGAATTGCTTGCACACGTGTTGGGTCTATACGAATGCCATCCTTTGAAATGATGTGCCCAAGTAATTTGCCTTCCTCCATGGCGAACAAGGTCTTCTTAGGATTTAGCGATAGACCATATTTCCTGCACTTTTGAAAGACAATTTTTAGGTGATGCATGTGCTCTTCATCGGATTTGGAAAATACCGTCAAATCATCCAAGTACACCACCAAAAACACATCCTTCTCATTTGCAAAAGCCAAGTCCATTGCCCGCTGAAATGTGGCACCTGCATTCTTTAAACCGAAGGGCATTTTGGCGTAGTGAAAGGTTCCCCATGGAGTGGTGAATGCTATCTTGTCTCTATCATCGTCATGGACTGAAATTTGGTTATATCTAGAATAACCATCAAGCAGTGACATACGAGATGCCCCTATTACTCACTGAAGTATATGGTCCATCTTGGGCAGTGGATAGTTGTCCTTCAATGAGACCTTATTTAGATTTCTGAAATCGATGCATAGACGGATCTCACCGGTCTTCTTGCGTACAGACACTAAGTTAGATATCCAATCTGAAAATCTGATAGGCACAATGATACCTGACTTGTACAACCTATTTACCTCTTTTTCGATAGATGGCAGCAACTTTGGATTTATCCTTCTCAGCTTTTGTCTAAATGGTTTTTGGTTGGGCTTGATGGGTATTGTGTGCTGAATAACATTTGTATCATAGGTCTTCAAATCAGAATAATCCCAAGCAAACACATCTGCAAATGAAGCCATCAAACTGATGTATTTGTCCTTAGTCTTTGGCGATAATGCTTTGGACAAGTTTACCAACTTTAGATTGGCAGCTGTACCGATGTTGACTTCTTCTACACCTTTCTACATTGGCTGCAATGTTAGCTTGCGGGCTACATCATCCTGATCAAAAAGTTCCTCTAGAGGTATCAAGCCTTTAGGAATGATGTTATTCTTCAACTGCAATACATCCATTTGATTGATCTGCACTTCATCTCTACCATTCCCTTTTCCCTCATCGTTTTCCACATCAATTGAGGTTTCTTTGAACTTGCCCTTATTGAGCAGAAAATCCTTAATCTCCTCATCATCATGAAACACTTGCCAATATCGCTGATTTTCTGGAATGGTTAGATGATGCTTGACATGGATTTCAAATTTATTGCTGGAGTTCATGGGGATCTTCAAGCTGCTCGTTGCCTTGGCAAGAGCATCAACAATACTATTTTGTATATGTGGCACACATGTCAAGGTGTATTATGAAAATAGCTTCAAGATGTCTAAAACTGCATTATGATAGGCCCGCATCCTAGGATGTTTTGTTTGATACTCACCTCTGACCTGTTTTATTACCAACTCGGAGTCGCCATATATCGAAATCCTCTTTGCCTTCAGCTTTCTAAGAATCTTCAGGCCAACAATCAGGGCTTCATACTCAGCTTCATTATTTGAACATTCAAAGGCCAGCTTGTAAGAGCAAACCCTCACACTGCTAGGCACTTTGTTTGGGGCGGAGAAAGGACTGCGTACCCAAATTCCAATTCCAGCGCCATCATTCCCCACTGCTCCATCGAAATCCATGGTCCACAAGCCTTCTTCCTCCTCTTGTAAGTGCTGGAAATCTGTTTGCCATGCCCTGTCTGCTTGCTGCCCATTATTTTCAGCTGATTTCCCAACATTTTCCTGCTTTCCTTGTCTTTATTTTTCCAAAATTTCTCTGAAATTTTCTGCTATTTCCGGTATGTCGTCTGCTTCTACTATCTGACTATCTATCTCATTTAAACTATCTGAAAACAAAACAAAAGACTCTAAATCTGTATGTACATAGTTGATAGGATGATTCATAGGTTTCTCCTTGCTTGTGATCATATATTTCATTTTTTGTTCCCGATATAACTTCCTCATTTGTCCGAACACTGGGATTGTTGCATAGGAGAAATCTAGTTGTAGTGTCCCTTTCAATTTCGCTACCCCAGACATGGAAAGAAACATGCCAAACCTTGGAGGAATATCTGCTACCACCACATCCATCAAAACATTCTTCATAGGAAGCTGATCCAAACTCACAACTAATTCTTTGATGAGCCCTATACACCTTACTCTGCTGGAATCGAATGAATAGAGATCATGATATTTCCGGGTGATGTCCAGACCAAGCTTATCCATGATAGCCTTGGGCATGAGATTGTGAGAAGCTCCGGAATCGAACATGGCATTGTGTAACACAAAATCATGCAATCGTAAACTGATGTAGAAGGGTGGCACATCATTATCGAGAGACTCACCATTCGTTGCTGGTCCAAAAATAATTTCAGGCTGATCATCTTCTACATTTACCATGTCGGACATTGGGTCCAAATTCAACATTTTAGAAATTTGTCCTCTATAATTGTTGTTCTTCATTATTTCAGTCAAGGGGATGGATACCTTTAACATAGAAATCTCATTCTCTAGGCTAAAAGCGGGAGTTCTTTCTACCTCTTTGACTGGGATCTCTTTCCTTTCCTTCTCTTTTGATGTGGCTGGTTGCTGTGATTGTTCTGCTGATTTTGATTTGCTGCTCTCCAGACCAACCGCCTCCTTTCCTTTTCTTTGTGTAGCTGATGAATCATTTTTTGTTGTTTCACCCTCCTTCTTTTTTTGAATTGGTTTGGCTAGCACATCTCTGTTTCTAAGAGAATATCACTGCTGTTGTGCGGACAGAGCATTCATATACCCCCTTTGATATTCTTCTGATTCTTCTTCCAACACGGTGTCGCTAGCTAGAATAAAATCAGTGTCTTGGTGTGTAGCTGAATTCACTGCACATTCTTCCTCTTTGGTAATGTAAGTAGGAAGCTCATATGGAGTAAAGAGATGGTTTTCTTCACCTATTACATTCCTGTCCTCTTCTAACTCCGGTCCATGCACAAAATTCTACTGCAAAGGTGTTTGTATCGGTTGTTGTGCTGTCTGCTCTTGAGTTCGCTGATCTCTTTGTCTTATCCTATATTGTGGCTGTTGTTGGCCACGAAAGTTAGGATTCCTAACTTGTGGCTTTGGCTTGTCAAGTTTTACCCTTTCAAGCATCTTCTCTACCTTTTTGAGAAGCTGATCCATTGAAGAAGATTCTTCTTTCACAGTGGTTTTCTTCTCTACTTTCGCTCTTGCTCTTTTGGACAGTAGATTTGCCTCAACGCTAACCGCAATTTTCTGCATGTCTTCCATTGTAGCCGGTTCTCTCTCTCTTAATTGGTATGCCATGTCAGCATCAAAACCATCTGGAAACTTCATCATCGCTAGTCCCACAGGTGGCTTTAGATGGTCTGGAATTTCGTTGTAGACTGCATTAAACCTAACACAATAATCTTGGACCGACTCACCGACATTCTGTTTGATTTGCTCGTATTCGGCCAGAATTTGAAGGGGATTATTTTTCACTTCCCATTGGTTCAAAAAGTGTCTTTGTAGTTCAGCCAAGGTAGTGATACTTGTAGCCGTCAAACCTCTGAACCATTTCCTCACATCACCTGCAAATGTTTGTACAAAGAGCCTCATTGCCACGTTCTCCGCATCGATCTCATGAAGTTCATAGAAGTCTGCCATTTTGTCTACATGTTGCTGACCAGTAATGCTGTTAGGAGTACCATCAAAAAATGGGATTTTACTTTGATAATCATTTGGCATGTCATCTAGGACTTGGGCTAGAACAAGGGGTGCGAAACAGGCATCCATCATTCTCGGTGGATTTGGCCTTGGAGGTGTTGGAGGAGTGTGCACAGTTTGCAAGGGGCTTGCAATTGGAGTTTGGGGGTGTGTTGCAATGTAATTATCAATTAATCTATTGGCTCTTTCTGTTTCAAGGTCTACAAGAAATTGCGGATTGGGGACGGTATAATCAATAGCCCTTTCGGATTTAGACTCAAACAAAGATATTTCAAATCGTTCATCAACCTCAAGCTCTTCAAGATACTCAAAAATGTCGGGACATGAATGGGATTTGAACATGGGAGTTATGGTGCTATATTGACGAAGGAGTCTTGGGATCAAATTGGGATTTTCGTAAATATGAGGAGGGTCCGGGTCTGGATTTTCTCTGGTATATTTTCTCGAAGCCAACGTGCTATTGAGAGAAATTACGGGACACAACCAACTTACTCAGCCTTTCCAATCCTAAGCTCATCATCCGGAAGCCTAGAATTATTATGAAACAAGGGAATTTGATTTTCAACTTTTTCCCAGTGTGGTCGCCACTATGTTAGCACCTAAATCTGCCTCAGGCTCAAGGAAGGCAAAAATTAGGGTAACCAAAAACCACGCTCAGTCTGGTAGCTAGCCCTACCAGAGCAGGAGAGGGCTCTCTCCGAGTCACGCTCAGTGAATAGATGATCGAAAACGGTCTGAGATGTCTTACAATGCAATATTTACCTTAGGCTAGTAAGTGAATAGGGATTCGGGAAACGATTTTATGAATTTCCGAGCTTCTGGGATGTTATGGGACCTGCGCTCAGCAAAGAACAAAGAATTGAATATGAAGGCACAGATTATTCCGTGAGGCAAGGTAGGCGGAAAATGTAACAATTAAGTTTGAGGTACTATGGCATGAATAGATTGCTGAAGAAAGTGAAAAGGGTATAGTGACATGAATCCTTTTAAACAGAAGAATAACACCGGAACATGAAATTTTCCCACAGGCAGAGCAATAAAAATTGGATTCTACCTAATCTCACTCAGAAAATTTCAATGGAAATGAGCATGAAATGAATTATGAAACATAACTAAATACATATGAACACATAAGAAATACATTTGCTACACTCACAACCACAAGAATCTCATGAAACAAAGCTGCTGCCTTTCATTAATTCTTTGTCAAAAATACACAGTGCAGAAATAGAGTTTCTTTCCCACAGTCTCCCAGAAGTTACAAGCCAGCCAACCCTTTGCAAATAACTTGCATACAATATATAGAATGTGTGAGGAAGAGATAGAATGCCAAGGGGTTGGGGAGTTACTCGAATCATTGCGAAATGGAGATGGAGAGCCAACCATCAGCTTGGAGAAGTCGCGAAACGGGAGCAAATTGGCAGTTTTTTCCTCTGTGCGCCGTGCCAAATTCTCTGTGCATCGCACTACTTTGGGCCCTATTTTGAGGCACTTTCAGGTGTCCAAAATGTGCCCAAGTGGGCTTGCTGGAAAGCCTGTCCTGTCTACTTCCTAACCCAACTAGAATTTTCAAATTTGGTGCTCATTTGCCCCTCCAAATCTTCATTCTCCCAAGACTTCTTTTTGTGTACGCAGAGAGGCCACCTTTGGGTGTTTTTTGACCTTTAGGAGACCCAGACCTTGCCCAAATCTCTTGCCCAGACACGAGTAGTTGTAATTTTCGATGTTGAATCCAAATATGCAAGCCGTTTCTTCATTGGATCCCTAAAATTTTAGCGTCGCGCCAGTGGCGCGGCGCACAGGGAGAAAATCCCTGTTTTTTGCCCAAAAAATTTCTCTGTGACCAAAATTTGCCCAAATTTTTTGAAATATGGGCTGGATGTTCCCTATGAAGTTCTATGCTGTTCCAAGGAAGCCTCAACCAAGATTCGAAGCCGATCTTGCTCCTTTGCCTCCTTTGCCTCTTTTGTCGCTTTGCTCAATTTTGCCTTTAGGCTCTTGATTCTTGCTTTGGAGCTCATGTTTCAGGCCATGTAGTGGTGAGTCATGCGCCTCAGCATGTCTTTCTCCATGTTAGCCTTATCCAACCACTGCTCCAAGTGAACTTTCACTTTCTCTAACACATATTCCCGGTCCTCGTCTCTTTGCTCCATAGGTCTGCTTTGTGCTGCCATGATGTGTTGCCAGTTTTCCTTGATCATTTGCAACTCTATCTCAACTAGCCGATCCTCAAGTTGCTTGTTCCTTTGCTCCAGATACTTCACGTTCCACTTGGCCCTCTCCAAGTCTAGGGATAAGTTCTCAATCACTGATTGCTGCTCCTGAATGATCTCTCCCAGCTCAGCATTTGTAGGTTCTGCATCTGTCTCATCATCCTGGAGGAGAATGAATTATGTCTTTCGTTCACCTGATGGCTCACCTGAAGGCCCCTCATCATGCACTGGCTCCTTACCTCTACCCTGCTCCTATGATGCCGATGTCGGAAGCGAGGCCCCTTCCACCCCGGGTGGAGATAACACTCGCTTTGCTGCTGCAAATAAGGGTCTACTGCCTTTCTGATAGGTGATATATACTGGCATAGTGACAGTCTCATGTCATTCATACTGATGAGATGGCCCCCCCACCTCATGCTCTACCTCTGAAACCACTTGTGGGGCACTGAAGAAGTCACCAGAGATGAAGTCCTCCCAAGAAATACCTTGCAATCCCAACTGATGGTCCACCAAAATCCGGATAAGAGCAAAGTGATAAACGCTGTTGAGCTACTGTCGAGGGGTCTTGTGCTGAATGAAATTCTTCATCCTCTCTATGTTCCCGCAGATGAAAAATGGAAGGCTCATCATCCGCACCCTGGTGAAGTGCATGAGAAACCTGATGTGATAGGCCTAAAGGCGAGAAAACCTCCCCTCGCAATTGAAATACTTCATGATCAATCTCATGAGTGGGGCATACTCATCCCTAAAAAATCTGAATGGAAAAACTCTGGTGAGCTGGCTCAAACAGTTGTCCTTGATGTAAGGCTCATAATGATGCCTCTCCACCTTCTTTTTCTTATGCCACTATTCCCCAATGTTCGGTATTCCTGTTGCCACTGATATGGTTTCCTGTTTCAATGTGAAAGTGACCCCAGCCAGGACAGATTGACCTCCCTATAGATGAAGTGCAAAAAGACGGGCCAACTCATGATGGACTCTGACATTTGCCACCCTTTGACAAAATTCATAACATGCCAAGTGCTGAAAACAAGACATGGCAAGATGGCATGCCTGCATCTCAGTGAGGGTGCTTGGCTCATCTCTAAGATGTCTGCCACTCCGGTGATGTCTCCTATGGGTCCTCTCTCCTGAAGATGTGTCACTGTGGGTCCCCTCCTCATACTCTGATGAAACTTCTGATGCCATTGCTACTGTTTGTACCCTGAGTTTTATGCTGCCCTCTGAATCCAATGGAACTGGTAGATGCTCTGAAAATCTGTCACCAAGGGGACAATAAAACAAGGGGTATTAGGAGAGGAATGATGAAATGGGAATAGGGGCTAAAGGGAGAGATTTATCAGGGATTTGGGAGTGTTTTGGGTATAGTATTGATGGGGTAGGGTTTGAATTTATTTTATTAGGGTTTGGGTTTTTTGAGTCATAGGAGGAGGGGGAAAAAGGAATATGGTTTTAGTGGTGTTAGGGTAATGATAAGGGGAAAATAATACAAGGAAAATAGTGATAGGGGTAGGGTAGGAGAATACCCTGGCAGCGCTGTCACTGTAGCGAAACCCTAGGACCATGTTTTCTTTATGTCTTCTTTTGTTGGCTTTATCAAAACTTTTGCATTTGATTCATACTCCTAAACCATCCTACTCTTTCCAAGTTTAATGCAAGAGTATATGTAGGTTGCCTATATTTTCAAATTTGATGAGCATCCAAAGTTTTTAGGCAAATTTATTGTTTTTTGGGCTTCATATCTCTATGTGCCACGCACACTACCTAGTGCGCTGCGCCAGTGGCACTTTTACACTGTGGTCGAGCTCCCAGTGCGCCGCGCGCTCTGAGTGCGCCGCGCCTCCTCGTGTGTGCGCCGTGCGCTGCCAAAGTTTCCCTGACTTGCTAGGAAGAAGAGGGGGAGGGTTTTAGTGGTGGATTTAGGGTGGGTTTCTTAGGAAAAATGTTGAAAGGGAGATGAGAAAGATGAGGGGTGAGGGGCCAAATGGAGTGAAGTGAAACCTTGGTGGCATCGTCATAATCTTGCAACCTCATCTATCGTTTTTCTTGATGATTTTTTCGTGGTCGACCTTGTGCTTTTGGGGTACCATTTAAACGTCTTATGCACACCAAATCATTGACAAATTTGAGAGAGAAGAGGTGTCAACAGGGCCTACCTCTTGATTTGCTAGCCTTCACTAAGATTTGAAATGATTTGCAATGTTTTTATGCGCCTGGCTGTGTGCGTCGCGCGCCAAGCCTAATGCGCCGCGTGCTGGGTGTGTGTCGCGCCCTTGAAAATTTCCCACTGCGGGCTTGCGTGTGTACCATGCCCTCTGTGTGTGCCGCGCTCCTTGGTGTATGCACCGTGCTCCTTGAAAATTTCCCACTGCGGGCTGGCTGCGTGTGCGCCGCGCTCCTTGAAAACCAGCTCCACTCACTCAAACTCTCTAATTTTCGCTCTCTTACCTTTGCAATATCTCTCCCAAGCTTGCAATAGCACAATGGCTTTGATTTGGGCAAAACATGTATTTATAGCCTTGGAGGAGATGGGTTTGATTTTTGCCTCTTTGAAAACCCCCTTTTCTAATTTTGAGTTTTGCACTTTTTCATTGACCTTTAGACACACTGATTTTCACTTTCCCTTTGACATTTTGGCTCAAATGATGAAATTTTAGGCACCTTTTTGCAGGGACTATACGACAGAACATTGGGCCATGTAAATCATAACTACATCTGAAGAGCCAACTGGTGATTTTTTGAAATTTTTTTGTCATAATTGACCTTGTTTGACTTTTCTTCAAAACAGAGTTTTGAAGAAGAGTCGAAGTCTCTTTAGGTGATGATGAAGCTTTCTGAACCATAGATGTGTAAGGCCTCCCTTTGGCCTGCATGGCTTGTTCTGGACATGTTTTCAAAGACAAAATTGATGATTTCCTAGACCCAATCATAAAAAATGACTTTGTCCTGTAAAGGACCAGACCTGGACTGTCATGAGCTTCGGTGATTATGGACCAAGACCTGAGCCAGCAGGAGTCAGACATGAGGGAAAATGACTAGCATGAATTTCTCCGTCAGATCATGGCATGTCCCTAGCGAAATGCACTTGGGTAAATGGAGTGGGACACCTAAAATTGAAATGCACAAAGAGTTTTGATCTCTGACAGAGGGTTGACTAGACCGACTCTAACAGATGTGTGAATGGATATTAAATGATTGAATTACGTGAAAATTGTGTATTCTGTAATAGAGGTTGCAGGCAGAGTTTTGTAGAACTACGTAGAGGAGAGAATGATTCAGAGGAATCATAATGCGTCTTTGAATCCAATTGGAGATTTAGAGTGGAGCTTTGGAGAGGTAGCGAAGTGAGAATTCGCAGAGGAGTTAAGCTTAGAGGAAGTTGAGCAGCGGAAGCGAAAGGTCGAAACCCTGAAGAAAAACCCGAACCCACAGGAAAAACACTGAGGAATGAATTAAAGTCAAGGCAAAGGGACGAATGAAGAGGTGAGTCATCGATACATAGGAACCGTTGGATCTCAAAGATCAACGACGTAGGCGACAAAGAATGAGAACCATCGATCTCATAGATCAATGGTCATTGCACGGTGAAAGAGCGTGAAAGATAGTCAGTGAAAAGGTGGATTTATATACAGAAGTGGTATTTTGGGCGAGGTCTAAATGGTAAGTGGTATGGAAGGGTGAGTGCCTGATTCCACTCACCATTCGACATGTAGCACAAAGGTGGTGAGGGGAAACCGCTTTATCGGGTGGTTAATCCCCGTGCTCGTTGTCTACCCGAAACCAATATTAATCATCGGATATGATGGAGGAAGATCGACGGTGAAGGATCGCCATTCTGTTTTGTTGATCAGTTGAAAGTCCAACCGTCGGATTGAGTCTAGATCGACGGTCATAATTTGATCGTTGATCATAGTTTGAATGGAGAGTAGAATGGAAGGGCGATGGATGAGTGCAGATGCGATATGGTTATAAGCGCAGTTTTATATGATTTGAAATCCAAAAGGAAGGTTAATTGCATATTGAATGTGGAGGAGGTGTGTGTTAATGTGACTGCGGAGAGCCCCAACTGCGATCAACGATAAAGGGGAAACATTGGAAACTATGCAAGGCTTTAAAAAAGGCAGAAAGGTAAGTTATGCATGTTTATGTGTATTTCTATTTATAATAGAAATAAAGCACCGATAGGGGCTTTTATGGGTTAAGTCTGCATTAAACAAGGTTTAAAGAGGGGTTTGTTATATATATGTGGCAACAGTGTTATGAAGGCCCAATGTGCGGCTTATGGGTTTAAACTAAGGTTTTTAAGGGTGGATAGAGTTTTGATAGAAAGAAATGAAATATTGGGCTATTGTAATGAATAGTCCCATTGAGCTAATAAGGGGGCCTTAACCATTGATGGTTGAAGATTTTGACTCCTTAGAGAGTTAATTTCCTGGAACTGATGTTCTTATGCATTGTATATGCATATTGTGGGTAATTGAAACAATTGGTGTTAACCGAGCCACACTTTAGTTTCCTGGAAAATTGAGCTAACTCCTGATCAAATTTGCAGCTAGCACAATATTGATGATATTTGTTCTCTTTGGCCTTCTTGGACACCTTTAACACTACCAACTTGGGTTCAAAATTCTCTTTTCCTACTCCCAACTCATAGGCTGTGAGAGTACCAAGCAATTGATCCATCGTGAGATTCTTTAAATCATCCATCTCTTCAATGACAAAGACTTTGACATTAAATCTCATGGGTAGAGATGTTAGGTCCATATAATACTAGTGTATCCCCATTATTTCTATTGTCAATGTAGCCCCCTATTACTATTTTTCCCCACCATAGAAGCCTACTATTGTTATTATTGTGCCCTTACATTATTATTTTTATGTAGGCTCTGATTATATTGTGACCCCTTAGACTCCTATATATACCAAGGAGGTCTTATCATTTATATCATCCAAGAATTGTTAATTTATGTAATGTAAAGTAGGTTTCCCCCTCAAAGAGGATAATTTTAAGTCACTTATCTATATTTTCTTCTGATTTGTGAGCAAGTTCCATAACATTTGGTATTAGAGCTTTGGATTCTGGGTTTTGCTTCTTCAAATAAGCCATTTTGGAATTTTCGCTATAATTTTTTTTTTATGAGGCTTCAGAAGCTAAAATTATACTCACGTGGAGACAAAATATTGATGAATGTTTTTTATAAATTTTAGATCTTGGTTCGCTATATTTTCAGAGATATGATCCGGGGATGTTATGGTTTTTGCAGGATCCTGAATTCCATCTCAAACATGCGACCTAAGGAAAACTATTATCACTTTCTATCCAAGCATCGGATTTGAATTTCTTAAAAAGTGACTGAACGTGTATGGACTGTAGTTTTTTGTGCATAATATTTAGGGCTGAAGGTCGAAACTGTGATACATGTTACTATCTTTAAGTTCACTCTACTGAACTAGTCTATAATCAGGTCATCCTGGGAGATTGGGAATAACTCTTCCTTGAAGAATCTAATCTTAGTCTAACTTATGGGGTTGATAATAATAATAATAGTTATACCACAGGGCCAAATTTAAGACCTTGGAGAGCCGAAATGATAGAGATACAAAAATTTCAAAATCAATCTCCCAAAAATAAGTGAAATTGTGTGTATTTTTTATAAATTGCATAACTTTTGTTTGAAAAATTAGTTTGAAGCGATTCAAAGGACATAGTGAAGAATATATATCATTATTTAAAATATTCCTTGTAAAAAAAATGGATACACACAGTAAGAAACTAGAAATATCTAATATGACGCATGAAGAAGAGGAAGAAATGCATCTTGATATATCAAATTACGAGATCAAGTACAACAAATTTCACTCTCACAAAGAGTAACCAAAAATGAATTTGAAGTTATGATAAATGTTAAGAAGGATGATTTAAAAGGGAACATGAATGGTTGTTGTCTTGGGGGGTCCTGACCCAGGTTCGGAGTTAGTTGCGCCAACCAACAAATCCCTACACTACTGGCCCTCTCGACAACAACTCGTGTAGCACAGGTTGCAGTCTCACCCGAAGAGTATGGGGGGATGCAAGAACCAAGTTTCTACATCCAAAGATGAGTGTGATGTATTTTAGCGCCTTAGATTTGCCTTTATCCAGATCGATAAGCCCTTAAGGTTCGGTACTGCTACTTTGTTAAAACAGCCTTCAAACCTTCGCGAAGGTCTACGATTGGATTTTGTGACCCTTATTAGTTTATTTATCCACTTATGTGCATCAAAGAACAATCCTAGATTAGTGTTCGCGCAGATCTACTTAAGTTATTTAGAAAACATAACAGAATTCATCACAGTCTTCATGAAAGTACTTAACATGTATTGTGTACATTATCTAACAGCTATCCAATAGAATCGTGCATCATTATATCAATATTTCATAAACACATTAATTGTCCACAGCATATATCATAAACATAAGTAAACAAAAATAAAAATATATACACAATATTTCTTTGGTAAGCTTCTTTATTGATATTCAGTTGAACTTTACAGGCTCAAAGCTACCTTGTGCACTCAGTTACATGGCTTTGCGCACTCAGCTGCAGACTCTACCTAGGCCTCTATGCACTCAGCTATAGAGCCTTTCTCTCCTATCTAACCCACTCTCTGCGCTATCCCTTTTCTCTTACTGACCCATTACATCCAAGATTATTCCTTAGACTCTCAAAGACACACCTATTTATAGCATTTTACATACAATCCCATGGTCCGCGGACCATGGGTGGGTCTTAAAGCTAACTCAAACTTTACATAAACAAGGGGCTAAACCCCTTTAACTCCTAACCATCTACATGATCCACATCCAAAAATCATGGAGAATTTACCTTTGTTACAAAATATACGTCAAAACTTGGGTTATTTTAACCCGAAAACTGACCCAGGGGACCCCATCCCAACAGGCCCCAACACAAAGATCATGACTATCCCTCTAGTCACTCAGCTAGCACTGCAATATTGTTGCAAATATCCCCCAACTCCACTTGAACTACTACAACCTATGTAGTGCTCTGAGTGGCTACCTGCTTGACCTCCTCAACTAGCTTCTCTGTATTTGTTCCTTCTGCGGCCAACCTCATTGTCTACTGTGTCTGTTGCAAGCCCGTTAGCTTCTGCTGAACCACCATTGGATTTACCCAATGAAATTCTTCAACCGGTTCTATGATGCCTTCTTCTAGCATCTTATCCAACTCCTGGCGAACCTTTTCCTTATATTTAGGATTAAGGCGATACGACCTCTATTTAACAATTTCACATCTAGCTTTAGAGTGATTTTCATAACACCCAAGTATCCTACTATGCCCTTCAAATCTAAAAACTTGGTAGGAAACAGGTCCTGATATTCACAGAGTAACTCAACAACTTTATCCATAGTAGTGTCATCCTAATAATCCCCAATTTTTGCAAACTTCGGTTTTGCTTCAGTCCCAATGTTTACTTTCTTTGTTTTCAATGGCGCAATGATGTTCAGGTTATCAATTCACGGGCCCTTGACTTCGCGATGCCCTTCTGCCTCTAGAATATTGATATTTCTTGGATCTTCATCCTCTTCCTCAGCGGTCATATTATAACATTCTAGTGCATGGCATATTTGGGTGCTCCAATCTGGTTGGACCCATTCCAAAGGTTCTTGCAGCACTCTAAATATAACTGCTTAATCTCATGTAGAGCTTAATCAATGCTCGTGAAGCCAACTTCAAAAATGAAGGCTAATAAGAATCCTTCTCTCAATATATCCCACTTTGCGGTGCCATGTCAGAGCTCTATTTCCAAGTACTAGTTCATGGGGATTGTGTCCAACGTATGGAAGAATAAGTGTACCCACTCTAGCTGTGGATCTGTTCCATAAGCTTTAGTCCACTTCACTAGGTGATCGCGCGGATCATCCCTCTCATCATATTTATTAGTAAATCAAGTGTTAGGTCATCCAACCGCAACCTCATCATCCTTCTATAATCCCGCCATTCACCAAAGTTATCCTTGTGCGTACCCCACCATCGTGTGGGCATAGCACACAGTGCCAAATTGAATGCTTGGAAGCAGTCATGCTCGGGGACTTCATGCTAAAACACATCCAAAAACTTATCCACGTTAGTTAAGCCATCATAATAAGGTAAATTCCTTACCTCCGATGAAACGTAGCGTAGCGATTTAGTCATCATGTTGCAGCGTAGTGTAGATACTTCATGCAAATGATTCTGCCAGTGCTCCAACTCTTCATCTGAATCAGAGGTACAGGAACTCTCTCGGTCCCACGCAATTTGTCCATTTGCCATTGGATTGATCCAGTCCTAGTCTCGCACTATTATTTGTAGATCTAATGACCTCATTCATGTCGATAGCCTAGTCGATTCCTGGGATTGCGAGGTATGGATTACTGTCATCAACGATCTCTATCACTTCAAAGTCAGCCATTACGCTCGCACCTTTTATATCAACTGTTACCCCATATAGTCATCCCATAGGAATGATCTTCTGTTGGTTTTCCATTCTGAGCTAGATCGAAGACCACTGTAGCACAGGTCTCCCCATTCTTTCCCATGTTTGTTTTGGCAAAACGTTCGCATCGGACTCCAAATCCAAGATGACCTCGTCCATATCATAATCTCCTATTTGCGCGGTGAGCCTCATCTCGCACCCCGTTCTAGCCTTGTGTTTGCCAATTTTTATAACTACATAGTTGGTGAGCACTAGTATTGCAGCAATAATGCTGCAACTCCTGGGCTGCCTACTTTACTCTTATCAACCTGGTAGTTCGTAACAAACTTGGAAGCATCGGTGCTATATGCACAAGTACTAGTTCTTACTGTAGGTTGTCACTTGGTCAGTCGGTGCAAGATCACTAGGAGCTCAAGCCAACTTCTATGGATTCCAGAAGAAGCTCTATATGTGATGAAAGGAGAGAAATATTATGCTACAGAGGCTACTCTAACTGCAGAAAGGAGAAAGACTGAAATGTAAAGCAAATCTAGTAAACCCTAATTAACCAACTAATCCTACTTTTGCAAAAATCACTATGAAAACCATGAAAGGAATGCCATTACCTACTCAAGGAAGTAAAAAACATCTAACTAATCTATTTCTGGAAGTAAATAATAAAAAAACATCTTTTTGGATTTTTATGTATTTTTATGTGAATTTGACATGCATGTAATTTATTGTGTGTGAATGTGGCAGCGGATAGGTGGCGTTGGAGGGTGGCTTTGGGACTTGAGAGGATGTAGGATGGTGTGGATGGGTCCTAGTATGTCCCAGGTGGCCTTCTAAAGGCTTTTCCCACACTCGGCCTTCAAAAGAAAGCCTATAGGAAAATCTACAGGAGGATAAAGGAAATCTACAGGAGGACATAGGAAATCTATAGGTGGAAAACAGGGCCACTATAGGAGGCCTACAGGAGGAGGCCGAGAGCAGTTTTCACTATTTTGAGGGTGTGAGAGTGGGTGGAAAAGGTGGATGAAGGTTGGAATGAGGTGTTAGGGTGCCTAAGGTCTACCATGAATCACCGGGAGAGAGGAAGATGATTGGGTTTGCTCAAGGAGAGAGGAAGAAGTTCTATGGAAAATGCAGGAAACTAAGGCAGAATTGAGGTGAGGTTTGGGCGACCTGTAGGGCATGGATCAGATGGAGGATGTGATGTGTTATCACTCAAGTTGTTCCCCAAAAGTTGTAAGAAAAGGGAATACGACCAAGGTAACCACTAACCAATCTTTTAGATGCAGATTCTAGCCAATCTGCAGCGAGATAGGGCTCTCTCTTTATGATTTAGCTTTGTTTTGGGGTATATTAGGCTAGTTATGAAGTACAAGAATTTTTTTTATTTTTGGATGGTGACATTTAATATAATAGGGGTGCAAAATATGAGAAGTTTAGTCCATTGGGTTAATGGAGTTTACGAAGATAAACTGCTGGATGTGGTTTCTTTGACAGAGGGAGGAACTACAGAGCAAGGTAATCAACCATGAAACAAATTGTAAGCTGGAATCAGGTGAAATGGGGTCAGGGGATGAAGGGAAACTAAGAATCCTTCATCATGCTAACAGAGGGAAAGTGGATGAATATTACCAGGGAGCAGTTAATAATTCCTTAGTTATATTCAAGGTGTAAGAACCAGGGAAACAGGAGCAGTTAAGAATTCCTGCTTATGCTAATTCTGAAGAAAACATTTAAGAATAACAGGGATTGAACGCAGAGTACAGTTAAGTAAGTTCTAAGTTATTCTTCTTCCCTGTAATTTAGAATATGATATATAAATTATATATAAAACACAGAAATAGTAAAACATGAGTTAAAAAGACTTATTGATCCATGAAATAATTCAAGAATTCTGCAACATAGTCTTCTGCCATCAATTCCACAACCAGAGAGTTCAGCAACAAAGAATTCTAGCAACCTTTTATTCAGAAGAGTTCTCAAAGTTACAGTGCAGTTCCAGAATGGTATCACCAACCCATAATACTTAGCTTGGGGAGGTATTTGTACAAAAATGTTTACAAAATATCTCAAAGAGATAATATCTAGCAATAAATTCTTCTACCTACTCTACAAGAGAAGTAAATGATTTTGGGAACAGGAAGAAATAAATGCAGAAGTGAATGCTACTGTGCTGGCCGCTCAGTTGGTAAGGTGTGTTGACTGTTTGCTCAGTGAGTCGTGTTGAGATTGCAACAAGATGATGGAGCTTAGTGAAAAGAGTCGCCTTCACTAAGTGGGCCCGCAGGCAAATTATGGTGCAAGTTCTATTTTTGGATCACAGAAGGGATGATCACAGTGGGAGTGACCACAGCAGGGATGATCACAACAGGAGTGATCACAGCAGGAGTGATCAAAGTCTATTTTTAGACTGGCTGTCAAAAATAGAAAAGTCAAATATTATTGTCTCATAATAATATTTGGATTATAAACTTTATCTTATTCTCTTGGAGCACTTCAGTTTGAGCTACAGATGTGGCACATGCAGTTGTCAGAAGGAAGTATGCTTTCTTTGTGGGTCAGTTGAGTTGTTGCATGCATGAATTCAGTTAGAACTCAATCAGTTGAGTTTGGTGGAGTTGATTGTGGAGTTGATGGAGTTGTGTTCAGTTTGACTTGGTTAAAATAGTTGTAATTAGTCTAACTGCAAATAGACTAATGATGAGTTGTTAAACTAATTATTAACTCATAATGCAACTATAGAATACATCAGTTAACTCAGTTGCATGTCAGTGCATGTTCAATTCAACAGGGACAAGTGTTAGAGGATCATATTGCTATCAGTTGTGACTATAGTTGTGCATGAGGATTTGCACAATCAAGGGATTGAGTATGCCAATGAGTATTGCCCAGTATATGCCCAGTATTATAGCCTCTGCTCATGTCTTTTCCTAGGGTGAGTGATTCTTTGGAGGTAAATACGAGTTTGGTTAATCCATTCTCATTCATTCTTGAGAAGGTATTGAGCAGTGGAGGCAGGCAAGCAGTGGAATAGATTTGGAGATCAGATTTGAGCTGTATTGTGTGTAACAGGTGGAGCTAGTAGTGGATTGCTTGTGATAAGAATTGTACTTTGTAATGTTACATGTTCTCAATCATTAATATACAGATAGTGTGGGGTTTTCAGCTGTAAGCTTTCCCCGGGTTACATACTATGTTAATGTGTGCATGCTCTTGATGTTTTATTGTTATTGATGTTGCTAAATTGATGATCAACGTAGAGGAGCTTATGTATTGTGTATGTATTCCGCAATAGTACATGATCAGGATAATCTCCATTGAATATGTGTTTATTATTCAAAATTTCTACATGGTATCGGAGCTGTTGATCATCAGATCTACTATTCAAGAAGTGTTTACATTCTATTTCTTCAGGCAGAGTCTGTAATCAGGCCAAGTAGCCTCTGGATTCATCCTTCCTTTGGAAGGTGAGATATCCGGTGAATGCCCATACAGTCAATCTCTGTACGAGAAATATTTTGTTCTCAAGAATCTTAGATCCGAGGCAATTGAGTTTGGAGCTGGTGGAATTCGAATTTGCAGCAGTGTTTTCTTGGTGGCAACGCAGCAATGTCTTTCAACAGATTGCGATTGGAGTATGCTCTTGAGGGCAGCTCAAACTATATTGCATGCAAGGACAGGGTGGAGGCAGTATTGGATGATAACGGGCTAAAGGAGTTCATAGAGACAGATGTCCCAAAGCCTACTGATGCTACTCAAGCTGATGCTTGGCAAAAGAAGACCGCAAAATGTCGAAGGATTTTGTTGGAGGGCGTGAAGGATCACATTGTGTCAAACCTGCATGGAAAGTCTTCTCCATATCTGATGTGGAAGGCTTTAACAGATCTATTCCAAAGCAAGAGTGATTAGAGGAAGCTGGCACTCAAAGATAAACTCAGAAACATCAAATGCGAGAAGGGTGACAGTATGCCCAAGTATCTCATGAAGTTCACTCAGTGTCGAGATGAGCTGGGAAGTGTGGGGGTTACTGTTGATGATGAGGACTTGGTGAGCTTGGATCTCCTTGGTCTTTCAAAGAGTTGGCATTCCTATCAGGACTCTGTCAATGGTCAGGAGAAATTGCCAGGATGGGAAAGACTGTGGTCAGATCTTGTGCAGGAGGAGATCAGGCGGAGTACCAGGGACGGATCTTCATTAAAGGGAACTGATGAAGAAAATTGCGCTTTGGCTGCGAAAGCAAAGAAAGGGAAGAGCAAGAAAGCTTCTCAGTCTGGTGCGAAAGGCAAGAAGTAGGACCTGTCCAAGGTGAAGTTTTTTCACTGTCACCAACATGGACACTATGCCACTAATTGTCCGTAGATGAAGAAGAACAAGCAGGTTGCTGGATCTGCAGCAGGAGAGGCTCTAGCCTCGCAGTTTGAGCTTGATTTTCATTGATCGCATGCTTGGTTTCAAGTGCGATGGGATCAGTGTGGTTCTTGGACAGTGGTGCGTCTTTTCACATGACGGGAGATTGAGATTTGTTTTTTGATCTGGAGGACAAAGATCTTGGAGCGCACATTTAGATGGGCGATGATGGTAGATACAGTGCGACCGATATCGGTACCATTTCCTTTGAGAGGGAGTCTGGTAAACCCTTCGTATTGAAGGAAGTCATGCATGTTCCAGGATTGAATAAGAATCTTATCTCTGTGGCGATGTTAGAAGACAAGGGGTATGATGTTGTTTTCAGCAAGGGAAAAGATTTCTTGCGTAGCAAGACAACTGGTGAGACCCGGAAGATAGGGGTTCGAGTGAGGAACCTTTATCAGTTGCATGTAGATGTATGCGCAGCAATGGCAGGCAAGGCAGAAGGATTGGTGAGCCGGGATGATGGCGAGTTGTGGCATAGGAGATTGGGTCACCTTCACCATGGAGCCTTGAAGATACTGCAACAGATCACTACAGGGCTTCCTAAAGGCACTCTTGCGCAGTCAGATCAGTCCAAGGGGTGTAATTTGGGGAAGTTTGTGAAAGCCACCTTTCACGATAAGGATAGTCACGCCATGACGATCCTTGAGAGAATTAACACAGACGTGTGTGGACCTTTCTCAGTTGCTTCGACAACAAAAAACAGTTATTATGTGATTTTTGTTGATGATTTCTCTCGTAAGTGCTGGATCTTCTTCATGCGGAAGAAGAGCGAGACATATTCAAAGTTCTGTGAATTAAAAGAACTGATCGAGGAGTCAAGGAAGAAGGTGAAGGCTCTTAGGGGCGATAATGGTGGTGAATACATCTTGGACGAGTTCAAGGATTTCTGCAAGGCAGAAGGGATTCGAAGAGAGCTCATAGTTCCCCATAACCCATAACAGAACGGGGTAGCTGAGCGGAAGAACATAACGATTGTGGGTGCTGCACGGGAAATGTTGCATGATCAGGGCCTACCCCTTCACTTGTGGGCGAAAGCATGCAATACAACAGTTTATGTGCAGAACCGTTGTCCTCATAGGATACTTGGCATGAGTACACCCGAGGAGGCTTATTCTAGTAAGAAGCTTGATCTTTCTCATTTGAGGATTTTTGGTGCTAACATTTACATGCATGTGACGAAGGATGCCAGGAAGAAGTTGGAGCTGACCGCAGATGTTGGGATATTTGTGGGGTACACTGATATGCCCCACAACTATCATGTGTATTTTCCAGATAGTGGTAAAACTGTTGTGCGACGGGATATAAAATTTCAGGAGGAGAAAGCCATGAAGTGTTTGCTTGAGAGGGAGCTACACTTGCATGCAGATGAGGAGCTAATAGTTCCTAAAGATGAGCTTCAGGATGTGGATCAGCCATAGGACGAGGTTCATGGAGTGGAAGAGACCACTCATGCAGCGCCAACCATCATAGGGTAAAAGCGCTTGACAGAAGCTGAGTGTCTGGCTCAAGATGCAGAGAAAGTTGTAGGACCACCTATAGCCCAACGCAGGTAGAGACAGTCACCTGATCAGTACACTAGATACATGGCTCTTATGAGCAAGTGTGTTGTGACTGAGCCATCCTCTTTCGATGAAGTTGTGGAGGATCTTGCATGGGTAGATGCCATGGTGTTAGAGTATGATTCTATTGTCAGAAACAGTGCATGGGAGATTGTTCCTAGACCGGAAGGGAAATCAGTGGTGGGTTCGAGATGGATCTACAAAGTTAAGCAGGCAGCTGACGAGAGTGTGGAGAAGTACAAGGCAAGATTTGTTGCCCAAGGCTTTTCACAGATAGAGGGGATCGATTATGAGGATACCTTTGCACCTGTCACAAGGTATTCTTCCATACAGATGATTCTTTCTCTCTCAAAGCAAATGGGATGGCATATTCATCAGATGGATGTGAAGACTGAGTTCCTCAACGGAGTCATTAAGGAGGAGGTGTACATTGAGCAGCCCGAAGGCTTTGAGGTCTTCAGCAGCAAGTCGCATGTGTGCCGGCTCAAGAGAGCACTGTAAGGGTTGAAGCAAGCACCACGTTCTTGGTACACACGGATAGATAGCTATTTCACAGGACTTGGATTCTCCAAGAGCGAGGTGGATCCTAACCCATACTAGATTGTGGTGGAGGGTAAGTTTCTTATCATTGTACTGTATGTTGATGATTTGATTCTAACGGGTGATGAGCTGTTGATACTTTCATGCAAGGATGATCTTGCTAAGGAGTTTGAGATGAAGGACTTGGGCCTCCTTCACTATTGCCTAGGATTGGAAATATGGCAGCGCAGTGGTGGACTGTTTGTTTCTCAGGGAAAGTATGCTCGGGATATACTGGAGAAGTTCAACATGCATGGCTGCAAGCCTGTTGATACTCCTCTTCCTGGAGGTTGGAGGAAGGAGGATGCCACTTCGGGAGAAGAAGTGGATGCCACTGTTTATCGACAGTTGGTGGGGTCACTGATGTATTTGGTCAATACACGACCCGATATATGCTATGCAGTTAACCAACCTTCACAAGCTATGGTTAAGCCTACCAAGCTCTTCTGGAAGGCGAGCAAGCATGTATTGCGTTATTTGAGAGGCACATCGGGATATGGATTGTGGTACAGATACGAGGATGAGGTGAAGTTATGTGGCTTCACGGATGCAGATTGGGCAGGGAGTCCAATAGACAGAAAGAGCACATCAGGAGGGGTCTTTAGTATTGGATCGACAACAATTTCTTGGTACAGCAGGAAGCAGAGATCCATGGCACTCAGTTCAGCAGCGGCCGATTATATGGCAGCAAGTTTGGCTGCATGCGAGGCTATATGGATGGGGAAGATCCTGGTTGGTTTGTTCGGTTCTCATTTGGATCCTACTGTGATTTACTGTGATAACCAGAGTTGCATTAAACTCTCAGCTAATCCTGTATTTTATGATAGATCTAAGCATATTGACATCAGGTACCATCATATCAGAGATTGTGTGCAGCGGAGGATCATGTTGCTTTCATACATTCCAACGGAGGATCAGGTTGCTGATATTCTGACGAAGGCTCTCACCAGGAGCAAATTCGAATACCACCGAGGCAGGATAGGGGTTGCTGATAATCCATATCTTGTCGAGAGGGAGTGTTGAGATTGCAACAAGATGATGGAGCTTAGTGAAAAGAGTCGCCTTCACTAAGTGGGCCCGCAGGAAAATTATGGCGCAAGTTCTATTTTTGGATCACAGCAGGGATGATCACAGTGGGAGTGACCACAACAAGGATGATCACAGCAGGAGTGATCACAACAGTAGTGATCAAAGTCTATTTTTAGACTCGCTGTCAAAAATAGAAAAGTCAAATATTATTGTCTCATAATAATATTTGGACTATAAACTTTATCTTATTCTCTTGGAGCACTTCCGTTTGAGCTACAGATGTGGCACATGCAGCTGTCAGAAGGAAGTACGCTTTCTTTGTGGGTCAGTTGAGTTGTTGCATGCATGAATTCAGTTAGAACTCAATCAGTTGAGTTTGGTGGAGTTGATTGTGGAGTTGATGGAGTTGTGTTCAGTTTGACTTGGTTAAACTAGTTGTAATTAGTCTAACTGCAAATAGACTAATGATGAATTGTTAAACTAATTATTAACTCATAATGCAACTATAGAATACATCAGTTAACTCAGTTTCATGTCAGTGCATGTTCAGTTCAACAGGGACAAGTGTTAGAGGATCAGATTGCTATCAGTTGTGACTATAGTTGTGCATGAGGATTTGCACAATCAAGAGATTGAGTATGCCAATGAGTATTGCCCAGTATATGCCCAGTATTATAGCCTCTGCTCACGTCTTTTCCCAGGGTGAGTGATTCTTTGGAGGTAAATACGAGTTTGGTTAATCCATTCTCATTCATTCTTGAGCAGGTATTGAGCAGTGGAGGCAGGCAAGCAGTGGAATAGATTTGGAGATCAGATTTGAGCTGTATTGTGTGTAACAGGTGGGGCTGGTACTGGAGCTTGTGATAAGCATTGTACTTTGTAATGTTACATGTTCTAAATCATTAATATACAGATAGTGTGGGGTTTTCAGCTGTAAGCTTTCCCCGGGTTACATACTGTGTTAATGTGTGCATGCTCTTGATGTTTTATTGTTATTGATGCTGCTAAATTGATGATCAACGTAGAGGAGCTTATGTATTGTGTATGTATTCCGCAATAGTACATGATCAGGATAATCTCCATTGAATATGTGTTTATTATTCAAAATTTCTACAAGTCGGCCGGTGGAAATTTCTGCTGATATTGCGCGCTGCTGTGTCGGATCTCTCAGCTGCATCTGGAACATCTTTAATACGCTGTTTCTCTAGCTTGATTCTCGTCCCTTCCTTTTTTTCACTTTATGGTGCGTGACACGAACTTTTGATTTCCCAAAGATATAAAGAAATAAGAGATAATACTACAGGATCTCTAACATGCTTTGCCACCACTGGTCATCTGGTAATTTGTGTCTACGCATTTTAATTAGAGTTTCATCAGCATCCGTGTACCTGAAGAAAGTAGGTTGGACTGTGAAAATATGTCTCACTTCATGCTCAATAAAAAACAGATTTTCTAAATTGTCATACAGGATCTCTCCAGATGGGAGTGCCTTCTCTCCTTCAGAACTTGATGATGTTGTGACTTGATTATCCACATATGTATTCAACCTGTGAGCATAGTCTGCATGTGTCATCAGTCTATAGTCATTGGTTAATAAACTGGGCAGACCCTTTTCCTCCAAAGCTGTAAACTTCTGTGTGAAAGCATTTATCTCCACTTGCATTTCCTGGCACTTCCTCTCCAGATTTTGCATGAATTTCCTCATGGTCAGAACTATTTTGACAGTTAGAATGGTGCTTGTCCTGTCCTTGATATCTAGTGCTGCCAGCTCTTCCTTGGTGTGAGTGTTCAAAAACTGTATTATCCTATTGGCCTGTTCGGGCATGTGTCCCAATAAATCCCTGGCCTTTTGAATTTCTACTTGAGCTGCTGTCACCAAATCAATCTGCTCATGAATTATCTGTATGGATTTCCATATATCAGTGAGGGATTGACCAATGTTGGCCCACAAAATGCCCCTGATTTCTCCCAGAGGCTTGTCTAAAGAGAGGTCCTTCTCCAATGCCTTTACTTTATTCTCTAATGCTTTTACCTCCCTTGTTTTTTCTGCCATAGTCATTTTAGATTTGTCATAACTTATTTCCAACTTGGCCAATTTCTCTTTAGCATCTTTTAATTCTGATACTTGGAGTCTTATATCCTCCATAGCCTTTATCAATTCTTCAGTGGTCATGGTAGTGCTGTTGCCTGCTGCTGTTGTTGCTGAAGTACTTGGTGCTGTTGATGACGGGACAGTAGGAGGGACTACTGTTGTAACTGTAGGAGGAGTAGTTGTAACTATTGGAGCTATTTGAGATGGCTGGGAGGTCGACACTCCCTTCTTTTCCTGTAATTCTTTCTCCAAAGCCTGCTCTGTTTCACTTAGTCTTTGATTCATTTTTATTAGCAAATCCATCATGTCTTCTTCTGCTTTCTCTTGCACAACCTCTGTGGTTTGTGGATGCATAGTAATTGGCAATTTCATTTGTTTCCTGAGGGCAGCTATGTCATCCTCTTTTTTCTTCATTAGTGCTTTTATTCCCTTAGCATCCTTGGGATCATGTCCCAGCTCAATGATAATTTCTTCCAAGGACTTTATCTTGTTGTCCTTGGCCAAAGAAGATGCATTTTCCAACTCTAGTTGGGCAGATGTGTTGTTCAATGAATTCTGTAAATTTTGAGCTAGTATGGCCTTGTCCGCCAATGTGGAGTAGACCATCTCACTAGTTTTCTTGTGCAACTCAATCTGGTCCATAGGGTGAATGTCTTTGGCAAGAGCTTCTAGATTTGTTCTAATATAATCAGCTGCTGACTGTGGCTACTGGACTGTAAGCTTGAAGTGGCTTAAGATCATCTTTCCTTCCTTAATGTCATATGTTGGCAGGGGTCATTTTGAGAAATTGATCATAAAGCTATAGTCTTATTGGCTCATTCTGCACTTTGATGTCTGTGAATGTTCTTTTAATATCAGTACTTTGCTTGCTTTGTGGCCCTGCTGAGGAAATTTCCACACTATGCTGTCTCCCCAATTGCTGTCCATGAGAGCTGGTGGATGTTTCTACCATTGGGGATGTCTGTGGGCTGGTTTCCCTCTCACTTGTTGGACTTTCTGTGATCTCCTCTATAACTTCCTCTTCAGGTAGATGATCCACTCTCTGCCTCTTTGCTTCTGGTTGCTCTGTTGGCCCACTTACAGGTGTCGCCTCTTCTCGATCCCTTTTTCTACCCTTTTCCTCATTGAGAGGAGTCTGCAATGCTGGTATCTCTGGTGTTTTGGTGTGGGCAGGAGGAATTTCCCATTGGGCTTGCTGCTTTGATGATGTTGGCTAATTTGTCATTTCTTGTTGCTCTGTATGCAGCACTTCTTTGCCTTTAGATGTCCCTGCAGGTGGTGTAGTGCTTTCTTGGGCAGGTTGTTGTGAAGTTGTAGTAGATGATGTGCCCACTCCGGTTTGCTGAGGCAATTTGAAAGAATCCTGTCCAAAAGAGTCCAGGTCAAGAGTCTTTTCAAGATTTTTCATTGCTTGTTCCATCTTTTCTTCCTCAGTAATCTATTCTATCAATGTGCCCTCTACCAACTCATCTTGATTAGCATACTGCTCTAATTCAGGGATCATATAATGATCATAGCCTGATAGCCTATTTTTTATTTTTCTATCACAAATGAATCCATTTGGGTCATAGGGTACCCACCAAAAGCTCCTTTTTAATTTGAGTTGTTCATCCAATATCTTTTCAACATCCTTCCATCCTTCCTTTTTGTTAATGATGAAATGGCCTAATTGGTTTCTCAATTTCAGCTGAGCCTTTTTCTTGGAAGCATAAAAATGAGTCAAATCTGAGCTAATAAATTGCCTGAAGTATTCAAGAGCAAACAGTCTCATAGGCACATATTTTGGTAGTTTATAGGGGCATAGCTCATAGCCATATATCCTGATCTCAGTGCGATTCTGGTAAATGTACCAGTCACCTATTTTATATCTTTTAGAGAGCTGTAAAATTTTCCGCATGTCACCAGAGAGTCTGGGAGGATGAGTTCTCATCAGCAGAGAGGAGACAGGGTATATGAACAAATCAATGAATTCACAGTAAGTGTAAGGAGAATTATGGACTTGATGGAAGACTGAGATCCAAAATATCACAGACCTCCTTTCTCCTTTATTATCCAATTTCCTGATAGGGACCTGAAAACTATCTGTTTGATAATATAAGAACAGATGATATATATATGATGTATACTTGAAGACCCTTTCTCTGTTTAGACTCATGAACTGTTCATGGATTTTGTTGGAAATGAAAGTAGCAAAGTCAAATTTGACAACAGGAGGATGTCCTGGAATAAATATGGACATCGGAGCTAAAATGGTCTCATCAACATACTCACTTGTTTTAAATCCTAGGACATAGGATATCATATCAATAACAAATCTTCCAGCTTCATTGAACCAGACATGGTGAAAAGGAGGTGAATCTCTGGGCTGGCAATCTGGGCTCATGAATATCTTGGCAATCCAGCCTATTTCTGCAGTGGATAATTTAGAGCCTTGGTCCAGCAAATATTTCATGGACAGAGGAGCCAGAGGCTGAGTGGGTTTAAAGTGCAGCATTTCATTTATGGACTCAGGAGTTATATGAAAAAGGACAGTTCCAGATGGAGTCATGACTGCTCTTTGAGTAGGCTCATAGTTGGCACAACACAGGCGGATTATATCTGGGAATACATTTACTGAGGGGAGATAGTATATGGGTAGATTGGATTCCCATATCCCATAGAGATCAGTTTTGTTTAGGTAACTGTTTCTAATTTCACAAAATGCTTGCAGATGGTCTTTGTCACCAATTAAATCTTGTATTTGGAAGTCCCTATCAGCTAAGGGCAACCACTCTAATTCTTTGTGAGGTGCATTGAGGGGAGCAACATTGAGGGCCACTAGAGCCTCCATTATTCAAATTATCTTGTGGTCTTCAACTTGGAGTTTGATTTTTTACAACAATAGTAGGTAAAATGACAGTTTTTGGGGGTTTTCTTAGAGAATTTGCAGGCCGAGACCGATTTTTATTTAGCTTAGTGGGCGAAATTTGCAGAGGGAGACGGAGTTTGAGGGATTTCTCGGTAAAAAATGGGCAACAACAGTAGTTACAGTGTGCAGGTTTAAAGGAAGCACGATTTTTAATTCAAATTTGGGTTCTCTTGGCAATTTTGCAAAGAAAACTAAAAAGACAGGGTTTGGGAGCAAAATTCGGGTAAATACCTATTTTAATGAGCGCCCTGTGCAAAATGCAGGTGGCGGACCGAGCTAGAAGACCAGTTTACGAGCTTGATTTGGCCTGGTGGCAGACGATGTGTTTTAAACACTGCTTTCGTCGTGAAACAACATGTAGAAGTCGCGCAGAGATAATAAGCAAAAATGAACAAAAACGTCGTTTTTATGTCTTTCTGACAAAAAATTGATTTTGGCGGGTTTTGGCACGCTTCGGTCGGGTGACGTCAGCATGATGCAACATTTGTCGTGTAGGGGGGGTACGGAGGCTAACTTGGTGGTGATGTGGCGGATGACATGGCAGATGATGCAAAGGTGAGGTGGCGGACGACATGTCGGATGATGCGAGGGTGACGTCAGCGGGGAGGGAGCATAGGCGGTAAGCGGTTTGGCCCCCGCACCGGCTTTGGGCCATGGTGGTATTGGAGGGAGGGGCAGCGATCATACCAGCCGGGCGCCACGTGTTTTCTATACGGCGGAAATATCGCCCATTCCCTGATGCTAATCATCGGATGCAGGAGGGCTTACGATATGGATTGGAGCCGTTGGATCTGTGGACTATGATCCGACGGTGGGCGGTCCACGGGAAACGGCGGAGGGCTACGGCATGGGGCCTGCCATTATTTTAATGTTTTTCAACGTGGGCGGGTATAACCTATGGTTATCGGAGTTTGCAGGGGTTAAGTTAATTAATCAACCGAATGTTGATTAATTCCTTTTAAACGACGCGGTCATGGATTATTAAAAGGTTTCAAATAAACCTTTTAACTCCGACTGTATAATAACATATGGCTTATAGTGTAGCCGGGGGCGGGATATTTAGTTTTCTTAGGGTTTTTATATGGTTATATAATACGGGCATGGGGAAAACATAAGAGTTTAAATAATATAGTTAATATGTTAAAAAGGGTTTATGAGAGGTAGGCACCAGGTTTGCATGGTTAGATCAACTTAGGCTTTGAGGAAATGAAAGGATCCAAGCTATGAACTTGGAGAACTTAGCATAGTGGAAGAAAATAAATTTTACACAAGAAATGTGGCTTTGATATCCTAAGTAGAATAGAGTTTCACTTAGTCTTTCTCATGCAATGAAGTGAACTAGGAGCACTGAGCAAATCCCAATGCCCTTGTGAGGAGATTAGTAAATGTTCTTGGAGAAATGAGGAGGGGAGTTAGTCATGCTTCATCTATTTTATAGCCACCTTGCCATGGCACTTGTGATATCCATGAGATAAATCATCTTCAAAAGACAAAATTGCTCACAAACCTACTTCTGCAACATCAAAACTGCCTACCCAGCCTACTACACCTAACATTTTTTCTTCCTTTTTGATTGGGTGAATTTGAACTAGAAAACCCTTACTCTATTTTTTTTTTCTTTTAGCTGCAATCCTATCTAACTCTGCCCTTATTTCTTCGAGGGGCTCAGATTTAACTGTTGAGCACCCTTGCTTCTCTACCTAACTACTTATCTGCCAAGCTTGAACTGTTTGGATAGAATTCACTCTCTATCTCTAAAACAAGAAATTTAAACATGGACTAGCCAAGATTAAGCTATTTGGCCATCCATCAACTGTGACAGAAGTCACTGCTGCACATATTGAACTTCTTTGAAAAATAGGATAGTAGTGGCATTTTGGGCTAGCACACTTTCCTAGTCTTTCCTTTGGGGTTCATTTTCTTTCTTTTTGACTAATTCATTCTTTTTGCCTTTTGATTTTTCTTTTAGGGCACACCCTCTTTTCATTTTTTAATTTTTGATTTTTTGACAATATGGAACCTTTGTAGCAAGGAAAGGATGAACATATTTGGCATTTCATCAGTCAATCATGAAATATGACACCTATTGGTATAGGATCATAACACTGGCTCCACTTGGGGATGGCTTTTCCTGGTGAAAAGCCAAGAGCAGCAGGTCAGATGGCCTTGCATTCAATTCTTGCTGCATTTTGAAATTTTTTCCTTTGCTGTAAATAACCAAAACTGTATCTCTGCAACATATATACATTTTCCATAAATTCATTTAAACAATTGCAGCCCTGTTTTAACAGTCTATCTGAGTGTTTTCCATCATGTTTTCAGCTCCCAAGTCTTCTTCTTCAATTCCTCTAATAAACTGAAAAGGTACTATAAAAAGGTAGCACAGTTCCTTGATTTTTTTCTCAAAATTTGCTACATCTTATTCCCTATCTTATTGCTGTAATAAACTGTAGAAAATAGACACTTTTATGTACAAATTACAGTCTTGAGATCTCAACAAAGGGGATCAAAATAATGCTTGAGCATCCGATCATTGACTGGCCCATCTTCTGCTTCGGTACCATCCATGCTTCTCAAAAAGTAGGTGTTGTTTCCTTGTACAGCCTGAATAGCAAAAGGTCCCTTCCATAGGAAGTCAAATTTGCCATGTTTTCCTTTATCTTCCCTTCTGGAATCCCATTTCAGTACTTTGTCTCCCATGAAAAAATCCTCTGCTTTTGTCCTCTTGTCAAATATTTCCTTAAGTTTTTCTTGTAGAATCTGAGATCTTTGATACACTTCTTCTCTAGTTTGCTGTAAATGAATTGTTTGATTGATTCTCCTCTGAATGTCATTGGGTTTTGCCTGCACTTCTTACAGCAATTTTATCACAGGGATTCCCAAAGAAGAAGGGAATACAACTTCCATGCCATAAACCAATTCATAGGGGCTTGTTCCAATGAATCTTTTTGTAGTCAACCTGTTTGCCCAAAGTGCATTGATAAGCTTCTTATGCCAATTTTTCTTGTTTTCCTCTAATACTTTCTTAATGATGTTGATCAAGCTTTTATTGGATGATTCAGCTAGACCATTACCTTGAGGGTAAGAGGCTGTGGAGTGGCCTAAGGTAATATGGTATTTATGACAAAAATTGATCATTCTTTTGGATTTAAAAGCAACAACATTGTCAGTTATAATCTTTTCCGGACAGCCAAATCTAGACAAGATATTGGTTTCTAGGAATTGCATGATCACTGAATCATTGGATTGTCTACAAGGGATGGCTTCTATCCACTTGGTGAAGTAGTTTGTGGCAGTCAAAATCCACTTAAGCAGGCCAGAAGAGGGAGGGTGAATTTCCCCAATGAAATCTAAACCCCACTGTTGAAATGGTCTTTCAGTGGAAATGGGTTTAAGGGGTAGAGGTAATAGCTTTATTTTGCCTTCAAAGATTTGACATTTATGGCAAGAAACTACAAATTTATTTACATCAGCAAACATGGAGGGCCAATAAAACCCAGCTCTTAGGATTTTATCAGCAGTTGATTTCCAATACAAATGTCCACCATAGTCCCCTGCATGAAATTCTTTGAGCACTTTGTCAGTTGCATCCTTTGTTAAACAACTTAGTAAAATGCCTTCATGATTCTTCCAAAATAAAACATTATCTATAATACAGAATTTTGAAGCTTTCATTTTCAGAAATCTCTTTTTAGTTCTGGATAACCTTGGAGGAGCCTGCAGGTTTAACAATACATAGACTATATCAGCATACCAAGGTGATTGTAAAAAGGCTTGATTGATCTGTGGAGTCGCCATCTCCTGTTCGTTATCCAGTTCATTGATTTCAAGGGCTTGAAAGTTGGTTTCAGTCATTAATTTAGCTAATCCTTGTCCTTTTATCAGCTTTTTTGGTTTAATTTCAATGTCATATTCCAAAATTCTAGCTATCCATTTGCCTCTTTTGCCTTCTATTCCTTCTTGGGTTAGAATATCCTTGACCACAGTATTTGGCACATAAGCTATTATATGAGAGTATAAGATATAAACTCTAAAATCCTTGATAGCTTTTACTAGTGCATAAGCCTATTTTTCCATGATTTGATATTTTAAAGGTGCATCTCTAAGCGCTTTGCTGAAAAAGGCAATGGGTTTTTCACATCCTTGGTCATCTTTCTGTAATAGGACAGCAGCAATAGTGTGTTCAGATGCAAAGGAAAAGATTATAAAGTCTTTGTCAAATTTAGGGCTTGTGAGGACTGATGTTTTGGTTAAAGCTATTTTGATTTCTTCAAAGGCTTGCTTGGCTTCTATTGTCCACTTTACTTTGGAATCCTTTTTCAGCATGTTGTTCAACAATCTTATCAGTTCAGCCAAGTTGGGTATGAATCTTCTTAGAAAATTGATTTTCCCTAGGAAGGCTTGTAGTTCTTTGATGTTTCTAGGGTGAGGAACTTGTAGAATGGCTTGCATTCTATCTGGATCAATTCTGATACCATCTTTTGAGATTATGTGACCTAACAGTTTTCCCTCTTCAAGGCCAAATAATGATTTCTTTGGAATGAGTGATATGCCATATTTTTTGCAGATTAAAAACACTTGTCTGAGATGATCCAGGTGCTCCTGATCTAATTTTGAAAATGCAGTAAGATCATCTAGGTATATGACTAGGAAGTCATGAATCTCTTTAGCAAAAGCTATGTCCATTGCTCGTTCAAATGTTGCCCCTGCATTCTTAAGTCCAAAAGGAATTTTTACATACTTGAAAGTTCCCTAAGGTGTTGTAAAAGCAGTCTTGTCTTAATCATCAGGGTGAACTAAGATCTGATTAAAGCCTGAGAATCCATCTAGCAGTGAAATTCTAGAAGCTCCCACTACCCTTTATAAAATGTGATCCATCTTGGGTAAGGGGTAGTGATCTTTTAAAGAGACTTTATTTAGATTTCTCAAGTCAACACACAATGTTATTTCTCCTGTTTTCTTCCTAGTGGGCACTAAATTTTAGATCCATTATGAAAATCTAATGGGTGCAATTATTCCAGCTTCATACATTCTTTTGACCTCTTTTTCAATGAGAGGAAGGAGTACAGGATTGACTCTTCTAAGCTTTTGTTTGAAAGATTTTTGATTTTATTTGAGGGGTATTGTATGCTGGATCACTGAAGTATTATAGGACTTACGATCTTCATAGCTCCATGCAAAAACATCTTGAAATTCTTTGAACAACTCAATATATTTCAGCTTTTGGTCAGGAGGCAAAGCTTTAGACAGTTTTATCATTTTAGGATTTTCTGCAGTTCCTATATTACAGTCCTCAATTTCTACGTTTAATGGCTGCATTTTTGGCTTTCTTGGAATATCATTAGAGTAAAAAATATCCTCCAGAGGAGTCAAGCCTGTGGGTAAAAAATTATCCTTTAACTCAATCACTTCAGACTCTCCTTCAGCAATTTCATCAAAGTTTATTTGTTTCAGCTCTTGTACTTCTTTGCTGGTAAATTTTGTTGGATGTAAAATTTGATTTACTGTTTCAGCTGAAATATATTTTTCAATTTTGTCTATTTGATCAGTTTCATAGACAGTGCTTGTGTCTATATTTGTACTGGAAAATTCCTCTTTTAAAGTTAGGAAATTGTTGATTTGTGTGTCATTGTCAAACACCTACCATTTTTTAACATTGTTTGGAATAGCACGTCTATGTTTAATTTCAGCAGTAAAATGATGGTTAGGCTCAAATGGCAACTTACAAGTGCTGGCAAATGTTGCCAAACTGTGAGCATGCAAATTGTGGTTCCTTGAAATTTTGGTAAGCCGTGACTCTAGAAAGATATTGAGTATTTCAATTGCTGCCCCTCTGTAAGCTCTTAACCTGAGATCATTTGTGACAAAGTTTCCTCTCATTTTTTGAATAACTAAATCGGAGTCTCCTAAAATTGATATCTGAACTGCCCCTAGACTTTTAATCAATTTGAGTCCTAACAGGAGGGCTTCATACTCAGCCATGTTATTTGTACATCTAAAATTTAGCCTGTATGCATGTCCTTCAGCATGATCATTTTGCATGTTATGTATCCAAATCCCTGCCCCTGCTCCTAGTTTATTCATTGACCCATCAAACTCTAAGTACCATAGGATTTCTTGATTACATGTGGCATCAACAGTTTTAGAAACTTGCTTAGTGGGCAGATTTGGATTTTGAAACTCATATGGTTTGCCTTGTGTGTCTGTTGCATCAATTACTTCAACAATTTCTAAATCTTGAGCAATAGATTCTTCATTTATGTTTGTTCCTTTTGCTGATTCTAGAACCTTGTCATCAGTTTTGGGACAAATTTCAGCATTGTATAGGATGAAAGAGTCCATATCAGAATGCATGGAATAGATAGGAATGTTTTGGGGTTTCTCTTGACTGTTGACCACATATTTCATCAATGTTTCCTGGTACAATCTCTTTGGCTGGCCAAAGACTGAGATGGTAGCATAAGACATGTCCAATTGTAAAGATCCCTGGAGCTTTTCACCCCAAGATCTAGACAAGAGCATTCCATACTTTGGTGGGATATCAGCTACCACCACATCCATTAAAATTGTCTTGGCAGGGTATTAGACTAGTGATACACATAAATCTTTAATTAGGCCTAGACACCTGACCTGGCTAGAATCAAATGAGAACAAGTCCTTGTATGGTCTGGTGATATCTAGGTCCAACCTTTCCATCACAGATTTAGGCATTAGATTATGGGAAGCTCCCGAATCAATCATTTCATTGTGAAGTACTTTGTCATGAATGTTTAGACTTACATAAAATGGAGGAATTCCTCCATCTACTATTTTTCCGTTTGCTTCAGGGCCAAAAATCAATTTTGGCTGGTCATCTAGGACATTCACTGCATCTCTAGTATCTGAAATTTGAAGTGACCTGCTGATTTGTTCTCTATAGACCTCATTTCTAGCCAATTCGAATAGTGGAATGGCTATTTTCAACTTTCCTATTTCAGTTTCTAGGTTGAAAGGTTTTTCTACTTGAATTTTTGCATTCCGGGCAGCAAGATTTTTTTTTTATGTTGTGTTTTCAATGTTTTTTTCTCTATCAGGTGTGCTGTTATGAACTGAATCTGCTTTGAAATTAATTTCAGGAGATTTGTTTGAATTTTCTTTGGGAGGAAAGGAGGTGGATGACTGACTGTTTGATGGCTGTAAGTCTGATATGTCCTCAACTGTGGGCTCTTTTGGGTTGAGGTCTTTTCTAGCAGGGAGTTCTATAGGGGAAGTTTTATCCTTTGATTTTTTAGGCTGCTTGGTATCTTTCTGCTTGTTGGGTTCAGGAACATCTATCGTTCTGCTTCTCAGTTTATATTGTTTATGAACCTCATAGACAGCTGCATCATATCCCTCTCTGAAATCAAATGATTCTCCCAATTTGGTTTGAAATTGATTGAAAGTATGAGCTTCTTGGTCATCTTGGGTTAAAAAGATTTGCTGTTCACTATTTAGACCCATCAAATTAATCTGAGTATCCTCTGTTGGCCCACTAGAGGCTCAAGTTTCAGCATAGTTTTCTTGGAATGGAGGTCTAATGTTTTGGTCAAGACCAGCCTTCCCAGTGTTAGGATTATGATTTTTTCTGAAGTTTGGATTTCTTCCGGTGTTGCTTAGTTGACCCTCCCAAAAAGATTTCTTCTCAATTTTTTCTACCCTATCACCCAGTCTATCCATTCCTTTGATGATTGCATCTAGTTTCTGCTCAAATGCAGAAGGTTCTTCTTTGAAGGGAGTCCTTCTTTCAGCTCTAGCTCGAGCTCTTTTAGAAATCAGATTGGCTTCTACACTGACAGCTATGCTCTGCATGTCTTCTAAGCTCGGAGGAGCTCTTTCTCTCAGCTGATGTGCCATGTTAGAATCAAATCCATCAGGGAATTTGATCAAGGCCAAGTCTGGTGGAGGTCTAAGGTTTTGAGGAATATCATTGTACACATTATTGAATCTGGCACAATAATCTTGAACAGTTTCTTGTGGGCCTCTTTTCAGGCTTTCATATTCTGATAGGATATGTAATGGGTCCTTCTTCTTTTCCCATCTATTTAAAAAGGTTTGATAAAGGGCATCTGGGTCAGCAATAGTGTTTACAGGGAGTGCCCTAAACCAGGTCCTTACATCACCGGTTAAACTCTGAACAAAAATTTTCATTCTGACATCATTATCATCAATTTCATAATTTTCAAAATAATCCATCATTTTCTTAGTATGTTGTTGTGCTGTGTAGGTGCCAGTACCATCAAAATAGGTAATCTTGCTTTGATAATCTTGAGGCATAGCCCCTGGATTTGCAGGAAATTGCAAGGGAGCATATCGGTTTGCCATATTTGCAGGTATAAATGGGACAGTTGGAAGAACGGGGATAACAGTGGAAATATGTGTAGTGGATGGGGGAGTGGAGAAAATGCTCTGAAGTGATAATGGTAAACTAGAAGAAGCTACAACAATGGAAGAAAGGGCTGCTACTTTTCCAGTAGTAAGCTCAGTTTGGATAGAATTCTGCTGAGGTGTGTCAAAGTTTAAATCAGCAGAATTTTCTTGATTATCCCGGTTTCTAAGGTTCTTTGGGATCAAATTAGGATTTTCAAAGATAGCTGGAGGATTTGGATTTGGATTTGATCTAGTGTAATAGATTTTCTTCTTTGGAGCCAACTTCTAAATATATATTTTTTGGTATTTTCTAGAAGTATTTTAAGATCACAGCTTTTGACAATATCTTTCTAGGAAATTATGAATTGTGAGAGTCTTGAATTTTCTTGAAGATCTTTTGAAAACAAAAAGGAAACTGATCAAATTTTTAAGACAGCTGTTCAAAGCCTAGAACTAGAGTGGAGATAGACTGAAGTAGCGTATATTTACTCCTGTAATTGCATAGCAAAAACAGTTTCAAAGGCTGCCTGGCTAACTTCAGGCTCCATCTATAGCTTTAGAAAATAGATAGCAGTAACAAACAGTCATTCAAGTCCCCAGTGGAGTTGCCAATGATGTTATCACTCAGGTTGTTCCCCAAAAGTTGTAAGAAAAGGGAATACGGCCGAGGTAACCACTAACCAATCTTTTAGATGCAAATTCTAGCCAATCTGCAGCCAGAGAGGGCTCTCTCTTTATGATTTAGCTTTGTTTTGGGGTATATTAGGCTAGTTATGAAGTACAAGTATTTGTTTGATTTTTGGATGGTGACATTTAATAGAATAGGGGTGCAAAATATGAGAAGTTCAGTCCATTGGGTTAATGGAGTTTACGAAGATAAACTGCTGGATATGGTTTCTTTGACAGAGGGAGGTACTACAGAGCAAGGTAATCAACCATGAAACAAATTGTAAGCTGGAATCAGGTGAAATGGGGTCAGGGGGTGAAGGGCAACTAAGAATCCTTCATCATGCTAATAGAGGGAAAGTGGATGAATATTACCAGGGAGCAGTTAAGAATTCCTTAGTTATATTCAAGGTGTAAGAACCAGGGAAACAAGAGCAGTTAAGAATTCCTACTTATGCTAATTCTGAAGAAAACATTTAAAAATAACAGGGATTGAACACAGAGTACAGTTAAGTAAGTTCTGAGTTATTCTTTTTCCCTGTAATTTAGAATATGATATATAAATGATATATAAAACACAGAAACAGTAAAACATGAGTTAAAAAGACTTATTGATCCATGAAATAATTCGAGAATTCTGCAACATAGTCTTCTGCCATCAATTCCACAACCAGAGAGTTCAACAACAAAGCATTCCAGCAACCTTTTATTCAGAAGAGTTCTCAAAGTTACAGTGCAGTTTCAGAATGGTATCACCAACCCCTAATACTTAGCTTGGGGAGGTATTTGTACAAAAATGTTTACAAAATATCTCAAAGAGATAATATCTAGCAATAACTTCTTCTACCTACTCTACAGGAGAAGTAAATGATTTTGGGAACAGGAAGAAATAAATGTAGAAGTGAATGCTGCTGTGTTGGCCGCTCAGTTGGTAAGGTGCGTTGACTGTTTTCTCAGTGAGTTGGCCGGTGGAAATTTCCACTGATATTGCGCGTTGCTGTGCCGCTCTCTCAGCTGCATCTGGACCATCTTTAATACGCTGTTTCTCCAGCTTGATTCTCATCCCTTCCTGTTTTTCACTTTATGGTGCGTGACACGAACTTTTGATTTCCCAAAGATATAAAGAAATCAGAGATATGCCTACAGGATCTCTAACATGCTTTGCCACCACTGGTCATCTGGTAATTGGTGTCTACGCATTTTTATTAGAGTTTCATCAGCATCCGTGTACCTGAAGAAAGTAGGCTGGACTGTGAAAAGATGTCTCACTTCATGCTCAATAAAAAATAGATTTTCTAAATTGTCATACAGGCTCTGTCCAGATGGGAGTGCCTTCTCTCCTGCAGAACTTGATGATGCTGTGACTTGATTATCCACATATGTATTCAACCTGTGAGCATAGTCTGCATGTGTCATCAGTCTATAGTCATTGGTTAATAAACTAGGTAGACCCTTTTCCTCCAAAGCTGTAAACTTCTATGTGAAAGCATTTATCTCCACTTGCATTTCCTGGCACTTCCTCTCCAGATTTTGTATGAAGTTCCTCATGGTCAGAACTCTTTTGACAGTTAGAATGGTGTCTGTCCTATCCCTGATATCCAGTGCTGCCAGCTCTTCCTTGGTGTGAGTGTTCAAAAACTATATTAGCCTATTGGCCTGTTCGGGCATGTGTCCCAATAAATCCCTGGCCTTTCGAATTTCTACTTGAGCTGCTGTCACCAAATCAATCTGCTCATGAATTATCTGTATGGATTTCCATATATCAGTGAGGGATTGGCCAATGTTGGCCCACAAAATGTCCCTGATTTCTCCCAGAGGCTTGTCTAAAGAGAGGTCCTTCTCCAATGCTTTTACTTTATTCTCTAATGCTTTTACCTCCCTTGTTTTTTCTGCCACAGTCATTTTAGATTTTTCATAACTTATTTCCAACTTGGCTAATTTCTCTTTAGCATCTTTTAATTCTGATACTTGGAGTCTTAGATCCTCCATAGCCTTTATCAATTCCTCAGTGGTCATGGTAGTGTTGTTTCCTGCTGCTGTTGTTGCTGAAGTACTTGGTGTTGTTGATGTCGGGACAGTAGGAGGGACTGCTGTTGTAACTGTAGGAGGAGCAGTTGTAACTATTGGAGCTATTTGAGATGGCTGGGAGGTCGACACTCCCTGGTTTTCCTGTAATGCTTTCTCCAAAGCCTGCTCTGTTTCACTTAGTCTTTGATTCATTTTTATTAGAAAATCAATCATGTCTTCTTCTGCTTTCTCTTGCACAACCTCTGTGGTTTGTGGATGCATAGTAATTGGCAATTTCAATCGTTTCCTGAGGGTAGCTATGTCATCCTCTTTTTTCTTCATTAGTGCTTTTATTCCCTTAGCATCCTTGGGATCATGTCCCAGCTCAATGATAATTTCTTCCAAGGACTTTATCCTGTTGTCCTTGGCCAAAGAAGATGCCTTTTCCAACTCTAGTTGGGCAGATGTGTTGTTCAATGAATTCTGTAATTGTTGAGCTAGTATGGCCTTGTCCGCCAATGTGGAGTAGACCATCTCACCAATTTTCTTGTGCAACTTAATCTGGTCCATAGGGTGAATGTCTTTGGCAAGAGCTTCCAGATTTGTTCTAATATAATCAGCTGCTGACTGTGGCTGTTGTACTTTAGGCTTGAAGTGGCTTAAGATCATATTTCCTTCCTTAATGTCATATGCAGACATCAACCTTTGTTGTTTGGCGGGGGTCATTTTGAGAAATTGATCATAAAGCTGCAGTCTTATTGGCTCATTCTATGCTTTGATGTCTGTGAATGTTCTTTTAATATCAGAACTCTGCTTGCTTTGTGGCCATGCTGAGGAAATTTCCACACTATGCTGTTTCCCCAATTGTTGTCCATGAGAGCTGGTGGATGTTTCTACCACTAGGGATGTCTGTGGGCTGGTTGCCCTCTCACTTGTTGGACTTTCTGTGATCTCCTCTATAACTTCCTCTTCAGGCAGAGGATCCACTCTCTGCCTCTTTGCTTCTGGTTGCTCTGCTGGCCCACTTACAAGTGTCGCCTCTTCTCGATCCCTTTTTCTACCCTTTTCCTCATTGAGAGGAGTCTGCAATGCTGGTATCTCTGGTGTTTTGGTCTGGGCAGGAGGAATTTCCCCTTGGGCTTTCTGCTTTGATGATGTTGGTTGATCTGTCATTTCTTGTTGCTTTGTATGCAGCAATTCTTTGCCTTTAGATGTCCCTATAGGTGGTGTAGTGCTTTCTTGGGAAAGTTTTTGTGAAGTTGTAGCAGATGATGTGCCCACTCCAGTTTGCTGAGGCAATTTGAAAGAGACTTGTCCAAAAGAGTCCAGGCCAAGAGTCTTTTCAAGATTTTTCATTGCTTGTTCCATATTTTCTTCCTCAGTAATCTGTTCTATCAATGTGCCCTCTACCGACTCATCTTGATTAGCATACTGCTCTAATTCAGGGATCCTACAATGATCATAGCCTGATAGCCTTTTATTTTTCTATCACAGATGAATCCATTTGGGTCATAGGGTACCCACCAAAAGCTCCTTTTTAATTTGAGTTGTTCACCCAATATCTTTTCAACATCCTTCCATCCTTCCTTTTTGTTAATGATGAAGGGGCCTAATTGGTTTCTCAATTTCAGCTGAGCCTTTTTCTTGGCAGCATAAAAATGAGTCAAATCTGAGCTATAAATTGCCTGGAGTATTCAAGAGAAAATAGTCTCATAGGCACATATTTTGGTAGTTTATAGGGGCATAGCTCATAGCCATATATCCTGATCTCAGTGTGATTCTGGTAAAAGTACCAGTCACCTATTTTATAGCTTTTGGAGAGCTGTAAAATTTTCTGCATGTCACCAGAGAGTCTGGGAGGAGGAGTTCTCATCAGCAGAGAGGAGACAGGGTATATGAACAAATCAATGAATTCACAGTAAGTGTAAGGAGAATTATGGACTTGATGGAAGACTGAGGTCCAAAATATCACAAACCTCCTTTCTCCTTTAGCATCCAATTTCCTGATAGGGACCTGAAAACTATCTGTTTGATAGTATAAGAACAGATGATATATATATATATATATATATATATATGATGTATACTTGAAGACCCCTTCTCTGTTTAGACTCATGAACTTTTCATGGATTTTGTTGGAAATGAAAGTAGCAAAATTAAATTTGACAACAGGAGGATGTCCTGGAATAAATATGGACATCAGAGCTAAAATGGTCTCATCAACATAATCACTTGTTTTAAATCCTAGGACATAAGATATCATATCAATAAAAAATATTCCAGCTTCATTGAACCGAACATGGTGAAAAGGAGGTGAATCTCTGGGCTGGCAATCTGGGCTCATGAATATCTTGGCAATCCGGCCTATTTCTACAGTGGATAATTTAGAGCCTTGGTCTAGAAAATATTTCATGGACAGAGGAGCTAGAGGCTGAGTGGGTTTAAAGTGCAGCATTTCATTTATGGACTCAAGAGTTATATGAAAAAGGACAGTTCCAGATGGAGTGATGACTGCTCTTTGAGTAGGCTCATAGTTGGCACAGCACATGCAGATTATATATGGGAATACATTTACTGAGGGGAGATAGTATATGGGCAGATTGGATTCCCATATCCCATAGAGATCAGTTTTGTTTAGGTAATTGTTTCTAATTTCACAAAATGCTTGCAGATGGTCTTTGTCACCAATTAAATCTTGTATTTTGAAGTCCCTATCAGCTAAGGGAAACCACTCTAATTCTTTGTGAGGTGCATTGAGGGGAGCAACATTGAGGGCCACTGGAGCCTCCATTATTCAAATTATCTTGTGGTCTTCAACTTGGAGTTTGGGTTTTTACAGCAACAGTAGGTAAAATGACAGTTTCTGGGGGTTTTCTTAGAGAATTTGCAGGCCGAGACCAATTTGTATTTATCTTAGTGGGTGAAATTTGCAGATGGAGAAGGAGTTTGAGGGATTTCTCGGTAAAAAATGGGCAACAACAGTAGTTACAATGTACAGGTTTAAAGGCATCACGGTTTTTAATTCAAATTTGGGTTCTTCGGGAAATTTTGCAGAGAAAACTAAAAAGACAGGGTTTGGGAGTGAAATTCGGGTAAATACTTGTTTTAATGAGCGCCCTGCGCAAAATGCAGGTGGTGGACTGAGCTAGAAGAACAGTTTGCGGGCTTGATTTGGCCTGGTGGCAGACGGTGTGTTTTAAACACTGCTTTGGTCGTGAAATAGCATGCAGAGGTCACACAGAGATAATAAGCAGAAATGAACAAAAATGTCGTTTTTACGCCTTTTTGACAAAAAAATTGATTTTGGCGGGTTTTGGCATGCTTCGGTCGGGTGACGTCAGCATGATGCAACATTTGTCGTGTAGCGAGGGTACGGAGGCTGACATGGTGGTGACGTGGCAGATGACACGGCGGATGATGCGGAGGTGAGGTGGCGGACGACGTGTCGAATGACGTGAGGGTGACATCAGCGGGGAGGGAGCATAGGCAGTAAGCGGTTTGGCCCCCACACTGCCTTTGGGCCATGGTGGTATTAGAGGGAGGGGCAACGATCATACCGGGTGGGCACCACGTGTTTTCTGTACGGCGACAATACCGCCCATTCCTCGGACGCTAATCATCGGATGCAGGAGGGCTTGCGATATGGATTGGAGCCGTTGGATCTGTGGACTATGATCCGACAGTGGCCGGTCCATGGGAAACAGCGGAGGGCTATAGCGCGGGGTTCGCCATTATTTTAATGTTTTTCAACATGGGTGGGTATAACCTATGGTTATCGGGGTTTGCAGGGGTTAATTTAATTAATCAACTGAATGTTGATTAATTCCTTTTAAATGGCGTGGTCATGGATTATTAAAAGGTTTCAAATAAACCTTTTAACTCTGATTGTATAATAACATATGGCTTATAGTGTAGCCGGGGGTGGGATATTTAGTTTTCTTGGGGTTTTTATATGGTTATATAATACGGGCATGTGGAAAACATAAGGGTTTAAATAATATAGTTAATATGTTAAAATGGGTTTATGAGAGGTAGGCACCAGGTTTACATGGTCATATCAACTTAGGCTTTGAGGAAATGAAAGGGATCCAAGCTATGAACTTGGAGAACTTAGCATAGTGGAAGAAAAGCAATTTTACACAAGAAATGTGGCTTTGATATCCTAAGTAAAACAGAGTTTCACTTAGTCTTTCTCATGCAATGAAGTGAACTAGGAGCACTGAGCAGATCCCAATGCCCTTGTGAGGAGGTTAGTTAATGTTCTTGGAGAAATGAGGAGGGGAGTTAGTCATGCTTCATCTGTTTTATAGCCACCTTGCCATGGAACTTGTGATATCCATGAGATAAATCATCTTCAAAAGACAAAATTGCTCACAAACCTGCTTCTGCAACATCAAAACTGCCTACCCAGCCTAATACACCTAACATTTTTTCTTCCTTTTTGATTGGGTGCATTTGAACTAGCAAACCCTTACTCTTTTTTTTTTCTTTTAGCTGCAATCCTATCTAAGTCTGCCCTTATTTCTTCCAGGGGCTCAGATTTAACTGTTGAGCACCCTTGCTTCTCTACCTAACTACTTATCTACCAAGCTTGAACTGTTTGGACAGAATTCACTCTCTATCTCTAAAATAAGAAATTTAAACATGGACTGGCCAAGATTAAGTTGTTTGGCCATCCATCATCTGTGACAGAAGTCACTGATTGCACATATTGAACTTCTTTGCAAAAAATAGGATGGTAGTGGCATTTTGGGCTAGCACACTTTCCTGGTCTTTCCTTTGGAGTTCATTTTCTTTCTTTTTTACTAATTCATTCTTTTTTCCCTTTGATTTTTCTTTTAGGGCACACCCTCTTTTCATTTTAGTTTTTTGATTTTTTGACAATATGGAACCTTTGCAGCAAGGAAAGGATGAACATATTTGGCCTTTCATCAATCAATCATGAAATATGACACCTATTGGTATAGGAGCATAACATGATGGTTGGTAATTTGGCCTATTTCAAGAAGAGATCTACTACAAAGGAACTAATAGTCAACCAATAAGATCAAGCAAGCAATGAAATGAGTGCATCTAGAAAACAAAGTTTTGCATCAAACTAGTCTAAACTATGATCTATGAAAGGAAATGCCGAGAAATGTTGCAAGAAAGGAAAACATGAAAGAAAACTATTGTAAATAAATAATTGAGTATGATGAATAAGATCTGAAGTAAAGAAGAACTGGACTATTCACCTACTAAAAAGCTGCAAACACTAGAAGTCCTATGAATGAGGAAAATCTATGTTTTTGGGGCAGCAAGAGGGTCTTTGCCTCAAATCATGGTCCCAAAGGGAGGAAGAGAGGCCAAGGAACTATTTCTAGCCTTTTGAATCTTCTCTTTATCACTGCTTAACCTGCTACAGAAAGCACAGATGGAAGAAAACTACTAAATCATCAAAAGCAACCTATTATTAACCATTAAAAGAAATACATCCAACAACAACCTAATCTACAAATTGAAATAAAACATATAAATACAAGTAAATAGGAGCTTAGCTGCTTGGATTGGGCCCTAACCCAAGAGCTTCATCCCTCTGAGGTAACTCAGTGCTAGCTCAAAAAGGATTCCATATTTATTTCCAAAACAATAACAAGATTACATGAAACTGTCACAAAATAATAAGCTTGAGGTTGGAGCAGAGTTTACATAAGAAAAATTCCAACAAAAATCCAACCCTAGTGAGGCCCTAGGCCTCTCTACTTATGCAAATGAAGCTACCAACAACTTCCTTAAAATCAAGGAGGCTTGGCTCCTAAAACTCGAGATAATCGTCAGTCATCCTCCACTTTCTCGGCTGCCTTCTAGTGCATGATTCGACTGCTTGTACTATGAGATGAATGAAGGGGGATTCGAAGTGAGGAGTAATAAATGAGGGGGATTCCATCCTATAAGTCCTCTCCTTTTTCCACTTCGAGTTATTGCTACCATTTGTCCACTGGATCCTTGACTTTGCCCTTGAAATTCATCAATAATCAGCATTAAACACATGTTAGACCACATGGCATCATAACTAACTCAACTCACTCCATAAGCATAAATATAATTAGAAAATCATATAATAAGCTAAGATAATGGTTGATTTGACTAGGTTAGGAGGTAAAATGAGCCCATATAATTACCCATTTATGAGGCTCATTAGTAGTGTCCATCCATGGCATTCTTCTTGCTGGCACATTTGTTTATTAACTCATGCAGACCCTTCATAGCTTTGCTATCACACAACAGTTTCATGCAGGTATCAAAGAATGTAATAAGCACAGAGGGATCCACCTCTGCAGGTGCGATGTTGTCTTGCATATTGTCATGAATTCCTGAGGTGGATGCCTCAGCGAAGCTTTTATTGGCCTCCATAAATGTCTCCTTCACGCGATTCAGATCAAATCCCACTTCCTTCTCTGGGGCCTTGCAGACCCATACATCCTCTTCAAGTTGTTTTCCTTTATCATCACTAGTTGTTATTTCTCTTCTCAGCACTATGCTCACGCTCTAATCCTCTTCATGGGGCTTATCTCTCATCATTTGTAAGTTCTACATAGGTTGCTGAGGCCACGCCTTTTTCTCCTGCATCTTAGCTATCAAAACTGGGCATTCTTCTATAGTGTGATCAAACTAGCTGCAGTATTGACATGACGCATGTTTGATTCTGACACTCCCTTGCGTAATGCCCTCGTGTTCCACAGTTGTAACAGATAACCTGTCCTCGACCTGTACTAGGCCCTCCTCCTCCTCAGCCTCATCCTCGTCCCTAATAACCTCCACACGCTCCTCCGGTGCCTTGCCCTAGAGGCCTAATTTATACTTGCATTCAGTATGTATACGTTCTTTCCATCATCAACTCATAGTTGCGACAGTGGCATTCATCATGGCCCACTGATTTGTAGAAGTTACAGAACAACTGCTGAGGTGTCTGGACAAACTTTTGAAGCAAATGATAGTTATCCGTCACATGTTTCGCAGTAACCTGACAAATAGCACACCATAACGTAGCCCCTACGCTTGGCCTTGCTGGAGCTTCTGGCCTTAGGGGAATTGGTCCCCCTCCTGTGATATATTTCATGAATACAGGACAATGCTCTTTATCATTCCCCTAGCCCTTACACTTCAAACACCAAACTTCCGCATGCACCTCTGGTTTAGTCTCCTTGTCTTTATTTAAGCTCTACAATTCAAAGTAGAGGATCTGTAACTGAGAGTGAATCTGCTGTACTCCCAAGGTCACATCCTGAATGGGTGTTACATGTAACCTCATCGCGATTTCTAGGGCTTCTACCTAAGTTCATATCATTTGTTGCGATAGAGCAATGCTTAGGTGGGGCATAAGTGAAGCTATAAACCATTCACAATGCTGACCATTTGTGAGCTGCATGTTAGCTTCTCGAATCACACATTTCAACCTTTGATCTAAATCCCAAGGTGTCTCATAAGCCTCATCGCAATCTCCTTAAATCCAACTATGGACTGCGAGTAAAACTTAGGCTTACTAACCTATTTGTTTAGAGCAACCTTAGTCTTTGCTAGCGTTGCCAAAGGATTATCAGAACTATGCTTAATATACCAAATCACCGTGTGATCCTATAGAGCGGTAACCAACTGTGCCTTATTTATATTGTCATCAGTAATCTTCTGTGCTGTCCACACATCATTCGCTACAAACCAAAACTACTCTATGTCTTCACTCCCTATACCCTTGAAAATTGGCAGCTTCATTATGTTCGACATGTTGAATGACAGTAGTGGTGGTGGAGGTGTGGGAAAAGGTGTATGCAGTGGAGGTGGAGGTGGAGTGGATGGATGATGTGTCTACGGAAAACCCTATGTTATCAGCTGAACAACACTCCATGGTGAGGCCTGTACCACTCCCTCGTCATCGCTCGAAGGAGGTCTGATCAACGGGCTATATTCAGGACCTGATCTCTCTTGATCTCTGAAGAGTTTTCCACTTCACGTTGCTCCAAACATCAAGGCAATGGCATAACCCATTTTTCACATAACAACATTTTAATCCAGGTATTCAAAGATCTTAAATACTTACCTCATGGTCCTTTGAAAAATCATCGCTCCGCTTCACTGTAGCTGAATGAGGTATCAACTACGGATTTTGTAAGAAATCCTCCTATAATTCGATCAAGCCAGTGATTGACAACCCACACTATCTTGTCTTCAGAGGCTTCTAATCATCGTACTAGTTCTGGATTCCACACTATTGGACCATAAAGCTTCCACCTCCCTTGACCGTCTGCCAATTTAGCTAACCACTCGTATAATTTGATCAGGAAGGTGCAGAATTTTTTTTTGTGTATCTCTGTATACAAATATTTATCCAACCACTATTCTTTTGACAAGCATGGATTCCTGTTTTCTTGCGCCACGAACTCGTGAATTTTCCTATCCAACCACTTTTCAATTTCTTTCTTTATTGGGTTCTAGTGATGTGACATCACACATCTCCTTCAAGAAGATCCCGATCTCGGCAACAGAACCATTTGTTGGCTTAGGGGGTCCTAACCCAGGTTCAAAGTTAGTTGCACCAACCAAAACATCCCTACACTACTGGCCCTCTTGGCAATAACCTGCGTGGGGCAGGCTGCAGTCTCGCCTAAAGTAGTATGGGGGATCCAAAAACCAAGTTTCTGCATCTAGAGATGAGTGTGATGTCTTGTAGTGCCTCATATATGCCTTCGTGCATATCGATAAGCCCTTAGGGCTTAGTACTACTTTAAGACCTTTGCGAAGGTCTACGATTAGCTTTTTCAGACCCTTTTTTAGTTGATTTATCCTCTTACGCACATCAGAGAATAATCTTAGATTAGTGTTCGCGCAGATCTACTTAAGTTATTTAGAAAACATAGCAGAATTCATCATAGTCTTCGCAAAAGTACTTAAAATGTATTGTGTACATTATCTAACACTTATCCAATAGAATCACGCGTCATCAGATCAATATTTCATAAACAGATTAATTATCCACAACATATATCATAAACATAAGTAAACATAAATAAATAGATATACACAATATTTCTTCAGAAATATTCTATATTGATCTTCAGTTCAACTTTACAGACTCAAAGCTACCCTACGCACTCAGCCGCAAGGGTCTGCGCACTCAGCTGCAGACTCTACCTAGGCCTATATGCACTCAGCTGCATAGTCTTTCTCTCCTATCTGACCCACTCTCTGCATTATCCCTTTTCTCTTACTGACCCATTACATCCAAGATTATGCCTTAGACTCTCTAAGACACACCTATTTATAGCTTTTTACATACAATCCCATGGTCCGCGAACCATGGGTGGGTCTCAAATCTGACTCAAAATTTACATAAACAAGGGTATAAACCCCTTTGACTCCTAACCATCTACATGCTCCGCATCCACAAATTGTGGAGGCTTTACCTTCATTACAAAATATACATAAAAAACTGGGTTATTTTAACCCCAAAACTGACCCTGGGGACCCCATCGCAACAATGGTTTAGAATAAAAAATAAAAAGGGACATCGAAGGTTTGAAGGATGGTTTAGAAACAAAAATGGAAGGTTTGAAGGATGGTTTAAAAGAATAAATGGAAGGTTTGACAAAGTTGCTACAAGAAATGCTTCCTAATGGAGACAAGGTATTACATGAAACTCTTGATGAGAATAAAATGAATGTTAAACATGAATTTAGAGACCCTAACTTTGGGTTAAAGACCAACCACATTCCAAAGATTGATATGAGGAAGTTTGATGGCAAGGATCCGGTAACATGGATACTACAGATGGAGCAATATTTTGATCTACATGATGTGAAACACACACAAAAGGTACGCATTGCATCTTTGTATTTAGAACCTAATCAGTTTGTATGGTCTCAATGGCTTTGTTCTCGCAAACCAATTTTCACTTGGTAAATTTTTACAGAGGAAATGATATCACATTATAAGGATACAAAGAGAAACACCTTCTTTAGCCAACTGATAAATCTGAAATAAAAGGGTTGCATGGTGGAGCACATTGAGGATTTTCAAAAAATGAATATTAGGATAAATGATATTCTAAAGGAGAATAGGATTGATATCTTCATAGGGACTTTGAAGGATAACATCCCACATTAGGTTCACCTTTGAGAACCTGATTCATTAGAGAAGGCATTCAGGGTGGCAAGGAAATTTGAAAGAGAAATTATGGCAACAAGGAAGTATACCACTCACAACTATAAATATGGAAGTGTTATTGCAGCTAGCCTTTCACCACCTACAAGGTTGATGCCACAACAATTGGAGGAAAAAAGAGAAAAATGGATTTGTTAAAGTTGTGATAGAAAATACACTAAAGGTCATAAGTGTGCTGAATAAATTATTCTACAATGATTGTGAAGACAAGGAAGAAAAGGAACAAGAAACATAAAAAAGGAGGATATACACCAGGAACCAACCCTAGATAAAGAAGAAATGAATATGACCATATATTGTATTGCATTGACAAGAATTACCACTCCTCAAACTCTAAATATAGAAGGATATATCAAGAAGAAAAAGGTAATAGTGTTGATTATTTGGGTAGTACCCATAATTTTATTCATTTTAAGATAGCCACAGAATTGAATTGCTTCCTATATCCATCACCAAAGTGTCAAGTGATGGTTATAAATGGAGGAAATATAATTACTCTGGAAAGTGCCATAATATAAAGCTAACCATGGGGGAATATGTATTGAATAGTCTAATTCTTTCCATTCCAGTGGGTGGTGTTGATGTTGTACTAGGAGTCCAATGGTTACAATCTTTGGGGACAATAAATTTTAATTTTCAAGAACGTTTCTTGAATTTTTTTTTGGAAGGAAAGGAAGTTTAATTAAGGAGTATCACAGGGAAACCAAGAAAGATAATAAGCTTTAATGGCATGATAAATATTCTGAAGAAATAACAACGGGGCGTAATTACACAATTATGCTCACTATAGGTTCAAACATTGAAATCATCTATTTCCCTAGATCTCCAAAAAGTCTTGGAAAATCATTCCAAGGTATTTGAGACTCCCAAAGGATTCCCACCTATTTGTGATCATGATCATGCTATTCATTTTATTCTAGGAAGTTTTCCTCCAAACATCATACCTTAAAGATATCCCTATGCCGAAAAGAATGAAATTGAACGTATGGTTACATAAATGCTAGAGGATAGTATAATTCAACCTTGTCAAAGTTATTTCTCTGCTCCCATAGTATTGGTGCACAAGAAGGATGGAACATGGCGTATGTGTACGGATTATAGCGAGCTCAAAAAACTCACTATTAAAGATAAATTTCCCATTCCTGCCATTGATGAATTGCTGGATGAATTACATGGAGCAATTTACTTCACCAAGTTCATGGATCTTCATTTGGGATATCACCAAATTAGAATGAAAATTGAAGACATTTTGAAAACAACATTCAAAACTCATGAGGGTCATTATGAATTTTTGGTCATGCCTTTTGGCCTTACTAATGTACCTTCCACATTTCAAGGTTTAATGAATTCCATTTTCAAACCCTTAGAAAATCTGTGTTACTATTTTTTGACGATATACTAATCTACAACAAGTCTTAGAAGGATCATGTTCAACATGTTAACAGGGTGCTCAATCTATTTGAGGATAAAAAATTATATGCAAAATCCTCCAAAGGTTTCTTTGGAGTACAGGAGGTGGAATATTTGGGTCATATTGTATCTCATGAGGATTTTAAGGTAGACCCTAACAAAATTAAGTCCACTAAAGAATGGAAAATCCCCACAACCACAAAGCATCTTCGAGGATTTCTTGGGTTGAAAAGGTATTATCACAAGATTGTTAAGAATTATAGGAGAATAGTAGCACCTCTAACAAATTTAATGAAGAAAGATGCATTTTCTTGGACTCCAAAAGAAACTAAGGCTTTTGAACATATTAAAGAGGCAATGTGTCAAGCACTGGTCTTAGCTACGCTAGACTTCACAATTTTTTTTTATTATGGAATGTGATGCCTCGAGAAATGGAATTGGTGGTTTTTTAATGCAAGAAAGAAGACCCATTGCTTTTGAAAGTCATCCAATAAAAGGAAAATATTTACACAAACCTATTTATGAGAAGGAAATGTTGGCAATATTACATGCCCTAAAGTAATGGAGACCTTACCTAATGGGAATACACTTCAAGGTAAATGCATATCATGATAGACTTAAATATGTTTTGGAACACAGATTATCTTAAGAAGAGAAACAAAAATGGGTCACAAAGATATTGGGTTATGACTTTGAAATCATCTACAAAAAAGGGAAGCAAATAGTTGTTGTAGATGGACTCTCAAGAAAGGATTAGGATGTGGAAGCATTTCTTTGTGCCATTTATATTATCCAACCTGATTGTATAAACAAAGAAAGGGATGAATGGAAGAATGATGAAGAGGTGTGGAAACTCATTCAAAAGTTGCAGCAAGATCCCAATACATCTGATACATTTAGCTAGAAAAATGATTCATTATGGTAGAAAGATCACTTTAATCTTTGTAAGAATTCCAAACTCAAGCAAAAGATTCTTTTGGAATTGCAAACCTCCCCCATACAAGGGCACTCAAGATTTTTAAAAAATTTCCACAAGGTCAAGAAGGAATTTTTTGGGATCGCCTTAAATATGATATTCAAAAGTTTGTGGAAAAATGTTTGGCTTTCCAAAAAAATAAAGTTGAGACAATTAAGACCCTAGTTTTGTTACAAAATTTAAACATTCCAAGTCAGCGTTATGATGAGGTCTCAATGGATTTTATCACAGGTTTACCCAAGTCTGAAGAAAAGAGTGTCATCATGGTGGTAGTTAATAGACTTACCAAGTATGCACACTTTTGTGCATTATCTCATCCTTTTAAAGCTAGTACATGTGCTACTACATTTATGGAAACAATTTAAAAGCTACATGGAAAACCAAAGATTATTGTAAATGATAGAGATCCCATTTTCTCTAGAATGTTTTGGACGAAATTATTTTCTTGTCTTGGTACTCAATTAACTCATTGCTCGTCTTATCATCCTCAAACCGATGGGCAAACTGAGATAATGAACATAGTTTTGGAAGGATATATTCATTGCTTTGTATCTGATAAACAAACACAATAGGTCAAGTGGTTACCTCTAGTTGAATGGTGGTATAACACTTCCTTCCATACTAAAGCAAAAATGATCCCATTTATGGCACTTTATGGATATCATCGACCATCCATCACATCATCTTTAAGATAAAATTATAAGGTTCAAGAAATATAAGATAATATCGAGCATTAACAACAAGTTATACAACTCTTAAAGGATAACCTCACTTTGGCACATAATCAAATGAAACAATAGGAATATCAGCATTGTAATGAAAGAAGTTTTCATGTAGGCGACTGGGTATTTTTACAGCTACAACCATACAAATAAATGTCCCTGAAGCAAGCTAAGAAGGATACTAAATTATCACCCAACTACTATGCTCCTTACAAGGTGTTGCAAAACATTGGTAATATGGCATACAAATTGGAGCTTCCTGCATCTTCTCGAGTGCACTCAGTTTTCCATGTTTCATGCTTAAAGAAGGTTATCAGTGACAAGCTTCCAGTTCAAACAATGTTGCCAAATTAGTTATTTTTGGGATTTTTCCAATTTTTTTGTAACTGAATGGGTGGATTTGACCAGGATAGATGGGATTTAGATGGATAATGTTATTAGAGACGTTTTAGTCAAATTTGTTTATTATTTCTCTATTTAAGCCAAGACTATTGAAGGCTTAAGCATGTAGAATTTATGTAATCGGATTTTGAGACTTTTTGAAGACTGAATGTTAATTGAAGAATCTATTTCATTTTAATTTGTTGTTCATGCTTGGTTGATTTACCGAAGTTGCTGTAGCTGAGATTTCTTGAAGTGTGCAAGGCAAGGGTGGAGGGTCCCCACACCAAGCTAAGTGCACTTCTTGATTAAATTTTCATAGTTTTCATAAATTAGTTCTTGTTTCAAATGTATTTAGATGTGTGATGATTGCTGAATAAATATTGGTTTAATTCTAATATACATATGAAGGGACACACAGGAATTTAAGTTAAATTCCCCTTTTATTTGATCTTGAAATAAAACTGGATTTCATTCTCCTTTTCTTATTTGAAGTTATTTTTGAATTTTTGGTTTGGAGCAATGGTGATTATGATAGAGTAGAATTGTGAAGAAGGACAACCTGGTCCTCCTTAGTTAGGAGCCTCTTCTTTTACATCTTTTTCATCATAAAACATTATTAATTAGTGCTTTTGGATTTCTCTTCATGGAAATAGTATTGTAGGGAAGGACAACCAGGTTCTCCTAAGTTAGGAGCCTCATCCCACATATTATTTAAGTGAATTAGAAATTACTTAATTAGAGTTTATATTTGTAATACGCATTTCGTTTAATTCATCTTGTAAAATTGACTACCATTAGAATCCATAGACTTTGCACATGCTTCTAAGTTCTACAAGTCCGGATTGATAATAAAATACTTGTCTTAATTTACTCAATAAATTGACCCAACAATATGCATGGACAACATTATCTCTCTATTTTTTACTACTTTTCGACTACTGCAATTGAATTAAATATGAGAATGGGTGCCTGAATGCTTTTCATACTAAGAATTAAATCTTAGTCAACCTGCACACTCAAAGAGCTCCTCCATTAATATATTCATGTACTCACAACATGGATCTCCTTCATTTCTCTTTAAGGCTAATAGGACTAGTGGAGAACACTACAACCCACCATCTTTTTCATTTAATTCATCATAACTTGAAATTAAGCTCATGGATGGCTAACTCTATTTCAAAACATGCTCCATTAAATTTCTCCTACATGTCATGGTCCTTGTTGCCTTGAATCAGAGCTCTTGGAAATTATATTGACTCAAATGCTCAAGTCACAACTGTTGACTCATCCATCCAAAGCCCAAAGGCTTTCCATTAATAGTACGGTCAATTATGTTGACTTCAATGTCCTTTAGATCCTTTTTATGACACCTTAACCTGTTTTCCCACCATGGGACTAGGTGTTGTGACCACTGGCTGAAGCCTTTAGGTGCTTAGCCTATTTAAGCCCTTCGCAGGCCAAAGCTCTTGGTTAATGGCTCAGTGTCATTGGTCTCATTTCTACGTGAAATGAACAAGAACTGGTGCTAAGACTAGAGCTCCCAAGCCCCATTATTTTAGACTTGTGCCTCTTTTTAAACCATTGCACCCTTGGTCTATTTCTATACGAAATGACCAAGGGTTGGGGCTTATCCCGTAGCCCTTTCTATCCCGAAACATTAAGCTTGTGCCTCTTTATACACCTATTGGAGTCATGTTGCTGCATCGACGTGTCCTGTGGGGCCCGCCCGACCTCATTCTCATTTGCTGCTACTCTGCCACAAGGATTCCTATCAGTTCTCTATGTCCGGACACTTTATCTTCTGGTGCATTCCTTTACCACTCCCTTGATAAACTATCGAGTTCATTCCTATGGGATGATATGTCTTGAAGGGTCCACTCGCCCTTTAACTAGCCAATCAAAGGCCCTGTCAGAATGAGCTTTCATACTGATGTGTCCCAATGGCCATTTCCTGACACTTCCGATTTCTGTGCCTTAAAATATCGTCGGGCTCCAACCAACGATATGACATCATTCTCACCTAGATGCGGGTGATTATCCAGGTAATTAATTCGACAAGATGGTCGGGTGATGGATGGGCTGGCCACATGGCCACATGCGTCCTCCCCCAAGCCCACCTGAGGCACATTCAAGGCACCTTGCAGGAGCCATTAAATGCATCCCAAGGCCAAGACTGCACCACCTCTTTCATCGCTATGGAGTCTGTAGAGAATTATGTTATCCCTCCCCCCTTGCTCCACTGTGTCTGTCCTCCGTAAGCCTCTGAGCCATGCTCACAAACTGTGACTGGCCATCGATGCTGGCTGCTAAGCTATATTGATGTAGGTAATGGATTTCATTATTCTCAAACCAGGCTCTGCAACTTAGCTCTGGCTCAAACCTCCTCGGTCCATCCTCTGTGCAATTATTTCACCACCTCCTCTGCTGCAAACCTTGCCTTCAATCCTACCATGGTTCATCATTGAGTGTGAAGTAGGAGGGGAGTCACACTTGGTGGCATCATTCGCCCTCCTGCTACTCCCAACCCTGACTCTGTTTCCCCTGCTTCTTCAGCAGACAATCCCAATCCTTTCGAACCTTTCCATGGCCGATATCCAGACACCCGAAGCGGAAGGGGAAGAACTCGATTTCAAGGTTCTGAATGGAGGGACGCTACAGTTCATACAACAAACTTCCCCCTTCCCCCACATCCAGCACCCCATACCACTCAATTCCGTTTTCACAGTACTCTGAACTGGCCCGTCATCACCGCTACTATTACTATTACATTCACTGAAGATTTGGACCCATTGGAACCTCTGCGTGCACACAACGAAGAGTAGAACAATGCAGCTCCAAGTAGCGAAGGTATTTGCAGCCTGGGTGAACAACAACTCGATGTTGATAGAGCTGCCCTGCATGGCAAAGCACCGGCTGGCAATCAGTAAGCTGTGGGAAGCCATCTTGGTGACACTCAAACTTCGGGCAGTCGACAAGGCGACACGTCTAGCCTGCATGCGGGCACGGGAAACACTGATACCATCCACCCAACTCAGGGAGAGGACACGTCAGTTGACGAGGATGATTGGTACAAATATGCGTGCAGGATTGAAGAAGAACCGGCCCCAGAAAACCTCTAACCCTGACACTTGGCAGCCATGTGTCGCTTTTTTTTCTAGGTCGATGCTTCTCATGTTGATTGGGAGTTTCTGGTTAATTTTATGTTTTATGATTAAGTATATGTAATGTCTGAGATGTCATTTTGTTTTTTGGTCAAAAATGTTAACCCATATGTGGGTTTTTTTGAATTCTTGGACTGGTTTCCCCTCTGTTGGGGAAGTCATAGCTAGACCAATTGGTTTCCTCTCTATTGGGGCAGTCACAGCTAGACCAAATTATTTTGTGATGGTTGTTGCTCAGTACTTTGGAGGCCAAGCCTCTCTGTAATCACCTTTTTTGTATCATATTAATAGATTAATCTTACTTAGAAAAAAAAGATATGACATCATTCTAACATCATCAACCCCACGTGGAACCTCCTGAGTGGTGACACATGTCACCTGGATTTGGCCCATTAGGCCACCTAAAAATTTCAAATCTTCCTTCCACATGTCCCCATATAGCTACATCATGTTGACAACATCAACCATCATCATCTCTTAAGAGCTAATCAAATTCTGCCATGTGTCTTGTCATAGAGGAGAAAGAAAGGTCCTAAGACCTTGGTTTTTTGCCAATTTCCTTTATTAAAACTTTAAAGTTCCTTGGCCATTTTCTTTTGTGAAAAACATCGGGTTGAAGAAACTAACCTTGAAACCAATCCATTCTAGTTTGTGGAATTAGGAAGAGTGGTCCCAAAGTGGTTCACCGTTGTTGTTCTACATGATTGATGATATGGGAAACCACCCTTTGGTGCCTCGAGGCTTGATAGGACTTCCATATCAAGGGATGTCAGAATGCCACCACATGGTCTGGCGCCTATCTCTCGACACTTAATCTTGTGCTCCCCAAAAAATTTTCAAAATCACCCCTGGTAGGATGAGTTGTCATAGTGGGGAACTCCCACTCAACTCCTCATTGGTTTATGTTCTTCCTCTATGTCCTGACACCTATCTCCCAGTGCATTCTCTGTGTGTGCCTTAAGGTTGCGTTGGGGTTATAACACTGGGTTTCCTCCACTGGTCCAGGCTGTCAAGTGGGCTTTGCCTACAACTAATGAAATTGCTTCTCCTGCTCTACTCGTGCTCCTTTTTGTTGGCTAATAAAAGGTGTCTTTTAAAACTCCTAACTACCCCACATTAATTATCGACTTGGGCAAGTCCTCTTATTTCAAGAGTGTACACAGTATGTGGTTGCTATAAATTTAGAGAGTAATGTTTCCTAAATTGTAGTATAGATATTTGACACAAGAGTAAATGGATGCATCTAATAAACTCAAATTGCAATGATTAAAGGAAATATGACATCTAGCTTCAAAACTCAATCCCCTGCTAAAATAAAATCCTATAGCAAGTCAAATAACAACAGCATCAGCTGAGAGCACAGTAACAATAACTCACCTCTTCTTAGCTGATTCAATCTAAACTATACTCAATCTCTATAAAGCAATCAAAATAGAAATGACATCAATTCTAAGAGTCTAATAGCGATAATCAAACTCTTACAGATGATTAAATCAATGTGATGCACTATCTAAATAATTTACTCGGTAATAAACATAACTTGAATCAAATGATAGCATTGTAAATTATAAACAGAGCATACACTACTTTAATACAGGGAAGTGATAAACAACGAATAAATTAAACTCACAAAAACAAGAAAATTATCAAACCAACCAAACTTTATGAGAATCAGAAATATAACACAAGAAAGCAGTTAGATCCACTAGAGGCTAGGCCCTTAGCTGCCAGCGAACACTGCTGAGCTACTTCAGATAATGTGAGGGAACAACAACAATTATATATTAATCATAGAATTTAAGTAGCATTACAATATGGTCGCATTCTCTAACAGCGCGAGTCAGTAATTAAAATTACAATTTGAAAAATAACAGAGATTCCTCCCCTTTCTTCTTACAATTGCTTTCTTTTATAATCAGAAAGGGGTAAAGGGTAAATGCGATCCCTCAAGATCGGGGGGATCTCCCGATCCCAAGGGATTCACAATTGATTTCTAACTTCAGACACCTTGTGATGTAGGAAAGTGTTCCCTCTGCGGACAGAGGCAACCCCTCTAGCCCTAGAGTGGGTCTAGTCACAAACAAGGACAGATCAACAATAGCTTTCCTTAAACAGTCATAGTTGGAGGCCTACCTCAACCGGTGGTCGATGGAGTTCCTTTGTGCTGCTCCAACTTCCGCTTCCTTCTCCTAATGAGTAATCAACCTGAAATAATGCAAAGGAAACACAACAAAGCATGTAATTGGAACAACAATGATCTATTTACTCACAAAGTCAAGAAGTCATGAGCTATGAAGTACATTACATACAAGACATAGGAAAACATCATTTATTACATTAATAATGAAATAAAAGTAAGCTTACAACCAAAGTCTTGACGTCACAAGCCTTCTCAAAGGAATCCAGCCAGCATGCTCCTCAAGCATTCACTCTTTGAAGATGGATCTCCCAATACACAAGTCTCTCTCACTCACAAGTTTTACACAAGAATAAGGGCACTTCACAACCTTCCTCAAGCTATCAACAATCTCACACTTGTCACACTCACACCAGCTATCTAGAAAACTCACAAACACTAATAGCACTATCAACAACCATTCCAAAAAACTAGTAGCATATAGAAATGGTGAGAGTTTAAATAGGAGAAGGAGTCTCCATGAAAGGTGGGAGGGTGAGATTATCTCCAAGGAAGGTAGCACAAATGACGGAACATCCACGCCAGACAAAGGAGGGCGACATAAACTATGCCAACAACCAGGTCTGGAGTTATCTGGAAGGCCGACTGTTGGAACAAATTCGCCCAATCTGGATCATCATGGGCACATAACTGATCTTCCGCACTGAAATCACTATTGAATAACATAGCTAGTCAGGTCATCGCAGAATATTACAAGAGACAATCGCGCTGGCACATAAAATCGGACCATCGTAGGAATCAGGTGTACTTCCATGATGGCAGCGCTTCTGGGCTGTTTTGGAGCACCCTTCAGCACGTTTATTTAGCCAACATATGCAATGAGGCAGAAACCTTTGGAAAAGTGGGTCATTTGGAAACATCAGAGAGAATTTGTCTAACATAAGCATGAATGACTTGGACACATGACACGGTAGGAAGACTGGGATGAAGAAAGTGACAAATTACTGTGTAACAGATGCCCCGTAAAGTATGAAGCCTGAGAGAGTGGGAGGGGTGAAATGCTTTACGAAACTGACTGAGCTGGAACACCATCTGGAAGAGCCTGCACGCAAGCATAACTGATATCTCTGATAATGAAGTACATGTAGTCTAGGCATGGGTGCAGCCATCCAAAAGACATATGAAAAAGGTCTGTGGTATGGATGCAGCCATCCAGCTAATGAGACCATGATGATGGTAAAGGTATGGTCACATCCATCCATGAAGACTCAGGTATGGGCGCAGCCATCCATCAATGAGTCATGTAATCATAAATCAATCCACGCAGCCTAAACATATGTAATCTGAGTTTGGGGTCTTGAACCCATCCGATCATAGTACAAATTCTAACATGTGAATAGATGTGCTGAGGGCAAGCATGATAGGAAATCACTTGATTATCGGTCAATGATGAAGACCATTAACAAGCGCGAGAGAAACCACCAATAATGCCAATGGCTCTCAAGGTAATGTCTAGCACAATCCAAAAAGTGTGAAGAAGAAGCTCAAGTCGAACACTCGTGGAATCACCCAATCGACGACCAATGATAAAAGTCAACCGTTAGGTGCGAAGAACTTGCCATTGATGCATGAAAGCTCTAAGGTACTGTTGAAGCCCCGAAAATCGGGTCTACAACAAGGGGGATACCCACCCGGTCCAGACCTTGGTTAGCAGATCCTTTTCCGTTTGGTATAGTGGGCCCGACTGGGGATATGGGACCAGTTTCACAATTTGTGTGTGTGTGTATGATGGACTATATTTCTCTTTCTAACAGTTTCTAAATGGAATACTTTTACTCTAACTCTAATATGATAATATGGAAATTGTATTCTAATAAGCAGAAATATCTAAATCTACACTAACCCAGGGTGTAACCTTTCTTTTATGTGATCTAAAATGATTTCAAATAACAACTGGTAATAAAGATCATTCAACTGTTATGAGAAAAGAATTCAATAAATATGAACCACTTCGTATAAAAAGTTAGATGAAACAGTTGTGAAAAACATATTGCATAGTAAGCTCTTCATACATTAAGCATAAATAAATAGCTATCACCGTACAAAAGTGCCAAATGATAACTCAGGCATTCATACATCAATATATAAATAACTGAACATGAAAATCACTTTAACACAAGGGCAGAAATAGTTAAGAGATAGAAGTACCATTTATAACTAGTCCTACTCATGAGCTTCAAGCGATAATGATTTATCTCTTCTTGATCAAACATCCACTAAGAGTACAAAAGTGCATCATCAGTAGCAGATATCAAATGCAAATATCAATAAATCCTATTCCATTCATTCATCAAAACCTCCTCTAAATGCATGTACTGGGGATAATTTTTTGATAAATTTCAGGGCCCTTCTCTAAATGCATAAGAAGGGTTTAAATACTACTAACTAAATCTAAAAATAAATTATTACAAAAATGTAGGATGTGGTTTAAATGACCGTCCTCATTTCAGGAAAATAAAACAAAATTAAAACTAAAATTAAATCTAAAATTAAAACTACTTCTATATCTGGTCTTTGAAATCGCACGCATGCAACATCTGTTTGAGAAGAGTCAGCTGACCAACTTTTGATTTTAGCTGAGCTGAGAAAAACAAATCGATAAGATCTGGCACCATCTTTTCAGCCGAATTGATGATACACTTAAGAGTCATCCACTGGCTATGCGGCTTTACCAAGTATGCCCAGTAATAATCCCAGTTCAACTTGGTTAACCCTTGGATTGCTTCTACCTTTTCTTGGGCCTTCTGCTTCCATTCGGTCTCTATCATTGCTTTCTTGCAATTTTCGGGGCTTGTAGGTGACTGAGCAATTAGAAGCTTTCCTTTTTGAGAAATTTTTCTCAGCGATGCGCGATTAGCGCTAGGTGCTAATCGCGCATCGGAAACTGCTTCCGTTTCTTGATCCGGGCTTCCTTGATGCGTTTTTTGCCTTTTGTGCTTTTTCATTTTAGTGGATATAAAGTTCAACTTTTGTGAAAATAATGATTCCATAAGCTCTTGATCTTGAGGCTTAAACTGTCTATTTCTGATATCAACGTTGTCGAGTATCCACTTAACCATGTTCGTGTATGGGAGAATTTTGGGCCTTGCTGCTATCCGGTGTAAGAATGAGCAAGCTAGCTCTGTGATAGATGCCTCAGAAGAACTATTTGAGCCCGCGGTAGCGGTAACTTCCATTACTATGGGATTCTCCTCCTCAAGAAGATTATACATGCCCTCCCACGTAGCAATTCCTGCGTCTCTGTTGCAGGCTGTGTTTGTATACAAGGGTGCCATTTCTTTTTCTTCAGAGCTCAGAGCTTTGCTTTTCTTTCCCATTTTATCCTGCGTATTGCTTTGTACCGTTCTCTGTTCTCCGTTCCTGCAATTCATAAGTGAAGTGAAAATAATATTAAGGCAAGGTGATGGGAAAGTTTTAAATGTCGAAGATAGATAAAGTATACCACCTTACGTGAGATGATTTTTCGATAAGCACGAAACCATATTCCATTAATAACTGGCAGCTAACTCATTTATTAGCATTAAAGCGCATAACCAGGTGTTAGTTTATGGAAAATACTTTTTTGAACCACGCGCTCGAAAGATCTGCGATGAAGTGATTCTGCAATTTGCTTCGCAATATCGCAGATCGCAATATCGCAGATCACAATATCGTGGAATAACAACATCGTAGAATCATAACATTGCAGAGTTGATCGCTCGTGACATCGCATTATCGCATTGTTGCTGTATCGCGAAATCGCAATATCGCAGATCGTAACAACATGATATATGGCAATCTTTGTTATTCTATTTTCTGCAAAATGCAATTTGCGATTGGTGTCATCTCATATCGGCAAATTAAAGTGTTTTAAATGTAAGTTGTGATTGATGTATGCGATGTGATATTTTATTATCGCGTATCGCGATCTCGCAATGTTGGAATTCGGTTTGTAAGGTGGTATCCTGTCATATTTTTTCGATGCGATATTTCCTAAGGAAAGATTTTGTCTTACCTTATCATAAAACTTAGATTTTTTAGATTTTTCAAGGGGATTTCCTAAGCTTATGATGGTAAGTTTTGTTCGAAAAGGAAATTTAAGCACTAACTTGATTTTTTTTAAATAAGGGTCCCAAATTATTTAGTATTAGGAATAACACTAAATAAAAGGGGGGTTGTTGTTGGCCACAACAGGTACCAAAGGGGATCTCTAGATCAATCTCCTGGATAATGAGCTGATGTCGACAGGAGACGACCCATCGTAGGAGGGCCATAATGCTTCCCCCATCAATGATATGGGATAAGGAACAAGTGGTAGATGGCGAAACAGAGTATCAGAGGAGAAGATGAGGGTGTAAACTGCAGAAGGATTATACTCTTGAACATATCGGCGACACGACTCCGGAGGGGGGTGGCAGCATTCATGCACCAAGGGATCAGAGGATCAAAGGAGACGGCATGAATAAGATGGAATGAGGCTAGAATGATAACCCAAACCCGCGGAATTCCAAATGACGATGTATGGATGTCCTAACCTGACAAAAAACAAAAGTGTCGATGTTCAAGAGTGACTAGCTGCCATAGACAATCAATGATAAACCTGTTGTTAAATCCAACCTAACAATAGTTTAATGAGCCCTAGGAAGGAGAAGCTCGAGTCCCGTCGTGGTGACGAGTCTAGTGTCGTCAGGGTTTAACGAGTCTGACATAGGTAAAACTTGGAGTCTTTTTCATATTTAGAGAGTTTGAAAAAGATGCAGAAAAGGAAACTCCAGGGGGGTCCTTTTTCGTAGATTTGTGTCTCTCGAGCCCAAAAAAGTAAAAATGATACTCGAAAGAACCGCCCGATCATTACGATCGAGGAGTACTTTTCTTAACTAGTGACTTCGACCCGAAAAAGTAGAAAAGCGGTCGACGTTTCACAACTAATAATGAGCTTGAAACGACAAAAACCCGGCAATCGTTCAATGTTTAAACGGTCAGAAAAGAGCTTAAAGGTGACTGCCGCTTGTCTCTTTTAATGAGTCAAGAGGAAATCTCAGCTATCTTTTCATTTTTCAAGTCGGAAAAGAGCTTAAAGACGACTTTATGGATCAAGTAAATACGAAACTGTCATAATTCCACTACTTGTAGCTCTGCACAAAAACACGTCACACGTAAACCCATTCGAGATAATATGAACAATATACATAGAAACATAGGTAAAAGCCATATTTTGACTATCCATGTGATAAAAATGAGAAAAAACCCACATTTACAAAATGTAATTTTTAAATTTCCAAAAATTGCTATAAAAAGGGGTTAATCCAACCATTTTTACCATAGTTACTGTTCATTGCACTGTGGAGCATTTTGGAGCACCAAATTTGGTGTGCTAAATTTGGCCTTGTTCATCCACCATTCACCTCGAAACTTGTTCCAAGTAAGTAGTCCTTGTCCTGCACTTCAATTCCTTACCTTTTTCACGCATTTTGAACGTTAAATGTGTTAATTTGGGCGGGTTTTTGAACTGAGCTCCGCCACTCGGTCATCGTGGCTATAGCCTTTGGGTCCGCGATGACCGAAAAAATTGACATATAGTGTGCTCCATTCATCACGGAAAAGTGGTGTACTTCTGTGATGACCGCGAAAAAAATGAACTAGAGACCTCGCGTTGTGATGACGACGCGAACTTATTTTTTATGCAAATTACGCATTGAATTTTGATAAACGAAGTGCTAATCCAATTTTCTTCGTCATGCAGGTAATAATGGCATTTGTTTGGCAAGAGCGAATGCATGATGAAAATGATATACAAGCTTTCGCCAATGTGGGGTGCCGAAATGCATTACGGGCATGTGGATTGCTCAAATTCTTCTTAACTCTGCATCTCCGATCACAACTTGATTTTCTGGAGCTATTGATTTGAGCCTGGAATCCCACAGATGGGAAATTCATCATCCAAGGTCGGGATATCGAGTTTGATGCTACAGACATATATTTTTTGACCAGGATATCCCGTCGAGGTGAGAGGCTAATTCTGGAGGGGTAGCGACCTGGGGGTGACTCCTTAGAGATGCTGATGGTTCAAGTGTGCCCACGGGCACGTAAGAAAAGGAGTGGGAAGGTGGCAATCCAAACAGTGGATGACGTAGTCCTTCGTGCTATGCTTTTCATGGTGACACGGGCAGCGGGCTCCCAAGCCCAACATGAGGCTTCGAAGACCCATCTCCGGCTGGCTCTCGAGTGTCTCAATCCCACCATGTTTAACTGGGTAGAGACAGTGACGGCAAACATGAAGAGGCAACTCACCAACTTCCATCAAGGAGAAACGAAGTAGTTTGGTTATGGATCCATCTTAGTCCCACTCATGCTAGAGCGGGTGCCGACACTGCAGTTACAGGACATGGATCTGGACTTACCCAGGCCACGTGAGACAAGGGCCACACAACGCGCTCACGTCATGCCACGAGTAGGTGGCGGATGACTGGTGGCATGGGGGACATTGTTCCGAGAGTCGCTGGAGTGCCAGACGATCTTCGTGGAGGATTGACCATATGCCGGCATGGACTTCCGCAGAGATCCTGACATGGAGATGCTCGCTGGAGAGCAGTGGGATGACGGTGGTAAGACACTTGATCACACACATTTTTTTTATTTTTATTTTTATGATGTTTTTTGATTTTTTCATGTATATGTCCTAATGATGAACACTATGGTATGCAGATGTAGAACCAGTGAGACCCATCGCGTTGGCTCCAGAGGCGCGGAGGGATGCACAGGGCATTGCAACACTAGCCTTGGCTCCTCCAGCTGATGATATGATGGAGATAGTGGCCCAAAACCTTGAGGGCCTCACAACAGGGATTCCAGATTACATGGGGATCGAGGAGGTCCCCATAGCGTTCCAGATCCACATAGTAGGAGTGGAACCCAGGGTGCATCGCTTGTTGAGGTGAGTGGCATGGGCGGTGGTATGCTATAGGGAGCATAACCCACCGTAGTAGACACCTAGGTTTTTATTTCCTGCTGGTGATTTTTTGAGAGACATGTGTCTCAGATGTACGGAGAACACAGACTCTATTGGGACATGTACACTTATTTTTGAGTGCCTCGGTGCGCCACACGAGCTACATATATATATATATATATATATATATATATATATATATATAGATATATATATATAGATATATATACATATTCCTATGGTTTATTATTGTGTTTTACATGCTTCTTGTATGCTGTTTTGATTACATGTTACACAAATAACTGCCTAATACATGATTAGCTAATGCATCAGTTAACATGTTTAATCGTCGTGGAATATGCTGATATCTAATGAAATCAAAATTGCTCTCTAACAATTTAACATGTAAATACAACCTTAAAATCCGATGGTCTCTGACGGAATATCGCCCATTGAGCTGGTGGACGACAAGCTGAGAGTCCAGGTTCACAACCAATGTACGAATACCGAGATTAATCGCCTCAGCCAGTAAATCAATCACAACAGTATATTCAATGACATTGTTTGTGGTACATCCTAAACAAACACCTTGAAGGTTTATCAACTCACCATGAGGATCGTAGATCACCCATGCCGCAGAGGACAAGTTGCGGGTACTGCGACAGGCACCATCGGCGAAACCAACGTAAGGTGCACCAGACATCGACACAAGAAGAAAAAGACACAATAAATGGCAATCATGCCTACACACCAAGCCAAAAACATGAAAACACACACTCAACACACCTGCTAAAACACACGTATGTACAAACCAAAGTGCATGAAATTCATGCATAATACTTTTTCAAGTAAAAACCATTTTGGGGCTTATCGAGAGGATTCCCTTCATAATCAATTAGCTTGTAGGCCCCTTTTTGCAAAACTCTCTTTAAAATAAAAGGCCCATGCCAGATGGGCTCAAATTTTCCTACCCCCAGCTTATCATTCGCTTGATCATAGAGCAGGACTAAATCTCCCTCAACAAAAGAACAAGGATGGGCAATATGATCTAAGTGAGTTTTCACTCTCTTCTTCTGTGCTTCGATAGCTAGAGAGGCTAGCCGACGGGTCTCGTCTAGCCGTTCCAGGTAAAGAAGGTGTTCTTCTACTGGAGCAGTGCTAGGGAGTAATTCGACGGCCAATTTCAAAGAAGGGATCTCGCACTCGATTGGAAGGGTAGCCTCCAGTCTGTAAACTAATTGAAATGGAATGAAACTGGTGGCATGCTTCATAGAAGTTCGGTAGGCCCACAAGGTGGAGAACAACATCAAGTGCCAGTTAGACTTGTGCATACCAACGGTACATTGAAGCATCATAACTAGAACCTTGTTGACGGCTTCTACTTGGCCATTGGCCTAAGGATAGTATGGATTCAAACTATCATGCCGTAGGCCTAGTTGGGTTGTTAGCTCTGTCATCATGTGATTACGGAAATTCTTCTCGTGATCAGTGACGATAGCCTGAGGGATTCCGAATCATGAAATAACATGATTAAACAAAAATTGCACCGCTGTGTGGCCGTCTTCAGATAATGTGGGCATCGCCTTGGCCCATTTTGTGAAGTAATCAACATCAACGATGATATACCCATGCTCCCTTGCCGAGCGAGGGTTACAGGTCGTATAATCAATGCCCCATTTTGCAAAAGGGCCGACGGTAACAACAAGGTGCAATGGAGCGGGAGGCGCACGCATCTTCCACTGGTAGATCTGACACTTATGACAGGAGCGGACGGCAAGAATGCAATCCTTAAATATGGAGGGCCAGAAATAACCGGTGCAAAGGATCTTTTGAGCAGTAGCATATCCGGACATGTGACCACCACAGGCGCCAGAATGGAAGTCATTCAAAACTTGCTCAGCCTCCTCGAATGTTAAGCATCGGCGGAGAACAGAGTCGGCACCGAGACAGTACAGGGTGTCCGCAATGATACGATAGGGCTGAGACTGATGACGAATCCATCGTCGAGCATCCTTAGACACATCGGTATGAAAAGAAGATGTTTGTAGATATACAATGATATCCCCGTACCAGGGATCGAGGGTGCTGATTAGGAACAGAGTTTCGTCCGGGATATGGCCCTCTGACTGAGAGGGCGTGGTAGAAGATGGAAAAGAGCAAAGCACCTCAACAAAAATGAGGGATTTCTTAGACTTGGTGGTGGTGAATTCCAAGTCAAACTCTTCGAGGATAACGATCCATTTCGAGTACTTTCCCCTAGCAACTGACGTGATAGAATGTACGTCATCGGGTTGCAATCAGAAACCACTGTCATAGTGCGCAACAAGATATAATGGCAGAAACGTTGGATGGCACAAACGGAGGCCAATGCCAACTTCTCGACGTAAACGTATGGAGTTTCCGTATCTAGAATATTGTGGCCGAGATAATATATGACATGCTCAGTGTCATCATCGTCATCTTGAACAAGAACCATGCCAATAGTGGTATCAGCAGTGGCCAAATACAGAGTGTAGTCACGATGATAATTCGAAGGATGCAACAATGGAGCAGAAATAAGGAGACCCTTGAGACGCTCAAAGGACTCTTGAGCATCGGCATCCCAATGAAACGGGGTATCTCGCTTTAATAACCGCGTGAAACCTTTAGCCACTTCGGCATAGTTCGGAATGAATCGTCTTAAAAAATTCGCTTTTCCTTGCAAACTCTGCAATTGATGCAAAGAAGCAGGGGGAGGAAGATTCAGAATAGCCTCGACTTTAAGGGGATCCAAATGGATGCCCTCTCGGGAGACGATAAACCCGAGTAGTCTGCCTGACTCAATGCAGAAGACACACTTATGAGGATTAAGCCTGATGCGGTAGTGTCGACAGTGGAGAAAAATTTTGCGAAGATGAGTGGGATGGTCCTGATGTTTTGCTGAATGAGGTGGTAGATCATCTAGGTACGGTTGTACAATGTGTCGAATGTCATGGAATGCATAAGACATTGCACATTGGAAGGTAGCACCAGAATTCTTCAAACTGAAAGGGAGCTTTTTGTAGGCGAAAGTGCCCCAGGGACAAATAAAGGCAGTCTTGTGCTGATCTACGGGTGCAATATTGATCTGGTTATACCCAGAAAAATTGTCCATGAATGAATACATTTCGCTCCCAGCACACTCATCAATGAGCTGGTCAATGAAGGGTGTGGGGAAGTTATCTTTGGGATAGGGCCGGTTAATATCACAGTAATCAACACAGACTCGAATAGTACCCAGTTTTTTAGTGACAGGGACAATATTGGAGACACAATATGTGAGTGGGATGGGGTAAATAAAACCAGCCTTAAGAAGCTTTTCAACTTCCGCTTTAATAGCCACAGCCTTTCGGGGGTGCACGGGGCGTAGACACTGGTGAACAGTCTTAGCACCCGGATACATAGGTATCTCATGCACCACTATGCTAGGATCAATGTCGGGCATTTCTTCATAGGAACAAGCAAAGACATCAAGAAATTCGCGAAAAAGATCAGTATAGAGCTGAATTTCATTCGGAGTACAAGTTACTCTGACATGGATATGCTCGACAATCTCTGGTTTCATAGAGATGTCGATGGGCTAGGTTTGAGTGATGTTTCCCATATTTCCTTCAGAAGATACTTGATAAACTTGAATGGGTATCTGAAGGGGTTGGGATGGGAGATAAGGAGAAAACTGCTCGAGACAGGTAAGCATTTCTCGGTGGGCAGGGAGAAATGAGGAACGATGGTGAAGATCAGACCAAGGGGGTTCCTCGAGAGACATGGTCTCGATAATGGCTTCATCAGAAGGAAATATTTCCTTTAAAGGATCCGAAGAAGCGTCATCTCCAAGCCAAGGGGAAGGAGCGTATGAGTCAAGAGCTCTGCTCGAAGGAGCAGATTCAGAAGGTGGAGTCGATACAGAAACAATTTCGATGTAGTTGATCTCGGCAGGACTCAACGGCATCTCATCGCCCCAAGATTCTACCTGATCAGCGAGGGGAAGGACCCACGGATCAGAGTGAACGGAAATCATATTGATAGGAGCGAAATTAGGAGGTGGGAGTGAAAAAACACCCATCAGGGCAGGATCTTTAAAAAGTCCAGCTCCCACACTCTCATATGGGATGGAAGTATGCTCCACAAAGGGCACGTTGCCTTCAAAACATGAGGTGAAGAAGGAAAGCTGGTCTACTGTGACGATCCTCCCCTAATGAGGGAAATGAATGACATGAAATAGAGAGGAAGCCACGGCTCGCATGGCGTATGTCCAGCTGCATCTCAGAAGGAGGTTGTAGGTAAGATTAGCATCAACAACTTCAACTTCCACTTCGACCATCTTCCCTTCCAAAGTAATGGGCAAACGTTGGAGTATACCATAAGGGCGAGACTCTCTCCCATCAAATGCTTCCAAGGTCGTAGGAGACTGGCTCAGAGTTGGAGAACCAATATCCTTCCAACAGGAAACAAAAATGATGCAAGTTGAAGCGCATTCATCAATGACAGTACGATGAATCGTTTTGGAATTGATGATGACCTAAATGAGGAAGGCAATTTGGTGAGATAGTATCGGTATATGGATTTCCAGGTCAAAAGTAATCAGATCTGAGTCGGCCGGGTCTATGCCACCGATGGCCAATAGCAAGGACTTCCTTTGAGAGGGGCAGCTCTGGAGTACTTCTAAAGTGGACATAGCCAATGGAGCCTAGGCTAAGTCCTCAACGATTCTGTAGTGTTGGGCAGCACGAGCATTAGGGTTGTAAGAAGATTTCCAGAGTACACCTTTAGGAGGGGGTCGGACGGGCGTCTCAGTGCTAGGTCTCTTGATATGGAGCAGACCAGAACTGAATGGAGGAGTGCTAGATGGGACCTCAGGTTCTTTCCCAACAGGCGACGGATACTCTTTTTCCCGAGTACTGATGTGGATGGGAATCGTCCCAGACTTAAATAATTGAGAACCAAAGGGAGAAGAGGATTGGGATGGATCAGCCACCATTTGCGTTTACTGTGAGGGAAAAGGTTCTTTGAGCACAACAGGAGTCCCGGGAGCACCTTTCAACAAACGACTAACTTCAGACCACCTTGGGCAGTCTTTGGTATAGTGATCCTCATCACAGATAATACAAGGGTACTTGGGCTTGCGTTTGGCACCTTCCTCGGGTGGAGGCTTAGGGGAATCCTGCTTAGGTTGATCCACTTTATTCTTTCCTTTTCCCTTCTTCTTTCCTTTCACGACTTTGTCTGCCGTGGTGGATTGAACGACGTTAACCTTGGAAGTACTACCAGAATTGGATACAACCTGAGAAGTATTTTCATTCGGAGCATTCAACTTTTGCTTCCTAGGGCTCGCGGAAGTTTTCTTTGAAGGCAAATTAACAGAACCGATGACACCGTCAACAGAGGGTGTTGGCGGGGCTTTGGAAGTTCCGGGTCTTGGGGCATCATGCAAATAATCATATAGCGTATCGGATTGGGAGTAAACCAAGTCAAGGTACTGAGCGCACGCAATATCCTGCTCTTCAGTTACACATGTCCCCATAGCAATGTCCTGTGCTATCGGACCAACGAATGAGGTCGTGAACCAGTCGGTGAGAAGCTGATCGGGAATCCAAAACTTAATCAAATGACGACATCGTCTCCATTCATGGATATGATCAGAGATATGTGTAGCCATTGTATGTTTTAAGGATGTCAGGAGGTGTGTGCCTATTTCATATTGAATCGGCAACTGAAAATGAGTTAAAAATGCCATAGCCAACGAGTTAAAATCCTGAAAAGATCTGCGAGATAACTCAATATCTCATTTAGCAGCAGAGCCAGTGAGAGTCCTTTGAAAAAGGTGGAGTTGGATTGAATCATCAAGCCACGAATTCGATGAACACCATAGATGATAAGTCATGACGTGAGCATGGGGATCTTCTCTAGCTTTACCATCGAATTTGGGACAATCACCAAGAATCTTAGTTGGAACCGGGGGCCAATACGGATTATGAAGAATAGGATCATTTGTCAGTTTGGACACATCCGGTAATTCCAACGTTGCTAAAAAGGGTAATTGAGGGTTAAAGGACATCTGAGGCCGTGGGTAGGAGGTGGTACCAGAGTTCCAGCCGGCTGTCGGTTTCCCCCATTGATTTTGTCCAGACGGATTTGGCCCAGGAGGGTTTTGTCCGTAGGGATTTTGTCCATAGGGGTTATAGGATGGCTGACCCTGGATTTTCCCCCCAGCATTCCATTGATTACCAACTTGGCCTGCAGGAGCAACATAAGGTTGCTGGTAATTCTGATAAGGACTCACCTGCAGTTGTTGATAATTTTGATACGGGGCAAATTGAGTTTTCCCTTGGGATTGCTGGAAACCATAAGGTGGTTGGGCTCCAAACTGAGCCTGGGAGGCAGGTTGCATTTGATAGGCCGGTTGGGATTGAGATCCAACCTGCATTTGAAGACTAGATTGGGTCTGGAGCCCAGCCTGGGGCTGAAAAACGGGTTGAGCTTGAGAAGCAACAATCATTTGAGTGCCTGGTTGAGCAGGCCCAAAAAGATGTCCTTGAGAGAATTGAGGCTGAGCCATCAGGCCAGAAGGTTGACCTAGTTGAGATTGGGATTGACCCATCTGCCCAGAAGGCTGAGCTTGTTGGGTTTTGGGTTTTCCTTGCACAACTGAGGGTTGTCCTGATAGACCGGATGGCTGAGCAGACTGGACAGTTGGCTGACCTGATTGGATTTGAGGCTGACCGACTTGTCCAGATGGTTGACCATACTAGACAGTGGGTGGGCATTACTGAACATAAGGTTGACCGACTTGCCCAGAAGGGTAGCCTTGCTAGACACCAGATTGGCCTTGTTGCATGTAAGGTTGTCCCGAATTACTAGAAGGTTGCGCGAAATAGGTAAAAGATGGACCACCAGAGGCCGAAGGTTGTCCCTAGAAGGGTTGTCCTTGTGGGCCTCCAGGTTGCCCTAGATAAGACTGCCCGTAATACTATTGCCATAAGAGGGTTGCATGTAAGACAACTGGCCTTGATAAGGTGGTCCTTGAAGATGTGTAGGCGATACCCGGCCACCACCATAACTAGTGGTGGTCGAAGCAACGATAATGGGACCGTGACCTCAACTGTAGGCTGAGGTGGCAAAGGTCCGTGATGATAGAGATGAGCCCCTCTAGAATCATAATAATGAAATGGATTTTGAGGATCCAGATTCTAAAGAGCATGAAGATATTGATCATATGGCCCGCCTGTTGGAATAAAACCAGAAGAAGGTGGGGCACTTAGTGTAGGATCAACAACTCCGGGTACAGATGCCGATGGGCCACTATTTGCTGACCCTGAAGAAGGTCCAGCAGTAGCGGTCACAACTGAGGATGCAGTAACGACACCGACAACGGGGGTTGAAGAAGCCACACAGACATTTGGAATAGTTGGTATGGAAGTGAAAAACACATTATGAATTTGAGGAATAAAGGACTCCGAGGTCGGAGTGATGGTGTGCGACCACATAGAACTCGTAAGGGGGGTCCTAGAAGACATAACATACCTCAACGCCTTATAACGTAAAGGAAACATAACACCAAGAGGGGTGATATGAAAAGGTGTAGTTTCCATTGAGGTGGGAATTTCACCGCTCATCGCAACGGATTCTTCACTTGTGACGGGGGATGTGTCCTCCATATTAGAAGAAGACATTGGTACCGAAATGCTAGGAGGAGTACCGGGAATATCTTCTTCGGAAGGCTTCCAAACGTCGTTCCAGTGAATTTCACAAGTCTCGTCCTCTGGAGCGCGAGAGTTAATCGGTTGGATACTCGAAATAACAGGGAGAGTATCACTCACAATCGGTACCTTAGGAGCAACAGAAGAAGGAGACCCTTGGTCACTCGGAACGGGAGACAGGACCGGTGATTCCACCAGGATGATGATTCAAAGATCCTAGGAAAATTAACGAGGAAGGACCCTACTCAAGCTAACGTAAACAAGATCTAACAGGGTAAATGTGAATCGTGGCCAAATAAATTTTAAGGCACAGGAACAAAACTTGACCTTTTCATCTTTAAAGAGTCGAGAAAAGGACAAAATATGACTCTAGTCACCTTCAAATATTTAATGAGCCTGAAGTGACAAGTGCTCAGATGGACCTTTTCTTTTAGGGAGTCCAAAAAGGAATGAAAGTGACTACTCTGGAGAACTAGGAAAAATGTTTACCAGACAAATCCGTAAAACTGCATATACACCTTGGCAGTCATATGAAAACCAAGGACTTTCCATACAACAGTCAATCTTCTTGAATGTTGTGTTCGGTGCGTTACGACCTGTAAGGCGGCAGACACGGCTTCCTATGGATAAAGGATGATAACCTAGTGGGGTCTCCCAGCATATACTCGACGGTACATGGGAGCACAATTCCGTGCTAGACCACTATTGAGTCACAGAAGGAGGAATCACCCAACCTTGAGTGGAAACAAAAGTGACTAGGTTTAACGATTCTAGAGCACATCTTGAGCCTAGACCTCTAAATGTGTGCGTTATGTTCCAATGTGTTGTTAGATTTATTCAGTTAATTTTAGAGTTGATCTTGGATTATGTTTCAGTTTTCAGGCCTTACCGTATGTATATAACAAAACCTAGGATGCAGCTAGAATGAATGAAATATCCTTTTTTTTTCGATGAACACCTACCTATGGGAGGGTAGAGAGATTATTCCCAAACCAAGAAAACCAAGACAACAAAATAGTCACCCAATGCAAACAGACATCAATTCCTAAAATGCACGGATACTACTAATGAGATATTTAATCATTCGCTTTTCAATATGCCACTTGAAATGCAAATTCGATTTCACATTTGTATACTAAATGAATGCAATCCTTTTGATTTTGATGTCTCTTAAATATGAAAGAAACCAATAAGCAATAAACAACTGTGGAAAAACAGTTGATCCAAACAATTGTAATCTATGTCCGGGTAGTGAAGAGAAATCGTATCAATGCCAAGGTTGGTCCAATAACAATCACTAAACAATCAACCAAAAGTAAGCAAAGGGGAAGGCTCAATCAAACCAACAGGATGCGAACGAATCTTTGAGCAAAGAAGCAACCAAGCCAAACTGATCCAAAAGACTTGAAACAATGAAACTAGGTCACAAAGAAAAAAACAAGATTCATTCAACAAAGCTCACGAGAGAGTGGTTCAACCTATAAACAGTGAAAAGCAAGTTATCAAACAAGTGAGTACAGTAAGGGACTAGCAAGACTGATGGATTCAGGAGGCAGAATTGAGAAAATCAATTCTACAGCAATCAACGTGGGTAATACACAAGCAACAAGTGCTGATAAAGAACACACCACAGCAACAGAGCGACATTAGTGCGGAAGTACATGACTTTTCTGCGATGGTCCAATTTACAGAACCGTCACGATTGTTAGGCGTAATTACGCGATGAACAGGATACTACAAAAGGGGTGATGCAATGACAGCGCGATTGTTAAATTAAAAGTCGCGATGATGTTCAAAATAGTAACAGGCGAACCAAAAACTCCTAAATCATAGACAATCAATCCTTTAATCAAATAAGGGCATTTCCCAGATCAGGCCGGGAAACTCAGAAGACTGGTAAATAATCCCCAAAACTTCAAAAGAGACCAAAACAAAAATCAAGACAAGAGTAAACAAGAAAAGAACAAAGGCCAAAGCTCCCCAGCTGAGTCGCCAATTCGTGATGCAGGAAAGTGTTCCCTCTATGGACAGAGGCAACCCCTCTAGCCCTAGAGTGGGTCTAGTCACAAACAAGGACAGATCAACAATAGCTTTCCTTAAATAGTCATAGTGGGAGGCCTACCTCAACTGGTGGTCGATGGAGTTCCTTTGCGCTGCTCCAGCTTCGCTTCCTTCTCATAATGAGTAATCAACCTGAAACAATGCAAAGGAAACACAACAAAGCATGTAACCGGAACAACAATGATCTATTTACTCACAAAGTCAAGAAGTCATGAGCTATCAAGTACATTACATACAAGGCATAGGAAAACATCATTGATTACGTTAATAATGAAATAAGAGTAAGCTTGCAACCAAAGTTTTGATGTCACAAGCCTTCTCAGAAGGAATCCAACCAGCATGCTCCTCAAGCATTCACTCTTTGAAGATGGATCTCCCAATACACAAGTCTCTCTCACTCACAAGTTTTACACAAGAATAAGGGCACTTCACAACCTTCCTCAAGCTATCAACAATCCCACACTTGTCACACTCACACCAGCTATCTAGAAAACTCACAAACACCAATAGCACTATCAACAACCATTCCAAAAAACTAGCAGCACATAGCAATGGTGAGAGTTTAAATATGAGAAGGAGTCTCCATGAAAGGTGGGAGGGTGAGCTTATCTCCAAGGAAGGTAGCACAAATGACGGAACATCCACGCTAGAGAAAGGAGGGCGACATAAACTATGCCAACAACCAGGTCTGGAGTTATCTGGAAGGCCGAATGTTGGAACAAATTCGCCCAATCTGGATCATTGCGGGAACATAACTAATCTTCCACGCTGACATCGCTATTGAATAACGTAGCTAGTGAGGTCATCGTAGAATATTACAAGAGACAATCACATTGGCACATAAAATCGGACCATCACGGGAATCAGGTGTACTTCCGCGATGGTAGCGCTTCTGGGCTATTTTGGAGCACCCTTCAGCGCATTTATTTAGCCAACAGACGCAATGAGGCAGAAACCTTTGGAAAGGTGGGTCATTTGGCAACATCAGAGAGAATTTGTCTAACATGAGCATGAATGACTTGGACACATGACACAGTAGGAAGACTGGGATGAAGACAGTGACAAATTACTGTGTAACACACCTTTCCTATTTCGTGCTAATCCCTCTGATTCATTGTCAGGCTTATCTGCAACTGACACGTTCCTTCCTTTGTTTGTCATTTTTTGCTGTTCCAACATCAAGGAACATCAATTGTTCCTTTTTTCTCTTTCCTGCATAAAGAAGGGTAAAATTTAGCTAAATTGTAACTACAATTAATTCATCCATTTCTTACCATAATTCCTCAATATATCAGCACATTAAGATATGAAAAAGATATGAATCAAGGAAAACGATGATGAAATTAATAGTAAATACATACCCATTTCGTAACTCAACACTTGTCAACCCACTTGTTTCATTCTGGCACCTCAACTCTATGCGCCCTTTGCAATCTTTCGGGCTCTGTCCACCGGGATAACCTATGCGATGTGATCCACTATAGGAAAATCAAAACTATCTTCATTGTTGTGCTGTCAAGCCACATTTGCCCGAATCTCCTTTAGCACCTCCATTAATAACTCTTCCGCATTTGGAAAAGTGTAGCAAACTTGGTTACCACCATGACCCTTCTCCATTCTTCGCTTTGCAACTTGGAATTTGGAGTCACTTGACTTTGACTGGCTCTATCTTTAGATCCAGGAGGCCATTTTCAATCTTCCGCATATCATTGGAAATATTTTTTTGAGCTATTTCCATCTATGTGGGTTTCACCTACTTCTAAGGTAATTAGCTACTCTAAGAATATCTCCAAAGTCTATGTCTCCCAATTATCACATTCATAATTTTGTGGCTTCTCCATTAAGCCTGTAAATATGATGATTCTCTACACTGCCAACATTTACTACTCGTAATATCAATGCTAGTTTGGTTGACATCAATCCCAACATAACAAGTGCCACCAACCATTCAGATAATGCCAATTATCTAACACATAGTACCAATCTTTTGTAACACCTTGGAAGTACTATAGTACTTGGGTGATAATTTATTATCCTTATTAGCTTTATTGAGGGACATGTGTATGTATGGTTGTAGCCGTAAAAATATGGTGTCACCTAAATCAAAACTTATTTCACTATGATGTTGATCTGCTTGTTGTTTCATTCAATTCTGCGCCAGACTGAGGTTATCCTTTAAGAGTTGGAGAACTTGCTGTTGATGCTCAATGTGATCTTCTATTGGGATGGGGTCCCTAGGGTCATTTTGGTCAAGCTTTGGGTCAATTTTGGAATATATTTTTGTAACTAATGTAAAGTCTCAGCGAAATGTGGAAGCAGAGTGTGAAGCTAGTACTAGTCAAAGGGACTTTAGTCCCTTAGGTAAGTAGGTGATAGAGTGGTTTTGAGACTTGCCCATGGTTCGCGGACCATGGTATTGTAAAGAAAATGCTATATATAGATGTATCATAGCGAGTCTTAAGAAGTAACTCTTCGTAAAGAATCATTATAAGGGAAAGGTGTTAAGGCAATAAATGTATGTTTCTTTTACTTAGGCAAAAGGTGAAGGCTCTTGCAGATGAGTGCACAGAGACCTTGGTAAGTCTGCAAGCTGAGTGCACGGGCCCCTGCAGCTAAGTGAGCAGGAAAAGGAAGTTTGTAATTGAATGATTATACTTAATAAAGACTATTTTGAGATGAATCTGGTGCATCTGTGTCTTATTATTTACTTCTGCAAAGTTTATGTATCTTTACTCTATGTTATGATTTACATGTATTAATGCTTGTTTACTGCATGAAAGTAGTAGATATGTAATATTTATGTATGATAAGTATAATTAGGAACCTTCACGAAGATTTGGAAGCTGTTTAGATATTATAGTAGTTATCTATTCAGAAGGATTTGCGCGAAGGTATATCTAAACCATAAGAACTTCGAGAATTCATCACACAAGCCCCTGGATGCAGAAACCTGGTTTTGTCACTCCCCCAATACTGCTTCGGGTGAGACTGAAACCTATGCTACGTGGGTTGTTGCCGAAAGGGCCAAGAATTAGGGTTTTGTTGGTTGGCACAAATAATGCTAAACCTGGGTCAGGCCCCGTCAAGCCAACAAATGGTTTCATTGCCAGGAGCAGGATCCAGGGAAAATTTTAAGGATAGAAAATTATCTTGAAGTTTAAAAACATTGGCGAATCTCACTATTCCTTAATATGAAAAATATAAAGCTTTTATTGATATATTTGTAAAATTATTCAAATTTATAATGATTTTATATATACTCTCTCTACAATGTTGGTGATTTTTAATGTAAAAAATTTTATATTGTAAAATTTGGGCAAATCATTTTTATAAAAAATGGAAATTGGTGAATCTTTTTTTTGGAAAAATCATGGAAAATTAGCTCATCTGCGAATATTAGCCCCTAAAATTTTCCATTCCAGTATCTATCTGAGGAATGTGTGATGTCGAATAAGTGGTTTCCTACTAAGAAGGAAATTGAGAAGTGGATTGATTGGAAGTTGCACATGTTTACAACGTAGGAGAACATAAACCTGCAGTTATCCAAGGAACAATGGTTGAATAGATACCTGTACATAGATGAAACTGAAGCCTTTTTATATTTCTTCCCTTGCAAATTGTATGAGTGGCTGTCTAGATTAGCAGACAATCAGGGTACGTGGAGACTTGACAACCTTGTTGCTTGGACTCCAGAGCTGGTGCAACACTTGGAAGCTTCAGAAAATAACATCGCGCAGACTGTTTATCAATGGATTGATCGTATCTTAGGATGATTTTTCACTGAGCTTGCAATTGATACAACCATCAATTATAGTGAAGTAGAGCGCAGGTTCTTCAAACGAGCACAAGATAAGTATTTAAAATCTCTAAAAACTTGGATTAATTTGTTGTTGTGTGAAAAAAGGGTTATGCCATTACCTTGATGTTTGAAACTAAGTGAAGTGGAAAACCCTTCAGAAAGAAAGGAGAACCAGGATTTGAATACAGACCATTGTTAGGATCCTCTTCTAGTGACCAAGAAGGAACCAATCTAAGTACATCACGAAGTGTGCTACATATAGTAAGTCAGGGTATCCCGAGGATACCTCACTCATCCACAACACCTCCACCTCCACCTCCGCTGCATACACCTACACCTTCACCTCCACCTCCACCTCCGCATCAACCATTCAACATGGTGAACACAATGAAGATGTTGATCTTCAAAGGGGTGGGAAGCGAAGACCCCGAACAATTCTAGTTTGTCGTAGATGTTGTATGGATAGCATAGAAGATTATAGATGATAATATGAAGAAAGCACAGCTAGTCATAGTGCTGTAGGACAGAGCATTGACTTGGTACATCAAGTTATATATGGATAGAATTGGAGTGACGATGTCAGAGACCCAACTAGCATTGAACAATGAGTTTAAGAAGCCTAAGTCTTAGGTGCAGTCTGTAATAAAGTTTAAGGAAACAAAATAGAGGGTAAATGAGTCCTCATGGAACATTGACTAGAGGCTGAAATGCCTGATCTGACAGGTTAATATGAAGATCACGGATGAACAACAGAGAGACTGGTACATTTATTTAATGTTGCCTCATCTAAGATTACCATTATCACAACAGAAGATAGGAATGCAAGCAGAGGCTGTGGAGATTGCGATGAGGTTGGAATCCTCACCAGTGCATGATACAAACATTGGAGTACAACAGATTCATTTGCAGCTAGCAAGCCTACACATGGAGTTGCAAAACTTGAAGACAAGAAAGGAAGCTCAACAAGAGGTGTGTGGTGAAGTTTGGTGTATACAATTCAAAGATAAGGGACATGATAAGGATCACTGCCCTATTTATCAGAATTACTTGATTGGAGAAGGTCCATTGCCTCTAAATCCTGAAAAAATTGCGAGACTAAGCACAGGAGTACCATTATGGTGCGCTATCTGCTAGATAGCCGGGAAGCATGCGACTGATAATTGTCACCTTTTGCAAAACATTGTATAGATTTCACAACAATTGTTTTGTACTTTCTGTAAATTGGTTGGATATGATGAGAGAAACTGCCAAAGCTATGAATTGATGATGGAGTGAACCCCTACGTATCGAATGTAGGTGGAAAATCAACCTCAGGCTCAGGGAGTGAGTACGATGCGTGAAGGATTCCAAGGCCATGGAAGAGGAAGAGGAGGAGGGGTTGGCAGAGGTCATGGAAAAATCATTTGTTATAACTGTGGTGAAGTAGGACATTTTGCATGCGACTGTCAGAACCCAACACATCCATCTTGTCAATATTGTAGACAGTTTGATCATGTGATAGAAGATTTCCCAGTGCTGATTGCCAAGATGTAGGAGAAAAGGACACAACAACCTACGAAAAACATATAGATTATGAGGGAAGAGCCTCGTGAGGAAGATCACAACATTAATATAGTGACACGAAGTGGTATGGCCATAGGATAAGAGAAAAGAAAGCAACTAGAGACTGAAGGATGGGTGCGCAAGACTACTGAAAAAGAAGTCAGGTTTGATCTCAACCAGGCTAGAGAAAATTTTATGGAGGCCAAGAAAAATTTTGCTGAAGCTTGTACGTTAGGGAGCCAAGAGAAATCAGATGAAAATAGTAAAGTGCAGGACGTGGATCCCTCATTATTAGCCTATTTTATGAAAACTTATATGAAACTATTGAGAGATAGGAAGGCAGTGGAAGTGCTCCAGGAGCTAATTGATAATTGTTTGGGAAAAATTAAGCTTCCCTTAGAAAAATAGGCTGTGAGGAAGCTAGGTAAACATAAGAAGTGGACAGGGCACAAGATGAGGCTGATCGCGCAGATTGGAGAGTATGAAATGGATCAAGTTATCTTATATTTGGGTTCTGATGCGAATGTGCTACCTAAGAAGACACGAGAAAGGATGGGGAGGCCTACGCTATAATGGTATCCTATAAAGCTATGCATGGCCAACCAACAGAAAATAATTTCAATGGGGCACTTGTATGGGGTAAAAGTAGACATTGAGGGAGCGAGAGCTCTGGCCGATTTTGAAGCAATTGAAATAGTGGATGACAACAATCCTTACCCTGTGATACTAGGAATTGATTGAGCCTTTGACATGGATGCAGTAATTAATCTGAAGAAGAGAAGAATGACATTTGAGAAGAAGGTGCTTAGCGTTATTATGCCACTGGATCCTACTAAAGGAGCATGTTACATTGAACCAGTCTGCGACTATAAGGAGGATGATGATTTGGATCAAATATACAAGATAACTATGCATGATGAAGATTGGATCAATCCTACTGCAGATGGGCAGATTGCATGGGATAGAGATATCTTGTATACCTTCGATTCAGATGAAGAGCACGAACAATGGCATAATCGATTGCATGAAGTTTCCACGCTACATTGCAATATGATGACAAAATCGTTGCAGTGTGTATCGACGGAGGTAAGAAATCTTTTGCACTATGATGGCTTATATGATGTTAGTTTATTTTTAGATAAGTTTGAAAGGGAGTTGCCAGAAGAACATTGATTCCAAGCACTTGATCTAGTGCTACACGCTACACCTACCTGTTGGTGGGGTATGCATAAGGATGGCTTCGTTGATTGGAATGAATACAAGCGAATGATGAAGCTAAGGTTTGGATACGCTAATACCCGTATGACTGAAAAATAGAGTGGAAAGGATTATTTACGCGAACACTTGGTGCAATGGACTAAAGCTTGGGGAGAGGAGACACAACCAAAATGGTTGCATATCTTCTCTCACACCTTAGATACTATTCCAATGAATTAGTACTTGGAAATGGAGTTACGCCATGGGATGGCTGAGTGGGATATCTTGATGGAATGTTTCTTGTTAACTTTCAGCTTTGAGGATGGATTTGAGTGCATTGATGAAGCACTCTAGGAAATTAAGGCTGATGTCTTTAGAACACTTGAAGATCCAGTAGAATGGGTTCAACCAGACTAGAATACCCAGTTGTGCCATGCGCTGGAATGCTACAATGTGACTGTAGAAGAAGAAGAAGAGGATCCTTGGAAGATCAACATTCCAGAGACTGAGGGACAATGCGAAGTTGAAGGACCCAAATAAGCGAACCCTAATGTAATAGAACCTTTGAAGACTAGGAAAATAAACATTGGGTCCAACGCGTAGCCTAAGTTTGCAAAGAAAGGTGATTATTGGGATGAACATAAAATTGATAGAGTGGCAGAACTACTGTGCGAATACAGGGACTAGTTTCGTACCAAGTTCTCAGACCTGAAAGGAATAGTAGGGAATCTAGGAGTAATGAAGATCACCTTAAAGACTGATGCGAAGCCTGTGAAATAGAGACCCTACCGTATAAATCCTAAGTATAAGGAGAAAGTGCACAAAGAGCTATACAAAATGTTGGAAGCTGGAATAGTTGAGCCAGTAGAAGAGTCTAATTGGGTAAGCCCTATGGTTGTTGAGGAAAAGAAGCAACAAGGTGAAATTAGGATATGCGTAGATCTGAGAAAGATTAACGATGCGTGTGTTCATGACACATTTCCAATGCTGTTTACAAATGATGTTTTGGAGAATGTCGGAGGGAAGGAATCTTGTTTGTTCACTGATGGGTTCTCAGGGTACCATCAGATTAAGATCACACTAGAGGATTGTAGCAAGACAACCTTTGTGACAGAGTGGGGATGCTTTTAGTACACAGTGATGCCATTCGGGCCGAAGAATGCGCCCACAATCTTCTCAAGGGTTGTAATTGTAGTGTTTAAAGATTTCATCCATAAATTCTTAGAGGTGTATTTTGATGTCTGGAGTATGTTTGGATTAGTAAAGCACCATGTTGCAAGTCTGTGCCTTATGTTGGATACTTGTCAGAGATACCAAAGTGCCCTAAACCTAAAGAAATGTATCTTTTGTGTGCCTTATGGGATATTTTTAGGCCATGTAGTCTGCAAAAAAAGATTAATCGTAGACCCTACAAAGATAGTTGTTATTGTCAATTTAGAAGCTTCGAAGAATGTAAAGTAGCTGTGTGCAACACTGGGCCACACTGGCTACTATAGGAAGTTTATCAAAGCTTATGTGCAGATAACAATGCTGATGGAGAAATTACTGAAGAAGGATGTGATCTTCTGCTGGGATGAGGAGTGTCAGGCCTATGGCACCGAGGCTGCATAGGCCTAAATCATTTACCACTAACGAAAAATAGAAAAGACCACAGTCTGTCTTGGTGTGGCAGTCACCGAGGAAGAACCCTTCTGAGATTTTCCAGAAAGGGAATATGGACAAGTTAAAACAACCACATGAATCCCTAGATCACAACGAAGAAGAGCTTCATGAAGGTGCTGAATAATTGGACGCTGACAAGGGAGAGCATCTCATTAGGCTCTCAAAGTATATCCCTCCGTGGAAAAGCAAAGTGAAGGTACCCAAAGATCTAGATACTGACAATTTTATGGTTTCAACACCACTGCTACCATAGAAGGTAGTATTTGAAGGTGCGCTCTTAGGGAACATTCCTATGTGTTGGCTTGATGGGGCTTGACCCAAGTTCAGAAATGTCTTAGCCAAACAAATCCCGAAACTACTGGCCCTTTCGGCAACAGTCTGCAGAGTGCAGATTGAGGTCACACTCGAGGTTGTATGGGAGGGTGCTGGAACCAGGTTTCCACACCCTAGGGATGTCTTCATGAGGTCTAGAGAGTGCGTGAACCATTCCTTCGCACGCATACAATTTCATGCAGCTTCACGTAACCCTAGTACCGAGCGCGAGGCGGCGCTGTCTAGAGCCCTTACCCTTAGTATGTTTTATCGGTATTATAGATCTTGAATTAACTTAAATGGCCCCAATGCTTTCCTTTACCATTCAACATAAATAAAAATGCACGCAATCATAAACAGATGCATTAACAGAAATAGAGAAACATATATATATTCCAAAACCAACTTATCTTTCTTAATGCCTTTTCCAGTTACAGTCCACTTCCTGCCCTAAGCACATAGGTGCAGGGGTCCGCGCACACAGTTGCAGAATCTACCAGGCCTTTGCGCACACAGCTGCAAAGCCTACTCTTACTACTACCACCTATGACTCAGACTTACAAACTCAAAGCGAATATCCCATTTAGAAAACAATATCACTTCTTAACCTCATAAAAGCTACCTTCTACACTTAGAGCCTTGCTCTTATTTATACATTCCCATGGTCCGCGGACCATGGGTAGGCCGACACATTCTAGATTAACTTACAATATTTTTGGATAGACTACCCTTAGACTTGACCCATTACAATTCATGCTTTGCGCACTTCGCGGAGCCTTTACAATACCAATACCCAAAATTTTGGGCTTTAAGCCCCAAAACCATTACGCGAGGGATCCACTGCCCAACAGGACCCCAATACAATCATTGGGACTCATCCTGAGTCACTCATCGATGTGGGGAGACGCGCTACCAAGGCTTCGTGGTCCACCATCCCTATGAGTGATGCACTATGCTCTGTTGCTCCATCCTTGCTTCTTGCAACACTTCTTCAAGCTCTTGCTCCATTGCCCCTACTAATTCACGTAACCGATGATGCTCATTCTACTCGGCTCGGGTAACACAAAGTGACCCCTCATAGGATTTTAGCTCTAGCTGAGATGTCAAAGGCATGAACTCTTTGTGCAAGAGCAGCAAGCTTGCGGTCTCTGGTCCAGTATACTCAATGTCTGCTGAAGCTTGTGTTGCATTTTTGCAAGAGAGATGTTGCTATCCGCGAGGTCCCAATCTTCAAGTTTCATCGTGGGCACGTGACCCAAGGACACACTTTTCAACAGAATCTTATCTTTCATCTTAAGATTCACCATCTCACCCTTATCTTTCATAGATCACTTACCAGACCACAGGTTTCGTGGCGACATCTGGACTGGTCTTGCTATCTGTCTGGGAAATTACAGCACATCACCACTGCTAGCATTGGGCTTGGCACGACGGTCTTAGCTGTCGACATTATGCTATCCCGAAGGTCTTGCGTCTCTTTTGGCAATGTTGCAACCACTAGGCTTATTCTCAAAGCATCGAAGTTGGATGGGTCCATATCTATCGGATAGTGCAATAACTTAAGTCTCAAGGTGCCATGGTTTGTTTGGTGGAGGACCAGTTGTGATTTATAGGCCTGTTGATTTTCAAATTCGACCGTTCCCTCCTTTTCTGGCTCATTAATGCGATACTGCTAGTAGATAATTTCAAATCTAGTTCTGACTCCGTGTCTTAATTTCCCGCCGCCCGCTCCTCATTATCTTAAATTGACCATCTTGTCATGAACAGTGACCTCAATGGTTACTTTCCAGCCCGTCTGCGCCACAGTGCAACCCCTTATGCGTGACCGCGATGCCTGCGATAGGCTCGCCCTACACAGAACCATGTTTCCGCGCAGCTTTCCTGCAGACTCGTTTATAGTCTCGTGCCTTCTTTCAACTGCTTGGAGTGTTGAGACTATGCTAAGGTCTGTTAGTCAGGCAGCCGGCCCGCTCGTGTAGGGCTTCAAGCGACTGCCATTTACTCTTCCTGGGAAGGTCTCTCCATTAAGCTTGCTGAGCTAGACTGCACCTTCGTCTGTAACCTTTTTGACTATGTATGGTCCCAACCGATGCATTCAGAGTTTCCCAAGGAATGTTTTGAACTTGATGTCATACAAAAATACTAAATCGTTTACTTTGAATGTGCATAACTTGATATGGCAATCATGCCAAGCTTTCTTGTGCTGTTTCTATACCTGTTGATGGAATCTCGCCAGAAACCATTCTTCCTCAAGTTCTTCCAGTTGCACGAGCCTCTCTTCCAAGGCTTTGTGTTCTGCCATGCCTGTCATCGATACTATCCACAAACTGGGTACAATGTATTCCATGGGCATGATGGCTTCCGTGCCATAGACTAACCTAAAAGGTATCTAACCCATCAATTTCTTGCATGTGGTTCGGTATGCCCATAATACGGCAGTTATGTGCAAATCCCAATCATTTCGCTCCACCTTACATACTTTGGTCAACGCAGTCCCCAAAATCTTGTTGAATGCTTCTACTCTCCCATTCGCTTGTGGATGGTACGACGTACTTTGCTGATGATACACCTAGAATTCCTTAGTGAGTGCGCTGATAGTTTCATTTAGGAAGTGTGTTCCACGGTCACTCATTAGAATTTTCGGGCATCCAAACTATGTCAACATGTTGTCGAATAAAAATTTCGCAGCTGTAGTGGCCATGCATTCCTTAACTGGCTGTGCTTCCACCCATCGAGTCAAGTACTCTGTCACAGTGATGATATAGGGCGCACCCGTCTTCCCTTGAGGTGTGATAGGCCCCACAAAGTCTATTGCCCATTTTTCGAATGGCTGCAGCGTCACCTGTGGATTGAGTGGCATCTCATCCCTTCGCGATGGTTTCCTAGTCCGTTGACATACATCACAGGCCTGACATTACGTTTTCGAGTCTTAATGTAGGGTTTGCCACCATAGTCCGGCACAAAGAATCTTCTGTGTTGTCGCCCATCCTGCATAATGTCCTCCTGCAACCCTCCCATGTGATTTTGCGAGGATTTGTCCTCATTCAAATTCAGGTACATATCTTCATAATATTTCGTCATTCCCCATTTTGTAGAGGTGCCCCATGATAACAAAAAAAAATCCACCGTGCGTACCACAAATTCTTTCTTCTGCTGAACTGAATATCCCTGTGGCACAGTCCTTGTGGTTAAGAAATGGATTATATCCTCGAAGTGGCCGTCTCCGATGTGCATTGCATAGAGCTGTGCATCAGGTATTCCTTCCTCCAAATTTGTTGGTTCCTCACTGTTCTCAATTCGCGATAAGTGATTTGGGCCTGCGTTTAGGTGTCTCGACTTTACGATGACCTCAAAGTCATATTCTTGAAATAGTAACAACCATATACAAATGTGCCCCCCAACACAGGCTTGTTCACCAAGTATTTTAATGCAGAATGGTCGGTATACATCTTGAAGTGCCCACCAAGTAGATAGTGGTGGTATTTCTGGAGTGCGTATACCATCGCCAATCCCTCACGCTCAGTAGTAGAGTAGTTCTTTTCGGCTTTGGACAACCGTCAACTTGTGAACGCGATCGGGTGATCAATGCCTTCCGCTCCTTCTTACGTGAGTAAAACACCCAACGCGATACACGATGCATCAACATGTACATGAAATTCGATGTCCCATTTTGAGAAAACCAAAATGGGAGCGGATGCCATTTTTTCCTTGAGAATCTCCAAAATTTTCTTACAATCATCATTCCAACAATATGTAGCATCCTTTTTCAGCAACTGTTCCGTTGGTGCCGTGATTTGTGCATAGCTATTAATAAACTTTCGATAGTAGCCAGTGTGCCCGAATGTGGTGCGGAGTTGTTTGACACTTTGCGGTGCTTCTAGATTGAGTATGACATCAATCTTCACAGGGTCCACCATCAGGCCTTGTCTGTAGACCATATGGCCGAGAAAATTTACAAAGGGGATGAGTAAGTTGCACTTCTTAAGATTCAACGCAATCTGGTGTCATCGGCAAGTGTCCAACATCAACCGTAAGCTCGCTATATGTTTCTTGACTAACCCAAATACAGTCCAATCGTCGAAATAAACTTCCAACAACTTGTGGATGAATTCCTTGAATGCAACCACCACTACGTGAGAAAATATCGTTGGTGCATTCTTCAACCCAAAGGGCATAACAGTGTACTGAAAACAACCCCATTCGGTTGCGAAGGTTGTCTTTCTTTTATCTTCGGGTGCGATCTTGATCTGATGGTACCATGAGAACCCATCCGTGAATGAGTAAGCTCCCTTTCCACCAACATTCTCCAAGACCTCATCTATAAATGGTGTCGGGAATGGATCGTGAACATAGGCATCATTAAGTTTTCTGAGGTCCACACAAATTCGAATTTCACCCTTCTGTTTTTTCTCTTGCACTATCATAGGACTCACCCAGTCAGACTCTTCCATTGGTTCAATAATTCCTGCTGCAAGCATTTTGTCCAATTCTTCGTAGACCTTTTCCTTATACTTTGGATTCAAATGGTAAGGACGTTGCTTAACTGGATTCGTGTCTGGTTTCAGAGTTATCTTCAGCATCCCTAGGTCGTCGAGGATCCCTTTTAACTCCGTGATTTTGGTCGGGAATAAGTCTTGATATTCGCGAAGTAACTCGATGACTTATCCACCGTGGCATCATCCCAGTTGTCCCAAAGCATTGCGTACTTTGGCTCCGCATTTGTACCAATGTTTACTTGTTTTGTTTTTAGTGGCGGATTGATGTCGAGGTCCTCGAACTTCACGACTCCCTTCTGTTTCTAGAATATTAGTATTTCGGGGGTCATCATCATCCTCCACTTGCATGGTGTAACATTCTAGGACATGGCTTAACTGAGGTGACCATACCAGTTGAACTATTTCTGGTGGTTCTTGTGGTATTTTGAAAATGGCAGCTTTCACAACTTGCAGCACATCGTCAACAGTATCCGCCCGTAGGTCTTCAAATGAGAACATTAGCAAAAATCCCTTGCGCAAGATATCCCATTTACCCATACCATGTCGGAGTTTTGTCTCGGTATACTAGTTTCTTGGTATGACATCCAGGGTATGATAAAATAAGTGTACCCATTCAGGCTGGGGTTCTTCTTGATAGGCTTTGGTCCATTTTGTGAGGTGCGTGCACGGGTCATCACATCCATCGTATTTCTTGGTTATTCATAGTTCCAGCTTCCCAAACTTTAGTTGCATCATCCTCCTATAGCTGTGCTAGGTTTCAAAGTTTCCTTCATGTGTTCCCCACCAACACAAGGGTGTCGCGCACAACGCCCACTTTAATGCATCGAACCTCTAGTGCTCTGGTACTGCACTCTCAAACTTGTTCAAGAATTCATCCACTACTGTCAATCCATCATATGTGGGTAGATCTTGAGCCTGGGCGGTTGCGCATTGCAGTGATTTGTTCATCATATTACAATTTAGCATTGTCACTTTAATCAACCGATTGTGCCAACGTTCATCTTCTTCGTCTGAATCCGAAGGGTGGGAACCTACGCGCTCTCACGAGACCCTTCTACCTGCAATTGGATTTAGCCAATCTTGGTTTCATGTGGTTATCTTGTATATACAATCTAGCTCCTTGTCATCTCCATCGTCGCGCACGAGTTCAGTGTATCACTCTCCTTCAGCTAGATTCAGTGGAACTACTACGCATAAGGAGTTTTTCTCGAATATCATCTCTCATTTTTTTAGGTTGATGACTCCATTCATATCCGTGTCCTAGTCTATTCCTAGCAACGTGAGATAAGGGTTACTATCATCTAGAATCTCTATTACCTCGAATTCCATCTGTGTGCTCCCACCTTCGATATCCACTATTACCCCTTGCAATCTCCCCATGGGCAAGATCTTTTTTGTTGGTTTGCCATCCGTAATTGAATAGGAGACCATTGTAATACGGGCCCGCCCATGCGTTCCCAAGTCTTCTTTGGTAACACATTCGTGTCCGAACCCAGGTATAGGATTACCTAATCCATCTCATATTCGCCAATTTGTGTTGTCAACTGCATTTCCCTCCCGGTGCACAAAGCATGCTTCCCCATCTTTCGAACTACGCGCAGTTCCCCTGACCTTGCACACCTAGCGATCAGCTCTTGTAGTCCTTTGACTGCCTTATTGTCACATAGAAACTTCATGCATGTCTCTAGATAGTTAGTTAGCATAAAAGGATCCAGTCTTGTCTCTGGGTGATCCTTACTAGCTGAAGTAGAGGCCTCCGTGAAGCTCTTCTTAGCTTCCATAAACGTTTCCTTGGCGCATTCCAAGTAAAATGCAGGTTCCTTTGTAGGATCTTTGCGTACCCAGGTATCTTCCTCATATTGCTTCCCCTTATATTCCCTTGTGTTCGTGCCACTTCTAAGCATCATGTTCACGTTGGGGTCTTCTTCGCATGGTTTGGACCTCATCATTTGGATATTTTGCGTCGGAGAAAGCTGTAGCACCCCTTTTTCACGCATTTGTGCGATCAATGTCAGACAATCTACCATTTCATGATCAAATTGCTCACAGTATGGGCAAGATACTATCGTTGGGTTGGTACAATCACGAGCATAGTGCCTGGGTCCTCCGCAACTGTAATAGATTAGCTGTCTGTGGCCCCTTCTGGGCCCCATTCCTCCTCGTCCTCGATGTTGCCCTTGGAATCCACCACGTGCTATTTCTGCAATTGGATTAAGGCCTCGCGTTTCTGTCTGCATTCGATAGGCTAGAGTCCTATCCATCATTAGCTCATAGCTCTGACATGTTTGCTCATCGTGGCTCATTGATCTATAGAAATTACAAAATAGCCGATGCGGAGTCTGTGTATACTTCTGCAACAGGTGAAAATTGTTTGTAGTGTGCTTTCCTCCCACCTGAAAGATCGCGCACTAGAGCGCATGTACTGCACTTGGCCCCACTTGAGCCTCTAGTCTCAACGACATTAGTCCTCCTCCCACCAAATAGTTCAAAAATACCGAGCAATGATCCTTATTGTGACCCTGGCCTTTACATTTTATGCACCAAACTTCTTCGCGTGCCTTTGGCCGGGGTGCCCTATCTTGCTTCAAGCTCTGCATCTCCAAGCATAGGTTTTGTAGTTGTGCCTGGATTTGTTGGACTCCAAACCCCGGATCCTGTATCAGTGTTTCATGCAACCTCATCGCCATTTGCAATGCTTCTACCTGGGTTGAGAGCTTCTGTTGTGACAGTGCCATCCTTAGGTGTGGTGTCAAAGACGCCACAAGCCACACACGGTGCTGTGCATCCGTCAGTGTCATATTAGCCTTGCAGATCGTACTTTTCAGCCTCTAATCCAGATCCCGGGGGTTTTTGCCTAGAGGCATCATAATTTCCTTAAATCAAATGATCAACTATGTCTCTGATTTCGACCAACTAAATTATTTGTTCAACGTAATCTGGATCTCCACTATTTTGACATTCGGGTGATCATTCGAGTGCTTGATATACCATGTCAGCGCGCGATCCTGCAGTGCACTTACCGATGTGGCCTTCTTAATGTTATCATTCGTAACCCCATGTGCTTCCCACACTACTCTTACTATGAACCAAAACTGATTTGGATCTTCATTCTCTACTCTGAATACAGGCAGCTTGATCACGCTCGCCATGCTAAACTGCTGGTTTGGTGGAGGTGGAGTGGGCGAAGATGGAGGTGAAGGAGGTGACACAAGTGTCGGCGTTAGCAGAGATGATAACTGCAAAATGCATTGCCTTATCAAACTGACTGCACTCCTCAGAGAAACCCATGCGTGCTCTTCCTCACTCGCTCGTGGAGGTGAAATTAAAGGACTATTTCCTAACCCTTCGATACCTTTGTAGACTTTTCCGCTCCGCGTTGTTCCACTCATTAATGAATTCGCATCATCCATTTTTCACATAACAACATCTTAATCCAGGTATTCAAAGATTTGATGTACTTAGCTCGCGGTCCCTTGAGAAAATGTCTTTCTGCTTCGCTATAGCTGACAGTCATGTCTATCGCAAATTCAATGATAAACCCTCCTATTATTCGATCTAGCCAATGGTCTACGACCCGCGCGATCTTATCTTGCCTCTAGCATGTGCACCAACTCTAGAGTCCACACTATCGGTTGATCGAGCTTGCACCTTCCCTGGTTGTCTGCTAGCCTCGTGATCCAATCATACAGCTTTGAAGAGAAGGTCGCGAAGAAGATCTCGTGGATTTCCGTATATATGAAGCGATCCAACCACCTCTTCTCGGACATCTGCGGGGTTTTGCTTTCTTGTATTACAAACTCGTGAAGCTTTTGATTCAACCAATCTTAAATTTCCTTCTTTGTAGGGTTCCAGCGTTCTGACATCAGACATCCCTTAGGTAGATCCCAGTCCTGACAACGGAACCATTTGTTGGCTTGATGGGGCCAGACCTAGGTTCAGAAATGTTTTAGCCAAACAAATCCCGAAACTATCGGCCGTTTCGGCAACAGTTCGCGGAGTGCAGACTGAGGTCTCACCCGAGGTAGTATGGGAGAGTGTTGGAATCAGGTTTTCGCACCTTGGGGATGTCTTGATGAGGTTTGGAGAGTGCACAAACCGTTCCTTCACATGTGTATAGTTTCACACAACTTCGCGTATCCCTAGTACTGAGCGCAAGGTGGCACTGTCTAGATCCCTAACCCTTAGTATGTTTTATCGATATTATAGATCTTGAATTAACTTAAATGGCCCCAATGCTTTCCTTTACCATTCAACATAAATAGACATGCGTGCAATCATAAACTGTAAACAGATTCATTAACAAAAACAGAGCAATAGATATGTGATATTCCAAAACAAACTTATCTTTATTAATTCCTTTTCCAGTTACAATCCACTTCCTACCCTGCGCACACAACTGCAGGGGTCTGCGCACACAGCTACGGACTCTACTAGGCCTCTACGCACATAGTTGCAGAGCCTACTCTTACTACTACCACCTACGACTCAGACTTACAGACTCAGTGTGAATACTACATTTAGAAAACCATATCACTTCTTAACCTCATAAAAGCTACCTTCTACACTTAGAGCTTCACTCTTATTTATACATTCCCATGGTCCGTGGACCATGGGTAGGCCGAACATTCTAGATTAATTTACAATATTTTTGGGTGGACTACCCTTAGACTTGACCCATTACAATTCGTGCTCTGTGCACTTCGCAGAGCCTTTACAATATAAATACCCAAAATTGTGGGCTTTAAGCCCCAAAACCATTACACGAGGGATCCACTGCCCAACACTATGCTTAAAATGGACAATTGGGATCTGGAAGATCATGAGAAATTCCTACAGGTGGCGCTAAACAAGTATTTGGCTAAGACATACTATGAGGAGACCAAAGTCACGCTACTGGAGCCTATGAAGTGGGTTGCAGGGGTTGTGAAGGTTGGATTGCTGAATATTCTATGGGTACCACATTTTAGCAGAATGACTATCAATACAGCCTGTGTATGACAATTTCTCATGTTGGTTCATGATGGGTGTCTCTGGTTTGGATAACCCATCCCCATTACAGATATACTAATCCATCGTATCACAAGGTTGCCTTACCAAGGGGTGGATCCAGCCGAGGAGATCAGGGGTAAAACCAAGGAGAAGCAACTCGTGGACATAATGAAGAGGGAGTTTGGTGTAATAAAGAAGTCACACGGATATTCCATCCACTCAATCATAGATAACGTGATACAATTTTCCGTGCAGACCTGTAAGGTCATGAGAAAGTGCCATTCGGATGAGGCTATGGCACCAGTAATTTCACCTGATACCCAATGCGCAAAGGGGGTGCAGTACCTCCATAAAGTTTTTTATCAATTTCCACGAAGCAAAGGATGACGACAAGGCATTCCATTATACCTGGTTGTTGTTGTTGATTTCCCTAGTTGCGTGGAGACTGCCAGAAGATAGTCAATTCCCCCCACATGATGATGACTTACCAGAGGCCTGAAGTTTGCTTCGCTATGGGCGACAAAGGATCCTGAGAGGGTCATGGAGATGAAGATGTTCTAGGTTCTGGTAGAGATGGAGATCCACATGGTTATTAGCTAGAATTTGAGGCTATCACCAACCCTATTTGAGCATCTAGAGGACTATGCAGAGTTCAAGGTATATTTTCACAATGTGTCTATCCACGCGAGGAAGGATCCAAAGAAAACATGGTACAAGTTGTCGTACCTGGTGAATGAGGTGGATGCATAGGAGATTGTGGGGAAATGGCAAGGACAGTGGTTTCAACCATCAAATCTCGGCTCAGGTACAAGCAAGGCCAGGGAAAGGTCCTCCGTGCAAACCACAACAATGAAAAAATAGAAGGAAGTTGAGTAGTATGCAGCTAAAGAGAAAGAAGCACAAAAAAAGAAGGAAGTTGTTGCTGAAATGTAGCATGCCATGAAGGAGACCACAGTGGAGGTTGAGGAGTCAAATTCTCAACAATCTGAGGACAAAAAGGGAGAGTGATGTTGAAGGAGGTGGGGGCGAGGAGCAGAGTACCCCCTTTAAACTACAAAAGTGGAACAATGAGACAACTTTCGGGCCTTGAAAGAAGCAAGATTTTGAAAAGAGCTCACACATTGATCCAATGGTCCTCACTAAGGGGAAATTGGATGTGATTGGAGACATGGTCTGTGATACAATGACTGAACTGTGGATGCAGTTTGAGAAACAATACTAACAGGCACTAGGGAGTGTGCAGAAGGATCTGCGTGAGTTACAAATTCAAACAGGACAACTACAAGAGTGCATGGGACATGCGAGCGAGATTCAAGTGAGCCTCTAGCAAGTGAGCGCAACTGTGCTAGAGAAAGGTAGGAATTTGGACCTCAAAGTTATACCATTACTAGAGGGATCACTGTGCACATAGGTAGAAGAGGTAAACGCCCAACTCACACAAGTCAAGGATGTGGGTTTCAACCTAGTCGCATTGCCTATTCAGACCCTCCACGAATTGCATCAGGGGGTATTAGACGAGCTCAGGGTAAGGGAGCAGTGTGCGCTATTAGTAATCAACGAAGTAAAGATGAACAATGAGCAAATCTTTGCAGAAAAGGCACAGGAACTGAAGGAAAAGGAAGAACTGGCCACGTGCAAACAAAACTTGGAGGCAACCATTACACAAGCATGTAATGCGCTGCTAGAACTTCATATTCTCGAAGATGCAACATCAACATCGAAGATTCAAAAATTGGCTACCGTCATTAAAGAATCAAAGGAGGAAATTGGCCGAGTTCAATTTGTGTTTACAGATGCAAATCTCAGAGATGCAGTTGAAGCTACAACCAACCACTCCACTAGAAGTCTGGAAGTAGTGCAGAGTAACCATTAAAGAGGGCATGGCCACATTAGATGCAGCGGTTAAGGGCTACATAGAGCTCTTCGAGCAAGCAATGAAATTATCAATGACTCTACAGGAGGACCCTGTCACACGGAATAAGTCGATCTTGCGGACAAGATAGACCTTCCTAGAATCTAAAGAAGACCTAATGACAAGCAAACCAACCAGACACTATCTTTCTCTAAATATGCTTTGATTAACAATAGCAAACAAGTGTTTTTAGGGCCTACCTTAGGTCCAACGCAAGCTTGTGGATGCCCTCGCTCCTTTGATCCAAATGAGATCCTTTTCATGAATCTGCAAACATAAACAAGGCAAACAAATTAAATAGCACCTGAAAAGCCAATTGCATAAAACATATTTAACATGAAAGTCAAGGAGTTCATGAAACAAATAACATGAGATACTTGTTGAGAAAAATGAGTTTGATTGTATTAATTCAAAAGAAGAAGAACTTTACAACCTTTGCCTTGACGCTGTACAAGATCCTCCCAGGGTCCAGCAAGAAGTCTCCTCTACTTTGACAACTTTCACTCACTCCCCAATGAAGCCAAAAAAATGTGTGATCTCTCCTTTTAAGCTCAACTAGGAAGTCTTGATTTCACCAGCATCTACCCTCAAAAATGTTCAGCTTCTAACCTCTCTAGCAACCAGCCCAATGCTTGTATTTATAGTGCAATGGAGGGAGGTTACTAGGTCCTCCTTCAAAGGGATAAAGCCCTCCTTCAAAGGGATAGCTCCTCTCATCAAGGGATTAGCTCCTTCTCTTTTGGGGTGCATGAAACACCTCAAAGCGAACAATCCACGTCAAAATTCCTTCTAGAAACCTCTAGAATTAACCCAAAGTGAGTTTTTTAAGATAAAACTTGCGCCTTTTGACTTTCACAGGGGTCCGCACCTACACCGTTAGGGACAGAGTGGGCAGATCCGCAGCTTTTATACACAGAAGGTGCGGGACCGCAGGTGACCATGAGAGAAAGTGCAGAACCAGAGTTACATTGATTTTTAATGTCTTTCTCTCATTTCCAAAGCTTGATTTGAAGAGCTGAGGTTTGAGACTTGCTTAGGAGGACAGTACAAGTGATGATAGACCCATACTGATTGCAAATAATCATGGTGATGATATTTTTGTGTAACAGATTGCCCCCTAAAGTGCGAAGTCTGTAGTAGATGAGGATTTCTTATCATTTAGGAAGAGTGATGTAATTTATCATTTCGAGGATCATCTTGTGGAGAGCCCAGTTGGAACCTATAAAAACATTCAATGCAAGATATATATATGAGATCATATCATTGTTGAGGTAGGCATTCCCATACTCAGATTAAAACTGACTAGAAAAACTAACTACTGCTCTGATATAGGAATGATCTTGTAAAACATCACAAGTAAAGACTCATGTGGACACAGTATGGACGCAGCCATCTGTTTACGAATAGTCCATTATATAATGAATACAAAATTCCTCGCAACCTAGATTGTGGAAACTAGATCCAGGGTCTTCATTTCTACTTCCCGAAACAGTACGATTCTATCCATGCGAATGAATGTGTTGATGTCGAACATGGTAGAAACCACTTGATTACCAGTCAATGATGTAAACTGTTAACAAGTGTGAGAGAAACCACCAGTGATGTCAATGGCTCTCAAAGTACCCAGTACAATCCATGAGATGTGAATAAATGTGTTGATGTCGAACATGTCACAGAATCCTTTGATTGAAAGTCAATGATGTAAACTATCGTCAAATGCGAGAAACCTGCCATTGAGGCATGCAGATCTCAAGGTATTGACGATTCCTAGATCATCTTTCTAGATAATGAGCTAATGTCGATAGAAAGCGATCCGTCGTAGGCAAGCCCACAACACGAAATCATAAATCAAGTTGAAGAAATTTAGTTGCAAGGACTGACTCAGGGATGGTCAAGATGGATGACAGATATTTTGTAGATGAATGGTTTATTGGTAGTGACCTCTTGAACACATAACGACACAACAGATGGCTTGGTGACAATTTACCCAAAGTTAATACCCAGAAACCGGCTGAAGACTTTCAATGTGGTTTGATCAACTGTTAGGCAAATGATTTCCCAAACCAGGTGAATAAAAGTGTCGTGTTCAAGAGTGGTTACAAAGTATGACAAATAGGCTCATTTTTCTCTCTTTTCCCCCACCATTTCTGGCAAGTACCTCTTTATTTTTGACAAGCTTGAGGAGGATAACATTTGCTTGATTATAAGCTCATCCTTCGGATGAGTCCAACTTAATTTAAATTCGAACCCTAAGAAGGAGTGGTTCGTTCCCATTTGTAATTGAACAAGTCCTTTACTGTGAAATTTTAACGAGTCCAGTATAGGAGAAACTCGGCGTTTTTCAATTTTAGAGAGTCTGAAAAAACTTAAGAAGACTCCAGGGTTGACCTTTTTCGTAAATTTGTGTCTCCCAAGCCCGAAAAAGTATAAAATAATACTTGAGAGAACCGCTTGATCTTTTACGACCAAGGAGTACTTTTCATTATTAATGCCCTTGACCCGAAAAAGTAAAAAAGCAATCAATGACACGTCGTTTTATAACCAATATCGAATTTGAAACGACAAAAATCTGACAACCTTTTCATGTTTTTACGGTCGGAAAAGAGCTATAAGTGGACCGTCTTTTAATTCTGTTTTAACGAGTTTAAAAAGAAACACTCGGCAATCTTTTCATGTTTTAGGAGTCAGAAAAGAGCTTAAAGATGACTCTACATGTTTTTTCGTCGAAAATGAGAGATTTCACCTGAATAATCCTTTATTCTGCACAAAAACACAAACATTACTCGTACCTGTTTGAAATGGATAAAAACGTCGCACAATACCTTTTTAAAGTGAAACATAAACAAACTTGCAATTTATTTACTCAAAAAACTTATAAAAAGGACCTTTGTCAATTCATTTTTACCATTTGAGTTTGTGTGAGAAAATAGTGCTTTTGCTCAGAAAACTTCCCGTGAAGATTGTGGAAAATCCAACCGTCGGAATTGAACGCCATCTTCTCTAGGTAATCCACATCATCCCACTCTTCATTTTTAACCATTTAATTTTTTGTTTTAGTCACTTATTTCATTTTTGGGAGGGTTTCTAGGCGCAAAACCCGCGCGCAGGGGCCGCAGGTTTACCATTGCGGGCCTGCGGACCCCGACTTTTTCTCCATTGGGAAAAGGCTCGGGGTCCGCACCTTCCGTGTAGACAAAGTGCGGTCCCACGCACTGTATCTAACCTGGAGGGTGCGGTCCCCACCATAAGGATTTTTAACCCAAAAATTCTCAAAAATGGACCACACAAAATATTTTCTAGCATTTTAATTTGTCTTTATACTTGATGTAGAGAGTACATCATGCTAGATTGGCGTGAACGAGAGCACGAGGACATGGATGCTGCCGCATGGAATCATCAGCCTTCACTTGATGCTTTGAGGGCATGCAGCTTGTATAAATTCTGGGCCATTCCTGGAATGAGGGCTCAGGTGGATTTCTTACAATGGCTGGTTGACAGATGGAGCATACAGGACCAGTGCTTCTTCATCGGCGGCCACCAGCTCGAAATCGAGCTGGCGGACATATATTTCTTGACTGGTTTGCCTAAGAGAGGCGAAGACTTGACTCCGCGCGGGACTAGGCCAGGTGGCCAGTCTGTCGATAGCCTTCGGCTAGAGTACTGCAACAGCCAGGCTAGAGACAAAGGGATAGACATAAATACCATATCCCGTCCTGAGCTCATGGTGATTGCATTCACTTTCACCAAACTTTGCGGAGCTGCCGCATTACACATTGCCACCGGATCCCAGATGCGTATGGCAGTTGATTGCTTCCGAGGCACCATCTTCAACTGGTGCGATGCTGTGTTGGCCAATGTGAAAGGCCAACTGACCAGGGCCAAGAACGGACGACTAAAGACCTTTGGTTATGGGGCCTTGGTCGTGATTTTTGGCCTGGAGAGAGTTCCTATGTTGATCCCACAACACCTTATTGTTGGAGCTGGGCTTCCTCGAGAGCCCAAACTGATGCGATGGGTCACAGTCATGGCCCGTCACCCGGACGAGAGGTCAGAGGTTGCTCGATTCAAACCTGAGTATTTCCAATGGCTAGAAAACCAGGTCTTTTCTATTCAGGACTTCCCTTACGCTGGGATAGATTTTCGTGGTGACCCAGACATGGTTCTTCCACTAGGAGAGCAGTGGGACGAGTCAGGTAAAATCCTTTTCGACATTTTTCTATTTTAAATTTCTTTTTGTTATTTTTCATCGTCTCAAAACTGATAGTAAAAATTTCAAATGCAGATGTGGGTCCACAGCAACCAGCCGCTCTCCGGCCTTATGAGAGGAGGCAACCAGTTGTACCCACGCCAGCCCCACAGGATGAATCAGCAGAGGTTTTGGTCGAGTTGGAGGGTCATCTTGAGCGCTTGACAGGAGATATTCCTGAGACCACTATAGACGACATTCCTCGTCGACTTCAGCACTATGTGATTGGAGTCCCCGGACCTTTTAGGAGGTTCCTTTGCAAGGTGGCCCATGCAATGGTTTCTTATAGAGATCATCACCAGTGATAGGATGATCGCCTATTGTGGGCACATGTGACATTTTTGTTTTTTGTACTTATCATTTTTGCCGATCATAAGGTGTTTTTCAACCTATGATCGAGGACGATGTATTTTTTGACACACTCCTAGATATATATATCACTATTACCGACTTATCTTGTAAATCATGTTATGGAATGGTTTTAAATTTACATGTATGATTATTGCAAATGTCTATTTAACATTTGAGAAGCAATTGCATCTGCTAATGTATTTAAAGACCTTGGAATATGTTGATATTCAATATAATCAAATTCACATTCCAAGAGACGCACTCTCAAAAATAATCTTAATAACACTAGATTTCTAATGGCATACACTCTATTAAGTTGTAATACGACGAGTTCAGAATCTAACCTCACTATCAAACTCTGAATCCAAAATAAAATAGATTCAGATAATAACTCAATCACTGCACTATACTCGGCAATGTTGTTTGTTGTTTGACCGAGGCTTACCCCATGCATAGATACTAACTCGTCAGAGGGTGAATAGATAACCCAAGCTGCGGAAGAGATGTTCCATGTATTACGACAAGCACCATCAGCGAAACCAATGTATGTTTGGAGAGGCATCGATATCTGCAATATCAAGAGTAAAACCAAGATAAGCAGGAATAATGACGAAAAACACTCTCTAAGCTAAGCACACTGTTTAAACTAAAACACACCAGCTAGAAAGAAAAACTATCCTAACTAAATCTCCATACCCATTCTTTTAAGCATAATACCTCTTCAAGTAAAGGCCATTTCTGGGTTTACCCAAAGAGTTCCCGTCAAAGTCTACCAATTCATAAGCCCCTTTGGCTAGCTTTCGCTTGACAACATAGGGACCATGCCACATAGGAACGAATTTTCCAGCGCCTAATTTATCATTAGCTTGACCATAAACTAAGACTAGATCTCCTTCCGAAAAATTTTGAGGGGTCACATTTCGATCATACTGAGCTTTCATTCGTTTTGTGTGAGTCTCGATTGCCAATGCAGCATCACGTCAATTCTCATCTAATTGAGCCAAGTATAACAAACGCTTTTCCTCTTCGGAAGTGGCTGGAAGTAACTCGATGGCCATTTGCAGTGATGGGATTTTGCATTCAATGGGTAACACAGCTTCCAAACCATAGACTAGTTGGAAAGGAGTGAACCCTGTTAATGTTTTTACTGAAGTTCGGTATGCCCAAAGCGCTGAAAATAGCATGTTGTGCCAATTCGACCGATGAATCCCAATGATTCGTCGGATCATGATAACTAAAACTTTGTTGATGGATTCAACCAGAGCATTTTGTTGTGGATAATAAGGGGTTGAACTATTGTGACGTAAACCAAGCTGGCCTATAAGTTCGGTCATCATAACGTTTCGAAAATGATGCCCATGATCAGTGATTATCGCTTGTGGGACACCAAACCTAGCAATTATATGATTAAACATGAAAATTGCAGCTGTCTTGTTGTCTGCCTCGAATGTAGGCATCGCTTCGGCCCACTTAGTAAAATAATCTACCGCAAGGATGATATACGCATACCCCCTGGCCGAGTGAGGGTTACATGTAATAAAATCGATACCCCATTTGGAAAAAGGACCAACGGCAATTATAGGGTGGAGAGGAGCAGGTGGAGCGCGCATCTTACGATAAAAAATCTGGCAGTTGTGGCATTTTCGGACCGCCGTAATACAATCCTTAAATAAAGACGGTCAGAAGTAGCCAGCGCGCAATATCTTTTGGGCTGTGGCAAACCCAGACATATGACCGCCACATGCTCCAGATTGACAGTCATTTAGAACCCTTTCAGCTTCCTCGTGAGTTAACCAACGTCGAAAAACAGAATCCGCCCCACGGCGATAAAGAGTATCTCCAATAATCCTGAATTGTTGGGACTGGAATCGAATTTTTCGACGTTCTGACCTTGAAATTTCTGGCCGAAAGGATTGGGTCTGGAGATAAACGGTGATATCCCCATACCATGGATCTAAAGTGCTGATTAGAAACAAGGATTTGTCCGCAATGGGCTCCTCTGCCACTGTTTCCGTGTCAGCATGCGGGAAGTCACACATTAACTCCGCAAAAACTAAAGATTTCTTAGACTTGGATTTCTCGAATTCCAAGTCGAACTCCTGCAGGATAATGATCCATTTAGAGTACTTTCCCCCTAGCAATTGCTTGGTCAAAATGTAGATCATATGGTTGCAATCCGAAATTACCGTAGTTTTACATAGTAAAATGTAGTGACGAAAACGTTGGACAACTTGAACGGCTGCCAATGCCAATTTCTCCACATGTGAGTATTTTAGCTCAGTTGGATTTAAAGTTCGACTAAGGTAACATATCACATGTTCAGTTCCTGATTCATCTTCCTGAACTAAGACCATTCCAATGGTAGAATGGGAGGCGGCAAGATACAAGAAGTAATCCTGGTTGTAGTTGGGAGGATGCAACAACAGTGCATGGGTCAACGCATGTTTGAGTGCATCAAAAGATTTCTGAGCTATCTCATCCCAATAGAATGATGTATTTTGTTTCAACAACTGGGTAAAACCCTTTGTAACCTCGTATAGTTAGGAATGAATCATTGTAAAAAGTTTGCTATCCCCTGCAAACTTTGGAGTTGGCAAAGACTCGAAGGAGGAGGCAATTTGATGATAGCTTCGACCTTCGAGGGATCAACGTGAATGCCGGCTTTCGAAACTACAAACCCCAGCAATCGATCGTTTCTATACAGAGACACATTTGTGTGGGTTCAACCGAATACGATAATGCCTACACCTCATAAAGATTGCTCGTAAATGGACTAAGTGATCAGTTCGATGTAAGGAATGAGCTGGCAAATCATCGAGATACGGTTGCACAATGTGTTTGATGTCATGAAACGCATAAGACATCGCCCTTTGAAAATTTGCTCCGGCATTCTTAAGCCCAAAAGGTAATTTGCAATAAGAAAATGTCCCCCATGGACAAATGAAAGCCGTTTTTGGTTGATCGACAGGTAGAATATTGATTTGATTGTATCCGGAAAAACCGTCCATAAAGGAAAATATTTCGCTGTCGGCACAATCATCAATGATTTGATCGATATAGGGAGTTGGGTAATTTTCCTTTGGACAGGCTCGATTAATGTCCCTATAGTCGATACATATTCTTATTGTTCCCTACTTTTTGTTAACCGGAACAATATTCGATACCCAATCCGTTAACGGGATCGGATAAATGAAACCTGCTTTCAATAATTTTTCAACTTCTGCTTTAATTGCAGTAGCTTTTTGTGGGTGAATCTGACGCAAACGTTGCTGGACAGGTTTAGCGTCTGGGTAAGTCTTGATCTCATGAACAACAATCGTGGGATCAATTCCTGGCATTTCCTCATAGGACCAGGCAAACACGTAGCGGAATTCTTGAAATAGGGCCTTATATAATTGAATTTCGTCATCTGTACACGAGGCACCTATATGAATGTTCTCAACAATTCCGGGCTTAACCGAAATGTCAATAGGAATAGTTCGAGAGATGTTTCCCAAATTTAACTCTGAATCAGGATGTTTCATTGGATTTTGAGGTTTCTTGACATATTCAGTTGTAAAAATTGATGAGAAATCATTTTCAAAACGATCATCCTCAGGTAAAAACGAAGATCTGTGATGGAGATCTTCCCATGGTAAATCATCTACACATAGGATTTCACGAATTTGCTCATCAGAGTGAACAAGTTCAGAAAACGTGGTTAAATCTAAGGTTGATGTGAAAAGTGATTCCTCACGGACCACATTCATTAAGTCATATTCGGTTGAAAATGGGTCGGCAAACGACTGCACGACTTCATAGGCAATTTCATATGGACTCAAAGGCATGGTATTACCAAAAGAGTCTATCTCAGATTCAGAAGGAATGATCCAAGGATCATCATAAACAATGGTGTCTGATGTAATCATATGAATGGTTGCAAATGAAGACGATGCGTTGATTGGAGGAAAAGGAAAAGTTCCCAGTAAACCGGCATCTTTAACTAGTCCTACTCCAACATCCTTATATGGGATAGTCGTTTTACCGACATGCTGAATACTCTTCGAAGAGGCTGGGTTGGATGAAAAGTAAGCCAGCTGGTCTATTGTTACAATCTTTCCATTGTGTGGAAACTTTATTACTCGAAAGACCGATGAAACGACCGCTGTTATAGCGTAAGACCAACTTCGACCCAAGAGAAGGTTGTAATCTAGAGGGGCATCAACCACCTCCACATCTAGACTAACGGTTTTTACTTCAACCACTATAGGCAAATCCTGTAGAATTCCAAAAGGATGAAACCCACGGCCATCAAAGGCCTTTAGAATCGTCAAGGATTGATTTATCGAAGGAGAACCAAGCGATCTCCAACACTGTATCGACATAATACACGTTGAGGCTCCCTCATCAATTACAGTCCGATGAATAGGCCTGTTTTTGACTATCACTGTAATCTGGAAAGCCATTTGATGAGGCAAACGCGGTGTACTATTTTCTAGATCGAAGATTATTAGGTTCGGGTCCTGAACATCAACAACTCCTATAGCCGACAAAAGTAATTTACGTTGTGCTGGGCATGATTGCAACACTTCCAAAGCCAACATTGCTGAGGGTGAAACAGCTAAATCCTCAACAATGTTATAATTCTAAGCCGCTCTCGCATGTGGATTGAAAGCTGACTTTCGAAGTATACCCTTGGCAGGCGGTTTGATTACCAAGTCTGGATTAGGTTTCTCGATCTGTAATGGATCGGAACCGGGAGCTGAGGTTGATGGATTAGAATGAGAAGATTCTGCTTCTTTACCATCAACAGGACTTTTACTACCATAATCTTGCGATCGAGTCACAATCCGAACATGGGACATCATCAGTATGGGTTCTTCATTGGCATTCTAGGATGAACCTATCATCTTGCTGTCTTGAGCCGGAAAAGAATCCTTCAAAACAGCAGGAGTTTGGGAACCCTTGACAATCTTCGTAACCTCTGCACGATGAGGGCAGTCTCTTGTAAAATGTTCATCGTCACAAATGAGACAAGGATAACGAGGTTTGCGCTTTTCATCATTGGATTCTGCCTTTTTAGGTTTCTCCTTTGAACTTTTTTCCGTTTGATTCTTCTTCTTTCCTTTCTTCTTCCCACTGGATTTTGATTTGGCTGTAGATGACTCTACAACGTGAATATTGGCAGAAATCTCTGCAGAAGAATCTCCTGTTGGGGAATCAGGCAAGGTTATGATAGGGGAAGAATTCTTGGAAGACTTCTTCTTACTTTTAGTGTTAATCGTGCCAATCATACCATCGGCGGCATGAGATCCCGAAGGAGCTGCAGTGATTTGATTTTGGTTGGGAAGATCAGGGATTTTTTCGTGTAACGTACCTGACTAAGTATAGACCAAGTCAAGGTACTGTGCTTGAGCAATGACTTGCTCCTCAGTAACAACTCCGGCTTTAGCAACATCCTCAGTGATCTTTGGCAACAAAGATTTTACAAACCACTCAGCCAAGATCTGATCCAGAATAAATACCTTCACTAAACGTCGTCGACGTCTCCACTCATGAATATGATCTGAAATGTAAGTGGATGTCGATTGTTTTAGCGAAGTCAACAATTTCGTGCCATTGTCATATCGGACTGGCAACTGAAAATGAGTCAAAAACGAGGTAGCTAACTGACTAAAATTATAAAAAGTGCCTCGCGGTAACTCAATGTACCACTTGGCCGCGAGACCAATTAGAGTGCGCTGGAAAAGTCTAAGACGGATTGAATCATCTGTAATGGAGTTAGACGCGCACCAGAGGTGGTAAGTCATCACATGGTTCGATGGGTCCTCTCCTGATTTACCTTCGAACTTGGGAATGTCACTGGGCAACTTATTCGGCATTGGCGGCCAAAACGAAAGATAATTAATGGGATCGTTTGTTAGGCGCGACAAGTCAGGAAGTCCAAAGTTGCGATAAACGGTAACTGCCAATTAGGATCCCTAAAACTCTGGGTCATGAGACTAGCCCCAGGAGGAGGATATCCAGGATAACTAGGAATAGGAATGGCGTTCGAGATATTGTATCCTCCTAGAAAACCAGGATTAATTGGACCATACTGGGGTTGTTGAGGTTGTTGATAAGTGTACCCAGGATACGGTTGATACTGATAAACTGGCTGCTGCACAGCAGGACCAAATTGGTACTGTCCCTCGTACGGTTGATAGGTGAATTATGGTTGACTTGTGACAACCCTACTTAAACCAGGTTTTCCTACAGGCATCTGAACCGAAGTTTGAATCGTAGATCCAGACGGTGGTAAAGATGTTTGAGGAGTAGATACAGGAACAGTAGAAATCGGAGCTGTCGATACTCCAGAAGTAGGTGGGGTAGATTGAACAGATGTCGCGGCACTTGTAGCAGTCGTTTGAGGCGGAGTATGAGGTGTACTAGGCCAAGGCTGAGAAACTATCGAAAGTACAGAAGTTTGAATGTTAGACTGGACTGGTTGCTGGGATGTACCAGAAACTAAGGGTTGTCCAGTTTGAGATGACAATTGTAGACTTGGCTGCAACACCTGTTGAGTTTGCGATGGATCCCACACTATATTCATTCCGGGGTACTGATCCATAACAGGTTGAGAATACTGAGGACCATAACTGGGTTGAGGGTAGGATTGATAATTGACAGGTACATTTCTCGTTCCTTGAATAAATTTTTGACCTTGGGGTGGTTGGAAACCTTGGTTCGAGTATTGACCTTGGGGTTGATACCCTTGAGGCACATACTGATACTGGGGTTGACCTTGAGGTATAAATTGATACTGGGGTTGACCTTGGGGTACATATTGAGTCTGGGGTTGACCTTGAGGAACGTACTGTCCCATAGGTATGTACTGTCCTTGAGGTTGCCCCCCAGATGCAAATTGTGTACCTTGAGGTTGCCCCCTAGGTGTTAATTGAGGCTGCCCCCCAGGCATTAATTGAGGCTGCCCCCCAGGCGGTAACTGGCCACCTTGAAGTTGAGGATTGGGAATAGAACTTGACATCATAAGAATGTCTTCTATGCTCAATGGCTTAGTACCATTGTTTCATGTTAATAACCCTTGTTCAATGGGTTGAGGAGATGCTCCCGAAAAAGTACCAGAAAGTGACTGATACCTGGAGTGAACAGAAGGACCGCCGTACAAAAAAGATTCGGGCGATTGAGTAAACATGGATGACTGTCCGACCATATTGACGGGAGTATAAAAACCTCTAGGTGTTGGATGATAAGGAGCACGAGGTGGTGAAAAACTTAACCCTGAGTTTTCTAGAAAATTAGTCAAAGAAAGATACCAAGAACTACTCCTAGGTGGACTGTAAAAAATTGATTCACGCTCCCTTAGTTCAATAACAGGTTGATTTTCAGGGATAGGGATGCCTACTTCTTCTTCCAGAGCAAGTTCTTCAATAGCAATAAGTCCAGAAGGAAGATCTTGGGTGATTACTCTTTCTACCCTAGGTGAACTAGGACCACTAGAAGTTGGAGAAACAAACCCCGATGTTGGAGTAGCAACAAATTCACTTTTAGGCTTGGATATTTCGGGTTCTTCACCTATATCGCTAGTAGATGAAAAGCTACCAGCGATTTCGGAGACAGACACTGATTGTGGATTATAATCTGCTACTAATGGTGGAAAATCAGGATGTATTATCAAAGAAGATTCTCTTTCCTCAGGTGACCCAACTCTTCTGTCTCTAGGAGTTACGAGGACTTTCAAGCCTTCAAGCTGGCTTGGTACTTCCTCAGGAGGTTGGCCCCGAAGTCTACGGGACTTCCTCAGTAACTCAGCCACGTTTACAAACTCAGGAGACTGGCCCCGAAGTCTACGAGACTGTCTTGGTAATTCAGCCACAGTTAAAGACTTTTAACTACTTCACACGCAAACAAAGTAAAATCTCAATGAAAGGCACCTAAAGTCTCTAAATAACCAAACAAATTTGAATCACACGCCTAAAGAATCTAGGAGATCAAACACACACAAACAGTAACTTTCCGGACTGAAAACATTAGTTGGTGATGAAATCCAACATCGCAGAGTTCAATACAGAAATGGCGGTTGGAACAGTTACCCCGACAACCTGCTTAATGAATAGACTGGCACAAGTTCCTCCACTTAACTTTCTCAAGTGAAGAGAACCCCCCCAGAAAATCCAAGTGAGTCTAGCCGACGTCTGCTCCAGGTACAGTGGGATCTTCCCACCACTGTCACCTTAGGAAGAGTCCTAAAGAATATGGCCGCTAAGGTTACCAACTGAGACAAATACACCTGGGGGAACAGTCTACGATCCGATACGCACACAAGGGCAGAGTAGCAAGCTCAATCCCCTTGAAGGATCCTTGACATAATCCAAGGTTTACCAACAAGTGACCCCAGGCTCCTCGACAATGGTTAATCCGAGGTTTACCATTTTTAATACGTGAATATCTGGCGTCGTTCCCAATGAGGAAGGATTGATTCCCACACTGGTTCGGACACGATCTCGTGCTTCTCCTTTAAGAGGAGCTTTCCCAGAGCATAAATGCAATAATTGGATTTCTTCCCTACCACAAGATACAGCTACTTGTTTGTTTTTACTGTCTTGGAGAGTTAATTACTCTCCTACTCCAAGACACTAGCCTAAGCTAAGTTGGTGTATCAGAGCCCTAGAAATAAAAATGTTACTAGGTGAATTTTACTTTAAGCATTAATTTTAGTGGTTTTTGTTTAAGTCCAAAGGTGCGGAGATGAAACTCGTGGTATGAAGACTCGACTCAAAATCACTAAAAATGCACCTAAGATGATTCAAACAATCTTTTCCTCTTCGATGAACTTCTAAACTAAGAAAGAGTTTGAGAATGCAAATCTTTTGTAAACACAAATCTTTCTCAATTAAACAAATTAAAAGAAGAGCTTTTCCTTTCCAAAGCACTCAAAAAACGAGACAACTAGTTATTTCACAAAAATTTCACTTTTTCGTTTCAAAGCACTCAATCAATACAAAACAAACTTTTTTCCAAAAGAGATTTTTATATTTTTTAATAAAACACTCAAAACTAATGCAAACGACTAACTTTGAGATCTACAAACTATAAAAACCTATTTGAAGTCAAAGCCTACTAAAAGTATTTTTTAAGGATGTTTTACTCAGCTAGATGCAAGCTAAGGACTAATCTATGCAGAATCACAAATCAGTCAAGAACAACCAATTTCGTTTTCTTTTTGAAAATGAAAATCCAAACTCTTAAACACAAGCTTTTTGAAGTTTTGTAAAGAGAAAATTCAAAGCGGATTCCTCAAACAAGGGGAGATTTCATCAATGGTCAGACTCATAAGAAGGCTGGTAGACACTAAGGTGATCTGAAGTCCCTACAGCTTCTAAGCTTAGAGCCACTACACAACCACAATGAAAAAACAAACCCAACAAGCAAAACTCCTAGGAATTTCACCTAAAACCCTAACACTAACGAAATCAATCCAAGGAAAGCTTCTAACAAGTTATATGCAGGTCTGGGCAGTGGATAACAATTTCTAAACACAAACTAAGCTGACTAACAGAGGAAATCTTAGGGTTTTCAAAATTTTGACAGGGTCCGCAGGCCCACAGTTGGCACAGGTGCGGTCCTGCTCTGTGCTAAAAGCCAAGCTACGGGTAGGTACGCACTGTGTCAAACGGCTAGGGTGCAGTCCTCTCCCAAAGCTATGAAAAACAAAAAATAACCCTGGATCTACAAACTCTACCCAATTTTACACACAACAAGCCAAAAACAAAAACAAAAATAGAGTTTCTCAGGTCAAAGTAAAACAAGGAAAACAATCAAGTCCCCAGCGGAGTCGCCATTTTGTCACACGGAATAAGTCGATCTTGCAGGCAAGATAGACCTTCCTAGAATCTAAAGAAGACCTAATGACAAGCAAACCAACCAGACACTATCTTTCTCTAAATATGCTTGGTTTCTAGGGCCTACCTTAGGTCCAACGCAAGCTTGTGGATGCCCTCGCTCCTTCGATCCAAATGAGCTCCTTTTCGTGAATCTACAAACACAAACAAGGCAAACAAATTAAATAGCACCTGAAAAGCCAATTGCATAAAACATATTTAACGTGAAATTCAGGGAGTTCATGAAACAAATAACATGAGATACTTGTTGAGAAAAATGAGTTTGATTGTATTAATTCAAAAGAAGAAGAACTTTACAACCTTTGCCTTGACGCTGTACAAGCTCCTCCCAGGGTCCAGCAAGAATTCTCCTCTACTTTGACAAGTTTCACTCACTCCGCAATGAAGCCAAAAAAATGTGTGATCTCTCCTTTTAAGCTCAACTAGGAAGTCTTGATTTCACCAGCATTTACCCTAAAAAATGTTCAGCTTCTAACCTCTCTAGCAACCAGCCCAATGACTGTATTTATAGTGCAATGGAGGGAGGTTACTAGGTTCTCCTTCAAAGGGATAAAGCCCTCCTTCAAAGGGATAACTCCTCTCATCAAGGGATTAGCTCCTTCTCTTTTGGAGTGCATGAACCACCTCAGAGCGAACAATCCACGTCAAAATTCCTTCTAGAAACCTCTAGAATTAACCCAAAGTGAGTTTTTTAAGATAAAACTTGCGCCTTTTGACTTTCACAGGGGTCCTCATCTACACCGTTAGGGACAGAGCGGGCAGGTCCGCAACTTTTGTACACAGAAGGTGCGGGACCGCAGGTGACCATGAGAGAAAGTGCGGAACCAGAGTTACATTGATTTTTAATGTCTTTCTCTCATTTCCAAAGCTTGATTTGAAGAGCTGAGGTCTGAGACTTGCTTAGGAGGACAGTACAAGTGATGATAGACCCATACTGACTGCAAATAATCATGGTGACGATATTTTTGTGTAACAGACCCCACTCTGCAGAAAACTGACACAGATATCCAAAAGAAGCAACAACAATTTGCTGAACTTAGGGCAATTGTGCACACTTTGGTGCCATTCAAGTGCTTCGCTCGCTTGACAGAAGGGAAACATATGCAAACATAGATTGAGGAGCTACAGAGAAAAGAGGCGATATTGAAGGCGAGGACACATCCATGGACAAAGGAAGCAAGCCAACTTACTCTGTCAGTACAAGAGAAGTTGAAGACAATCCAACAAACTTAATGGACAATGGGCCTCATGGTGGAAGGCCCTACAATAATGAAGCTGGTAGAGGAAGTGCAGCAGGCCATGGTGCAGGGTATTGCTGACTTGCAAGTGTTGAAGGTGGAGTTTAGTGAATTCCAAGCTAATATTTCTACGCCAGCTAAGTGAATCAAGGGCGAGTAACCTAATTTGTGTTGGGGGCCTATTGGGATGGGGTCCCTGGGATCATTTTGGTCAAATTTTGGGTCAATTTTGAAATATATTTTTGTAACCAATGTAAAGTCTTCGCGAAATGTGGAAGTGGGGCACGGAGCTAGTATGAGTCAAAGGGACTTTAGTCCCTTAGGTGGGTAGGCGATAGAGTGGTTTTGAGACTTGCCCATGGTTCGTGGACCATGGTATTGTAAAGAAAATTCTATATATATATGAGTCATAACGAGTCTTAAGAAGTAACTGTTTGTAAAGAATAATTATAAGGGAAAGGTGCTAAGGCAGGAAATGTCTATTTCCTATACTTAGACAAAATGGGAAGACTCCGGCAGTTGAGTGCACGGAGACCTTGGTAAGTTCGCAAGCTGAGTGCGCGGGCCCCTGCAAATAAGTGTGTAGGGAAAAGAAGTCTGTAATTGAATGATTATACTTAATAAGGACTATTTTGAGTTGAATCTGGTACATATGTGTCTTATTATTTACTTCTACAAAGTTTATGTGTCTTCGCTCTTTGTTATGATTTACATGAATTAATGCTTGTTTACTACACGAAAGTAGTAGATCTTTAATCGTTATGCATGATACGTATAATTAGGAACCTTCGTGAGGATCTGGATGTTGGGTGTGGAGCCTAATTGTCTTCTATATTCAAAGGTATTGCCACATTGGATCCCAGTTCGAAATGGGGGCGGCAACGCCGCCCGTAAAATATTCGCTGCAGGGGGGGTCCAGGGGGGGCGGCTGCGACCTTTGGGAGCCCCCCCTGGCGGGGGGTTTTGGGGGCAGCGCCCCTGAAGCTAAAAACAGCTGTAAAATTGCCTTGTAAAAGTATAGTAATTTCTAGTCAATCTGGGCCGTTCATTAGGCGGATGATCTGACGGTAGAACTTATGTTTAGTTTAGGGTTTTTTGCCCTAGAAGGCAACCCCTCTCTTTGTATGAGGGCATTGTAATTGAGGCTGTGTGATAGATGTGTATTCGGTGAGCGGGAAATAGAGAGTGAGACTATGAGAGAAAACAAAGGATATTACAGTGGATCTGCTGTAGGTTGTGTCTCTTCATTTTGCTGGATAATAGAAAGGAAGGACTGGCTGTTTGGGGTGGACGTAGCCCAAACTGGGTGAACCACGTATATCTGTGTCTCTCTTGTTTTATGCGCTTTTTGTGTTTATATTTCTGCAATATTTTATGTGTTCCATTGCTCCATAATATATAATTTTCTAACACTGGAAGTTGTTTAGATAGATTTATAATAGTTATCTATTCAGAAGGATTAAAGGTGCACGAAGGTAGATCTAAACCATAAGAACTTTGTGAATTCATCACACAAGCCTCTGGATGTAGAAAATTGGTTCTGTCATCCCCCAATATTTCTTTGGGTGAGACTACAACCTGCGTTGCATGGATTTTTTCCAAAAGGGATAACAATTAGGGTTTTGTTGGTTAGCGCAGATAATGTCACACCTAGGTTAGGCCCCATCAAGCCAACATCTTCTGCTTCTTGAACTTTATAATTTTCTCTTAAAGATGATGTGATGGACAATGGATGATATCCATAAAGTGCCATAAATGGGGCCATTTTTGTTGCAGTATGGAAGGAAGTGCTATACCACCATTCCACTGGAGGTAACCACTTGACCCATTGTGTTTGTTTATCAGATACAAAGAAACAAATATTTGCTTCCAAATATTTGTTCACTATCTCAGTTTGTTTTTCATATTGAGGATGATAAGATGAGCTATGGGCTAACTGAGTACCAAGACAAGAAAATGATTCCATCCAAAAATTTCAAGTGAAATGGGATCTCTGTCACTTACAATAATCTTTGGGTTTCCATGTAGCTTTTGAATTTTTTCCATAAATGCAGTAGCAACTATACTACCTTTAAAAGGATGAGATAATATGCATACTTGGTAAGTCTATTAACTACCACCATGATGAGACTCTTTCCTTCAGACTTGGGTAAACCTGTGATAAGATCCTTTAAGACCTCCTCCCAACATTGAATTGGAATGGTTAAAGGTTGTAACAGACTCGAGATCTTAATTGTCTCAACTTTATTTCGTTGGCAAACCAAACATTTTGCCACAAACTTCTGAATATCAGATTTAAGTTCATCCCAAAAAAATTCCTTCTTGACCATGTGGTAAGTTTCTAAAAATCCCGAGTTCCCTCCTAAGGGGGAGGTGTGCAATTCCAAAAGGATCTTTTGTTTGAGTTGGGAATTCTTACCACAGTGAAGTTATCTTTGTACCACAGTGAATCATTTTTCTAAGTAAATGTATTAGATGTACTGGGATCTTGTTGCAATTTTTTAATTGTTGTCCACACCTCTTCGCCATTCTTTCATTCATCCCTTATTTAAGTTATCTAATTAGGTTGGATAATAGAAATGGCATAGAGAAATGCTTCCACATCCTCATCATTTCTTGAGAGTGCACATGCAACAACATTTTGCTTTTTTATAATTATATGATTTCGAAGTCATAACCCAACATATTTGTGACCCATTTTTGCTTATCTTATGAAGATAATATTTGTTCCAAAAAATATTTAAGACTATCATGATCTATTTTTACCTTCAAGTGTCTTCCCATTAGGTAAGGTTGCCACTGATTTAGTTTATGCAGTATTGCTAATATTTACTTCTCATAAATAGGTTTGTGTAAATACTTTCCCATGATTGGACAACACCAATTCCATTTCTTAAGGCATCACATTCCATAATAAAAGTTTTTGTGAAGTCTGTTGTAGCTAAGACCAGTGCTTGGAACATTTCCTCTTTAATATGTTCAAAGGCCTTAGTTTCCTCTGGAGTCTAAGAAAATAAATATTTCTTTAGTAATGTTGTTAGACTTTGCTGCTATTCTCCCAAAATTATTAACAAACTTGTGATAATACCCTTTCAACCCAAGAAATACTCAAAGCTACTTTAGGGATGTGGGGATTTTCTATTCCTTAATGGCTTTAATTTTGTTAATGTCCACCTTAACACCCTCATGATATACAATGTGACCCAAATATTCCACCTCTTGTACTCCAAAGAAACATTTGGAGTTTGTTTCATATAATTGTTTCTCCTCCAATAGGTGGAGCACCCTATGAAGATATTGAACATGACCCTTCCAAGACTTTTTGTAGATTAGTATATCACCAAAAAATATTAACACAAATTTTTTAAGGAAGGGTTTGAAAATGGAATTCATCAAACCTTGGAATGTGGAAGGTGCATTAGTAAGAACAAAAGCCATGACCAAAAATTCATAATGACTGTCATGAGTTTTGAATGCTATTTTCATAATGTCTTCAGCGTTCATTCTATTTTGATGATATCTTGGATGACGATCCAACTTGGTGAAGTAAATTTCTCTATGTAATTAATACAATAATTCATCAATGATAAGAATGAGAAATTTATCTTTAATAGTGAGCTTGTTGAGCTCCCTATAATTCAGACACATATGCCATGATCCATCCTTCTTATGCACCAATACTACTGGAGCAAAGAAAGAACTTTGGCTAGGTTGAGTTATACTAGCCTCTAGCATTTATGAAACCATACGTTCAATTTCACACTTTTGGGCATAGGGATATTTGTAAGACCTGATGTTTGGAGGAACACTATTTGGAATCAAGTGAATAACATGATCATAATAAAAAATATGCAAGAGGCCTTTAGGAGTCTCAAATAGCTTGGAATTATTGTCCAAGACTTTTTGGAGACCTAGAGAAATGGATGATTTTGATGTTTGAACCTCTAGTGAAAATAATAGTGCAATTACTCCCTATTTTTATTTATTCCAAAGCTTTGTCATGCCATTAGAGTTTATTATCTTCCCTGGTTTCCCTACGATACCCCTTAATTCAATTTCCTTTCCTTCCTAGAAAAAAATCGAGAAAAGTTCTTGAAAATTAAAATCTATCGTCCCTAACAATTGTAACCATTGGAATCATAGTACAAAATCAACACCACCCATTGGAATGGAATGCATTAGACTATTCAATATATATTTCCCCATGTTAGGTTGATATTATGGCACTTCTAGACCAATTTATAGTTCCTCCATTTGCAACCATCACTTGAAACTCTGCCGCTCGATATAAAAAGAAATTCAATTCCTTGACTATCTTATAATGAATAAAATTATGGGTACTAACTGAATCAATCGACACTATTATCTTTTTATTTTTGATATATCCTTTTATATTAATAGTTTGAGGAGTGGTAATTCCCACCAATGCATTACAAGATATGATCTAATTCATTTTTTATTTCTCTAGGGTTGGTTCTTGGTGCATATCCTCTCTCTTTTTTTTTTTTTATGTTTCTTGTTCCTTTTCTTCCTCCTCTTCACAATCTATGTAAAATAATTTCTTCTTAGAAAACTTTGGACATTTAGTGTATTTTTTTATCACAAATGTAACAAATTCATTTTTCTCTCTTTTCCTCCAGTGGTATCGGTGTCTACCTTGTAGGTTGTGGGAGGATAAGAGTAGAAAGATTCCATCTTTATAATTGTGAGTGGTAGACTTCTTTGTTGTCATAATTTTGCTTTCAACTTTTCTTGCCACCTTGAATGTCGTCTCCAATAAATTAGGCTCCCAAAGGTGAAACTCATGTTGGATGTTATCATTTAAAGTCACTATGAAGACATCAATCCTATGCTCCTCTATAATATTAGTTACCTTGATATTCAATTTTTGGAAGTCCTCAATGTTCTCCACTATTAAACCCTTTCGTTTGAAATTTATCAATTGAATAAAGAAGGTGTTGCTCTTTGTATCCTCATAATGTGCTATCATTTCCTCCCTAAAAATTGACCAAGTGGAAAGTGGTTTACGAAAACAAAGTCATTGATACCATACAAAATGATTGGGCTCTAAATATAAAGATGCAATGCACACCTTTTGTGTATGTTGCATATCATGTAAATCAAAATATTGATCAATCTGTAGTATCCATCTTACTAGATATTTTCCATAAAACTTCCTCATACAGCTCTTTGGAATGTGGTTGGTATTCATCCCAAAGTTAGAGTTTACAAAATAATGATTAACATTACTTTTGTTTCATCACGAGTTTCATGGAATACATTGTTTCCATTAGGAATCATTTCTTGTAGCAACTTTGTCAAACATTCCTTCAAACCTTCCATATTTGCTTTTAAACCATGCTTCTAACTTTCCATATCTACTTTTATTTTTTATTCTAATTCATTTATCTTAAAATTCATCATCGCTTCCAAATCATTTTTGGTTACTCTTTTTGAGAGAAAAATGTTTTGCACTTGGTATCGTAATTTTGATATATCATGTTGCTTTTCTTCCTCTTCTTCATGTGTCATAGTAGAGATTTCTAGTTGCTTAGTGGGAGTATCCATTTTTTTATTTCAAGACATATTGGAACCAAATAATGATATCTATTATTTGCTATTCCCTTTGAAATACTTCACACTGATTTTTCAAACAAAACTTATGCAAATTTAAAAAAATACACACTTTTTTTCTTGTTTTTTGGAGCTTGATATTGAAACTATTGTATCTCTCTAATTTTGGCCTCCTAAGTTTTGAAACTCCATCATGTGGTAGCGCTCTAAGAAATAATGCCACAAGTTAGAACAAGATTGTATTCTTCAAGTTAAAGTTATGCCAAATATCCTACGATGACCTGATTATGGGCTAGTTCAATAGAGCGAAATTGTACGGGATGCCACATGTCACTATTTCAACCTTAGATTCTTAAATTTATACAAGAGAAAATATAGTCCATGTAATTTCATTCAATTTCTACAAAATTAGAATATGATTCTTGAAAAAAAATTATGACAATTTTCCCTAGGTCACTTGTTTGAGATTGGATTCTGGAGTATGCAGAAACCCTAAATTCTTTGGACCATATCTCAAAAAATATAGAAAATGAAGATCTAAAATTTTTACATGAAGTTCTCCAAGATTTTTTCTCCATGTTGTTGAAATTTCAGCGTCTGAATTTCCGTATAAAAAAATGTATAGCACGAATTCTGTTGTAGATCTAACCCAGAGATATTATGATAATAGAAATAACTTAAGAATAACAAGATATAAATATATAGAAATTCTTCTTTATTGATCAAACCCTTAAGGTAGGGCAACACCATACATTCACTCCTTAAGGAAGGAGAGCACTCCACAAGCCATATGCCTGTTCATACAATAATCCTTGACTATCTCTCCATGTGGAGTCTCTAGCCTCTATATAGGCCTCATACATACAATACCATGGGTCATTACCATGGTTCCCTCATACCATCAAACTAATACCATGGGCCCATTACATTATTATTAACTACTTGTGGTCCCTTACATGATATGGGTTAACCACCTTATTTATTACTATGGCCCATCCCATTATTACATTATTACCTTGGGTTCCTCTCTTAGTACCCCATATTATCCCCCCTAGGTATATAACATTCCACCCCCTTAAGCATGTTTCGTCCCCGAAACATGGGAAGAACACAAATAATAAGATCTACTCAAAAGAGTAATCCACTGGTACCATGCACGTGCATCTAGCCATCCAAGAGAAAGGTGAACCTTCGATCTCGCTAGTGCTTTGCTCGCTTGAGATGGAAGTTGACCGTGGCAGCTCTTCTGTGTTGATGTGTAGTAGGTGGATCGTCGCTCCTCGCTATCCGTCATACGGGGGTTGTTGTCCTTATGGCTACTTGGTTGCCATCTTGTCGGTTGTTTTCTTGCGGGGTGATGTGGGTGATGATATATTGAAGTTTTAACCCACGGTGTCTTTTTCTTTAATTCACCTTGCTGTGGTGCCTATTGTGGTGTCTTCGTTTCCAATATGACTTCAACCATTGAACCCTCATCAGAGGTGTCAACACCTATTACCTTTTTGGCTTCAGCCTCTGTTTGTGTTTGATTGTCGACCATCATCTGCTCATCATCTGATATGTCAGTTCCTAGAACATCTTCTGCGTCAACCTCCGTGGACTCTACCAGTTTATTGATGGAAATATCCTGTAATGTAATTTTCTTCTTTTTATACCAGAGCTTCAGGAATTTCTTTTGCACATTAATATTGACCGTACCCACAGATTCCATCCAAGGATATCCCAAAACAACATCCATGTTATCCATATCTGAAGTATAAAAGTCACAATGCTACACATACTTATCCATAGAAAGCTTCAAATCTTTATAAACTTGAACATCCTCATTATCAACCTATATGTTTTCAATGTGTTTTGTTGGAACTTGCAATTTTTTTGCCAAATTAACATTGATAAAATTATGCTTACAACTAGGATTTACAGAAACAATGATCTTCTTCTTTTGAATGAATCCATGAACCTGCAATAAGGAGATACCAGCAGAAAATAACCCTTTAGGTTCCTTGGTTTTCTTCTTTACTGTAAAAATAAAATCTTTGCTAGGTCGTGTGTCTGTCTGTGTGAGCTTATCCACAAGATTAGCTTTACGGTCAAAGTGGTCCATAAGAGCTTTTGTGAATTTATCCCAAGTCAAGGGCCTTTGACAACAACGTTGATGCCCTTGCCACCATTGCAATCTTTCAACGTCCAAGTACATTGTTCCCACACTCAGCTGAGTCCCATCATCCATGATGTAATTCAATCTGAAACATTTCTCCATTTGTGCTATCCATTTGGCTGGGTGAGAGCCATTAAATGGATACAAGTCTCTCAAATTCAGATATAGGCGCGCCATCATAAAAAATATTGGGGAAAATTTGAAATGGTCACAATTCCATCAATATTGCTCAGAATCCCTATTATAACCTGTTTTTAGAAATGGAACAATCATTTTGCATCTGCCCATGTGGTAGAAATCTTGATCCAGGCACTTGGAATTTCAGATCTGTGCTGCAACTCTCCCACCGTCACCAAAATTTCTGCAAAAAAGAGCTGATTTTAAATAAGCGATATTTGCCTCATCCAGACTCCGATTCGACTGATTTATTTTTTATTTTTATTTTATTTATTTATTTTAATTTGGGTATTTTTCACAAAGAATCCAGATCTAAAATTAGATTTTGCAGATATTGCACCAGGACATCCAGATCTATGCCGCAAACTCGCTGCCCTGAAAAATTGTCTGCAACCCCACTGATTTTTAGATCAGCGATATCTCCTTCATCCGGATTCCGATTCAACCGATTTTTTTTTTTGAAATCGGCTATTTTTTCACAAAGAATACAGATCTGCAATTAGATTTTGCATATTTTTCACCAAAACATCCTGATTTGATTTGCAAACTCGCCGCCCCCGAAATCCTGCAAAAAATTAAAAAAAAAAAAATTCTCTACATTTGTGCCCAAGAAAGTGCTTTGATACCACTTGTTGTAGATCTAACCCAGAGATATTATGATAATAGAAATAACCCAAGAATAACAAGATAAAAATATATAGAAATTCTTCTTTATTGATCAAACCCTTAAGGTAGGGCAACACCATACATTCACTCCTTAAGGAAGGAGAGCACTCCACAAGCCATATCCCTGTTCATACAATAATCCTTGACTATCTCTCCATGTAGAGTCTCTAGCCTCTATATAGGCCTCATACATACAATACCATGGGTCATTACCATGGTTCCCTCATACCATCAAACTAATACCATGGGCCCATTACATTATTATTAACTACTTGTGGTCCCTTACATGATATGGGTTAATCACCTTATTTATTACTATGGCCCATCTCATTATTACATTATTACCTTGGGTTCCTCCCTTGGTACCCCATATTATCCCCCCTAGGTATATAACAAATTCGAAGATGATCTGTTTGAAGCAGCGAAACCCTAGAATCCAAGTTCTGATACCAAATGTGATAAAATGATGGACCATTTGTCAAATATTAAATAATTAAGGTTGTTGATTTTTAGTGAGACATTTGTGGAGAAATTAGTGGAATGACATATAAGAGATTTGTGGATGATTATTGAGAGAATTATGGAGAGATTTTTGGAGTTATTGATTGAGAAATTTATGGAGATGAAAAATCTTGAGACCTCTCCTCACGCATAAATATATACTTGTGTTAATGAAATTTGATTTCAGTTAGTGTGGGAGCTGTGTGTAGTATTGTCAAATTATTATTCTTCTATTAATTCTTTTGTTGGTGTATTTACTTCATTTGGTATCAAAGCTAACTTGAACAACTTAACATGGTGAATTGAGACCAGTGCATGGAGCATCATTGGATTGAACTTGTGTGAAAGCTAGTATGTTTTTTTGGCTCTCTATTTTCTTTTACCGTGTTTTATTTCATTTGAAAAAGAAATTGCTTCACTAACCAAATTGTGAGAATCACCATATTTTCTTGAGAGCTTTCCTTTCGAGAGGAGTTGCATTGATAAGAATTTGTTAGTCATCGTGTGTGAGGAGTTACATGCAATCATTAAAATTGTGAAAAGTTCCCTGGAGCACTCTACGTTGGAGAAGCGCCTACTTTTACAAAAGAGAAGTACCTGCCTTTGAAGTCGCAGTCAACAAACCATCATCTTATCTGAATACATAGAGAGTGTTGCATGTAACAACGTGGAGAGTGTTGAAGCAAACACGGTTTTTTTTTTTTTATATTATTATTATTTATCATGTGCGTTCGAACAATAAACACGGATGTCAAAAGCCTCGTCAATTTTTAAAAATTAAAAGGTTTCTTTGTAATTTTTTATTGGACATGGATGTGAAAGAGGCGTGTATGTTTCTTTGATGTATGAAAGAATACACATGGTAACTAAAATGAAGAGCAGAAATGGAGTAAAGCTTCACGTGGATTTTTAAAGGCATGTTTACGTTAAAGCCATCGTATTATAGTTATTTAATGAGAGAGAATTAGTGGACATGATTTGAGCATTAGAGAGAATTAGTGAAGTCATAATATTGAGTTTGTATTTGGGTTTAATAGTAAGGTTATTTTTTTTAAATTCTTTCAAAAGTTATCTTTGTACATTTTTAAGAAAGAGGGATTTGTAGAGTTGAAAATGAAAGGTGATAAGTATTAATCGTCTTTATTAATAAGAAGAGCTTAGTTGTAATTACGTATTTGTTGCACTATTTTGTACTTAAATATTAATAAAAAAAGTATTTGGTGGTAGTTGAGTCTCAATTTTGGGATATTGGTTCTTGTCTTGGGTCGAAGTGGGAAACATTGTGTTTATTGTGCAATTTCTCTCTTTAATTCTCTAATTTTGTTTTACTCTCCTCATGGTGACAAGCAGTATTGTACTGCCTAAACCTTTTGGCACAAACTATTTTTATTGGAGCAAACCCATGTGACCTATATTCATCACTAAATATTTATAGGAACTTGTAACTGATGGGTACACTATGCCTTCTCGTAATGAATTCAAAGCATTAAGTGATTATGAAAAAAATATATCTTAAGGAACTTATTAAGAACAATAATGAAGCACTTTCACTTATAGGAAGCACTCTTGATGAATCTATATTTCCAAGAATCAATGGTGCAATGTCATCTAAGGAAGCATGGGATATCTTAAAAACACTTATGAAGGTGTTGTTGTAGCTAAAATGCAAACATTAAGGAGGAATTTTGAAAATTTTCATATTCAAAGTAAGGAATCCATTCATGATTATAACAGAAAAATGAAAGATCTTGATAATCAGATGAGGTCATTAGGTGAAGATGTTCCAGAAAGAAGGCTAATTGAGAATATTTTAAAAAGTGTTTTGCCTAATTTTTAGATGGTCACTACCATTCTTATTGTCTCCAAATATTTAAATACCATGAAAATTGATGAATTAAGTGGATTCTTGTTAACTGTTGAAGAGAATCAACCATTTGAGCAAGTAAAACATGCTTTTTTTGTAAAGCATAGAGGAGGAGGAAGGAGTAGGGTTCAATATCATAATCATAATCAAAACTGAAAATCAACAAAATTCATAAAGAAATGCCTCTTTCGAGAGGTAGAGGAATGAATCCCAGTCAATTCAGAGTAAGAGGCAAAGATGGATCTCATGGAAGAAGACAAGGAAGAGATGGAGGAAGAGGTGGAGGACTACAATGTTATTATTGCCATAAATTTGGCCATCTTGAAAGAGATTGTTATGCAAAATTGAGAGATATGGAGCGTAAGGGTGCTGATACAGTTGTTGAAGAAATTAGGAGTGAGAAGTTATTCATCTCAGTTTGATGGCACATAGTGAAGAAATTAAAGCATGGTATATTAATTCAGGGTGTTCAACTCATATGACATCTCAAGAGGAGTTGTTTACCAAAATTAATGAGAATTGTTCTGGAAAAGTTATATTTGGTGATGATAGTGTTTCTGAAGTGAAAGGGAAAGGCATAGTTACAATACCAACATTGCATGGTAAGAAGAAGTTAATTGAAGACACTATGTTGACACTGAAATTGAAGAAGAACCTACTTTCTATAGGACAAATGATGGAGAAAAATTACAAGTTAGTGTTTGATGATAAAGAGTGTTTAATCATGGATAAGTTGAATCAAAATCCAGTTGTAGCAAGAGGTGAAATGACTGAAGACAAAATTTTTAGGCTCTTGTTTGATTCATGTAATTCACAGAGTTTGAAAGTGACAGAAGAAGCAAATAGTAATCTTTGGCATTATAGGATGGGACATTTGAATTTTTAGAGTTTGGTGTTGTTAATAAATAAAAATATGGTGAATGGTCTTCCTTATATTAAGTTGGATGATGATGTATGTGAAGTGAGTATTTTTCGGAAGCAACACAGGGAAAGTTTCTCAGATAGAACATGGAAGGCTAGAGAATGTCTAGCGTTGGTGCATTCATATTTTTGTGGTCTAATGGATATTGTGTCTTTTGGAAAGGCACATTATTTTCTCACCTTTAATGAAGATTATTCTAGGAATAAATGGGTGCGTTTTCTATGGGAAAAGTTTGAAGTCTTTTATCATTCTCTTGAGTTTAAGGCTTTAGTTGAAAAGAAAAGTGGTCTAAAAATTCTCACTCTAAGAACAGATAATGGGGGAGAATACAATTCAAATGAGTTTTTAAATTATTGTAGGAAGAATGGAATAAAAATGAGAGTTTACTAATTCATATTGTCCTAAAAAAATGGTGTTTTTTTTTATACAGAAAATTGACCCCCTCATCAGCTCAGAGGGGAAAGACATGATAGTTGAAGCAAAGACCAAGATCACATGCCTTGTTTCCACACTAACACTGGCTATACGTTGAAAAATTGCTTTATAAAGCTTCTCTATAAGCCTAAGGGTGAGTTAGTGACCCTACTAACTATAGTTGTTAGTTTTGGAACAACGTTAGTGGATCCTAATGACGTTCTAAAGGTCAAAGGAGCGAATTGACTCATAAATATCTAGATATTTGCCCCTAAATATACTCAAGAAAAGCAAGGAAACATCTCAAGCTCGACCTATTTGGTGGATTTCTAATCCTAATGAAGGAGGCAAATGGGAAAGAGCTGAAAAGCATGGAAACTTCATTGATTTTACCCTAAGGAACTCATGGAGGAACTTGGAAACCCTAACTCAATTGCTACATAAGCAAAGCTAGGGCTATGGTGATAGAGGTCAGATCATTTGAAAGGATAGGATACTTGATTGTCGAGCATTGTCTCAAATCAGAAGAAGTTGGTAGGAAGGGAGAGAGAGAGGGAAGATGGAGGGGTAAGGGAAGGCTGATGCAACAGATGGTTGTAATCAATCTTCTGACATTAATATAGAACTGCAGTTGTACTGTCTACTTCGTGGTGTTGGTACTATCATTCATTAGCTTGTTTGTCCAATACCTTTTAGCATGAGTATCTTAGTTATGTGTAAATAGATTTTATTTTATGTATTCATGTATTAGTTATCAAGGTTGTATGATGTGATTATGTTTGTCTCTTCTATGTCTAGGATTTGATCTGGAGCCAGCTCAGGGGACTTCCACCTAGTTGCATTGCGCTCTCTATCAAATCTACATGGAGGCTTGAGGTAATCTATTTTTCCTACTTTGATAGTTAGTTATTGTTTATGAACATGCATGTAACTTTTTGATGGTTGCAGATAATCTTACAGTCTGCCAAAGGTCTCGGGAAGACCTATGAGGGTATCTCCATTCTCCATACACCATGCATTTTATCCTATAGTAGAATTGGCAACTCCACTGGGGACTATACATCTAGTTCCTGGTTTACCTAGAAAGTTCTAAATTTCTTCCTCCTTCTAAGACCTCCCTATACTTCTGCATTCCCTTTCTGACCCACTAAAACCTTTTTGGATTCTGTCTTCATATATTTAGCCTTGAATCTGATCCAAAAGGCCCTGTTTTGAGCTGTTTTCCCAAAATAACGCAGGTTAGCAGACTACACAGTGCTTTATAAAGCTCCGTGTCTACATACACAAAGCGTTAGTGGACACAGTAACTCTCTGTGGCCACTGCTATAGCACGTTAGTCCCCAAAAATCTTGATATACAATTATGTCTACAAACTCAAGGGGATAGGAAGCATGCTCATGGACTGAAAGAGGGTCTGCAACTACATTTTGTTAGCAAGATAGGTGTCCTGAAAGAAATTGTATTTTTTTTTTAGGAAATAAGTTTTCTTGTCTTTCTTAAAACATTTTTTATGAAAGAAATATCCACATTTTTTATTCATTCTTCTGTTTAGCTAGTTAACAATTGCTTTATTTTGGTTTCAAATAATTGTTAGGAAAGCATTGGAAAGATTTCTATTGGTTATGCATGCATGGAACAAATATGAATATGTGAAAGACTCTCACCTGTAGAATATAGCTTGTTTTCATCGAATTGAATATTTTTAAAGCATTGTCTTGTGCATGATTTTTGAGTCAGAGTCCCATCACATTTCATACGTCAACTCCCCTACTGAAGACACCAAAAAAGTACACATAAAATTTACCTAAAATCAGTCAGTAAGTATTTATTGAGCAAACAAACATTAGTTCAGGCTAGGATCTTGGGATAGGCAGTGTGAGTAAACTACCCAAGATCAGAAACCAAAACTAGTGTCATTAAAAGAGAGAAAATTCCTTCTGCTCTCATACTATCGGGACCACTCTAGTCAAAGCGGAGCTAAATATGAGACAAGGACTGTAAGTGAAGGTAGCCCACCTTTGCATGCAACTGATTTGGGTATTTTGTGTATTGGGGATCCCTTCGGGGATTTCAGAGTTGAGTCGAGGACTCGGGTATCCTGCCCACATACTCTACTATCTTCGACTATGTCCCCCACCCTGGTAGTGTCTGTGATCTGAGGTATCCTTAGTGGCCAAGCTTTTAGGGACTTACACAAGGTGACTGGGGTGGGCTGCCTTGGTACCTAACACAGATGAACTTACTCTGTCTTCAGTTTTTGGGAGGGTGCTCATCTTCACGAGAGTACTTGGCCCCTCAATCTGAGGTTCGGGCAAAGCTCTAGAGTAACCGTAACTGTACATATGGCCAACCCTCTCTATTATTCATAGTGATACTGGGTTTCATCTCCATTGATCAATGCTTATTAGATAGGGTCATTTCCCTCTATTTGCGGATTGATCACCATAGTGTATTTTTTATATTTCTTAGGTACCCGTGTGCTATCATTGAGACTTTAACAAATATCACGATAAAATTTATTGATAAAAAATAACGGTCACTATGGCTACATTTGGCCCTCGTCATCAATCTAGATGATTGTTAGGACTTCCTCCACTCATTGTGGGAGATCCGCCGAGCTCCAGTGAACCAGATTCCCCATCTTCAGGGAATTAGCCTCCTATATCTCACACATAATCTATTTGGACTACCGACGATTCAAGTTTGCCAGAGGATTTCTTTACTGAAGGATTTCTTCCTCCCTTTAACACTCTGCTCACAAATCCATTGGACCCACTCTTGGTTGTCGTGGCATCTGTACTCCCTGTCTCTTTAGTTGGAACATTTCCATCCATCCCGTCGACGACTAACATGTTGTGGAACTTTGTAGACACTTTTGGTCCTCCACCACTTCCCCAGTCGATAGTCACCACCACACCGTTGATGGCAAACCCCACTATCTAATTTGTCCTAGGTAAAACCACTCACATGACACCCTCCACGAGTGGAACCCAGTTGATGCCAGGTTCCACCCCCTTAGTGTAAAACTATATACCTTCGACAAGTTCTACATACAACACTCCTTATAACGCTCAATATAGCACTATTAGCACGGTTCCCGTCCACGAACAATATGGTTTGTAGCCATTGTACAATTCAAACCCCTAGATTCAAGTATCTGGGGGCATTCCCAATTTGCACATACCGGTCGGGAATGTAAGAGTTCCCCCTCCTTTCTTAGGCATGCATGGTCAGTGATTAATTGACATGAGCATTCCTTATATCAATCAAGGACATATGGTCAGTTTTGTGGTGGGCAGGAATCCTCAAGGAGGTCCCAACCAATCCATGGGGGCACCCTACTCACAAATTTAGATGAGTCAAGGGGTCACTGCTTATCCTAGGGGAAATTTTATACCCTAACATCAGATTCCCCATGGAAATCCACACTACAATGCCATACCCCAAGGCAACTACTATACCACGTAGCCTATGTATAACATTGGGACTCAAACTATGGGAGGACCACAAGGTTCCTCAAGTCATATGTCATCACCTCGGTCTGAGTTGGGGGCACCACACACTTTGCCTCTCTTGGCAGCGTTGGATATCCCCGACTTATACAAACTTACAAATGATCCCATCTATCATAACTTACTTTGGCCACCGATCGTACATAAAATACCAACAGACATCCCCAAGTTCGAAGGGAAACAAGGGGAGGATCCGGGCATTCATATCACCACCTATCATCTTTGGTGTGTTTCCAACTCCATGGTGGATGATAGTGTCCGTATACGTCTTTTCCCTCGCACTCTCACTAGCAACACAGCTAAGTGGTACATTGAGTTACCACGCATAGTAATAAATACCTTCGACACTCTAGCGATGGAATTCTTAAAGCACTTCTAGCTACCCATCCGCTATGAGACTAGGATAGAGCTCCTGACTTCACTACATTAGGATACCGCTACCCACATCTCTGATCATATACATGAATGGAGACACAGGCAGAGGTTAGTCAAATCTCCCCTCCTAGACTATCTCTTAGCGGACTAGTTCTGCAAGTCCCTACTCCCACAAATTGCTAAAGAAGCCACTTGAGGTGGTGCGGTAACAGAAGACTAATCCATACGTTGTGACCAACACTTAGATCTTATATATCACAGTCTGGCACTCTTTACGACGTAATCCCCAATGCCCCTCATAACTCCAATGTTTCCACTATTCACCACCTCGGAGCGAACACCGATGGAATTATCAGTGCAATCTCTGGGGCTGCTATAAAAAAAATCAGCTGTCACATTGCCCAGATGTCAGTGGACCCCTCTACGAAATCGACTGATCTTCCTACCATCGCGATAAACTCTATGCAGTCTACGCAAAAACTCGGTGGTAAGAACAAGAAGAATAAGAAAATGACCACTCCTTCTAAGGAGCAGTCAACAAAGCAAAAAAAGCCCAAGAAAAAGGTTGCTGCACCTCCTGACGATGGAAAGGATAAACCCACCTAATTCCCTTACAAAATCTGTGTGCAAGACCACATGACATATCTGTGTCTGCATCTTTAGGAATGCACAGATTTCATTGCTCAAAAGGATACTGGTAGGACCCTCGTTGTCCTTAATAATCCTTTCCTTGCTTAGTGGCAACAACACCTCATTGCAAACCAACCCCAACCCCCGCAAGGAGGCAATGGTGATTCGCAACATCCTTCAGCTGGTGAAGGACATACTACCGTTTACACCTTTGAAATGGTAGATCTACAAACAAGAGCCAAACCCTATGGATCTCCTATCGCTCATGCATATTAACCTTTCTCAAGTCAAAACTCACTACCACATAATGATTTGCATATCGAAAGGCCGGTTGTTGACCTTATGATTCGCCCCCCTAAAGGGGCACTTCGATGCACAACGCACAATACATCTGCATGTGCCGCCCAAAACTACAACATTGTAGAAGACTTGGCGCAAGCGCCATCGGCTATGTCGGCGCTCGAAGTATTACAAACATGTCCAGCACAAAGGAAAGCTCTGCTTTTGGCTATTGGTAGTATCAACCCACAGGATTCCATGCTTGTAATTTTCGACATGGAAAAATGTAAACCTCCCCTTTCTCACCAGCTTTCATTTCAGGTGCAAATCTTTTCGAAAGGTAAAGGTATACATAGAACTGTCATCGACGAGGGTGCTTCTACCTCCATCATGTCAGCTTCATATTGGCTCGCTTTGGGTTCCCCAACCCTAACTCTGCCGTCAAATTCCCTTAAAGCTTTTGACGGCCACACTTTCATCCCGAAAGGTTACCTAGCTAGCCACCCCATCACTTTGAGTGGGAAAACAGAGACAGGGGATATTGAAGTTGTGGATCATAAACTCAACTATAATCTGCTTTTGGGCGGCAATTGGACTTATGCCATGAATGCCACTATATCTTCGGTCTTTCGCATCATCCTATTTCCATTGGATGGAAAGATAGTCACAGTGGACCAGCTGTCCTTTTGAACCCTAGATAACTCCCCGTTACCTAGAAGCTCTGTACCCTTAGTGGGTGGTGTACTGACTCTTACGTCAATATCGGTACCGGTCTTCTGAAGGCTTCTTCCCTAGTGGGTTGTTTCCCTCTTCAGGTGCCCCAGGTTTCACAGATGATCAATATGCTTTCATACATTCCTCATGAACAGACTGATCCATGGATCCTACCGGCTCCTCCAGACATTGAAACTTATAGAGAAAAAATGTAATTGTCACCAGCTGAATTGGTCTACCAAGCCATTCAATCTGCATCAGAATCTCCGATCACTTTGGTTATGGCCAATGGTACCATCGCCCCTTCCATAATCACTACTCCTTTTGATCCACTCAATCAAGTCCTACGTATGGACGAAGCTATCAGAGAAATCATGAGTTTAGAAGAGAAACCTTGGGAGGACTCGCACCATCGTGTTTCCATATCTGATTTGGATATGATGCCTCTTCAAATCCTGTCACCTGACATACCAGAAATCCTTTCCTCGCCATATACGACTATCCAAACTTTGGACGCGGAAAGAAACATGGGAAATATTTCAAAAACATTTCCCATCGATATTTCTGTCAAGATAGGTATCATGTAAAATATATAGATTGGAGCCAAATGCAATACTGAGGGAATTGCAAGCTTCCACTACCCTTTTAAGGACTTCTGCGATGTTCTCCCTTGGTCTTATGAGGAAATGCATGGCATAGACCCTTCTATTGTCAAGCATGAGATCAAGAAAGATCGAACACTCTTTGTATGGTATTTTTCTTGCTCGTTAATCTGAAAAATCCTTGAGTCTCCTTCTTTGGGCTCGTTAAACTAGCACGAAGATGAGCGAGCATTCTTTTTATGGTATTTTTCTTGCTCGTTAATCCGAAAAACCTCGAGTCTACTTCTTTGGGCTCGTTAAACTACTACAAAGAAGATATGAGCATGTTCTTTTATGGGATGTTTTCTCGCTCTTAAACTAAAAAATCCCCAAGTTTGTCATCGTTGGGCTCATTAAACACATACGACGACGGTCTAAGCAACTCTTTTTCGCTCTTTTTCTAGCTCATTAAACTGAAAAAGATCATTAGATCATTCTTTTTAGGCGCTTTTTTCTCGCTCATAAAATTGAAAAAAACCCGAGTTTTTTCTTTAGGCTTGTTAAATATTTATAAAGATGACCCAAGCATTCTTTTAGGTACTTTTCTCACTTGTTAAACTGAAAACCCCGAGTTTTTGTCATCGGGCTCGTTAAAAAATCTATGGCAACAACAAGAGCACTTGCTTTTTTTGGGACCCTTTCTCGCTCTTAAATCGAAAAATCCCCAAGTTTTTCCCCTTCTTCGGGCTCGCTAAATCTACAAAGAAGGAATGAGCAGTTCTTTTACCCCTTTTTCCTTACTCAATAAATTGATAAAGATACCTTTATTTTTCTTCATTTGACTCGTTAAAATTTGATGAAGGTATTGATTTTGTCATCGCGTCACTCATTAAAAATTCACATCGAAAAACGAGTTTAGTGTGTCTCCTTCTACTCATAACAAAATGAGGTCAAAATCTATTGAACATAAGTTTCTATTTATCCGGATTCAATAGATTAACTCACGGAAAGGTAACCGATCCGTGTATACTATTAACCTTTCGTCGCACCCGGTTAACAACTATGACAAAGGGACCACCATGGAGTCATTCTTTAAGATATTTTCACTCTCTAAATATGAAAAGACCACTGAGTTGTCTCATTTAGACTCATTAAATTAAACAGACAAGATATAGAGTCGCTCTTTTTATGATCCTTTTCAGACTCTCAAAACATGAAAAGATCGATGAGTTTGCCTGTCTAGTGATATGATATTCACCCTATGAGTGACATCAGTTAAAGATTTATTAAACTAAGGTATTATAGACTCATGTGCTGGTGTGTGTGTTCTGTGTTATTGAAGCAACGGTTCGATCAGATTGCCAATACACAGACAGTAAAATGGAAAGACAACAGAGAAATACAATAAGAAAACATAAAGACACAAGAAATTTTAATAAGGAGTTCACCATATTCTCCAGGCTTCGGTCTAGCTTTTAGTGGTGGCCTTGTTTTATTGTGCCTTTAAGCAGAGAAATTACAATACAAGGACTCAATGTGAGTTCTCGTGAAGTAGGTTTTGCTTGGCAGGGTGGTTCTTGGATTCCCCAAGCCACTTGAGTACACAGACTTCTTCTTCCTACCAGCTCTGTGACCTTTAGGTCTATAGGGGAGAGCCCAATGTGGTGCTCAGCCCGGATAGATTCCTTTATGGGAAGGCTTGAATCTTCAAGCTCTCTGGTGCTCGATTCTGCCTTTGGTCAGCTCGGCCCTCTGTCTCTTCTGCTTTTCTTTACTGTTCTCTGTGTTCAGTCCTCCTCTCTGAGTTCAGTGTTCCAATTCTTCGTCTCTCGACTCTTGCTGTCTTACTTCCTCTCTGATTCGACTGTCTCTGTTCATGGCTTTAGCCATTCGATCCCTATGCCTGTTCAGTTCCTCTTCAACCTCTACCTCTTCACCTTCTGTAGCGGCGCTTGGAGTTCTTGGTTCGACATCATCATGAATGCTCAGGAAGTGGCCACTTGTCCTCCTCTAAACGGTGCCAGCATACTTCATTGATTCGTTTATTCAGTTATGTCGTGGATGCGTTCTTCCTCCATTATGGTGGTCAAATAGATTCCAAATCCCTTCTAAAACACAGCTTAATTCTCTGTCGGTTCTGCTTCCTCCATCGGGCATGATCTTAGCTGTCCGATCTGGACCCTCCAGATCCAACGCCATAAGTACATTTCGCATGGTTGACTTGCTCGATCGATAGCGTGCGATCAATGGTGGTTTTCTCTCACCTCCGCCTGCCATGCGTCGATCGGTGTATGGAATCGCTTTGTTCTCATCCAAAACCTCTTACTATTTAAGGGTGCCCTGATCAAAAGTGCCGGTTTTCTAGAGCGTGGGTCCTGCCTTGTACGTTTAGCGATTTTTCCTTTTTCTGCCTGTGGTCCTCCAGTTCCTTTACGCGACTGAGTGCTTGGGCTTCCTCCATTTCGGCCCTACTAGGCGCTAATCGCGCATCAAAATCCACCTTTGTTTCTTGATCCGGGGCTCCCAAGAGCTACTCTGGCCTCCTACGCGGTCTCCATGGGCCTCAGTCAGCGCGCTTTGACCGAGGTCCTCGTCATTCCATGCTGGCTACCATTGACACTGGTTTAGGGTGTTTTTGATTGCTGTTTTCGATTCTTTAGAGATTTGTTCCGACCTGATACAGTCATGGTTCTTTGATAGTCTTCTATGGATCCAATTCAGATCATCTAGAATCATTAAACTAATCAGATAGGGCATAGATTCGCTCTTTTTGTGGTCCTTTTCCGACTCTTAAAATATGAAAAGATCGACGAGTTTACCTGTCTGGACTCACTAAACTAATTAGATGGGGAAAGTAGACAATAAAACTGCATTCAGTATTAGAAAGCATGGTTTGGCAGCAGTCGTTCCCTTGAACATGGCACTCCCTCAGATAAACCTTCCTTGTGACAGCCTCTCAATATGAATCTTACCATCCTATGAGTAAAGCGTAAATACCATGATGTTCTTGCATCTCTGTGTCCTAACACTCTTTGGTGTTCATGAGTCTAGTGCTGCAAGGTTAAAACCATTGTCGTGCCTTCTATTGTTCATCATGCCCTCTATTATTTAGACCCAATGCTCAAAGATTCCTCAAAAAACAAATCATTCTTGTGTTGTTTTGTGTCGATTGATGTAGGACACATTATTTCCTAACTTTCGATAGGTATATTCCTATTGACATCAACACTCCATCTAGGAAGACAAACCAGAAACACATTTAGTGCCTTGGTACTTGTAGATATTAGTAGTAGGTCACCTCGGGTTTGATCAAGGGTTCTCATTGTTGGCTCCTAGTTAAGCGATTCTACGGGTGTTAGACGACCAAAACATCTTTCACACTCATTAGATGGTACTGTGCATCTTGGAGACCATCACCATTATTGGTGGCCTTCTTCGCGTCTGTTAACAATCTCCATTATTGATTGGTAATCATATGATTTTGTGCATGTTCAACATCAACACATATATTCACATGTATCAATCTATGCTGTTTGGTGAAGAGGAAATCAAGACCTTGGGTAGAGGCTTGCATCAATCAGCCTTGCTTCCTCTCCCAAGTTGCGTATATTGTATTTTGGAGACAGCTTATCAAAATGATCCTATGATGACGCCAGATCTGCATTGTGCTTATCAGCGGCCAACATCGTCATATGTATCTTATGAGAAAATCACTCGGGCAAAGTTACTGAGCATGGGAATTCTCGACTCAGGACATGATTTTAGTACTTTTATATATATGTGTTGTATTAGGTTTCTCGTACCACCCAAAGCTCCGATCTTCTCTCTCTTTTTGTCGAAAAAAGAAAATTACAGTTAAGTAAAGTATTTTGGCCATCGTAGCAACCTCTAATCTCACGCTTTAGGGGGCATCTGTTATACAACAAAATGACCCCCTCATCAACTCAGAGGGGAAAGACATGATAGCTGAAGAAAAGACCAAGATCACATGCCTTATTTCCACACTAACACTGGCTATACACTGACAACCTGCTTTATAAAGCTTCTTTGTAAGCCTAAGGGTGCGTTAGTGACCCTACTAACTCTAGTTGTTAGTTCGGGAACAACGTTAGTGGATCCTAATGAAGTTATAAAGGTCAAAGGAGCGAATTGACTGATAAATATCTAGATATTTGCCCCTAGATCTACTCAAGAAAAGAAAGGAAACATATCAAGTTCGACTTATTTGGGGAATTTCTAATCCTAATAAATGTGGTAAATGGGAAAGAGCTAAAAAGCATGGCAAATTCATTGCTTTTACCCTAATGAACTCATGGAGGAACTTGGCATCCCTAACTCAATTGCTACATAAGCAAAGCTAGGGCTATGGTGATAAGGGTCAGATCATTTGAAAGGATAACATACTTGATTGTCAAGCATTGTCTCAAATCAGAAGAAGTTGGTAGGAAGGGAGAGAGAGAGAGAAGCTGGAGGGGTAAGGGAAGGTTGATCCAACAGATGGTTGTAATCACTCTTCTGACGTTAATATAGAACTGCAGTTGTACTGTCTACTCTGTGGTGTTGGTACTATCATCCATTAGCTTGTTTGTCCAATACCTTTTAGCATGCGTAGCTTAGTTATGTGTAAATAGATGTTCTTTTATGTATTCTTGTATTAGTTATCAAGGTTGTATGCTGTGATTATGCTTGTCTCTTCTATGTGCAAGACTTGATCTGGAGCCGGCTCAGGGAACTTCCACCTACCTGCATTATGCTCTCCAGCAAATCTACATGGAGGCTTGAGGTAATCTATTTGTCTTTGATAGTTAGTTATTGTTTATGAACATGCATGTGACTTTGTGACGGTTTCAGATAATCTTACAATCTGCCAAAGTTCCTGGGAAGACCTTTTAGGTTATCTCCATTCTCCATACACCGTGCATGTTATCCTATAGCAGAATTGGTGACTCCACTGGGGACTATACATCTAGTTCCCGGTTTACCCAAACAATTCTTAGTTTCCTCCTCCTTCTAAGACCTCCCAATAGTTCTGCATTCCCTTTCTGAACCACCAAAACCTTGCTGCATTATGCCTTCACATATTCACCCTTAAATCTGATCGAAAAGGCCCTGTTTTGAGTTGTTTTCCCAAAATAACGTAGGTTAGTAGACTACACAGTGCTTTATAAACCTCTGTGTTTGCATACACAGAGCGTTAGTGGACCCATTAACTCTCTGTCGTCACTGTTATAGAGCGTTGGTCCCCCAAAATCTTGATATACAGTTGTGTCTGCAAACTCAAGGGGATAGGAATCCTGCTCATGGACTGAAAGAGGGTCTACAACAACATTTTGTTAGCAAGATCGGTGTCCTGAAAGATTTTTTTTTTTTTTATATATTTTATGAAATAAGTTTTTTTTCCTTTCTTAAAACATTTTATGCGAAAGAAAGATCCACATTTTTTATTCATTCTTCCGTTTAGCTGGTTAAAAGCTGCTTTATTTTGGTTTCAAATAGTTGTTAGGAAAGCATTGGAAAGATTTTTGTTGGTTATGCATGTGTTATTATGACTAAGATGCCTGGAACAAATATGAATATGTGAAAGAATCTCACCTATAGAATACAACTTGTTTTCATGGAATTGAATATTTTTTTAAGCATTGTCTTGTGCATGATTTTTGAGTCAAAGTCCCATCAGATTTCATATGTCAACTCCCCTACTAAAGACACTAAAAGAGTACACATAAAATTTACCTAAAATCAATCAGTAACTCTTTATTGAGCAAACAAACATTAGTTCAGGCTAGGATCTTGGGATAGGCAGTGTGAGTAAACTACCCAAGATCAGAAACAAAAACTAGTGTCATTAAAAGAGAGAAAATTCCTTTTGCACTCATACTATAGGGACCACTCCAGTTAAAGCGGAGCTAAATACAAGAAAACATTGGATTGTAAGTGAAGGTAGCTCACCTTCGCTTGCAACTCCTTTGGGTATTATGTGTATTGGGGATCCCTTTAGGGATTTCGAAGCTGAGTTGGGGACTCAAGTATCCTGCCCACATAGCGTACTGTCTGCGACTATGTCCCCCCCCCCCCCCCGGTAGTGTTTGTGATCTGAGGTATCATTAGTGGCCAAGATTTTAGGGACTTACAAAAGGTGACTAGGGCGGGTTGCCCTGGCACCTAACACAGACGAACCTACTATGTCTTCACTTTTAGGGAGGGTGCTTGTCTTCACGAGATTACTTGGCCCCTCAATCTGAGGTTCGAGTGAAGCTCTAGAGTAACCGTAACTGTACATTTGGACAACCCTCTCTGTTATTCCTTGTGATATTGGGGTTCATCTCCAGTGCTCGGTGCTTATCAGACAGAGTCATTTCCCTCTATTTGTTGATTGATCAACTTAGTGTATTTTTTATATTTTTTAAGTACCTGTGTGCTATCATTGAGACTTTAACAAATATCACGATGAAATTTAATGATAAAAATTAGCGGTCGCCGTGGCTACATCCAGCCCTCGTTGTTAATCTAGATGATTGTTAGCACTTCCTCCACTCATTGTGGAAGATCCGCCAAGCTCCAGTGAACTGAATTCCCCATCTTCGGGGAATCAGTCTCCTAGATCTCTCATGGAATCTATTTGGACAACCGACGATTCAAGTTCGTTGGAGGATTTCTTTACCGAAGAATTTCTTCCTCCCTTTAACCCTCCGCTCACGAATTTGTTGGACCCACTCTTGGTTCCCATGGCACCTGTACTCCCTGTCTCTTTAGTTGGAACATTTCCATCCATCCCGTCGATGACTAATAGGTCGTGGAACTTTGTGGACACTTTTGGTCCTCCACCACTTCCCTAGTCGACAGTCACCACCACACCATTGATGGAGAACCCCGCTATCCCATTTTTCCCTGGTACAACCACTCACATGACACCCTCCACGAGTGGAAACCAATCGATGCCAGATTCCACCCCCTTAGTGTCAAACTGTATACCTTCGACAAGTGCTACATACAATGCTCCTTATAACACTCAACATAGCACTATTAGCACGGCTCCCATCCACCAACAATATGGTCGGCAACCATTGTATAGTTCAAAACCCCAGATTCAAGTATCTGGGGGCATTCCTAATATGCACATACCAGTCGGGGACGTAACAGTTCCCTCTCCATTGTTAGGCATGCATGGTCAGTCATTGATTGACTTGAGCATTCCTTATGTCAATCAAGGACATATAGTCAGTTCTGTGGCAGGAGCGAATCCTCAAGGAGGTCCCAGCGAATCCATGGGGGCACCTTACTCACAAATTCAGATGAGTCAAGGGGGTACTACTTATCCTGGGGGAAATTCTATACCCCAATATCAGATTCCCCATGCAAATCCACACTACAACACCATACCCCAAGGCAACTACTATACCACGCAACCTATGTATAATATTGGGACTCAAATGATGGGAGGACTACAAGGTTCCTCAAGTCATATGTCATCACCTTGGTTTGAGTCAGGGGCACCACACACTTTGTCTTTGTTGGCAAAGTTGGATATCCCTGAATTATACAAACGTACAAATGACCCCATCTATCATAACTTACTTTGGCTGCCGATCATGCATAAAATACCAACAGACATCCCCAAGTTCGAAGGGAAACAAGGGGAGGATCCGGGCACTCGTATCACCACCTATCATCTTTGGTGTGTTTCCAACTCCATTGTGGATGATAGTGTCCGGTTACATATTTTCCTCCGCACCCTCATTGGCAATGCAACTAAGTGGTACATTGAGTTGCCACATGCGTTAGTAAATACCTTCAATGCTCTAGCGATGGAATTCTTAAAGCACTTCCAGCTACCCATCCGCTATGAGACTGGGATAGAGCTCCTCACTTCACTACGTCTGTATATTGCCACCCACATCTCTGATCATATACATGAATGGAGATGTAGGTGGAGGTTAGTCAAAGCTCCCTTCCCAGACTATATCTTAGTGCACTGGTTCTACAAGTCCCTACTCTTGCAAATCGCTAAAGATGTTGCTTTAGGTGGTGCAGTCATAGAAGACCAATCCGTACGTCGTGCCTAAGACTTAGATATGATATATTCATAGTCTGGCACTCTTTATGATGTAATCCCCAATGCCCCTCGTAAATCCAATGTTTCCACTACTTAGCACCATGGAGCGCATGCCGATGGAATTATCGGCGCAACCTCTGGGGCTGCTGTAAAACAACTCAGTGGTCACATTTCCCAGATGTTAGTGTACCCCTCTACCAAATCAACTACTATTCCTACCATCGAAATAAACTCTGTGCAGTGTATGCAAAAAGTCGGTGGTAAGAACAAGAAGAATAAGAAAAAGACCGCTCCTTCTAAGGTGTAGTCAATGAAGCAGCAAAACCCCAAGAAGAAGGTTGCTCTGCCTCCTGACGATGGAAAGGATAAAACGACCCGATTCCCTTTCAAAATCTGTGTGCAATACCACATGACATATCTGTGTCCGCCTCTTAAAAAATGCACATATTTCATTGCTCAAAAGGATATTGGTAGGACCCTCGTTGTCCTTAATAATCCTTTCCCTTCTCAGCAGTAGCAACAACTCATTGCAAACCAACCCTAACCCCTGCAAGGAGGCAATGGTGGTTTGAAACATGCTTCAGCTGGTGAAGGACCTTCTACCGTTTACACCTTTGAAATGGTAGATCTACAAACAAGAGCCAAATCCTATGGAGCTCTTGTCGCTCATGCAGAGGAACCTTCCTCAAGTCAAAACACAGCGCCACCTAATGATTTTCGTATCGAAAGGCCGATTGCTGACCTTGTGATTCGCCCCCCTAAAGGGGCACTTCGATGCACAATGCATAATACATCTGCAAGTGCCACCCAAAACTACAACATTGTAAAAGACTTGGCGCAAGCACCGTCGGCTATGTCGGCACTCGAAGTATTACAAACATGTCCAACACAAAGGAAAGCTCTGCTTTTGGCTATTGGTGGTATCAACCCACAGGATTGTGTTAGACTCAATCTTGTCAGTCCTTTGTGAGAGTCAAATTTACCAAGGTTCATTTCTCGTCATTTGCAGTCATCAAATGCCATTTTGGTCAAAAAGAGTCATTTTAATTCTTGAGTCCAGGGTTTTGACTCCAGAAGTGTGAAATAACACTTGCAGGACAGAGAGAGGTTCAATAATTTTCTTATTTCAAGAGTTTCATCATTATTAATGCTCAAAGATATTTCTTCTTCAAAACTCAGTTTTGAAGAAGAAATTGTCAAATTTGTTTTATGATATGCTCCATTCACAAAATGAACTCTTGGCAACTCATCCTAATTGTCGAATATACAACACGCTCAGTAGTTTGGTGGAGTTTGATGGTTATTATCTTGAAAGTGAACCATGTGTGGCTTGTAGCTGTCCAAAAGTGCCTTATACAAGGATGAAGTTGGACAATCTGAAATCTGAGACCAAGTTCACTGACAACTGAAACATTGTCAAATGCACAGGTAGCCACACTATCCAGAGTGTCACGATGACTGTTCATGTTGCTCGCTGGTCAAAATCAGCTAAAGTGCTCATTTATATTACAATAATAGGCCCATCTGCACTACAACACCAGGGCACACATCTGGTGGGATTCATGTTTGCACCAATGGTTTTGACTTAGCTACTATGCATCAGAGCGATTGGCCTCTATAATATTATTTGCTAGAATGCACATGTACATCGGGCACTCTCTCTATATTACATGTACAAATTTTTGAAAAAACGCACAACGAGGAAGTTAGATGTCGTTGGGAGGCATTATGTTGTGCATCACTGGTTTAGAGGCAATGTTTGCAGACCTCGAGCACTTCTCACAATTATCAAGCAAGAAATTGTCAAAACACCCAAAAGAAAAGCTGAGTTGAAGTCTGGAGGAATGGAAATGAGTTTTAGAAGGGCAGACTAGGTGTTTGCAAGCAGCGCGGCGCATATAAACAGGGGTGTGGCGCACACACAGGGCGCGGTGCACACAGAGCCTGCCCGCAGTGTAATTTTCTAACTGGCGCGACGCACACCCAGAGCACGGTGCACTGGGTTTGCTACGTGGCGCATAGAGCCCCAAGGCCAAAATTCATCATCAATTCATCAAAAACTCAATTTGTTTCAGCTCAATTCTTCTCCAAGGCGCTTCGTTACGTCCATCGTGCTGGATAGGAGCCAGAGGAAATCATTCACCAGATTATCGAAATGGAAGTGCGCATGGACTGCCATGGATGTGAATGAAAGGTATAGAAAGCTTTGTCGAAGCTCGAAGGAGTGGACGCGATCGACATAGACATCTAGCAGTAGAAAGTGACAGTGACTGGATATGCCGATCAAATGACCGTTTTAGATGTTGTGAGAAGTACTGGTAAGAAGGCCGAATTCTCGCCTTACCCATATGATAGTCACTACCTTTCTTATGGTCCTCAATACCATTATCAGCAAATTAGTGCTCCTGCAGCTTCCACATACAGCTACGAAACACATGGATATAACAATGGGAATGTCGATGACTACTATCATTTTTAGCTTCCTTCTTCCTATACAGTCATGAATGACAAAGTAGCCAGCATGTTCAGTGACGAGAACCCACATGCCTGCAGTGTTATGTAAACCTTTGCGGTGGCCTGTAAATATATATATAGGAGAATTTCGTTTTATATCCTATTTTTAATGATCATCACCCTCCTTTGGCTGACTCGGAAATTGGAGGGTTTAACACAATATCATCGACATTCTGCCTCCAAAATCAGCTTTCTTGCTTCAAAGAGTAGACAAGATTTACAATTTGGCTTCCTAGATCTCCTTTGCACTGTTGTAACTAGAAAGTCAGCGAAAATCAGCATGAGTAAGAAGTGGAGAAAGAAGCACGGCAAACAGTTATTACGGCACCACAGTGAACGCTGATCGAAATTCTGCACTTTTCTGTCATTTTGGTAGCAAATATTAGTTCACTGTATTCTGTCATTGAAGCCATTGTCTTACTGCTCTTAAAATTGTTGTCAGAGTTTCTTACATAAGCAGCAATTAGTGCACAACAGTCAAGTGAACGATCAACATTCTCTGTACCCGCCAAACTGAATGTTCTGAATAATTCCAGTACAACAAGAACAAGCTCAACAACCATTGCAGGTGTAGATACAGTTTCCATTAGTACTTCTGAAAGATATATTAGGCAAAGCATCCCTCAAAAGAAGTTTGCTGGAAGTAATCCACATTCAAAAAATGGAGTTCAAGAAAGCATTGAAAGGGCATCTCATCATTTATTATCAAATTTAACACTGCCAGCCAATTCACATGTTGAGAGGGATGTGGAAACTGAGATATCTAATTGTATTCTAGTATCCTTTGAAGTTGTAGAGGGAAGGCTTTGTAATGATACTTTTAAAAGTACTCCTGATGATTATGATGAAGTCAACACCCTAGTATTAGATGAAAAATGGAAAAGGTCTGACTCTCATATTCATATCACCAAACGTCCTTTTAACATTCCAAACTCCTGCTCAAACGCGTCACAGGTTGATAATAAGGCTGATCTTGAAACTTCCTTGGTTGCATCAATAAAAAATGGTTGCATCACGGATTTTGAAGATCTATGTCATCGAAAAGAGTTGGAAGAACATTCAAGATAATTTGTTCAGATACCCTCACAAACAAGGAGAAAAGCAAAACATGAAACTGCATCTGAGGATAATAATAGGCATTTAGGTTCTCAGGCATCAACTATCACGCCTGTAGTATGTAATCTAGCTGGTGGTACCATGATGACAGGTGCTTCTCATTTTGTTTCCTTGAATGATAGAGATATAAGCATAACATCTCCTATTAAGGCTTCAAATTTTGATATTCCTCACAATGATGGCTATAACTCTGGAATAATTGATGACAGAACTGAGGGGTTTGCTTCCTCTGGCCTAATTTCTACCACTTGTTCTACACCTCCTTGTAAAGAATCTAGCATGGATAAGGATGGAGTTTCGATGGCTGGTTTGCAAGCCAGTGAGAAAACTTATGAAGATTGTTTTAGAATAGAAAAATCAAAATGCTTGGAAAATCTTCAAAAGATCAATCCAGCTCTAGGAATAATATTGATACAGATGCTGGGGCGTGCTAATTCTATGAAGACAAATAGTGGCAGGATCGTATTACTATGGTTTCTAAAGCATTCAAAAATGAGAATTTTAGTGCATTCGATCGAGTTTGGTATCCTAAAATTCGATATGCAGGAGCGTTTCAGTGTGATGGAGAGTTAAAGCTTCCAGGCTCATTATCTTGTTTCCCCACTAGATATCGATAGAACGTCAGGATAATATCTTGTACACAATGGGATACAGACATTTTCATGCAGTGAAACTATAAAATTCGGTCATGTTACATTTTTTTGGAACAACAATCGGTCCGGATATTTTAACGAGGAACTGGAGGAATATGTGGAAATCCCAAGTGATTCAGGAATCACTTTCAATGTTCAACCAAAAATGAAGGCCTTGGAAATTGCTGAAAGAACCAGAGATGCCATATTGAGTGGCCGTTATGATCAGGTTCATGTGAATCTGCCAAATGGTGATATGGTAGGGCACATTGGCGATATAGAGGCAACGGTTGTTGCGTGTAAGGCTATTGATGAGGCTGTAAAGATTATTTCTGGTGCAATAGAACAAGTTGGAAGTATCTACCTTGTCAAGGTAGATCCTGGAAATGTTGAGGATATGGTGAAAAGAAATGGAAATAGGTCAACCGGAAAAGGGAAGGTGAACAGTCAAAAAACCGAAAGCCAAAATTAGAATGCAGAACATCTACTGCGGCGGGGAGATAGGAACGCTCACCCATCTTTGTCCTCAATTGTTATTTCATGGGATCCACGTTACATTTTCAATTTTTTAATTGGTCACCAGAGAAAAACAAGATGTAATGGTGCTCTTTTTTTTTAGAGCAGAACTTTTCCTATTTTCATGACTTTAGGTGAAACTGCCCCTGATTCTCATCGATTTGTTTTCCCTAGCTATGAGTTATATATTGTATTGAAAATCATTTGTGAGGGGTTCTGAGTTCTGGAAAATAGTGGGAGAGGTGTGAAGGAAAATGTCACTATACAATTTTTGGCAGGAATTTAATGAAAAGATACAGCTCTGACTCCTGAGATTCTTGTGGTGTGAATTTAGCATTTGTCTTTTCTTTTGTTTCACATGTAGCTTGTTATATTTCACATTTCGTTTCATAATCATTTCTAAATGAATACTTTTAAGTGAGAAGGGCAAAATCCAGTTTACTACTCTGCCTTGGGAAGGTATTCATGTCCTGTGTTTTCTTCTGTTTGATAAGGATTCATCTATTTCCCTTGTCAACCTCTCAACAGTATTTTCATTCCATATAATTTCAAAATTGAATGCTAAATTTATTGCCTGTCTTGCCTCCTGAGATAAGCTGTGTCTCGGATTTAATCTCTTTGCTCATGCTGTTCTTGATCCCACGCTGCCAAGAAAACCCAGTCATTTATCAAAATACCCTTTCTTATCTATTTACTAGCCTAAAATCAGTTCCCATTTTAAGTCATCTCGCACCCTATTGCTCATTTTATTGAGATTGACTGGAGAGAGCCCTCTCCTGTCATCGTAGGGCTAGGTATGAGGCTGAGCTTGGTTTGATGTTGCCTTGAGTTCTACCTTCTTCAGCCTGAGGCAGATTCGAGCGCTAACATATTGGCGAGCATACTGGGGAAAATTTTACTTGTAGATTGTCGTGCCCCAGTTCATATCTCAAGTTCGATCTGATTGTTGATGGTGGACGATGATCAGACAGTGAAAAGGCTGAAAGCATTCACCTGGAGACTCCATTCACTGAAGAATCCAGCAATTGGTGCTTCATGGTGACACCACTGCAGAGAGATCAGTAGCTTTGACATTTTCAAGATGGATCGGATTGCAAGAAGATACGCTCCCATGAGCCGAGATCACATCCTAGGTTTTCCAAATAAAATGCCCAAGGTAGATTGGTCAAAGAATTTGCCTGTGTTCAGAAGTGTGGAAGGTAATGACACTGCTCTTCATCTGGTGAAATTTCACATTCATGTGCATAAATTAAAGATCGATTTTCCTGAAGACTGTTTGATGAAAATGTTTATGGCTACTTTGGAAGACGAAGCTCGATCTTGGTATGAAATTTTGCCACCTGCTTCCATTTATTGTCTAAAGGATTTTCATTCAATATTCTTTGAGGAGTATAAAGAATCTTATCCATCATTAAATTTAGTTCAGGATTGTTGCAAGCATGCTTATGGTTTTATTGAGAGCCTTGAAAAATACTATGAGGATGATAATTTTATGGACGAAGAAATCATGGAAGCATTGTATGAAAATCCGTTTCAGTAGCCTACAGAACTCTTAGAGGAAACTTTGCAGCAGGATCAAAATCAACAGGTTAAAGATTTCCATATGACTGAAAATGATGAAAAAAGAAGTCCTATTTCAGATCTGGTTGAAATAAATGAGGATACGCAGGAAAATGATGTTCCAATCTCCGAAAATGATGATGATAAACCAGATCGAGAGACGGATTGTGATGAGGAAAAACATGTTGTTCCGGATCTCATAGAAGAGAATTGCATTGTTGAGGCTGCCTCAAATGAAGAAGACAGAGTTACAGGCCTAACTGCCTGCATCTCATCAGAACACAGCCTTCCTACCAAGGTAATCTGGTCAATTCATGAACAGCAAGAGGATATCTTTGTACAAGTAGGTGAAAAGGTTTCTCTGGATGAATTTATGATAGATGATAGAGATGTCATGCTTGAGTTTCAAGAATCATCTGAAGTTGCTTTTCTCATGATTGATGAATGTGATGAATGTAATGAGAATCTGGTTGTCATATCATGCCAAGATGATCAGAAATATATTCAGACTATAGCCGACCAGACCATTACGGATTCCATTTCAGATTCTTCTTCATATGTTTCGTATTTTGAAAAGTTCTTTGAAGAGGAAATCTTCTCATCTACTTGTTTAGAATTTTTTGAAGACCAAGAACGTGCTCTTATTTATGAAGAAAAATCAGAAGCAAGAGAAAAAGACATCTCATTTTCTCAGCAGGAGGTGGCAATGGCAAATCTTCATGTTTTTCAAGATCCTCTGGGAAGTTTGTTGCAGCCAGCAGTGAAGGTGATTATTGTAGTGTTCAATGATGAAGGAGATCATGGTAAATTAGCTTTTTGGAGACCCAGTTACAAGCATCTACTGTTGACCAGAAGGTATGATAGGAAGAATCAGTCAAGAAGCCATCTTCTTGATTGGTTACATTAGCATTTTGATATAGTTTGAGGATATATTGTCTTGTAAGAAACACAGGTGGCCATGTACTACCACCAAGCTTTAAGTTTTAAGCCCAGGTCTTTGCCATTTTGAGTTAGTTTGTTAGAGTCAAGTTTTTTCAGTCATTTCAGTTTGCATTGAGTCAGTTTGAGTCAAGTTTCAGTCAATAAATTGAGTCACGTTGATTTTCAGAATAATGGACTCCATAACCCAATGGATGAAGGCACTGTCTAGCTCTTCCAGAGATCTTCTGTTCTCGGCACCTCCACGGAGTGGTAGCTGCCATCCCAATTGGAGCCAATGTTAGACTCAGTCTTGTCAGTCCTCTGTCAGAGTCAAATTTACCAAGGTTCATTTCTCATCATTTGTAGTCATCAAATGCCATTTTGGTCGAAAAGAGTCATTTTAATTCTTGAGTCCAGGGTTTTGTCTCCAGAAGTGTGAAATAACGCTTGCAGGCCAGAGAGAGGTTCAATAAGTTTCTTATTTCAAGAGTTTCATCATTATTAATGCTCAGAGATATTTCTTCTTCAAAACTCGGTTTTAAAGAAGAAATTGTCAAATTTGTTTTATGATACACTCCTTTCACAAAATGAACTCTTGGCAAATCATCCTAATTGTCGAATATACAACACACTCAGCAATTTGGTGGAGTTTGATGGTTATTATCTTGAAAGTGAACCATGTGTGGCTTGTAGCTGTCCAGAAGTGCCTTATACAAGGATGAAGTTGGACAATCTGAAATCTGAGACCAAGTTCACTGACAATTGAAACATTGTCAAATGCACAGGTAGCCACACTATCCAGAGTGTCACGATGACTATTCATGTTGCTAGTTGGTCAAAATCAGCTAAAGTGCTCAATTTATATTACAATAATAGGCCCATTTGCACTAAAACACCAGGGCACACATTTGGTGGGATTCATGTTTGCACCAATGGTTTTGACTTGGCTACTATGCATCAGAGCGATTGGCCTCTATAATATTATTTGCTGGAATCCACATGTACATCGGGCACTCTCTCTATATTACATGTAATTTTTTAAAAAAAAAGGCACAACGAGGAAGTTGGATGTCCTTGGGAGGCATTCTGTTGTGCATCACTGGTTCAGAGGCAATGTTTGCACACCTCGGGCACTTCTCACAATTATCAAACAAGAAATTTTTAAAACGCCCAAAAGAAAAGCTGAGTTGAAGTCTGGAGGGATGGAAATGTGTTTTAGAAGGGCAAACTGGGTGTTTGCAAGCAGCGCGATGCATATAAATAGGGGCACGACACACACACAGGGCGCGGCGCACACAGAGCCCACCCGCAGTGTAATTTTCTAACTGGTGTGGTGCACACCTAGAGCGCGGCGCACTGGGTTTGTTGTGCGGCACATAGATCCCCAAGGCCGAAATTCATCATCAATTCATCAAAAACTCAATTTTTTTCAGCTCAATTCTTCTCCAAGGCACTTCGTTACGTCCATCGTGCTAGACAAAAGCCAGAGGAAGTCATTTACCAGATTATCAAAATGGAAGTGCGCATGGACTGCCATGGATGTGAACGAAAGGTACAGAAAGCTTTGTCGAAGCTCAAATGAGTGGATGCGATCGACATAGACATCTAGCAGCAGAAAGTGACAGTGACCGGATATGCCGATAAAATGACCGTTTTAGATGTTGTGAGAAGTACTGGTAAGAAGGCTGAATTCTGGCCTTACCCATATGATAGTCACTACCTTTCTTATGGTCCTCAATACCATTATCAACAAATTAGTGCTCCTGTAGCTTCCACATATAGCTACGAAACGCATGGACATAACAATGGGACTATCGATGACTACTATCATTTTGAGCTTACTTCTTCCTATACAGTCATGAATGACAAAGCAGCCAGCCTGTTCAGTGATGAGAACCCACATGCCTGCAGTGTTATCTAAACCTTTGCGGTGGCCTGTAAATATATATAGGAGAAGTTCATTTTATATCCTATTTTTAATGATCAGCACCCTCCTTTGGCTGCCCCGGAAATTGGAGGGTTTAACACAATATCATCGACATTCTACCTCCAAATTCAGCTTTCTTGCTTCAAAGAGTAGACAAGATTTACAATTTGGCTTCCCAGATCTCCTTTTCACTGTTGAAGCTAGAAAGTCAGGGATAATCAGCATGAGTAAGAAGAGGAGAAAGAAGCATGACAGACAGTTATTACGGCACCACAATGAATGCTGATTGAAATTCTGCACTTTTTTGTCATTTTGGCAGCAAATATTAGTTCACTGTATTCTGTCATTAAAGCCACTATCTTACTGCTCTTAAAATTGTTGTCAGAGTTTCTTACATAAGCAGCGGTTAGTGCACAACAGTCAAGTGAACGATCAACATTCTTTGTACCTGCCAAACCGAATGTTCTGAAGAATTCCAGTACAACAAGAACAAGCTCAGCAACCATTGTAGGTGTAGATACAACTTCCATTAGTACTTCTGAAATATATATTAGGCAAATCAGCCCTCAAAAGAAGTTTGCTGGAAGTAATCCACATTCAAAAAATGGAGTTCAAGAAAGCATTGAAAGGGCATCTCATCATTTATTATCAAATTTAACACTGCCAGCCAATTCACATGTTGAGAGGGATGTGGAAACTGAGAGATCTAATTGTATTCTAGTATCCTCTGAAGTTGTAGAGGGAAGGCTTTGTAATGATACTTTTAAAAGTACTCCTAATGATTATGATGAAGTCAACAACCTAGTATTAGATGAAAAATGGAAAATTTCTAACTCTCATATTCATATCACCAAACGTCCTTTTAACATTGCAAACTCTTACTCAAACTCATCACAGATTGACAATAAGGCTGATCTTGAAACTTCCTTGGTTGCATCAATAAAAAATGGCTGCATCACGGATTCTGAAGATCTATTTCATCGAAAAGAGTTGGAAGAACATTCAAGATCATTTGTTCAGATACCCTCACAAACAAGGAGAAAAGAAAAACATGAAACTGCATCTGAGGATAATAATAGGCATTTATGTTCTCAGGCATCAACTATCACGCCTGTAGTATGTAATCCTGCTGGTGGTACCATGATGACAGGTGCTTCTCATTTTGCTTCCTCGAATGATAGAGATATAAGCATAGCATCTCCTATTAAGGCTTCAAATTTTGATATTCCTCGCAGTGATGGCTATAACTCTGGAATAATTGATGAAAAAACTGAGGGGTTTTCTTCCTCTAGCCTAATTTCTACCACTTGTTCTGCACCTCCTTGTAAAGAATCTAGCATGGATAAGGATGGAATTTCGATGGATGGTTTGCAAGCCAGTGAGCAAACTTATGAAGATTTTTTTAGAATAGAAAAATCAAAATGCTTGGAAAATCTTCAAAAGATCAATCCAGCTCTAGGAATAATATTGATACAGATGCTGGGGCGTGCTAATTCTATGAAGACAAATAGTGGCAGGATTGTATGACTATGGTTGCTAAAGCATTCAAAAATGAGAATTTTAGTGCATTCGATCGAGTTCGGTATCCTAAAATTTGATATGCAGGAACGTTTCAGTGTGATGGAGAGTTAAAGCTTCCAGGCTCATTATCTTGTTTCCCCACCAGATATCGATAGAACGTCAGGATAATATCTTGTACACAATGGGATATGGACATTTGCATGCAGTGAAACTATAAAATTCGGTCATGTTACATCTTTTTGGAACAACAACCGGTCCGGATATTTTAACGAGGAATTGGAGGAATATGTGGAAATCCCAAGTGATTCAGGAATCACTTTCAATGTTTAACCAAAAATAAAGGCCTTGGAAATTGCTGAAAGAACCAGAGATGCCATATTGAGTGGCCATTATGATCAGGTTCGTGTGAATCTGCCAAATGGTGATATGGTAGGGCACACTGGCGATATAGAGGCAACGGTTGTTGCGTGTAAGGCTGCTGATGAGGCCGTAAAGATTATTTTTGGTGCAATAGAACAAGTTGGCCGCATCTACCTTGTCAAGGCAAATCCTGGAAATGCCGAGGATATGGTGAAAAGAAACGGAAACAGGTCAACCGGAAAAGGGAAGGTGAATAGTCAAAAAACCGAAAGCCAAAATTAGAATGCAGAACATCTACCGCGGAAGGTAGATAGGAACGCTCGCCCATCTTTGTCCTCAATCATGATTTCATGGGATCCACGTTGCATTTTTCGATTTTTTAATTGGTCACCAGAGAAAAACAAGATGTAACGCTGCTCTTTTTTTTTAGAGCAGAACTTTTCCTATTTTCATGACTTTAGGTGAAACTGCCCCTGATTCTCATCGATTTGTTTTCCCCAGCTATGAGGTATATATTGTATTGAAAATCATTTTTGAGGGGTTCTAAGTTCTGGAAAATAGTGGGAGAGGTGTGAAGGAAAATGTCACTGTACATTTTTTGACAGGGAATTTAATGAAAAGATACAACTCTGACTCCTGAGATTCTTGTGGTGCGAATTTAGCATTTGTCTTTTATTTTGTTTCACATGTAGCTTGTTATATTTCACATTTCATTTCATAATCATTTCTAAATGAATATTTTTAAGTGAGAAGGGCAGAATCCAGTTTACTGCTCTACCTTGGGAAGGTATTCATGTCCTGTGTTTTCTTCTGTTTGATAAGGATTCATCTATTGCCCTTGTCAACCTCTCAGTAGTGTTTTCATTCCATATAATTTCAAAATTGAATGCTAAATTTATTGCCTGTCTTGCCTCCTTAGATAATCTGTGTCTCGGATTTAATCTCTCTACTCATGCTGTTCTTGATCCCACGCTGCCAAGAAAACCCAGTCATTTATCAAAATACCCTTTCTTATCTATTTACTAGCCTAAAATCAGTTCCCATTTGAAGTCATCTCGCACCCTATTGCTCATTTTATCGAGATTGACTGGAGAGAGCCCTCTCCTGTCCTTGTAGGGCTAGCTACGAAGCTGAGCTTGGTTTGATGTTGCCTTGAGTTCTACCTTCTTCAGCCTGAGGCAGATTCGAGCACTAAGAGATTCCATGCTTGCAATTTTCAACATGGAAAAATGTAAACCTCCTCTTTCTCACTAGCTTGCATTTTAGGTGCAAATCTTTTCAAAAGGTAAAGGTATACATAGAACTGCCATCGACGAGGGTGCTTCTACCTCCATCATGTCAGCTTCATATTGGCTCATTTTGGGTTCCCCAACCCTAACCCCGCCGTCGAATTCCCTTAAAGCTTTCAACGACCACACTTTCATCCCGAAAGGTTACCTAGTTAGCAACCCCATCACTTTGAGTGGGAAAACGGTAATGATGGATATTGAAGTCGTGGATCATAAACTTGACTATAATATTCTTTGGGGCCGCAATTGGACTTATGCCATGAATGCCATTGTATCTTCGGTCTTTCACATCATCCTGTTTCCCTTCGATGGAAAGATAGTCATAGTGGACCAGCTGTCCTTTTGCACCCTAGATTACTCCTCGTTACCTAACAACTCTGTACCCTTAGTGGGTAGTGTACCTGACTCTTATGTCAGTATCGGTACCGGTCTTTTGAAGGCTTCTTCCCTAATGGATTTTTTCCCTCTTCAGCTGCCCCAAGTTTCACAAGTGGTTAATATGCTTTCATACATTCCTCATGAACAAACCGATCCATGGATCTTACCGGCTCCTTCAGACATTAACACTTACGTAGAAAAAATGATGCTTTCACTAGCAGAATTGGCCTACCAAGCCATTCAATCTACATTAGAATCTCCGATCACTTTGGTTACACCCAACGGTACCATCGCCCCTTCCATAATTGCTCCTTCTTTCAATCAACTGAATCAAGTCCAACCTACGAACGAAGCTATTAGAGAAATCATGAGTTTAGAAGAGCGACTTTGGGAGGAATCGCACCATCGTGTTTCGATATCTGATTCAGACATGATGCCTCTTCAAATCCTGTCACGTGACATACCAGAAATTGTTTCCTCACCATATACAACTATCCAAACTTTGGTCGTGGAAGGAAACATGGGCAATATTTCAAAAACATTGCCATCGATATTTTAGTCAAGACAGGTATCACTGAAAATATACAGATTGGATTCAAATGCAATCCTGAGGAAATTGTGAGCTTCCCTACCCTTTTAAGGACTTCCAAGTTGTTCTCCCTTGGTCTTATGAGGAAATGCAGGGCATAGACCCTTCTATTGTCAAGCATAAGATCAAGGAAGATAAATCACTCTTTTTATGGTATTTTTCTTGCTCGTTAATCCGAAAAATCCACGAGTCTCCTTCTTCAGGCTCGTTAACTACCACGAAGATGAGCAAGCGTTCTTTTTATGGTATTTTTCTTGCTCGTTAATCCAAAAAACCTCGAGTCTCCTTATTTGGGCTCATTAAACTACTACAAAGAAGATATGATCATGTTCTTTTATGAGATGTTTTCATGCTCTTAAACTAAAACATCCCTGAGTTTGTCATCGTTGATCTCATTAAAAACATACGACGATGGTCCGAGAAACTCTTTTTTGCTCTTTTTCTAGCTCATTAAATTGAAAAAGATCATTAGAGAATTCTTTTTAGGTGCTTTTTTCTCGTGCATAAAACTGAAAAAAACTCGAGTTTTTTCTTTAGGCTTGTTAAATATTTATAAAGATGACTTGAGCATTCTTTTAGGTACTTTTCTCGCTCCTTAAACTGAAAATCCCAAGTTTTTGTCACCGGGCTCGTTCAAAAATCTACGGCAGCAAAAAGAGCACTTGCTTTTTTTGGGACCCTTTCTCGCTCTTAAATCGAAAAATCCCTGAGTTTTTCCCCTTCTTCAGGCTCGTTAAATCTACAAAGAAGGAATGAGCAGTTCTTTTACCTCTTTTTCCTTGCTCAATAAACTGAAAAAGATACCTTGAGTTTTCTTCATTTGACTCGTTAAAATTTGATGAAGGTATTGAGTTTGTCATCGCGTGACTCATTAAAAATTCACGATGAAAAACGAGTTTAGTCCATCTCCTTGTACTCGTAACAAAATGAGGTCAACATCTATTGAACATAGGTTTCTCTTTATCCATATTCAATAGATTAACTCACAGAAAAGTAACCGATCCGGGTATACTATTAACCTTTTGTCGCACTTGGTTAACAACTATGACAAAGGGACCACCATGGAGTCATTCTTTACAATCTTTTTAGACTCTCTAAATATGAAAAGACCACCGAGTTGTCTCGTCTGGACTCATTAAATTAAACAGACAAGATATAGAGTCGCTCTTTTTACGATCCTTTTCAGACTCTCAAAACATGAAAATATCGATGAGTTTGCTTGTCTGGACTCATTAAACTAATTAGATAGGGCATAGAGTCACTCTTTTCGCGGTCCTTTACAGACTCTTAAAGTATGAAAAAATCAACAAGTTTACCCGTTTGGACTCACTAAACTAATCAGATAGAGAAAGTAGACAATACAATTGCATTTAGTATTAGAAAGCGTGGTTTGGCAGTAGTCGATCCCTTGAACATGGCACTCCCTCAGATAAACCTTCCTTGTGACAGCCTCTTAATATGAATCCTACCATCTTATGTGTTTAGCCTAAATACCCCGATGTTATTTCATCTCTGTGTCCTAACACTCTTTGGTGTTCATGAGTCTAGTGCTGCATGGTTAAAACCATTGTCGTGCCTTCTATTGTTGAAGGGTTAACCTTTTGTTTCCTCAATCAACCCATCAAGCATATCCTTTCATCATGCCCTCTGTTGTTTAGATCCAATGCTCAAAGATTCCTAAAAAAAAATCATTCTTGTCCCGTTTCGTGTCGATTGATGTAGGACACATTATTGCCTACCTCGTGAGAGGTATCTTCCTATCAACTTCAACACTCTATCTAGGAAGACAAGCTAGAAACACATTCAGTGCCTTGGTACTTGCAGACATTAGTGGCAGGTCGCCTCACGTTTGATCAGGGGTTCTCATTATTGGCTCTTGGTTAAGTGATTCTACGGATGTTCAACGACAAAAACATCTTTCACACTCGTTAGATTGTATTGTGCATATTGGAGACCATCACCATTATTGGTGGCCTTCCTCACATCTGTTAATGTTCTCCATTATTGACTGGTAATTAGAGGATTTCGTGCATGTTCGACATCAATGCATATATTCACATGTATCAACCTATGCTATTCGATGAAGCAAAAATTAAGACCTTGGGTAGAGGTTGGCATCAATCAACCTTGCTTCCTCTCCTAAGTTTCGTATATTGTTTTTTGGAGATAGCTTATCAGAATGATCCTATTATGACACTGGATTTGCATTGTGCTTACCAGCGGCCAACATCGTCATAACTTTCTTACAAGAAAATCACTCTGACATAGCTACTGAGCATGGGAATGCCTGACTCAGGACATGATTTTAGTAGTTATATATATATATATATATATATATATATATATGTGTTGTATCATGTTTCCCCTACCACCCAAAGCTCTGATCCTCTCTCTCTTTTTGTCAAAAAAGGAAAATTATAGTTAAGTAAAGTATTTTGGCCATCGTCGTAGCCTCTGATCTCACACTTTAGGGGGCATTTGTTATACAACAAAATGGCTCCTCATTATCTCAGAGGGGAAAGACATGATCGCTGAAGCAAAGACCAAGATCACTTGCCTTGTTTCCACACTAACGGTGGCTATACACTAACAACCTACTTTATAAAGCTTCTCTGTAAGCCTAAGGGTGCATTAGTGACCCTACTAACTCTAGTTTCTAGTTTGGGAACAATGTTAGTGGACCCTAATGAAGTTTTAAAGGTCAAAGGAGCGAATTGACTCATAAATATCTAGATATTTTCCCATAAATCTACTCAAGAAAAGCAAGGAAACATCTCAAGTTCAACCTATTTGATGGATTTCTAAACCTAATAAAGGAGGCAAATGGGAAAGAGCTGAAAAGCATGGCAACTTCATTGCTTTTACCCTAAGGAACTCATGGAGGAACTCGGAAATCCTAACTCAATTGCTACAAAAGCAAAGCTAGGGCTATGTTGATAAAGGTCAGATCATTTGAAAGGATAGCATACTTGATTGTCGAGCATTGTCTCAAATCAGAAGAAGTTGGTAAGAAGGGGGAGAGAGAGAGAAGCTAAAAGGGTAAGGGAAAACTAATGCAATGGATGGTTGTAATCACTCTTCTGACATTAATATAGAACTGCAGTTGTATTGTCTACTCCATGGTGTTGGTACTATCATTCATTAGCTTGTTTGTCCAATACCTTTTAGCATGAGTAGCTTAGTTATGTGTAAATATATGTTCTTTTATGTATTCATGTATTAGTTATCAAGGTTATATGTTGTTATTATGCTTGTCTCTTCTATGTGCAGGACTTGATCTAGAGCCGGCTCAGGGGACTTCCACCTAGCTGCATTGCGCTCTACAACAAATCTACACGGAGGCTTGAGGTAATCTATTTGTCCTACTTTGATAGTTAGTTATTGTTTATGAACATGCATGTGACTTTGTGATGGTTTCAGATAATATTAGAGTCCGCCAAAGGTCCTAGGAAGACCTTTGAGGGTATCTCCATTCTCCATACACCGTGCATTTTATCATATAGTAGAATTGGAAACTCCGTTGGGGACTATACATCTAGTTCTTGGTTTACCCGGACAGTTCTTAGTTTCCTCCTCCTTCTAAGACCTCCCTATACTTCTGGATTCCCTTTCTGACACACCAAAGCCTTGTTGTATTCTGCCTTCACATATTCAAACTTGAATCTAATCCAAAAGGCCTTGTTTTTGAGATGTTTTCTCACACTAACGCAGGTTAGCAGACTACACAGTGCTTTATAAAGCTTTGTGTCTGCATACACAGAGCATTAGTGGACCCAGTAACTCTCTGTGGCCACTGCTACAGAGCGTTAGTCCCCGAAAATCTTGATATATAGCTGTGTCTGCAAACTCAAGGGGATAGGAAGCCTACTCATGGACTAAAAGAGGATCTGCAACTGCATTTTGTTAGAAAGATCGGTGTCCTGAAAGAAATTGTTTTTTTTAGCAAACAAGTTTTTTTTTCTTTCTTAAAACATTTTTTATGAAAGAAAGATCCACATTTTTTATTCATTCTTCTCTTTAGCTAGTTAAAAGCTGCTTTATTTTTGTTTCAAATAGTTGTTAGGAAAGCATTGGAAAGATTTCTATTGGTTATGCATGTGTTACTATGACTAAGATGCATGGAAAAAATATGAATATGTGAAATACTCTCACCCGTAGAATACAAATTCTTTTCATCGATTTGAATATTTTTTAAGGCATTGCCTTGTGCATGATTTTTGAGTCAGAGTCCCATCACATTTCATATGTTAACTCCCCTACCAAAGACACTAAAAAAGTACACATAAAATTTACCTAAAATCAATCAGTAACTCTTTATTGGGCAAACAAACATTAGTTCAGGCTAGGATCTTGGGATAGGCAGTGTGAGTAAACTACCCAAGATCAGAAACCAAAACTAGTGTCATTAAAAGAGGGAAAATTCCTTCTGCACTCATACTACCAGGACCACTCCAGTCAAAGCGGAGATAAATACGAGACAACATTAGACTGTAAGTGAAGGTAGCCTGCCTTCGCTTATAACTCCTTTGGGTATTTTGTGTATTGGGGATCCCTTCGGGAATTTTGGAGTTGAGTCGGGTACTGAAGTATCCTGCCCACACAACATACTGTTTGTGACTATGTCTCCCCTGGTAGTGTCTGTGATCTGAGGTATCCTTAGTGGCCAAGATTTTAGGGACTTACACAAGGTGACTGGGGCGGGCTGCCCTAGTACCTAACACAGATGGACCTACTTTGTCTTTAGTTTTTGGGAGGGTGCTCGTCTTCACGAGAGTACTTGGCCCCTCAATCTGAGGTTCGGGTGAAGCTCTATAGTAACCGTAACTATACATTTGGCTAGCCCTCTATGTTATTCATTGTCATACTGGGTTTCATCTCTAGTGATCGGTGCTTATCAGATAGGGTCATTTCCCTCTGTTCGCTGATTGACCAAATTAGTGTATTTTTAAATTTTTTTAGGTACCCGTGTGCTATCATTGAGACTTTAACAAATATCACAATAAAATTTATTGATAAAAATTAATGGTCACCGTGGCTACATCCGGTCCTCGTTCTTAATCTAGAGAATTCTTAGGACTTCCTCCACTCATTGTGGAAGATATGCCAAGATCCAGTGAACTGGATTCCCCATCTTTAGGGAATCAGTCTCCTAGATCTCAAATGGAATCTGTTTGGACAGCCGATGATTCAAGTTTTCCGGAGGATTTATTTACCGAAGGATTTCTTCCTCCCTTTAACCCTCCACTCACGAATCCATTGGACCCACTCTTGGTTCCCGTGGCACCTGTACTCCCTGTCTCTTTAGTTGGAACATTTCCATCCATCTCGTCGATGACTAACGGGTCATGGAACTTTGTGGACACTTTTGGTCCTCCACCACTTCCCCAGTCGACAGTCACCACCACACCGTTGATGGCAAACCCCGTTATCCCATTTGTCCCAGGTACAACCACTCACATGACACCCTCCACAAGTGGAACCCAGCCGATGCCAGGTTCCACCCCCTTAGTGTCAAACTGTATACCTTCAACAAGTGCTACATACAAGGCTCCTTATAACGCTCAACATAGCATTATTAGTGCAGTTGTCGTCCACCAACAATATGGCCAACAACCATTGTATCGTTCAAACCCCTAAATTCAAGTATCTGGGGGCATTCCCAATATTTACATATCGGCCAGGAATGTAACAGTTCCACCTCCATTCTCAGGCATGCATGGTCAGTCATTGATTGACATGAGCATTCCTTATGTCAATCAAGGACATATGGTCAGTTCTGTGGCAGGCAGGAATCCTCAAGGAGGTCCCAACCAATCCATGGGGGCACCCTACTCACAAATCGTTATAGACATATTTGGGCACTGCAACCCCAAACTCATATGTCCATAAACCAAGGGCTCTTTTAGTCCCTAAAAGTGTTGTTTCATACCCTAAAGGATCATGGTCAACTGATTACATCATTTCCCATAAGTTCCACCTAAAAAGCCACTCAGAACTGGCCAAAACTGGACCATACTAACTGCTCCATGGCCAGGGTGCAATGCATCTCACCTTCTACACATAGGGGGTGTGACGCATACTGAAAAGGCCTTCTGTAGGGCGCGATGAGTGAGAATGGACAAATGGCAGAGACAATTTGCTAAGTGGATGATCATGGAATCTTCCAGAAACTTCTCATATGACACTTGCTTCTTTGGATTCGCCCAGGGATGTGTAAGAGATTAATGAAATCTCCAAGTGGAACCAAGAACTATGAGTGGAATGACACTTGTTACACAAAAATATCGTCACCATGATTATTTGCAGTCAGTATGGGTCTATCATCACTTGTACTGTCCTCCTAAGCAAGTCTAAGACCTTAGCTCTCCAAATCAAGCTTTGGAAGTGGGAGAAAGACATTAAATATCAATGTAACTCTGGTTCCGCACTTTCTCCCATGGTCACCTGCGGTCCCGCACCTTCTGTGTACAAAAGCTGCGTACCTACCCGCTCTGTTCCTAACGGTGCAGGTGCGGACCCCTGTGAAAGTCAAAAGGCGCAATTTTTATCTTAAAAAACTTACTTTGGGTTAATTCTAGAGTTTTCTAGAAGGAATTTTGACGTGGATTGTTCGCTCTGAGGTGGTTCATGCATCCCAAAAGAGAAGGAGCTAATCCCTTGACTAAAGGAGCTATCCCTTTGAAGAAGGGCTTTATCCCTTTGAAGGAGGACCTAGTAACTTCCCTCCATTGCACTATAAATACAGGCATTGGGGTGAGGACTAGGGAGGTTAGAAGCTGAACATTTTGAGGGTAAATGCTGGTGAAATTGAGACTCTTTGGTTGAGCTTGAGAGGAGAGATCACATACCTCTTGGTTCCATTGGAGAGTGAGTGAAACTTGTCAAAGTAGAGGAGACATCTTGTTGGACCCTGGGAGGAGCTTGTACAATGTCAAGGCAAAGGTTGTAAGGTTCTTCTCCTTTTGAATTAATACAATCAAACTCATTTTTCTCAACAAGTATCTTATGTTATTTGTTTCATGGACTCCTTGACTTTCATGTTAAATATGTTTTATGCAATTGGTTTTTCAGGTGCTATTTAATGTGTTTGCCTTGTTTGTGTTTGCAGATTTGCGAAAAGGAGCTCATTTGGATCAAAGGAGCGAGGGCATCCACAAGCTTGCGTTGGACCAAAGGTAGGCCCTAAAAACCTTTGTTTGCTATTGTCATTTAAAGCATATTTAGAGAAAGGTAGTGTCTGGTTGGTTTGCTTGTCGTTAGGTCTTCTGTAGATTCTAGGAAGGTCTATCTTGTCCGCAAGATCGACTCATTCCGCGTGACAAAATGGCGACTCCGCTGGGGACTTGATTGTTTTCTTTGTTTATACTTTGACCTGAGAAACTGTTTTTCCTGTTTTTGTTTTTGACTTGATGATTGTGGGATTGGGTGAATTTAGTTAATTTTGAGTTAGTTTTCATTTTTCATAGTTTTGGGAGAGGTACGCACCCTATGAGTTAGGCACAGTGTGTACTTGTACGCACTTTTCCTTTGTGCACAGAGCGTAGACGCACCTGTGTAAACAGGTTGCCTGCGTACCCTGTCAAAAACTTGAAAAATTTTAAATTTTCCTCTTTTTATCAATTTAGAATTTGTTTATAGGTTTTAGCCATTGCCCAGACCTGCTTGTTCCCTGTCAAAAACTTTCCTTGGTTTGATTTCATTAGCATTAGGGTTTTAGGTGGAATTCCTAGGAATTTTGCTTGTTGGGTTTGTTTTTCGTTTTTGGTTGTGTAGTGGATCTGAGCTTAGAAGCCCTAGGGACCTCAGATTACCTTGGTGTCTACTGGTCTTCTTGTGAGTCTGACCATTTATGAAATCTCCCCTTGTTGAGGAATTCGCTTTGAGTTTTCTCATTTCAAAATTTTGAAAATCTTGTAGTTGAAAGTTTGGAATTTTCATTTTTACAAAAAGAAAACGAAAGATTGGTTGTTTTTTGACTAATTGTGATTTTGCATAAATTAGTCCTTAGCTCACATTTAGCTAAGTAAAACATCCTCAAAAAGACTTTTAGTAGGCTTTGACTTCAAGTAGCTTTTTATAGTTTGTAGCTCTCAAAGTTAGTCATTTTTATTAGTTTTGAGTGTTTTATTTACAAAATATAAAAAAAATCTCTTTTGGAAAAGTTTGTTTTTGTAGTGATTGAGTGCTTTGAAAAGAAAAGGGAAATTTGTGTGAAATAACTAGTTGTCTCGTTTTTGAGTGCCTTGGAAAGGGAAAAGCTCTTCTTTTAATTTGTTTAATTGAGAAAGATTTTTGTTTACAAAATATTTGCATTCTCGAACTCTTTCTTAGTTTAGAAGTTCATCGAAGAGAAAGATTGTTTAAATCATCTTAGGTGCATCTTTTTAGTGATTTCGAGTCGAGTCTTTACACGACGAGTTTCATCTCCACCACCTCTTGACTTAAACAACAACCACTAAAATTAACGCTTAAAGTAAAAATTACTTAGCAACATTTTATTTCTAGGGCTCTGATACACCAACTTAGCTTAGGCTAGTGTCTTGGAGTAGGAGAGTAATTAACTCTCCAAGACAGTAAAAACAAACAAGTAGCTGTATCTTGTGGTAGGAAGAAATCCAATTGTTGCATTTATGCTCTGGGAAAGCTCCTCTTAAAGGAGAAGCACGAGATCGTGTCTGAACCAGTGTGGGAATCAATCCTTCCTCATTGGGAACGACGCCAGATATTCACGTATTAAAAACGGTAAACCTCAGATTAACCATTGTCGAGGAGCCTGGGGTCACTTGTTGGTAAACCTTGGATTATGTCAAGGAGCCTTCAAGGGGATTGAGCTTGCTACTCTGCCCTTGCGTGCGTATCGGATCGTAGACTGTTCCCCCAGGTGTATTTGTCTCAGTTGGTAGCCTTAGTGACCATATTCTTTAGGATTCTTCCTAAGGTGACAGTGGTGGGAAGATCCCACTGTACCTGGAGCAGACGTCGGCTAGACTCACTTGGATTTTCTGGGGGGTTCACTTCACTCGAGACGGTTAAGTGGAGGAACTTGGTCCAGTCTATTCATTAAGCAGGTTGTCGAGGTAACTGTTCCAACCGCCATTTCTGTACTGAATTCTGCGAGGTTGGATTTCATCACCAACTAGTGTTTTCAGTCCGGAAAGTTACTATTTGTGTGTGTTTGATCTCTAGATTCTTTAGGCATGTGATTCAAATTTGTTTGGTTCTTTAGAGGCTTTAGGTGTTTTTCATTGAGATTTTACTTTGTTTGCGTGTGAAGTAGTTAAAAGTTTTTAACTGTGGCTGAATTACCGAGACAGCCCCGTAGATTTCGGGGTCAGTCTCCTGAGTTTGTAGCCGTGGCCGATTTACTGAGGAAGTCCCATAGACTTCGGGGCCAACCTCCTGAAGAAGTCCCGAGCCATCTTGAAGGCTTGAAAGTCCTCGTAACTCCTAGTGGCAGTAAAGTTGGATCACCTGAAGAAGGAGAGTCTTCGTTGGTTGTTCATCCTGATTACCAAACTCTAGAAACAGGTTATAATCCTGAAGCTATTTCGGTTTCCGAACTTGCTGGTAGCTTTTCATCTACTAGTGATATAGGCGAAGAACCTGAGATATCTGAACCTGTTACTCCAACATTGGGGTTTGTCTCTCCAACTTCTAATGCTCCTAATTCACCTAGGGTAGAAAGAGTAATCACCGAAAATCTTCCTTCTGGTTTGATAGCTATTGAAGAACTTGCTCCGGAAGAAGAAATAGGCATCCCTATCCCTGAAAATCAACCTATTATTGATCTAAGGGAGCGTGAATCAATTTTTTACAGTCCACCTAGAAGTACTACTTGCTATCTTTCTTTAACTAATTATTTGGAAAACCCAGTGTTAATTTTTTCACCACCTCATACTCCTTATCAACCTAGGGGTTTTTATACTCCCATAAATATGTCAGGTCAGTCGTCCATGTTTACTCAATCTCCTGAATCTTTTTTGTACGGCGGTCCTTCTGTTCCTTCTGGGTATCAGTCACTTTCTGGTACTTTTTCGGGAGCATCTCCTCAACCCATTGAACAAGGGTTATTCACTTGAAGCAATAGTGTAAAGCCATTGAGCGTAGAAGACATTCTTATGATGTCAGGTTCTATTCCCAATTCTCAACTTCAAGGTGACCAGTTACCGCCTGGGGGGCAACCTCAATTAATGCCTGGGGGGCAACCTCAAGGTACACAATTTGCATCTGGGGGGCAACCTCAAGGACAGTACGTGCCTATGGTACAATACATTCCTCAAGGTCAACCCAAACTCAATATGTACCCCATGGTCAACCCCAGTATCAATTTATACCTCAAGGTCAACCTCAGTATCAGTACATGCCTCAGGGGTATCTACCCCAAGGTCAGTACTCGAACCAAGGTTTCCAACCACCCCAAGGTCAATCTTATGTTCAAGGGACGGGAAATGTACCTTTCAATTATCAAACCTACCCTCAACCCAGTTATGGTCCTCAATATTCTCAACTTGTTATGGGTCAGTACCCCGGAATGAACATAGTGTGGTATCCATCGCAAATTCAACAGGTGTTGCAGCCAAATGTACAGTTTTCATCTCAAACTGGACAACCCTTAGTTTCTGGTTCACCCCAGCAACCAGTCCAGTCTAATATTCAAACTTCTGTACCTTCGGTAGTTTCTCAGTCTGGGCCTATTGCGCCTAGTACTCCATCTCAAACGATTGCTGCAACTGCCGCAACATCTGTTCAATCTACCCCACCTACTTCTGGAGTATCGACATCTCCAGTTTCTACTATTCCTGTATCTACTCCTCAGACATCTTTACCACTGTCTGGATCTACGATTCAAACTATAGTTCAGATGCCTGTAGGACAACCTAGTTTAAGTACGGTTGTCACAAGTCAACCACAATTCACTTATCAACTGTACCAGGGACAGTACCAATTCGATCCTGCTGTCCAGCAGCCAGTTTATCAGTATCAAACGTATCCTGGGTACACCTATCAACAACCTCAACAACCCCAGTACGGTCCGGTTAATCCTGGTTTTCCAGGAGGATACAATATCCCGAACGCGATTCCTATTCCTAGTTATCCTGGATATCCTCCTCCTGGGGCTGGTCTCATGACCAAGAGTTTTAGGGATCCTAATCGGCAGCTACCGTTTATCGCAACTTTGGACTTACCAGACTTGTCACGCCTAACGAACGATCCAATTAATTATCTTCCGTTTTGGCCGCCAATGCCGAATAAGTTGCCCAGTGACATTCCCAAGTTCGAAGGTAAATCTGGAGAGGACCCGTCGAACCATGTGATGACTTACCACCTCTGGTGTGCGTCTAACTCCATCACAGATGATTCAATCCGTCTTAGACTTTTCCAGCGCACTCTAATTGGTCTCGCGGCCAAGTGGTACATTGAGTTACCGCGAGGCACTTTTTATAATTTTAGTCAGTTAGCTACCTCGTTTTTAACTCATTTCCAGTTGCCAGTCCGATATGACAATGGCACGGAATTATTAACTTCATTAAAACAATTGACATCCACGTACATTTCAGATCATATTCATGAGTGGAGACGTCGACGACATTTAGTGAAGTTATTTATTCCGGATCAAATCTTGGCTGAGTGGTTTGTAAAATCTTTGTTGCCGAGGATCACTGAAGATGTTTCTAAAGCCAGAGTTGTTACTGAGGAGCAAGTGATTGCTCAAGCACAGTACCTTGACTTGGTCTATACTCAATCAGGTACGTTACACGAAAAGATCCCCGATCTGCCCAAGTCAAATCAAATCACTGCAGCTCCTTCGGGATCTCATGCCGCTGACGGTATGATTGGTACGGTTAACACTAAAAGTAAGAAGAAGTCTTCCAAGAATTCTTCTCCTATCATAACCTTGCCTAATTCCCCGAGAGGAGATTCGTCTGCAGAGGTTTCCGCCGATGTTCACGTTGTAGAATCATCTACTACTAAATCAAAATCCGGTGGAAAGAAGAAAGGAAAGAAGAAGAATAAAATAGAAAAAAGTTCAAAAGAGAAATCTGAAAAGGCAGAATCCAATGATGAAAAGCGCAAACCTCGTTATCCATGTCTCATTTGTGATGAAGAACATTTTACAAGAGACTACCCTCATCGAGTAGAGGTTGCGAAGATCGTCAAAGGTTCCTAAACTCCTGTAGTTTTCAAGGATCCATTTCCAAATCAAGATAGCAAGATGATAGGTTCTTCCTCGAGTGCCAATGAAGAACCCATATTGATGATGTCCCATGTAAGGATTGCGACTCGATCGCAAGATTATGGTAGTAAAAGTCCTGTTGATGGCAAAGAAGCAGAATCTTCTCATTCTAATCCATCAACCTCAGCCCCCGGTTCCGATCCACTACAGATTGAGAAACCTAATCCAGACTTAGTAATCAAACCGCCCGCCAAGGGTATACTTCGAAAGTCAGCTTTCAATCCACATGCGAGAGCGGCTCAGAATTATAACATTGTTGAGGATTTAGCTGTTTCACCCTCAGCAATTTCGGCTTTGGAAGTGCTGCAATCATGCCCAGCACAACGTAAATTACTTTTGTCGGCTATAGGAGCTGTTGATGTTCAGGACCCGAACCTAATAATATTTGACCTAGAAAATAGTACACCGCGGTTGCCTCATCAAATGGCTTTCCAGATCCCAGTGATAGTAAAAAACAGGCCTATTCATTGGACTGTAATTGATGAGGGAGCCTCAACGTGTATTATGTCGATACAGTGTTGGAGATCACTTGGTTCTCCTTCACTAAATCAATCCCCGACTATTCTTAAGGCCTTTGATGGCCGTGCATTTCATCCTTTTGGCATTTTACAGAATTTTCCTATAGGGGTTGAAGGAAAAACCGTTAGTCTAGATGTGGAGGTGGTTGATGCCCCTCTAGACTACAACCTTCTCTTGGGTCGAAGTTGGTCTTGCGCTATGACAGCGATCGTTTCATCAGTATTTAGAGTCATAAAGTTTCCACATAATGGAAAGATCGTTACGATAGACCAGCTGGCTTACTTCTCATCCGACCCAGCCTCTTCGGAGAGTATTCAACATGTTGGTAAAACGAATATCCCATATAAGGATGTTGGAGTAGGATTAGTTAAAGATGCCGGTTTACTGGGAACTTTTCCTTTTCCTCCAATCAACGCATCGTCTTCGTTTGCAACCATTCATATGATTACATTAGACACCATTTTTTATGACGATCCTTGGATCGTTCCTTCTGAATCTGAGATAGACTCATTTGGTAATTCCATGCCTTTGCGTCCCTATGAAATTGCTTATGAAGCCGTGCAGTCTTTTGCCAACACGTGTTCAACCAAAAATGACTTAATGAATGTGGTCCGTGAGGAATCACTTTTCACATCAACCTCGGATTTAACTATGTTTTCTAAACTTGTTCACTCTGATGAGAAAATTCGTGAAATCCTATGTGTAGATGACTTACCATGGGAAGATCTCCATCACAGATCTTCGTTTTTACCTGAGGATGATCGTTTTGAAAATGATTTCTCATCAATCTTTACGATTGAATATGTCAAGGAATCTCAGAATCCAATGAAACATCCCGATTCAGAGTTAAATTTGGGAAACATATCTCGAACTATTCCCATTCACATTTCGGTTAAGCCTGGAATTGCTGAGAACATTCATATAGGTGCCTCGTGTACAGATGACGAAATCCAGTTATATAAGGTCCTATTTCAAGAATTCCACAACGTGTTTGCCTGGTCCTATGAGGAAATGCCAGGAATTGATCTCGTGATTGTTGTTCATGAGATCAAGACTTACCCGGATGCTAAACCTGTCCGGCAACGTTTGCGTCAGATTCACCCACGAAAAGCCGCTGCAATTAAAGCAGAAGTTGAAAAACTGTTGAAAGCAGGTTTCATTTATCCGATCCTGTTAACGGATTGGGTATCGAATATTGTTCTGGTTAACAAAAAACAGGGAACAATAAGAATTTGTGTTGGAGAGGTAAATCCCCTCTACGGATAGAGGCGATCCCTACTAGCCCAGCAAGGGTCTAACAACAATCAAACAATGCTGCTATGCATGTTCCTAATTACAATTAAACAAGAGGTAAAGAGCACCTACTTGGATCCCCGCGCTGTCGTTTGACGAAGAGATGTTGCCTTCGCTCCTTTGCTTTGGCTGGTCACAATCCTCCGCGATCTCCGCGAATAGATACCTGCACACACGAAGAGGAAACAAACGCAAGCATGAAATCTAGTAAAAGCAACCATACATCAGTCAGAAAAGATGTAATTCACATTCAACCATTGCAAGTACAAATGAGAATGGAACAATAATAGCAGTCATCTATTATTAATCAGAATAGAGAAGAGTACAACCAAATGTTCTGACGTCGGTAACCTTCTCAGGAGGGGCCAGTCAGCATGTATCTCAAGCATTCACCTTTGAGGATGATTCTCCCAAGACAAACAACTCTCTCTCACATACAAGCAACACAAAACAACCTTCCCTAAGCAATCAATCACTTCCACACCTAGCACACCAAATACCTATAGTAGCAGCAATCTGAGCACTATAAGCTCTATACAATCCAAGCTATGTCTAACTATCCAAAACTAGCTGCTCATGGTAATGGTGGAAGTTTATATAGGAGAAGGAGCCTCCTAAAAGGGTGGAAGGATGAGCTTATCCTTGAGGGAAGTGGTTGCAAAGAGTCGAACAGACATGCCATAGAAGGGAGTCGATACTCACAAAGCCAACAACCAAGCCTGGAATAATCTGGAAGGCTGGCTGTTGGAACAAATTCGCCCAAACAGGATCAGCGCGGATTATAAGGCGACTGACGCGCTGACGTCGCGCCTCAATAACTGGGAAAGTCATGTCAGCGCGACCCAGTACAAAGGAGAGGTGCGCTGGCTCATAAAATGCGACCAGCGCGGAAAAGTGATGTGCTTTCGAGCTGGTAGCGTACTGAATACACTGAGAGCCGCCAGTCAGCGCGGATATTTTAGAAACAGTCGCGCTGATGAATAAAACTTTAGAAAAATGGGTTTTTGGGCCAGTTCAGAAGCAGGAGCTTAGTAATTGTGAATTCTGGGTACAGCAGGGTGACTGACAGGAAGGCAGTGACAAATTACTGTGTAACAGATGCCCCCTAAAGCATGAAGACCGAGAGAGTGGGAGGGGTGAAATGCTTTACAACACACGCCGAACTGGAACACCACCAGGAAGGACCGAACAACTCTGACAATCAAGTACATGCAGTCTAGGCATGGGCGCAGCCATCTAAAGGACATGCGAAAATGGTCTGTGGAATGGACGCAGCCACCCAGCTAAAGAGACCATAATAATGATAAGGTATGGTCGCAGCCATCCATGAAGACTCAGGTATGGGCGCAGCCATCCATCAATGAGTCATGTAATGATCATCCACAAAATCGCAACCTGGACCATAACAGATAGGGATCCAGGGTCTTGCGCTCCGTCCCGATCCGAACAAAGTACAAGTTCAAGCATGTGAATATATGGGTTGAAGTCGAACACGCATGAACATCGTCTGATTACCAGTCAATGATGAAAACTGTTAACAGACGCGAGAGGTACCACCAATAATGACAATGGCCCTCAAGGTACTATAGGTACAATCCGCGGCATGTGAATCAATGAGCTGGTGTCGAACACCCACGGAATCATTCGATCGGAGGCTAATGATGTAAACCTCGCGTCGAACACGAAGAACCTGCCATTGAGGCATGCAGGCTCTAAGGCACCTGAAGGGAGTCTCTAAGTCACCTTCCCGGATAATGAGCTGAAGTCGACAGGAAGTGACCTTGATTGAAGGTGGGCCATAATGTTTCCCACATCATCGACACGAGACAGAGGAAAAAGGATTTGTGTGAGATAGCAGATGAGGTTGTATTATTGCAGAGGTCAACTTCTCTTGAACATATCGGCGGCACTGTAGCGGGTTTGGCAGTATTTGACATCAAATGAGCAAAGGGCATAGTGATGATGGCAATGGGCAGATGAGAGGTCGAATAAGATAACCCTAACCCACGGAGGCCAGTGAAAAAAAAGATGAGATGGTCCCACCCAGACACGAAGCAAAAGAGTGCCATGTTCAAGAGCGACATACTGCCGACACGACTATGATTACAGTTCCATTTTCCCCACCATTTCTGGCAGGTACCCCGGTTATTTTTGGATGACAAGCTTGACGGGGATAGCATATGCTTGAAGAGTGTCATTTCGACAATATCCGATGTCATCAAGTGTTTAACGAGCTTGACAAAGGAAAAACTCGGCGTCTTTTCTTGTTTAGAGAGCCTGAAAAGACAGCAGAAAAGAAGACTCCAGGGGGTCCTTTTTCGTACAGTTGTGTCTCTTGAGCCCGAAAAAGTATAAAACAAAGCTCGAAAGAACCGCCCGACCATTACGATCGAGGAGTACTTTTCGTAAATAGTGCTTTTGACCCGAAAAAGTAAAAAAGCGGTCGAAAACACGTCGTTTTAGGGCCAATAACGAGTGCAAAACGACAAACACCCGGCAATCTTTTTAAGTTACACGGTCGAAAAAAGAGCTTTAAAGGCGACCGCCTCTCATTTTTTAACGAGTCGAGAGGGGGACTTGGCAATCTTTTCATCTTTAAACGGTCAGAAAAGAGCTGAAAGCAGACCTCCATTTTTATTCTCTTTAACGAGTCAAAAAGGGAAAAATACTCGGCAATCTTTTCATATTTTACGAGTCAGAAAAGAGCTTAAAGGCGACTCGTCCTAGAGGAACGAGTGGTATAAAGGGTAGCAACTGGTTCCGGTAATGGTGGAACTGCTCAAAACATGTAATGGTCAAGAGGCTGGCTAATAAAACCACTCATCGCTGCGGTTCCTCAGGAAAGGATAAACAACCAAGTGAGAGCATATGATCGGCCAAAGAGATGGTAGCAATGGAATGAAACAACCAAGGCTCATCTAGCACGATTCAGCAGATAAAAATAGCAATCACGAGATGTAAAATGGGTATGGGTTCATTTTTACACAAGCTTGAACCATGGAGAACTTTGCTTGGATTCGGTTTCATGTTTACACAAGCTTGAAACGAAAAACTATGCTTGTTATAAGTTCGCATGCCCCCAGCATAATAATGCAAATCGAGGTACATGCCCCCCAAGCTTCATTGCATTCGACAAAGTGGATGGAATGAAGGTTCACTTTCGAGATCTTGGAAAGACTCGACTTGGATTTCATGAGATCTTAATCAAAGACTCAATCTGAAAAGGGAGTTGTTTCATTTTTTTAATGAGGTTGACACAGTAAAAGAACTATCCTCATAACCCTTGTTTCATGTTTTAACGAGCGTGACACAAGATCAGGAACTATGCTCGACCAGACCCAGTTTCATTTTTTAAGGAGCTTGACACCGGAAAAGAACTGTGCTCCAACCAGACCTCATCACAATGAACAGGAAGTGGAGGCCCCCAAGAAAGTGGCTCCGGAGGGAAGACCGACATCTTGGAAATCAGGACCTAATGCCCCCAGGACACTATGCACGATGGTGTCGTCATTGGGTACGGGCACGGGGTAGGTGGCCACATAGTTGATTTGCGGCGAGGCAGATGCAACTTGTGGATGAAAGCCAGGAGGGAAGGACGAGTGCGCCGGAGGGGCTTGTGGACGAATGAACGATAATTTATCGAACGTCACGATTCTTCCATCGTGTGGAAAACAAACCACACGGAAAAGTGAAGAAACAAGGGCTCCCATGGCATACACATAATCACGACCAAGGAGAAGACTGAAGTCTAAAGAACCTTGGGTGACTGAGACGTCTATATAGACAGTCTTACCCCCCAAAGTAATAGGAAACTTCGGGAGGATCCCTAATGGCTGACTTGTTCCTCCATCAAACGTGGTGAGATGCGGTGCGACAGGTACAAGCGATGGGGAACCCAAAGCTCGCCAAGTAGTAACGGGCATGAGACTAACCGATGCTCCTTCGTCTAACATAGTGCCGGGTAGCGCCTTATTGCAAGCATAGGTGGTGACCCAGAAAGGCACATGGGATGGAAGGGGAGGGGCAGTCAAACGACTCCAATCAAAGGAGATGACCAAACTATTTGGTGGGGGAACCATATGGTTGCCCCCCTGTTCGGAAAGAATCGAATCTAAATTCTCCGGAGAGGTTTCAGGAGAACCTTTATCAAGCTCAGGAGAATCTGAGGAGACGAGAAGAACATGCGAATTTTGCTCTTCCGAAACAGAGTGTTCGAGAGAAGGTGAACTCGAATCAACACCCTTTCCGACCAACGACGGGTCTGGAACAGGCTGGGAACAGCCAGGTTTGGGAAGAGGGGCCTGGACAAAAGGGGAATCTGAAGCGATCTCTTTGTCAACAGGGGCGCAATCTAGAGCTGTGGAAAGACGTTGATAACCGGCGGGAAATGGATTCGAAGGAGCAGCAAGACTTTCCAACACAGCAGAGGCTTTATCCATGAGGGGACAAAGGTGAAGGGGATGTTTGCCTTCACAAAGTCGACAGGGGATTCGAAACTTCCCTTTCTCCTTACCATTCCCAACTGATGAGGTAGCATCGCCATGATCATTAGTGGACGATGAAGGGCGGGCCAGATCGTGGGACCAAACTTCTAATACCCTGGGAATGCCAGGACAATCACGAAGCAGATGGTCCTCCCTGCATAATCGACAGGGAAACTTAACCTTCCGCGAAGGAGCAGAAGGTGACCCGACTTCAGGTGTACTGGAGTGGATAGCTAGACTTGAGAGGGGGACTGTGTGTGTAGGCTCTCCTTGAGGGGACTTCTTCTTCTTGGTCTTCCTCTTCTTCTTCTTAGCCACCTGGCTACTCACATCGAGAATTTCACCAGGCGAAGTACAAGAGGACGACGTAGAAGTAGGTGTCGAGGGGGAGAGATCCACCTTAGGATCAACATGATGTCGTTCAGGTGGAGGGACTGATGGACTAACAGCCGATACGGTAGGGACCAAAGAGGTTGAAAACAACCACATAGGCAACCCGACAGTTAACCCTGGTAGGGACAACGTCGCCATATACGGAGCACCAACGTTCCCAAGAGGAGGGAATTGTCCTGGATTCCCATCAGATGGGGAACCTGGGTTAGTGAATCCCGGAAAAGTTTCCATAGCAAACGAAAACGAAACCTACTCAAGCTAACGCACACGAGATCTAATCAGGTGATGTTATCGTGGCCGAATAAATTTTTAAGACACAGGAACCGAACTTGACCTTTTCATGTTTCAAGAGTCGAGAAAAGGACGAAAAGATGACTCCAGTCTCCTTCGAATGTTTAATGAGCACGAAGTGACAAGACGCTCACTTACACCTTTTCATTTAGGGAGTCCGAAAAGGATCAAAAGTGACTGCTCTGGAGATTCTAGGTAAAAAGGTATGCCAGACTTTTCGCAAAACCACAGAATACTTTTTAGGGTACGAGTGGTCAATCTTCGTGAATGCTGTGTTCACTGCATTGCGAATCGTAAGGTGGCAGACTCGGCTTCCTATGGATCAAGGATAAAAGCCTAGTGGGGTCTCCCTATATACGCGACGGTACGTGGGAGCACAGTCTGTGTTAGACCACTATCGAGTCACAGAAGGAGGAATCACCCAACCGTAATGTGAAACAACAGTGACTATGTTTAAAGACGTCGGAACACGTCTCTAACCTAGACCTCTAGATGTTTTCGTTTAGTTCCAATGCGTTTTTAGGTTAATTCAGTTCATTTTATAGTTGATCTTGAAATTAAGTTTCGATTTCAGGTCCTATCGTATGTTCTCTCACAATTACCTAGATGCGAACTACATGCCAAAGAATTTCATTTTGTTCGATGAATTCTAGCTATGAGAGAGTAAAGAATTTTGATCAAACAAAACAAATACCAGCAAACAAGCAACTTAATGCAGCTACAAGCAAGGAAAGGAAACTTTTTCTTTTGAAAATGCAAATCAACGAAATGTTCTTTTCCTTTTCAATTATTGAATACAAAGATACTAGTTTGATTTTTTTTTCAATGGCACAAAGCACCTAAAATGAATTTTGAGGAACAGGAACAACAAGCAAAAAAGGATAAAATCACTTAATGAAAGCACACAAAGTTCCCAAGACACCAAAACAGTTTCTCCAAATCAAAGGAAAAACAAAGGCTTGTACGAGCTATGTGATCTAAGCCCAACAAGGCAAAAAGGAATTCAAGCAAGAAGGAAGCAAGTGTGAACTAATCGATCCAAACAATCGTAATCTATGCTTGGTAGTGAAGAAATCGAATCAACATAAAAAAGTGGTTCAATAATCGACACTAAAAATCAACCAGCAACAAGCAGTGAAAAAGCCTCAAGCAAATCAATAAGAAGGTTGTGGATGAACCTTGAATAGACAAGTAACCCAAGCAAACGGTTTCTCGATGAAACTTCTAAAGGGCTAGGTCACATGGCCTAAAAACACAAGAGTCACTCGAATGAAATCAAAGAGAGAGCATCCCTTAACCAAAAGCAATCAAAACAAGCTAATGAGGGACAAGAAACCATCGGGGATAAGAAAGATTGATGAATTCAGGAGATAAAGTTATAAAAACAACTTTTCAGGAGTCAGCGCAAGTTTTACACTAAAAACCCATGTCAGCGCAACTTAGTACAAAGGAGAGGTGCGCTGGCTCATAAAATGCGACCAGCGCAGAAAAGTGATGTGCTTCCGAGCTGGCAGCGCACTGAATACACTGAGAGCCGCCAGTCAGCGCGGATATTTTAGAAACAGTCGCACTGATGAATAAAACTTTAGAAAAATGGGTTTTTGGGCCAGTTCAGAAGCAGGAGCTTAGTAATTGTGAATTCTGGGTACAGCAGGGTGACTGACAGGAAGGCAGTGACAAATTACTGTGTAACAATATGCATCGACTATAGGGACATTAATCGAGCTTGTCCAAAGGACAACTACCCAACTCCCTATATCGATCAAATCATTGATGATTGTGCCGGCAACGAAATATTTTCCTTTATGGACGGTTTTTCCGGATACAATCAAATCAACATTCTACCTACCGATCAACCAAAAACGGCTTTCATTTGTCCATGGGGGACATTTGCTTATTGAAAATTACCTTTTGGGCTTAAGAATGTCGGAGCAACTTTTCAGAGGGCGATGTCTTATGCGTTTCATGACATCAAACACATTGTGCAACCGTATCTCGATGATTTTCCTGCTCATTCATTACATCGAGTTGACCACCTCGTCCACTTACGTGCAATTTTTATGAGGTGTAGGCATTATCGTATTCGGTTGAACCCACACAAATGTGTCTTCTGTATAGAAACGGGTCGATTGCTGGGATTTGTAGTTTCGAAAGCCGGCATTCGCGTTGATCCCTCGAAGGTCGAAGCTATTATCAATTTGCCTCCTCCTTCGAGTCTTCGCCAACTCCAAAGTTTGCAGGGGAAAGCAAACTTTTTACGACGATTCATTCCTAACTACGCGGAGGTTACCAAGGGTTTTACACGGTTGTTAAAACAAAATACTCAATTTTCTTGGGATGAGATAGCTCAGAAATATTTTGATGCACTCAAACACGCGTTGACCCATGCACCGTTGTTGCATCCTCCCAACTACAACCAGGATTACTTTTTGTATCTCGCCGCCTCCGATTCCACGATTGGAATGGTCTTAGTTCAGGAAGATGAATTCGGAACGGAACATGTGATATATTACCTTAGTCGCACGTTAAATCCAACTGAGCTAAAATACTCACATGTGGAGAAATTGGCATTGGCAGCTGTTCAAGCTGTCCAACGTTTTCGTCACTACATTTTACTATGCAAAACTACAGTCATTTCAGATTGCAACCCTATGATCTACATTTTGACCAAACAATTACTAGGGGGCAAGTACTCTAAATGGATCGTTATCTTGCAGGAGTTTGACTTGGAGTTTGAGAAATCTAAGTCTAAGAAATCTTTAGTTTTTGCAGAGTTAATGTGTGACTTCCTGCGTGCTGACACGGAAACTGTGGCAGAGGAGCCCATTGCGGACGAATCTTTGTTTCTAATCAACACTTTAGATCCGTGGTATGAGGATATCATCGTCTATCTCCAGACCCAATCCTTTCGGCCCGAAGTTTCAAAGTCGGAACGCCGGAAAATTCGATTCCAGTCCCAACAATTCAAAATTATTGGAGATACTCTTTATCGCCGTGGGGCGGATTCTATTTTTCGACGTTGCTTAACTCACGAAGAAGCTGAAAAGGTTCTAAATGACTGTCACTCTGGAGCATGTGGCGGTCATATGTTTGGGTATGCCACAGCCCAAAAGATATTGCGCGCTGGCTACTTCTGGCCGTCTTTGTTTAAAGATTGTATTACTGCGGTCAGAAAATTCCACAACTGTCAAGTGTTCGATTGAAAGATGCGCGCTCCACCTGCTCCTCTCCACCCTATAATTGCCGTTGGTCCTTTTGCCAAATGGGGTATCGATTTTATTACATGTAACCCTTACTCGGCCGGGGGGCATGCGTATATCATCCTTGTGGTAGATTATTTTACTAAGTGGGCCGAGGCGATGCCTACATTCGAGGCAGACGGCAAGACAGCTGCAATTTTTGTGTTCAATCATATAATTGCTAGGTTTGGTCCCACAAGTGATAATCACTGATCATGGGCATCATTTTCGAAACGTTATGATGACCGAACTTACAGGCCAACTTGGTTTACGTCACGATAGTTCAACTCCTTATTATTGATGAGCCCCAAAAATGGACAATTATTTGGGCTCATTCAACCTCCTAATTTGACTTAATCCACCATTCTCATTAGTTTATTGCATGTTTTTGATTATATTTATGTTAATAGAGTGAATTTGGTTAGTCATTATGCCAACAAGTCTAATGGGTGCTTTGTGTAGCCTTTTTGGTCAATTTGGAGACAAAATTGAAGGTCTTAATGAGCACTTGGCAGCCAAATTCGTGGGAAGACAAGGGAGAGGATTTGTAGGAAGGTGTCCCCTTCATTTATGGGCCCTTACCTCGAATTCTCCACCATCAGCTCGGAGTTCAAAGGCCACCAAATCAATCAACACAAGGGCAGCGAAGCAAGTCAAGTAGGACTGTTGTTAACTACAAGTCTTGGGCAGCTGAGTCCCTAAGTTTTAGGAGGACTGTTGGGTCCTCAAATTGTATAAATAAGAAGGCTTAGGGCCTCATTTTGGTTAGCCAGTGGATGTTAGCTAGTTAGCCAGTAGATAGTAGCTAGTGGTTACTCATTTTGCAGCCATTAGTTAGCTAGTTTGTAGTTCGATTTTTATGCAATAGATTAGCTTTGCTTTCAGCTCATTTTCAAGTCCTTCTTGTGGACAGTTTTGATGTAACTCTTCATTTCTTGATCAATAAAGATGAATCCAGCTTTGCACCAGCTCTAAATCTCTCTTGGGAGGCTGTAGCTCTTGGGGTTGGGCCCATCTCAAGCGCCCAGTACCTCCTTTGTTTATCTTTATGTGTTTGCTGAGTTCTTAAAATAAAATCTGCTATTTAGATTTAGATCTTGCTTCGTTATTTAGATTTCTTTTGATGGTTAAAGTAGATGTTTATGTTTAGAATATATTGGTAGGATAATAACAGGAAAAAGCCCCAAAAAAGGGTCAGCAAACGCTTTTGGTTTCACCTCTTCCTCATTGGATCAGGGGCTGGAGTTGAAGTAACCGTGTTGTCCCAAACAAAAACACTTTCTTTGCTTCACAATGCAATCATTAGTGTTTGAATTTCATTCATAGAACTTGATATCAGTTTGGATGCATGCTTAGGTTTATGATCACTTAGTTTCATAGTTGTTTCACATGGTTTCACTGCAAATAAACTTCTGTTCATTTCCTTTTGCTGTTAGGTCAGATTAGAGTGAAGTAACTAGGTCATAGGTTTTATAACTAGATCTTTGTTTTCTTGCATGTCTTTGTTTGTTCAGTTTTAAAAACCACTTGCAGAGTACTTGTTATCCTTCCTTACCTGCCCATACTCCATCCAACCTACCTGCTTCACCCTTCACTTATAACCCTTACCTTACATTTGCCTCATCCGCTTACTTTGCCATGATTCTCATCTTCTTGTGCAACATCGTTTCATCCATCCTTGAACAAATCCAATCGCTCCTTAGCCTCATCCACCAAGTCCTAGACCTCTTCACACCCCTATTTCACCTTCATACTCATTCCTCCATCTTTTTCCCTCCATCCATGCTCCAAAATCCCATTTCGAAACATCCTGTAGAAGAATTACAGAACATCCTGTAGAAACCCCTGCAGACTTCCTGTAGAAGTCCATAACCTCGGTTGCATAGCATCCAGACTTTGTGAAACTCTCGGAAAGAATGTTAGGGATCCCTTAGACCCTCTCTGTACCATCCCAACCTTTTCCAAGCATTCCTCCTCCTTGATCCATCCCTGCACAGTGAAAAGCTAGTTAAAAGCACATGCATGATAATTCTCATAACTTAGTCAAAAATACAAAAAGATGTTTTCTTCATCTAGAGGCAGTGTAGACACATGTATTTGACCTTCATTGAAGTAATGGCATCTCTTCTTGTAGTTTGCATTCTCATTTTTGCATCAGTAGGACTAGCTGGTAGAATTAGGGTTTGCTAGGGTTTGCGTTTCTTTTTGGCTTTCAGTTTCTTTTTGCAATTAGATTAGCTTCCTTCGAGTTAGCTTTCATCCATAAATTAAAAAGCTTCTTCTAAGAGCTCATAGAAGTTGGCTTAAGCTCCTATTGGACTTGTGCCAGCTGACCAAGTGACAGCTGCGGCAAGAGCTAGTACTTGTGCATACAACACCGTCGCTTCCAAGTTTGTTACGAACTATCGGGTTGATAAAATTAAAGAAGGGAGTTCCAGGAGTTGTAGCATTATTGCTACAATACTGGGGCCCACCAATTATCCACAAGCGAATGGTCTGGTTGAATCCATCAACAAAGTTTTAGTTATCATGATCCGACGAATCATTGGGATTCATCGGTCGAATTGGCACAACATGCTATTTTCAGCGCTTTGGGCATACCGAACTTCAGTAAAAACATCAACAGGGTTCACTCCCTTCCAACTAGTTTATGGTTTGGAAGCCGTGTTACCCATTGAGTGCGAAATCCCATCACTACAAATGGCCATCGAGTTACTTCCAGCTACTTCCAAAGAGGAAAAGCGTTTGTTATACTTAGCTCAATTAGATGAGAATCGTCGTGATGCTGCATTGGCGATCGAGACTCACGCAAAACGTATGAAAGCTCAATATGATCGGAATGTGACCCCTCGAAATTTTTCGGAAGGAGACCTAGTGTTATTGTATGATCAAGCTAATGATAAATTAGGCGCTGTAAAATTCGTTCCTATGTGGCATGGGCCCTATATTATCAAGCGAAAGCTAGCAAAAGGGGCCTATGAGTTGGTAGACTTTGACGGGGACTCTTTAGGTAAACCTAGAAATGGTCTTTACTTGAAGAGGTATTATGCTTAAAAGAATGGGTATGGAGATTTTTAGTTAGGTTAGTTTTTCTTTCTAGCAAGTGTGTTTTAGTTTAAAAAGTGTGCTTAGCTTAGAGAGTGTTTTTCGTCATTATTCTTGCTCATCTTGGTTTTACTCTTGATATTGCAGATGTTGATGCCTCTCCAAACATACATTAGATTTTCTGATGGTGCTTGTCGTAGTACACGGAACATTTCTTCCGCAGCTTGGGTTATCTATTCACCCTCTGACGAGTTAGTTTCTATGCATGGGGTAAGCCTCGGTCAAACAACAAACAACATTGCAGAGTATAGTGCAGTGATTGAGTTATTATCTGAATCTATTTCATTTGGGATTCGGAGTTTGATAGTGAGGTTAGATTCTGAACTCGTTGTATTACAGCTTAATAGAGTGTATGCCATTAGAAATCTAGTGTTATTAAGATTATTTTTAAGAGTGCGTCTCTTGGAACGTGAGTTTGATTACATTGAATATCAGCATATTCCAAGGTCTTTAAATACATTAGCAGATGTAATTGCTTCTCGAATGTTAAATAGACATTTGCAATAATCATACATGTAAATTTAAAACCATTCCATAACATGATTTACAAGATAAGCTGGTAAGAGTGATATATATATATATAGAAGCGTGTGTCAAAAAATACATCGTCTTCGATCATAGGTTGAAAAACACCTTATGATCGGCAAAAATGATAAGTACAAAAAACAAAAATGTCAAATGTGCCCACGAAAGGCGATCATCCTATCACTGGTGATGATCTCTATAAGAAACCACTGCCCAGGCCACCTTGCAAAGGAACCTCCTAAAAGGTCCCGGGACTCCAATCACATAGCGCTGAAGTCGACGAGGAATGTCATCTATAGTGGTCTCAGGAATATCCCCTGTCAAGCGCTCAAGATGGCTCTCCAACTCGGCCAAAACCTCTGCTGATTCGTCCTGTGGGGCTGGCAAGGGTGCAACTGGTTGTTTTCCCTCGAAAGGCCGGAGAGTGGCTGGTCGTTGTGGACCCACATCTGCATTTTAAATTCTATCAGTTTTGAGACGATGCAAAAAATTAAAAAAAAACTTTTTAAATAGAAAAGTTGAAAAGGATTTTACCTGACTCGTCCCACTGCTCTCCTGGTGGAAGAGCCATGTCTGGGTCACCAGGGAAATCTATCCCAGCGTAAGGGAAGTCCTGAATGGCAAAAACCTGGTTTTCCAACCATTGGAAATACTCAGGTTTGAACCAAGAAACCTCTGTCCTCTCGTCCGGGTGACGGGCCATGACTGCAACCCATCGCATTAGTCTGGGCTCTCGAGGAAGCCCAGCTCCAACAGTAAGATGTTGTGGGATCAGCATAGGAACCCTATCCAGGCCAAAACTCACAACCAAAGCCCCATAACCAAAGGTCTTTAGTCATCCGCTCTTGGTCCTGGTCAGTTGGCCTTTCACATTGTCCAGCACAGCATTGCACCAGTTGAAGATGGTGCCTTGAAAGAAATCAACTGCCATACGCATCTGGGATCCGGTGGCAACATGTAATGCGGAAGCTCCGCAAAGTCTGGTGACAGTAAACGCAATCACCATGAGCTCAGGACGGGAGATGGTTTTTATGTATATCCCTTTGTCTTTAGCCTGGCTGTTGCAGTACTCTAGCCGGAGGCTATCGACAGACTGGCCACCTGGCCTAGTCCCGTATAGAGTCAAGTCCTCGCCTCTCTTAGGCAAACCAGTCAAGAAATAAATGTCCTCCAGCTCAATTTCGAGCCGGTGCTCGCCAATGAAGAAACACTGGTCCTGAATGCTCCACATGTCAACCAGCCACTGTAAGAAATCTACCTGAGCCCTCATGCCAGGAATGGTCCAGAACTTGTACAGTCCGCATACCCTCAAAGCATCAAGTGAAGGCTGATGATTCCATGCGGTGGTATCCACATCCTCATGCTCCCGTTCGCGCCAATCTAGCATGATATATTCTCTGCATCAAGAATAAAGATTGATTAGATTACTAGAAAAACTTTTGGTTGGTCCATTTTTGAGAAATTTTGGGTCCAAAAACCTTGCGGCGGGGTACGCACCCTCCACGTTAGACACAGTGCGTGGGTATGCACTTTGTCTACTCGGAAGGTGCGGACCCCGAGCTTTTTCCCAATGGAGAAAAAGTCGGGGTCCGCGGGGCCGCAATGGTAAACCTGCGAACCCCCGCGCACGGGTTTTGCGCCTAAAAACCCTCCCAAAAAACAAAATGAGGGGCTAAATCAAAAAAAATAAACGGTAAAAAATGAAGAGTAAGATGATGTGGATTACCTGGAGAAGACGGCGCTCGATTCCGACGGTTGGATTTTCCACAATCTTCACGGGAAGTTTTCTAAGCAAAAGCACTATTTTCTCACCCAAACTCGAACGGTAAAAATGAATTGTCAAAACCCCTTTTTATAAGTTTTTTGAGTAAATGAATTCCAAATTTATTTATGTTTCACTTTGAAAAGGTATTTTACGACATTTTTATCCATTTCAAACAGGTATGAGTAATGTTTGTGTCTTTGTGCAGAATACAGGATTGTTCAGGCGAAATCTATTATTTTCAACAAAAAAACAAGTAGATTCATCTTTAAGCCCTTTTCTAACTCCTAAAACATGAAAAGATTGCCGAGCGTTTCTTTTACACTCGTTAAAACGGAATTAAAAGAAAGTCTACTTACAGCTCTTTTCCGACCGTAAAAAACATGAAAAGATTGCCGGATTTTTGTCGTTTCAAATTCGATATTGGTTATAAAACGACGTGTCGTTGATCGCTTTTTTAGTTTTTCGGGTCAGTGACACTAATAACGAAAAGTACTCCTTGGTCGTAAAAGATCAAGCGGTTCTCTCAAGTATTATTTTATACTTTTTCGGGCTTGGGAGACACAAATTTACGAAAAAGGTCAACCCTGGAGTCTTCTTAAGTTTTTTCAGACTCTCTAAAATTGAAAAACACCGAGTTTCTCCTATAGTGAACTCGTTAAAATTTCACAGTAAAGGACCTATTCAATTACAAACAGGAACGAACCACTCCTTCTTAGGGTTCGAATCTAAACTAAGTTGGACTCATCCGAAGGATGAGCTTATAATCAAGCAAATGTTATCCTCCTCAAGATTATAAAAAATAAAGAGGTACTTGCCAGAAATGGTGGGGGAAAAGAGAGGAAAATGAGTCTGTTTGTCATACTTTGTAACCACTCTTGAACACGACACTTTTATTCACCTGGGTTGGGAAATCCTTTGCCTAACAGTTGATCAAACCACATTGAAAGTCTTTAGCCGGTTTCTGGGTATTAACTTTGGGTCAATTGTCACCAAGCCATCTGTTGTGTCGTTATGTGTTCAAGAGGTCACTGCCAATAAGCCATTCATCCGCAAAATATCTGTCATCCATCTTGACCATCCCTGAGTCAGTCCTTGCAACTAAATTTCTTCAACTTGATCTATGATTTCGTGTTGTGGGCTTGCCTACGACGGATCGCTTTCTATCGACATCAGCACATTATCTAGAAAGATGATCTAGGAATCATCAGTACCTTGAAATCTGCATGCCTCAATGGCAGGTTTCTCGCCTTTGACGACAGTTTACATCATTGACTTTCGATCGAAGGATTCTGTGACATGTTCGACATCAACACATCTACTCACATCTCATGGATTGTACTGGGTATTTTGAGAGCCATTGACATCACTGGTGGTTTCTCTCACACTTGTTAACAGTTTACATCATTGACTGGTAATCAAGTAGTTTCTACCATGTTCGACATCAACACATTTATTCGCATGGATAGAGTCATACTATTTCGGGATATAGAAATGAAGACCCTGGATCTAGTTTCCACCATCCAGGCTGCGAGGAATTTTGTATTCATTATGTTGTGGACTATTCATAAACAGATGGTTGCGTCCATACTGTGTTCACACGAGTCTATACTTATGATGTTTTGCAAGATCATTCCTGTATCAGACAGTAGATAGGTTTCCTAGTTAGTTTTGATTTGAGTATGGGAATGCCTACCTCAGCGATGATATGATCTCATATATATATCTTGCATTGAATGTTTTTACAGGTTCCGACCGGGCTCTCCACAAGATAATCATCGAAATGATAAAGTACTTCACTCTTCCAATATGATAAATGAAATCCTCATCTACTACAAACTTCGCACTTTAGGGGGCAATCTGTTACACAAAACTATCGTCACCATGATTATTTGCAGTCAGTATGGGTCTATCATCACTTGTACTATCCTCCTAAGCAAGTCTAAGACCTTAGCTCTTCAAATCAAGCTTTGGAAGTGGGAGAAAGACATTAAATATCAATGTAACTCTGGTTCCGCACTTTCTCCCATGGTCACCTGCGGTCCCGCACCTTCTGTGTACAAAAGCTGCGTACCTACCCGCTCTGTTCCTAACGGTGCAGGTGCGGACCCCTGTGAAAGTCAAAAGGCGCAATTTTTATCTTAAAAAAATCACTTTGGGTTAATTCTAGAGTTTTCTAGAAGGAATTTTGACGTGGATTGTTCGCTCTGAGGTGGTTCATGCATCCCAAAAGAGAAGGAGCTAATCCCTTGACTAAAGGAGCTATCCCTTTGAAGAAGGGCTTTATCCCTTTGAAGGAGGACCTAGTAACTTCCCTCCATTGCACTATAAATACAGGCATTGGGGTGAGGACTAGGGAGGCTAGAAGCTGAACATTTTGAGGGTAAATGCTGGTGAAATTGAGACTCTTTGGTTGAGCTTGAGAGGAGAGATCACATACCACTTGGTTCCATTGGAGAGTGAGTGAAACTTGTCAAAGTAGAGGAGACATCTTGTTGGACCCTGGGAGGAGCTTGTACAGCGTCAAGGCAAAGGTTGTAAGGTTCTTCTCCTTTTGAGTTAATACAATCAAACTCATTTTTCTCAACAAGTATCTTATGTTATTTGTTTCATGGACTCCTTGACTTTCATGTTAAATATGTTTTATGCAATTGGTTTTTCAGGTGCTATTTAATGTGTTTGCCTTGTTTGTGTTTGCAGATTCGCGAAAAGGAGCTCATTTGGATCAAAGGAGCGAGGGCATCCACAAGCTTGTGTTGGACCAAAGGTAGGCCCTAAAAACCTTTGTTTGCTATTGTCATTTAAAGCATATTTAGAGAAAGGTAGTGTCTGGTTGGTCTGCTTGTCGTTAGGTCTTCTGTAGAATCTAGGAAGGTCTATCTTGTCCGCAAGAACGACTCATTCCGCACGACAACACTAATCAAAAGCATAGAGCTGACTCACACCATTGCAATACATCTATAAATGGATCCCTCATCTGAGAGCTCTAGAGGCTGGAATTTTGTAATTTGTAAGGAAGTGTTGTTGGTTTATCTGTGAGAAGAGACATTGTATTGTTGGTTGATTGTTAAACTGGAAACTAGGGCCAAACTCCATGTGGGTCGGCTTATTTATGGAAGCTGATATTTTTATTGGATCCCTCTCGTTGAGAGGTGTAGGATTGATCCAAAGATCATCCGATTTCGATAAGTATTTATGGAGATATGAATTTATTTTGTTTATATAATTATTATCAAGCCGACCAGCTCTTATGTAGGCTCTAGAAGCCCAAACGTCATGTATATTCATCATCTACACATTAGTATAAATATAAGAGGATTTGATGTCATTGAGACACAATTCTTCAATGATCTCCTTCTCTCCACGTCTCGAGTTTTTGGAGAAGGAGTGAGACACCAAGAGAAACACGCATTGGCCCTAAGATGATGCCCTACCAATGCAGTCATGAAAACCTATCACGCAGATCATGGAGACACATAAAACGCAGCTAATTGAGGAAGTCTCAACACTGTCCAGACAAGAAGGTTCTATACACAGAGTTCAAGCCCTAAAGTTATTGATCTATTCGCAGTTATGAAGCCACAGCAAGGTAAGGATCAAAGCGTGTTAAACGTAGTCATGGTTTGGGCATTATATATATACGGTGGGCATTATATATATACACGCTGGGCACTCAGAAATATATACGCAGTCAACGCTGGAGACTTACGTGTTAAACGCAGTCATGGTTTTACGGTGGGCATTATATATATACACGCTGGGCACTCAGAAATATATACGCAGTCAACGTTGGAGACTTACGTGTCATACGCAGTCATGGTGAACGCAGGTGATACGAAGTCATGGTGAACGCAGGTCATATGCAGTCATGGTGAACGCAGGTGATACGCTGTCAATGATAAACGTTGTCAACGTGTGGATGTTAACGCTGGGTTCACGCAGTCTCATATAAATGCAGCCGCAGTAAATAAAAGAGCTGCAGTGATAACATAAGGAAGACCTGTTCACGCAGCAAAGGAAGATCTGTTCACGCAGGCAAAGGAGACCTGTTCATGCGGACAGACCAGATCTCATATGTCATGATAAAGCCCACGCATCTCTGTAGCCTCAGCATAAATAAGGACACAACAAAGATCTCAGATAAAGGTATATTCTCGCCGCTCGGCATAATCTCAGTTAATATAGCAGAGAGATAAGGTAGCATGAAGTCTGGACAATCTCGGTATAACAAGGATTAGTCTTGACATTAAATGGCACTCCTGTAGCAGACTCTGAATAGTCATTGGACAACAATGATAGGTTTACTCTATCAGCTCGATGAAGATAATGTTATACGTTGTCTCTTGCATACATATATATTACAGTCTTGCCATGACCTGATAATGAAAAAAGGGTTTGATGAAGAGATCCTCTGACACATAGAAGGAGACTATATCATCACAACATGAGGCAGTCTCAGAAGAGTGATTATGATCATAGTCTTGATCATGACTGTAATGATCATACATAGATGTGATCTCATAGTTTCAGAGGAACTCAGTGCAGCAAGTGATCCTAGTGATACTACGGTAAAGGCCTTTATGGTGTAGCAGGAATATGTTGCAACCGTGATGAAGATTATGGTATTAAAGTAGCGATTAAGATGCAACATAATGGGCAGCATGATGATCAAGGTCCAGCACTGTGATGGTACAGCATGGTGCTGCACAGTAAGCGGGAGTTAATGGACGAAATATAACTCTATGATAGGTGAAGGAGTCACCTTAGAGAATCAGTTGAAGCAATGTGTCTTCAACTGATCTCATCATAATAGGAAATGATCTATGCTCAGATCCGGATAAGTCAAAGTGTTGACTTCTATTGTAAATGTATTATCTCTCTCTCTCTCTCTTTCTCTGCTGAACTTTGAAGATAAAAGAAGATTTGATCAAAGGGTTTCCCCACACATTGTGGGGTTTGTCTGTGGCTTGCGCCACATCTTGTGTCCTCTTGTCTTGACTTGTCTTCTACGATTTTATATTTATGTTCTATCTGCAGTTTATTGTAATGTTGATGTGATTGCTAACTGTGAAAATTTAAATAAATTGCTCTATAGTAGAACATACCTAAACTTAACATGGTATCAGAGCTGAGGTGAAGACAATGCCAAATCAAGAGTGAAAGAGAAATCACCAAAGACAGTTGGGACAAGACAAAAAGATCAATGGGTTCTTCACAATTCACTTAGGGCGAAGTCGAAGCAAAGCATATTATCAGAATGGCACAACAGAACCTCTAAAGATCACTTCATTGGGAAGTTTGGATCTAAGGGTGGAAGGAAAGGTAGATTTCTTGGTTATGAGTTCGGCCCTTATGCGAATAGCAGAGATGTTGGTCATCCAGGAAATGGTCGACTCTTCCATGAAAGCAAGGAACCCCAAAATCTCTTTTATGTACCTGATCGAACCTGGTGTCTATCTCGGAAATGGAAGTCAAAGGTTACAGGGTGGCACTTATCAATGGAAAGGTACGTGTTTGAAAATAGATCTTTGAAAGATGTTTCTGAGTTCAGGGTTGTATCAAGTTGCCAGAAGTCCACTGGGGACCATGTCCATTGACTCAACTCCGGAGGTATGTGAGTCAGATGGTGACTAGGATGCCTGAATTCAAAAAGAAGCATGAAGGTACATGTCTGAAATGTACCGAAGGAAAATATTATAAGGGGACCATTCCCCTCTTACAGTAGGTCCACAGGTTTGGAACAACCCAAGGAGTTTGAGACTCATGATCAGGAATCTCATGTATACAGGTGGAAGAAAGCCCTTTATGGCTTGAAGCAAAACACCTCGGGCATAGTATGAGAGGATTGATAGCTGTCTAATGCAGCTGAGATTCACTAGGAGTGAACCGATCCAAACCATTACTCAAAGGTTGTGGATGATAAACCTCTCGTACCGGCACCTATGTTTGACAGGTGCAGACCCTCTCATTTATAGGAGACAGAGGGAGTTGGATTCTGAATGTGGAGCCTGTGACGACCTCGAGGATCTTAACAAGAAGTTATATGGTAGTGATGTCGGACCTGATTTGGGAAATGCCTCTGAGTTTCATAAACTCATTTGCTTTGATGTTCTTGGAGAACCTCCGTCCAGACATATTTGTTATAGTTAGCATGGTGAGCTCATTTTTGGTTGAGCCTCACTAGATTGGTGCCAAGAATCTTCTAAGATATCTTCAGGGCACAATCTCTCATGAATTGAGATACACTGTCGGAAATATGAAACCACATGATTATTCGAATGATGAGTGGGCAGGCAGTATGGAGGATCTCTAGAGCACTTCTCAGTGCTGTTTCGTTTTGCAATTTGCCTCGATATCCTAGATGAGCAAGAAGCAGAAGTCGGTGACTCTGAGCACCACCAAGGAAGAGTACATTGCTGATAGTATGGCCTTCTATGAGGCAGTTTGGTTGCTGAAGCTCTTCAGTGAGCTATTTGTACACATGATGAATACCACTATGAATCTCTGTGACAACTAGAGATGGGATTCGATTATTGAGGAATCACGTATTTGACAATTGCTCTAGCAAATAGACATCAATTAATGCCTTATCTGGGATATGGTAAGTCGATGATCAAGGAGGCTCCATCAAACTGAGATGATGTACAGGGCAGAGCCCCGAGGAAAGATCAAATTTGTGATTTTCCCGAACGACTTGGAGTCATCGAGAGACCTTTGTAAAAGGGTCATGCATGTTGCATACATTGAGCTCTGGGAGCTCTAGGGGGCTTGCAGTTCTACTGGAGCAACATACGACCACAGGGTGACTCACCCTCCCCTGGTGGTCCGCGCTGGAACAAGATGATTCGCTCTCTTGTGGGACAAGATGATTCGCTCTCTTGTGTAGCAGGATGATTAGTTCTCCTGTGAGGCCTGGATTGATGTGTTCTCCATGGCGATTGTAGCAGGATTGATGTGTTCTCCTGTGAGGCCTGGATTGATGTGTTCTCCATGGCGATTGTAGCAGGATTGATGTGTTCTCCTGTGAGGCCTGGATTGATGTGTTCTCCATGGTGATTGTCGCAGGATTGATGTGTTCTCCTGTGAGGACAGGATTGATTAAGTTCTCCTGTCAAGGCATCCTACCCATGCAGTCTAGGACTCATGGGAAGTACCTCTCATCTGATCAATGAGCAGAGAAATTAAGTTAGGGACCATAGTAGTACCGATGGACGCATCGTTGTATCTACCATACTCCCTACGCTAGGATGTCCTCCATTGATCTGGGATCAATGATACTGGTCTGGGACCAGTGGTAGGAGTTATACATGCTATGACGTTGACTTCGGGTCGGCTGAGACTGGTCTGGGACCAGTGGTACATACTTCGAGACTAACTTCGTGTCAGTGTAGTACTGTTATGGGACCAGTGAGAGTGGTACATACTATGACGCTAACTTTGGTTTGGTTGAGACTGGTTTGGGACCAGTGGTACACTCTCTGAGACTGCGATACTGGTATGGGACCAGTGGTAGGAGTGGTACTTACTACGAAGCTGACTTCGGGTCAGTTGAGACTGGTCTGGGACTAGTGGTATGCACTCTGAGACTGACTTCAGGTCAGTGGAGAATGATATGACTCATTCTCAATCAATTCTTCTTCTTCATAGTTCAGCGGAGATGAGCAGAGCAGAGCAGAGCCAGCAGAGCAAAGCTAGCAGAGCTGAGCTGAGCAGAGCAGAGCCAGTAGAGCTGAGCAGAGCAGAGCCAGCAGATCCAGCAGCGCTGAGCAGAGCAAAGCTAGCAGAGCCAGTAGCGCTGAGCAAAGCAGAGCCGAGCCAGCAGAGCTGAGCAGAGCAGAGCTAGCAGAGCCAGCAGCGCTGAGCAGAGCAGAGCCGAGCCAGTAGAGCTGAGCAGAGCAGAGCAAAGCCAGCAGAGCTAAGTAGAGCCAGCAGAGCTAGGCAGAGTAGTGCAAGGCACTAATGGCAGAGATAGTACAGTCAGACTTATGGATCAACGAATGGAGTTCCCCCTAGTTGAGAGGGAGTGTTAAATTGGCAACTAGGGCCAAACTCCATGTGGGTCGGCTTATTTATGGCAACTGATATTTTTATTGGATCCCTCTCGTCGAGAGGTGTAGGATTGATCCAAAGATCATCCAATTCCGATAAGTATTTATGGAGATATGAATTTATTTTGTTTATATAATTATTAACAAGTCGACCAGCTCTTATGTAGGCTCTAGAAGCCCAAACGTCATGTCTATTCATCATCTACACATTAGTATAAATATAAGAGGATTTGATGTCATTGAGACACAATTCTTGAGTGATCTCCTCCTCTCCACGTCTCGGGTTTTTGGAGAAGGAGTGAGACACCAAGAGAAACACGCATTGGCCCTAAGATGATGCCCTACCAATGCAGTCATGAAAACCTATCACGCAGATCATGGAGACACATAAAACGCATCTAATTGAGGAAGTCGCAACACTGTCCAGACAAGAAGGTTCTATACACAAAGTTCAAGCCCTAAAGTTATTGATCTATTCGCAGTTATGAAGCCACAGCAAGGTAAGGATCAAAGCGTGTTAAACGCAGTCATGGTTTGGGCATTATATATATACGGTGGGCATTATATATATACACGCTGGGCACTCAGAAATATATACGCAGTCAACGCTAGAGACTTACGTGTTAAACGCAGTCATGGTTTTACGGTGGGCATTATATATATAAACACTGGGCACTCAGAAATATATACGCAGTCAACGTTGGAGACTTACGTGTCATACGCAGTCATGGTGAACGCAGGTGATACGCAGTCATGGTGAACGTAGGTCATACGCAGTCATGGTGAACGCAGGTGATACGCTGTCAATGATAAACGTTGTCAACGTGTCAATGTTAACATTGGGTTCACGCAGTCTCATATAAATGCAGCCGCAGTAAATAAAAGAGCTGCAGTGATAACATAAGGAAGACCTGTTCATGCAGCTAAGGAGACATGTTCACAGGAGACATGTTCACGTAGCAAAGGAAGATCTGTTCATGCAGGCAAAGGAGACCTGTTCATGCGGACAGAACAGATCTCATATGTCATGATAAAGCCCACACATCTCTGTAGCCTTAGCATAAATAAGGACACAACAAAGATCTCAGATAAAGGTATATTCTCGCCGCTTGGCATAATCTCAGTTAATATAGTAGAGAGATAAGGTAGCATGAAGTCTGGACAATCTCGGTATAACAAGGATTAGTCTTGACATTAAATGGCACTCCTGTAGCAGACTCTGAATAGTCATTGGACAACAATGATAGATTTACTCTATCAGCTCGATGAAGATAATGTTATACGCTGTCTCTTCCATACATATATATTACAGTCTTGCCATGACCTGATAATGAAACAAGGGTTTGATGAAGAGATCCTCTGACACATAGAAGGAGACTATATCATCACAGCATGAGGCAGTCTCAGAAGAGTGATTATGATCATAGTCTTGATCATGACTGTAATGATCATACATAGATGTGATCTCATAGTCTCAGAGGAACTCAGTGCAGCAAGTGATCCTAGTGATACTACGGTAAAGGCCTCTATGGTGTAGTAGGAATATGTTGCAACCGTGATGAAGATTATGGTATTAAAGTAGCGATTAAGATGCAACATAATGGGCAGCATGATGATCAAGGTCCAGCACTGTGATGGTACAGCATGGTGCTGCACGGTAAGCGGCAGTTAATGGACGAAATATAACTCTATGATAGGTGAAGGAGTCACCTTAGAGAATCAGTTGAAGCAATATGTCTTCAACTGATCTCATCATAATAGGAAATGATCTATGCTCAGATCCGGATAAGTCAAAGTGTTGACTTCTGTTGTAAATGTATTATCTCTCTCTCTCTCTCTCTCTCTTTCTCTGCTGAACTTTGAAGATAAAAGAAGATTTGATCAAAGGGTTTCCCCACACATTGTTGGGTTTGTCCCTGGCTTACGCCACATCTTGTGTCCTCTTGTCTTGACTTGTCTTCTGCGATTTTATATTTATGTTCTATCTGCAGTTTATTGTAAGGTTGATGTGATTGCTAATTGTAAAAATTTAAATAAATTGCTCTAGCATAGAACATACCTAAACTTAACAGTGATCTTGCTTTTCACGAGGTGAAGAGGGCTTCTATGCTGGGAGGATGATGCTAGATCAGACAGTTGGATTATAATCCTCTCTTTTACTATTAATAAAGTTCTTTGAGTTTTCCTCCATATAATCGTGTATTTGTGAATCTTATTATTTATAAATGGAATTGTATGGTCAATGTGTTTCTGATTCTGCATTGTTTACGATGTTTTAGATAGATATGCTTTGATGGTTTTCTGTTACTTTGACTCTACAGGTACTCTTTGAAGTAGGAAAAGTAGGAGAAGAGTGGCAAAATTCTATCAAGGGAGAGAGAAATCAAGTAGGGATCCAAGCGGTAGATCCAGGTTGGTCCTCTCTTCTTCCCTCTTATCTATTACACTTAAAGGAAATCTCAAATTGCTTTGATTGTTTGTTTCTTAGATAGCTACCCATCTTAGTGTGGCTAGCAGTTCGAATCGACACTAGTTTTCCCGGAAACACAAATTCAGATGATTCAAGGGGGCATTGCTTATCCTGGGGGAAATTCTATCCCCCAACATCATATCCCCATGGAAATCCACACTATAATGCCATACCCCAAGGCAACTACTATACCACATAGCCTATGTATAATATTGGGACTCAAATGATGGGAGGACTGCAAGGTTCCTCAAGTCATATGTCATTGTCTTGGTCCAAGTCAGGGGCACCACACACTTTGCCTTTCTTGGCAACGTTGGATATCCCAAACTTATACAAAATTACAAATTGACACAATCTATCATAACTTACTTTGGCCGCTGATCCCGCATAAAATACCAACATACATCCCCAAGTTCGAAGGGAAAGAAGGGGATGATCTGGGCACTCATATCACCACCTATCATCTATGGTGTGTTTTCAACTCCATGGTGGATGATAGTGTTTGGTTACGTCTTTGCCCTCGCACCCTCACTGGAAATGCAGCTAAATGGTACATTGAGTTACCACGCGTGTCAGTAAATACCTTCGACGCTCTAGCGATGGAATTCTCAAAGCACTTCCAGCTACCCATCTGCTATGAGACTGGGACAGAGCTCCTAACTTCACAATGTTAGGATACCACCACCCACATCTCTGATCATATACATAAATGGAGATGTAGGTGGAGGTTATTCAAAGCTCCCCTCCTAGACTATCTCTTAGCACACTGGTTCTGCAAGTCCCTACTCCTGCAAATCACTAAAGATGTCGCTTTAGGTGGTGCGGTCACAGAAGACCAATCCATACATTGTGCCCAACACTTAGATCTGATATATTCACAGTCTGGCACTCTTTATGACGTAATCCCCAATGCCCCTTGTAACTCCAATGTTTCTGCTACTCAGCACCCTAGAGCGCACGCCGATGGGATTATCGGCGCAACCTCTGGGGCTGCTGTAAAACAACTCAGCGGTCACATTGCCCAGATGTCAGTGGACCCCTCTACCAAATCGACTGCTCTTCCTACCACCGTGATAAACTCTATGCAGTCTATGCAAAAACCCGGTGGTAAGAACAAGAAGAATAAGAAAAAGACTGCTCCTTCTGAGGAGCAGTCAATAAAGTAGCAAAACCCAAAGTAGAAGGCCACTGCACCTCCTAATGATGGAAAGGATAAACCCCCCTAATTCCCTTGCAAAATCTGTGTGCAAGACCACATGACATATCTATGTCCTCATCTTCAGGAATGCAAAGATTTCATTGCTCAAAATGATACTGGTAGGACCCCCTCTTTCCTTAATAATCCTTTCCCCACTCAGCAGCAGCAACACCTCATTGCAAACCAACCCCCACCCACGCAAGGAGGCAATGGTGGTTCGCAACATCCTTCAGCTAGTGAAGGACCCTCTACTGTTTACACTTTTGAAACCATAGATCTACAAACAAGAGCCAAATCCTATGGAGCTCATGTCGGTCATGCACAGGAACTTTCCTCAAGTCAAAACCCAACGTTGCCTAACGATTTGCATATCGAAAGGCCGGTTGCTGACCTTGTGATTCGCCCCCCTAAAGGGGCACTTCGACACACAACGCATAATACATCTGCACGTGCTACCGAAAACTACAACATTGTAGAAGACTTGGCACAAGCACCGTCGGCTATGTCGGTGCTCGAAGTATTACATATATGTCCAGCACAAAGGAAATCTCTGCTTTCGGCTATATGTGGTATCGACCCATAGGATTCCATGCTTGCAATTTTCAACATTGAAAAGTGTGAACCTCCCTTTTCTCACCAGCTTTCATTTCAAGTGCAAATCTTTTCGAAAGGTAACGGTATAAATAGAACTGTCATCGACGAGGGTGCTTCTACCTCCATCATGTCAGCTTCATATTGGCTTGATTTGGGTTCCCCAACCCTAACCTTTCCATTGAATTCCCTTAAAGCTTTCAATGGCCACACTTTCATCCTGAAAGGTTGCCTAGCTAGCTACCCCATCACTTTGAGTGGGAAAACGATAATGGTGGATATTGAAGTCATGGATCATAAACTTGACTATAATATTCTTTGGGGCCGTAATTGGACTTATGCCATGAATGCCATTGTATCTTTAGTCTTTCGCATCATCCTATTTCCCTTGGATGGAAAGATAGTCATAGTGGACCAGCTGTCCTTTTGCACCCCAGATTACTCCTCGTTACCTAACAGCTCTGTACCTTAGTGGGTGGTGTACTTGGTTCTTATGTCAGTATCAGTACTGGACTTCTAAAGCCTTCTTCCCTAATTGGTTTTTTTCCCTCTTCAGCCACCCCAGGTTTCACAGGTGGTCAACATGCTTTCATATATTCCTCATGAACAAACTGATCCATGGATCCTACCGGCTCCTTCAGACATTGACATTTACGTAGAAAAAATTCCGCTGTCACCAGCTGAATTGGCCTACCAAGCCATTCAATCTACATTAGAATCTCGGATCACTTTGGTTATGGCCAACAGTACCATCCCCCATTCCATAATCGCTACTTCTTTTGATCCACTCAATCAAGTCCTACCTACGGATGAAGCTATTAGAGAAATCATGAGTTTAGAAGAGTGACCTTGGGAGGACTCACCCCATCGTGTTTCGATATCTGATTCAGACATGATTCCTCTTCAAATCCTGTCACCTAACATACCAAAAATCGTTTCCTCACCATATACGACTATCCAAACTTTGGAGGCGGAAGGAAACATGGGAAATATTTAAAAAACATTGCCCATTGATATTTTAGTCAAGATGGGCATCGTGGAAAATATACAGATTGGAGCCAAATGAAATCTTGAGGAAATTGTGAGCTTCCCCTACCCTCTCAAGGACTTTCGTAATGTTCTCCCTTGGTCTTATGAGGAAATGCATGGCATAGACCCTTCTATTGTCAAGCATGAGATCAAGGAAGATTGAGCACTCTTTTTATGGTATTTTTCTTGCTCGTTAATCTGAAAAATCCTCGAGTCTCCTTCTTCAGGCTCGCTAAACTACCACGAAGATGAGCGAGCATTCTTTTTATGGTATTTTTCTTGCTCGTTAATCCGAAAAACCTCGAGTCTCCTTCTTTGGGCTAATTAAACTACTACGAAGAAGATATGAGCATGTTCTTTTATGGGATGTTTTCTCGCTCTTAAACTGAAAAATCTGAAAGTTTTTCATTGTTGGGCTCATTAAACACATACAACGATAGTCCGAGCAACTCTTTTTCGCTCCTTTTCTAGCTCATTAAACTGAAAAAGATGATTAGAGAATTCTTTTTAGGTGCTTTTTTCTCACTCATAAAATTGAAAAAAACCCGAGTTTTTTCTTTAGGCTCATTAAATATTTATAAATATGACCTGAGCATTCTTTTAGGTATTTTTGTCACTCGTTAAACTGAAAAATCCTGAGTTTTTGTCACCAGGCTTGTTAAAAAATCTACGGTAGCAAAAGAGCACTTGCTTTTTTTGTGGACCCTTTCTCGCTCTTAAATCGAAAAATCCTCGAGTTTTTCCCCTCCTTTGGGCTCGTTAAGTCTACAAAGAAGGAATGAGCAGTTCTTTTACCTATTTTTCCTTTCTCAATAAATTGAAAAAGATACCTTGAGTTTTCTTCATTTGACTTGTTAAAATTTGATGAAGGTATTGAGTTTGTCATCGCGTGACTCATTAAAAATTCACGATGAAAATTGAGTTTAGTCTGTCTCCTCGTACTTGTAACAAAATGAGGTCAACATTTATTGAACATAGGTTTCTCTTTATTCGGATTCAATAGCTTAACTCACGGAAAGGTAACTGATCCGGGTATACTATTAACCTTTTGTCGCACCCGATTAAGAACTATGACAAAGGGACCACCATGGAGTCATTCTTTATGATCTTTTTAGACTCTCTAACTATGAAAATACCACCGAGTTGTCTCATATGGACTCATTAAATTAAACAGACAAGATATAGAGTTGCTCTTTTTATGATCCTTTTTAGATTCTCAAAACATGAAAATATTGACGAGTTTGCATTTTTGGACTCATTAAACTAATCATATAGGGCATAGAGTCATTCTTTTCGCGGTCCTTTTCAGACTCTTAAAATATGAAAAGATCGACAATTTTACCCATCTGGACTCACTAAACTAATCAGACGGGGAAAGTAGATAATACAACTGCATTCAATATTAGAAAGCATGGTTTGGCAGCAGTCATTCCCTTGAACATGGCACTCCCTCAAATAAACCCTCCTTGTGATGGCCTCTCAATATGAATCCTACCATCCTATGAGTTTAGCCTAAATACCCCAATGTTCTTACATCTCTGTATCCTAACACTCTTTGGTGTTCATGAGTCTAGTGCTGCATGGTTAAAACCGTTGTCGTGCCTTCTATTGTTCAAGGGTTAACCTTTTGTTTCCTCCATCAATCCATCAAGCATATCCTTTCATCATGCCCTCTATTGTTTAGACCCAATGCTCAAAGATTCCTCAAAAAACAAATCATTCTTGTCCTGTTTCGTGTCGATTGATGTAGAACACATTATTGCCTACCTTTCGACATGTATCTTCCTATTGACTTCAACACTCTATCTAGGAAGAGAACCCAGAAACACATTTAGTGCCTTGGTACTTGCAGACATTAGTGGCAGGTCACCTTGTGTTTGATGAGGGGTTTTCATTATTGGCTCATTGTTAAGCGATTCTACGGGTGTTCGACGATAAAAACATCTTTCACACTCGTTAGATTGTACTATGCATCTTGGAGACCATCACCATTATTGGCGGCCTTCCTCGTGTCTATTAACGCACTCCAATATTGACTGGTAATCAGGCGATTTCATGCATGTTCGACATCAACACATATATTCACATGTATTGATCTATGCTATTCATTGAAGCGGAAATCAAGACCTTGGGTAGAGGCTTGCATCAATCAGCCTTGCTTCCTCTCCCAAGCTGCGTATATTGTTTTTTGGAGACAACTCATCAGAATGATCCTATTATGACACTAGGTCCACATTGTGCTTATTGGCGGCCAACATCATGATATCCCTCTTATGAGAAAATGACTCTGACATAGCTACTGAGCATGGGAATGCCTGACTCAGGACATGATCTTAGTAGTTATATATATATGTGTTGTATCAGGTTTCCCATACCACTCGAAGCTCTGATCTTCTCTCTCTTTTTGTAAAAAAAGGAAAATTACAGTTAAGTAAAGTATTTCGGCCATCGTCGTAGCCTCTGATCTCACACTTTAGGGGGCATCTGTTATATAGCAAAATGACCCCCTCATCAGCTCAGAGGGGAAAGACATGATAGCTGAAGCAAAGACCAAGATCACATGCCTTGTTTCCACACTAACTAATCTGGATTTAAACAAGAACACAAAAAAGTATAGAGATAACCATAAACACAAAGATACAGTGGAAATAATACTTCATTTCATTAATGTAAAATACTGAGATATGCTTACAAACAGAAAATGGAAATAAACAGCTAGGGCGATGGTAGCTTATCTCTGAGAAGAGATGTGGTGGCTACATGCCTCTGAATTGTGTTATAATGAGGCTCAAAGGCTTATTTATTGTTGAGAAACAATGGAAAACCCTTAACATGCCAAAACCTAACCCTAGAAGATGAAATGCCAAACTGTGGGCCCTGTTTGGGTAAATTGGTACATCAGTTTCCCGGGGTCGTAACTTTGGCATACGATCTCTGTTTGACGCATACAATAGCTCATTAGAAAGATCTATTCAAGAACTACCACTTTGGGAGGGGAAACATGGGTCCATACATGGGTCCATACATGGACCCATGTTGCCCCAAGATTTCCCAAAAAACGTCATTTAGGGCCTCAAAACGACTCTGGAAGTTGAGGACCCGAAAAACTGCTAAAAATAGTAAATTGTGCTACAATTAAGGAAACTGAAAAGCTGAAAGAAAACATGGTGGGGGTCTAAGTGGACTTGGCAGGTGGCCACCAATCTCCACCTGGATCATTCCTCCCACCTTAGGAAGTAATGGTCCCCATTGCGTTGAGTTCCTCCATGAGATGAGGAAACTTCTACTGAACTTGGTCCCTGGTGAGCCACTTGCCCTGGTGAAGGAGTTGGCCTGCTTTGACAACTCGATACAATTGGATGTTCTGCTGGAGAGTGTGCTTGATCTATGTGTCCATGATAAGATCAGTTGTAGCTTGTTCCATGCAATCTGGATTTAACTCTGTGGGTGTGAGATGTTCTGCAGTGTCGGATGTGTCTAGCAATGGTGGAAAGTATGGCCGAAGGCGGTCCACATTGAACACTGGGTGCAGACCAAGGAATGGGGGAATGCTGAGCTCAAATGCATTATATCCCATAGCCTTGGTAATGGTGTAAGGACCATATTGGAGTGGTCTGAGTTTCCGATAGGCTCTGGTAAGGCATTCCTTTTGCAAATGCAACTAGACTTTGTCGCCCACTTGAAACATGTGTGGCACCTGATGTTGATCATGTCGCTGCTTGCGCTTGGAATTTTATTTCTCTAGAATGTCATGGACTTGATGGAAAATATGTTGGATGTGCTCAATGAAGCTGTTTGCCTTATTTGTTTCAGACTGGACATGAGCCGAACCTGCGTGAGTAGCTGCAAATGGCATGGCCACATCAATGGGACATAGTGGCTGGAATCCCAAGCCCACTTGAAAAGGTTGTGGCCAGTCGAGCTGTGGAGAGCCCGGTTGTAGCTGTGCTGAACATAGGGGAGGCTCTCATCCCATGTGCGTGGATGCTTTGAGTTGTACATGTGCAGAATGTGTACAATCATCTTGTTGACAACCTCTATCTGGCCATTAGTTTGAGGATGGAAGGCTGTGGACTTAGTGAGTTTGATGTCCAGCATCGACCACAGACTGGACCAAAATGTACTGAGGAACTTGCTATCCCGATCTGAGATGATAGACCGCGGGATCCCAAAGTGTACCCACACTTGTTCAAAGAAGAGTTTAGCAGTGGCTTCTACTGTGATATTCTTCTTACAGGCCGCCAAAATGGCCATCTTTGAGAACCTATCGACGACCACAAAAACACAGTCATTTCCATGCTTAGTGGAGGGAAGGCCTGACATGTAATCCATGGAGATGGATTCCCAAGGCCAACTAGGGGTAGGTAGCAGGGTATAGAGGCCTTGCTTCTTGACTGTCGGTTTGGCAATGGCGCAGGTAGTGCATGATCTGATGTACTTCCTGACATCCTGTCGAAGATTCGTCCAATAGAAATATTTCTGTAGTACTGCCACTATTTTCTTGACTCCGAAATGCCCAACAGCTCGACTGTAGTGTGCTTCCCAAATCATCTTGGCACACTCGCTTGAAGGAACACAAAGGTGACCCAGGTGGCATAACAGGGCATCTTGGAGGTGAAAATCTTGAACCTGCCGACCCTCTAAGAGTGTCTGGTATGTGTGGCTGAATTCTAGGTCACTTTTGTAGAGAAGTGGCCAATCAACAGTCTCGTGCCCACAAGAGTTGAGCATGGTGGTTAATGACATGATTGGTGGTCGACTGAGGCAATCTGCAACATTATTGGTACTTCCCTTCTTATACTTGATATTCAAATGGAATTGTTGTAGATATGTGGACCACTTCTAATGGCGATCATTCTGCAATTTCCCTTGGGTCTGTATGAACTAGAGGGGTTGGTGGTCTGTGTGGATGACCATTTCCTTCCCCAAAATGTAATGTTTCCATTGTCGGCAAGCCTGCACAATGGAATACATTTCGTTTTCATAAGTGGGATACTTCCGGACTGTGTCTGAAAGTGTCTCACTATGATATTCCACTGGATGCCCATGTTGAGTAAGTACTACCCCAATAGCCTAGTCAGAGGCATCTGTCTCGACCTCAAATGGTTGTTGCAAGTCTGGCAATGCAAGCACTGGTGTCGAGCAGAGGAAATATTTCAACTCTGTGAATGCCTTCTATTGAGATTCAGACTAAAAGTATTTTTCTTTCGCTCCTCCTTTGGTGACTTGACTCAAGGGCCAAGTGATATGAGAAAATCCCAACACGAACCTGCGGTAGAAGTTGGAAAGACCTAGAAAGCTGCAGAGCTCCGTTAGAGTGGTTGGAGAGGGCCAATCTCGAATGACTTGGATCTTGGATGGATCCACATGCACCCCCTATTCATCAATAATGTATCCCAGATACTGAACCTGGGTCATGCCAAAAGTGCATTTCTCCAAATTGGCACATAACTTGTGTTGCCGCAGTGTTTGGAGAACCTGTCGAATGTGGTGGAGGTGCTCTTTCCAACTATAGCTGAAGATCAGGATGTCATCCATATATACCACTACAAATGAGTTGGTGAATGGCCGCAAGATGTCATCCATCAGCCTCATGAAGGTTGCAAGAGCATTCATCAATCTGAAAGGCATAACCAACCATTTAAAAAGGCCCTCCTTGGCTTTGAAGGCAGTGTTCCACACATTGAAGGGTCTGATTGGTACTTGGTGATATCCTAACTTCAAATCGATCTTGCTGAAATATTTTGCCCCCTTCAGTTGGTCCAGGAGGTCATCAATCCATGGGATCGGGTACCTATTATGAACAGTGATCTTGTTCAACGCCTGATAGTCAATATAGAGTCTCCAAGTCCCATCCTTCTTCTGTACCAACACGATTGGGCTCCCACAGGGCGATGAACTCGGACGGATGTGACCTTTCTGTAGTAGCTCCTAAATCTGCCTCTTGATTTCATCGTTCTCCAAAATGGAGCTCCAATAGATTGGTCCATTGGGCAGCAGTGCACCTGGAGTCAGATCAATGGAGTGCTTGACCTGACAGTGTAGAGGAACCTCTGCGGGAGAGGTGAAGATGTCCTTGTACTCCTACACGACCTTGTCCATCTAGAGTTGTCGTGTGGAGGGGCCCTATCTGGAGGTCGTGACCACCATCTTCTTCTTTTCTTGAGGGCATATCATCAGGAAAACAAATTTCCTGGTTTTGGAAATTGAGGTTACTACATTTTTTTGCAATAACCAAAGAGATGGTGGTAGGCAGTGCTACCTCCGGTATCCTGTACAACTTATTTCCCAAAGTAATAATAACAGCACATGGCATTGATTCATACACAGCATGTTGCTTCCACAAGTATGGTTGGCCTAATAATACATCATAAAATTCAAGGGGAGTAATGTCACACAATACCTCATCCTTGAAGGGCTTGATGTTGTATGGAAGGCGACACTGCTGGCTCATGCAAAGATCCCATCCTTGGTGAAGCCACCCGATGGTGTATGGTTGTGGATGTGCTGTGGTCGGTAAGCCCAGCTACTTCTGACCTCTGCCGAAATGAGTTTCTTTTACTCCCGCTATCAACAATGAACTGCAACGAGGATCCCTTTACCCACATCTGGGAGTGGAAGAGATGCTCCTCCTCCTCTGGATCTTCGGTTTCCCCTTTCTAGATCTTCGTGGTGGCAATGGTGGCATTGGGCTCTGCATTGATAATCTGCTTCCCTTTTTCATTCCCCTTGTTAGGTTCTGACTCAGAGTTGTAACATGCATATGATTTTGAAACCTTTATCTCAGCCACCAGTGACTGCTTGGACCGACACTCGCTTGTGTTGTGAGTAGAGCTCTTATGGAACTCACACCATTTTCCCGTGTCCTTTTTCTGCTCCATGACACTGTTTTTTGCTTGCAGCTTTGGCGGGTTGTCTTGGGCCACCCCACCTTGGTTTTGTCCTTTGTTTTGTGATTTGGGGACACCTTTCCCTTGCTTTGGATTCGCAGATCCAAAGCTGTGCTTCTTTTGTTTAAACTTTTGCTCGACCTTGACGGCATATCGGTATGCCATGCCAGGCAAGGAGATGTTCAAGAATTCTATTTCTTCCTGGATGTACTTGTGCAGGCAGCTACGGTATTTGAGTATCAAATGTTACTTTGAATCCTTGATACCCAAATTTGTGCGAAGGGTATGGAAAATATTGGTAAATTCCGGCACGTCTTGGTCCCTTCCCTGCCACAACGTGGTCCACTTTATGTATTGATCCTCATAGCTTCCGACAGTGTAGTACTACTCCTTAATGGCATCCCGAAATGAATTACATGTGGGTGCGGTTGAAAACAGTGAGCTGGTATTTTCATCCTTCTGCTCACAATAGGTTTCCCACCAGTCCTTGACGTGGGGGGCTTCTTTGAGAAGAGCGAAAATAATCTTTCCCGACTGGAAAAATCATGAATAGAAAAATAACCCTCTAGCAGATTTAATCATTTATCGACAACAGTTGTGTCTATCTGACCCTTGAATATGGGTATTTCAAAATTAACTTGTACCTTAAATGATGTGGTGTTTCTAGAGTAACTGTGGGAAGCCGATGTGTCGCCCCTGGGTAGCCGCTGAAGGATCTGGGAAAAGTTGTCCATCATCGCGTTCCTTTGTCACTCGAGGGCTTCTTCGAGCAATATTTTGATAGGATCTCCTACCCCCCTCATCTTTCTTTTCATCCGCCATGGGAGGTCGTCGGGTTTTGCAAGGCTGGTCTTGCAAAGGTTCGACCAGTTCAAGCCCTAACTCCTTATATCTCGACCTTGTTGGGGACATGCAAAGAAAAACAAAGAAAAAGTAGACTACTTTGATACCACTTATCTGAATTTAAACCAGAATGCAACAAATTACAGAGATAACCATAAACACAAAGATACAGTGGAAATAATACTTCATTTCATTAATGTAAAATACTGAGATATGCTTACAAATAGAAAATGGAAATAAACAGCTAGGGCGATGGTAGCTTATCTTTGAGAACAGATGTGGTGGCTACATGCCTCTAAACTGTGTTACAATGAGGCTCGAAGGCCTATTTATTGTTGAGAAATAATGGAAAACCCTTAACATCCCAAAACCTAACCCTAGAAGATGAAACGCCAAATTGTGGGCCTTGTTTGGGTAAATTGGTACATCAATTTCCCGGGGTCATAACTTTGGCATACGATCTCCATTTGATGTGTACAATAGCTCATTAGGAAGATCTATCCGAGCACTACCACTTTGGGAAGGGCAACATCGGTCCATGGACCCATGTTTCTGCCAGATTTCCCAAAAACATCGTTTAGGGCCTCAAAACGGCTCTGGAAGTTCAGGACTCGAAAAACTGCTAAAAATGGTAAATTGTGCTACAATTAAGGAAACTAAAAAGCTAAAAGAAACCATGGTGGGGGTCCAAGTGGACTTGGCAGGTGGCCACCAATATCCACCTGGATCACTAACGCTAACTATACACTGACAACCTGCTTTATAAAGCTTCTCTGTAAACTTAAGGGTGCATTAGTGACCCTACTAACTCTAGTTGTTAGTTCGGGAACAACGTTAGTGGATCTTAATGAAGTTCTAAAGGTCAAAGGAGCAAATTGACTCATAAATATCTAGATATTTTCCCATAAATATACTCAGGAAAAGAAAGGAAACATCTCAAGTTCGACCTATTTGGGGGATTTCTAATCCTAATGAAGGAGGAAAATGGGAAAGAGTTGAAAAGCATGGAAACTTCATTGCTTTTACCCTAAGGAACTCATGGAGGAACTTTGAAACCCTAACTCAATTGCTACATAAGCAAATCTAGGGCTATGGTGATGAGGGTCAGATCATTTGAAAGGATAGCATAGTTGATTGTTGAGCATTGTCTCAAATCAGAAGAAGTTGGTAAGAAGGTAGAGAGAGAGAGAAGCTGGAGGGGTAAGGGAAGGCTGATGCAACAGATGGTTGTAATCACTCTTCTGACATTAATATAGAACTACAATTCTACTATCTACTCCGCGATGTTGGTACTATCATTCATTAGCTTGTTTGTCCAATACCTTTTAGCATGAGTAGCTTAGTTATGTGTAAATAGATGTTCTTTTATGTATTCATGTATTAGTTATCAAGGTTGTATGCTATGATTATGCTTGTCTCTTCTATGTGTAGGACTTGATCTGGAGCCGGCTCAGGGGAATTCCACCTAGCTGCATTGCGCTCTCCAGAAAATCTACATGGAGGCTTGAGGTAATCTATTTGTCCTACTTTGATAGTTAGTTATTGTTTATGAACATGAATGTAACTTTGTGACGATTGTAGATAATCTTACAGTCTGCATGGTGTATGGAGAATGGAGAAGAAGGGGATACCAACCAAGAAGGAAATCGATAAGTGGATAGATCAGAAGTTGCACAAGTTGGCAGCTCAAGAAAACATGAATCCACACCTATTGAAAGAAGAGTGGTTGTGGAGATATATGTATATAGAGGAACATAGAGTTTTCTTTTGTTCTTTTCCATGCGAGTTATACGAATGGTTGGATAAATTGGTGGATGGTCAGCCTACTTGGAAGTTGGATAACATTATTGTGTGGAACCTAGAGTTAGTGAAGGGCTCAAAAGGATCAGAAAACAAGGATGTGAAGGCTTTCGATTATTGGATTGATAGTATTTTGGGCAGATTTATTATTGAGTTCATGATTGATACATTTGCCAGTTACAGTGAAGTTGAACACCAGGTTTTCAAAGGACCAAAAGGTAAGTATCTGAAGTCTTTGAAAACTTATATTAAAATGCTATTGTGCGATAAATGGGTTATGCTGCTAAATTGATGTTTAGGAGAGGCTTGATGGGAGCTACGAAAAGTGGGAAATAGTTTAGAAAATATCTAGATACAATTGCTAAGTACAGTTCTCTCTTGGGAGCATCTAACAACAAAGAAGAAAGTAATAGTCTAAAGAAGCCTCGAGGTGTGCCACAATTGATAGATTCGGGTATTGTTGGAATGCCACATCCATCCACTCCACCTCAGCCATCACCTTCACCTCATACACCTACACCTACACCTACACCTCCACCTCCACCTCCACCTTCGCTATTTAATATGGAAAACACTATGAAGATGCATATATTCAAGGGTTTGGGGACAAAATACCTTGATCAATTTTGGTTTGTAGCAGATGCTCTGTGGAAGTCACAACAGATAATGGATCATGATTTGAAGAAAGTGCAACTGGTCACAACATTGCAAGATAGGGCACTGAGTTGGTATATTAAGTACAATACGACTCATCCAGCTGCGTCATTGAAAGACAAAAAATATGCATTGAATAATGAATTTAGAAAGACTAAGTCTCAAGCCCAGTATGTGATTGAGGTCAAAGAAATTGAGAAGAAGGTGAATGAATCTTCATGGGATATTGATTAAAGGATGAAATGTATGCTACAATAGGCTAATCTACATATCTCGGATGAGCAACATAAGGATTGGTATATTTGTTCAATGTTACCTCATTTGGGATTACCATTTTCATAGTAGAAGCTTGGATCACAGGCTAAAGCACTAGAAATTTCTATGAAGTTGGAGGCTTTGCCTATTCAATATACGAATCTGGGAGTATAGAAGATTCAGTCGCAATTGGCTAGCCTGCATATGGAGTTGCAGGATATGAAAAAGGGGAAAGAGGTCCAAAATGAGATCCATTCTAAGGTATGGTGCTTAAAATGCAAGTGAAATGGTCATGACAAGGATCATTGCCCAGTATATTAGAAATATCTAATTGGGGGAGGTCCTATCCCCTTAAAGCCAGAAAATACCGCTAGATCGAGTAACGGTGTAGTGCCATGGTGCGCTATTTTCCAAATAACATGAAAACACTCAACAAACAATTGCCATTTGTTGCAGAAGTTTGTGTAGACTCCCCAACAACTATTCTTTAATTTTTGTAAGTTTGTAGGCCATGATGGACGCAATTTCCGAAGTTATGGGATAATGATGGACATAACTCTAACATATAGAGTACAGGCTGAGACACGTCCTCAGCAGGATCGAGGAACACCTATAGTGCGCAGAGGATACTAGGGACGAGGAAGAGGACAAGGGGGAGGAGCTAGAAGATGTCGCAGACAGATTATTTGTTACAATTGTGGGGAACTAGGTCACTTTGCATGTGATTGTCAAAACTCGACACACCCCTCTTGTCAGTATTGCTGACAATTTGACCACATGAAAAAATATTTTCCTATACTCATCACAAAGATTCAAGAGAAGAAGAACCAACAACCCACTCAGAACGTCCAGATGATGAGGTCAGAACCACACGAAAATGGGCCCAATGTTAATATAGTTACGTGAAGTGGTATAGATAATGGGGAGGATAAACCCATAGGGAAACAACTAGAAGAGAATACATGGGTGTGCAAGGCTACTGACAAGGATACTGAATTTGATTTGCATAAGGAAAAAGAAACATTTTTGGAGGCAAAAAATAGTTTTGTGGATTCAAGAGCTTGCACATCAAAGAATCAGAGTGCACGAACCGAGAAGCCTAAAGAGGTCATTGCTACATTGGAAATAGATCCTTCTATATTAGAATCCTTTTTATAGACCTACATGAAGCTATTAAGGGACTAGAAAGCAGTGGAGGGACTGCAGGAGTTAATAGACAATTGCACTGGAAAGGGTAAGTTGCTGCCTAAACAACTCACAGTGGATAGAGTACACAAAAGTAAGAAAAGGACTAGTCGGAAGATGATATTGATTGCACAAATCAGAGAATTTGAAATGGACCAGGGAATCCGAGATTTGGGATCTGATGTGAATTTTCTCCTAGACAGACCTAGGAAAGAATGGGGAACTTGTGCAACAATGGTCCCCAATTCAGTTGAAAATGGTGAACCAACAGAAGATTATTCCTATGGGACACCTACATGGAGTAACTATAGACGTTGAAAGGGGTGCGCGCTATAGATGATTTTGAAGTAATCGAGATAGTAGATGATAGTAATCCTTACTCAATGTTGCTTAGAATTGATTGGGCGTTTGATATGAATGCGGTCATCAACCTGAAGAAGTGCAACATGACGTTTGGGAAGAAGGAACTGAGAGCCATTGTTCCTTTGGATCTAGCAGAGGGTGCGTGGTATACTAAACCAGTGTGGGATTACTATGAGGAGGATGATTTTGAGTAGATCTATAATATTACTGCGTGGAATGAGGATTGGATCAACCCTACGATGGATGGAAGAATTACTTGGGAAAAAGAAAACTCTTGCAACTCGGATTCAGATGAGGAGCTCGAGCATTGGCAGAATAGATTGGATGAAGTGTGGATGTTGCGATGCAACAAACTTACTAAGTCTCTCTGGTGTGTATCTATTGAGGTACGCAATTTACCCTGTTATGATGGCTTAGAATATGTAAATTGTTTCTTGATAAATTTGAAAGGGATGTACGAGAGGAGCATCGGTTCCAGGCATAAGGCATCATGCTAAGAGTTATGCCTGCTAGATGGTACAGTACACATAAGAATAATTTTTCAGACTGGAAGGAGTACCGAAGGGTGATGAAGTTGCAATTTGGCTACGCCAATACCCGCATTACTAAAAAATATAGAGGGAAGGATGATCCACACGAGCATCTAGCTCGTTGGATGAAAGCATGGGGAGGGGAACCACAGCTTGAATGGGTACTGTTGGGCATGGAATCCCACCAAGGCATGTTTTGGGGCTTAAATCTCAAGTTTTGACTAAGTCCATTGTAAAGACTCCGCGATTTATGGGCATGGAGCGTGAAGCTATAATAGAGTCACATGGTTGTCCACCCTTGTTTTTGTAATGTAATGTCGGCTTGAAATATTTACCCATGGTTCGTGGACCATGGGATTTTATAAATAGAGTGAGGCTCTAAGTGTAAGAGAGATAAATCAATAAATATTATCATAGCATGGAAGAATCGAAGAAGGATTAAGTCGAAGTGTAAGTCATGTCTTTTGGGTCGTAGTGTAGGAGAAGGCTCTGTAGCTGAGTGCACAGAGGCCTAGTAGTCTGCAACTGAGTGCGTAGGGTAGGTGAGTCTGTAACCATTGGAAGCATTAATAAAGAGAATTTTTACCATATTTCTGTGTATCTTTTCCTGTTTTATGTATTATTATGAATTGCAAAGTTTACTTTTTATTTGTTGCACAAACTCATATGAATGTGCTGAACAAGTAAATATAACATAAGGCATCTGTTTATGCGAAGATAACTAACTGATACAAGAAGATAAGTAATATCTCGGGTGTGACTTAGGGAAATAGTGCAGATTGCTACTGCAGCAGCGCGGAAGCCCCACCACCCCTGGTTAGGGCTACATGAAGACGAATATATCAGATCGTGAAGGCTAGGGAAGTGCGCGAAGTACCCTATGTGAAGGGACTAACTGTTGGACCACATCAACCCCTCAGACATCTCAAGGGTGCAGAAACATGGTTCTAGAACCCCGCCAGACCTCAGTCCGTGCTCCGCGGACTTTTACTGAAAAGGAGAGTAGTATAGGGATTTTTTTGGCTAATCAACTCCAAACCTGGGTCAGGCCCAAACAAGCAAACAAATGGTTCCGTTGCCAGGACCGAGATCTGCATAGAGATGTATGATGTCGTATCATTGGAATCCAACTAAGAAAGGAATTGAATATTGGTTAGATAGGAAGATTCACGAGTTCGCGGCGTAGGAGAACAGGAATTTGCAACTATCAAAAGAAGAGTGGTTAGGCTACTACCTGTACATAGAAATCCATGAAATTTTCTTCACATCTTTCCCTACCGGGCTATATGAGTGGATTGCGAAGCTAGCAGATAGCCAAGGAAGGTGCAAACTTGATAGTCCTATTGTGTGGACTCCATAATTGGTGCGCATATTGGAAGCATCAGAAGATAAGATTGCATGCACAATTGATCGCTGGCTTGATCGAACTATAGGAGGATTCGTCACTGAATTCGCGGTGGATACTTCAGTCAACTATAGCAAGGCAGAACGACGCTTCCTCAAAGGACCACGAGGTAAGTATGTTAAGTCTTTGAACACTTAGATTAAAATGCTACAGTGTGAAAAGAGGGTTATCTGAATACATTAATGTTTGGGGATACCTAAAGTGGGAGGATTTACAGAAATGAAGGTAGGGCAGAACTAGAAACTAGCCCCTTGATTTTGCCTTTGCGAGGAAATGAAGAAGAGCTCGCGAAGGTCTCACCAAGAAGTGCGATCAATCTGATAAGGTAGAGGATTTCGTGCATACCACCCTCACCCACACCACTGCAAGTTTCACCATCTTCACCCCCATCTTCACCCATACCACCTCCGCCACCCACGTGAGTTAATATGGAAAGCATGACAAAATTACCAGTATTCAAGGGAGTAAGAAATGAATATCCAAACTAGTTTTGGTTCATGATAAAAGCTGTGTGGGAAGCACAAGGAGTTACAGATGACAATATAAAGAAAGAAACATTGGTCAGTGCTTTGTAGGATCACACACTGAGCTGGTACATTAAGTATTCCAATGAAAATCTGAATGCGGGGATCACGGATATCCAAGTTGCGTTGAACAAAGAATTTATCTGGCTGAAGTCAGAGACGCAGTTGATCGTTGGGTTCAAGGAGATCACGATGCTACCAGGAGAGACCCCTTGGGAGTTGGATCAGAGACTAAAGTGTACAATTCGTGAAGCTAATATGACCTTGACGGACGGACAACATTGTGCATGGTTTGTAGCATCGCTAACGTTGCAACTAAGGAAGGCGCTATCACAACAAAGGCTAACAACTTAGGCCAAGGTCTTGGAGATCATGATGAGGTTGCATGAGACCCCAATACATGATCCTAACCTGGGATTTAGGCAGATCCACGCACAGTTGAAAAATTTGTGTCTTGAGATGCAGAGTTTGAAACAAGACAGGACAACTTTCCCAGAGGTGCGCGACGAGGTATGGTGTGTTAAATGCAAGGGTCAGGGACATGAAAAGGACTACTGCCTGGTGTTCATGAATTACCTCATGGGAGGAGGACCAATGCCACTGAGACCAAAGGCACAAGCAGGACCCAGCGTGGCGCCTACATTGTGGTGCGTGATTTGTCAAATAGGAGGAAAGCCTGCTACAAACAACTGCCATTTATTGCAGAAGTGTTACACAAAATATTGTCACCATGACATTCTGCAGTCAGTGTGAGTCTATCACCACTCATACTTTCCTCATATGCAAGTCTTAAACCTCAGCTCTTCATGTCAAGCCTTGAAAAATGAGAGAAAGTCCTTGAAAATCTCTAAAACTCTAGTTCCACACTTTCTCTTAGCATTATCTATGGTCCTGCACCCACTGGTCATGTCCCCTGTGGACCTGCCTGCTCTGTTTCTATGTAATGGGTGTGGACCCCTGTAAAAGTCAAAAAGGCGCAAGTACATTCTTAAAAACTCATTTTGGGTTATTTCTGGAAGCTTCTAGAGGGAATCTTGAGGTGGCAAGTTCGCTCCTTTGAGGTTCATGCATCCCATAACTAAAGGAGCTAACCCCTTGATGTGAGGAGCTTATCCCTTTGAAGGAGGACTCTATCCCTTCATAGGTGGACCTGTAACTTCCTCTCTCTGCGCTATAAAATGAGGCATTGGGTTGGTTACTGAGGAGGTTGAAAGCTAAATATTTTTGAGGGTAAATGCTGTTGGAATTTAGACTTCCTAATTGAGCTTGAGAGGAGAGATTACATACCTTTTGATCTCATTGGGAAGAGTGTGAAGCTTGTCAAAGTAGATGAGATTCTTGCTTGGACCTTGGGAGGAGCTTGTACAACATCAAGGCACCAAAGGTTGTAAAGTTCTTCTTTGTTCAAAGTTAATACAATCAAGTTTATTTTTCACAATAAGCTGTCTTCTATGGTTTATTTCATGGATTCCTTGATCACCATGATGAATATGATTTATTATATTAGCTATGCAGATGTTATTTGATGTGTGCTTGTTTGTGTTTGCAGGTTCTTTAAAGGAAACTTGTTCGGACAGTCGAAGCGTGGCTGCCGCAAACTAGCGTTGGACTTAAGGTAGGGTCTAAAACATCTCTTGGTTTTTATTTATAAATCACAATATTTAGAGAAAGGTAGATTTGCTTGTTCTTCTTGTCGCTAGATATCAGTTGATACTAGGGAGATCGGTCTTGTCTGCAAGAATGATTTATCCGACTGAAAAAATGGCGACTCCGCTGGGGACTTGAATTTTGGTTTTTTTCCTTTACTTTTACTTTGACTTGAGAAAATTTTTCTCTGTTTCTGGTTTTGGCTTGATGTGTGTGGGATTGGGTAGTTTTTTAGATTCTGAATTGTTTTTTTGTTTTTCACACTTTTGAAAGAGGACTACACGTTCTATCTGTAACACAGTGCGGACATCTCCGCACTGTTGCTTTACTACACAGAACGATACCGCATCTGGTTATACCAGAAGCCTACGAACCCTATCAAATTTTCAAAAAACCTAAAATATTTTCATCTAGTTAAACTTAGGATTTGTTTACATTTTTTAGCCTCTGCCCAGATCTGCATGTGTCTTGTCAGAAACTTCTTGTAGGTGAGTTCCATTGGCATTTTGGTTTTAGGTGATTTTCTAGAAGCTTTGAGTGCCTGGTTTGATTTTCGTTTGGTCTTTGTAGTAACTCAAAGATTAGAAGCTTAAGAAATCTCAGATTACCCTGGTCTTTTTGGTCTTCTTGATGAGTCTGACCGATTTATGAATCTGCCCTTGATGAGAAATAGATCTCATTTTCTCTTTGCAAAGCTTTGAAAGAACTTGTTTGAAAGTTTTGAATTTCATTTTTAAAAAGAAAACATAGCTGGGTGTTTTTTGATTAATTTTTTATTTTGAATGAATTAGTCCTTAGTTTGTTGAATAACTAAGTAAAACGTCCTCAAAAATAGAAATTTTAAGCTTTTGCTTCAATTAATGTTTTAGAAGTTGTAGATCTCGAGATTAGATTTTTCATAGTTTTGAGTGTTTTCTAGGAATTTTAGAATCTCTTTTGAAAGAATTTGTTTTTGTAGTTTTTGAGTGTGGAAAAAGCAAAAGGATTTTTTTCGTGAGAATAATTAGTCGTCTCATTTTGAGTTTATTGGAAAAGACAAAAAAGTTTTTCTTTTCATTTATATGTTAAGGAAAGATTTGTTTTTTAAGCAATTGCATTCTCAACTCTTTCTTTAGCTAGAAATTCATTGAAGAAAAATAATTGTTTATCATCTTAGGTGCATTTTTAGTGTTTTGGAGTCGAGTCTTCACACCATAAAGTTTCATCTCCATAACTTTTGACCTAAGGAACAACCAGTAAAAATAACGCTTAAAGTAAAATTTATCTAGCAATCTTTTTATTTCTAGGGCTCTTATCACCAACATAGCTTAGGCTAGTATCTTGGAGTAGGGAGTAATTAACTCTCCAAGATAGTTAAAACAAACAAGTATCTATATCTTGCGGTAGGAGATAAATTCCAATTGTTACATCTATGCTCTGGGAAGCTCCTCTTAAAGGAGTCAAGCACGAGATCATATCTGAACTAGTGGGGTAATCAATCCTTCCTCATTGGGAATGATAGAAGATATACATGTATTAAAAATGGTGAACCTCAGATTGACCATTGTCAAGGAGCCTGGGGTCACTTGTTGGTAAACCTTGGATTATATCAAGGAGCCTTCAAGGGGATTGAGCTTTGTTACTCTGCCCTTGCGTGTGTATCGGATCGTAGACTGTTCTCCCAAGTATATTTGTTTCTGTTGGTAACCATAGTGACCATAATCTATAGGATTCTTTCCTAAGGTGATGGTGGAGGGAAGATCCCACTGTACCTAGAGCAGACGTCGACTAGACTCACTTGGAATCTCTGGGGGGTTCTCTTCACTCGAGATGGTTTAGTGAAGAAACTTTTGCCAATCTATTTCATTAAGCAGGTTGTCGGGGTAACTGTTCAAACCACCCTTTATGTATTGAATTTTGCGATGTTGGATTTCATCACCAACTAGTGTTTTCAGTACAGAAAGTTACTGTTTGTGTGTGGTTTGAACTCCTAGATTTTTTAGGCATGTGATTCAATTGTTTGGTTCTTTAGAGACTTTAGGTGGTTTTATTGAGATTTTATTTGTTTGCGTGTGAAGTAATTAAAGTATTTAATCGTGGCTGAATTACCGAGACAATCCCGTAGACTTCGAGGGCAACCTCCCGAGTACTCACCAAGCCAGCTTGAAGGGATACGAGCTCTTGTAACTCCTAGTGACAGTAGAGTTGGATCATCGAAAGAAAGAGAATCTTCTTTAGTTGTTCATCCTGATTATCAAGTTCAAGCAACATAGTATATTTCTGAACCAATTTCATTTTCCGAAGTTACTGGTAGTGTTTCTTCTACAAGTGAATTAGCTGAAGAACCTGAAATTTCTGAGCCTGAAACTGAACCTGCTACTACTCCTTCATCAGGATTTTCTTCTCGAACTTCTAGTGGTCTTGGTTCACCCAGGGTAGGAAGGATCATTACCCAAAATCTTCCTTCGGGACTCATTTCTATTGAAGAACTTGTTAATCTGGAAGAAGGTATAACTATCCCTGAAAATCAACCAACTTTAGAACTTAGGGAGCGTGAATCAATTTTCTACAGTCCACCTAGGAGGGACGCTTGGTATCTTTCATTGACCAACTTTTTAGAAAATCCAGGTCTTAGTTTTTCACCACCTTGAGTCCCTTTTCATCCAACACCTAGAGGTTATTATCCTCCTTTGAATATGTCGAGACAGTCATCCATGTTTTCCCAATCACTGGAAACATTTTTGTATGGTGGTCCTTCTATTCCTTCTGGGTATCAGTCACTCACGGTACTTTTTCAGGAGCATCTCCTTAACCCATTAAACATGGGTTATCAACTGGTAATAACGGAACTAAGCCGTTGAGTGTAGAAAAAATTCTTATGATGTCTGGTACTATTCCAAATCCGCAACCTCAAGGTAGTCAGTTACTGCCTGGGGGGCAACCTCAAGGTACTCAATTACCACCTAGGGGGCAACCTCAAGGTGCTCAATTACTTCCTGGGGGGCAACCTCAAGTACAGTACAATCCTTCGAGACAGTACATTCCTCAAGGTGAACCCCAAACTCAATATATACCTCAAGGTCAACCCCAGTATCAATATATACCTTCAGGTCAACCCCAGTTTTAGTACATGTCTCAAGGTTATCAACCTCAAGGTCAATACCCAACCCAAGGTTTCCAACCACCTTTAGGTCAATCATTTGTCCAAGGAGCTGGAAATGTACCTTTGAATTATCACCCCTACCCTCAACCCGGTTATGGTCCTCAATATGCTCAACCTTCTATGGGTCCATACCCCAGAATGAACATGGTGTGTGATCCATCTCAATATCAACAGATCTTGCAACCTAATGTGTAGTTGTCATCTCAATCTGGACAACCTTTGGTTTCTGGTTCAACCCAGCAACCTGTCCAGCCTACTATTCAAACTTCTGCACCTGGTGTAGCTCATCAGTCTGGGCCTAGTTCGCCTCGAACTCCGCCTCAAACGACTGCTGCAACTACTGCAACTTCTGTTCAATCTACCCCACCTACTTCTGGAGTATCGACAGCTTCGGTTTCTACTGTTCCTGCATCAACTCCTCAAGCATCTTTACCTTATTCTGGAACTATAATTCAGACTTCAGTTCAGATGCCTGTAGGACAACCTAGTCCAAGTATGGTTGTCACAAGTCAACCTCAATTTACTTATCAACTGTACCAGGGACAGTACCAATTCGGTCCTGCTGTTCAAAGCCCAGTCTACCAGTATCAACCGTACCCTAGATATACTTATCAGCAACCTCAACAACCCCAGTACGGTCCGATTAATCCTGGTTTTTCGGGAGGATATAATATCCCAAATGCAATTCCAATTCCAAGTTATCTGGGATATCCTCCTCCTGGGGCTGGTCTTATGACCCAAGGTTTTCAAGACCCTAACCATTAGTTACTGTTCATTGCAACTTTGGACTTGCCTGATTTGTCGTGCCTTACGAACAATCCAATTAATTATCTCTTCAGTTTTGGCAGCCAATGCTGAATAAGTTGCCCAGTGATATCCCAAAGTTTGAAGGTAAATCAGGAGAGGATCTGTCAAACCATGTGATGACTTATCACCTCTGGTATGCATCTAACTCCATTACAAATGATTCAATTTGTTTACGTCTTTTCAACGCACTCTGATTGGTCTTGCGGTCAAGTGGTACATTGAGTTACCACGAGCCTCTTTTTATAACTTTAGTCAGCTAGCTATTTCATTTTTAACTCATTTTTAGTTGCTTGTCAGATATGACAATGGCACGGAATTATTAACTTCATTAAAACAGTCAACATCCACTTAGATTTCAGATCACATTCATGAATGGCGATGTTGATGACATTTAGTGAAATTTCTTATTCCGGATCAAATTTTAGCTGAATGGTTTGTTAAATCATTATTACCTAAAATCACTGAGGATGTAGCTAAGGCAGGAGTTGTTACTAAAGAGGAAGTAATTGCTCAAGCTCAGTACCTTGACCTCGTTTATATGCAGTCGGGTACTTTACACAAAAAAATCCCCGACCTTTCGAAACAAAATCAAATAACTGCAGCTCCTTCAAGGTCTCATGTCGTTGATGGTATGGTTGGTTCAGTTAATACCAAAAGTAAGAAGAAATCTTCAAAGAATTCTTCTCCTATCATAACTTTACTAGATTCCCCGACAGGAGACTCTTCCGCTGAAATTCCTACTGATATTCATGTCGTAGAATCATCTATGGCCAAATCAAAATCCAGCGGTAAAAAGAAGGGGAAGAAGAAAAATAAGAAAAATTCGAAAGAGAATCAGATAAAACTGAATCTACTAACGAGAAACGTAAACCTCACTATCCTTGTCTCGTTTGTGACGAAGATAATTTTACAAGAGACTGCCCTCATCGCGCTGAGGTTGCAAAAATCGTCAAAGGTTCTCAAACGCCTATTGTCTTGAAGGATCCTATTCCTAGTCAAGATAGTAAGATGATCGGTTCTTCCTCAAATGCCTCAGAAGAACCCATAATGATGATGTCCCATGTTAGGATTGCGACAAGATCGTAAGATTATGGAAGTAAAAGTCCTGTTGGTGGTAAGGAAGTAGAATCTTCTAATTCAAACCCATCAACTTCAACTCCTGGTTCTGATCCGCTACAGATCGAGAAACCTAACCCAGACTTAGTAATCAAACCGCCTGCTAAAGGTATAATTCGGAAGTCAGCTTTCAATCCGCATGCGAGAACTGCTCAGAACTATAACATTGTTGAATACTTAGCTATTTCCCCTTCAGCAATGTCAGCTTTGGAGGTGCTACAATCATGTCCAGCACAGTGTAAATTGCTATTGTCGGCTATAGGAGCTATTGATATTCAAGACTTGAACCTTATAATATTCAATTTAGAAAATAGTACACCTCGCTTGCCTCATCAAATGGCTTTCCAGATTCCAGTGTTAGTAAAAAACAGACCTTGCTTTAGGACTATAATTGATGAGGGAGTTTCTACGTGTATTATGTCGATTCAGTGTTGGAGATCACTTGGTTCTCCTACACTCAATCAATCCCCGATGATTCTAAAGGCTTTTGATGGCTGTGGGTTCCATCCTTTTGGAATTATACACGATTTACCTATAGGGGTTGAAGGCAAAACTGTTAATCTAGATGTGGAAGTGGTTGATGCCCCTCTAGATTACAACCTTCTCTTGGGTCGTAGTTGGTCTTACGCTATGACTGTTGTTATTTCATCGACCTTTCGGCTTATAAAATTTCCTCATAATGGAAAGATTGTAACTATAGACCAGCTAACTTACTTTTCATTCGACCCAGCCTCTTCTGAAAGTATCCAGCATGTCGGCAAAACAACTATCCCTTATAAGGATGTTGGGGTAGGATTGGTTAAAGATTCTAGTTTACTAGGAACTTTTTCTTTTCCTCCTCCTAACGTATCACCTTCTATTGCAACCATTCATATGATTTCATCAAACACTATTGTTTTGGATGATCCTTGGATCGTACCTTTCGCATCTGAGGTGGATTCATTTGGTGATGCTATGCCTTTCAGTCCCTATGAAATTGCGTATCAGGCTGTACAGTCATTTTCCAACCCTGGTTCAACCAAAATTGATCTAATGGATATGATCCATGGAGAATCAATTTCAATATCAACCTCAGATTCAACAAATTTTTCCGAGCTTGTTCATACTGATGAGGAGATTCGTGAAATTTTTTCTGTTGACGATTTACCATGGGAAGATCTTCATTCTTACCTGAGATTGATCATTTTGAAAATGATTTTTCATCTATTTTTACTACTGATTATGTAAAAGAACCATAGAATCCATTGCAAAATCCTGATTCTGAATTAAATTTGGGAAATATTTCTCGAACGGTTCCTATTGGCATTTCAGTTAAACCTGGAATTGTTGAAAACATTCATATAGGTGCTTCCTGTACGGATAATGAACTCCAAACTTATAAAGCCCTATTTCAAGAATTTTGTGATGTGTTTGCCTGGTCATACGAAGAAATGCCAGGAATCGATCCAACAATTGTTGTTCATGAAATCAAAACTTACCCGGATGCTAAACTTGTCCGACAACGTTTGCGTCAGATACATCTGCGAAAAGCTACTGCTATTAAAGCAGAAGTTGAGAAATTACTTAAAGCAAGTTTCATTTATCCAATTCCCTTAATGGATTGGGTATCAAATATTGTTCTTGTTAACAAAAAGCAAGGAACGATAAGAATATGTATCGATTATAGGAATATTAATCGAGCTTGTCCCAAAGACAATTATCCAACCCCCTATATCGATCAATCATTGATGATTGTGCCGGTAGTGAAATTTTCTCCTTTATGGATTGTTTTTCCAGTTATAGTCAAATTAACATACTCCCTGCTGATCAACCAAAAACGGCTTTCATTTGTCCATGGGGGACATTTGCTTATTGCAAATTACCTTTTGGACTGAAAAACGTCGGAGCAAATTTTCAAAGAGTTATGTCTTACGCGTTTCATGACATCAAGCACATTTTGCAACCTTATCTCAATGATTTACTTACCCATTCATTACGTAGAGCTGATCATCTTACTCATTTACGAGCAATCTTTATGAGATGTAGGCATTATCGAATTAGGCTGAATCCACACAAATGTGTTTTATGTATAGAAACGGGTCATTTACTAGGATTCATTGTTTCAAAAGCTGGAATTCATGTCGATCCCTTGAAAGTTGAAGCTATTGTCAAATTTCCTCCTCCTTCGACTCTTCGCCAACTCCAAAGTTTGCAAGGGAAAGCAAACTTTTTACGTCGATTCATTCCTAACTACGCCGAGATAACAAAGGGTTTTACCAGGTTGTTGAAACAAAATACTCCATTCTTTTGGGATGAGATAGCTGAAAAATCTTTTGATGCACTTAAACACGCGTTGACCCATGCACCGTTACTGCATCCTCCCAACTACAACCAGGATTACTTCTTGTACCTCACCGCTTCTCATTCCACCATTGGGATGGTTTTAGTTCAGGAATATGAATTCAATAGTGAACATGTGATTTACTATCTTAGTCAAACTTTGAATCCGACTGAGTTGAAATATTCACATGTGGAGAAATTGGCCTTGGCAGCTGTTCAAGCTGTCCAAAGATTACATCTTACTACACAAAACTACCGTAATTTCTGACTATAACCCTATGATCTATATTTTGACCAAACAATTACTAGGGGGCAAGTATTCCAAATGGATTTTTATCCTGCAGGAATTTGACTTGGAATTTGAAAAATCCAAGTCAAAGAAATCTTTAGTTTTTGCAGAGTTGATGTGTGACTTCCCGCGTGCTGATACTGAAACTGTGGCGGCAGAACCCATTGCGGACGAATCCTTGTTTCTTATCAGCACTGTTGATCCATGGTATGGAGATATCATAGTTTATCTCCAAACCCAATCTTTTCGGCCTGAAATTTCACGATCTCAACGATGGAAAATACGTTTCCAATCCCAACAATATAAAATCGTTGGAGATACACTCTATCGTTGTGGGGCAGACTCTGTTTTTTGACGTTGTTTAACTCATGAAGAAGCTGAAAAGGTTCTAAATGACTATCACTCTGGAGCATGTGGCGGTCATATGTCTGGGTATGCCACAGCCCAAATGATATTGCGCGTTGGCTATTTATGGCTGTGTTTGTTTAAAGATTGTATCTACGTGGTCCAAAAATGCCACAATTTTCAAATTTTTGATCGAAAGATGCATGCTCCACCTGCTCCTCTCCACCCTATAATTGCCATTGGCCCTTTTGAAAAATGGGGTATTGACTTTATTACATGTAATCCTCACTCGGTCGGGGGGCATGCGTATATCATCCTTGTGGTAGATTATTTTACCAAGTGGGCCGAGGTGATGCCTACATTTTCGGTAGACAGCAAAATTGTTGCAATTTTCGTTTTCAATCATATTATTACTAGCTTCGGTGTTCCTCAAGTGATTATTACCGATCATGGGAGTCATTTTCGAAACATCATGATGACTGAATTAATAGATCAACTTGTCCTGCGTCACGATAGTTCTACTCCATATTACCCACAGGCTAATGGTCTGGTTGAAGCCATCAACAAAGTTCTAGTCATTATGATCCGACGAATCATTGGTATTCATAGGTCGAATTGGCATAACATGTTATTTTCAGCGCTTTGGGTGTATCGAACCTCAGTAAAAACATTAACTAGTTTCACTCCTTTCCAACTGGTTTACGGTTTGGAAGTTGTGTTACCCATTGAATGTGAAATTCTGTCATTGAAAATAGCCATAGAGTTACTCCTAGCCACTTCCGAAGAGGAGAAACATTTGTTGTACTTAGCTAGATGAGAATCAACGTGATGCTGCACTAGCAATCAAAACTCATGCCAAACGAATTAAAGCTCAGTACGATCAAAATGTTACACCTCGTAATTTTTTGAAAGGAGACCTAATCTTACTATACGATCAAGCAAACGATAAACTAGGGGCTGGAAAATTTGTACCTATGTGGCATGGTCCTTTTATTGTTAAGCGAAAGCTGGTGAAAGGGGCCTATGAATTAGTAGATTTTGACGGTGTCTCTTTGGGTAAACCCAGAAATGGTCTTTATCTGAAGCGATATTATTCTCAAATATAGGTGTGGAGATTTTAGTTAGATTAGTTTTATTTCTAGCTGGTGTGTTTTAGATTAGAAAAGTGTGCCTAGTTTAGAACGTGTTTTTATCATTATTCCTTCTTATCTTAATTTTACTCTTGATATTGCAGATGTCGACGTCTCTTCAAACATACATTGGTTTCACTAATGGTGCTTGTCGTAATACATGGAACATTTCTTCTGCAGCTTGGGTTATCTATTCACCCTCTGATGAGTTGGTATCTATGCATGGGGTAAGCCTCGGTCAAACAACGAACAATATTGTAGAGTATAGTGTAGTGATTGAGTTATTATCTGAATCCATCTCATTTGGGATTCAGAGTTTGATTGTGAGGTTAGATTCTGAATTTGTTGTATTGCAGCTTAATAGAGTTTATGCCATTAGAAATCCAGTGTTGTTAAGATTATTTTTGAGAATTCGTCTCTTGGAACGTGAATTTGACTATATTGAATATCATCATATTCCAAGATATTTAAATACATTAGCAGATGCAATTGCTTCTCAAATGTTAAATAGACATTTGCAATAACCAAACTATAAATTTAAAAACATTCCATAACATGTTTTACAAGATAGCCAGTAATAGTGATATAGCATAGCATAGAAGTGTGTCAAATATACATCGTCTTCGATCATAGGTTGAAAAACACCTTATGATTGGAAAAAATGATAGTACAAAAAGCAAAAATGTCATATGAAGTCTACAAAGGCAATCATCCTATCACTGGTGATGATGACGATAAGAAACCACTGCTCGGGCCACCCTACAAAGGAACCTCCTGAAAGGTCCTGGGACCCCAATCACATAGCGATGTAACCTAAGAGGAATGTCATCTATGCTAGTCTCTGGAATATCTGCTATCAAATGCTCTAGATGGTTTTCCAATTCGGTCAGGGTCTTTGTAGATTTGTCCCATGGGGCCAGTACTGCTGCAGCTGCGTGTCTCCTCTCATAGGGCCGGAGAGTGGCTCGTCACCATGGACCCACATCTGCATTTGAAACTTTTTACTATCAGTTTTGGACGATTTAAAAACAAAAAAAATCAAAACTTAGAAAATGTTGAGAATGATTTTACCTGAGTCATCCCACTACTCTCCTGGTGGAAGAGTCATGTCTGGATCACCACGATAATCCATCCCAGCATAAGGAAAATCCTGAATCGCGAAAAGTTGGTTCTCCAACCAACAAAAATAATCAGGAGGAAATCGAACAACCTTTGAACCCTCCTCAGGATGACGGGCCATAACTGCAACCCAACACATCAGCTTGGGCTCTCAGGGAAGTCCAGCTCCAATGGAAAGATGCTGTGGGACCAACATCGTGACCCTCTCTAGACCAAAGCTCACAACTAAGAAACCATATCCAAAATTTTTTAGTTGTCCGTTCTTTGCTCTAGTTAGTTTGCCTTTTACATTTGCCAACATAGCTTCGCACCAGTTGAATATGGTGCCTCGGTAACAGTCTATTGCCATTCACATTTGGGATCCGATAGCTACATGCAGTGCTGCACTTCCACAGAGTCTGGTGACAGTAAATGCAATCACTTTAAGTTCGGGACGGGAGATGGTTTTGATATCAATCCCTTTGTCCTTTGTTTGGTCATTACAAAACTCTATCCGGAGACTATTGACAAACTGACCACCTGGCCTAGTCCCAAATAGAGTCAATTGTTCACCTCTCTTGGGCAAACCAGTCAAGAAGTAAATGTACTCTAGCTCCATTTCAAGCCGGTGGCCACCAATAATGAAACACTGGTCCTGTATATTCCATCTATCCACCAGCCACTGCAAAAAGTCTACTTGGGCCCTCCTGCCAGGTATGGCCCAGAATTTAAATAGCCCGCATGCCCTCAATGTATCTATTGAGGGTTGATGATTAATTGTGGCAAGGTCCACATCTTCGTGCTTCCATTCCCGCTGTTAGAGTCGGTCTAGTCAGCCCTCCATCAGGGATCAAAACTCTTTATGCATTTCATTTTTAGGTGTCCCACTCCATTCATTCAGCTGCATTCCGCTAGGGGCATGCCATGATCTGATGGAGAAAGTCATGCTAGTCATTTCCCCTCATGTCTGGCTCTTGCTGGCTTATGTCTTTGTGTCAAATAATCAAAAAGTCCATAACGGTCAAGGTCTGGTCCTTTAATGGACAAAAGTCATTTTTGGTCATTAGGTCTAGGGATTGATCAGTTTGGTCTTTAAATATGTCCAGTAAAGCCATGAGGGCCAGAGTGATGCTCTTGCAAAGCAATGATTCGTAGATTTCCATCATCTTATTGATAAAATTCGATGGTTCTTCAAAACTCTGTTTTGAAGAAAAGTCAAACAGTGCTATTGGTGACAAAATTTTCAAAAAATGGTCGACAATTGATTTCTTCAGGTGCAGTCATGGTTTCTGCGGCAAAATGCTCTATCATTCAATCCCTGCAAAAAGTGTCGAAAATTTCATCGTTTGAGCCCAGAATTCAGAGAAAAAGTGAAAATCAGGGTTATATTAAAGTCAGTGAAAAGGTGTTAAACAGGACATTAGAAAAGTGGGTTTTTAAAAAAAGTAAATTTAAAACATGACCTCCAAGCCTATATACACAACTTTCCATCACCAAACAAACTCATTGTGCAATCAAGGCATTGGGAGAACGTTGCAAGGTAGTGAGGTGAGCAATTGAGTGATTTGGAGCAATTGGAGGGAGTTTCAGATCGCGCGGCACACTGGGCTTTGCGCGCGACGCACAGGGAAAAAACGCCCAAAACTTTACCAAATCACCTCAAATCTTTTGTGGAGCTCATCTATTTGCAAGGTAGGCTCGAAACATCATTTGCGCATCAATTTTTATGGGTGATATAAGGGTTTTTATGCCTGTAATTAAATGCAAAAAATTTTCATAAAGCAAACACAAGAAGACATCAAAGAAAAACTATTCTGCTAGGGTTTGTGCCACAGTGTTGTTGCTGCCAAGGTTATTTTTCCTACCCTACCCTTGTTCCTTATTGCCCTATTGCATTCTTCCTACTATCACTACCCTAAACACTACCAAACTCATTATTCCCTTACCCCTCCTCCTATCACTCAATACAAACCCTAAAACCCTACCTTGCCAAAAAACCAAACCCTACCCTATCAAAATACCCCAAAACCCCATACATATCCCTAAACAAAATTCTCCTATAACCCCTATTCCCATTATATTATCCCCCTCCTAATACTCCCTTGTTTCATTTTCCCCTTGGTGGCAGGTTATCAAAACAACCTAGCTTTCATCATCATCAAAGGGGCAGCCTAAATTCAGTTTATAAAATAGCAGTCATGGCATCCGAGGTTTCATCAGAGTATGAGGAGGAAACCCACAGTGATGCAGCTTCAGGAGAACAGGCCCCCAGGAGACATCACAGGAGTGGAAAACATGTTAGACATGAGCCAAACACCCTCGCCGAGTTGCAGGCATGCCCTCTTGCTATGTCATGTTTCCAGCACCTAGCATGTTTTGAATTTTGTCAAAGGGTGGCAAATGTTAGAGTTCATCATGAGTTGGCCCGTCTTTTTTTGCTTCACCTACATGGAGGTCAGTCTATCTTGGCTATGGTCACTTTCACATTGACACCCGAAGCCATATCAGTGGCAACAGGCATACCAAATGTTGGAGAACAGTGGCATAAGAAGAAGAAGGTGGAGAGGCATCATTATGAGCCTTACATTAAGGCCAGTTGATTGAGTCAGCTCACGAGAGTTTTCCCATTCAGATTTTAGAGAGATGAGTATGCTCCACTCATGAAATTGATCATGAAGGACTTCAGTTGTGAGGGGAGGTTTTCTCGCCTTTATGCCTATCACATCAGGTTTCTCATGCTCTTTACCAGGGTGCGGATGATGAACCTCCCATTTTTCATTTGCAGGAACATAGAGAGGATGAAAAATTTCATGCAACACAAGACCCCTCAGCAGCAGCTCAATAGTGTTTATCACTTTGCTCTTATCCGGATTTTGGTGGATCATCAGTTGGGATTGCAGGGTATTTCTTGGGAGGACTTCATCTCCCGTGACTTCTTTAGCGCTCCACAGGTAGTATCAGAGGCAGAGCATGAGATAGGTGGCCCATCTCATCAGTATGAGCGCCATGAGACTGTTATTATGCCAGTATACATCACCTATCAGAAAGGCAGTAGACCTTTGTTTGCAGCAGCAAAGCGAGTGCTATCTCCACTTGGGGTGGAAGAGGCCTCGCTTCCGAAATCAGCATCACATGAGCAGGGCAGAGGTAAGGAGCCAGTGCAGGAGGAAGGGCCATCAAGTGAATGAGAGACCGAATTTGTTCTCCTCAATGACGATGAGACAGATACAGAACCAACAAATGCAGAGCTTACAGAGATCATCCAGGAGTAGCAATCAATGATTGAGGCCTTATCCCTTGACTTGGAGAGGGCCAAGTGGAACATGAAGTACTTGGAGTAGAGAAACAAGCAGCTTGAGGACCAGCGGGCGATTATGGAGCTGCAAAACATTCGTGAGCATCTCCAAGCTGCTCAAAGGAGAAGAGTTGAGCTCACATCATTGGAGCAAGAAATCAATGAGGATCGGGAGGCTAACCTCGAGAGGGTCAACATGAACTTGGAGAGGCTGTTGGACAAGGCCGATCAGGACCTTGCCTTACTGAGACACATGGATTATCATTACAGGACACGAAATATGAGTGCAAAGGCTCGGATAAGGAGTTTGAAGGTGAAATTGAGGAAAGCAACAAGAAAAGAAAAAGAGGCAAAAGAGCAAGATCAGCTTTGAATCTTGGCTGAGGCTTCCTTGGCACATCATAGCACTCCATAGAGAACCTCTAGCCCAAATTTCAAGGAATTTGGGGAATTTTTGGTCACATGACAAATTTTTGGGCAAAACACATGTTTTTTTCAGTGGAGCGGCGCTAAAAATCGGGAGCTCCAAATGAGGAATGGTTTGGATTTTTGGATTCAGCATGGAAGATAACGACTACAGGTGCTCAGAAAAGAAATTTGGGCAAGATATGAGTCTCCAAAAGGTCAAAAACACCCAAAAAATGCCTCTCTGCCCCTTTTTTGACACACAGGAAGAAGTCTTGGGAGAATGGAGATTTGGAGGGGCAAATGAGCACCAAATTCAAAAATTCCAGTGGGGTTAGAAATTAGACAGGACAAGCTTTCCAACAAGTCCACTTGGGAAAATTTTGGGCACCTAAAAGTGCCCCAAAACAGGCCCCAAAGTAGCACGGTGCACAGAGAAAATGGCGCGGTGCATAGAGGAAAAATTGCCAAATTTGCTTCCGTTTCGTGAATTTTCGATTCGCGACTTCTCCAAGTGGGCCCGCTCATCTATACTTCGGTTTTTTGGCACCAAATGTGACATTTAAATCATTTTATTTCCATATGGACTTCTATCCAAGTGGCGAAGGAAGGCAAACGGTCACCCAAGCCAAATGTCATGTTTGTAGCGTTGCACCTGTAGCTGATGGTTGGCTCTTCATCTCCATTTTCTAATTATTCGAGTAACTCCCCAACCCTTGGGCGTTCTATCTCTTCATGGCACATTATATATATTGTATGTAAGCTATTTGAAAAGGGTTGGTTGGCTTGTAACTTCTGGGAGACTGTGGGAAAGAAACTCTGTTTCTTCACTGTATATTTTTGACAGAGAATTAATGAAAGGCAGTGGCTCTGTTTCATGAGATTCTTATGGTTGTGAGTGTAGCAAATGTGTCTGTTATGTTTTCATATGTATTTCGTTATGTTTCATAATTCAATTCATGTTAATTTCCAGTGAAATTTTCTGAGTGAGATTAGGCAGAATTCAATTTTATTGCTCTGCCTGTGGGAAAATTTCATGTTCAGTGTTTTTCTTCTATTGAAAAGGATTCATGTAACTATGCCTGTTACATAGTAATTTGTCACCGTTTGTCACCGTCCCTGTTACCCCTCTCCTGCATGCTGGAGGACTCATTCCGGGACTTGTGAGAAGTGACATAACCTGAAACCACTTGCATTATATTCCTCTAAGTGTGAGCTTCATATGCCTTGAAGACATCTCCTGCAAAATACCCATAAAAAGACCTCTTTTGCATTGGCGCGGTTCCATAGTGTACTGCTCGCGGCAATGGGGGAAATCCTCTAAAGAGGGTGCGCTAGTTGGCACTCTGTCTCAGAGTCGCACTTGCGCCAACCCAGTTGGGTAAAGTTTTTAACAAACAAACTTCCGAAGGTTCTCCTTAACCCATTCACCAACTGAATCCGTGTTGAGTTAGGATGGTTTGGCTTCGAATCTCCATAGAAGGGAAGTGGTTTGCCACCTTTCATGGAAGCTTCTAAGTGATAAAGCCAATCCCATGGAAATTGTGATTGATCTTATCTCCTTCCCCTCTATCTATAAAAGCTTGTCTTTATGTCTTGAGCAAGCTAGTTCCAGCTAGTGCTAGTGATAGTAAGAGTTCCAGGATAGTGCTAGTGATAGTGAGAATTCCAAGAGTTCAAGAAATTGAAGTTGCAAGAGCCTTCTTTGCATCCATAAGGCCAAATCTAAGTGAGGAGATTCTTGTCACCAAGGAGAGAGAGGCTTGTTTCCCATCCCAACAAGCTTTGCAAGACTTGTGTAGCTGATTACCCAACCAAAGGAGGATTTCACGTCAGAACTATGGTTGTATTCTTCTTTGTTATCTATCAATAATAGATGACTATAATTATGGTTCCACTCTCATTGTCCTTTGTAATGATCGATGTTGAGTTATATCTTTTCTGACTGATATATAATTGCATCTATTGGATTTTATGCTTGTATTTGTGTTGTTCTTTGCATGTGCAGGTGTCCAATCACGGAGATCGTGGGGATCGTGACCGGCTGAGGCAAAGGAACGAGAGCGACGTCTCTTCTACGAATATTAGCATTGGAATCCAAGTAGGTTCTCATCATCCACCTTTAATCTACAATTAGGAACTTGCGTGATAGCATTGTTTGATTGTTGCTAGACCCGGTCTGGGCTAGTAGGGATCACCTCTGTCCGCAGAGGGGATTTACCTCCACAACAATGCCCTTTTCACTTTCTTCAGCAATCTATTCATTTCGCGTTACCTCAAACTAAATTGCTACATTTTCCGCCTGCCTTGCCTCACGGAATAATTTATTCCTTTGTATTAAATTCTTTGTTCCTTGCTGACTGTTGGTCCCATACCATCCTAGAAGCTCGGTCATTCTTGAAAATTGTTTCTTGTATCCCTATTGACTTACTAGCCTAAGATCAATATTTCACTGTAATTCATCTCAGACTGTTTTTGCTTATATATTCACTGAGCATGACTCGGAGAGAGCCCTCTCTTGTTCTGGTAGGGCTAGCTACCAGACTGAGCGTGGTTTGTGGTTACCCTAATTTTTGCCTTCCTTAAGCCTAAGGCAGATTTAGGTGCTAACATAGTGGCGACTCCACTGGGGAAAAAATTGAAATCAAATCCCCTTGTTTCATAATAATTCCAAGCTTCCGGATGATGAGCTTAGGATTGGATAGGCTGAGTAAATTAGTTGTGTCCTGTGATTTTTCTCAATAGCACACTAGCTTCTAGACGATATACCAGAGCCAATCCAAACCCGGATCCTCCTCACATCTATGAAAACCCCAACTTGATTCCAAGACTCCTTCGTCAAGAAAGCATCATAAATCTAGTGATCAAATCTCATTCATGCCTTGACATTTTTGAGTACCTTGGAGAACTTGAGTTTGACGAGTGGTTTGAGATATCATTGTTAGAGTCTAAGTCCGAAAGGGCTGTTGACTATACTGTCCCCAATCCACAATTTCTTGTAGACTTAGAAACAGAAAGATCTAACCGATTGATCGATAATTATATTGCGGCACAGCCCCAAACTCCAATTGCCACCCTCTTACAAACTGTGCACACTCCTCCAACACCTCCAAAGTCAAATCCACCGAGAGTGATGGCTGCTCGTTTTGCACCCCTTGTTCTACCCCAAGTTCTAGATGATATGCCCGCGGATTATCAAAGTAAAATCCCATTTTTTGATGGCACTCCTAACAGCATTACCGCTCAGCAACATGTAGACAAAATGGTAGACTTCTATGAACTTCATGAGATCGATGAGGAGAATGTGGCAATGAGACTCTTTGTTGTGACATTTGCAAGTGAAGTGAGGAAATGGTTCAGAGGTTTGCCGGCAGCACGTATCGCTACCTTGGCTAAACTACAAAGACAATTTTTAAACCGATGGGAAGTGAAAAAGAATCCCCTTCAAATTTTGGCTGAATATGAACAAATCAAACGAAACGCTGGTGAGTCAGTCCAAGATTATTGTGTTAGATTTAATACAGTCTATAACGAAATTCCAGATCATCTAAAGCCACCTGTGGGACTAGCTACGATGAATTTTCCAGATGGTTTTGATGCTGACATGGCCTACCAATTAAGAGAGAGAGAACCGGCCACAATGGAAGACATGCAGAAAATTGCGGTTAGCGTTGAAGCAAATCTGTTGTCCAAAAGAGCTAGAGCGAAAGCAGAAAATAAAATCACTGTGAAAGAAGAGTCTTCTTCAATGGATCAACTACTCAAAAAGGTAGAGCAGATGCTTGAAAGGGTGAAGCTTGACAAGCCTGAGCCACAAGTTAGAAATCCTAACTTCCGTGGCCAGCAGCAGCCACAATATAGAATCAGATAGAGAGATCAGCGAACCCAAGAGCAGGCAGCACAACGGCCAGTACAAACAACTTTGCAGCAAAATTTTGTGCATGGACCAGAGTCAGATGAGGACGGGAATGTAATAGGTGAAGAAAATCACCTCTTTACTCTAGATGAGCTCCCTACTTACATTACCGAAGAAGAGGAGTGTGCAGTGAGTTCAACTGCGCACAAAGATGTAGATTTCATTCTAGCTAGTGACACTGTTTTACAAGAAGAATCAAAGGAGTATCAAAGGGGGTATACGAATGCTTTGTCCACACAACAGCAGCGATATTCACTTAGAAACAGAGATGTGCCAGCCAAACCAATTCAAAAAAAGAAGGAGGTTGAAACAACAAAGAATTATTCATTAGCTACACAAAGAAAAGGAAAAGAGGCGGTTGGTCTGGAGAGCAGCAAATCAAAATCAGCAGAACAATCACAGCAGCAAGCTGCATCAAAAGAAAAAGAAAAGAAATAGATCCCAGTCAAAGAGGTAGAAAAGACTCCCGCTTTTAACTTAGAGAATGAGATTTCTAAGTTAAAGGTATCCATCCCCTTGACTGAAATAATGAAGAACAACAGTTATAGAGGACAGATATCTAAAATGTTGAATTTGGACCTAATGTACGACATGGTAAATGTAGAAGATGATCAACCTAAAATGATTTTTGGACTAGCATTGAATGGTGAGTCTCCTGATAGCGATGTGCCACCCTTTTACGTTAGTTTAAGATTGCATGATTTTGTGTTACATAATGCCATGTTCGATTCCAGAGCTTCTCACAATCTCATGCGCAAGGCCATCATGGATAAGCTCGGTCTGGACATCACTCAATAGTACTACGATCTCTATTCATTTGATTCCAGCAGAGTGAGGTGTATAGGACTCATCAAAGACTTGGTTGTGAGTTTGGATTAGGTTCCCATGAAGAATGTTTTGATCGATGTGGTGGTAGCAGATATTCCTCCAAGGTTTGGCATGCTTCTTTCTAGGTCTTGGGTAGCGAAATTGAAAGGGACACTATAGCTAGATTTCTCCTATGCAACGATCCCGGTGTTTGGACAAATGAGGAAATTATATTGGGAACAGAAAATGAAATATATGATCACAAGCAAGGAGAAACCTATAAATCATCCAATTAACTATGTACATATAGATTTAGAGTCTTTTGCTTTGTTTTCAGATAGTTTAAATGATATAGATAGTCAGATAGTAGAAGCAAATGATATTCCGGAAATAATAGAAAATTTCAGAGAAATTTTGAAGAAAGAAGGACAAGAAAAGGAGAAAAATGTTGGGCAATCAGTTGAAAGCAATGGACAACAAGTAGGCAAGGCAGAGCAAACAGATTTCCAGCACTTACAAGAGGAGGAAGAAGGCTTGTGGACCATGGATTTTGATGGAGCAGTAGGAAATGATGGCGTTGGAATTGGAGTTTGGGTACGCAGTCCTTTCTCCGCCCCAAACAAAGTGCCTAGCAGCATGAGGGTTTGCTCTTACAAGCTGGCCTTTGAATGTTCAAACAATGAAGCTGAGTATGAAGCTCTGATCGTTGGCCTGAAGATTCTTAGAAAGATGAATGCTAAAAGGATTTCGGTATATGGCGACTCCGAATTGGTAATAAAGCAGGTCAGAGGCGAGTATCAAGCAAAGCGTCCTAGGATGCGGGCCTACCATAATGCAGTTTTAGACATCTTAAAATTATTTTTAGAATACACCTTGACATGTGTGCCTTATATAGAAAATAGTATTGCTGATGCTCTTGCCAAGGCAGAAAGTAGTTTGAAGATCCCCATGAACTCCAGCAATAAATTTTAAATCTATGTCAAGCATCGTCCAACCATTCCAGACAATCAGAGATATTGGCATGTGTTTCAAGATGATGAGGAAATTAATGATTTTCTGCAAAACAAAGGCAAGTTCAAAGAAACCTCAATTGATGTAGAAAATGACAATGGTAAAGGGAATGGTACAGATGAAGTGCAGATCAATGAAATGGATGTGTTGCAACTGAAGAATAACATTATTCCTAAAGGCTTGATACCTCTAGAAGAACTTTTTGATCAGGATGATGTAGCCCGCAAGCCAACATTGCAGCCAACGGAGACGGGTGTAGAAGAGGTCAACATCGGAACAGCTGCCAATCCTAAGTTGGTAAAATTGTCTAAAGCATTGCCGCCAAAGATCAAGGACAAATATATCAGTTTGATGGCTTCATTTGCAGATGTGTTTGCTTGGGACTATTCTGATTTAAAGACCTATGATGCCAATATTATTCAGCACATGATACCCATCAAGCCCAATCAAAAACCTTTTAGACAGAAGCTGAGAAGGATAAATCCAAAGTTGCTGCCATCTATTGAAAGGGAGGTAAACAAGTTGTACAAGTCAGGTATCATTGTGCCCATCAGATTTTCAGATTGGATCTCTAACTTGGTGCCCGTACGAAAGAAGACAGGTGAGATCCGCTTGTGCATTTATTTCAGAAATCTAAATAAAGTCTCATTGAAGGACAATTATCCACTGCCCAAAATGGACCATATACTTCAGTGAGTAGTGGGGGCATCTCGTATGTCGCTACTTGATGGTTATTCCGGATGTAACCAAATTTGTGTCCATGAAGATGAAAGAGACAAGACAGCATTCACCACTCCATGGGGAACCTTTCATTATGCCAAAATTCCTTTCGGTTTAAAGAATGCAGGTGCCACATTTCAGCGTGCAATGGATTTGGCCTTTGCGAATGAGAAGGATGTGTTTTTGGTGGTGTACCTGGATGATTTGAAGATGTTTTCCAAATTTGATGAAGAGCACATGCATCATCTAAAAACTGTCTTTCAAAAGTGTAGAAAATATGGTTTATCGCTGAATTCGAAGAAGAGCTTATTTGCCATGGAGGAAGGAAAATTACTCGGGCACATTATTTCAAAGGATGGCATTCGTATTGACCCAACACGTGTGCAAGCAATTCAGCTAATCGATCTGCCCAAGAATAAAAAGGAGATACAATCGTTCAATGGTAAGATGAATTTTCTGCGTCGCTTTATGCCTAATCTTGTTGAACACTTAAGAGAGATGACCGTCATGCTCAAGAAGGACAGCCAAGTGAAATGGATAGAGGAGGATATAAAATCTTTCAACTTGGTCAAATTGGCCCTTTCTTCAGCTCCAGTTCTAGTCAACCCGAACTACACTCAAGATTTTGTATTGTTTTCATTTGCTTTGGAGCACACTATGGCAGCAATACTATTGTAGAAAAGAGATGATCATGAAAGACCCATAGCATTCTTCAGCAGGGCTATAAGAGATGCAGCTTTAAAGCACAACATCATTGAGAAGCAAGCCCTGGCACTGGTGAAGGCATTGAAGGATTTCCGGGTATATATTCTACATTCTCATATTCTGGCCTATGTTCCTAACGCTGTTATAAAAGATGTTTTAGTGCAGACCGATCCGGAAGGAAAAAGAGGCAAATGGATTGCAGCCTTGCTGGAATATGATGTGGAAATAAAGCCCACAAAGCTGGTCAAAGGACAGGGATTGGCGAAGTTAATGGCCAAATCAAACTTGCATGCCTTGGACATAAATCTGATCGCTGCTATGTCCGATGAGAATGAGGAAATATCATCCATTTAGGTATCTGAAATGTTTGCTCTGTCCCCATGGTATTCAGATATAATACATGTGCTAAAAAATCTGTCACCACCGCCCGACATGACTAGAAATAAAGCGAGAACACTCAAATTGAAGGCTGCCAAGTTTTGCATTCTAAATTCCACGCTGTATTGGAAAGATCCCGGTGGCGTTTTGTTAAATTGTTTGGTGGAAGAGGAGGCAAAGAAAGTCACGGAGGATTTCCACGGAGGAGAGTGTGGTGGTCACCTTTTTTGGAAGTCAACAACAAATAAAATTTTGAGAGCATGGTACTATTGGCCCACATTGTTTGCTGATGTGTACAAGATGGTCAAGCGCTGTCATAAATGTCAAATTTTCGAAGGAAAACAGAAATTACAACCTTTACCACTTAAGCCTATTGAGGTGAGTGCTCCTTTCCAGCAGTGGGGGTTGGATTTCATTGGTGAAATTCATCCTACTTCCTCTGGTCAGCATAGATGGATCCTCACAGCGACAGATTACTTAAGTATGGGGGATTTACTTCACAAAATGGATTGAAGCAGCACCCACTAGACAAGCTACAAATGCGGTAATCATTTCATTCCTTGAAAATAACATCTTGTCTCGCTTTGGTTGTCCGAATAAGTTAATCACCGATAATGTAGTAGCTTTCAAATAAAAAAGGATGGTAGAATTTTGTCATAAATATCACATCATTTTGGGTCATTCAACTGCCTATCATCCGGAAGGAAATGGATTGGCGGAATCTTCGAATAAATCATTGGTCAACATCATCAAGAAGCTGCTGGAAATAAATAAAAAGAGCTGGAATAAGAGGTTGGTCCATGCGCTTTGGGCAGATCGGATCAGTCAGAAAAAATCCATTGGTATGTCACCATTTGAGCTTGTTTATGGAGTTGACACAGTATTTCCCACCTCTCTTGTTGCCTCAGTAGTCAGACTTCTTCAGGAGGCAGGCAGTGAAGAAGATCCCATGCAGAGAAGGTTGAATCAAATGGTCCACTTGCAGCAAACAAGAGAAGAAGTTTTCAAGAACACATCCAAATTGCAGGAGAAAATAAAGAAAATCTATGACAGAAAAGCAAAGGCAGATAAATTTTAGTTGGATGATGTGGTGCTGAAGTGGGATTCAAGGAATGAAGAGAAAGGTAAGCATGGAAAGTTTGAGAATCTTTGGAAAGGTCCTTTCAAGATTGCAGCATATAGGGGTCAGAATGCCTTTCTTCTGAAGGAAATGAATGGGGAAGATTGTCTAGGAGGGCCAATCAATGGTCGACTGCTCAAGCGGTACCATTTCTGAGTTTATTCACACTGCTTCCACTGTCATTGTAAATACCATTTTTATTTCAATTTGGTTTCATGTCTGTCAAGTTAGTTTTTGAGTCAATTTCTTGGTCATTTCAGTTTCATAAATAAGTCAGAGTCCTGTGTTGTAGTCGAAATGATTGACTCCATAACCCAATGGACAAAAGGCACTATCTAGCTCCTCCAGAGATTTGTTGTTCTTGGCACCTCCAAGGAGCTACCATCCCCCATTAGAGCCAATGTTAGAGTCGGTCTGGTCAGCCCTCCGTCAGAGATCAAAACTCTTTATGCATTTCATTTTTTGGCAAATGTTAGAGTTCATCATGAGTTGGCCCATCTTTTTGTGCTTCACCTACATGGAGGTCAGTCTATCTTGGCTATGGTCACTTTCACATTGACACCCGAAGCCATATCAGTGGCAACAGGCATACCAAATGTTGGAGAACAGTGGCATAAGAAGAAGAAGGTGGAGAGGCATCATTATGAGCCTTACATTAAGGCCAGTTGTTTGAGTAAGCTCACAAGAGTTTTCCCATTCAGATTTTTGAGAGATGAGTATGCTCCGCTCATGAAATTGATCATGAAGTACTTCAGTTGTGAGGGGAGGTTTTCTCACCTTTATGCCTATCACATCAGGTTTCTCATGCACTTTACTAGTGTGCGGATGATGAACCTCCCATTTTTCATTTGCAGGAACATAGAGAGGATGAAAAATTTCATGCAGCACAAGACCCCTTAGCAGCAGCTCAACAGTGTTTATCACTTTGCTCTTATCCGGATTTTGGTGGATCATCAGTTGGGATTGCAGGGTATTTCTTGGGAGGACTTCATCTCCTGTGACTTCTTCAGCGCTCCACAGGTAGTATCAGAGGCAGAGCATGAGATAGGTGGCCCATCTCATCAGTATGAGCGCCATGAGACTGTTATTATGCCAGTATACATCACCTATCAGAAAGGCAGTAGACCTTTGTTTGCAGCAGCAAAGCGAGTGTTATCTCCACCCGAGGTGGAAGAGGCCTCACTTCCGACATCAACATCACATGAGCAGGGTAGAGGTAAGGAACCAGTGCCGGAGGAAGGGCCATCAGGTGAACGAGAGACCGAATTTGTTCTCCTCAATGACGATGAGACAGATACAAAACCAACAAATGCAGAGCTTACAAAGATCATCCAGGAGCAGCAATTAGTGATTGAGGTCTTATCCCTTGACTTGGAGAGGGCCAAGTGGAACATGAAGTACCTGGAGTAGAGAAACAAGTAGCTTGAGGACCAGCGGGCAATTATGGAGCTGCAAAACATTCGTGAGCATCGCCAAGCTGCTCAAAGGAGAAGAGTTGAGCTCACATCATTGGAGCAAGAAATCAATGAGGATCGGGAGGCCAACCTCGAGAGGGTCAACATGCACTTGGAGAGGCTGCTGGACAAGGCCGATCAAGACCTTGCCTTACTGAGACACATGGCTTATCATTACAAGACACGAAATATGAGTGCAAAGGCCCGTATAAGGAGTTTGAAGGCGAAATTGAGGAAAGCAACAAGAAAAGAAAAAGAGGTAAAAGAGCAAGATCAGCTCTGAATCTTGGCTGAGGCTTCCTTGGCACATCATATCACTCCATAGAGAACCTCCAGCCCAAATTTCAAGGAATTTGGGTAATTTTTGGTCACATGACAAATTTTTGGGTAAAACACAGGGTTTTTCTCCCAGTGGCGAAGCGCTAAAAATCGGGAGCTCCAAATGAGGAATGGTTTGCATTTTTGGATTCATCATGGAAAATCATGACTACTGGTGCTCGGGCAAGAAATTTTGGCAAGATATGAGTCTCCAAAAGGTCAAAAACACCCAAAAAATGGCCTCTCTGCCCCTTTTTTGACACACAGGAAGCAGTCTTGGGAGAATGGAGATTTGGAGGGGAAAATGAGCACCAAATTCAAAAATTCCAGTGGGGTTAGAAAGTAGACAGGACAGGCTTTCCAACAAGCCTACTTGGGCACATTTCAGACACATGAAAGTATCCCAAAATAGGCCCCAAAGTAGCGCAGTGCACAGAGGAAAAATTGCCAAATTTGCTTCTATTTCGTGAATTTTCGATTCGCGACTTCTCCAAGTGGGCCCGCTCATCTACACTTTGGTTTTTTGGCACCAAAGGCAGAATTTAAATCATTTTTTTTCCATATGGACTTCTATCCAAGTGGCAAAGGAAGGAAAATGGTCACCCAAGCCAAATGTCATGTTTGTAGCGCTGCACCTGTAGCTGATGGTTGGCTCTTCATCTCCATTTTCTAATGATTCGAGTAACTCCCCAACCCTTGGGCATTCTATCTCTTCATGGCACATTCTATATATTGTATGTAAGCTATTTGAAAAGGGTTGGTTGGCTTGTAACTTCTGGGAGACTGTGGGAAAGAAACTCTGTTTCTTCACTGTATATTTTTGACAGAGAATTAATGAAAGGCAGTGGCTCTGTTTCATGAGATTCTTGTGGTTGTGAGTGTAGCAAATGTGTCTCTTATTTTTTCATATGTATTTCGTTATGTTTCATAATTTAATTCATGTTCATTTCCAGTGAAATTTTCTGAGTGAGATTAGGTAGAATTCAATTTTATTGCTCTGCCTGTGGGAAAATTTCATGTTCATTGTTTTTCTTCTGTTGAAAAGGATTCATGTAACTATGCCCTTTTCACTTTCTTCAGCAATCTATTCATTCCGCGTTACCTCAAACTAAATTGCTACATTTTCCACCTGCCTTGCCTCACGGAATAATCTGTGCCTTTGTATTAAATTCTTTGTTCCTTGCTGACTGTTGGTCCCATACCATCCCAGAAGCTCGGTCATTCATGAAAATTGTTTCTTGTATCCCTATTCACTTACTAGCCTAAGATCAATATTTCACTGTAAGTCATCTCAGACCATTTTTTCTTATATATTCACTGAGTGTGACTCAGAGAGAGCCCTCTCCTTTTCTGGTAGGGCTAGCTACCAGACTGAGCGTGGTTTGTGGTTACCCTAATTTTTTCCTTACTTCAGCCTAAGGCAGATTTAGGTGCTAACACTTGCCAACTGAGCATTGTGTATATCCTACATTGTAAAAAGGTAGATTAGAACATTTTAGTTCAAAGGCTTTGGGCGGAGATTGAAAAAATTGAAGTTGTAAAACCTATGTCGCGGGGTCCGCACTCTCTAGTTCGATACAGTGCGTAGGTCCGTACTCTGCCCAAACAGCAGGTGCGGGCCCCTGGCTCTTTCCTTTGTAGGAAAAAGTCGGGGTCCGCAGGTTTCACATGTTGCACCTGCGGACCCCCGCGAGCGGTCTTTTAAACTAATTTTTCTCTTAAAAATCAAAATGGAAGCCTAAAAACGAAATTCAAATGGTTGAAATGCAAGATTAAAGTGATTTCGATTACTTGGAGGTGACGGTTTTCGATTCCAACCGACGGATTTTCCGCAATCTTCATAGGAAGCTTCTTAACCAAAAGCTCTCTTTTCTCACTCTGAAGTCAAACGGTAAAAATGAATTTACAAAAACCCTTTTTATAAGCTTTTTTGAATAATGAATTTTTAATTTGTTTATTTTTCACTTTAAAGAGATAACTTTTGATACATTTTTATTTATTTTAAACAGGTATGAGTAATGTTTGAGTTTTTGTGCAGAATATTGGATTTTTCAGGAGAAATTGATCATTTTCAACAAAAAAAACATTAGAGTCCTCTTTAAGCTATTTTCTGACTTGTAAAACATGAAAAGATTGTCGAGTTTTTCTTTTTAAGCTCATTAAAACGGAATTAAAAAGATGGTCCACTTACAGCTCTTTTTTGACCACATAAACATGAAAAGATTGCGAGATTTTTGTCGTTTCAAATTCGATAATGGATATAAAACGACGTGTTCTTGATCGCTTTTTTACTTTTTCGGATCAGAGACACTAATTATGAAAATTACTCCTTGATCGTAATAGTCAAGCGGTTCTCTCAAGTATTATTTTATACTTTTTTAGGCTTCGGAGACACAAATTTACGAAAAAGGACAACCATGGAGTTTTCTTAAGTTTTTCTTCTGACTCCCTAAAATTGAAAAACGCCGAGTTTCTCCTATACTGGACTCATTAAAATTTAACAGTAAAGGACCTATTCAATTTCAAATAGGAATGGACCACTCCTTCTTAGAGTTCGAATTTTAAACTAAGTTGGACTCATCCGAAGGATGAGCTTATAACCAAGAAAATGTTATCCTCCTCAAGCTTGTCAAAAATAAAGAGGTACTTACCAGAAATGGTGGGGGAAAAGAGAGAAAAATGAACCTGTTTGTTATACTTTGTGTCTCAAAAAAGCATTTAACCAGTCTTGAACACGACACTTTTTGTTCACCTAGGTTGGGAAATCCTTTGCCTAATAGTTAATCAAACCATATTGAAAGTCTTCAGCCGGTTTCTAGGTATTAGATTTGGGTCAATTGTCACCAAACCATCTGCAGTGTCATTATGTGTTCAAGAGGTCAGTGCAAATAAACCATTCATCTACAAAATATCTGTCATCCATCTTGACCATCCCTGAGTCAGTCCTTGCAAATATATTTCTTCAAACTTGATCTATGATTTCGTGTTGTGGGCTTGCCTACGACGGATCGCTTTCTATCGACTTCAGCTCATTATCTAGAAAGATGATCTAGAAATTGTCAGTACCTTGGAATCTGCATGCCTCAATGGCAGGTTTCTCGCCTTCGACGACAGGTTGCATCATTGACCTTCGATCAAAGGATTCCGTGACATGTTCAACATCAACTCATCTATTCACATTTCATGGATTGTACTAAGTACTTTGAGAGCCATTGACATTACTGGTGGTTTCTCTCACACTTGTTAACAATTTACATCATTGACTGGTAATCAAGTGGTTTCTACCATGTTCGACTTCGACACATTCATTCACATAGATAGAATCGTGCTAGTTCGGGAAGCAGAAATCAAGACCCTGGATCTAGTTTCCACCATCTAGGCTGCAAGGAATTTTGTTATTCATTATACGATGGACTATTCATAAACAGATGGCTACATACATATTGTGTCTACATATGTCTATACTTGTGATGTATTACAAGATCATTCCTATATCAGAGCAATTTAGTTAGTTTTCTAGTCGGTTTTGGTCTGAGTATGGGAATGCCTACCTTAGCGATGATATGATCACATATATATATTTTATATTGAATGTTTTTACAGGTTCCAACTAGGCTCTCCACAGGATGATTCTCGAAATGATAAAGTACTTCACTCTTCTTAGATGACAAATACTATCCTCATCTATTACAGACTTCGCACTTTAGGGGGCAATCTGTTACACAAAATATTGTCACCATGACATTCTGCAGTCAGTGTGAGTCTATCACCACTCATACTTTCCTCCTATGCAAGTCTTAAACCTCAGCTCTTCATGTCAAGCCTTGAAAAATGAGAGAAAGTCCTTGAATATCTCTAAAACTCTGGTTCCGCACTTTCTCTTAGCATTACATGCGGTCCCTCACCCACTGGTCATGTCCCTTGCGGATCTGCCTGCTCTGTTTTTGTGTAATGGGCGTGGACCCCTGTAAAAGTCAAAAAGGTGCAAGTACATTCTTAAAAACTCACTTTGGGTTATTTCTGGAAGCTTCTAGAGGGAATCTTGAGGTGGCAAGTTCACTCCTTTGAGGTTCATGCATCCCATAACTAAAGGAGCTAACCCGTTTGTTCTGTGTGGAGCATGATTGTTCAGTGGTCTTTGTTTCAGCCAGATGTATACCCCAGGAAGTTTGTACACCCCTCCACGGGGGGGGGGGTTGCGGGGGGGACTTGTCCCCCCCGCAGGGGTCCGGGGGGGCCGATCCCCCCCGGCTAGGGGGTTCGGGGGCCAGCGGTCCCCCGGCGGGGGCTCGGGGGCAGCGACCCTAAAGCTAAAAACAAATGTAAAATTGCCTTGTAAAAGTATAGTAATTTCTAGTCAATCTGGGCCGTTCATTAGGCGGATGATCTGACGGTAGAACTTATGTTTAGTTTAGGGTTTTTTGCCCTAGAAGGCAACCCCCTCTCTTTGTATGAGGGCATTGTATTGGAGGCTGAGAGATAGATGTGTATTCTGTGAGCAAGAAATAGAGAGGTGAGACTGTGAGAGAAAACAGAGTATATTACAGCGGATTTGTTGTAGGTTGTGTCTCTTCATTTTGCTGGATAATAGAAAAGAAGGACTGGCTGTTTGGGGTGGACGTAGCCCAAACTGGGTGAACCACGTATATCTGTGTCTCTCTTGTTTTGTGTGTTTTCTGTGTTTATATTTCTGCAATATTTTATGTGTTCCATTGCTCCGTAATATATAATTTCCTAACAACTGGTATTAGAGCCGAAGGTCTATTTGGCTAATAAACTCGCAGGAAAGAAGGGTTCCTGGTTTGAGTGGGAGCAATGGCGGAAGATGGTAAGTTTAGGGTCGAGAAATTTAACGGCCAAAACTTCTCGCTGTGGAAGATGCAGATGGAAGATTATCTGTATCAGAAAGATCTATACCTACCATTGGGCGGAAAAACAAAGATGCCGACGGGTATGAAAGAGGAAGAATGGAACCTTCTCGATAGAAAGGCACTCGGAACAATACGGTTGTGCCTTGCTGCATCAGTCGCCTTCAACATCTCGAAGGAAACCACGACAGAGGGTTTGATGGAGACGTTGTCGAAACTATATGAAAAACCCTTGGCCTCAAACAAGGTATTTCTTATGAAACGATTATTTAATATGAATATGTCGGAAGGTGGATCTGTTGCAAACCATTTAAATGATTTCAATACAGTTACAAGTTAGTTAAGTTCTGTAGGGGTAAACTTTGATGATGAAGTTAGAGCTCTGTTATTCTTGTGCTCATTACCAGAAAGTTGGAATGGTTTGGTAATGGCCATTAGTAACTCCGTTTCTGGATCTAGTACTTTAAAGTTTGATGATGTTGTCAGTGCTATCCTTAGCGAGGAAATGCGATGGAAAATCTTCGGTGAGACATCGGGAAATGCTTTGAGTGCAGAGTCTAGAGGAAGAAAAATGGAAAGAGGAAAGGGCTCAGGATATCGCAGTAAATCAAGGAAAGGCAGATCCAAGTCCAGATCGGGGATAGTGTGCTGGAAATGTGGAAAGAAAGGACACCTAAAGAAAGACTGTAGATCTCGGAAGGGAAAAGAAGGAGATGCACAACAAGAAAACAATCATGAAGCAAATGTGACAGGTGAGGTGTTACAAGATGCTTTGATTCTTTCTTTCGAAAATATTACTGATTCTTGGGTGGTAGATTGAGGCGCTTCATTCCATGCCACACCTGATAAGAAATACTTTCATGACTATGTTCAAGGAGATTTTGGACAAGTTCGTCTGGGTGATGATAAACCCTGTAAAATCGTTGGAATGGGTAAGGTTCTTGTAAAACAGCAGAATGGAAACCAATGGCTATTAAAGGAGGCAAGGCATGTTCCAGATCTAAAGAATTTTTTTTTTCAACAGGGTAGTTAGGCGGTGAAGGTTGTGTGACAACTTTCACAGATAAAGCTTGGAAGGTCACCAAAGGAGCCCTGGTAATAGCAAAAGGCGAAAAGGTTGGTACATTGTATTTATGCAATGGTATTTCTAACTCTGTTAATGCTTTAACTTCCAAAGGAGCAGATGCAGCATTATGGCATCATAGGCTTGGACACATGAGTGAAAAGGGGATGAAGATTCTTCACTCAAGGAATTTGTTGCCGTGTTTGAAGAATGTTGATTTGGACTTCTGTGAGAATTGCATTTATGGAAAACAGAAGAGAGTCAGATTTCTCAGAGTTGGGAAAGAAAAGAAGAATGAAAAATTAGAGCTTGCGCATACATATGTATGGGGACCTGCTTAGATATCATCTCTCGGTGGCTCTCGTTATTATGTTACTTTTATTGGTGATGCAACTAGAAAAACTTGGATTTATTGTATTAAGAATAAATCTGATGTATTTGATACTTTCAAGAAATGGAAAGCTTTGGTTGAGATTGAGACAGGAAAGAAATTGAAGTGTCTTAGATCAGAAAATGGAGGTGAATATTGCAGCAAAGCGTTTGATAGGTACTGTTCAGAGCATGGAATTTGCAGAGAGAAGACAGTTCCAAGAACACCACAAGAAAATGGTGTGTCAGAAAGGATGAACAGAACAATCATGGAGCGTGCAAGGTGCATGAGATTGCATGCAGGATTGCCTTTACAGTTTTGGGTAGATGCTGTAGATACTGTTGTTTATCTAATAAACAGAGGGCCTTCAAGTTCCTTGGATGGTGGTGTTCCGGAGGAAGCATGGATAGGTAAAAAGGTAAACTACTCCTTTTTAAAACCTTTTGGTTGTGAGGCCTTTGTCCATATTGATAAAGAAAATAGAACAAAGCTTGAGGAAAAGTCAAAGAAATGTACCTTTATTGGATATGGTGTTAATGATTTTGGTTATCGCTTATATGATTACGAAAATCACAAAATCATTAGGAGCAGAGATGTAATATTCAATGAAAAGGTCTTGTATAAGAATCAGTTGCAGGAAAAGAAACAGGAAAAGGAAAATAAGGAATACGCAGTTCTTGATGAAATCACTGAAAAAGGAAAGGTGCCTGAAAATAATAATAATCAACAACCACAACAACAACAGGCACCCCAAACACCTGAAAGTGGTGTTAGAAGATCTAATAGGATAAGTAGACCCCCTGAACGATACTCTCCTTCATTATATTATTTATTGTTGACTGATTCTAGTGAACCTGAATGTTATGAAGAAGCAATGCAGGTTGAAAGCATGAAGAAGTGGGAGGTAGCCATGGAAGAAGAGATGGACTCCTTAATGCATAACCAGACTTGGGATTTAGTCAGGTTGCCTGCAGGAAAAAATACATTGAAGAATAAATGGGTTTACAGGCTGAAGGAAGAAGATGGAGGAAAACAGAGGTACAAAGCTAGACTTGTGGTGAAGGGGTTTGCACAGAAGAAAGGTATTGATTTTGATGAAATATTTTCTCCTGTTGTTAAAATGACTTCAATCAGAACTATTTTAAGTTTTGTAGCAGCTGAAGATTTGCATCTTGAGCAGTTAGATGTAAAGACAACCTTTCTCCATGGGGATTTGGAGGAAGAGATATATATGCAGCAGCCACAAGGATATGAGGTGAAAGGGAAGGAGAAACTAGTGTGCAGGTTGAAGAAGAGCTTGTATGGCTTAAAACAGGCTCCAAGGCAGTGGTATCTAAAATTTGACAAGTTTATGTCTGAACAAGGTTATACTAGATGTCACTCTGATCATTTGTTTATCTAAAAAAGCAAAATGATGGTAGCTATATTATATTGTTATTGTATGTGGATGACATGCTTGTTGCAGGATCTAGCATGCAGGAAATAAATGTACTCAAAAGAAAATTGGCAAATTCATTTGCAATGAAGGATTTGGGAGCTGCAAAACAAATCCTTGGTATGAGAATCACTAGAGACAGGAAAAATCGCAAATTAACATTGTCTCAGAATGAGTACATACAAAAGGTGTTGAAAAGATTTAATATGCACAATGCAAAACCAGTTAGTACACCTTTTGCTAGCCATTTCAAACTTAGTAAGGAAATGTGCCCAAAGACCCAAGAAGACATGGATTATATGTCTAAAGTTCCATATGCATCAGCAGTTGGAAGCTTAATGTATGCAATGGTCTGCACAAGGCCTGATATTGCACATGCAGTGGGAGTTGTAAGCAGGTACATGAACAATCCAGGAAAGGAACATTGGATGGCAGTGAAATGGATTCTCAGATATTTGAAAGGTACCACAAATCAAGCATTATGCTTTGGTGGTGCAAACATTTCTCTACATGGATATGTTGATGCAGATATGGCAGGTGACAGGGATAACAGGAGGAGCACTACAGGATATGTATTTACTGTTGGTGGAACAACTGTCAGTTGGATTTCAAAAATCCAAAGTGTTGTTGCACTTTCAACAACAGAAGCAGAGTATGTTGCTGCTACAGAGGCTAGTAAAGAAATGATTTGGTTGCAAAGGTTTATGGGTGAATTGGGTAAGGAGCATGATATGGGCACATTATACAGTGATAGTCAAAGTGCCATTCATCTTGCAAAGAACTCAGCATTTCATTCCAGGACTAAACACATACAGCTCAAGTACCATTTCATACGATCAGTGCTGGAAGATGGAGAGTTGAAGCTGGAAAAGATACACACTAGCCAGAATCCTGCAGATATGCTAACAAAAGTTGTAACCAGGGAGAAACTGAGAATATGCTCAGTTTCAATTGGTCTTCAAAGATGACGATGAAGATAAAAAACAACCAGGTCCAAAGAGGAGTCATTGTCCAGCAAATGAAGCAGCGGTGGAGTTTCTACAATCATTCTCCAAGTGGGAGATTGTTGTGTGTGGAGCATGATTGTTCAGAGGTCTTTGTTTCAGCCAGATGTATACCCAGGAAGTTTGTACACCCCTCCACGAGGGGGGGGGGGGTGCGGGGGGGATTTTCCCCCCCGTGGGGGTCTGGGGGGGGGCCAATCCCCCCCGGCTGGGGGGTCCGGGGGCTCGGGCACAGCGCCCCTGAAGCTAAAAACAAATGTAAAATTGCCTTGTAAAAGTATAGTAATTTCTAGTCAATCTGGGCCGTTCATTAGGCGGATGATCTGACGGTAGAACTTATGTTTAGTTTAGGGTTTTTTGCCCTAGAAGGCAACCCCCTCTCTTTGTATGAGGGCATTGTATTAGAGGCTGAGAGATAGATGTTTATTCTATGAGTGAGAAATAGAGAGGTGAGACTGTGAGAGAAAACAGAGGATATTACAGCGGATTTGCTGTAGGTTGTGTCTCTTCATTTTGCTGGATAATATAAAGGAAGGACTGGCTGTTTGGGGTGGACGTAGCCCAAACTGGGTGAACCATGTATATCTGTGTCTCTCTTGTTTTGTGCGTTTTCTGTGTTTATATTTCTGCAATATTTTATGTGTTCCATTGCTCCGTAATATATAATTTTTTAACACCCTTGATGTGAGGAGCTTATCCCTTTGAAGGAGGACTCTATCCCTTCATAGGTGGACCTGTAACTTCCTCTCTCTGCACTATAAAATGAGGCATTGGGCTGGTTACTGAGGAGGTTGAAAGCTGAATATTTTTTAGGGTAAATGATGTTGGAATTTAGACTTCCTAATTGAGCTTGAGAGGAGAGATTACATACCTTTTGATCTCATTGGGAAGAGTGTGAATCTTTTCAAAGTAGAGGAGATTCTTGCTTGGACCCTGGGAGGAGCTTGTACAACATCAAGGCACCAAAGGTTGTAAAGTTATTCTTTGTTCAAAATTAATACAATCAAGTTTATTTTTCTCAATAAGTTGTCTTCTATGGTTTATTTCATGGATTCCTTGATCACTATGATGAATATGATTTATTATATTAGTTATGCAGGTGTTATTTGATGTGTGCTTGTTTGTGTTTGCAGGGTCTTTAAAGGAAACTTGTTCTAACGGTCGAAGCATGGCTGCCACAAACTAGCGTTGGACTTAAGGTAGGGTCTAAAACACCTCTTGGTTTTTATTTATAAATCGCAATATTTAGAGAAAGGTAGATTTGCTTGTTCTGCTTGTCACTAGAGATCAGTTGATACTAGATATGAGCGCACTTGTATAAGTTATGAGATGATGATGGATAGGACTCCTACCTACAGAGTTCAGGCTGAAACACAACCCCTTGACTAGAACGCAGGGATGGTGCGAACCAGATTTCAGGGGTGTGGATGAGGCCGAGGTGGAGGACAACCTGGAAGAGGTTGCGGACAGCTGATATGTTACAATTGTGGAGGGCCATGACATTATGCCTGTGATTGTACGAATCCAACACATCTGTCATGTCTATACTGTACATTGTTTGATCACTAGATGGAGGACTATCCCACACTAATAGCAAGGTTGTGTGATAAGGAAGTGCTCCAACCTCCCTTGACTTAGAACCTGCAAATGATGAGATCTGAGCCATGCGAGGAAGACCCTAATGTGAACATTATGCTCTGAAGTGGAATTACGATGGGAGATGATAAAGGCAAGTAGCCTAAAGATAGTACTTGGGTTCGCAAGGCTCCACCAAAGGAACCAAATTTTGATTTGGAGTGTGCTAAGGAAACCTTAATGGAAGCAAAGAAGAGCTTCATTGATGCCTCCACTTTAGGAAGCAAAGATAGACTAAAGGCAGAAATGGACTCCTCGATGCTCATGACGTTCCTCGAAACATGCATGAAGCTGCTGCGTGACAACAAGGCTATAAAGGGACTGTAGTAACTCATAAATAGATGCGCTTGGACCATGCTAGGAGAACCGTGCGTAGTTAGGAAGGTTGGAAATAATGTGATGAGGACGAGAAGAGAAATGAGACTGACCATGCAGATTTGGGAATATGAGATGGACCAAGTGATTCTGGACCTAGGATCGGACATGAACGTTCTACCAAAGTAGACATGGGAGTGCATGGGAAGGCCTACACTGCAATTTTCTCCTATCCAACTATGAATGACGAACTAGCAAAAGATATTACTCATGGGAAGATCACAGGGAATCACCGTGGACATTGAAGGAGCAAGCACGCTGGCAGATTTTGAAGTGATAGAGATTGTTGATGACAACAATCCCTAGCCTGTGCTGCTAGGGATAGATTGGGCCACTTACATGAATGGGGTGATAAATCTGAATAAGTGCAATATGATTTTTGAGAAAAAGTCTCTGCACATAGTTGTACCTTTGGACCCTGCAGAAGGATCACACTACATGGAGCCAGTGCAAGACTATGAAAGCGACGATGACTTATATTGCATCTACAAGATCATCGTGTGAGAGAAAGACTGGGTAAATCCCACCGCGGATGGACGAATCTCATGGGAGCGCAAAATCTCTTATACGTCAGATTTTGATGAGGAGATAGAGCGATGGTAGAACCAGTTACACGAGGTAACCACACTAAACTGTAACATGATGACGAGATCGTTTCACTGCATATCAACACAGATAAGGTATTTTCCTACATATGATGGGTTAAGCGAGGTAGATGACTTCTTGAACAAATTTGAAAGAGAGGTGCCAGAACAACAATGGTTGGAGGCTTTGAAATGGGCACTACATGCTATGCCTACGAGGTGGTGGGGTATGCAACAAGGAAGCTTTGAGGACCAGCATGAATGTAGGAGAATGATGCACATGCATTTTGAGAAGCCTCAGATGCGATTAAAAGACAAGTATGATGGATGGGATGATACATGTGTGCACCTCGCCAAGTGGACAAAGGTCTATGGGGAAGAGCCACAACCTGAGTGGGTGCACCTATTCTGTCATACCCTGGATATTATACCCATGAACTGGTATATAGAGATGGAGCTCCGACATGGGACGAGTGAATGGGATATCTTGTGCGAAGGGTTCTTATTGACCTTCACATTTGAGGATCATTGGTTGGATACTGTGGATGACACACTACAAGCAGTAAAAGCAACTATCTTTAAAATACCCCAAGAGCTAATAGAAGTGAGTCAGCCTGAATGGGCGACTTAGCTGAGCTGTGCGTTGGAGTGTTATAATGTAAAAATTGAAGAAGATGACGAGGATATGTGAAAAGTTAACATTCCAAAAACTGAGGGCTATCACAAGGTTCAAGTGTCACTAATTGAAGACCTTGACATAACCGCGCTGGTAAAAACAAAGCAGGTGAACATTGGTATGAAATCCAAACCTAAGTATGCAACGCTCAACGACTACTAGGATGACGGGACGGTGGATAAAGTCATTGAGTTACTCGACGAGTACTAGAACCTGTTCCCCACCAAGATCACAGACTTAAAAGGAATCATCGGAGATTTAGGAATGATGTAGATCATTTTAAAGCCTGATGCGAAGCTAGTTAAGTAGAGGCCTTACCGCTTGAACCCAAAATACAAAGAGAAGGTCTGCATAGAACTAGACAAGATGCTTGTAGCTAGAATCATTGAGCCAATGGAAGAATCTGATTAGGTAAGCCCTATGGTAGTGTGGGAAAAGAAGCAGAAGGGCGAGATAAGAATGTGCATGGACCTCAGAAAATTGAATGACGCATGTGTGCATGACCCATTCCCAACTCTATTCACAAATGAAGTACTAGAAAATGTCGGGGGGTAGAAAGCATATTATTTCATTGACGGGTTCTCAGGGTACCACCAGATCAAAATCACATCGGAAGATAGGAGTAAGACAACCTTCGCGACTGATTGGGGTTGCTTTCAATACACCATTATTCCATTTGGGTTGAAGAACGTGCCGGCCATATTTTCGTGCATAGTTGTTGCAACATTTAAGGAATATATCCACAAGTTCCTGGAGGTTTATCTGGATGATTGGACTGTATTTGGATTGGTTAAGAACCATGTAGCGAGCTTACGCTTGATGCTAGATACTTGCCGATGACACCAAATCACGCTAAAACTCAAGAAGTATACGTTCCTCATTCCCCTTGGGAACCTGTTGGGACATGTAGTTTGCAAATAGGGACTGATGGTAGACCCTGTGAAGATTGTGGTGATTCTGAATTTGGAAGTGCCGCGAAGTGTCAAACAACTATGCGCTACTCTGGGACACACGGGGTATTATAGGAAGTTCATCAAAAGCTATGCCTAGATCACCGCGCCGATGGAGAAGCTGTTGAGAAAGGATGTCATGTTCTGCTAGAATGATTACTGCATGAAGAGCTTGGATGTATTAAAGAGAATTTGGCCTCTACGCCAATCCTGGTCCTCCCGAAATGGGATGAGGAGTTTCATGTCCATGTTGAAGCATTGTGTATAGCACTGGGAGTGGTACTAACACATGAAGGAGGAGAGGGATTGGATCACCCTATCGCGTTCGTGAGTCGTAGGTTGTCTAAAGTAGAAAAGAACTATTCCACCACTAAACATGAGGGATTGGCTATGGTGTACATGCTCCAAAAATATCGACACTATTTGCTAGGAGGACACTTTAGGATGTATACAGACCATTATGCGCTGAAATACTTGGTCAATAAGCTTGTGTTGGGGGGGCCCATATGCAGGTGGCTCTTATTGTTCCAAGAATATTATTTTGAGGTTGTTGTGAAGCCTAGACGCTTGAACGTGGGACCAGATAACTTGTCGCGCATTGAGACGGGAGAGGAACCTACTAGTTTGGAAGAAGGATTACCTGATGCGCAGCTCTTTGCTGTGTGCATAGGGGATGGACACTTTGAAGATATAATCCACTTTTTGACAATGGGAACTACGCCGAACAAATATTCCATCCAACAGAAGAAGGAACTAGTGGTGTGCGCGGCTAATTTTTCTGTCATTGTGGGGCACCTATATAAGATGGGCAATGACGAGATACTACGAAGGTATGTACCCAAATTCAAATAGAGTTAGATCCTCATGGATGCACATGGGGGCACTGCAGGAGGACACTCTGTAGGGCGAGTGACCGCGCAAAATATTCTCCGTGCAGGGTTGTGGTGGCCAACCCTTCATCAGGATTCAAAAGCACACTGCAAGGCTTGTGATGTATGTCAAAGAATAGCTAAACCATCGTGGAGGGACGAGATGCCTTTGAATCCACAAATGATGTTGCAACCCTTCGAGAAGTGGGCAATCAACTTTGTAGGCCCTATAAAACCTCAGGGAAATACGGGCGTGCGATACATTATCACTATGATAGAGCACCTGACTCGTTGGGCAGAAGTGCAGCCGGTAAAAGATTGCACGACCTCCACGACTGTGAAGTTTTTGTTCAAACACGTATTGACACGATTTGGATGTCCGGAGATCTTGATAAGCGATCGTGGTACACATTTCCTGAACAAAACAATTAGCATGCTAACAGAAGAGTTTCAGGCGTATCATTAGAAAATCACACCGTATCACCCACAAGCCAATGGGATAGTAGAAGAATTTAATAAAATATTGGAGATTGCACTGACGAAAGTCTACAACACACAGTGGAGTGATTGGGACCTACGCATTCCTGCAATACTATGGGCTTATAGAAAAACGTGTAAGAAACTGATAGGACAAACACCTTTCCGATTGGTCTATGGAGTGGAAGCTGTCATGCCAATGGAATATATTGTGCTTAGTTTGTGCATAGCAGCACTTATAGGTATGACAGACCGTGGAGCCCTCGAGGAGCGTCTCACAAAGTTGGAGGAACTGGAAGAGGAATGGTCTCTGGCTAGCTTCCATCAATAGGTAAAAAAGCAGCATGAAAAGGCCTGACACGATCGACATATTAAGTTGCGCACCTTCAAAGTAAACGGTTTAGTGTTACTATATGATAGTAATTTTGATAAATTCCTAGGGAAGTTCCACATGCATTGGCTGGGCCCATATGTTGTTAAGGAAGTCACAAATGGAGGTGCTATGTAGCTGGTTAAGCTAACTGGAGAACCTCTCCCAGGCAAGTTGAATGGCAGTTGGTTGAAGCCCTACAAGGGTGGTCCGGCTATCTGACTAGCCAACTGAAGCACAGTCATCATGCCTCAGGGAGCTAAAAGTAGGTGCAGGACTATTAGAAAATGTAGGGGATGCAGGAACAAATGCAGGGAAGTAGTTCTGACACCGCGGTATCGGAACAATGTGTGCAATAGATTTAGCAGGCAACCGCTCAGTGCTCTGCTGACCTTGTAGCTATTCGAGCAAAGTTAGAGGGTCTCCAGGCAGAGATATTTGCATCGATAGAGTGACTCGAGGGCGAGTCACGATGTTTGTGTTGGGGGCCTATTGGGCATGGAATCCCCCCAAGGCATGTTTTAGGGCTTAAAGCCCAAGTTTTGACTAATTCCATCGTAAAGACTCCACGATTTATGGGCGTGAAGCACGAAGTTATAATAGAGTTACAGGGTTGTCTACCCTTGTTTTTCTAATGTAATGTCAGCTTGAAAGATCTACCCATGGTCTGTGGACCATGGGATTGTATAAATAGAGTGAGGCTCTAAGTGTAAGAGACATAAATCAATAAATCTTATCAGAGCATGGAAGAATCAAATAAGGATTGAGTCGAAGTGTAAGTCATGTCTTTTGGGTTGTAGAGTAGTAGAAGGATCTACAGTTGAGTGCAGAGAGGCCTAGTAGTCTGCAGCTGAATTCGCGGACCCCTGCAACTGAGTGCGCAAGGCAGGTCGAGTCTGTAATTGTTGGAAGCATTAATAAAGAGAAGTTTTACCATATTTCTGTGTATCTTTTCCTATTTTATGTATTATTATGAATTGAAAAGTTTACTGTTTATTTGCTGCGCGAACTCATATGAATGTGTTGAACAAGTAATTATAACATAAGGCATATGTTTATGCGAAGATAACTAACTAATACAAGAAGATAAGTAATATCTCGGGTGTGACTTAGGGAAATAGTGCAGATTGCTGCTCTAGCAGTGTGGAAGCCCCACCGCCCCTGGTTAGGGCTATGCAAAGATGGATATATCAAACTGCGAAGGTCAAGGAAGTGTGTGAAGTAACCTGTGTGAAGGGACTAACCGTTGGACCATGTAAACCCCTCAGACATCTCAAGGGTGTGGAAAATTAGTTCCAGCCCCCCCCCATACTACTTTGGGTGAGACCTCAGTCTGCGCTCCATGGACTATTGCCGAAAGGGCCAGTAGTATAGGGATTTGTTTGGATAGTCAACTCCGAACCTCAGTCAGGCCCCAACAAGCCAACAAGTACATATATTATTCCATACCTTGGATACTATTTCAATGAATTGGTACTTAGAAATAGAGATGCGACATGGAACCGCGGAGTGGGACATTCTGAATGAAAGCTTCCTACTAACATTCAGTTTTGAGGACGGATTCAAATGTATTGGTGAAACATTATAGGAAATCAACATTGTGATATCTAGAATGCCTATAGAGCCTATCTCATGGGTACAACCTCACTGGATTACGTAGTTGTGCTATGCTCTGGAATGCTACAATGTTAACACAAAAGAAGGTGACGAAGATCCCAAGAATATCAGTATCCCTGAGTTAGAGGGATAACACGAAGTTGTTGGGCCTGAGGTCGAGGTGCCTGATATTTCAAAACCATTAAATACCAAGCAAGTGAAAATTGGGTCAGAAGCGCAGTCAAAGTTTGCAAATATAGGAGATTACTGGGATGAGGACACATTTGTCAAGGTCATGGAGTTATTGTCCGAATATTAGGACTTGTTTCCAACAAATTTCCTTGATCTAAAGGGGATATTAGGTGATCTGGGTGTTATGAAGATCAATCTGAAGTCAGATGTGAAGCTGGTAAAAAAATGCCCATACTGATTGAATCTTAAGTACAAAGAAAAGGAGTGCAAAGAGCTGGATAAGATGCTCGAAACAGGAATCATTGAGCTTGCAGAAGAATCAGACTAGGTTAGTCCTATTGTGGTTCGGGAGAAGACGAAGGGCAAAATCCAGATCTGTGTAGATCTAAGGAAATTTAATGATGCTTGTGTACATGATCCATTCCCTTTGCCATTCATAGATGAAGTTTTGGAAAACGTGGGTGGTTAAGAAACATACTCTTTTACCAATGGATTCTCGAGATATCACCAGATATCACACTAGAGGATCGAAGTAAGACTACATTTTCCATAGAATGGGGCTCTTTTTAGTATATATTTATGCCCTTTGGACTTAAGAATGCCCCTGCGATCTTTTCTAGGGTGGTAATCGTAGCCTTTAAGGAATTTATTCACAAATTTTTGGAGGTCCACTTAATTGGACGGTGTTTGGGTTAGCTAAAAAGCATGTTGCAAGACTTTGCCTAATGTCGAATACCTGCAGGAAGTATCAGATCTCCCTAAATACGAAGAAGTATATATTTTGCGTACCATATGGAATATTTTTGGGCCACGTCGTTTGTAAGTAAGAGTTGATGGTGGACCCTACCAAAATTGCAGTGATTATCAATTTGGAGCCCCCGAGGAATGTAAAATAGTTGCGTGCAACATTGGGCCATACATGATAATATAGAAAGTTTATTAAGGCATATGCGCAGATCATTGCGCCCATGGAGAAATTATTGAAGAAAGATGCGACATTTTTCTAGGATGATGATTGCCATAAAAGCTTAGATGTTTTAGAGGAGAAGATGGTTACAACACCCATTCTAGTATTCCCGAATTGGAAGAAAGAATTTCATGTACATGTGGGAGCGTCTTGCATAGCGCTAGGAGTAGTTTTAACCCAACTAGGCGGAGGCGATATTGACCACCCGATTGCATTTGCGAGTAGAAAATTGTCTAAGAGGGAGAAGAATTGTTCAACCACAGAGTGCAAAGGGTTGGAGATGGTATATGCACTCCAAAAATTCAAGAATTATCTATTAGGTGAGCACTTCAAAATGTATACAGACCATTCATCTTTGAAGTACTTGGTTAACAAGCTTATGTTAGGGGGGGGGGGGGGGAATTTGTAGGTGGTTACTGCTATTTCAAGAGTATGACTTTGAAGTAATTGTGAAGCTAGGAACATTAAATGTTTGACCCTATCACCTTTCGTGGATGGAGAATGGTGAATAACCTACAAGTCTCGATGAAGGATTGCCTAACACATAGCTCTTTGCTGTGCGCATTGTAGACAAACATTTTGTGGAGATAATCCAATTCTTGTCTACAACTGTAGCTCCTAAAAGATATACGACGAAGCAGAGAAGGAATTGGTGGTAAGGGTTGTGGATTTTTCCGTAATTGTAGGAAAATTATATAAAATGGGGTTGGATGAAGTTTTGCGTAGGTATGTACCATATTATGAAAGACAAAGTATCGTCGTTGAAGCACATGGAGGAGTTGGTGGAGGATATTATGTTGGACAAATGACTGCACATAAGATACTAAGAGATGGACTATGGTGGCCAATTGTGCATAAGGATTCAAAGGAATATTGTAGGGCATGTGATGTCTGTTAGAGGATCGGGAAGCCATTGCGAAGGGATGAATTTCCTCTAAACCCGTAAGTCTCATCACAAGAATTTGAAAAATGGGCAATAGATTTTGTGGGACCTATTCATCCACCAGGAAAAAAGACAAGTGCATACTACATCATCATGATGACATAATACTTGACCAAGTGGGCTGAGGCACAACCTGTAAAATATTGCAACGCAACTACAACTGTGAAGTTTATATTTGAATACATTGTGTTTAGGTTTGGCTGTCCTAAGATTTTGATGAGCAATAGGGTTTTGTATTTCCTGAATGAAATGACAGCTTCTTTGCTAGAGGAATTCCAGATGTATCATCAGAAGAGCATGCCATACCATCCTCAATCAAACGAAACAGTTGAAGCTTTCAGTAAGATCCTGGAAAATGATTTGATGAAGATCTGTAATTTGAATAGAAATGATTGGGATGTGCGCATACCAACTGTTCTTTGGGTATATAAAATTACCTGTAAAATTTGACTGGATAAAACATCATTTTGACTAGTTTATGGACAAGAAGCGGTGATGCGAACGGAATACATAGTGCATAGTTTGAGGATTATTGCAGATGTCAGATTTGGATATAATGGGGGAATGCCTCACTTAGATACTTGAGCTAGAAGAAGATCAATTCTTGGCAAGTTTCCATTAGTAGGTGCAGAAGGCTAGAGAAAAGGCATGGCATGATCACCACATTAAGCAACGAACCTTTAAATATGAAGATTTAGTACTCCTATATGATAGCAAGTTTACTATGTTCCCAGGAAAGTTTTAGATGCATTGGTTGGGATGATACATCATCAAGGAGATTACAGATGGGGGAGAAGTTCAGTTCGTGAAGATGAATGGGGAGATATTTCAGGGAAGAATTAATGGAAGTCAGTTGAAGTTGTACAGGGGTGATTCTGCCCCTGCATAATGACTATATGGATGTAGGACAGTCTTAGTACTTTAGGCAGTTGGAAGGAATTACATGACTATAACCCACTCTACTAGGAGAATAGTTTGACAAAGATATTGGGTTGTGTGATGGTTAAGAGAAAGGAGCATATGGGAGTTACAATGAAGGATTTGTGCTAGCAAGGTGGGTCTCATGTAGTCTAGCTAGAAAGTGACCATTGAAAACATTGTAGGTGATTGGATGGATATTTTTCTGTTAAAGGGAGCGGGGGGAAAGAATTTAAGGAGCATATATTTGGAAATCTACTACCAAAAGAGCATTAATGAGGGAGATGTGGAGGGAATTGATGGATTTGAATTGAAAAATGGTTATAAATACAACATCGCGTTCCCCATTTGAGCACTTTGCTTCCAGAGAGATTTCCTTGAGATTTTGCGCCTAAGTGTGAGAATAAATGATTTTTGTATGTTTGGATGAGATTGGCAAGAAGTAGAGAAGGAGTTTTCGCAAAAGGGGTTTGGGTTTTAGGCAGATTTTCCTAAGTGGTAGAAGAAACTATTTTGAGAGAGCCTTGACAAGATGACTGCAACACCACTAGTCCCTACCACAATGCCTAGATCATCGAGGCCAAAAACTACTGCCTCCATGGTAGGAGAGAAGAAGAAAAAGAAGCCATATCAAGATTTGGTTCCGAAATTTCCATGAAAAAACCCATCTGAGATTAGACAGAAGGATCATAGGGATAAGAATAAGCAGCCGACAGAACCCCTAGATCTGGATGAAGAAGAGATGACTATGGGGGTCGAAGACATCAGCATGAAGGATGCAGAGCCAATCACTCGGCTACTGCCATATGTAACCCCTAGGAAATCCACTGCCAAAGTGACCAAGGACCCAGAATAATTGAAATACAAGGTATTCACACCATTTTTGCTGTTGGAATTACCTGTTGAGGGTGACTTGTTGGGCTGAGTACCATTTCTGAAGATGGAGGATTTTGATTTGGGTGACCATGCGAAGTTTGCAAAGTTAGAACCCAGTAAATACTTGAAATCAATCTACTATAAGGAGGTGGGTGTCACGAGGCTTGAGCCAATGAAGTGGGTGGCCGAAATTGAGCATGCAGGGTTTCTCAATATGTTGTATGTCCCGCAATTTTTCTACAACATAATTAATACCACCTGTGTGCGTCAACTTTTGGTGTTGGTTCATGATGGGTGCCTTTGGTTGGGAGGGCCCATTCCAATTGATGATATGCTGGTCCACAAAATCGCCTTGTTGCCTTATCAAGGCACGAACCTCGTAGACGCTTTTGTGGGGAAGTCACCGGAGAAGAAGCTCATGGATCATATGAAGAGCAACTTCGGGTTGGTGAAGAAGTCATGAGGCTACTCCATTAGCTCTATCTTGATGGAGTTGTGTAGTTTGTTGCACACATTTTTACAGGAAAAATATTGCGAAGTGTGGCGTCGATGAAGTGTTGGCACCAGTGGTATCTTTAGCTTCGTAGTGTATCCAAGGGTTCCAATTCAATTTGGTAAATTACCTCTACCATGAATTCCTAGAGGATTACTGCGAAGCCCAGGAGGACAGAAAGGAATTCCACTACACGTGGTTACTACTATTGATCATGTTGGTAGCCTAGAGGACACATGAGGATATCTAGTTCCCAATGCTGGATCTAGACTTGTGCAAGGTTGGGAAATTCACCTTATTGTGGGCTATAAAGGATCTTGACCATATCATTGAAACAAATATGTTCTAGGTATTTTTCGAGTGAGAGTTGCGTATGGTGATGAACCAACAGCCACAGTTGTCACCCAACCTAGATGCGCAGTATAAATATATAGCAGACTTCAAAACCGATTTTCACAATCTATCCATGGAAAAAGGATGCCATGGGAACATGGAACAAGTTGTCATATTTTTTGCAGAGGGAAATATTATGGGGGTCATCAACAAATGGCCGAATGATTAGCTCACCCCATTTGGCGAAGCTGCAGGAACAAGTAAGGCCAGAGAAGTTGAAATGGGGAAAAAAACCACCACGACAGAGGCCATGAAAGACAAGAAGAAAGAAGCATAGAAGGATTCTAATAAAAAGAAAGAATCCCATAAGGAAAATTCTTCTACGACAGGGGAGGCGGTGCAAAAGGAAAAGGATACGCAAGCAACAACATCGTAGGTCACCATTGACTTCGAAGAACCTGAGACAGAGTGCAGCGATGTTGATGTTGAAACCGAAGATGAAGAGGAAGGGAGTGCAGATGCCTATCTCAGATCATAGGACTTAGATTCCCTCTTTAGGATTAGGAAGAGGCATAAGCGAAGTTCGATGGGACCTTTCAAGAAGTAAAAGTCCAATAAGTCTATGAGTATGACACCATTGGTCCTCATTGAGGGGGTGTTATAGACATATTTGGGCACTGCAACCCCAAACTCATATGTCCATAAAATAAGGGCTCCTTAAGTCCCTAAAAGTGTTGTTTCATACCCTAAAGGATCATGGTCAGCTGATTACATCATTTCCCAGAAGTTCCACCTGAAAAACTACTCAGAATTGACCAAAACTGGACCATACAGACTGCTCCATGGGCAAGGTGCGATGCATACTGGCTGCAAAACTAGCTAGGTGCAATACATACTGAAATTGCCTTCTATGGAGTGCGATGAGAAAGAATAGACAAATGGCAGAGACAATTTACTAAGTGGATGATCATGGAATATTCCAAAAACTTCTCCTCTGACACTCGCCTCTTTGAATTCACCTAGGGATGAGTAAGAGATCAATGAAGTCTCCAAGTGGAACCAAGAACTATCAGTGGAATGACACTAATAAAAAACCTAGAGCTGACTCACATCCTTGCAAGACATCTATAAATGGATCCCTCATATGAGAGATCTGGAGGCTGGAATTTTGTATTTGTAAGGAAGTGTTGTTGGTTTGTTGGTGAGAAGAGACATTGCATTGTTGGGTGATTTGCTTGTTCATGAGGTGAAGAGGGCTTCTACACTGGGAGGATGATGCTAGATTAGACAGTTGGGTTCTAATCCTCTCTTTCACTACTACTAATAAAGTTCTTTGAGTCTTCCTCCACATAATCATGTGTTTATGAATCTTATTGTTTATGAATGCAATTGTATGGTCAATGTGTTTCTGATTCCGCATTGTTTATGATGTTTTAGATGGAGATGCTTTGATGGTTTGCTATTACTTTGACTCTACAGGTACTCTTTGAAGCAGGACAAGTAGGAGAGGAGTGGAAAATTCTATCAAGGGAAAGGAAAATCAAGCTAGGATCAAAGTGAGAGATCTAGGTTGGTCCTCTTTTCTTCCCTCTAATCTATCACACTTAAAGGAACTCTTGAAAGGTTTTCATTGTTTGTTTCTAAGATAGCTACCCATCTTAGTGGGACTAGTAGTTCAAATTGACACTAGTTTTCCCTGAAACAAAATGGCAACTCCACTGGGGATCGAACCCAGAATCTCTGGTTTCGGATCCCATGCATTGAGAAAATATTGCAACAAATTGATTTGTTACCTCATTTTAGATATACGAAAGAATTTAAGCAAACCACAGTTCTGCAATGAAGTAACAGTACCATGATCATGTAAGGCAATCATGTCTTCTTCTTCATGTTCACGTTCACGCCATGTAACGACCATATTGTTCCAACAAATATCTCATTCATAGAAAAAATATGAATTAGGATCCAAATTTGAGCAAAAACAGGCAAAAATTTCATGAAAAATTACTATGCAAAGTTTCCCTTCTGCACCCATCGCACACTACCTTTGGATTAGGTGAGATGCATACTAACTGGCGAGTGTATAGCTCAGTATGCATCGCACCTTTCGATATAGGGTAGGTGTGATGATGGGAGAACGATTTATTCAAAGCCCAGGGGCTCAGAAGAAAGGGAAAACTTGCTCAAAATCAGAAAAATATGGAATGAAAATGAAGAGCTCAGGGTTAGCTCCTACCTGGTCCTAATGGTGTGGAGAATAGTCCACTGGATCTCCTAAAATCAGCTGATGAAGTTTGAGGGGGAAAACCACTCCAGAGCTCCAAATCCCAAATTTGAAATGAAATGGTAAAAATGAGAGGTAAAACTACTTTTTATGTTACTATTCACGTACTTCAAGTAAAATGTTAGTTTTTAATTCATTTTTCAGGCATATATATGTGTATTTCTAATCAATTTGATGGAGCAATTGAGCAGGTTGAACGAACGAAGAAAGAATCTAATGTGTTAAGTGGTAAACTAAATATCATTGACCAATATCAAAGAGTAATGTTCCCGCAAGGTTCAAGCTCGTTAAAAAATCAACCTGCACTGAGCATAGTTTCTCCTCATTCAAGCTCATTAAAAAATGAAACCACCTGTGGTAAATAACCTTTATGATTGCTTTGCTATCAGCCCTTTTGAACCTTGGTTGTGTTCCTACCATCACCTCCATTCATTTGGCTGACCATACGCTTCCACTTGATTGTTTACCCTTTTGAGGAACATCTGCGATGAGTAATTCTGATTGCCACCCTCTTCACACTGCCATGTTTTGAGAAGTTCCAAACTTACCTAGAACTAGTTACTACCCGAAAATACCACTCGTTCCTAAAAAACGAGTCCCTTTTAAACTCATTTTAGACTTGTTAAATATGAAAAGATTGTCGAGCTATTGGCCTTTCTAGCTCGTTAAAGTAAAGGGAATGCCATACCTTTCATATATTTTAATCTTTTTGGACCTAAGGGATTATTAAACAAAAAGATCGAGAGCTTGTCTTTGTCGACTCGTTAAAGCTATCGAAAAGTCATCCCTTTCATATTAGTTTATACTTTTTCGGACTTAAGGGATTATGCCACGAAAAAGGATTGTTGGAGTCTCCTTTTCATCCCTTTTCAAACTCTCTAAACATGAAAAGGAACGAGTTATCTTTGTCGTTAAACTCGTTAGAACAATAGCGACAAACTTATCCACCCAAACAAGAACGAGTGTCACTGATGCTAGGCTCGCTAAACACAAAGCGATAGGTTTGCCTGAAGGGAAAATTATAGACCAAGTATATGTTATCCTCTTCAAGCTTGAAAAAAATAAAGAGGTATTGGTTAGCAATGACTGGGGAAAAATAGGAAGAAAACTTGAAGAACTTTATTAGTAGCAGGTCGCTCTTGAGCTTGACACTTTCACTCCATCACCGTGATTGAGTTGGGTTGGGTTTTTTCATTCACCATCACCATTGGTCCTCCGTACCATCCATGGGGTTAACTCTACCAAGTCCATATCAGTGTCGCCAATATGTTCAAGAGAAGTCATTTAGAGAATTCACCATCCAGTAAACGCCTCATCCACTACAATACTTCCACCCTTCATTTTTCATGACCGCCATTCCTGAACCTTATATCATCAGATCGTTTTCACCTCCACAAAAATCATTTGCTTTGTTTCATGCTGTAGATGTGGGATACATAAAGGCCCTCCTACGACAGGTCACTTCTTGTCGACAACAGCTCATTATCCAAGAAGTTGACTTAGAAACAACCCTTTCAGTACTTTGAAGCTTGCATGCCTCAATGGCAAGTTTCTCACTTCTGGAGATAGGTTTACATCAATGACCTTCGACCGAAAGATTTTGCATGGTGTTCGACATCGACTCATATATTCACACCACATGAATTATATTGTAGTACCTTGAGGGTCATCATCATTATCGATGACTCCTCTCGCGTCTATTAACAACTCACATCATTGGCTGGTAATTAGGCGATGTCTTTCCATGTTTGACTTCAGAACATCCTTTCACATGGATTGACTTGTACATCGGGTGAATATTGAACGAGTTTGAAGACCCCGAATCTAGTTTCATCCATCCGGGCTGTGATATATTCAGGAAAATAAAGACATCGATTGTACACAGAAGCTGCACAGATAGTCATCTAAGCCAGGGAAGATGACTCTTCATGCGAAGAATCACCAGTTAGAAACAACAGACAATTGTCTGTCCTATGTACATGAAAATGAATTTATAAAGCTGCGCATGGGAATGCCCGCCTCAGTGAGATCATGAAAATAATATGATGATGATGTATTGTCTTGTATCTTACACAGGCCACCTTCCAGTACAAATACCTCAGATCCTCATGATAAAGCATTTCACCTGACATCAGAATATTTACGACCTCATGCTTTAGAGGGCAGCTGTTATAGACATATTTGGGCATTGCAACCCCAAACTCATAAGTCCATAAACTAAGGTCTCCTTAAGTCCCTAAAAGTGTTGTTTCATACCCTAAAGTATCATGGTCAGCTGATTACATCATTTCCCAGAAGTTCCACTTGAAAAACTACTCAGAACTGGCCAAAATTGGACCATACAGACTGCTCCATGGGCAAGGTGCGATGCATACTGAAATGGCCTTTTGTGGGGTACGATGAGCAAGAATAGACAAATGGAAGAGATAGTTTGCTAAGTGGATGATCATGGAATCTTCCAAAAACTTCTCCTTTGACACTTGCCTCTCTGAATTCGCTTAGGGATGAGTAAGAGATCAATGAAGTCTCCAAGTGGAACCAAGAACTATCAGTGGAATGATAATAATAAAAACCCCAGAGCTGACTCACACCCTTGTAATAAATCTATAAATGGATCCCTCATCTGAGAGATCTAGAGGTTGGAATTTTGTATTTTGTAAGGAAGTGCTGTTGGTTTGTTGGTGAGAAGAGACATTGCATTGTTGGGTGATTTGTTTGTTCATGAGGTGAAGAGGGCTTCTACACTAGGAGGATGATGCTAGATCAAACAGCTGGGTTGTAATCCTCTCTTTCACTACTATTAATAAAGTTATTTGAGTTTTCCTCCATATAATCATGTGTTTATGAATCTTATTGTTTATGAACGCCATTGCATGGTCAATGTGTTTCTGATTCCGCATTGTTTATGATGTTTTAGATGGATTGTTGTTACTTTGACTCTACAAGTACTCTTTGAAGTGGGACAAGTAAGAGAGGAGTGGAAAATTCTATCAAGGGAAAGGGAAATCAAGCTAGGAGCAAAGTGAGAGATCCAGGTTGGTCCTATTTTCTTCCCTTTAATCTATCACACTGAAAGGAAATCTTGAAGGGCTTTCATTGTTTGTTTCTAAGATAGTTACCCATCTTAGTGGGACTAGCAGTTCGAATTGACACTAGTTTTTCCTGAAACAGGGGGACCTTGATGAGATAGGTGATGTTGTCTGCTTCGCCACTAAAACTATATGGGGACACATCGAGGACTAGTACCACTAGGTATTGAACAAAGTACAACAGGGCCTGAAGGAATTATAGGTCCAGATAGGAATGATCCAGGTGAGTGTGGTGCAGGCGAGCGCGGATCAAGAGAGTGTGCCAAAATTTGGTTCGAATACAAAAATCACATCCAAGCTCCGAGTAGTGCAACTATTAGGGGGTTCTCTCCATTTTGAGCTAGGTGAAGACTAGGAGCAGGTGAAGTATTGGAAAAATCTAAGTATCAAACTTACAACACTGCCTATCCAGACCTTGCACGAGCTGCACCAAGCAGTTTCAGATGAGCTTCACGTCTAGGAAAAGAAGAGCCCTATTGATTATCGACAAGGTAAAAACTAACAATCAACAGATTTTTGTAGAGAAATCGTAGGCCTTTTAGGCCTGCGATGAGGTGATGTATTGGATTCAACAGCTAGAGGCTGCCCTTACCTAATTGTGTAGTGAGCTCCTTGAGCTCCGAATTCTAGCAGAGGTGGCCTGAGGAGAGAAAATTCACAAGTTAGCTGTTGTAGTGAAGGAATCCAAAGAAGAAATTAGAAAGGTATGGTTTGAGCTGCAGTTCCAAATTTCAGAGCTTCAACTGAAGCTACAGCTAACCAATCCTCTGGAAGTCAAAGAGAGTAGTGCAAGGCTACTATTAAAGCAGATATGACCATTCTGGTCATTCCAGTAAAGGACTACAGCCAATTGTTTGAGTAGACAATGGATATTTGGACCTCGCTGCAAGAGGATCCACACTTGTAGACAATCAAAGCTGACATCTACAGAAAAGAAACTACAGTTTGATGAGATTAGGGCGATAGTGTGAACCTTAGCCCCTGTGCATAGGTTCACCAGGTTTCAAGAAGGGAAATTCATACAAACCTAGATTGATGAGCTACATTAGAAGGCCTCTATTATTTCCTCAAGGATGAAACCTTGGGCTGACGAGGCAAGCCAACCATTACAGACTGTTCAGAGCAAGATAAAAGTTATTCAACACACACATAGAACCATGGGCCTCACTGTTGAAGGTCCAACAATGGAGAAATTAGTTGAATAAGTTCATCAGGCCATCACATAGGGAACAATAGATCTTCAAGCATTGAATATAGAATTCAGTGGCATGCAAGCAAAGGATGAGGCAACACCAGCAGACTAACTCGGGACGAGTCACGACATTGTGTTGGGGGCCTATTGGGATAGGGTCCCCTAGGTCAAATTTTGTTAAGTTTTGTGAAATATTGTAGAGTATCTGCATTTTAAGGAGTAGAGCACAAGTAGCACATGTCTATAAGAGTCAAAGGGGCTTTAGGAAGGTCAAAGCCCCTTAGTTTGTTAGAGTCAAGCTATTTTGAGACCCACCCATGGTTCACAGACCATGGTATTGTAATGAAGAATAATATAAAAGGAAGTCATAGAAGAGTCATAAGATAGCTAAAGGAGAGAAGTGCATAAATTGAGTCTAATTTTATCTATTTTGTACTTGTACGAATGGGAAGGCTCTTGTAGATGTGGGTGAGGAGACCTTGGTAAGTTTGCAACTGAGTGCGGGGTCCCCTGCAGCTATGTGCATAGGGTTGGGAAGATCTATAATTGAAGATATAAAGCATAATAAATACCTAATTTGAAGAACTATCTGTGCATTTATGTATTACTATTTTATTTCTAAACTTACTGTATTTATGATCTATTGAATGCAATTAATTAGGAAAAGTACTTAATAGATTCGCGAAGACATAGATATATTTATTTATATGATGTTATTCATGTTTAACGCAATCGACGAAGGAATTATGTCTATTTAGTGTCATTTACTATAATTTCCAGGTTCTAAGGGTTAGGGTTTGTGAAGGTCAAGATAAGCCATAGATCTATAGAAAACACATCACATAGCCCTTTGGATGGAGAAACTTGGTTCTAGCATCCCCCAATATTGCCTCAGGTGGGACTACAGCCTGTGCTATGTAGGTTGCTTCCAAAAGGGCTAGTAGTGTAGGGTTTCGTTGGTTAGCAGAGCTAACTCCAAACCTGGGTCCAAGCCTCCTCAAGCCAACAATACTACATATGCACATGTTACTAAGGAAAAGAGGAAGAAATGTGATGATAAGAGTGTGAAGTGTATCTTTATTGGATACAATACTAAAACAAGAAGTTACAGGTTGTTTGATCCTGAAGCAAAGAAGGTGATAATAAGTAGAGTTGTTGTGTTTGATGATAAGGGAATCTATCACTCATAACATATATAGTTTGAATTAAAGAAAGATGCAATGAATATTGGTGATGAATAAAATTCAAAGTTAGTAAATATAGATGAAGTTAAGAAGAATCATAAGTGGCTTGAAATGGGTCAATCAGAAAGTAATATGTTGGATAGAAATTTTGAAAGAAGGGTTACTAGATGTAATAGCCCCTTATTAAAATTTCATGTAATAAAAGTTAATAAAGGTAAAATAAGATCCAAGAAATGGACACTTATTCCAAGATGAATGTTAGGAAAAAACATCCTAGTGGGTGTTGGTTCGATTTATTATGGCTAAGGAAATTGGAAAAGGCTTTTAAAAGGAAAAACAATATGTTTGGCACATTTATTTATGAAAATAAAGGAAAATAGGAGAAAAGTAAGGTAAAAGGTCATAGGTTGCATGTGAGGAAGAAAATGAAGGAAAATAATGGAAATTGAAGAAAATAGAGGCCTCATTGATAAAAAGTCTTCTGAGTATCAATGGGCAGACTTGGTCAGTGTAACGTTTTGTCAGTTCAGTTTTGGAGCTCTCTAATTATTCTCTCTCTCTCTCTCTCTCTCTCTCTAACTATTGGACACTTACAGTTTTCTTGGAGCACTCTAGTCTTGGAGAAAGGAAGGAAAAGAAAGCAAAAGAAAAGGAATGAAAGCAAGGATCAAGCAAGGAAGAGCAGGATCAAGAAGCTTGAATAGGAGTACTTGCAAGTAACATATTACATGTGTGATTTCCTAGTTGGTTTGACATGCATGGCTTTGCATGTTAGTGTATTGTTCTCTTGTTTTCAGTGGCACGGTTTTGTCAGGTTATGACAATGGTTTTTAGCCTAGCCTTTCCTTTTTGTAGATAACCATGGTGTGATAGGATCGTTTTCTTGGTTTTTAGCTTTGGAATTGCAGGACGGTTTCAGAATCTGTGGTGAAGGTGGTCTCAGGAAAATCCCAAAGGCCTAGGAATCCCTTGATTGATTTTCCTGGGATACACTATAAATCCTAAGGGTGGAGTCTCGGTTTAGGGCTTAGTGATCCAATGTGGATTACAGTAAAGCTTGAGAGACAAGGAGATTAAAAATTCCTTAAGGATAGTGATGGAGTCCAAAGGCATTCCTATCTCGGTTTGGTTTTGTGATCTCGGTGCCAGTGTTGGTGAGATCACGGTTTAGTGAGGGTAGAAGTGGTTTAACCACTGGATTCCCTTGGTTGTTTTTGGATTGGTTTATCCATGAGATCCCACATTCATGCTTGGAATATGGCACAGGGGTGACTGGTTGAAAGAAATATTTGGTTCAGCCATGTCTATGGTCAGGTGGTACATGGAAGTTCTGAACCTAGTTAGATTTTCCTATGTTTGATAAAAGATAATTTTGGGACAAAGTCCCCTAGGGTCAATTTTGGGGCAAAAAGCCCAAGTTTTTGTATGTAAAGTGTAAAGTATCCACAATTTGTGGTCACGGAGCATGTAGATGTAAAGAGTCATAAAGGGTTTTACCCTTCTGTTTATGTAAGTTCTGTCAGCTTTAGAAGATCTACCCATGGTTCGTGGACCATGGGATTGTATAAAAAGGAGAGTCTTAGAAGAGTCTAAGGTAGTGGAGTCATTGATGATGAATGTAATGGGTCATTAGCAAAAAGAGTGAAGGGTCTTAGGGTAGAAGAAAAGCTCTGCAGATGTGTGTGCAGAGGCCTAGGGTAGAAGTTTGCAGCTGACTACTTGGACCCCTGCAACTGATTACGGAGGGTAGTTTGAGTTTGTAAGAAGATCTGACACATTAGTAAAGAAGATTAATCTGGAAATACCTGTGTTTGATCTATTTACTTCTATTATAAATGAATGTGATTATGTTATGATGAATACTGGGTTTATGATTTAATGCTATATTGATGCGTGAATTTGTATGTTTTACATTGTTATATGAACGCAAGTAATAATATTTGCTTATGCAAAGAATATCTTCATGCATGCTAAAGATATTATACACTTAAGCCGACTTGGATAGTAACAGACTTAGGAGTGATTACAAAGGCATGTAAGCGGTTGATTCGCCTGTTTAAGGTCTGCGAAAGGCAGTCGTAGACCTTCGCAAAGGTCTAGAGGTTGGTAAGAGGAAGCTATATCGATAAGTCTCAAGGGTTTATCGATCTGTGCAAAGGTAGATAAAGGGTACAAAATGACATAATAACCATCTCTGGGTGCAAAAACTGTAGAAATTTTGAATAATATGACACATATTCACAGAGATTATCCTAATCATACAATTATAAGCGGAACATGTATAATAGATAATCTCCTCTACGTTGATCATCAATTTACAGAAGCAGAAACATTCACAGGCACACATAGAAGCATCAATCAAACTCATTAACACAGTATGTATCTCGAGGAAAGCATCTCGCTAAAACCCCCAACTATCTGTATATTATATTGATTGAATCATGTAACATTACAAAGTATAATGCTTATCACAAGCAATCCAGTACCAGCTCCACCTGTTACACACAATACAGCTTGGATCTGATCTCCAAATCTCCCCCGCTGCTTGCCTACCTCCACTGCTCAATACCTGCTCAAGAATTGATGAGAATGGCTTCCCAAACTCGTATTTCACCTCAAAATAATCACTCACACTTTGTTGGACGTGAGAAAAGGCTACAATACTGGGCAAATAGTGAGCAAACTCATTGGCATACTCAATCCCTTGATTGTGCAAGATCTGGTGCACAACTATAGTCACAACTGATAGCAATCTGATTCTCTACCACCTGTCCCTGCTGAACTGAACATGCACTGACATGCAACTGAGTTAACTGATGTATTCTATAGTTGTATTACGAGTTAATAACTTGTGAATTAATTAATAACTAATTCACCCAACTCATATCTAGTCTATTGATTAGTTAGACTAAATACAACCAGTTTAACAAAGCTAAACTGAACACAACTCCATCAACTGCACCTCCAGTCCACTAAACTCAACTCACTTGAGTTCTAACTGAAGTCCTGCATGCAAATATTAGTCATCCCATAGGTAACCACGTATTTCCCTTTGGGATCTACATGTACCACATCCGTAGCTCATCCTGAAGTGCTCCAAGAGAATAAGATCAAGTTTATAGTCCAAATATTATTATGAGACAATAATATTTGACTTTTCTATTTTTGACAGCTAGTCTAAAAATAGACTTTGATCACTCACACTGTGATCGCTCACACTTTCATCAAAAAATAGAAGTCCATCTATTTTTCCCAACTTGACCAATCATCCATAAACAACAACCTGCAATCCATAGACATGATCCATATGTCTAAAAATAGACATAGTCTAAAAATAGACTTGCGCCAAAAATAGCCTGTGGGCCCACTTAGTGAAGGCGACTCTTTTCACTAAGCTCCATCATCTTGTTGCACTCTCAACAAGCATTTCTTGTTGCACACTTTTCAACACTCCCTCTCAATAAGAAAGGCTTCCTCTTAAACCCGATCCTATAACTCTGGAATGTTCTCCATGCAACACATCTGGCCGGTCCACTTGCTCTGTCATCAAAGTCTCTGACTGCTATTGCCTCTGTCGACTGAAACTCTGCATCTCTGTGCTCTTCAGTATCTGACCGCTCTAGCCTCTGTCACTTTGATCTCTGACTGCATCCTTGCTGCTGCTGGTTCTATCTCCCAGCATTGCATTTGCACTGCACCTCCCAATTGACCTCCCTGTTGGGATAGAAACATCCTCCGATGCTGAAGCTCTACCTGCTGCTGACAAGTGCTCCCTCTCTGACATCTGCGCTACTGCAACATCTCCATGCATCTCGCACCATTGCACACCTCTCTGTGCCACCTAGCACTGTGCAAAACACTTGTGCCTCTCGCATTGCTACAGCCTGCTAGCTATGCACTGTCCTGGGATTCCCTGCACTGTCGCTCTCTCTGCCGCTCCATCCGCATCTGTCTCTACCCAATCAGTCAGTTCCTGCTACTACACATCGGGGCTCCCGTAGCAAGGTCTCATCCAAGAGGTTGGGTACCTCAAGGATCTTGCCCCTCCTCCTTGGGATGATCAATCCACATCACCCCACCTCCTACCTGGAGGTATGGCTGCATGCGATCCCTCAGCCCACCTGGCTTGAAGTTTCCCCCTACTGGAGGTCTATAGATGAGTAGATGTCTCTACTCTATCTCCTCTCAGCTTCCCCTGTTGTGGCTCCTCCACAACCTCCTGAAGTTGTTGCACCAATCGTGGCTCCTCCACAATCATCTGAGACTTCTTCTGGCTTTGCATGTTGAGAGGTAATATACACTCCCTCTCAACCACCAAGTCTCCATCAATTGCCTCGCTGCTCAAGGCTTTGCATGCATCTTGAACCTCAAGAGCATACAGGTTCTTGACTCGTGAACCCTCCTCATGACAATGAAAGCATCGCACTTTCGATTTGTCAACCTTCTTCCCATCACTGGAAGAACAAGATTCGAAAAGAGAAACCTTCTCCTTCCCCTTCTTCGCCTTACTCGCTAAGGCACAGTTCTCCTCATCCTGCATGGATGAAGAACTGTCTCTGGTGCTCCGTCTAATCTCCTCCTGCATCAAATCTGACCATAGTCGTTCCCAATTTGGTAGTTTCTCCCTTCCATTCACTGAGTCCTGGTAGCTATGCCAACTCTTAGGAAGGTCAAGGAGTGTTAGACTCACCATCCTCATCCGACAGTCACCCCCACACTTCCCAGCTCATCCCGGCATCAGGTGAACTTCGTGAGATACTGGGGCATACTGTCTCCATTCTCACACTGAATGTTTCTGAGTTTCACTCTTGCTTTGGAATTAAATTCGAATTCCACCAACTCAAAACTCAACTGCTTCCGATCTAGAATTTGTGAGAACAAAGTATTTCTCGTACAGAGATCGACTGTATGTGCTTTTACCGGATATCTCACCTTCCAAAAGAAGGATGAATCCAGAGGCTACATGGCCCGATTATAGACTCTACCTGAAGAAATAGAATGTAAACACTTCCTGAATAGTAGATCTGATGATCAATCCTCGCTTGATATCCTGTAAAAAATCTCTTCTACAAATCAAGCATCTCTTATACCATGTAGAAATTTTGAATAATATGACACGTATTCACAGAGATTATCCTGATCATACAATTATAAGTGGAACATGTATAATACATAATCTCCTCTACGTTGATCATCAATTTACAGAAGCAGAAACATTCACAGGCACACATAGAAGCATCAATCAAACTCATTAGCACAGTATGTATCCCGGGGAAAGCATCTCGCTAAAAACCCCAACTATCTGTATATTATATTGATTGAATCATGTAACATTACAAAGTACAATGCTTATCACAAGAAATCCAGTACCAGCTCCACCTCTTACACACAATACAGCTCAGATCTGATCTCCAAATCTCCCCCGCTGCTTGCCTGCCTCCACTGCTCAATACCTGCTCAAGAATTGATGAGAATGGCTTCCCAAACTCGTATTTCACCTCAAAATAATCACTCACACTTTTTTGGACGTGAGCAAAGGCTAAAATACTGGGCAAATAGTGAGAAAACTCATTGGCATACTCAATCCCTTGATTGTGCAAGATCTGGTGCACAACTATAGTCACAACTGATAGCAATCTGATTCTCTACCACCCGTCCCTGCTGAACTGAACATGCATTGACATGCAACTGAGTTAACTGATGTATTCTATAGTTGTATTATGAGTTAATAATTTGTGAATTAATTAATAACTAATTCACCCAACTCATCTCTAGTCTATTGATCAGTTAGACTAAATACAACCAGTTTAACAAAGCTAAACTGAACACAACTCCATCAACTGCACCTCCAGTCCACTAAACTCAACTCACTTGAGTTCTAACTGAAGTCCTGCATGCAAATATTAGTCATCCCATAGGTAACCACGTATTTCCCTTTGGGATCTGCATGTACCACATCCGTAGCTCATCCTGAAGTGCTCCAAGAGAATAAGATCAAGTTTATAGTCCAAATATTATTATGAGACAATAATATTTGACTTTTCTATTTTTGATAGCTAGTCTAAAAATAGACTTTGATCACTCACACTGTGATCGCTCACACTTTCATCAAAAAATAGAAGTCCATCTATTTTTCCCAACTTGACCAATCATCCATAAACAGCAACCTACAATCCATAGACATGATCCATATGTCTAAAAATAGACATAGTCTAAAAATAGACTTGCGCCAAAAAGAGCCTGCGGGCCCACTTAGTGAAGGCGACTCTTTTCACTAAGCTCCATCATCTTGTTGCACTCTCAACAAGCATTTCTTGTTGCACACTTTTAAGCAAAAACTTGGTTCTAGCACCCCCCCATACTGCTTCTGGTGAGACTTCAGTTTGCGCTCCACAAATTTATGCCGAAAGGGCTAGTAGTGTAGGGATTTGTTTGGCTAAAATTAATGCTGAACATGGGTCAGGGCCCACTAAGCCAACAAATGGTTCCATTTCTGGAACCAAGATCTGCATAAAGAGATGTGTGATGTCGCATCAATGGAATCCAACTAAGAAGGAAATTGAAGATTGGTTGGATAAAAAGATCCATGAATTTGCGGCGCAAGAGAACAAGAATCTGTGATTAATGAAAGAACAATGGTTGGATAGGTATTTGTACACAAATATACATGAAATTTTATTCTGTTCCTTCCTGGTCAAATTATACAAGTGGATTGCTAAATTGGGAGATGACAAAGGAAGGTGAAGGCTTGATGGTCTGATAGTGTGGACACTGGAGTTAGTGCAGAGATTGGAAGCCTCTGAAGATAAGATCGCATGTGATGTAAATCATTGGCTTGATCGTATCATAAGAGGATTTGTGACAGAGTTCGCGGTTGATACTTCGGTCAGTTACAGTGAAGCAGAGCACTGCTTCTTCAAAGGACCGTGAGGTAAGTACTTAAGGTCTTTGAATACTTGGATTAAAATTCTCTTTTCTGAAAAGCGGGTTATGCAATTACCTTGATGTTTGGAGCTACACGAAGTGGAAAGTTATTTATAGATAGAAAAGGAACAGGACTTGAATATAGCCCGTTGATTGAGCCTCCTCTGAGTGATGACAAAGAAGCAACACAGACTTCTCTACAGAGTGTTATCTACTTAATAAGGTGAGGGTTCCTGCGAATACCCCATCCACCCACACCACCTCCATCTTCACCTCCATCAGGTACACCTTCACCCACATTGCCACCACCTCCACCACCATTCAATATAGTGAATTCAGTAAAATTACATGTTTCCAAGGGCTTGGGGAATAAGGACCCGGACTAGTTTTGGTTCTTCTCGAATGCTGTGTGGGAAGTCCATGGCATTACAGATGATCAGATGAAGAAACAAACACTGGTTACTTCTCTATAGGAATGCGTGCTAACATGGTACATTAAATATTGCACTGATAACTCGATGGCTTCGTTGGCGGAAATTCAGACTATGCTGAATAAGGAATTCAGGAGGCCCAAGTATGAAGCGCAATTGATCATTGGATTCAAATAATCCATGATGAAGCCTGGTGAGACACCCTAGGAGATGGATCAGAGATTGAAGTGCAAGATTCATGAAGCTAACATGAATATTACAGATGGACAGCACCGTGAATGGTTTGTGGCTTCGCTCTTGCCTCATTTGAGGGTTGCTTTATCACAACAAAAGATTGGGACCCAGGCATAGGCCCTAGAAATTGCAATGAGTGTTCACTTGTTGGGGTCTGACCTAGGTTCAGAGTTCATTTAGCCAAACAAATCCTAGTACTACTGGCCCTTTTGGCAATAGTCCGCAGAGCGTGGACTGAGGTCTCACCTGAAGTAGTATGGGAGGGTGCTAGAACCAGGTTTCTACACCCTAGAGATGTCTGATGAGTTCAAATGGTTTGTGGTTTGACCCTACACATAGGTTGCTTTGTGCACTTTCCCATACCTCGCAGCCTGATATACTGCCTTCGCGCAACCCTACCCAGGGGCTGAGTGTCACGTTCTGTGTTATTACCCAAGACCTTATTGGTATTCTAGTGTTAGCTAATTATCTTTGCCTACTTGAGTGCTTTAAGTTATACTTTACAACATAAACCATTCATATAGATGTGTGTAGTAAATAAATAGTATATTTGCAAATTATATCAATCATGCATTAACCCAAGAATAGATACACAAAAATATAACAAAAATTCTCTTTATTGATTCCTTCCATGGTTATAGACTCGACTCACCCTGCACACTCAACTACAGGGGTCCGCGCACTCAGCTGCAGACTACTAGGCCTGTCTGCACTCAGCGCTAGAGCCTTCTCCTACTCTACGACCCAAAGACACACTTCTACCTGCGACTCAATCACTTAGACTTTCTCATGCTTCTCTTCTATTCTCTATTCCCTATCTTCTTTCTTACACTTATAGCCTTGCTCTATTTATACAATCCCATGGTCCGTGGACCATGGGTAGGTCTATCTAGCTGACATTACATTACAAAACTAGGGTGGACAACCCTGTGACTCTATCATACTTTCGCATCCACAATTCGCGGAGCTTTACAATAAGATTCAGTCAAAACTTGGGCTTTCAGCCCCAAAACATGCCTTGGGGGGGATTCTATGCCCAACAAGCCCCCAACACAAACATTGTGACTCACCCTCGAGTCACTCTGTTGGTGCGATGATCTTTTCACGGAGTCCCTCCAATTGTTCTCTAACTGTGCAGAGGTCAGCAATGCACTAAGCTACTGCTTTCTGGATCTGCTGCATGTGTTGTTATGAGACCTCTATGTCGGGAGTGCTTCTTTGCATCAATGTGTGCATCCCCTGCATGTGTGTGAGCTTGCCTTAGATTTCTTCCATGATGGTGGAGGCCTCATCGATCCAAGGCTAGATGCATGCCTTTAGGACTTCTTCCTTATGTCGTGCCACGTCCACCTGCTCCTTCAACACTTTAGCTTTCTACATCCGTGCAAGCCACTAAGTGAGGACCACCATTTGCGCAGTTCCTCAAACACTATCATACTGCTGTTGGAGTTCTTGTGCCTCTATCTCTATGTGCTGAATGTGGGGTTCCTCCTGCAGATTTGAGAGGACCTCAAGTGATTCTTCTAACATACTAGTGCAGTCTCGCACTGCATCTCCAATTTCCTCCCATCCCACTGTGATAGCACTAGCGCACTGTTCTCTGACTTCGGGGGGAGTGGATGGTTGCGCCTTTAATTGCAGTTCGGTGATCTCAAGGTTCAGCTCTAGCTGAACCTTTTTTATTTCTTCCCTTGCCTCGCGGAACCCTACTGCGAACCTGTGTATCTGCGCCTCTATATGTATGGCCATCTCTGGGATGCTTTGGCAAGTGTCGTCTATCACATGTACTAGTTGTTGATTTTGTGACACCAATTCATCGCGCTGCAAGCTTAGTTGTTCCATATTTATTTTCTACTCACCAAGGACTTGGAGCACGCAGTTCTCCCTAGCTCGCAGCTCTGCAGTTATTGATCTAGATTTAAACAAGAACACAAAAAATTACAGAGATAACCATATACACAAAGATGCAGCGGAAATAATACTTCATTTCATTAATGTAAAATACTGAAATATGCTTACAAACAGAAATAGAAATAAACCAGCTAGGGCAATGGTAGCTTATCTCTGAGAAGAGATGTGGCAACTACATGCATTTAAACTATGTTAGAATGAGGCTCAAAGGCCTATTTATTGTTGAGAAACAATGGAAAACCCTTAACATCCAAAAACCTAACCCTAGAAGATGAAACACCAAACTGTGGGCCCCGTTTGGGTAAATTGGTACATCAACTTCCCGGGGTCGTAACTTTGGCATACGATCTCTGTTTGACACGCACAATATCTCGCTAGAAAGATCTATCCAAGAACTACAAATTTGAGCATAGCAACATTAGTCTGTGGAGCTATGTTGCTCCCAGTTTTCCGAAAAAACGTCATTTAGGGCCTCAAAATGGCTCCAGAAGTTCAGGACCCGAAAAACTACTAAAAATAGTAAATTGTGCTACAATTAAGGAAACTAAAAGGCTGAAAGAAACAATGGTGGGGGTCCAAGTGGACTTGGCAGGTGGCCACCCATATCCACCTCGATCATTCCTCCCCCCTTAGGAAGAAATGGTCCCCATTGCATTGAGTTCCTCCATGAGATGAGGAAACTTCTGTTGAATTTGGTCCCTGGTGAGCCACTTGCCCTGGTGAAGGATTTGGCCTACTTTGACAACTCGATACAATTGGATATTCTATTGGCGAGTGTGCTTAATCTGTGTGTCCATGATCCGATCAGTTGTAGCGTGAGGTGTTCTGCAATGTTGAATGTGTCTAGTAATGGTGGACAGTATGGCTGAAGGTGGTCCACATTGAACACTGGGTGCATGCCAAGGAATGGGGGAATGCTAAGCTCAAATGCATTGTCTCCCATAGCCTTGGTAATGGTGTAAGGACCATATTGGAGTGGTCTGAGTTTCTGATAGGCTCTGGTAAGGCATTCCTTTTGCAAATGCAATAACACTTTTTCGCCCACCTGAAACTTGTGTGGCACTCGTTGTTGATCACGTTGCTGCTTGTACTTGGCATTTGATTTCTCCAAAATGTCATGAACCTACTGGCGAATATGTTGGATGTTCTCAATGAAGTTGTTTTCCTTATCTTTTTTGGATTAGACATGAGCTGAAACTGCATGAGTAGCTGCAACTGGCATGGCCACTCAATGGAACATAGTGGCTAGAATCCCAAGCCCACCTGAAAGGGGCTATGGCCTGTCAAGCTGTGGAGAGCCCGGTTGTAGCTGTGTTGAACATAGGGGAGGTTCTCGTCCCATGTGCATGGATGCTTTGAGTTGTACATGCATAGAATGTGTACGATCATCCTGTTGACAACCTCTATTTGGCCATCAGTTTGAGGATGGAAGGTTGTGGACTTAGTGATTTTGGTGTTGAGCATCGACCAGAGACTAGACCAAAATGTATTGAGGAACCTACTATCCCGACTTGAGATGATAGACTGTGGGATCCCACAGTGTACCCACACTCATTCAAAGAAGAGTTTAACAGTGGCTTCTGCTGTGATATTCTTCTTACAGGTGGCAATAATGGCCATCTTCAAGAACCTGTTGACGACCACGAAAGCACAGTTTTTTCCATGCTTAGTGGAAGGAAAACTTGACATGTAATCCATGGAGATGGATTCCCAAGGTCGACTAGGATTAGGTAGTGGAGTATAGAGGCCTTGCTTCTTGATGGTTGGTTTGGCAATGGTGCAAGTAGTGCATGATCTGATGTACTTCCCAACATCATGTCGAAGATTCAGCCAATAGAAATACTTTTACAGTACTACCACCATTTTCTCGACCCTGAAATGTCCAACAGCCCAACTGTAGTGTGCTTCCCAAATCATCTTGGCATGCTCACTTGAAAGAACACAAAGGTGACCCAGGTGGCATTACAAGGCATCCTGGAGGTGAAAATCGGGAAAATGCTGACCCTCCAAGAGTGTCTGGTATGTGTGGCTGAATTCTGGGTCGCTTTTATAGAGAAGTGGCCAATTATAAGTCTCATGCCCACAAGAGTTGAGCACAGTGGTTAACGCCATGATCGGTGGTCGACTGAGGAAATCTGCAACATTATTGGTGCTACCCTTTTTATACTTGATATTCAAATGGAACTATTGCAGGTATGTAGACAACTTCTGATGGTGATCATTCTGCAATTTCCCTTAGGTTTGTATGAACTGCAGGGGTCGGTGGTCTGTGTGGATGACCGTTTCCTTCCCTAAAATGTAATGCTTCCATTGTCAGCAGGCCTACACAATGGAATACATCTCTTTGTCATAAGTGGGATACTTCCGGACTGTGTCTGAAAGTGTCTCCCTGTGATATGCCACTAGATGCCCGTGTTGAGTAAGGACTACCCCAATAACATAGTTAGAGGCATCTGTCTCAACCTCAAATGGTTGTTGCAAGTCTGGTAATGCGAGCACAGGTGCCGTGCAGAGGTGACCTTTCAACTCTGTGAATGCCCTCTGTTGAGGTTCAAACCAAAATAATTTTTCTTTCACTCCTTCCTTAGTGACTTGACTCAAGGGCCAAGTGATATGAGAAAATCCCAACACAAACCTACGGTAGAAGTTGGCAAGACCTAGAAAGCTGCGGAGCTCTGTCAGAGTGGTTGGAGATGGCCAATCTAAAATGACTTGGATATTGGATGGATCCACATGCACCCCCTATTCATCAATAATGTATCCCAGATACTAAACCTAGGTCATGCCAAAAGTGAATTTCTCCAAATTGGCAGATAACTTGTGTTGCCGTAGTGTTTGGAGAACCTGTCGGATGTGGTGGAGGTGCTCTTCCCAACTCTGGCTGAAGATCAGGATGTCATCCAAGTATACCACTACAAATGAGTTGGTGAATAGCCGCAAGATGTCATCCATTAGCCTCATGAAGGTTGCAGGAGCATTCGTCAATCTAAAAGGCATCACCAACCATTCGAACATGCCCTCCTTGGCTTTGAAGGCAGTCTTACACACATCAAAGGGTTCTATTGGTACCTGGTGATATCCTGACTTCAAATTGATCTTGCTAAAATATTTTTCCCACTTTAGTTGGTCCAAGAGGTCATCAATCCATGGGATCAGGTACCTATTATGGAAAGTGATCTTGTTCAGTGCCCGATAGTCAATACAGAGTCTCCAAGTCCCATCCTTCTTTTGTACCAACATGATTGGGCTCCCACAAGGTGATGAACTTGGACGGATGTGACCTTTCTGCAGTAGCTCCTAAATCTTCCTCTTGATTTCATCATTCTCTAGAACGAAGCGCTAATAGATTGGTCCATTGGGCAGCGGTGCACTTGGGGTTAGATCAATGGAGTGCTTGACCTGATAGTGTAGAGGAACCCCTGTGGGAGAGGTGAAGATGTCCTCGTACTCCTCCACGACTTTGTCCATCTGTAGTTGTCGTGCGGAGGGGCCCTGTCTGGAGGTCGTTGCCACTATCTTCTTCTTTCCTTGAGGGCATGTCATCAGGAAAACAAATTTCCTGGTTTTGGAAATGAGCTTATTGCATTGTTTTGCAGTAATCAAAGAGATGGCGATAGGTGGTGCTACCTTCAGTATCCTGTACAACTTAGTTCCAAAAGTAACAATAACAACACGGGGCCTTGATTCATACACAGCATGTCTCTTCCAAAAGTATGGTTGTCCTCGTAATACATTGCAAAATTCAAGGGGAGAAATGTCACACAGTACTTCATCCATGAAGGGCTTGATGTTGTATGGAGGGCGACATCGCTGGCTCATGCAAAGATCACGTCCTTGGTGAAGCCACCTGATGGTGTATGGTTGTGAATGTGCTATGGTCAGTAAGCCTAGTCGCTTCATGACCTTTGCCAAAATGAGTTTCTTTTGGCTCCCGCTGTCAACGATGAGCTATAGCTAGGAGCACTTTACCCACATCTGGGAGTGGAAGAGACACTCCTCCTCCTCTGGATCTTTGGGTTCCTCTTTCTGGATCTTCGTGGTGTCAACGGTGGCATTGGGCTTTGCATCGATAATCTGCTTTCTTTTGTCATTCCCCTTGTTGGGTTCTAACTCAGAATCGAAACCTGCATCCAATTTTGAAACCTTTAGCTCAACCACTAGTGACTGCTTGGCCCGACACTCACTTGTGTTGTGAGTTGGGCTCTTATGGAACTTACACCACTTTCCCGTGTCCTTTTTCGGCTTTGTGACACTGTTGTTTTCTTGTGGCTTTGGCAGGTTATCTTGGGCTCCCCCACCTTGGCTTTGTCCTTTGTTCTGCGGTTTGGGGGCACCTTTCCCTTTCTTCAGATTCGTAGATCCAAAGTCTCGCTTCTTCTATTTAAACTTTTGCTCGACCCTGACAGCATATTGGTATGTAGTGTCGAGCGAGGAAATGTTCAGGAATTCTATTTCTTCCTGGATGTACTTGTGCAGGTAGCCATGGTATTTGAGTACCAAATTCTGCTCCCAATCCTTGATACCCAACTTTGTGCGAAGGGTATGGAAAATATTGGTGAACTCCAGCATGTATTGGCCTCTTCCTTGCCGCAGCGTGGTCCACTTTATGTATTGATCCTCATAGCTTTTGACAGGGTAGTACTGCTCCTTGATGGCATCCCAGAATGAATTCCAAGTGGGTGCGGCCGAAAATAATGAGCCTGTACTTTCATCCTTATGCTCCCAGTAGGTTTCCCACCAATCCTTGATGTGGGGGGCTGCTTTGAGAAGAGCGAAAATAATCTTTTCCCGACTGGAAAAATCATGAACAAAAAAATAACCCTCAAGCAAATTTAACCATTTATCAATGGCATCTGCGTCTATCTGACCCTCGAATATGGGGATTTCAAAATTAACTTGTACCTTAAACGGTGTGGCATTTCTAGAGTAGCTGTTGGAAGCTGATGCTTCGCCCCTCGGTGGACGCTAAAGGATCTGGGCAAAGTTGTTCATAATCGTGTTCCTTTATTGCTCGAGGGCTTCTTCGAACAAGATTTGGATAGGATCTCCTACCCCCTCATCTTTCGTTTCATCTACCATGGGAGGCTGTTGGGATTTGCGAGGCTAGTCTTGCAAAAGTTCGACTAGTTCAAGCCCTAACTCCTTATGTCCTGACCTTGTTGGGGACATGCAAAGAAAAACAGAGAAAAAAATAGACCGCTCTGATACCAATGATCTAGATTTAAATAGGAACACAACAAAATACAGAGATAACCATATACACAAATATGCAGTGGAAATAATACTTCATTTCGTTAATGTAAAATACTGAAATATGCTTACAAATAGAAATGGAAATAAACCAGCTAGGGCGATGGTAGCTTATCTCTGAGAAGAGATGTGGTGGCTACATTCCTCTGAACTATGTTACAATGAGGCTCAAAGGCCTATTTATTATTGAGAAACAATGGAAAACCCTAAACATCCAAAAACCTAACCCCAGAAGATGAAACGCCAAACTGTGGGCCCCGTTTGGGTAAATTGGTACATCAACTTCCCGTGGTCATAGCTTTGGCATACGATTTCCATTTGACGCACACAATATCTCGTTAGAAAGATCTATTTGAGAACTACAAGTTTGCGAAGAGAAACATTCGTCCATGGACCCATGTTGCTCCCACGTTTCCCAAAAAATTTCGTTTGGGGCCTCAAAATGGCTCTGGAAGTTTAGGACCCGAAAAACTACTAAAAATAGTAAACTGTGTTACAATTAAGGAAATAGAAAAGCTGAAAGAAACAATGGTGGGGGTCCAAGTGGACATGGCAGGTGGCCACCAATATCCACCTGGATCATTTATCCCATCCTGCAACACATATAAGGTCTCGCGTGGGAGTGCAGCTAGATTGATACCAAGACCTTTTAGTGCGCTAACCGAAGGCCTGTTGGCCTCATTTGATGGCACTAGTGCTCGTTCTGGTAGCACTATGGTGTTCGTTATCCTTTCGCACAACATGTACTTTGCTACTATTGAGTCGACTGCCAGGCTCGCTGAAAGGGTACCAACCTGGGGGGCACATGCCTGTAATTCTTGCAGCTGTTCTCTGAGGGCCCCCAACACAATCTGGTTCTCCTACCTAAAATCTTGGAGAGCCTTAGGGGTGACATCACTCACATTTTTGCCAATGTCATGCAGATCACCCTCGATTAGGGTGATCGGGTCAATGGACAACTTCGAGGCCTTGACCTTCTTCCGTGACCCTACTCGCTCTGCTAGGTGCTAGAGCTTCAGCTATGTTGACACAGTTTGGGGGCCCACGTGTCCTTCTTCTGTCCCTGCTTCCTCTGCTTCCTGCTCCTGTAATGGCATCATTTGGCCCTTGCATGCCTTCACAATTTCCTCTTGTGCTGTTGTTGCTGCTGGGCCTTTTCCTCCTCAACTACTTTCTGTGCCGCGTCCCACGCTACCTGCACTTCTGCTACCGCTGCATCCTTTCTTCTTATTTTGGCCAACTGTGCGATGCGCAGCTTGGCCTCGTCTTTATTTCTTGGCGTCGCTGACTTCTTGTTCTCTGTGATGTCTGGGGTGTGCCACTCTAGCGGCCATGCCTCTAGGACATTGAAAATGGCATCGTCTGTGGCTACAAAGGGTAGCTTTGTCCACTGTTTAGTCTGGTCCTTGCGTGCCCTGATATATATGTTATGCATGTCAGCTTTAAATTCTGCAAAACTTTGCAGACAGTTGTAAACTGTGGGTGACAACCGCGGCTTACGGTTGATCCCCATTTTGAGGTTCATCTCCATGAACACCCAGAAGATTTTGATGTCTCATATCCTTTTAGCATCCTTTGTGGCCCAGAGAGAAGCGTACTTTGTGGCCTCCGGTAAATCCTTGTCAATTATGGGGAATTGACTATCCTCCGAAAATTCCCCAACCATGAGCACTATGGACAGCAACAACCATGCATAGTGTAATGTTTTTCCTTGTTCTTGGGCTTTGCAGAAATTATCTAAAAACTCCTTGTAGAGGAAATCAGACCAGTTAAACTGGAACCCCTTCGTGCACTGCTCAACCAATTTTACCACTGGCGCGGGTACTTCGTCCATGCGACACTTGCACGGCCTTTCCTGCTAGGATCTGGGTCACCACGTGCACTGCTTTCTCCTTGATGCTGGAGATGGTGTATCCCCTCTTCTTCTTTTCCAGCTTGTACTTTTTCTTCATGGTCTCCGTGATGGCCAAATCACTGCCCTTCCCTTCTCATATGGCCGCAGGGTCCTGTCCTTTGTGTAGAAGACGAGAGATGTGATGAATCAAGTCTGCCATGATGGAGATGGCATCCTCCAGCCATAAAAACCCATCATGCACCAGGAAGAACATCTGACTAATGACAAAAATGGTTATTGGGGTGCAGTGGAAGTGCGGCACCCAGAGAAGGTTCAGTATCCTGGCCTTTTCCACTCCGTGCAACCACTTATGCAACTCTAATTCTGTCACCCCCACCGTGGTGTTCTGCTTCATGAGGTTTCCAGACTCAAGGTGAGGGAACTTCTCATGGTCAGCGAGGTCCCAATATTCCAATTTTAGGCTCAGAACATGGCCCAGGTGCGTGCCTTCAAACATAATGCTATCTGGGAGGAGCAAGGTCTAGAGCAAGCTCTTGGTCTCGTCCAGGTCCTTGGGCACTTTAGCCTTCCCTTTTCGTGGGGGGGCGTAGGCCAGAAATTTTTTCACAAAGTGTGTAGGATAAGTATCCTCCTCCTCTATGATGATAAGATCCTCCGGATCTTCTTATTCTTCGTCTTATTCTATAGTGACAACTTTCCCCTTCTCCTCCATTAACAGTTTGCTATGCAGCAGGTTCTGCAGGGACACACATACGAGAACCTTTGCTTGCTTGTCCTTCTTGAGTCTTGGTGTGCGTGGTGATTTTAGGATTTTTGCCACAATCTTGGCACCTTCTTGAACATCCCCCATCGTCAGGGCTTGCAAGGCCTCCTCGGTGGTCACTTATGCTATCTCCATACCATCCTTAGCTATTTCCATTGTATCTGTGCAACAATCTATCACTTGTGGACTTAGGGGTTGAATCAACACTCGACTCACAATAATCAAGGTTCTGCTCGATCACTCAATTCGCAAATGACCAAGTGTTGCTTGCTGGGTAGCCCTTTGTATTTTATAGCGCTTTTGGAATTTGAATTTGACCGTTCCCCCCAAATCCGGTTCATTAATGCTCCCTTGGCAGCAGATTTTCCTAGATTTTGCCCATAAATCGCATCTTAAATGCCTACTGCCCACTCCATTTGGCCTCAAGTTGAGCATCCCATCATGAATAGTGACTTCAATAGTCACTTTCTGGCCAACCCACATGGTAGCGTAGCCCTCCGTGCATGGTCATGAACCTTGTGACTCTTTTCTTTTGTGCACATCTCCAATATCGTGCAGCTCCCGGGCAGAATAGTTTATAGTCCCATGCTCCCTTCCAACTACCTAGAGTGCTAAGACTGTCTTTCCTTTGGCTAGTCAGGTGGTCACAGCACTCGTGAAAAGTTTCATCTCATCATTCATCATGTTTCCTAGAGAATCCCCACCTTTTACTATTATGGTCGGCATCGTGCACTTTATCATTTGCAACGCACTACCCTGGTCAATATCCTTAGCAATATGTGGTCCATGCCAAGGCATTAGACTAATCAATTCATGACAATAGGCCTTAACCCTGTCATCGTGATCATATGCACCCTACCTTACCACCCTAGTCTTTTTGCCGAGAAAATCTTCCTTTATCTCGTCCTCTAGCTTCTTGACTTCCACGTCAATTATAGCAATTTTCTTCCTTAACCATACCCTTTCTTCTTCAAGTTTGTGGAGTCTAAGTTTTCCCTGTTGGATTTCTTCCTCAAGTCCCATGTGTTCTGCTTCTTGCGGCTGTGTGATCCCTTCTTTCATGGCTCCGCGAACCCTCGTATCTATTGGTGCTACTATGCACGGACTAGGCTTTTCATGCTCCATGGGGATTATAGAATTCACTTCATACTTCAGCTTCAGAGGTGCACGCAGGGTCATGGTTTTTCACATGGTCCTATATGCCCAGAGAACTATTGGTACGCGCAGGTCCCAGCCAGCCCACTTCACATGGTGGATCGTGTTCAGTGCTTCGCGTACTTTGTCAAAAGCTTCTGTGTGAATATGCTTCTGCGTGCTTGGCCTTACCATACTTCCTGGTCCCAGCTGGAGGGGTCGTTCATGCCATTGTCTTGTCTGCTCCTATTTATCGATCATGTTTCCTACCATGAGGACGGTGTTCCTTCGTGCAGGTTGTGCACCATATGCATGTATCCATCTAGAAAGGTGGGTGCGTGGGCCGTTTCATCTGTCATACTCAGCTTTTATCCACATCTGAGGCTTCCCAAACTGCATGTGCATCATACTTTTTCATTCGTGCCAGTCCTCAAAACTCCTTTGGTGCGTACCCCACCATCTTGCAGGCGTAGCACGCAGTACCCATTTCAGAAAGTCGAAATGCTGTTGTTTCGGTACCTCTCTTTCAAATTTGTTTAGGAAGTCATCCACCTCACTCAACCCATCATACCTAGGCATATCTCTTACCTCTGTTTCCACGCAGCGCAGTGACCTTGTCATCATGTTACAGTTGATCGTGGTTACCTCATGTAACCATTTTTTCCATCGTTGTATCTCTTTTTTGGAATCTGATGTGCAAGAGCTTTCGCGCTCCCATGATAGTCGGCCATTTGGGGTTAGATTTACCCAATCTTGCTCCTGCATGGTTATCTTATAGATGCAGTCTAGATCGTCGTTGCTATCATAGTCACACACTGGCTCTGTGTAGTGCGATCCTTTCGCAGGGTCTAAAGGTACCACTATGCACAGTGACTTTTTCTCAAAAATCATCTTGTGCTTCTTTAGATTTATCACTCCATTCATGTCAGTGGCCCAATCTATTCCCAGTAGCGCGAGATAACGATTGCTGTCATCAACAATCTCTATCACTTCGAAATCTGCTAGCACGCTCACACCTTCGATATCTACCATTATTCCCTGCAATATTCCCATAGGTAGGATCTTTCGCTGGTTCACCATTCACAGTTGGATAGGAGACCATTGTAGTGCAGGCCTGCCCATGCGATCCCATGTATGCTTTGGAAAGATGTTTACATTCGATCCTAGATCCAAAATTACTTGATCCATTTCATATTCCCTGATCTGCATGGTCAATCTCATCTCTCTTCCTGTTTGCGTCGTGTGCTTCCCAAGCTTCCAGACTACACGCGGTTCTCTTGGCATGGTCCCAGCACATCTAGTGATGAGTTCTTGTAGCCCCTTCATAGATTTTTTGTCACGCAGCAACTTCATGCATGTCTCCGAGAGTGTAGTGAGCATTGATGGGTCCATTTCTAGTTCCGGTCTGTCTTTACTTCCTAAAGTGGAGGCATCCGCGAAGCTCTTCTTAGCTTCCATGAATGTCTCCTTAGCGCACTCCAAATCAAATTTTGGTTCCTTTTTTGGAGCCTTGCAAACCCATGTAATTTCTTTGTGTTGCTTGCCTTTTTCATCCCCTGTCATGATACCACTCCAGAGCATGATATTTACATTCGGGTCCTCCTCGCACAGATCAGTCCTCATCATTTGCAGGTTCTGAGTCAAGGGAGGTTGGAGTGCTCCTTTATCATGCAACCTCACTATCAGCGTGGGACAATCCTCTATCTCATGATCAAACTATGTATAATATAAACATGATGGTCTCGTTGGATTTTTACAATCGCGGGCATAATGCCCCGCTCCTCCGCAATTGTAACATATCAGTTGTCCGCGACCTCTTCTTGGTCCCATTCCACCTCGACCTCATTCGTGTCCTTGAAATCTAGTGTGCATCATTCCTGCATTTTGATCGAGGGGCCGTGTTTTAGCCTGTTGAGGGCCCTAAAATCGGGTCAACAACAAGGGGGATACCCACCCGGTCTGAAACCTGGTTGGCGGCTCCTTGCCCGTTTGGTGTAGCGGGTCCGACTGGGGATAATGGGACCAGCTTCCCAATCTAAAGGATGTGTGTGTGTGTAGATTTTGATGATGCTAATCTAAAGGTAATTTTAAGCTAATTTAATTCTAAACTCTAAACTGACTCTATGCTACTGTAATCTAACAAACCGCACATCTAATCTATACTAACCCGGGGTAAAATTCTTTCATCATGCAATCTAAAAAGATTTCATACAATAATTGGTAATAAAGATCATTCAGCTATCATAAGAATATAAATCAATTAAGATAAACCATTCTGCATAAGAAGTTGGGCAAAACAGTTGTGAACAGCATATCGCATAATAAGTTATTCATATGTCAAGCACAAACAAATGACTCCACTGTACAAAAGTGCCAAATGGTAACCCACACATTCGTACATTAACATATGAACAAATCAGTTGTATATCACTCTAAGAGTATGAGCAGAAATTAATCAAGAGATAAAAGTACCATTTATGATTGATTTCACTCACAAACTTCAAGCAATAATGATTTATCTCTACTTACTTCTAACATCTACTAAGAGTACAGAAGTGCAACATCAGTAGCAGACATTAAAATGTAAACATAAATAAATCTCGATCCATCCATTCATCAAAAACCCCCTCCGAGGGTGCAAAAGTGCATGTTCTGAGGACAAGTTTTTTGACAAATTTCTGGACCCTTCTCCAAATGCCATGAGAAGGGTTAAATACTACTAACTAACTAATCTTAATTACACAAATTTAGGAAATGGCTTCAAATGACCGCCCTTTTACTAAAACAAATTTATTTCTAAAAATTGAATCTAATTTCTAACCGTTTCTATATCTGCTCCTTAGTGTTGTAAGCAATGCAAGGTTCGCCTGGAAAGAGTCGGCTAGTTGTCTTTTTCTTTTGCTCAAGCGATAAAAGTAGAAATAACAAAAGTTGGCACCTCTTTCTGACAAACTAGAAGATATTTTTTAAAATCTTCCTCTGGCTGGGTGTATTTGCTGTGTGTATACTTAGTATAACCCAGATTTCTTTCAAACTGATTGTGTTGTTGCTATTTCGGTTTCCGGCCGTGCGAATGACTCAATGAGTTAGGGATTTCGTTGCCTGAACAATCCTCCGTATTGAAAATTGCTTCCGTTCTTTGTTCCAGGATTTTCTGGAGCGTCCTCCCTCTTTAGCGTTTTTCTTTTTGCTTTACCCAGTCTGAGCTTCAGGATCTTTTGCAAACATGCTACTTTTGTGCGCCTTTGACTCTGAGTCTTGGATAGTCTATTTTCATCAGTGTCTGTTGAGTGATACTCTGGAATCCGTGGCCCTGCTGCATGCGGCATCCATTTGCGAAGGCATCTCCTCTCTGTTCTTCTAGTATTGGCGCTTTCCCCTTTTCCTTAAATGTTTCCTGCATATAGATTTATATTAGTTGCTGCCTTATAGTTTACGCAAAGGAAAAGAGAAATGACGAAAAGATTGACATGAAAGCTTTAAGTTCTAATGAATGCATAATCATGACACTCATAATGACTTGACTCTTCAAGAAACGCAACACGATCATCCTTGGATACTCAGGCGTGCAATCATTAATTTCCCATAAGGTGCGCGCTCAATTTTGGGTTTACAGATCATGCCGAAGAAACTTTGTGATGAGTGCCTTCTGCGATTCGCATCGCAGTAATTAATAGTCTCATTCATCGCAAATCGCAAATCGCAAAATCGCAGTTTGTAAGATCGCAGATCGCAAATCGCAAGATCGCATTTTGCATTTGATCACTGTGCGCTACTTATGTGACGTTGCGATATGCGACATCGCATATCAGCCGTCGACGATTCTTTAGGTTTCCTTTTAAGGGCGCTTTCAAAATATGCGATGCGATGAATTTTGCATCGCTTCTTTGCAGTTTATTTATGCGCATAGGAAAACGCTTCACTCTCTCTTTGCGATGCGATATAGCTTTTAGGGAGTTAAATAAAAAAAATTTGATAAAAATGTTTTTGGGATTTTTTGTTAAGGGTCCCCCTTTGCTTGATGTTATTGCTAATACCAAACAAAGAGGGGGGTTGTTGGTGACCACAACAATGGCGATTCACTGTGAATAACCAGTTATCTCTGCTTTTCTATTGACATTTCCACTTCCAAAACAGAAAAATTTTCATATGTCTAAATTTTGTTATGGACAGATAGAGTAGATTACCCCTTATCCTGTCAATGATACTTCGTCTCAACCTTTCTTTTATTCCAATTGTCTGCTTCCTTAGGCTTAGTTCTTGCATTCACACCAGACATTACTCGGTCCCTTTTTAAAGATAAAATAAGGCCTTCTCTGCGTACTGGCTTTAAAATATGCTCATTTGTCGTAAGTAGAGCCTCTGCTGCCCGCAAGCGTCCATAGCCTCGACAGGGTTACCATATTATCCAACAATGATCCTTTTTCCTGCTTGAGGTTATTTACAACATTTCAGAGAAAAATCCTTTTTGACACTTAGGCTTACCTCATATATATGTACCTCTTCAGATGAGTTCTCAGTAATTTGCGATGATCCAGCTAACATCTTGCAGAAGCCTTGACCTCTTACGATGTTTGCTGGCTTGATCTCAAGATCGTATTCTTGTAAAGCGGTAATCCAATTTGCTCTCTTTTCGCCCACATCCTTCTGTACCAGTAGGTTTCTTACTGCTGGAAACAGTACTACGACTTTGGTATGGGCTTTAAGTAAGAAAGGTATGAAATATTTGATCGCTTTGAAAACAGCATATGCCTGTTTCTCCACGTCTGAATAATTGATCTCAACACCTTGTAAGTTCGAGCTAAAGAATGCGATTGGAGCTTCCGCCTTCTCTTGATTTGCTTGAGTTAAAATCGCGGCATAAGATTTCTCTGAGGCAAAAGTGTATAAGATAAAAGATTCTGAAAAATTTGGGGTAGCTAAAGATAGAGCGTTAATGATAGCTTGTTTGATCAAGTTGAATGCTTCGTGCTCATCTTGACCCCATTTAAAATTTGAATTCTTTTTTATCATATTTTGTAAAGGAGAAATAATACGTGAAAAGTCCGGGACAAACCTCTTTACAAAATTGATTTGTCCAAGGAAAGATTGCATGGCCTTTTTGTTATGGGGCATGGATATTTCAGAAATTTCTTTGATTCTATCAGGTTTAATGTGAATACCAGATTTCGACACTATGAATCCTAGCAATTTCCCTTCACTTAATGCGAAAAAAGATTTCTTTGGGTTAAGTGAAATCCCATACCTTAAACATCTTTGAAAGATTTGTTTCAAGTCTTTGAGATGGTCGCTTCGCTTCTTGGAGTACACTGTTATATCATCCAGGTAAATCACTACCGATTTATTGACTAAACCTTTAAACGCGATGTCCATGGCTCTCTGAAAGGTAGCGCCGGCATTGATCAGACCAAATGGCATCTTCCGATATGCGTATGTGCCCCATTTGGTTCGGAATGTGGTTTTAAACTGATCATCAGGATGTACTAGCACTTGATTGTATCCTGAAAATCCATCCAGGAAAGACATTAATTATGAGCCCGCTACTGCCTGTAGTATTTGCTCCATAGGTGGGAGGGGAAAATTGTCTTTCTGACAGGCTTTGTTGAGATTCCGGAAATCAATAAAGATTCTGATATCTCCGTTTTTCTTTCTAACGGGCACCATATTGGATACCCATTTGGAATGTCTGACCGGGAAAATTATTCTGGCTCTCAACAATTTATTTAGCTCAGTCTTTATCTGATTTTCTAAGTTGGGGTGGATTTTTCTGAGCTTCTGCTAGACAGGTTTTTCATTGTCAATCATAGGGATAGTGTGTTGAATGATAGAAGTTTTGTATGTCTTCAGCTCATCGTAATTCCATGCAAAAACGTTTTTGTATTGTCTCAGAAGACGGATATATGCTGATTTTTCTTCAGGGGCTAGGTCATGGCCCAGATTAACGTTTTGCGGTTTCTGATCGGTTCCTAGGTTCACTAATTCATAATTCAAAGTTGAACTGTAGAGTTTAGAATTGGCAGACCTTTTAAACCGACTTTTTAAATCATATAAATCTTCTAACTTAACCACCAATTTCGGTATAGCATTATCAGTGCTATTTTGGTGCATTTGGTGATCATGATGGTCTTCGTCAATTATTTGATTTGAGTAGGATCCTTCAGAAGTGAGGAAATTTACAATGTCAGGATCGTCGTTGAATACTCTCCAGTTGGTGATGTTGTCAGGGATGGATGGTCTAAAGATTAATTCTATTGAGAACCTATCGGGACTAAAATCTTCGGAGGGAATAAGTCTAGAGGCTACGTTAGCTAGCAGGTCTGCGCTCGCATTTTGGAGTCTTGGGATTGATGAAATATTGAATGCTATGAAATGTGAAGTCAGATCTTGTACTAAAGATTGATAGTGCTTTAAATGACTTGACAGCCAATGTATGGTGTTACGTACCTGTTTGACGACAACTTCAGAATCTCCAAAGACTTGAAGATACTTAACATTCAACCCGATTGCTTTGTATAGGCCTTGCACCAAGGCTTCGTACTCCGCTGTATTGTTTGTGCAATCGAACTCAAGTCTGCATGTAAGCATGATCTTGTTTCCGTCTGGGCTAATCAGAACACATCCTGCTCCTGCTCCCTCGTTAGATTTAGAGCCATCAAAATATAATTTCCAAAACAAAGATGTATTTACAGAGTTATCTAAAAATTTAAAACACTTTGAATCATCAGTTTGGGAAAAAATTTCAACTTGGAACAAAACTGAATTTTCTAAGTAAGGTGAGGTGTGAGCATTGAAATTTCCAAGGAAATAATCTACCGATTAATTGCCTATGATACTGTTGTTGTATGCTATTGCTTCATTCTCTCCTTCCAATTCAGTCACTATGTACTTTTGGTGCAACTCTCGTTCAACCTTTATTTGATTGGGTTTACCGTTGTAGGGTAACCACATGTGCGACCAGTCGGTTGAGAAATATCCGTGGAGTTTTTCAGACCAATCCCTGCTAAGAATTAAACCATAGAATTCAGGGATATCAGCTACTAGAATGTCGATAACCTGGCATACTTTCGGGTTAGACGAAAATCTTATGGTCACCTGGTTAAGTTCACCAATCACTTCGACTTGAGATCGATCAAGTTGAACTATGCGCACTGCGGATTTTTGTGGCTGAACATTCAATTTGGCACATATTGATCTGGGTAAAATATTCGTTGAAGCACCAGAATCAACCAAGCAATTATGCACGTTTTTATTGAAAATCTCATAAGTGAGAAGAAAAGGAGGAGTATGGGATCTTGATCTTCCTCCAATCAAGGCAATGTCATTCGGATCAATCTTATTGATCATGTTGGTTGGAGGTCTTCCCATGTTGTGGGAAGCTACAGCTGTAGGTAAAGATGTAGTAGGCACGACATGTAATTCTTTCATCATTATTTTCTGTTGATGTTTCAATTTGCTCAATTCGTAAAGAGTGATATTAGCCCTAGTCTTTTTCATGTCATCGATAATGTTATACTCCATTTCATCCGACACTATCAGTGTTCTTGATGGAGGTGCTTGATCTGATTGGACTGGGCTAAATTGGGTCGCTCTAGCGGTTGTTTTCTTTGTTGCGACCTTATCTTTTGTTGCAGGGCTTGTGCCCTTCTGTTTAGGGGTAGTTTGGGGAGGATCAAGTTGATTTTTGCTTCGTGTGCTAACCGGAAATGCTTCTTGATCTTCTTCTTGTGGGAGGATGAAATCCCACATTCCTTGTAGTTCCACAACTTCTTCATCATCGGTCAACCCTTCAGTGGTATTCTCTTCTTCTTCTTCTTCTTATTCAGATTCGACGTTTGAGACAGCATTGGGTGGTTTCACCTCCATGGGAGGATTTCTTTTAAAAGATCTGTAGGGCTTTTTTGAAGAAGTTTCTGCTACTTGTTTTCTTATGTCAATCATCTCATTGGACATGGCCTTTAACACTTTTTGTAATCCTTCCATATCGAAAGGATCTTTCGTTTGCTTCTTCTTGGTGTCTTCTTTGAAAGAGATTTTCTTAGATTTGCGTTCTTCTATTACAGATCTCTTTTCTAGGGCAACTACGTGCTTTTCTACTGCTAGCGCTTCTGTCAAGTTTTCAACTAAGGTCGTCTTGTTTGCCCTATCTACGAAGATAGCCAAGTTTGATGGTAAGGCCGTGATATACCATTCACATCTTACTTCCTCGCTGGGTTGAGAAGCAGCGGGAATTTTGTTGAGGATCTTATTGAACCATAAATTGAAATCTTTAATGGGTTCTCTAGCCTCAGCTTTAAGATTAGATAGGTCATTGATCAATGTCGCTGTTGATCTGTCATCACCAAACTTGGTGAGGAATTGACTTTGAAAGATGTCCCAACTTGTGATGGACCCGGAAGGTAATGAAAAGTACCATGACCCGGCTGTTCCTTGCATTGTATAAGGAAAAAGTCGGACGACAGCATCCTCGTTGGTAACTCCATTGAGATTAACAGAAAGCATGAAATTATTGATATGCTCTTCAGCTAGCATGCCTATTTCTGGATTGAATTTAGGTAGCCATTTCTCAGGATGGGCCGGTATTGGGCTCAGGGGTGGAGGCATTAAAACCGCCCCAGGATTGTTCCATGGGGACTGGGCCATCATTGAGCTGCTAGTTAATGAAAGTGCAGAAGATGGTCCCTGATGCTGAGAAGATGAAGATATTATGATCTTTGATGATTGAAGAGGAAGGGTTGTGGGAGATGGATGAGTGATTTGGGATGAGGATGTGGGTGGTTGACTTCGCGGTGAGGGGGTTGAAATGGACGAAGTAGATGAAAGAGCCTCACTGTCAGACTCTAGTGGTGTTTTCCTTGCTCTTTTCCTAGTAGGGAGAGGGAGTTCACTTGGTTGAATACCAAATTTTTCACTCTTCAATCTGGTCAGGGGATGAGCAGGATTGTACTGCGAAGTCACGTTGCTATGAGATTTATCAGACCTCTGAGAAAAAATAGAGAATCCCTGGAGTTTATGAATCAAAGTTTGAATTTCCGGGGGTTCAATGATGAGTTGGTCTGATATATTAGGGTAGGTAGCAGCGGTGGATACTCGAGCGACTTCTAACTCCGGGTTTAACCGTACTGGAGAAGTCGGGGGAGTTGATGAGGGTGATTTACTCTCAGAATGGTATTTGGATTTTGAATTAGTTGCCATTCATAGTTCGAGCCCTCCTTCTAGCGCCAAAAATGTTGAGGGCCCTAAAATTGGGTCAACAACAAGGGGGATACCCACCCGGTCCGGAACCTGGTTGGCGGCTCCTTGCCTGTTTGGTGTAGCGGGTCCGACTGGGGATAATGGGACCAGCTTCCCAATCTAAAGGATGTGTGTGTGTGTGTAGATTTTGATGATGCTAATCTAAAGGTAATTTTAAGCTAATTTAATTCTAAACTCTAAACTGACTCTATGCTACTGTAATCTAACAAACCGCACATCTAATCTATACTAATCCGGGGTAAAATTCTTTCATCATGCGATCTAAAAAGATTTCATACAATAACTGGTAATAAAGATCATTCAGCTATCATAAGAATATAAATCAATTAAGATAAACCATTCTGCATAAGAAGTTAGGAAAAACAGTTGTGAACAACATATCGCATAATAAGTTATTCATATGTCAAGCACAAACAAATGACTCCACCGTATAAAAGTGCCAAACGGTAACCCACACATTCGTACATTAACATATGAACAAATCAGCTGTATATCACTCTAAGAGTATGAGCAGAAATTAATCAAGAGATAAAAGTACCATTTATGACTGATTTCACTCACAAACTTCAAGCAATAACGATTTATCTCTACTTACTTCTAACATCTACTAAGAGTACAGAAGTGCAACATCAGTAGCAGACATTAAAATGTAAACATAAATAAATCTCGATCCATCCATTCATCAAAAACCCCCTCCGAGGGTGCAAAAGTGCATGTTCTGAGGACAAGTTTTTTGACAAATTTCCGGACCCTTCTCCAAATGCCATGAGAAGGGTTAAATACTACTAAATAACTAATCTTAATTACACAAATTTAGGAAACGGCTTCAAATGACCGCCCTTTTACTAAAACAAATTTATTTCTAAAAATTGAATCTAATTTCTAACCGTTTCTGTATCTGCTCCTTAGTGCTGTAAGCAATGCAAGGTTCGCCTGGAAAGAGTCGGCTGGTTGTCTTTTTCTTTTGCTCAAGCGATAAAAGTAGAAATAACAAAAGCTGGCACCTCTTTCTGACAAACTAGAAGATATTTTTGAAAATCTTCCTCTGGCTGGGTGTATTTGCTGTGTGTATACTTAGTATAACCCAGATTTCTTTCAAACTGATTGTACTGTTGCTATGTCGGTTTCTGGCCGTGCGAATGACTCAATGAGTTAGGGATTTCGTTGCCTGAACAATCTTCCGTATTGAAAATTTCTTCCGTTCTTTGTTCCAGGCTTTTCTGGAGCGTCCTCCCTCTTTAGCGTTTTTCTTTTTGCTTTACCCAGTCTGAGCTTCAGGATCTTTTGCAAACATGCTGCTTTTGTGCGCCTTTGACCCTGAGTCTTGGATAGTCTATTTTCATCAGTGTCTGTTGAGTGATACTCTGGAATCCGCAGCCCTGCTGCATGCAACATCCATTTGCGAAGGCATCTCCTCTCTGTTCTTCTAGTATTGGCGCTTTCCCCTTTTCCTTAGATGTTTCCTACATATAGATTTATATTAGTTGCTGCCTTACAGTTTACGCAAAGGAAAAGAGAAATGACGAAAAGATTGACATGAAAGCTTTAAGTTCTAGTGAATGCATAATCATGACACTCATAATGACTTGACTCTTCGAGAAACGCAACACGATCATCCTTGGATACTCAGGCGTGCAATCATTAATTTCCCTTAAGGTGCGCGCTCAATTTTGGGTTTACAGATCATGCCGAAGAAACTTTGCGATAAGTGGCTTCTGCGATTCGCATCGCAACAATTAATAGTCTCATTCATCGCAGATCGCAAATCGCAAGATCGCAGTTTGTAAGATCGCAAATCGCAAGATCGCATTTTGCATTTGATCATTGTGCGCTGCTTATGCGACGTTGCGATATGCGACGTCTCATATCGGCCGTCAACGATTCTTTAGGTTTCCTTTTAGGGGTGCTTTCAAAATATGCGATGCGATGAATTTCGAATCACTTCTTTGCAGTTTATTTATGCGCATAGGAAAACGCTTCACTCTCTCTTTGCGATGCGATATAGCTTTTAGGGAGTTAAATACAAAAATTTTGATAAAAATGTTTTTGGGATTTTTTGTTAAGGGTCCCCCTTTGCTTGATGTTATTGCTAATACCAAACAAAGAGGGGGGTTGTTGGTGACCACAACATAGCCTGAACTATGTAGGTAGCAGTCTGATCCATCATCAGTTCATAACTTCTACAAGTGCGCTCATCATGGCCTACTGACCTGCAAAAATTATAGAACATCTGCTGGGAATTCTGCGTATACTTCTATAACAGATGACAGTTATCTGTAGCATGCTTCCCTCCTATCTGAAAAATCGTGCACCACAACGTAGGAACCACGCTTGGTCCTACTTGTGCCTCCGGTCTCAATGGCATTGGTCCTCCTCCCGCGAGGTAATTCGTGAACACTGGGCAGTGGTCCTTGTCATGCCCTTGGCCCTTGCACTTTACGCACCATAACTCGTCATGCACTTCTGGATGAGCCATCCTGTCTTGTTTCAAACTTTGCATCTCAAGGCACAAGTTCTTAAACTATGCATGAATCTTCTAGACTCCTAGGTTAGGATCCTGCATCGGAGTTTCGTGAAATCGCATTGCAACCTCCAAGGCTTGAGTCTAAGTGGTTAGCCTTTGCTGTGCCAGAACGTTCCATAGATGCAGTGTTAACGAGGCTACAAACCATTTGTGGTGTTGCCCATCTATTAAGGTCATGTTCGCTTCGCGAATTGTGCACTTCAGTCTTTGATCCAACTCCCATGGGGTTTCACCTGGTAGCATTGTGATTTCCTTGAATCCAATGATCGAATGTGCCTCCGATTTTCATCTGCTAAATTCCTTTTTTAGTGCAATTTGGATATCCACTATCCCTGCATTCAGATTTTCATTGGAATGCTTAATGTACTAGGTCAGCGCGCGATCCTACAGAGTTCTGACCAATGTTGCCTTCTTTATATTGTCATCCATGACACCCTGTGCTTCCCATATCGCTTTTACCACGAACCAAAATTGATCTAGATCTTCATTTTCGACCCCCTTGAACACTGGTAGCTTTATTGCACTGGCCATACTGCTTCGCGGTGGTGGCGGAGGTGGTATGGACAAAGTTGGGGGTGAAGATGGTGAAATTGGTTGTGGCGTGGGTGGGGGTGGTATGTGTGGAATTCTCTGCTTTATCAGATTAATCACACTTCTTGGTGAAACCTTCGTGAGCTCCTCTTTGCCTCCTCATGGAGGTGAAATCAAGGGGCTAGTTTCTAGTTCTAAGCTACCTTTGTTTCTGTAGATCTTCCCACTCCATGTAGCCCCAAACATCAATTTATTTGAATAACCTACTTTTCACACAGTAGCATTTTAATCCAAGTGTTCAAAGATTTAACATACTTACCTCGCAGTCCCTTGAGGAAGCATCATTCTGCCTCGATATAGCTGAATGAAGTATCTACCGCAAATTCGGGGATGAATCCTCCTATGATTCGATCCAACCAATGACCAACAACGTTCATGATCCTATCTTCCGATGCTTCCAGCCTGCACACCAAATCTGGAGTCCACACAATAGGTTTGTCGAGTTTACACCTTCCTTGGCTATCTACTAGCCTCGCAATCCACTCGTACAACTCAGTAGGGAAGGATGCAAAGAAAATTTTGTAGATTTCCGTATATAAGTAGCAATCTATTACGGGAATAAGTACACTAGGGCTTTGGGTTGGAACCCCATCAAAGCAAGAGAAAAATACAGTAAGAAACAATCATACAACTCAGACAACATGCTTATATAAACAAACTATGCGATAGCGACCATACTCGGATGTCCTTCGTTTGGGTAGTTCCAGTAGGGTTCAAACCCTCTGCAACTGCTGATGATCTTCGAATCTTCAAATCAACCAATTCGAACATACATAGCAGCATATAGATAAACAATTTTAATGAAATCAACTTTATATCTGTTGAGTGATAAAAGGTGTCCTTTTAACTCCTAATTATCTTCACATTAGTTATCAATCTATGCAAGACTTTCTATTTCGAGAGTGTACACAGTATGTGGCAGCTATTTAACTCAAAGAGTAATGCTTCTAAATTGCAGTACAGTTCTTTCAAATACAAGAGTAAATGGATGCAGCAAGTAAACTCTAATTGTAATTAAAAGACAACTCAATCCTCAAATGAAACTAAATCAGACATTCATCAAAGTAACAACAAACATTAGTCAAGGATACAGTAGTAATAACTCATTCCTCTTTTAACTAATTTAATTCAAATCGAATACAATCATCAATAACCAATATAAGGAGTAAATGATCCCAATATGAGATCTTTGACAGCAATAGTCAATGTTCTTTACAGTTGATAATCTTAACCAAAATATGTAATTGAATGACTGAATCTGAAATAAAAACAACTGAATCAAGAACACTACTACAAATTACACAAAGTAAAATGATTCTGTTACTACTGGAAATTAAGAAACAACAAATCGATAAAATTGCATAAAGTAGAAATTCAATCAAACCATCACACTACGGAGATCAGAAATGCATGATACAGGAACAACAAGTGAATCTAGCAGGGTCGGGCCCTTAGCCACCAGTGAACACCACCGGATTACTTCAATAGATGGGAAGGAACAACAACTGCTTTTATATATTAATCATTGCAAAATCGTTATAGCCATTTTGTACTCTGCTTCAATAGTGAGAGTCAATGATCAAAATTACAAATACAATAGTAATTCTCTAATTAATTCTCTCATGTCTCAACTACAATTGTTTCCTTTTATAATGGCAAAGAGGTAAAAGATAAATAGTAAAAATGATTGCGCAATCTTCCAACTTCAGTTAGCTTTTCCTCCTTGCACTGATCCTATGATTCACTTCGTTCTTATCTATAACTACCATGCTCCTCATTGGGCTTGCTGCCTCTTCACTGTATCTTGGTTAGGGAACAACAATTGTCCTGTTTTTTCCATGACTCATCATAGGAATATCAGTTTTCTTTTTTTGTCTTTTTCTTGCATAAAGAAGGGCAACAATTAGCTAAATCATGATTACAGATAGTTTCCTCATTCTTAGCATAATCCTTTGATATATTAGCACTTTGGGATATAAAAGGGATATAACTAAAGAAAAGGATGATGAAATAAATAACATATGCATACCTTTTCCATGACTCAACATACTCCCTTGCTTACCCTTTTTCATGTCCTCATGAAAACCATGTAGTTTGTATGCAGAGTAGTCAAGGAATAGGCTGGAGAAGGAATGTCAAAAAGTGGTCTAAACCCATGATTCTTGGGAAAGGTTTCAAAAATGTGTCCTTTCTGTCCTTCAGGTAATTCATATATAGCTTTATAGCCTTCAGAAGGATACCAGACAATAGGGCTATGGAACCGACAGCCTAGCCAATATGGGCCTTCCCTCAAGATGAGGTTGCTATAAGTAACAAAGCGATCTACAACCAATTTATAATTTTTATAGTTAAATGGTTGTCTGTCTTGTACATTAGATTGGAAACTGTCCATCTGAATTTAGCTGCAGCCAAGGAGATGTCTTTAATAGAGAGAAAATACTCTACCCTCTGCTGGACAATTTCTTTGTGAATGGGCTCCAAGATCTGGATTACTCCTTCCTTTCGCATCAAACTTTTGTGTTTGGCCAGCATTTGTAGTGGGTTTTTTGGTTGACCTCTGACCCAAAGTTCCAATCCATTTTCCTATCTCTGGAATGTATTATGGGCTTTAAACCATTTCAATTAGTTAACAGCAAATGAAATGAAAGCTTGAAATTGTACATCCCCCACAAAAGGGCTGGGATTCTTCTCCAATTCTTCTTCCAATACAAAATTATGCAAGTAAAACTCACAGAGTAATCATTGAACTTTCACCCCATGGTGTTTACAGCAGTTTATGAAATCTTCAACAGTTTTCAATTCTATGGGTTTCCCTGCCCTGACAGCCTTGATTTTTAGCTATAAATAGAGTGTAGTTATTGGCAGGGGACCTACATGCCAAAACATCCATGTATGGTGAATAGAGAGTATCCATTTGACGCATGACTATCTCCAGTCTGATCTTTATTCTCTTATTTCTTTATTCCGCCCTTCGATATTTATTGAAGGCCTCACTTTCTGACGCATTGATGTCCCGCAGTTGCCTTTGTAATTCTTGGTATCTCTCTTGGGGAACAGTTTCTTCCTCAAGCCGTTCTATGGTCAACCAAGCCTGTGCCAAATTTTCTTGAAGATTTGTTATACAAGGGTCACTGCACATCAATATATCTTTGGCTTGGACATCTGTTTGGGTGTTTTTATTATGAGATTGAATACCTATAGTCTACATACTCTTATTATGGGATGGAATGCTTAAAGTCTGCGTTCTTTTAATATGGACAGTTGGTCTTTCTGTCTGGGTGGTCGTGTTGTTGGAGTGTGTCACCTTCGTTTGAATAGCTAAATTACAAAAATGTACATTCTCTGTTTGGGTGTCTACTTCTGTAATAGCTGCATGTTGTTCCTTAAGAATTTGAGTGGATATGGGCTCAGTTTGAGTCCCAGTATCCCTTGTACCATGCAATTCAGTTTTAACAGCTACGTTCATTGTTTCCAATGTTCTGTCTGCAATTTTCCCCCTTTTTAACGTTCTTATCTTTTGCCTAAGTCTTTTAACTAATTTTTGTAGCCTTTTTTGTTCCTTTCTAAACCTTTCAATTTTGCTTTTCTTCTTTTTGGGAGGAACAATTGTTTCACTAACCATTTCTATTCTTAGCTAGCTCGGTTGCTCACATGGGCTTTGCTCTCTAAGGGTTGTGTCTTTTCCCTGACTGGTTTCTATTTCTCTTATTTGGCCCACATCCTCTGTGTTTAAATTGACCCGACTAGGTTCTTCTGGATGTGTACTCCTAGTTTGGTTTGCCTCTTCCTGAGTAACTTCTGCCCCTGTTTCTTCCTCACCAATTACGTTTTCCATCATGCTCCTACTATGGGCAGAGTTTTCTTCCAATTGCTCTGCTTCAACATTAAGGTTGAGTGGGCTTTCGGGTTGTATAAATTCATTCATATTGGCCAAAATCTGGGCCAATTAAATATCAAAGTCACACGGGGGACTCGTGCTGGGTGTTAAAGGAAGTTCTATTTCATCCCTTTCCTCTTCACTAGAGTACTCTGTTTCCTCCTCAAGCTCCGATTCCTGGTCATCCCATCCTCCCAATTGTAAATATTGCTCATTTTCAGGACTAGATAGCTCTATGAGTTGGTTGCTGCTACCTTGGGGGTTTTCAACTACTCCCAAGCTTGTCCTTGATTTGGCACAATGTCTACATTTCTGTGGAATGTTTGTTGTGCTGGTAATCCTTTTCCTTTTTGGAGCAAGCAAGGCTAACCCCCCCATCTATACTAAATACTAATTCTTCCCAACTGGTTTGCTGTTGGGCAAGGTTGAAGCTTACTATCAACCTAATTAAATAATGATGACTTACGGCAGTCTCTATATGCTGGGATTTATTTATGCTTTGAGCAGTGTCATGCAACAATAAATTCAAATATGCAGGCAAGTTTACAGAGCTTCTGTTGCCCACAGGTGTTTATAACCTTGATAGAGTTACTTTTTCACCCTTTGGAACCATGATCCTTTATGTATAATTAGGAAAGTGCCTTGTGATGTCACAATGGATGCCATTGTGCTGGCTTGGTGACCAGATGGATCATAATACCATTCACTGGGAAGAAGTGAAAGGTGGGCAAGCCAGCTCGTAATGAGACCTCCTATTCCAAGGAATTTATTTTTCTGATGTATCCATTGGCTCATATCCCTGGTGTGGTGGCCATAGTGGGAACACCACTTCACTGCTTCCTTATGATCATGGTAGGCTGGCTCATGATGAGACACCCTACCCTCTATCTGACAAATCATAGAATTGTTAGTAAGCATATATATATTTTTTCTTTCTTGCTCTTTTTTCTCTCTTTTTTTTTTTAGATAGCACTTCCTATTTATATATAGAGGGTGGCTCAACACTTCTTAAGAGTAGGGATGGTGGAAGAAGTTTGAACATACCAATAGAAGAAAATATGCCCTTACTCTTATTGAATGATAATAAGTAGAGATAATTATGGGGATTAGGGAAGAACCAACATGGTACAAATAATCAATCAATTTGAGTTCTAGTGAAGGTAAGGACAGCAAAGTGATATAGATGGTTTTGTCCTCCCCTTTTCTAATCAATACAAAGCAATCTCATTAAAGATGATAATTTTTTTTTGATTTTCTTGTTCCAGTAACCTTCAAATTTTTGTATCTTTACATATATGTTTGTATTCTTGCCCTGTAGAGGATCATAGAGAGTAACATAATTTTCACAAGATGTTTATTTTCTAAAAAAAAACTCTCAAAAAGAGTGTTGTTCTTTAGGAGGAACAACAAGAAAAACACACAAAAAAGGTGTTGTTCCTTAAAAGGAAACGCAACGGTTCCTTAGGAGGAACAACAAAAAGACAAAAAACTGCACAACGAAACTGTTGTTCCTTAGGAGGAACAACAACTGTTCCTTAGATGGAACAACGAAAAAACAGATGCAAGTGAAACTGTTGTTCCTAAGGGGGAATAGCATTAAAACAAACTTAAACGAAACTGTTATTCCTTAGAAGGAATAGAAAAAGCAAATAACGACGAAACTGTTGTTCCTTAGAAGGAACGGCAATTGTTCCTTAGAAGGAATGATAGTTGTTCCTTAGAAGGAACAACAACTGTTCTTAAATGGAATAGCGCAAAGCAATCTCACACGAAACTGCTGTTCCTTAGATGGAATAGCTGTTGTTCCTTTAAAGGGAATATCAATTGTTCCTTAGAGGGAACAACTGTTGTTCCTTAGATGGAACAACAATTGTTCCTTAAATGGAACAGCAAAAAGAAACAAGAAAAACTACTCTTCCTTATAGGGAACGACTGTTGTTCGTTCAAGGGGACAACAGCTATTCCTTAAATGGAACAACAAAAAGAAACACACGAAACTATTGTTCCTTAAAGGGAATGGCTTCTGTTCCTTAGAGGGAACAACAACTATTCCTTAGAGGGAACAAAAATTGTTCCTTAAATGGAACAACAAAAAAGAAACATGTGAAACTGCTATTCCTTAAAGAGAACAACTGTTGTTCCTTAGAGGGAACAAAAATTGTTCCTTTAATGGAACAACAAAAAGCAGAAGCATACCAAACTGCTATTACTTAAAGGGACGGTTGTTATTCCTTAGAGGGAACAACAATTGTTCCTTTAATGGAACAACATGGAAATCTTATTATACAGGTAACTGCTGTTCCGTAAATGGAACCATAACTATTCCTTAGAGGGAACAAAAGTTGTTCCTTGAATGGAACAGCAAAAACAAATACACATGAAACTGTTGTTCCTTAAAGGGAATGACAACTGTTCCTTAAAGGGAACAACAACTGTTCCTTAAAGGGAACAACAGCTGTTCCTTAAATGGAAGAACATGAAAATAAAATAAACAGAAAACTGTTGTTCCTTAAATGGAACGACAACCCTCCTTCTCACTCTCATATCATATGTATTTCATCCTAAATCACATAAGCTCATCTCCCCTTCCCCTATCCCTATGCACCATAACTCACTCCTTCATTACCTTCTCTAGGGTTTCAAAGCTTCAAAATTCAACAAACATGGATAAAGAGGATAGAGATTATGAGGAGGAGGAAAACAGTGGTAGTGAAAGCATGGCAGATGAACCTCAGCAAAGAAAACCAAATAAGGGAGGCAAAACTATCAGAGAGGAACCATCAAACATCAGGGAGTTACAGGATTCTCATATGACTATCACTTGTTTCAGGCATCTAGGGTGTTTTGAGTTTTGTGAGCAAGTACAAAGAGTTCAACATCATCTTGAGTTGACCAGGCATTTTGTAGCTAATCTTCGTGATAACGAAGTAACTCTTGTCGGGGTGACATTTACAGTCTCATCCTCCATTATTGCTGATGCCACAAGGATTCCAAATGTGGGGGAAAAATGGTATAAGGCACAAGATTTGGATGAGAACTACTATAAGCCATACATCAAATCTAGATACATAAATGAAATGAAGAGGACATTTCCTTTCAGGTTCATTGAAGACAAGTATGCCCCTATGATGAGGATCATTATGAAGTATTTTACATGTGAGGGAAGATTTTCTACATTGTACACCTATCACAATAGGCTTCTAATGCACTTCACAAGAGTGAAAATTTTGAACATCCCGTATTTCTTATTCAGGAACATCGAGCAGATGGCCTACATTGTATAAAAAATCCATACCCCCAGTAGATGGGTAGCATCTATCACTATTCCCTGATTAATATAATTGTACTACATCTCAACCTCCTCAACATCTCCTGGGATACATTTATTGTGAATGACATCTTCAATGGTCCTCATATTCCTCCACCAGTGCCTCAAGAAGCAAAAATGCCTTCCAGCAGTGCCAAAGTAAAGAAAGGTGAGAAGGTTAAAGAGACTAAAGTTGTTGAGGAGCCAGAAGCCTACAAAACATATCAAAGAGGGGCTAGAAAGTTGTTTGCAGAAGATAGGCAAGTTTTTACTCCACTTGATGTGGAAGGGGCCTTGCCTTCTTCGTTAGCTCATAGGCAAATGCTTTCTCCACAAAATGTGGAAGGGGCTTTGCCTTCTTCATCAACAAAACAGGTACAACAGGTGAAGCAGCTGCATAAAGGGAAGGAAAAAATGCTGGAGGAAAGCCTCGATGGTGAGGAGGAATGGGAATTTGATTTGATGGAAAATGATGAACCATAACATCCACACATCCATCATGGTATTGAGATAGTTGACTTGGAGGCTCAAGATGAGGCAATAAACAAAAATATAACCATATGGGAAAAAGATTCACAGATCCAAGCATTGATGGACAACTTGGCGAGAGATAAGTATGTCATTTCATACCTTGAGCAAGAGAACAAGCAGATAAGTGATAAGCAAGTCCTCATGGAGCTGGAACTTCTCAAAGCAAAGAGGAAAGGTGACAAAGGCAAGTCGATAATGCAAGAGGAAGAAACAACAGCCACCTTGACTACAAAACAATGAATTGAGAAGGAAATTGAGGAGGAGAGAGAAACTTGTCTTGACAGGGTAAATTTGCATTTGGAGAAGCTACTGCAAAAGCCCAACAAGGAAAATCAAATCATTAGGTACATGGCTCACCATTATAGGACCTGGAACAAGATTTGCAACATAAGGGTCAAGCAAATGAAGGCAAGGCCAAAACAAGCTCTCAAAGGAAAAAAGGAGGGTAATAGGCTTAGGTTGCTTGTTGAAGCTTCCTTGGCTAACCAAGACACTTGATGGTGGTTTTCTCCACAAATTTTGAGCAATTTTTGAAGATTTTTTTCCTTTGGAAGAATTTGGCAATTTTTTGACACAGAAATTTTGGCTCTATGTGCAGTGCCACTGGCGCTGCACTTTTACTAGGGGCATACAATGAGGAAATGGTCATCATTTTTGGATTCACAATGATTATTACATGCACCCTGTGCATTTTCTAAGCTTTTGGAGCATAAGTGGTCAACCAAAAGGTCAAAAAACACCCAAAAGATGACCTTTCTTCCCTCTTTTTGACACACAAAAGCAGTCTTGGGAGAATCAATTTTTCAGGGGTCAAATGAACTCCAAATGAAAACTTTCAAGATGTTCTAGAAATTAGACTCGAATATATTTCCAACAAGCTATTTTGGGCCTGATTTGGGCACCGGGAAGACCTCCAAAATGGTGCTGCAAAAAGCGTTGCGCATAGAGCTTAGGCGTTGCACATATGACAAAAAATTGTGTTAGGTTTCCATTTCACTGTGCCTTGACTGTAATTTTGAGTTTCCTCTCATGGATGGTGTTTTACTCATGTAAATGGTAACTAGGCATGTAGATAGGATGGATAATAGTTACTATAAGGTAGATTCATTAGATTAAAAGTTATCTTGAGGACAAATGAATAAGTTTCCTCCCTTTTAGAGGGAAGTTGTTAGGTTGCCTAGATTCCAGTTCCTTGTTCAATTTTTGATGGATTAGTTCCTCATCCTTAGGAATTCAACCTTTGAGGCTAGGAGGAGTCTGAATCAATGTCTATATCTTCTTCTTCTTTCTCATTGTAAAGGGTTGGACTCAGCTGGGTGCTTATGATTTGAGTAGACATCATTTTGTATCAGTTTAGTAGGAGCTTAATGAAAAATTGTAGCTATTTCTTTGGGATCCATGTGGTATGATGTTCAATTTAGTTTTATCTATTGTGATCATATGTTAAAAAAAAATTTGTACTTCATCAATCATTTCATTTCTTTTAAGTGGATGTTTTCAAGTTGATAGGTAGAACCCATAATATTTATGCTCTGTTTTGGGAAAATATTCACAGTCTATGTTTTCTTCAATTTAGGAAGGATACATGTTGCTTACATGATATTTATAGCTTGTCACATATCTTGAATCACCTCACCCATCAAAACCCTAGAGTTCTGAACCTTGTTCCTACCTTGCCCCATCGAAAACCTTGCAATTTTGACCTAATTTCCTTGCCCTAACTGTTTGGCTCCTCCTGATCTAGCAAAACCATTCAAAATCAAAATCAAACCTTGTGCTTCTATACATAGCCTAATATCATTTTCTTGATCTAGTCATTTTGGCTGAGATCCTTACGGAGAGAGCCCTCTCCTTGCCTAGTAGGGCTAGCTACTTAGCTAAGCTTGGTTTGTGGTTACCCTGACATTTCCTTCCTTAAGCCTAAGGTTCAATCTAGGTGATAATAGAAGCTAAGATGAATGACATGGAAGATAAGATGGATGGCATAGAAGCTAATATGGATGGTTTAAAGAAAGGCATGGAAGCTAAGATAGATGGTTTAGAGGAAAAACTTAATGGAAACATGGAAGAACTGAAGATAGATTTGACAAAGTTTCTACAAGAAATTCTTATTAATGGTGAAAGGGTAGTAAAGGAAACTCATGATGAGAACAAAATAAATGTTAAGCATGATTTCATAGACTCTAACGTTGGATTGAAGACCCACCATGTTCCAAAGATCGATATGAGGAAGTTTGATGGCAAGGATCCTGTAACATGGATACTGGATTTAAGACTTCTATGGTTAATATCTTGTAACTTAGAAATCGGAGAACCCATAGTAAAAACCATTTTTCATCAACGTTTCAAATCCCAACAGGGATCCATCATCAGAACTATTTTGAATGCTGATAGTAGAAGAGCTCAATTGCAAGATTTAAATAGTTATGAGGTGAGCTTGTTTTGTTTTAAGGAAAAAATGAAGGTCGGCTTGAAGGTCTACAGCTCTTCTTGCTATCTTCACCCTAAATTTTTCAAGTAAAATGATTTCACTCCATGTATCCCCTCTGCATAGGGAAATGATTATGGATTTAAGACCTCTGTGGTTAATATCTTGTAACTTAGAAATCGGAGAACCCATAGTAAAAACCATTTTTCGTCAACGTTTCAAATCCCAACAGGGATCCATCATCAGGACTATTTCGAATGTAAATAGTAGAAGAGCTCAATTGCGAGATTTAAATGGTTATGAGGTGAGCTTGTTTTGTTTTAAGGAAAAAAATGAAGGTCGGCTTGAAGGTCTGCAGCTCTTCTTGCTATCTTCACCCTAAATTTTTCAAGTAAAATGATTTCACTCCATGTATCCCCTTCGCATAGGGAAATGATTCTGGATTTAAGACCTCTATGGTTAATATCTTGTAACTTAGAAATTGGAGAACCCACAGTAAAAACCATTTTTCGTCAACGTTTCAAATCCCAACAGGATCCATCATCAGGACTATTTTGAATGTTGATAGTAGAAGAGCTCAATTGCAAGATTTAAATAGTTATGAGGTGAGCTTGAAGGTCTACAGCTCTTCTTGCTATCTTCACCCTAAATTTTTCGAGTAAAATGATTTCACTCCATGTATCCCCTCCGCATAGGGAAATGATTCTGGATTTAAGAACTCTGTGGTTAATATCTTGTAACTTAGAAATCGGATAACCCACAGTAAAAACCATTTTTCGTCAACGTTTCAAATCCCAATAGGGATCCATCATCAGGACTATTTTGAATGTTGATAGTAGAAGAGCTCAATTGTGAGATTTAAATAGTTATGAGGTGAGCTTGTTTTGTTTTAAGGAAAAAAATGATGGTCAACCTAAAGGTATGTAGCTCTTCTTGCTATCTTCACCCTAAATTTTTCAAGTAAAATGATTTCACTCCATGTATCCCCTCCACATAGGGAAATGATTCTAGATTTAAGACCTCTGTGGTTAATATCTTGTAACTTAGAAATCGGAAAACCCACAGTAAAAACCATTTTTCGTCAACATTTCAAATCCCAATAGGGATCCATCATTAGGACTATTTTTAATGTTGATAGTAGAAGAGCTCAATTGCGAGATTTAAATGGTTATGAGGTGAGCTTGTTTTGTTTTAAGGAAAAAAATGAAGGTCGACTTGAAGGTCTGCAACTCTTCTTGCTATCTTCACCCTAAATTATTCAAGTAAAATGATTTCACTCCATGTATCCCCTCCGTATAGGGAAATGATTCTAGATTTAAGACTTCTGTGGTTAATATCTTGTAACTTAGAAATCGAAGAACCCACAGTAAAAACCATTTTTCGTCAACATTTCAAATCCCAACAGGGATCCATCATCATGACTATTTTGAATGTTGATAGTAGAAGAGCTCAATTACGAGATTTAAATAGTTATGAGGTGAGCTTGTTTTGTTTTAAGGAAAAAAATGAAGGTTGGCTTGAAGGTCTGCAACTCTTCTTGCTATCTTCACCCTAAATTTTTCGAGTAAAATGATTTCACTCCATGTATCCCCTCCGCATAGGGAAATGATTCTGGAAATGTTTCAAATCCCAACAAGGATCCATCATCAGGACTATTTTGAATGTTGATAGTAGAAGAGCTCAATTGCGAGATTTATATGAGGTGAGCTTGTTTTGTTTTAAGGAAAAAAATGAAGGTCGGCTTGAAGGTCTGCAACTCTTCTTGCTATCTTCACCCTAAAATTTTCAAGTAAAATGATTTCATTCCATGTATCCCCTCCGCATAGGGAAATGATTCTGGAAACATTTCAAATCCCAACAGGGATCCATCATTAGGACTATTTTGAATGTTGATAGTAGAAGAGCTCAATTGCGAGATTTAAATGAGGTGATCTTGTTTTGTTTTAAGGAAAAGAATGAAGGTCGGCTTGAAGGTCTGCAATTCTTCTTGCTATATTCACCCTAAATTTTTCGAGTAAAATGATTTCACTCCATGTATCCCCTCCGCATAGGGAAATGATTATGGAAATGTTTCAAATCCCAACAGGGATCCATCATCAGGACTATTTTGAATGTTGATAGTAGAAGAGCTCAATTGCGAGATTTAAATGAGGTGAGCTTGTTTTGTTTTAAGGAAAAAAATGAAGGTCGGCTTGAAGGTCTCTACTGGATCAATATTTCAATCTCCATAATGTGAAAAACACACAAAAGGTACACATTGCAACTTTATATTTGGAACCAAATCAGTTTGTATGGTATCAGTGGCTTTTCTCTCGTAAACAAATTGTCACTTGGGAAATTTTTACGAATGAAATGATAGAAAATTATGAGGATACAAAAAGAAACCTTTTTTTATCCAATTGATAAATCTCAAACAAAAGGTTCAATAATGGAGCACATTGAGGAATTCTGAAAATTGAATACAAGGGTAAAATATATTCCAGAGGAGCATAGGATTGATATGTTCATAGGGACTTTAAAGAATAACATCGAACATGAGGTTCGCCTTTGGGAACCTAATTCATTGGAGAAGGCATTCAGGTTGGTAAGAAAAATGGAAAGAAAAGTTATGGCAACAAGGAAGCCTTCCACTCACAATTATAAAGATGGAAGTGTTGTTTCCTCTAGCCTTCCACAACCTACAAGGTTGACACCACAATAATTGGAAGAAAAAATAGAAAAAGGGCTTTGTTATAGTTGTGATAGAAAATACACTAAAGGTCATACGTGTGCTGAGAATAAATTATTTTACATATATTGTGAAGAGGAGGAAGAAAAGGAACAAGAAACATCAAAAGAAGAGGATATACACTAAGAAAAAACCGTAGAAAAAGAAGAAATGGATCTAACCATATCTTGTAATGCATTGGTTGTAATTACCACTCCTCAAACTATCAAGATACGAGGACATATCAAGAAGAAAAAGGTATTAGTGTTGACTGATCTGAGAAGTACCCATAATTTTATTCATTATAAGATAGCCAAGGAATTGAATTGCTTCCTATATCCAACACCAGAGTGTTAAGTGATGGTTGCAAGTTGAGGAACCCTAAATTGCTCTAGAAAGTGCCATAATATCAAGCTATCCATGGGAGAATATGTATTCAATATCCCAATGCTTTCTATTCCAATGGTTGGTGCTGATGTTGTACTAGGAGTCCAATGGCTACAAACCTTGGGTATAATAGCTTTGAATTTTTAATAAGTTTTCATGAAATTTTCTTCAGAAGGAAAGGAAGTTGAATTAATGGTTATTGTAGGGAAACCGAGAAAGATAATCAACTCTAATGGAATGACAAAGCTTCTAAAGAAAGAATAGTGAGTCATAATTTCACAATTATGTTTGCTAGAAGTTCCCACATCAAAATCATCTATTTCTTCAGATCTCCAAAAAGTCTTGGACAATCATTCCAAGGTATTTGAGACTCTCAAATGCCTCCCATTTATTCATGATCATGATGATGTTATTCATTTGATTCCAGGAAGTGTTCCTCCAAACATCAGGCCTTACAGATATCCCTATGCCCAAAAGAGTGAAATTGAATGTATGGTTGCAGAAATGCTAGAGGCTCGTATAATTCAACCTAGTCAAAGTTCTTTCTCTACTCCAGTAGTATTAGTTCATAAGAAGTATGGATCATGGCGCATGTGTTCGGATTATAGGTGTAGGTTTTAACCCTGTACAGAAATTACCTGCATACGAATTCTTAAACAAAGAAAATAAACAATGCGAGAGCATAACCCATAAAACACATATGCACAGAGATTTTTCCCTGGATCCCAAAACCGGGACTACCAGCTTGATTTTTCATTATGTTCCTTTCAATGTTACAATACATATTTATACATGCCGAAGCATCCAATACCATGGACCGAAAAACCATCGTGTCCAATACCATGTGCGAAAATCATGCACAAAACCATAGGTAGGTTCGCCCAACCTAATATAGGGTCCAAAAAGATTTTTCCCGGGGCGCTGTCCCGGACCCCGTAGAGGGGGGCTACCCGCCCCCCGTTGCGCAATCGGCGCAACGAAGGGGGGCTACCGCCCCCCTCTAACCCCCCGTTCAACTACGTAGGTTAGTCGTGGAAAGAATATAACACAACCCAGCAATCTCCCACTTGTTGTTTTCTTTCCACAGGGGGCCACAGGAGAGCTTAGTCATTTTTCCAGACCTGAAACACCCATTGTTTCTCTACACCAAGAGAACTTCTCAGAGCTCACAGATTTTTTCAATGCATCTGCAGTATTCTTCAAAGTGTCCACCTTTACCAGCAACACCTTTTTGTCTTCTATCATATCCCTCACAAAGTGATACTGAACATCAATGTGCTTTGTCTTTGAATGATAAGCAGGGTTCTTTGCCAAGAAAATTGCACTTTGGCTGTCACAGTCTATTCTTATAGCTCCCTGTACTAACCCCATACTTGAACACAATCTCTGCAACCAACTACTTCCTTGCTTGCATGAGTGGCTGCCATGTATTCTGCCTCTGTAGTTGATAGTGCCACTACAGATTGTTTCTTACTCATCCAACTGACTGCACCTCCAAATAGGTTAAACACATACCCACTTGTAGATCTTCTCTGATCCAGATCTCCAGCCCAGTCTGCATCAACAAAACCATGAATATCCAACACTCTGTCCAATCCTGGTCTTCCTTGGTAGCACAAACCATAATCACTAGTGCCACGCAAATACCTGAAAACCCGCTTCACTGCTGTCCAGTGTTCCTTCCCAGGTTTTGACATAAACCTGCTCAATACTCCCACTGCATGTGCAATGTCTGGTCTAGTACAGACCATTGCATACATCAGGCTACCGACTGCACTTGTATATGGAACACGGGACATGTCCTCTTCCTCTTCTTGTGTCTTGGGACACTGTTCAGCAGATAACCTCACACCTACAGGAATAGGAACCTTCACCGGTTTACTATCCTGCATATTAAACCTCTGTAGTATTGTCTCGACATACTTCCTCTGGTTTAACCAGAGCTTCCTCTTTGCCCGATCTCTTTTAATTTCGATGCCCAAAATATAGTTTGCAGCACCAAGATCTTTCATGTCAAATTTGGAGGACAATTGGGTCTTCAAATCCTGGATAATTTCTTTGTCATTTCCAACCAGCAACATATCATCCACATACAAGACCAAATAAATAACACGGTCACCAATTAATTTAAAATACACACAATGATCTGCTTTGCTTCTGGTGAAGCCAAGTCCCCGTATAAATGTATCAAATTTCTGATACCACATCCTTGGTGACTGTTTTAACCCATACAGAGACTTCTTTAACTTGCATACCAGTTCTTTCTTACCCTTCACCGCAAAGCCTTCAGGTTGCCTCATGTAGATTTCCTCTTCCAAATCCCTGTGAAGAAATGCTATCTTCACATCCATCTGTTCCACCTCAAAATCAAAAGCAACAGCAACAGATAAAAGTAATCTAATAGAAGCTACCTTGGCAACAGGAGAAAAAATATCACCAAAATCAATTCCCGGCACCTGGGAATAACCTTTTGCTACCAACCGAGCTTTGTATTTCTCCACCTTTCCTTCTGCATTAGTCTTCTTCTTGAACACCCATTTGCTGCCAATGGGTTTCCTTCCAGCCGGCAACTCTACCAGATCCCAAGCCTCATTTTTGTGCAAAGATGCCATTTCATCAACCATGGCCTCTTTCCAGAGTTTTCCATCCTCTGAATCCACTGCTTCCTTCACAGTTCTGGGATCATCATCAGTAACAGACAAAGCAAAATTTGAACTGAAAGCAGATGGACTATACCTTTCTGGCTGCCTTCTTTCTCGACCTGATCTTCTCACAGCCGGAGTTTGTGGCTCTTCATCTTCTAATTCCTCCTCTGTTGCAGAGTCTGATTCTTCCTCCTTTGGCTCAAACTCTATCTTCTCAGGTTCCTTTGGTTGGACTTCAGATTGAATAACATCTTTTACCTCTCTGAACACCACATCTCGGCTGTACACAACCTTCCGTGTGACTGGGTTCCAAAGCTTATAACCCTTTAAACCATCCTTATACCCAATAAAGTGTTGGCATTATGAGATAAGTGTTGTCCTTGATGGCAAAACACACTGATGACAAATCATAGTGCAGAAGGACAGCAGCAAGGAATTGATGATTAGTCTACAAGTATGAAGAAAAATATATACACGCTGGTTCACTATATACCAAGTCGCGTATACAAGCAGGTTCACTATATACCAAGTCGCGTATACGCAAGTTCGCTATATACCAAGTCGCGTGTACACGCTGGTTGGCTTCAGTAAAAGCGCGTGTATGTGGAAAACTTATCTTTGGTCCACGGCGGTTATTCCTTGGAAGTTGTGCCTATGGTTTTGGACCTTGGTGTCTCGACGGACGTGTTGATCCCTAGTTTTGAAGATGATGGTATTGGATTTCTATGGTTGTGGCCCTTGGTATTGAACAAGGCTTAAGGCTATATAAGGAGAAGGAACTCATTAGGCAAGTGTATCTGAAATGTCTTGAATATCTGAAGAAGTATGAGATCCAGTATGCAGGTTATGGGTTGATGATGCATTGCTTGATCTGAGCTAAGGAGAGATCTCACCGGTTGATGGAGAACAAGATCTAAGGAGAGATCGGGATCAAATGGTTTGAAATGAACTATCTTTATGATGCTTATTCTAGATCTACATACTGACGCATGTATTGTTCTATAAGTGTTATGAGTATGACTGATGTCTGGTACAGCTGCAAGTTATGAGAAATTATTTTTAGATCTGTACACGGGTTGTCTTTGGCAAAAGTGCGTATACACGCGGGTTTGATTCATCGAAGTAGCGTATACATTGTAAAGCTTGATATTTGAAGTTGCAGATGGGTCAGATGGTTATTACAGAGTTCTGTGTCTGCTCTGTGTTCTGGTGACAGTGTTGTTAACAGGGTTTCAGTGATTCAGAGTTTGATGATTGTTTTGAGCTTCAATGATAGTTATGGGTCCAGTATGAAAATTTGATGAAACGTGGCCTTTCAGATTGTGTGTTATGCTTCAGTGTATCCAGTCTGAAAATTGATGAAACGTGGTGCCTGGAGGAGAGAAGATTGTAGGCCAGCGCCTACGTACTAGTATCTAAGCTAGTACAAAAGCTAAGGGAGATCTTTGGAGCATTGTAGCAGGTAGCAGCCTGCGTACTAGTAAATGGATCGGCTAGTACAAGAGCAAAGGGGGTTGTAGCTCCCGTACTGGTATAAGACTGCACCAGTACAAATATTGTAAAAGGATTTTCTTATTAAGAAGAAGATTGAGATGACTTGCAGCAGGTGGTTTTCACCCACATTGGGTTTCCACCTTATATCATGGTGTCCATGTGTGTGGCTCTTGTGTGATGTTCTGTTCTGTTATACTGCACCTGTTTACTGTTAATATGCTTAATAATGTTCTGATGCATCTACTGAAGATTAAGATAACTGAATTATAAGATCTCTGGATATACACTAGTTGCTTTAGACACAGTAGCGTGTACACGCGGGTTCACTTAACTGAAGTCGCGTATATGTTTCTGAGCATAAATTGAAAAGTTTTATTGATCTGATAATACTGATTCACCCCCCCCTCTCAGTATTATTTCCAACAAAAAGATGCACTTTTCAGATTTACTATCTAACTTGGTTCGTTTCTCCTTTGGAACATGTACATATGCATCACATCCAAATACCCTCAGATGTGAAAGAGAGGGTTTCTTACCAGTCCATACTTCTTGTGGAGTCTTATCCTCCAATGCTGATGAGGGTGATCTGTTGATCAGGTAACATGCAGTATCCACCGCCTCTGCCCAGAATTCCTGTCCTAACCCGGCACCACTGAGCATGCTTCTTGCCCTTTCCATCAACGTCTTGTTCATTCTTTCTGCGACTCCATTTTGCTGAGGTGTATATGGAGTAGTCTTCTGCCGTGCTATACCACACTTCTTACAAAATTCTTCAAATTCCTTGCTGCAAAATTCTCCACCATTATCTGTCCTCAGCACCTTTATCTTCTTCTCTGTCTGATTTTCCACCAGAGCCTTAAATTCTTTAAACCTGTCAAAGACTTCAGATTTCTTCTTAAGGAAATATATCCATGTATTCCTTGAGAAGTCATCTATGAATGATACATAGTACACAGACTTACCCAGTGATGGAACCTTCACAGGTCCAAACACATCACTGTGCACAAGCTCTAATATCTGTTTCGTCCTCTTACCACCAGAGGGGAAACTCACTCGATTCTGCTTCCCATACACACAATTTTCACAGAAATCAAAATCCAGAGAGCTATCATGCATAACTTCTACCATACCTTTACCATGAAGTATTCGAAGGCCCTTCTCTCCAATATGTCCAAGCCTTTGATGCCACAACATGGTCTTCTCTCCAGAGACCACTAGATTTTCTACTCCATTTTCAGGAACCATAGAACTATTGCACCCATCAACAACAGTGCTACCTTGCAGCTTGTACAGAGTTCCAATCCGAACTCCCCGCATCAATATCAGTGCTCCTCGAACCATCTTGCAGGTATCTTTCTCGAACACCGTCTTTACACCTGCATCATCCAACTTGCTTACAGAAATCAGATTTCTGGCCAATGCAGGAATATGTAGAACACCCGGAAGTGTTCTAACCCTTCCACCTTGCAACTTCAACTTTACTTTTCCCCGACCAATGATTCTAGCCTTCCTATCATCTCCTAAGAAGACATCACCACCATCGTATTTCTCATACTCGCAGAACCACTCTCTATGGGGAGTGAAGTGAAAGGATGCACCTGAGTCAATCAACCATGCCTCATGATCTACATGTGTACTTGAAGAAGCCAAGTACACATCCCCACCTTCATCTGAGGTGGTTTTCGCCTCTGCAGAAGGAGCATCATCAGATCCCTTTCCTTTATCAGGAGCTTTAGATTTACAATCCCTTCTGAAGTGCCCTTCCTTTCCGCATTTCCAGCACACCACCTTTGTAGGTTTTCCTGGAGATTTAGATCTCCCTCTAGATTTAGATCTCCCACTCGATGACTTATTTTTGTTTCTGTTCTGGGACCGTCCTCGTACAGACAAGGCATCACCATTCTGGTTGTCCATATTCTTCCGTCTCATCTCCTCCGTCAGCAAGGCTGAGACTATTTCATCAAACTGCAAAGCAGTTGCATTGCTACCTATTGCAATAACCAGACTATCCCACGAATCTGGTAGAGAACACAATAGACTGATGCACTTATCTTCATCTGAAATTTTAATATCATCAGATAATAATTGACTTACCACAGTATTAAACGCATTCATATGCTCTGTCACCGAGTCTCCATCTTTCATCCTCAGGTTCTACAGCTTTTTCCGCAGGAACAGTTTATTCACCAGAGACTTAGATTGGTACAAAGTCCCTAACTTGACCCACAAAGCCTTTGCCGTAGCTTCCCCTGATACATTCAGCAATATTGAATCTGAGACACACAATCGTATTGTGCTCTTTGCCTTCCGATCCAATTTCTTCCATCCTTCATCGGTCACTCCCGATGGTTTAGTACCCGGATCTACCGCGATCCACTGATCTTTATCGACCAACAGATCCTCCATCTTGAGTTTCCACAACTCAAAACTCTGACCATTGAACTTCTCAATCTCGATCTTTCTACTGCTCGCCATCTTCTTTCACCACCAGAATCGATCTCGCAGATCTCCCACTGAATAGGGTCTACCACAGGCCCGAGCGAAACCCCTCAGCAACAAAGGCGTCCCCTTGAAGCCAAAACAGCTCCGATACCAAATGTAGGTTTTAACCCTGTACAGAAATTACCTGCATACGAATTCTTAAACAAAGAAAATAAACAATGCGAGAGCATAACCCATAAAACACATATGCACAAAGATTTTTCCCTGGATCCCAAAACCGGGACTACCAGCTTGATTTTTCATTATGTTCCTTTCAATGTTACAATACATATTTATACATGCCGAAGCATCCAATACCATGGACCGAAAAACCATCGCGTCCAATACCATGTGCGAAACTCATGCACAAAACCATAGGTAGGTTCGCCCAACCTAATATAGGGTCCAAAAAGATTTTTCCCGGGGCGCTGCCCCGGACCCCGTAGAGGGGGGCTACCCACCCCCCTCAAACCCCCCGGATAGGGGGGGCTGCCGCCCCCCCGCTGCGCAATCGGCGCAACGAAGGGGGGCTACCGCCCCCCTCTAACCCCCCATTCAACTACGTAGGTTAGTCGTGGAAATAATATAACACAACCCAACAATAGGGATCTCAACAAGCTCACTATTAAAGGTAATTTTCCCATTCCTGTCATTGATGAATTATTGGATGAATTGCATGGATAAATTTACTTCACGAAGTTGGATCTTCATTCAGGATATCATCATATCAGAACGAAGAATGAAGACATTCCAAAAACAACATTTAGAACTCATGAGGGTCATTATGAATTTTTGGTCATGCCTTTTGGCCTTACCAATGCAGCTTCTACATTTCAAGGTTTGATGAATTCCATTTCAAACCCTTCCTTAGAAAATTAGTGTTAGTATTTTTTTATGATATACTAATCTACAACAAGTCTTGGAAGGATCATGTTCAACATTTTGATAGGGTGCTCAAACTATTGGAGGAGAAACAATTATATGCAAAAAGCTCCAAATGTTTATTTGGAGTACAAGAGGTGGAATATCTGGGTCATATTGTATCTCATGGAGGTGTTAAGGTAGACCCTAGAAAAATTAAAACCATTAAGGAATGGAAAATCCCCACATCCATAAAGCGTCTACGAGGATTTATCAGGTTAATAGGGTATTATCGCAAGTTTGTTAAGAATTGTGGGAGAATAATAGCGCCTCTAACAACATTATTGAAGAAAGATGCATTTTCATGGACTCCAGAAGCAACGAAGGCCTTTGAACATCTTAAAGAGGCAATGTGCCAAGCACCGGTCTCAGCTATGTCGGACTTCACAAAAACCTTTATTGTGGAATGTGATGCCTCAAGAAATGGAATTGGTGTTGTTTTAATGCAAGAAGAAAGACCCATTTCTTTTGAAAGTTGTCAAATCAAAGGAAAGTATTTACACAAAGCTATTTATGATAAGGAAATGTTGGCAATACTACATGCACTTAAGAAATGGTGACCCTACCTAATGGGAGGGCACTTCAAGGTAAAAATGGATCATGATAGTCTTAAATACTTTTTAGAACAAATATTATCTTCAGAAGAGCAACAAAAATGGGTCACAAATATGTTGGGTTATGACTTTTAAATCATCTACAAAAAAGGAAGAAAAATGTTGTGGCATATGCACTCTCAAGAAAGGATGAGGATGTGGAAGCATTTATTTGCACCATTTCTATTATCCAACTAGATTGGATAAACAAAGCAATGGATGAATGGAAGAATGATGAAGAAGTGTGAGCACTCATTCAAAAGCTACAACAAGATCCCAGTACATCTGATACATTTAGCCGGAAAAATGATTCATTATGGTACAAATATCGCTTATACCTATGTAAGAATTCCCAACTCAAACAAAATATTCTTATGGAATTGCACACCTCCCCCTAAGGAGGGCACTCAGGGTTTCTAAAAACTTACCACAAGTTTAAGAAAGAATTCTTTTGGGATGGCCTTAAATTGGATATTCAAAAGTTCATGGTGGAATCTTTGGTTTGCCAACAAAATAAAGTTGAAATAATTAAGACCCCAGGTCTATTACAACCTTTATCCATTCCAAGCCAACATGGGAGGAGGTTTCAATGGATTTTATCACAGGTTTACCCAAGTCCGAAGGAAATAGTGTTATCATGGTGGTAATTGATAGACTTACGAAGTATGCACACTTTTGTGCATTATTTCATCCATTTAAAGCGAGTACAGTTTCTACTTCATTTATGGAAACAATTCAAAAGCTACATGGAAACCCAAAGATTACTGTAAGTAACAAAGATCCCATTTTCACTGGAAATTTTTGGACATAATTATTTTTTTGTCTTGGTACTCAGTTAGCTCACAGCTCATCTTATCATCCTCAATCTGATGGTAAAACTGAGATAGTAAACAAATGTTTGGAAGGATATCTTCGTTTCTTTGTATCTGATAAACAGACACAGTGGGTCAAATGGCTGCCTCTGGTTGAATGGTGGTATAACACTTCCTTCCATACTATAGCAAAAATGACCCATTTATGGCACTTTATGGATATCATCCACTGTCCATCACATCATATTTAAGAGAAAATTCTAAGGTTCAAGCAGTGGAAGATTGCATAGAGTATCAACAACAAGTTCTCCAAATCTTAAAGGATAACCTCACTTTGGCACAGAATAGAGTGAAACAACAGTCAGATCAACATCGCATCGAAAGAAGTTTTGATGTAGGTGATTAGGTATTCCTACGACTACAACCATATAAACAAATTTCCCTCGAGCAAGCTAAGAAGGATAATAAATTATCACCAAAGTATTATGGTTTGTACAAGGTGTTACAAAATATAGGTACTATGGCATACAAATTTGAGCTTCCTGCAACTTCTCGAGTGCACCTAGTTTTCCATGTTTCATGCTTAAAGAAGGTTATAGGTGAAAATATCCCAATTAAAACAATATTGTCAGAACTCGATGAGGAAGGAAAAATAAAATTGGGACTTGAAGTAGTCACAGAAATGAGAACTCGACAACGATGAAATCAATCAATTTCAGAGTCTCTTATCAAGTGGAAGAACCTACCCACTGAAGATTCCACATGGGAGCATGAGAATTTTATACATAATCATCTAGAACTACTCAAGTGTTGAGGAAAACACCTTTTTGAAGGAGAGGGGCATGTGAGGTCCCTATAATACTAGTGATTCCCCCATTACTATTTTCATTATAGCCCTTATTGTTATTGTTGTGCCCCTATTGTCCCCATATTGTTATTATTGTGCCCCATAGAAGCCCATTATTGTTATTTTTGTTCCCTTATATTATCATTGTTATGTCAGCTTTGATTATATTGTGACCCCTTAGACTTGTATATATAGAAAGGAGTTTTTTTCATTTGTATCATCCGACAATTTTTCATTTTTGTAATGTAAAGGATTTTCCCCCCTCGAAGAGGTTGATTCTTAAGTCATTGATCTATCTTTTATATCTTTTTGTGAGCTGGTTTTCTATCTATTTACTGTTATTTTCCACAAGGGACTTCCAGAAATCTAGATTTGGGAATAAGAAAACTAATCCAAGTAGCTCAATGATTACTATTACCTTCCAAATCTTTTCCAATGATGAAAGGATGCTTGTGATCCTATAAAATAATGTACTTCAACCATTTAACCCAATCCTGCATCAAGAAATCATTAATACTAAATGTAGAAATAAAATAAAAAAGACAAGAACAAGAGATGCATGTGAATAAGAAGTGGAAAGAAGAAAATTAAATAATACAAAAGGGCTCTGAGGCTCTTGGAATGGCCAAGCCCAATGAAAATAAAAGTCCTATGAAGGATACCAAGTTTTAGAAGCTGAACATGACACCAATATTCATTATTTCCATTAATACAATTACATCCCTGCAGAAAATGAAGGTGGAGTTGCAAAAATATGAGTTTTGTCCACAAGAAGACTATTAAAAATCAACCCATAGAGGAAAATTCGACTTGGTACTTATACAAAATGATTAGGAATAATTCCCCACGATAGGAGGAAGCTTTCCCCACCAAAATACCTTGATTAGTGGATCTGGTTCCCAATATTAGGAATGTGCATTAAATGGCAGGGAACACATTCCTAGATTTTCTCAATCATTAGAGTTCCACAATTTGTGCCACAATTCTAGAATATCTTGTTGATTTGATATTTAATATTGATCCTCATGTACTAGGGAGAAAGTGCCCAAATTATATCCTCCTCCAAGTCTTCATAATCTACCCAATATTCTCACAATATTCACAAAAATAAATAATATTAGGCACAAATATGCAATTATACATAAACCTTCCTAATGAACATATTAAAGTTAAAAATAATTTATAAAATGCAAAAGGAGAGGTTTAATGTGCTGAAGGATGTTCAGATGGGCCTTAATTTATGTTTAATTTAGAGGCATGTGCCTTAATTTATGGATAATTTAGAGGCCCATCATACCCCCTGCTGAAAGAGTTGCTTATCCTCTGAGAAACTTAGTGACCTCATTATACCTCATTCATGGCTTTGGTAGCCTTTCTCTTGTGCATTCCTCAGTCCTTTCTCTTAATAATGTTGGTTGTAAGTTCTACAAGGACAAGCACAAAAATGTAGTTGTTCTTTTCATGATTGTTTAACAGTATTTCAAGAAAAAAATACATAACTTTCCTCTTTGCAAGTGAACTTTGCTGGCTTGTAGATCCATTTCATGCATCTCCTCTCCCTTGAAACCTTCGTTCCATTTTCACTCATTTTTCCAAAACTATTGTGCATAGAAAAAATTACAGTGTTTCTTGACCCCATTAGTCTACCTTCTTCCCCTTATTCAAGATGAGTTCTTGAATATTTTTTAGTTTGGTAAGGTCTTCCACGTCCTTTTCCAACCTTCTACTACATTTTTCCACCATTTAGATAGCTCTAAAACCTTCAAAATGCCTTTAGATGAGAAATAGGACATTCTATAGTAAATATGTGTTTCCTGTAGTAAACTACAGGAAACCTGTAGCGGTTCATGTAGTACTACAGGAAACCCTATAGCAGTTCCTATAGTACTACAGGAAACCTTGTTTAAATCTGTTTTGAGAAGAAATGATAGTTTGAGCCTAGGGTAGGCCCTCAACTTGAATTCCATGCCTTTCTCCCATTTCTATAACATCTTTTAGGCTTTGGAAAAAAGCTAGAAAGAGATTAGAGACCTCTTGGAAAGCCTCTTTTCATCACTGTAGTTTGAGTTCTATTTTGATGGTGAATGCCTTCTTTCCTTTTGCTGCCTTCTTATTCTCTTTTGTGGCCTAGATGATTGCCCAATGGCCTTGGGGTTCTCTGTTTTGATTAGGCCTCTCTTAGGCACTTCCTTTTTGGGTTTTAGCATAATTTGTTCCTCTCTTCCTTCTTGTAGCAGCATTTTTCATTCCTGTAGCAGTCATTCCTCCTCTTTCAGGGTCTTCTAACTGTATGGGAGTGATGAGAAATTATGTAGAGGGTTTGGAGGATGATGCTAGTGCTCAGAGCAGATAGTGTAGGTTTGTGAAAATGGAGAGAATGTGATCTGTGTAGGGTTTGTTCTTGAAAAATATTGATTTTTTCTTATGATATGGGATGGATGAATGATGGATAGATAGTGGATATGAAGTGGATGGAGGGCTTGGAGTGTTGTGGTGACTTGGCCTTTGCAGAAATTTCTTATTTTAACTATTGTTCCTGTTGTAGCTTATATTGTGCTTGAGGTTTGTTTATCAGTTATATTACTCTCGGGAGTTCAAAATCAAGAAAACTCCTTTATGTTCTTTTCCCTTCCCGAAAAGTTTAAAAGAAATGAAATATTGTGTTTATTATATATCGGCATCGCTAAAGGAAGAAATGTAAAAGAATTGGATATTAAAGGTATATATATATATATATATATATATATATATATATATATATATATATATATATATATATATATATATATATATATATATATATATATATATATATATATATATATATATATATATATATATATATATATATATATATATATATATATATATATATATATCTATATATATATATAAGTGCATTTCAAAATGAGAAGTAAATAAGGAAATATAGTGGATTTACAAGTGAAACAAGGGCTAAAGCATTAACACTGGACCCGAAATACTATAAGTTATGTTTCATAAAGTTCGGCGGGTCCACTGTATCAAAAGTCCTTTATACACATGCATATGGGTTCTGCTGATCGCAATTTGTGATGATGGACCCGAAACAATATATATTATGTTTTATAGTTGCGGTGGGTTCGTCATATCGCGCAACATATTATATATATATGGAAGGCACTGATTGTGATAAGCGATTGGGTTATGGACCTGATAGTTTATACGTTATATTTTATATAATTCAATGCGTCTGTCTTATCGCGGGTTGTAAAGGTTTTATTAATATATCAAAAGCCACGTAGTTTTATGTGTATTTCTATTATAAACATTATAATAGAAAGGCCGGACTTAAAGCATATATATATTATAATTAAAAGCCCATACGGGTATGCAAAGCATATTAAAAGGCATATTTCAAGTTATAAGGTAGGTTTTCGGGTGGAACAAAAACGGTAAGTGGTTTTTATTGGAACTCACTCGATCCCACTCAGCATTCAACACGTAGCAGTCGGGTGGAGAGAGGAAACCGCCCATTTCAAGCAGGTATTCTTTGGGCTTATGTCCCACCTGAAATCTTTATAGGCTATCCGATATGAAAACCGTAGATCTACGATGGCGGAAGGGTATGCCTCGATAGTTACGAAAAGCCTACGTTAGAAGTGGAAAAAGCATGCTTTATGGTATATTTTCATTGTTAAAGGTATATAATAGAAAAGCGTAGATATGAAGGAATTATATGTAAGTCCAACATTACGTTAATGCACCACTGGAAAGGGGCCGATTGCGATTTGCGGCGGAAGTCAATGGAGCGTTGTACGGGTGGATTTGACATATTTATAAAGCAATATTAACTCTTTTGAGTTCCAGATTAATTAGAATTTCGCGTTAATTTTGCTGTGTAAAGTGGAAAATCAGGGTTAGAGCCAAAGCTGAAGAGGAAGACAATCTGGTATGTTTCTTTGCATTTTGGCCAATCAGAATGCCCATGTAAGCTCAGGATTACACAAACTAAACGTATTTCATTACGACTAAAATGAGTTAAGTATCATTAGGGCATTTACAGGACAGCGGATCAACAGAGCAAGCCAGCAGTTATCATCCCCTTCTGAATCCAGTTATGTTCTTGTTATTTCATGTCCTTGGAGGTGTCTTTTATCCTCTGTAAAATTATGTAATAGTTTTTACTTCATATAGTTACAAAAGCAGTTAGATAGTTTGGGCAGTTTCAGAAATCAAAAACTATTCCACAATGTATAAAAGGAGGAAAATTTACTAAGAAAGGGTTCAAATTTTGGAGAACTCGGAGACTAGGTGACTGTATTCCTGATATCATCATTGATTAATGAAAGAATTAGAAGTTTCCATGACTTGTTGCTTATAATTTTGTAAGCTTCTTTGTAATGTGTCATGTTATGTTTTCTTCTTTTCAAGTATAGTAATGAAGCAACAGGTCTTTATTTGCTTATGTAGGTAAGGTTAAAATTTCTTAAAAGAGTGCTCCTATACTTGAAGTCCTCACTTCCTTTCTAAATTATAGATAATAGTTTCTATGAAAGATCAACATATTGTCTATGATTTAATTCTCATTATCATAATTCCTCTAAGTTACATATAGTAGTTTCTGTGAAAGATCAACATATTATCTTTAACTTCCCCTTCAAACTTTCTTCATTCATCATTTATATCTAGCAACCAATGGCATTCTAGCATTATACATGTATTAAGAGTTAAAGACTAAGTTTTCTAGGTCCTTCATTTGAGAACACAACAAACAATAAGTGACAGTAAGTAATATTTATTAATGTCTTAAGCAAAATTTCCCCACAGCCAGGAAATTGGTTTCTTAAGGAACAACAGTTCCCATTCCTTGAATTCATCACCCTTCTTGATTTGGCTTTTCCACATTGCATGAGTGAAGGAGTGAGCTGCAATTAACTAGTTGAAGGCAGCTGAGACTACTGACCCATCCTTAGCTTATAAAACCTCATATGTCATGCATTGACAAGAAATTTCTAACTATAATATGCTCAAGAGAAAAGGTCAAGAATATTTCATACTTGTACCTACCTGATGGTTGTTGGAGAGACATGCATGATTCTATTGAGTTTATGATTGATCCATGATCCTCTGGAGGTGATAATTTCCTTTTTCTTCTTCTACATAGGTCTTAATAGCTTGGTGATTCTAAACATTTTTCTTCCTATTACCATGATCAAGTTATCTTAGTGAAATTTTACCTTCTTGGAGTGTTGGGCTTGGCCATGGGTGATGTTCACCTTCCCTATACCTTATTCCACCATTAGACACCTTTCCCACAATTTATTTCACCTCATGTACCTTCCTATAGCTTTCAACTTGTTTCCTGTAGTAAACTGGGACTCTTGTACTACCGTTGGCTTGATGGGCCCTGACTCAGGTTCAACGTTAGTCATCTAAGCAAATCCCTACACTACTGGCCCTTTCGGCATCAGTCCATGGAGCGTGGATTGAAGTCTCACCCAAAGAAGTATGTGGGGATGCAGGAACCAAGTTTCCGCACCCTGAGATGGTTGTGATGTCGGTTTTATACCTTAAACCCTTCCTTTGCGCATATCAATAAGCCTTTAAGGCTTATTAATGTACTTTCTCTTTCGTCTCTTAGAACCTCCACGGAGGTATACGATTGTCCTTCACGCAACCCTAACTAGTGGCTCAGGTACTTACGCGCCTTTGTTACTGTGTTATTGTATAATTTCCCAAATTATCTTAAGTGTTCACCAATTTTACGATGCAATTAAGATTATCTTTGCATAAACATATATCCTTATTTGCGTTCATACAACAGATAGAAACATATACATTTGCGCACCAAATTGGCATTATAACATAAGCCCAAGTCTTAACATAACATACTTGCATGCGATCCACAGAGGCAAAATACACAGTAATTTCAGAATACTTTTCTTTATTTATGATTCAGATTCCCAATACAGACTCTATCTACCCTACGCACACAACTACAAGGGTCCGTGCACTCAGCTATGGATTTCTACCCTAGGCCTCTATGCACTCAAGAGAAAAGCCTCTTCCTACGCTAAGACTCTCGCTCTTAGCTCTTCATAGACTCAAACTTTGTTAGAAATTCCATTCCCCTTACACTCTTCTAAGACTCCCTTTTTATACAATCCCATGGTCCGCGGAACAAGGGCAGATCTAAAGCCGACACAAGCTATCTAAACTAAGGGCGGAAACCCTTTTTTACTCTTGATATCTTGGCACTCTGTGGCCAAAAAATACAGAGACTTTACATTCCTTTCTACAAAATTTAGTCTTCTGCCCCAAACTTAGGCTTTTAGTCCCAAAAATGACCCCAGGGGACCCATTCCCAATAGGCCCCCAACACAAACATGGTGACGTGCCCTCAAGTCACTCGGCTGGTGTAGAGATCTTGTCATGAAGACCTCCTAGCACGATTTGGACTACTGCAACTTCGGCGGTACATTATGCTGCGACTTGCTTCATGTCCTTGACCAACTGCTCTATTGTTGGCTCTGCACCATCTGACTGAATTTTTTGTTGAGTCTTCTGGAGACTAGCCAGCTTGCCTTCAATAGTGGTCGTGATCAAATAGGCCTCGTCCAACCAAGGCTGTAAGCGAGCCTTCAGCACTGCTTCCTTATGCTGAGCTGCATCTACCTGCTCTTTCAAAGCCTTGGCCTCCTGCATCTTTTCCAGCCTCTACATGATGGCAACAGTGCGTGTCATCGCTTTAACTTCATTGTAGCGCTATTGCAGCTCCCATGCTTTTTTTCAAGCCTCTGCATAGTGGGGTCTTCTTGCAGGTTAGTGACCACCTCGAGCCACTGCTCGAAGAGTGTCATGCAATCCTTTATTGCATTGTCCACTGCTGCTATGGCATCTTTCACAGCTAAATCAGGTTGTTCTCTTATTTCTAGTGGAGTCGAAGGTTGGGCCTTCAATTGCAAATTTGTGATATTGAGGTTTAGTTCCAACTAGACCTTTGCCAATTCTGTGTGTGCGTTGCGTACTCTAGCAGCGAGTTTCTGAACCCACACATCTACTGGCTCAACCTCAGCAATGTCCAGTTTTGGGACAAATTTGCATGCCTCAGCCATGACCTTAGCCATGCGCTAACTCTTGTCCGCAAGGTCTTTCATGAGGTAAATGGCGAGTTTTGTTGTACAGCCATTTGGGCGTTGTTGATCTTCTGCTCATTGATTACCTATAACGCATGATGTTTGTGGGCCCGTAGTTCCGTGATCACGCCATCTTGCAAAAGGTGAAGTGCCTCACTGGGAAGCGCAGCCACGTTAAGTCCAACTCCCTTGAGGGTGCTGATAGTGGGCCTGTCAGCTTCTATCTCTGTAGTCAGTGCTTCATTCGACAAAACTATTGCTCAGGGATCCTGTGTACACAGCAGCCCTATGGCTTCAAAGGTGCCAGGTGCCAAATGGGTTGACGCCACACCATTCTATACCTGTGATGCCTGGATCTATAGCTCATGTAGAGCCATCTGGATAACACCCAAAGCCTACTATTGCCGCCTCTCAAACGGCTCCAAACTTTTCGCAGTGGCATCCCTCACCATATCACCTATGTCATTCAAGTCCCCCTCTGTTAGGGTGATCGAGTTCAAAGATGTCTTGCTAACCTTGGACTTCTTTTGTGGCCCTACTTTTTCTAGATCATTGTTGCACTTGGTGCGGAATGGAGTCATCTTTAGGCCCACTCCTCCCTGCTTTGTCTACTCGTCTTCTTCATCTATCTCCAGGGAAGGCGACTTCTGACTCTAGTCAGAGTCGCACTCCTCTTCCTCCACTTTCCCACCTGTCTGCTTCACGATAGCATTCTCTACATTGGCCTTATCCTTGACCTCCTTTTTTTTTCACGGCCAATTGTTCCATCTTCAGCTTGGCTTCTTCCTTCTTTCGCTTTGTGGTGGACTTGCTAAATACCGCTGTCAAGTCCATCGCAGTGCACCAATCTACTAGCTAGCGGTCGAGGACCATTGCAATCACGTCTTTTTTGGCCAAGTATGGCAGGTCATGCCACTTCTGTTCATGGTCCTTTCACACACGTATTGAGACATGGTGGAAGTCAGCCTTGAATTCCACGTACTCCTGTAGCTTATAAAAATTAGTTGGTGACAACCGCGGCTTGTGGTTGATGGCCATATGGATTCTCATCTCCATCAAGATCCAGAAGATCTTTCTATCCTTGATCCGCTGAGGATCCTTTGTAGCTCACAACGGGGGGGCTGTGCTACCACGCGGGTTGGCTGGAAAGTGACTGTTGTAGTCACAATTCACAATGTGATGCTTGACTTGAGACAAAATGGAGCGGGTGGCAGGCAATTAAGATGCGCTTTATGGGAAAGATTTGGGAAAATTTGTCACCAAGGGAGCATTAGTGATCTAGATTTTGGGGGAATATTCGAATTCAAATTCAAAAGGCACTATAAAATACAAAGGGCTGCCCCATAAACAACAATTGGTCATTTGCAAATTGAGCTATTGTGCGCCCTGAGTATCCCGAATCGAGACCTGTTTTCCCTATGCAGAGCATTGATTAAGGCCCTGAGTGAGTGATTGAGAGATTCCTAGATGAGCAAGATGGAAGAATCTAAGGAAGCTAGGGAAATTTCAAAGTTGACCACCGAAGAGGCCACGTAGGCCCAGACCGTGGAAGATTCCCTTGAAGGTGCTGGGATTTTTTTGGAAAGCCATAACTCTTCATGTACGCTGAGGCCAAATAAGATAAACAACCAATGATTCCGGTGCATGTGTCCCTGCGAAACCCGTTGCGCACCAGATTAACGATGGAGGAGAAAGGGAAAGCAGTTAACCTGGAAACTGATGAGGAGGAAGACCTTGAGGATTTCATAATTGAAGAAGATGAGGACGAACGCATGGAAGTATAAACCGAGGTTGTACACCCTCCAACCAAGCTGCCCGCATATATCCCCCCGCAGAAGGGGAAGTCAAAAGTGCCCAGGGACCTCTAAGAGAGCAAGAGCTCTCTACAAACTCCACTCCTCCCTGATGATATCATTTTTGAGGCCATGCACCTGGGACGGGTGCCAAGCTTCAATTTTGAAGATTGGGATCTCGCTAACGACGATAAATTCCCTCACCTAGAGACTGCACAGCTCATGAAGCCCAAGTAGAACACCACAGTGGGGGTTATAGAATTGGAGCCGCGAAAGTGGTTATGCTGAGTTGAAAAGGTAGGGTTATTAAACTTGCTCTCACTGCCGCACTACCACCATGCCACAGTGACAATATTTGTCATCAGGCAATTGGCCTGGTGCATGGTGGGTGTTTGCGGCTAGAGGAGCCCATCCGTATCACGGACCACTTAATCCACTGCATTACTTGGCTTCCATGTAAAGGGGAGGGCCCCATAGACATCTCAGAGGGGAAGAACATAGGTTTGGCCATCACAGAGGCCACAAAGAAGAAATACAAGATAGAGAAGAAGAAAAGGGGCTACACAATCTCTAGTATCAACAACAAAGCAGTCAAGGTGGCGACTCAGATACTGGCAGGTAAGTTCATGTAGAAGTGTTGCATGGACAAGGTACCTACACCGGTGGTGGCACTTACTGAACAGTGCACAGAAGGGGTCTGGTTCAACTGGTCCAAATTCTTGTGCAAAGAGTTCCTGGAGAATTGCCACAAGGCACATGAACAAGGAAAAACGTTCCACTGTGCATGGCTTCTACTGTCCATAGTGTTGGTGGCAAGGGAATTGCAGGAGGACAACTAATTCCCCACGATTGCAAGGGATCTTCCAGACACAAAAAATTACGCTTTGCTATGGGCCACTAAGGATGTGACCCGGATCTGTGATAGCAAGATATTTTGGGCGTTCATGGAGATGAACATTAGAATGGGGATTAACTGCAAGCCATGGTTATCACCCACTATCTACAATAGCTTGCAAAGTTTTGCAAAATTTAAAGCAAACTTTCACCACATATACCTCAGCACGAACAAGGACCCTGCAAAGAATTGGCGAGAGCTACCCTTGATAACTACAAATGACGTGATTTTCAATGTACTGGAGACGTGGCCACCATAATGGCATGCCCTAGACATCATTGTGGTGGAAAATTCTGTTGTGCAGAGGAAGAAAGAGGAGGCCAAACTGCACATGGCATAGTTGGAAGAAAAGAGAAGGCAAGAAGAAGTGGCAGAAAAAGCACAGGAGGCACAGGATGCTATGCAGATAGCAATAGAAAAAAAAAATGCCGCAGCAGTAGCAACATAGGAGGTAGCAAAGAAAGCGCGCCAGGGCCAGAAGTCACCTTTTCATGGGCAGGAGAAAGAGATGGAAACAGAGGAAGAGGAGGGTAGTGTAGACCCAAAAAGAGCATCAACATAGTTAAATCAACAGGGCCCAAGCGAGCAGACGGGGCCGTGAAAAAAGGTGAAAGCATCCAAGTTGTCAATCGACCAGATCACCCTTATTAAGGGTGATCTACATGATATAGGAGCGACAGTGCGTGACGTCACCATAGATGTTATAGACATTTTTGTGCCTTACAGCATTGAGCATGAAATGTCCATAATCTAAGGGATCCAAAGTCCCTAAACATGTTGTTCCTACCCCTAGAGGAACAAGGCTAACTAACCACAGCAATTCACAGAAGTTCTCCACCTGAAAACACTCAAAAACAAGCCAATTCTGGATCATGTCAACTGCTCCACTGAGCATCTGCGCTGAATGTCAACTACTCCACTGTCTACCTGCATTGAATGTCAACTCCAACAAAGGCTACCTGCGCTGAGTGAGTTTGGACAAGTGGCAGAGTCATTCCTCAAGGTGTCAATGCCCAGGAAGCTTCCAAAATGACACTTGGATCAGGGAATTCGACTGGTGATGAGTAAGAGGTTCCAAATCTCCAAGTGGAAGCAAGAACCTCCAAGTGGACTCAAGAACTGAGAGAGGGAGAGGACACTAGTCAGCTTCATACCAGCCTCAAGCTGACTCATCCTCTCTCCAAAAGATCTATATATAGATCTCTCCTCCATGGGAAGGGGGAGGCTGGAATTTTGTGAATGCAAAGAATTGCTGTTGGTTTGAGACTGGATCATTGGGTGCTTAATGCTTTGAAGGGAGCTGAAGAAGGAATTCCATTCTGCTGGGAAGGAGATGCTGGATTGGAGCCCTATGGGTTGTATCTCTTCCTGAACCCTGTTACTTATCAATAAAGCTATCTTGGTTTGCTCCTATATGCTGGTGTATTTGTATGATTGCATTAGTGTATTTGATTTACTTCTAATCCTGAATCATTTATGAATATGTATATTTGCCTTTGTGTTGTGTTCTTCTCTTGTCGCAAGTAGCTGTTCTCTTGTCACATGTAGCTGTTCTCTTGAGCAAGCGAGGAGGCAAGTAGCTGTGAACACCCAAAGAGAATAGGATCTAGATCGAGGGACAACCGGAAGACAGAGGTAAGTCTACCGATCTCCCCTCTTTCACATTTCATAAAGGAAGAAATCAAAGTAGCTGTATTCGTTTGTTGCTAAGGCACTGTCACACCTTAGGTGGATAGGATCGTCCTGCATAGGCATTTTTCCCCACAAAAAATTGGCGACTCCGCTGGGGAAGAACTTGTTTATTCATTTCATTTGTGTTTCCGTCATTTTGTTTACTTCATAGACTTGACAGTAACTATTGAACTGCATCTTTCCCGGATGCAAAGTAGAAAGTTGATGTTTTGATCCAGTTGCTGGACTTGTCTATGATATAAACTAGATCCAAAAATGATTTGATGATCCTTTGTGATAGTCTTTAGTACCCTCTCAAAGCATCCCTCTGTTTATACCTTTCTTGTGTTTCTGATTTGGCTTGAAACAGTTGATTTTTGAGCATTTTATGACCCAGAACCCAAGAGAAACGAGAGTTTCTCTTTCAGCGCAACTGCTGTGAAGGCAGTCTGCATTTCAACGCAGGTCCCGAAGGGGCTACCTACGCTGAATGTCAAGTCCTCAGTGTTGAGGTTGCGCTGAACCAGTTTGGCCTTGTGCAGCTGGGGTTCTCTGTTATCTGTTGCCCTGTTTTGATCTCTGTTTTTTGCAGCCTTTAACCAGCATAGGTACCAGTCTGATAAACCTTTTTCTTTGCTTAGATTCAGCCTCCTTTTGTACAAAAATATTGTGAATGTTTTTATGTGTTTGTAGCGTCATTTACAATCTTCCTTTGCATGAGTAAAGTAGTCATCCTGTAGCCTTTGATTCAGATCTGATTGATTGTGGTCTTAGAAGAGAGTTCATTGGCTGTTTGCAGATTGATTATAGATTTACTTTTGCTTAGTGGTTTGAATTTGTGTCTTTTAAGTGTCAAGACAAGTCTTTATTTCGAAAGTAGCAAAGTGATTGTAATCTCTTCTACCCTTGTTGATTTCGAAAGAGTGAACTTGTTTGTATTGACCATTTTAAAAGCAAATTCAAAGTTGTGCAAACAGCTTTCTTTGTAGGCATTTATACTAAGAAAGTGGAAAACAAACACCTGCATTGTGCATTTTGCATTTGATAGTTTGCATGTTGGATTTAGGGAAAGTGCATTAAAGTGTGCTGATTGCTCTTTGAGAAAAGATAGTATCTTTCTTTTCCCTTAGTAGCTAGGATTTTCAAAGTTGAAAAGATAATAAAGCTTGCTTATCATCTTAGACTGCATTTAGGAATTTGTATCATACATCTCGTGGTGAACCTTGAAAGGCAAACTTTAAAAAGATCAACCTAAAATAAACTGAATGAACCTAACAACGCTTTGTAACATAACGCACAACATAGAGGTCTAGGCTAGAGACGTGTTCCGGCGTCGTTAAGCCTAGTGACTGTCGATCTCGAAGAAGGTGGGTGATTCCTCCTGAGAGACGGTAGCACTAGTACGGATTTGTGCTCCCACGTACCGTCGCGTATATATTGGGAGACCCCTATAGGCATATATCTTTTATCCTTAGGAAGCCGTGTCGGTCGCCCTACTGATCGCAATGCAGTGAACACAGCATTCACGAAGATCGACCGCCCGTACCCTAAAAAGTATTCTGCGGTTTTGCGAAAAGTTTGGCACACCCTCTGCCTAGATCTCCAGAGCAGTTTCTTTTGGCCTTTTTCAGACTCTATAACAGAAAAAGTCCATCCGAGCATTTGTCACTTCGGGCTCGTTAAAACATCGAAGGAGACTAGAGTCATCTTTAGCTTTTTCTCGACCCTTTAAAAGTAAAAAAGCAAGTTGTGTCTAAAGCGTCTAATAAAATTCATTCAATTCGGAAACACCAATTTCCCCTTTTATATTTTGGTTGATCGAGTAATCCGCAATCGTGGAAGAAAGTCAATTGAAACCCCATCGTTCGCGGAGGCTTACGAGTCAACCGTCTTTGTCTCCGGAATCGAAAATAGTACGGACAAAGCGAACTCGTTTAACCGGTTCAAAATCTCCTATCAAAGTTAGAACAAGTGTTCCAACTACATCTGAGATTCCGGTTACTCCAAACATTTCTGGAAACCCTGCCTCTATAGAAGAAGTTCAATAGCCGCAGAAGGACAGTAATACTGATCCTAGTCTGGGGGCAAATACTTGCGTTACTGAACCAGTTCCATCTGTAACCGGTTTAGAGAGTCTTGCTCCCCAAACAACTGTCGCTGTCGATTCAACCCCTTCTTCGGCACCAGAAATATTTTACGGACCTGACGGTCTTCCTCTTCCACCGGGTTTGATTGCGATAGAGGAAATTGTAGAGGATCCGCAAGCAAATACTCCAACCCATTTTGGAGTCGGGGTCACTCTATTTCCTTCATCAGAAGTTAATCCGCCACAAGTGGAAGTTCCTGTAGAATCGCTAGGCAATCTATTAGATAGACTCAAAATGTCTGAACAACCGTCAACATCTAGGACTGTGTCGAACGACACAGCGACAGCAGAAGCCCCTGCCGTCACTCCAACAGTGTTTGTCGGCATACCATCTGTCCCGACTAGCTCACAACCGCTAGAAGGAGTCCACCAAGGGACTATTTCGACAGTGTGGTCTGTTCCAGTTTGTTCATCCGAAATAATATCCGGCAACTCTTATGTTGAGACTCGCCAGATTGATCCATTTGGAGGTCAATTTGGGCAATCCAGTCCACAAGGACAAACAATCCCCTTGAGTTCCGGATTGCTACCGTATGGGGGGCAGTATGCCCTTTCACTACCCCCTCCGGGAGGGTACCCATACGAGAGTTCACAACAGTATTCAGGTTATAATGGAATTACATCAAGTGGTTGGGTACCTATGCTACCTCAACAACCAAGGGTTGTATATTCTATGCAACAGTGTGTACCTATGACGAACATCCCAACCACATCGGCTATTGTAACAGTGTCACAAGTTCAAGCGATGCCTATTGCATGTCAACCTCAGATTTCTCAGGTTGTAATGCAACAGCCCCTTGACCCTGGATCACAACTGCAATCGCCGACTGGTGGGGCGACACAGGTCCAAACGGGTACAATTACCCCACACCTTGGTCCAACAGTTAGTATAGCGCAACAGAACATGGCTTCACAACCGTGGCTCGTGCAATACCAACAACCACAATTCCAGCAGGTGTACCAAGGCTCTGAACAATAGATATTTGCGAACAGTGGACAACCGTATATTCAAAACGGTCAAAACCAACCGCTTTACAGTGGTCAAGTCCACCAACCGTATCAGTCATACCAACATCAATTACATTATGCTGGTATGCAAAGACCCACTGCTCAAGCGATCCCATCATACCCTGGGTATGCTTCGCCTAACCTGAATCAACAGTTACCATTCGTGGCAACTTTAGAGTTACCCGATTTGCACCGGTTAACAAACGATCCGATTGCTTACGCCCCTTGGTGGCCAGCGATTCCTCACAAACTTCCATCTGACATTCCTAAATTCAATGGAAATCCAGGAGAAGACCCATCGAATCACGTGATGACTTTTCATTTGTGGTGTTCGTCGAACACCCTAAACGATGATTCGATAAGGCTTCGCCTTTTTCAGAGGACATTGACAGGTCCAGCGGCTAAATGGTATATTGAATTACCTAGAGCCTCTTTCGACAATTTCAGTTCCCTAGCCACGACTTTCTTAACCCATTTTCAATTACCGATAAGGTATGAAACGGGAACAGAAATATTAACCAACTTCAAACAGACAACTGCTACTCATATATCCGATCATATACATGAATGGCGTCATCGTCGTAGGATGGTTAAAACATACGTTCCCGATCAGTTGTTAGCTGAATGGTTTATAAAGTCGTTACTTCCTGCTATAACAGAAGATGTGGCAAAGGGGGGAGTCGTAACGGAGGAGCAAGTTATTGCTCGTGCACAATATCTAGACTTACTTTATACTCAGTCTGGCATGCTCTACGACAAAATACCTGACGCCCCTAGACCGGAATTTTCAATTCCTCCTCCTCCTAAATCCAATAGTGACTCTCATGCCGGCGATGGCGTGATTGGCATGGCAAACGCGAAATCGATAAAGGCTTCATCTAAGAAAGCCCGTAAGAATTCGGATCAAAATGCAAAAGAAGAAATTCTTGCTTCGGAAGTAAATGCCGTATCAGTAGATAAAGGCAAAGAAACCAATCAACCAGGAAGCAAGAAGAAGCAAAACAAAGGAAAGAAGAAGGAACAGGGTGAGTCATCTCCTGGAAAAACTTCTTCAAACCCTCCTGGGAAAGGGAAACAAATTTATCCATGTCAAATATGTGATGAAGAGGATCATTATACAAAGAATTGTCCATTCAAAGCTGAGTTGAAGAGGTTCGTTAAAAGTTCACAAACCTCAGCTGTGTTAACTGATCCATTTCCCAACCCAGGTCAAAATCTGGTTGATAGTGGAAATGCTTCCCCGTCGCAAGTGCTTATGTTGTCAGTTTCAAAACAGCAGATTGATGCTTTGATTTCGACAAGGAACAAAGATTACGGGAATCCGCAGCTGTCGAACGACAAAGGTAAAGATCAACCAAGTAATTCGACAACAACTTCATCAGAAGTTGTACCGCCCATCATTCCTGAATTAACAATAAAACCGCCAAAGGGAGTAGTACACAAGTCGACATTTAATCCTCGCGCCAGAGCGGCGCAACATTATAACATAGTGGAAAATTTGGCCCAATCCCCATCCGCTATGTCGACTCTTGAGGTACTACAAAATTGCCCATCCCAAAGGCAGGCTTTGTTATCGGCTATTGGTGGGGTTGATCCCAAGGATTCCAATCTTGTATCCTTTGATCAGAAAGGATACGATCCTCAATTACCAGCTCAACTAGCTTTCCTTATTCAAGTGAAAGCCCTCAAAAAAACTGTTCATCGAACAATTATTGATGAGGGGGCGTCTACATGTATTATGTCGATGAGTTGCTGGAAAACTTTAGGATCTCCAACCTTGTCACGATCTTCGACGACACTAAAAGCATTCGACGGAAGGACGTACACCCCGTACGGCATCCTAAATAACTTGAAGGTTGAACTAGGAGGAAAAACAGTGGAAATTGATGTTGAGGTCATCGATGGGAATCTTGACTATAACATCCTACTGGGAAGACCATGGATATATGCCATGGCAGCTGTTGTGTCGACTTATTTTAGGAAGATCGCATTCCCGTTTGAAGGAGGGATTACGGTCGTCGACCAACAGAACTTCCTCCCTAATGGTTCACAAGTTACAGGAAGCATTCCTATGATCCATGAGAGCAACCATTCGCTACAAGACATCGGAGTAGGCCTACTGAAAGACCCCACAATGATGGGAACTTTCGCGCTTCCACCTCCTATATATATAGGAAATATAGCGTTAGTAGCAACCTGCAACATGATATCTTCTACGAAGGTCGCAGGAGACGATGTCAACATGGATCATGCAATGGTTTTGCCCCCAAGCCCTATAGAAATATTGTAGCAATCAATGTTTCGGGCATGGGAGGCGAACCCAAATCAACGCTCGTCAAGCGTTTGGGTAGATAGGTCTAGAGAATATGGTACCCCATTAGATCCTTGGTCGAAAGTGCATGGGACTGACGAAGGAATCTTACAATCAATGTTGATTGAGGGGGCACCATGGAATGATCACCACCATCGTTCCCTTCTTCCGGAATATGAAGAAGATACTCAACAAGATCTTTATCACCCTTCAGTTTTTGAATTCCTATCAAATACTGTAAATACGGTGGATTTCGAGCGAAACTTATCCAATATCGAAGAGACTATAGTGTCACACGGAATCAGTCAAAAGTGCGGACACAACCGACCTTCCTAGAAGTCTAAGACATTCTAATGACAAACAAGACAAACTAGAACTATCCTTCTCTAAACATGCATTGTGATATGAGATATCAAGTGTTTCGTTCTTACCTTTGTCCAAACGCTGTTGTAGAAGTCCAAGCTTTGTTGACCTGGATGAGCTCCTCCTTTTCTCCAAAACCTGCAATCACCAACAGTCAAACAATTAAATAGCACCTGATTATAACATAAAACAAAGCATATTCAACATATAGACCAAGGAGTACATGAAATAACCCATAAACAACAAGTTATTGAGAAGAATGGACCAATTTGCATTAAAGGTAATCAAAAGGAACCATTACAACCTGAGCCTTGGTGTTGTGCAAGCTCCTTCCAGGGTCCACAAGAGTCTTCCTCTACTTTGACAAAGCTCACCCACTTCCAAATAGAACAAGCAAAGATGGCAATCTCTCCTCACAAGCTTCTAAATGGGAGTCCTAATTCCTGCAACATTTACCCTTAGAAATGTATAGCTTTCAACCTCTCCTCCTTCTGGCCCAATGCCTGTATTTATAGTGCTCAAGAGGAGGTTAATCAGGTCCACCATCAATGGGATAATCCCCTCTTTGGGTGGGATAGCTCCCTTATTGATGGGATAAGTTCCTCTTTGATAGGAGTGCATGAACCATCTGGAGGCGCCCAATACACGTCGAACAACCTTCTAGAATGCTCTAGAAATGACCACAAGTAACTTTTTAAAGATGAAACTTGCGCATTCTAACCTTTACAGGGGGACGCACCTGTCCCTTTACATACAGAGCGTCTTTGGACGCAGCTTTTGTGAACATTGGGAGCGTCCCCGCAGGTAAGGTTGAGAGAACCTGCGTCCCCAGAGATAAATACATTTATACAAGACTTTCTCTCTTTTTTGGAGTTTGACATGGAGAGCAGAGGCATAAGACTTGCCTAAGAGGGTAGCATGACTGTTGATTGAGCCATACTAACTGTAAATAGTCATGGTGACATTTTTTAGTGTAACAGATTGCCCCCTAAAGTGCGAAGCCTGGAATAGATTAGGGTTTGTAATATCTAGGAAGGGTGAAGTGCTTTATCATTTCAAGGATTATCCCATGGAGATCCTGGTCAGAACCTGCAATTTTCAACACAAAATACATGTATAAGATTATATCATCACTGAGGTAGGCATTCCCATACTCAGATCAAAACTTTAACTAACAGACTAACTACTCTGATACAGGAATGATCTTGCAGTACATCATAATCATAGACTTTTGTAGACACAGTATGGGCGCAGCCATCTGTTTATGATTAGTCTACTTAGATAATGAATACAAAACTCCTCGTAGCCTGGATGGTGGAAACTAGATCCAGGGTCTTCATTTCTACTTCTCGAATTGATACGATTCTAGCCATGCGAATAAATGAGTTGATGTCGAACATGGTAGAAACCACTTGATTACCAGTCAATGATGTAAACTGTTAACAAGCGTGAGAGATACCACCAGTAATGTCAATGGTTCTCAAAGTACCCAGTACAATCCATGAGATGTGAATGAATGAGTTGATGTCGAACATTTCACGGAATCCTTCGATCGAAAGTCAATGATGTAAACTGACGTCAAAGGCGAGAAACCTGCCATTGATGCATGCAGACTTCAAGGTACTGACGATTTCTAAGTCATCTCTCTAGATAATGTGCTGATGTCGATAGAAAGTGACCCGTTGCAGGCAAGCCCACAACACGAAATCATTGTTCAAGTTGAAGAAATATTGCTGTAAGGACTGACTCAGGGATGGTCAAATGGATGACAAGTATTTTGCAGATGAAAGTTTTGTTTGCAGACCTCTTGGACACATAACGACACGACAGATGGTTTGGTGCTTAATAACTCAAAGTTAATCCCCGGAACCCGGTTGAAGACTTTCAAAAGTGGTTTGATTGACTGTGAGGTAAAAGATTTCCCAACCCAGGTGAATGAAAAGTGTCGTGTCCAAGAGTGGTAATAAATTTTCTTCTGAGACAAAAGGTAACAAATAGGCTCATTCTTCTCTCTTTTCCCCCACCATTTCTGGCAAGTACCTCTTTATTTTTAACAAGCTTGAGGAGGATAACATATGCTTGATTATAAGCTCATCCTTCGGATGAGTCCAACCCAGTTTTGATTCGAACCCTAGGAAGGAGTGGTTCGTTCCTGTTTGTAATTGAACAGGTCCTTTACTGTGAAATGTTTAACGAGCCCAGTATAGGAGAAACTCGGCGTTTTTCAATTTTAGAGAGTCTGAAAAACTTAAGGAAACTCCAAGTTGAACTTTTTCGTAAATTTGTGTCCCTCAAGCCCGAAAAAGTATAAAATAATACCTGGGGGAACCGCTTGATCTTGCGACCAAGGAGTACTTTCATAATTAGTGCCACTGACCTGAAAAGTAAAAAGCCATCAAGGACACGTCGTTTTATTTCCAGTATCGAGTTTGAAACGACAAAAACCCGGCAACCTTTTCCTGTTTTTACGGTCAGAAAAGGGCTATAAGGGGACCGTCTTTTAATTCCATTTTAACGAGTGTAAAAGAAACGTTCGGCAATCTTTTCATGTTTTAGGAGTCTGAAAAGGGCTTAAAAGAGAACTCCAAGGTGTCACTTTTTCGTAAGTTTTAACGAGTTCGAAAAAATGATAAAAATGTACTCATGGCTTTCACTTTTTCGTATGTTTTAATGAGTTCGAAAAAATGATAAAAATGTACTCATAGTTTTCACTTTTTCGTATGTTTTAATGAGTTCGAAAAAATGATAAAAATGTACTCATATGGCCGACTTTCAATTTAATTTACGAGCAGGAAAAGACGGAAAGAACTCGGCATTTTCATTTGTTTTACGAGAATGAAAGATAGCAAAATAATCTCGGGATTTTCATGAGTTTAACGAGTCTTGAAAATAACTGAAATTGACTCGACATAGGTTTCATTTTTACAAAAGCTTGAAACAGAGAAAAAATATGCTTCAAAGTAGTTTCATTTTTACACAAGCTTGAAACAGAGATAAAACTGTGCTTGAAGCCCCCTAAGCATGATTGCTAGAGCGCATGCCCCTCAGCTTCATTTCATTCAACCAGTTGGATGAAATGAAGGTTCAAGACGAGATAATTTGAAAGACTCGACCTAAAACTATAAGAAAATTATGCAAAACACTGAAATAACTAACCTAAATACTTAACATTTATGAGATCTAGTCAATCTCTTGACTCAAGTAGAGGAGGATTTGTTTCATTTTTTAACGAGCTTGACACAGGAAAAGAACTATGCTCGGATCCGGTTTCATGTTTATGCAAGCTTGAAACGAAAAACTATGCTTGTTATAAGTTCACATGCCCCCAGCATAATGACGCAAAAATGAGGTACATGCCCCCCAAGCTTCATTTCATTCAATGAGGTGGATGGAATGAAGCTTTACTTTCAAGATCTTGGAAAGACTTGAAAAGGGAGTTGCTTCATTTTTTAACGAGCTTGACACAAGACAAGGAACTATGCTCTAAAATCCTTGATTCAATTTTTAATGAGCTTGACACAAGACAAGGAACTATGCTCATGACGACTCGCTACAATCTACCTACTTAACCTACCCTTGTTTCATTTTTTAACGAGCTTGACACAAGACAAGGAACTATGCTCAAGAAGTTCGCATGCCCCCAGTATAATGATGCAAAGTGAGGTACATGCCCCCCAAGCTTCATTGCATTCAACCAGATGAATGGAATGAAGGTTTACTTTCAATATTTAACTTGAAAAGGGAGTTGTTTCATTTTTAAGGAGGTTGACACAAGAAAAGAACTATCCTCATACCTGATTCATTTTTTAACGATGTTGACTCAGTAACAGGAACCGTCCTCATAATCCTACTTTCTACAATCTACCTACATATCCTAAAATCTACCTGATTCATTTTTTAATGAGGTTGACTCAGTAAAAGAACTATCCTCATACCTGATTCATTTTTTAACGAGGTTGACTCAGTAACAGGAACTATCCTCACTACAGCCTATTTCATTTTTTAACGAGGTTGATACAGGAAAAACTATCCTCGTACTCACTGATTCATTTTTTAACGAGGTCGACATAGTAAAAGGAACTTTCCTCGTACCATCCAGTTTCATTTTTTAACGAGGTTGAGAGAGGAACAAACTATCCTCGTACCATCCAATTTCATTTTTTAACGAGGTTGAGAGAGGAACAAACTATCCTCGTGGACACCTGTTTCATTTTTTAACGAGGTTGGCACAGGAAAAGGAACTGTCCTCGCACACACTGATTCATTTTTTAACGAGGTTGACACAGTAAAAGGAACTTTCCTCGTAACATCCACTGATCATGGCTTCCAACTGGAAGAAAGACATGTCAATGGACACACCTTGATCATGGCTTCCAAAAGGTCTTCATCAGAAGGAAGAATAGTTCTCTGGAAGGAACACATGTCAAGGGACTCAAAAGGGATAAGAACATCGTGTTCAAATAATCCCATAGAGTTTTCCATGTCAATTACCGGATCTAAATCATAGGAAGATGAGCAAACAGTGAGAGGCTCACTTACATCGGTAACTGAAAACATGGGACCGGTTGCCACATAATTAACCCGTGGCAGGGTAGATACCACTTTAGTATCAGGAACATTTAGGGCTGTCATATTATTGGTAGTTGAAACAAGACTAGGGAACGAAAGCTGGTCTACAGTCACAATACTGCCATTGTGAGGGAAAGACATCACGCGAAAGAGTGTCGATACGACAGCTTTCATTGCATAGACATAGTCTCGCCCAAGGAGTAAATTGAAATCCAAGGGACCTCGAACTACCATAAGATCAATACTGACAGTTTTACCTTCCAAGGTAATAGAAAACTTAGGAAGGATCCCTAAAGGTTCACTAATGGTTCTGTTAAAAGCTTTCAGATTCTGCGTAATAGGCGCAAGATGAGGGGAACCCAAAGCTTTCCAAACAGTTGAGGATAAAATACTGACAGAAGCACCTTCATCTACCTGAGTACGATGTATGTCCCTACTACCAGCCTTGACAATGATTTGGAAAGGGATGGAGGAAGGAAGACGAGGTTCTGTCAGTCTATTCCAATCAAAGGAAAAGACCTCAGTGCTTGGAGGGGGTTCTATAGAAACAGGTGAAATGCCCCCCGGCATAGAAGAATCTGATGTAACAAGAAGAACCTGAGCAGTATGAAGTTCACTTTCTAAAGGGAAAGTGGGATCGACTGAATGTGAAATTGAATCGACCACTTGATCAACTAACAGATCATCAACCTGAGTGACATGAGTTTCACTCTCCAATGGAAGAGTGTGATCGACTGTATTTGAATTTAGATCAATTACTCCGTCAGTTGACGGTAGGTTGGGAGAAAGTTTACGGTAACCAGTTGGAAATTCTTGTTGTGGAACAGTAAGTTTTTCCAATAATGTTGAGGCTTCATCCATGTGAGGGCAAATGTGAGTTTGATGACTCCCTTTGCATAACTTACAAGGAAACCTAACTTTACCCTTTTTCCCAGGAACCTGACTATCACTGGTTGACGGATCAACGGAAAGTTGATGAGATTTTTCTGACCATACTTCCAAGACCTTTGGAATACTAGGACAATTGACAAGGAAGTGGTCACCCTTACAAAGCCTGCAAGGGTATTTGGGTTTACGATGCATGTCGGAATTTTCTTCAACACAACTAACACTTACAACCATGGTTGGTTGGTTGACTTCTTTCTTATCTTGCTTCTTCTTCTTTTTCTTCTTCTTCCCTTTCTTCTTCTTCTTAACCTCCTGGTTACTAGCATCAAGGCTTTTACCAGGCGAAGAGGAAGAAATGGAGGAAGAAAAATTAGGCGAAGAAGGTAAAGGGTCAACAGAAGGTTGGTGATGTTGAGATGGTGAACTCTGTTGAGGTGAAGCATCCGGTTGAGATGGAATAATTGGAGTATTTTGGGCCAACGAAGTTGAAAATAACCATATCGGTAAACCTATTGTAAATCCAGGTAATGACAAAGTAGCCATATAAGGAGGACCAACATTTCCAAAGTAAGGAAAAGTACTAGGATTCTCATTAGGAGGGGTTCCTAGGTTGATAAATTCCGGAACATTTGCCATTATATTCAACTTCAGTGAATTTTATTAACAATTTTAAACTAAAATTAACAATTCACAATTTACACCTAACAATTAAAATTCACAATTCACACCTATGGTCTCTAAAAGTAAAAACAAACAAATTAACACGCGCTATCAAATCTAGGAGTCAAACCACACACAAACAGTAAGCTCTCCGGACCGAAAACACTAGTTGGTGATGAAGCCCAACCTCGCAGAATCCAGTACAGAAATAGTGGGTGGAACAGTTACCCCGACAACCTGCTTAATGAATAGACTGGACCAAGTTCCTCCACTTTAACCGTCTCGAGTGAAGTGAACCCCCCAGAAAATCCAAGTGAGTATAGCCGACGTCTGCTCCAGGTACAGTGGGACCTTCCCTCCACCGTCACCTTGGGTAGAACCCTAAAGATAATGGTCACTAAGGTTACCAACAGCAACAAATGCACCTGGGGGAATAGTCTACACTCCGACAGCACGCAAGGGCAGAGTATCAAGCTCAATCCCCTTGCCGGCTCCTTGACAATAATCCAAGGTTTACCGACAAGTGACCCCTGGCTCCTCGACAATGGTTAATCTGAGGTTTACCGTTTGTAATACGTGCGTGTCTGGCATCGTTCCCAACGAGGGAGGATTGATCCCCTCACTGGTTCGGACACGAGCTCGTGCTTCTCCTTTAAGAGGAGCTTTCCCAGAGTGTAAATGTAACAATTGGATTTGATTCTATCACAAGATCAACTACTTGTTTGGTTTTACTGTCTTGGAGAGTTAAGTACTCACCTACTCCAAGACACTAGCCTAAGCTATGTTGGTGTATCAGAGCCCTAGAAATGTAAAAATTACTAGATGAATTTTAATTAAGCGCTGTGTTATTAAGGCTGTTTTTACTCAAATGGGTAAATGGATACGAAACCAATGGTGTTATGACCCGACTCAACTGAATGCAATCGAATATGATAATGCAATCCTTTCAATTCGATGAATCCTAATTAAAGTAAGGAGAGAGTTTCTATTCACTTCCAACAATGCAAAAAATTGATCACTAAGAGAATATATGACAAATTCTCTAATGCACTAATTTTATCAAGAAAAACTAATGCAAATCAATTCCAAACCATTTTTTTATTTTTATTTTTGTGTAAATTCAAATCAAAGAAAGCTGATCTAAATCTACAATTGATTTTTCAGAATGTAAACTATGCAATTGTAATCTATGCACAATTCACTTGAAAAGTATGCAAATGTAATCTATGCACATTTTTCATTAATATTCTGAAAATGAGAATTCTAATTATGCAAATGTGATCTATGCAAGAGAATTCTCAAACACAAGATGATTCTAATGTGATCTAAGAACCAATCAAGTGCAAGTCGAGAAAATTGGGTGAGAGTTCCAAAGATCATAAAATAAAAACACTCAAAGGCGATTAACACTCATACACAATTTAGCCCCCCCCGGCGAATGAGGGGGAAATTTTTTTGCAAAAACAAAAGCAAAAAGATGCAAAATTGTGAAAGGACTGAGACAAACCTCCAAGTAATGACCAAAGGAAATCAAATCAAGAATTTCTCAAGAAAGAGACTCAAAACACCCAATTGATGAAAGCTTAGAGCAGGAATGCTAATGAAACAAGCTTAGGTGAAGATTTATGACAAGGGACTAATGAATCTGGGCAGTAAAAACTAAGAAAAAACAAAATCTAAGAGCAAAAATGCAAAAAATGGAATTTTCTCAAATTTTAACAGGGGACGCAGGCAACCCGTTAAGACAGGTGCGGGCCCGCACTGTGCACACAGCGACAGTGCGTCCAGGGACGCACTGTGCAATACTCAGAGGGTGCGTCCTACTGGAAAACTCAAGAAAAACCAAAATAAATCTAACCCTAAGCTAACCCACCCAAAAACAAAGTCACAGAGCCAAAAACCAGAAAATAAACCAATTTTCTCAGAGCAAAGTTCATACAAAGGAAAAGACTTTCACATTAATGGATTCCCCAGCGGAGTCGCCAATTTGTCACACGGAATCAGTCAAAAGTGCGGACACAACCGACCTTCCTAGAAGTCTAAGACATTCTAATGACAAACAAGACAAACTAGAACTATCCTTCTCTAAACATGCATTGTGATATGAGATATCAAGTGTTTCGTTCTTACCTTTGTCCAAATGCTGTTGTAGAAGTCCAAGCTTTGTTGACCTGGATGAGCTCCTCCTTTTCTCCAAAACCTGCAATCACCAACAGTCAAACAATTAAATAGCACCTGATTATAACATAAAACAAAGCATATTCAACATATAGACCAAGGAGTACATGAAATAACCCATAAACAACAAGTTATTGAGAAGAATGGACCAATTTGCATTAAAGGTAATCAAAAGGAACCATTACAACCTGAGCCTTGATGTTGTGCAAGCTCCTTCCAGGGTCCACAAGAGTCTTCCTCTACTTTGACAAAGCTCACCCACTTCCAAATAGAACAAGCAAAGATGGCAATCTCTCCTCACAAGCTTCTAAATGGGAGTCCTAATTCCTGCAGCATTTACCCTTAGAAATGTATAGCTTTCAACCTCTCCTCCTTCTGGCCCAATGCCTGTATTTATAGTGCTCAAGAGGAGGTTAATCAGCTCCACCATCAATGGGATAATCCCCTCTTTGGGTGGGATAACTCCCTTATTGATGGGATAAGTTCCTCTTTGATAGGAGTGCATGAACCATCTGGAGGCGCCCAATACACGTCGAACAACCTTCTAGAATGCTCTAGAAATGACCACAAGTAACTTTTTAAAGATGAAACTTGCACATTCTAACCTTTACAGGGGGACGCACCTGTCCCTTTACATACAGAGCGTATTTGGACGCAGCTTTTGTGAACATTGGGAGCGTCCCCGCAGGTAAGGTTGAGAGAACCTGCGTCCCCAGAGATAAATACATTTATACAAGACTTTCTCTCTTTTTTGGAGTTTGACATGGAGAGCAGAGGCATAAGACTTGCCTAAGAGGGTAGCATGACTGTTGATTGAGCCATACTAACTGTAAATAGGCATGGTGACATTTTTTAGTGTAACATATAGCCATAAATATCTCGACTAAAACAAATGTCGTAGAGAATATTTATGTCGGCAAAGGTTGTTCCCCTTCAGAACTGGAAATATATAACGCTCTTTTTCGCGAATTTAGAGATGTCTTTGCTTGGTCATATGATGAAATGCCAGGCATTGACTCGAGTATCGTTGAACATGAAATTAAAATGTATCCTGATGTCAAACCAGTAAGACAACGACTTCGGCAGGTGCACCCCAAGAAAGCTGCTGCCATTAAGGCGGAAGTTGAAAAACTTCTCCATGTTGGATTCATCTACCTGATTCCTCTAACCGATTGGGTCTCGAATATTGTCCCTGTTATGAAGAAACAAGGGACAATTAGAGTGTGTGTCGACTATAGGGATGTAAACCAAGCTTGTCCGAAGGACAACTACCCTACACCCTTCATCGACCAGATAATTGATGAATGCGCCGGATGTGAAATCTTTTCATTTATGGATGGATTTTCCGGGTATAATCAAATAAATATCCACCCACAGGACCAGTCAAAGACTGCATTTATTTGTCCGTGGGGCACATTCGCTTATCGAAAATTACCCTTTGGTTTAAAGAACGCAGGGGCGACGTTTCAGAGGGCAATGAATTATGCCTTCCATGACATCAAGAACATCGTTCAACCATATCTCGACGACCTTCCGGCTCATTCACGAAAGCGGGCTGATCACCCGTAGCATTTAAGAGCGATATTTCTACGTTGCCGACACTACAAGATAAGACTCAATCCGCACAAATGTGTGTTTTGCGTCGGTTCTGGTCGTTTACTTGTCTTTGTAGTCTCTAAAGATGGGATTCATCTCGATCCTTGCAAGGTTCAGGCAATCATTAATTTGCCTCCACCTTCAAATTTGCTTCAGATTCAGAAACTCCAAGGGAAAGCAAACTTTCTGAGGAGGTTCATTCCAAATTACGCAGAACTTGCTAAAGGTTATACTCGTCTTTTGAAAAAGGATGTACCTTTCGTCTGGGACCAGGTGGCGCAAGCTTCCTTTGATGCTCTGAAATATTGTCTAGTAAGAGCGTCATTAATGTATGCCCCGGACTATCAAAGAGATTTTAACCTGTATCTGTCTGCAGCGGATACGACCATTGCGATGGTTTTAGTTCAAGAAGTCGATGGAATTGAACATCCTATATATTATTTAAGTAAAAACTTGAATGATACAGAAAGTAAATATTCTTATGTTGAAAAGCTAGCACTCGCTGTTGTTCAAGCGATACAAAGATTTCGACATTATGTCCTCTTTCGGAAAACTACCATTTTATCAGATTGCAACCCCATGACTTATATACTGTCGCGACAGTTGCTGGGGGGCAAATATTCAAAATGGATAGCAATCCTTCAAGAGTTTGATATGGAATTTGTAAAATCCAAATCAAAGAAAGCTTTAGTTTTCGCAGAATTATTGTGCGATCTCCCATCGTCGTCCAACGATGAAACATCAGAAGAGTCAATCGTGGATGAAAGTTTGTTTCTGATATCTGCAAGCAATGAGTGGTATGGAGATATAATAATATATCTCCAAACCCAAAAATTCAGGCCTGACACCACTCACTCAGAACAAAAACGTATACGATACCAAGCAAAAGACTACATGATCGTCGGTGATACACTTTACCGTCGCGGTATCGATACAGTCCTGAGAAGGTGTCTCACCCATGAAGAGGCCGAAAAAGCCCTGAATGAATGTCATTCAGGCACGTGTGGGGGGCATCAATCTGGATATGCTACAACACAGAAAATCTTACGAGCAGGATACTTCTGTCCAACCATGTTCAAAGATTGCATAACCGCAGTCAGAAGTTGCCATGCTTGTCAAATTTTCGATAGCAAAACCAGAAGACCACCCGCACCTTTACAGCCAATAGTTGCTGTTGGGCCTTTCACCAAGTGGGGCATCGATTTCATGCAATGTAACCCCACCTCGACGGGGGGCATGGGTATATTATAGTCGCTGTTGACTATTTTACCAAATGGGCCGAGGCGATGCCTACATTAGATAACACTGGTGAAACAGCTGCCCTTTTCTTTTTCAATCATGTAGTCACCAGGTTCGGCGTACCATAGGCTATAGTTACAGATCATGGGTCGCATTTTTGCAATCACATGATGGTTGAATTAGCTGCCAAACTAGGGCTATCTCACGACAGCTCTACCCCGTACTATCCGCAAGCCAACGGACAAGTTGAAGCAATCAACAAGGTCCTGAAGCGTATGTTGCAAAGGATGATCGGGGTTCACAAAAGAAGGTGGCACCTAATCCTGTACTCAACTTTGTGGGCTTACTGAACATCGGTAAAGAACGCGACCGGGTTCACACCTTTTCAACTGGTGTATGGCCTGGAAGCAGTCTTGCCAGTCCAGTGTGAAATTTCATCGCTTAAACTCGCAATTGATCTCCTCCCCGGAACTTCGGAAGAAGAGGCTCGTTTCTTGGAATTAATCCAATTGGATGAAACCCGTCGTGATGCCGCTTTGGCTAACGAAGCCCATAAGAAACGAGTCAAGGCGCAGTTCGACAAAAATGTCAAACCCCGTGTCTTCTCAGAAGGTGACTTGGTCTTGCTTTATGACCAAGAATCCGATAAATTGGGAGCAGGTAAATTTAATTCCTTATGGATGGGCCCCTATATTGTTAAACGGGTGTTAGCAAAAGGAGCCTACGAGTTGATAGATTATGACGGAATCCCACTGGCGCAACCCCGTAATGGGTTGTACCTCAAGCGTTACTATGCTTAAATAGTAACCTATATGCTTTTGTTGTATTTTGTTTTCGCTAAAGTGTTTGTTTTGGTCGAATGATCCACCTTTTTATATTTATTGCAGATGTCAAACCTTCTGGAGACATGTGTTGGATATGCCGACGGAGCGAGTCGTAGTTCGCGGAATCTGTCCTCCGCAGCCTGGGCCATTTTTGATCCAAGCGGCGAGTTAGTAAGTTTCAGAGGTGTGTGTATTGGGCAATCAACGAATAACATCGCTGAGTATAGCGCGTTGATAGAACTACTCTCTGATGCCATCACCCGTGGCATACGCCGACTAATTGTCAGGCTAGACTCACAGCTCGTGATATTACAACTCAATGGTATATATTCCGTTCGCAATCCAGCTATTTATCACATGTTCCTAAGGGTTAAGATTTTGGAAAGACGATTTGATTCAATTCAATACCAGCATATTTCCAGAAACTTAAACACATTAACCGAATCATTAGCAAACTATGTGTTAGACAGACATTTGCGACATTTATAAAAAGAGACACATCATCAATCTTGTACATATGGATCATATAACTCAACCAAAATAAATCCCGAAAATCAAAATATACATAAGTTGTTTATCGTTCACACATAATGTTCTGTAACCAAGACAAAAATTGGTCATATGACCCAAAACTCAAAAATGCTAGGGGGGACCCTAGCCTAGTGATGCTCATGATAGCACGTCATGGCCTGTGCAATCATGCGCAAGAGACGAGTCCATCGTCTAGGCACACCAGTAGTATGGCGCTGCAGCTGTAAAGGTAGCTCATCAATCCTCACATCGGGAATGCCGAGAGTAAGGCTCTCAACCTACTCCTGCACAGCTGTAAGAATCTCTGCCACATCAAGGTCGCGGAGAATAACCCTCCCAGCAGTCTCCCCTGCTGGGGCGGCAACTGGCGCTTTCGGGCGAGCTGCTGGACGAACAGGACCAACATCTGCATGCACACATGAGTTTGAGTATAAGTCTTGATAGAATAAAGCACAGCAACATTATGAACAAGAACAGTAAACAGTAATATGGTCGAAGATTTTACCAATAGCGCCCCACTGTTCGCCGTCCGGCAGTACCAAGTCCGGGTCACCTCGGAAATCCATACCAACATATGGATACTCAGAATAGACCATCTCCTGGCACTCGAACCACCTGAAGAAGGTATCAGTGAAAGTAATCTGAGATTGACCAGCATGCCTAGACATGTGATCAACCCATCTCTGCATGCGTGGCTCGGTGGGAGAAGGCAAGTCGAGTGCGATATACTGAGGCTGCATCAGTGGTATTTTCTCCAAGGCAAAGGCAATCAGAATAGAACCATACCCAAAGTTCTTCAGCTTCCCATCCTTTACCTTGGTCAATTGACTTTTCATCTGAACAAGTACTGCATCACACCAGTTGAATACTTTCGGTTGGAGACACTCCAAGGCGTGCTGCACATAAGACCTGTTGGCAACATGTAGAGATGCACTACCGGCCATCCTACCAATAGTATACAGAATGGACCTGAGAGACCTGTCAGTGATCTCACGGATAACAACCTTGCCGTCTCTGCTCGGCTGGGAACCTTCCCTGCAATACTGGCGGACATAATCTCTCACGGAGTCATTCCCCCGGGCCGAACCTGACAAAGAAATGGGGGCACCCCGCCTTGACAACCCAGTCAAGAAGTAAATGTCCACTATGGTCAAGGGGATGGATTTTCCCCTAATCTGGAATACTTGGTTAATAGGATCCCAAGCATCAAGCATATACTGCAGTAAAGAGATCTGTGCTCTCATACTAGAGATACAGAAGAACTTCAGCAGGCCACAGTTCCGTAGCGCGTTCACCGTGACAGGGTCATGGAGGGCAATCATGTCCTCCTATTCATGTTCTCGTTCTCGCCATGTAAGGGACATTTTGCTCAAAGATCCCTGCAAAACAAACAAGAGGAAGAGTAAGTTCCTGAATTTGATGAGAAACTGGCAAAATTTCATCAAAAAACTGTGCATAGAACTGTTTTTCTGAGATCAGCGCAATTGGCAAGTGTCCTACCTGCGTTGAAGGTCAAACTGCCTTAAGGCAGCTTGACATTCAGTGCAGGTTTCGAATGGACTACCTGCGCTGATGTCAGAGCGCCCTAACAAAACCCCAGGGGCTCATGGGGGCAGGAAAACAGGCACAAAATGGAAAAAGGAAACCATGAAAAGAGAGAGCTAGGGTTTAGCTCCTACCTGGTCCAGACGGCGCCGAAAATTGTCTGCAGAATCTCCCGGAATCAGCTGGTGAAAATCAAGGGGGAAGAGGCACCTCCAGAGCTCCAACAAACTAAGTTCAAATGAAATGGTAAAATGAGAGGTAAAAACACCTTTTAATGGCTTTTTACGTAGTTCAAAGCGGAATATTAGGGTTATAATCTCATTTTCATGCAAATGTTATTCATTTCTAACTAAGTTTGATGCAGCAATTGAGAATGCAGTACTATCATTGAAAAGAGAAAAGCTAGTTATGGTAAAAAATCAGAATATTTGACCATATAAGATTCAAGCAGTTTTAGCATAAAGTTCATGCTCGTTAAAAAATAAACGCAAGATCCGAGCAGTTTTAACGCGGTCTTCATGCTCGTTAAAAAATAAATATAAGCAGTGAGCAATGTTTCCTCCAGTGTTTAAGCTCATTTTTAACTAAAAAATGAACCTATCCCGGTAAATAACCACTGTGATCGTAAATTTATCAGCCATAAAAGCCTTGGTCGTGTTTGCACCTACCACCTCCACTTTTCTTTTGGCCGATCGTTCACCCCCATATGATTGTTTACCCATTTTGAGGAACAGCTGCGAAGAGTGATTTCACCTAGCCATCCTTGTGACACTGCCGTGATTGGAAAATTCCAACCTGTACCTGGAATCTGCTGCTAACCCTGTTCATCACTCGTTCCTCAGAAGACGAGTCTTCTTTAAGCTCTTTACAATTGACTCGTAAAATATGAAAAGATTGCCGAGTCTTGGCCTTCCAGCTCGTTAAAGGACCGGAAGTGCTATCCCTCCTCTAGATTTTAATCTTTTTGGACCTGAGGGATTATTGCACAAAAAGATCGAGCGCTTGTTTTATTCGGCTCGTTAAAGATTATCGAAAACTCATCCCTTCTGTATTGTTTTATACTTTTTCGGACTTAAGGGATTAGATGACGAAAAAGGAATTTTGGAGTTGACTTTATGTACCTTTTCAGACTCTCTAAAAATGAAAAGGACCGAGTTATCCTTGTCGTTAGACTCGTTAAAATTATTTAATAGCGACAAACTTGTCTTTAGACGAGAACGAGTTTCCCTATCGCTAGGCTCGTTAAAACATAGCGATGGGCTTGCCTGAAGGGCAGGTTATAGAAAAAGCATATGTTATCCTCCTCAAGCTTGACAAAAATAAAGAGGTACTGGTCAGCAATGACTGGGGAAAAATTGGGAGAAAACTAAAGAAAACTTTGATGGTAGCAGGTCGCTCTTGAACATGACACTTTTCCTCCATATCACAATCGGGTTGGGTTGTCTCATTCACCGGTCACATCACCATGGTCTTGCCATACCATCCATATTTGGGGTAATGCTACTAATCCATCGCATCAGTGTCGCCATATGTTCAAGAGAAGTCGTTCAGAAAGAGTCAACTGGGTCCCATCCACTGCCATACATTATCCTTCATCCATTCATGACCGCCACCCTGAATCATATGTCACAGATCGTTTTCACCTCCATTAAAATCATTAGCTCCGTTCCGTGTCACTGATGTGGGATTCATTAAGGCCCTCCTGTGACGGATCGCTCCTTGTTGACATTAGCTCATTATCCAAGGAGTTGATCTAGGAACACCCCCTTCAGTACTTTGAAGCTTGCATGCCTCAATGGCAAGTTTCTCACTTCCGGCGACAGGTATACATCAATGACCTTTGACCAGAAGATTTTGCGTGGTGTTCGACGCCAAGTCCTTTATTCACACCACGTGAATTGTACTGCAGTACCTTGAGTATCATTATCATTATCGGTGATCCCTCTCACGCTTGTTAACGGTTTACGTCATTGACCGGTAATCAAGCGATGTCTTTCCATGTTCGACTTCAGCGCAATTCTCACATGGATCGACTTGTACTTAGAGTGAAGATCGAACGAGTTTGAAGACCCCGGATCTAGTTTCATCCATCTGGGCTGCGATATATATTCAGGAAAAATAAAGACATTTGACATGTACATCATTGCAGCAGATGATCATCCTACTCAAAGGATGATAATTTCGCCAAAATTATCAGTCTACCATCAGACGATCATTTGTTCTATGTACAAAAATGAATTTATAAAGCTGAGCATGGGAATGCCCGCCTCAGCTAGATCATGAAAGCAGTATGAATCATAATGTATTATATTGTATTTTATTACAGGTCTCCTCCCAGCAGAGGGATGAACTTCAGACCCTCCTGGATAAAGCGTTTCACCCGATAAACGACCTCATACTTTAGGGGGCAACTGTTATAGACATTTTTGTGCCTTACAGCATTGAGCATGAAATTTCCATAATCTAAGGGATCCAAAGTCCCTAAACATGTTTTTCCTACCCCTAGAGGAACAAGGCTAACTAACCACAGCAATTCACAGAAGTTCTCCACCTGAAAACACTCAAAAACAAGCCAATTCTGGATCATGTCAACTGCTCCACTGAGCATCTGTGCTGAATGTCAACTGCTCCACTATCTACCTGTGTTGAATGTCAACTCCAACAAAGGCTACCTGCGCTGAGCGAGTTTGGACAAGTGGCAGAGTCATTCCTCAAGGTGTCAATGCCCAGGAAGCTTCCAAAATGACACTTGGATCAGGGAATTCGACTGGTGATGAGTGAGAGGTTCCAAATCTCAAAGTGGAAGCAAGAACCTCCAAGTGGACTCAAGAACTGAGAGAGGGAGAGGACACTAGTCAGCTTCATACCAGCCTCAAGCTGACTCATCCTCTCTCCAAAAGATCTATATATAGATCTCTCCTCCATGGGAAGGGGGAGGCTGGAACTTTGTGAATGCAAAGAATTGCTGTTGGTTTGAGACTGGATCATTGGGTGCTTAATGCTTTGAAGGGAGCTGAAGAAGGAATTACATTCTGCTGGGAAGGAGATGCTGGATTGGAGCCCTATGGGTTGTATCTCTTCCTGAACCCTGTTACTTATCAATAAAGCTATCTTGGTTTGCTCCTATATGCTGGTGTATTTGTATGATTGCATTAGTGTATTTGATTTACTTCTAATCCTGAATCATTTATGAATATGTATATTTGCCTTTGTGTTGTGTTTTTCTCTTGTCGCAAGTAGCTGTTCTCTTGTCGCAAGTAGTTGTTCTCTTGTGATCTCATGGGAATCAAGTAGCTGTTCTCTTGAGAAAGCGAGGAGGAAAGTAGCTATGAACACCCAAAGAGAAGAGGATCTAGATCGAGGGACAACCGGAAGACAGAGGTAAGTCTACCGATCTCCCCTCTTTCATATTTCATAAAGGAAGAAATCAAAGTAGCTGTATTCGTTTGTTGCTAAGGCACTGTCACACCTTAGGTGGATAGGATCGTCCTGCATAGGCATTTTTCCCCACAACAATAGAGGCCCTCCAGAACTTCATGGAGGAGAATCAAATTGTGTTGGGGGGCCTCCGAGCATAGATTTAGGAGTTGCAGGTGCGCACTCCTTAGGCTGGTACTCTTTCGACCAGCCTCGCGGTAGGGGACAACTGTAGCTGAGAAAATGCTACGTGCTCTGACAACGAACACAATAGTGCTACAAGAAGGGGAATTGGTTACAGCCAATGAGGCCGACCGACCTACTATTAGTGCACTAAAATGGATAGGGATCAACATGGTTGCGCTCCCATGGGAGACACTTTATGTTTTGTAGGATGGGTTACTGCAGAACTGCGGGTTAGGGAGAGCCGCGTCTTGCAGGTGATGAGTGAGAAAAATATCAACATGGAGAAGTTGAGATTGTAGCGCGACGAGTTAATGTTGTAGAACCGACAGATGGTATAGGTACTAGAAGAAGCCTTCCAGATGGTCCCTGAGCTAGCCATCCCAACAAAAGCACCAGTAGAGGCACACATCCAAAGATTAGTAGCAGGGGTGCACAAGGCATGCGAAGAAATGGACAAGGTTTAGTTGGAGCTGAATCTTCAGATCGCGGAGCTACGGTTGAAGGCGCATCTATCCACTCCTCCAGAAGTAAGGGAACAGTGCACCAGTGCTAGTACATCAGGGACGGAGGAGATCAACAATACAATAAGGGACTGCACCAGAATTTTGGAAGAATCATTTGAGGTCCTCACCAATCTGCAGGAGGATCCTAACATCCAGCGCTTATACAAAGGCATGTGAGCTCCAACAGTAGTATGATAGTGTCAAAGGACTGCAAAGACAGTGGCCTCACTCAGAGGCTCGCGCGAATGCAATAGGCCAAAGCACTGAACGAGTAAGTGGATGCAGCACGACACAAAGAAGCAGTTTTGAAGGCACACGTTCAACCTTGGATTGATGAGGCCTTCGTAATCACAGCCACAATTGAAGTCAACCTCATATAAATGTAGGGGATGTAGGAACAAATGCATGGGAGCAGTTCCGTCACTGTGATCTCGGAGCAACGTGTACAAGAGATTCAACAGGAAATTGCTCAGTGCGTTGCCAATCTTATAGCCATCAGAGAAGAGTTGGAGGGACTCCATGTGAAAATCTCTGCATTGACAGAGTGACTTGAGGGAAAGTCACGATGTTTGTGTTGGGGCTCTGTTGGGCATGGAATCCCCCCCCCAAGGCATGTTTTGGGGCTTAAAGCCCAAACTTTGACTAAGTCTATTGTAAAGACTCCGCGAATTGTGGGCACGAAGCGCGAAGTTGTAATAGAGTCATAGGGTTGTCCACCCTTGTTTTTGTAATGTAATTTCGGTTTGAAAGATCCATCGATGGTCTGTGGACCATGGGATTGTATAAATAGAGTGAGGCTCTAAGTGTAAGAAAAAGGATAGAAATCTAATGGAAAGATGAATCTAAGTAATCGGTGAAGCATTGAGTCGAAGTGTAAGTCATGTCATTGGGTCATAGAGTAGGAGAAGGCTCTGTAGCTAAGTGCACAAAGGCCTAGTAGTCTGCAGCTGAGTACGTGGACCCCTGTAGCTATGTGCACAGGGAAGGTCGAGTCTGTAACCGTGGGAAGAATTAATAAAGGGGAAGTGTTACCATATTTTTGTGTATATTTTCTTGTTCTATGCATTATTGGGTATGAATAGGATGTTTACTGTTTATTTACGATGCAAACTCATATGGATGTGCTAAATAAGTAAATATAATATAAGGCATCTATTTATGCGAAGATAACTAACTGTTATAATAAGATAAGTAAGATCTCGAGTGTGACTTAGGGGAATAGTGCGGATCGTTGCTCCAATAGTGTGAAAGCCCCACAACCCCTAGTTAGGGTTGTGCGAAGGTGAATATATCAAGGCGTGAAATTCAAGGAAGTGCGTCGAGTAATCTGCGCGAAGGGACTCATAGTTGGACCAAATCAACCTGTCAGACATCTCAAGGGTGCAGAAACTTGGTCCAACACCCCCCCATACTACTTTAGGTGAGACCTCAGTCCATGCTCTGCGGACTGCTGCCAAAAGGGCTAGTAGTATAGGTATTTGTTTGGATAATTAACTCTAAACCTAGGCTAGGCCCCAACAAGCCAACAAATGGTTCCATTGCCAGGACCAGGATCTGCATAGAGATGTCTGATGTCGTATCACTCAAATCCAACTAAGAAAAAAATTGAAGGTTGGTTGGACAAAAGAATTTATGAGTTCACGTTGCAAGAGAACAAGAATTTGTGACTATCAAAGGAAAAGTGGTTAGACTGCTACTTGTACACAGAGATCCACAAAATTTTCTTCCCATCTTTCCCTATTGAGCTGTACGAGTGGATAGTGAAGCTAGAAGATAGCCAAGGAAGGTGGAAACTTGATAATCCTATTGTGTGGACCCCAGAGTTGGTGCGCAGATTGGAAGCATTAGAGGATAATATCATGTGCACTATTGATCTTTGGATCGATCAAATTATAGGAGGATTCATCACTGTGTTCATGGTAGATACTTCAGTCAGCTATAGTGAGGCAGAACACCACTTCCTCAAAGGACCGCGAGGTAATTACATTACGTCTCTAAACACTTGGATTAAAATGCTACTGTGTGAAAAGTGGATTATGTGAATACATTGATGTTTGGGGCTACATGAAGTGGAAGAATTTATAGAAATGAAGGAAGTACAAAACTAGAAACTAGCCCCTTGATTTCACCTCCGCGAGGGGGAGAGGGAGAGCTCGCGAAGGTCTCACCAAGAAGTGCAATCAATTTGATAAGGTAGAGTATTACGTGCATACCATCCCCACCCACACCACCACCAGTGTCACTGCCTGACCCCCATCTTCACCCATACCACCTCCGCCACCACCGCAATTCGATATGGCAAGCGCGATAAAGTTGCCAGTATTCAAGGGAATAGGAAATGAAGATCCATACCAGTTTTGGTTCATGATAATGGTTGTATGGGAAGAACAGGGAGTAACATATGATAATATAAAGAAAGCGATGCTATTCAGCACTCTGCAGGATCGCAAGCTGACCTGGTATATCAAGTATTCTAATGACAATCCAAATGAAGGGGTCGCGGATATCCAAATTGCGCTGAACAAAGAATTTAGCAGGCTAAAGTCAGAGGCATAGTTGATCATCGGATTCAAGGAGATCACAATGCTGGCATGCCAGACTCCTTGGGAGTTGGATCAGAGACTAAAGTGCACAAATCACAAAGCCAATATGACTTTGACAGATGGAAAACATCGTGAATGGTTTGTAGCATCGGTAACACTGCATTTAAGGAACACGTTGTCACAAAAAAGGCTAATGACTTAAGAAGAGGCCTTGGATATCGCAATGAGGCTACATGAAACCCTGATACAGGATACTAACCTGGGAGTTCAGCAAATCCACGCGTAGTGGAAAAACCTATGCCTTGAGATGCAAAGTCTGAAACAGGATAGGACAGCTTGCCCAGAGGTGTGCGAAGAGGTATGGTGTGTTAAATGTAAGGGTCAGGTTCATGACAAGGACCACTTGTTGTTGGGAAAAGTATCCAATACGGAATGACCCTATCCCACTCTAAGGGTGATAGTACCTCAGCAACAATCAAAGCAAAGCTATCTAAGATTTCTTCTTTATGAAAGTAAAATAGGGGAGAAAGAGATCCACTAACCGATGTCTTTCGCTAATGATTGATCCAATCTTCTCTCCTTGCTGCTTGCTCCCAGCTCCTTGCTCTTTTACTGGCCCAGCTACACCAAGATCCTGCAAAAAGGCAAGAGAGGGAAACTACAAGAAGCATACATTCATAATTGATTCAAGGATTAGAATAAACCAAATACACAAGTATAACAATACACCATTGAAACACATGCATATAGAAGAACCTCAAATGCTTTATTAATGGAAGAAGTAAAGTTCAGGAAGTGATACAACCATAAGAGGCCCAATCCAGCATCACCTTCCCAGCAGAAAGAAATCTCCTCTTCACCTCCTTCAAAGCAAATCACCCAATAGTTCTAAACTCAAACCAACAGCACTTCCTTACATTCACAAGATTCCAGCTCCCTTAGACCTCCTGAGAGAGATCTATATATAGGAGTTTTGGAGAAAGGATGAGTCAGCTTGAGGCTGGCATGAAGCTGACTAGTGTCCTCTCTCACTTCAGTTATTCTTCAGTTCTTGAGTCCACTTGGAGGTTCTTGCTTCCACTTGGAGATCTAGACCCTCTTACTCATCACCAGTCGAATTCCTTGATCCAAGTGTCATTTTGGAAGTTTCCTGGGCATTGACACCTTGAGGAATGACTGTGCCACATGTCCAAACTCGCCCAACGCAGGTAGCCTTCTTTGCAGTTGACATTCAGCGCAGGTAGACAGTGGAGCACTTGAAATTCAGCGCAGATGCTTAGTGGAGCAGTTGACATGATCCAGAATTGCCTTGTTTTTGAGTGTTTTCAGGTGGAGAACTTTTATTCAGTGCTGTGGTTTGCTGACCTTGTTCCTCTAGGGGTAGGAACAACATGTTTAGGGACTTTGGATCCCTTAAATTATGGACATTTCATGCTTCATGCTGTCAGGCACAAAAATGTCTATAACAGTTGCCCCCTAAAGTATGAGGTCGTTTATCGGGTGAAATGCTTTATCAGGAGGATCCGAAGTTCATTCAATCGCTGAGAGGTGACCTGTAATAAAATACAATACAATACATTATTTTTCATTCTGCTTTCATGATCTAGCTGAGGCGGGCATTCCCATGCTCAGCTTTATAAATTCATTTTGGTACATAGAACAGACGATCGTCTGATGGTAGACTGATAATTCTCTGCTGAAATTATCATCCTTTGAGTAGGATGATCATCTACTGAAATGATGTACATGTCAAATGTCTTTATATTTCCTGAATATTTATCGCAGCCCGGATGGATGAAACTAGATCCGGGGTCTTCAAACTCGTTCAATCTTCACTCTAAGTACAAGTCGATCCATGTGAGAATTGCGCTGAAGTCGAACATGGAAAGACATCGCTTGATTACCGGTCAATGATGTAAACCGTTAACAAGCGCGAGAGGAATCACCGATAATGACAATGACCCTCAAGGTACTGCAGTACAATTCACGTGGTGTGAATATAGGACTTGGCGTCGAACACCACGCAAAATCTTCTGGTCGAAGGTCATTGATGTATACCTGTCGCCGGAAGTGAGAAACTTGCCATTGAGGCATGCAAGCTTCAAAGTACTGGGGGGGGTGTTCCTAGATCAACTTCTTGGATAATGAGCTGAAGTCGACAAGAAGCGATCCGTCAAAGGAGGGCCTTAATGAATCCCACATCAGTGACACGGAACGGAGCTAATGATTTTAATGGAGGTGAAAACAGTCTGTGACATATGATTCAGGGTGGCGATCATGGATGGATGAAAGATGATGTATGGTAGTGGATGGGACACGGTTGACTCTTTCTGAACAACATCTCTTGAACATATAACGACACTGATGCGATGGATCGGTAGCATTACCCCAAATGTGGATGGTTTGGCGAGACAATGGTGATGAGACCGGTGAATGAAACAACCCAACCCGATGTGATACGGAGGAAAAGTGTCATGTTCAAGAGCGACTTGCTACCATTAAAGCTTTGAGGTTCTCCCAATTTTTCCCCAGTCATTTCTGACCAGTACCTCTTTATTTTTGTCAAGCTTGAGGAGGATAACATATGCTTGTTCTATAACCTACCCTTCGGGAAAGCCCATCGCTATGTTTTAACGAGCCTAGCGATAGGGAAACTCGTTCTCGTCTAAAGACAAGTTTGTCGCTATTTAATCATTTTAACGAGTCTAACGACAAGGAAAACTCGGTCCTTTTCATTTTTAGAGAGTCTGAAAAGGTACAGAATGTTAACTCCAAAATTCCTTTTTCGTCATCTAATCCCTTAAGTCCGAAAAAGTATAAAACAATACAGAAGGGATGAATTTTCGATAACTTTAACGAGCCGAATAAAACAAGCGCTCGACCTTTTTGTGCAATAATCCCTCAGGTCCAAAAAGATTAAAATATAGAGGAGGGATAGCTCTTCCGGTCACTTTAACGAGCTGGAAGGCCAAAACTCGGCAAACTTTTCATATTTTACGAGTCAGATGAAAAGAGCTTAAAGAAGACTCGTCTTTTGAGGAACGAGTGATAAACAGGGATAGCAACTGATTCCAGGTACAGGTTGGAATTTTCCAATCACGGCAGTGTCACAAGGATGGCTAGGTGAAATCACTCTTCGCAACTGTTCCTCAAAATGGGTAAACAATCATATGGGGGTGAACGATCGGCCAAATGAAAAGTGGAGGTGGCAGGTGCAAACACGACCAAGGCTTTTATGGCTGATAAATTTACGATCACAGTGGTTATTTACCGGGATAGGTTCATTTTTAATTTAAAAATGAGCTTAAACTCTGGAGGAAACATTGCTCATTGCTTTTATTTATTTTTTAACGAGCATGAAGACTGCATTAAAACTGCTCGGATCTTGCGTTTATTTTTTAACGAGCATGAACTTTATGCTAAAACTGCTCGATATACCAGTCATAAGATAAGAAATGTCCCCCGTGAGATCTCTATTTTTTAAGGAGTTTCATCTTCACTAAGCTTTACTCCATATCCTTTCTTTATGCAAGTTCGGAAATGGCTAACCCAAAAAATAGATAAATAACCGCTCTTAGCTTGCACTCCAAAAGGTTTGCATGCCCCCAGGTATAAAATACAATTTCAAGGCTGCCCCTACTTATCCATCAAAACATTTTTTTTAAAGGGTGAGGCTTGCCTCTTTCAGGTTACCCAAAGATTGTTCTGTTAATCTTTCAAACTGAACACTTCCTCGGCAATGTCTACCGAAATAGACAAGGGTGAATGACCTTTGTCAAACATGTAACTTTGACAAAAGAATCCTTTTCCAGAACAACCCCTCTTCCATCCACGGACGGGGTATGGACTAGTCATATTATCTCGCGGAAATTCTATCTCATACCCAAAGTTTCCTCTGCCCTAAGCAGACCAGGATGCATGCCCCCTGGGTTCCAGTCCCATCTTTCCGAATCACTCGCACTCATCGGGAAGGAGGACTAGGGGTGGAGACATTTCTTGATTGAATAGACCATTCAGGGTTGGTATGTGACTATTTGCAATGTGTGATCCCAAAAATGAAAGCTGGTCTACGAGCTTGACCATTCTTCCTTCGTGTGGAAAACACATTACTCTAAAGAGTGAGGAGACTACAACTCCCATGCAATATATATAGTCTCGTCCAAGGAGTAGGTTATAATCCAAGGGTCCTTGAACGACCATCATGTTCATTTGAACGGTCTTCCCTTTCAATGTAACAGGCACATTGGGGAGGATCCCTAATGGTCGACTGGTTTCTTTATTGAAACCCGAGAGATTTCTTATCTCAGGCAAAAGCGTCGGGGAACCCAGTGCTTTCCAAGCAACAGAGGAAAGGATACTCATAGATGCCCCTTCATCAATGATAGTTCCAGCCATTACCATTCTGTATATTTGGACAATGATTCTGAATGGTATACTGGCTGGCAACCGGGGTCTGCCTAGTTGGTTCCAATCAAAGGACACAACCAGGTTGCTTGGTGGTGGGACCGAATACACGGCCGGATATGACCCTGACGATGTTCCTTCCTGCGATAAAGGAATGGGCGCATTGCCCTGACGCTCGTCAAAGTCTGTGTTGATGAAAAGAATCTGGATGGTGTCATCCTTATTCTCTTCAGTGAGGGTGTCATTTGAAGGTGAATCTTCAGTGACGGTGTCATTTGAGGATGAAACCTCTGAAGGGAGAACCGGGTCAACTGCCGTTTCGACCTTTGGACTTTCGTCCGGTCTGGATTCAGTAGGTTCATTTTCAATGACTGACGCTTCAGCTGACCACTTGAGCGGGCCAGCTGTATTCTCAACCAACGAAGGACTTGGCACGAGTTTTTTGTATCCAGGAGGAAGTCTCAACGGTGAAACCGGGCGATCTTCCAAAACTCTCTTCGCTTCGTCTAAGAAGGGACAACGGTGGATAGCGTGATCGCCTTCACACAGTCTGCAGGGGGATCTTGCTCCCCCTCTTTGTCTTGAACCTTCACTTTCGCTGGTTGATGGTAAGCATTCAACATGGCTATCAGAGGTTGATGCTCCCGAACTGTGCAAACGAGGGGACCAGTCCCTTAGTATCCGGGGAATACAGGGACAATCTCTATGGAAGTGGTCTCCTCTACATATGACACATGGCGATTTAGGCCCGGTCCGTGCTGTGTGTGGATTTTTGTCAGATGTCTTTTGCTTGCCTCCAGTCGCCTTAGGCTCCTTCTTCTTCTTCTCTCTCTTCTTCTTCTCCTTCTTCTCCATGGGAGCTTGGCTTTTGCCGGCTCTACCTTGCGAAGATGAAGGATTGGAGGAAGAGTTATAGGAAGTAGAAGGCTAGTGGGTAGCTCTAGACTGATCTAACTGTTGACTCGACTGTTCAGGAACCATGGTGTTCTGAACTACATTTGTTGAGATTAGCCAAATTGGCAGGCCAATTGTCAGTCCTGGAAGCGACAATGTGGCCATGTGGGGCGCACCAACTTCTCCCCAAGAGGAGAAAGGACTAGGATTTCCATCATGGGGAATTCCTTGGTTGGTGTGTTCCATGTTCTCAACCTACAGATCAACGCAGGAATAGGAGGTGATTATGTTCCGTTTAAAATAAATTTTATAACGACGCTTTAGACACAACTTGCTTTTTCACTTTTTAAGAGTCGAGAAAAAGCTAAAGATGACTCTAGTCTCCTTCGATGTTTTAACGAGCCCGAAGTGACAAATGCTCGGATGGACTTTTTCAGTTATAGAGTTTGAAAAAGGCCAAAAGAAACTACTCTGGAGTTCTAGGCAGAGGGTGTGCCAAACTTTTCGCAAAACCACAGAATACGTTTTACGGTACGGGTGGTCGATCTTCGTGAATGCTGTGTTCACTGCATTGCGATCAGTAGGGCGGCCGACACGGCTTCCTATGGATAAAGGCTTTGTTCCTATAGGGGTCTCCCAATATATACGCGACGGTACGTGGGAGCACAAGTCCGTATTGATACTTATCTCTTCACCGTGGAGGAATCACCCAACCACTCAACGCTAAGATATCACGTTTAACGACGCCGGAACACATCTCTAGCTTAGACCTCTATGTGTTTGCGTGATGTTTCAATGCGTTGTTATGTAAATTCAATTTATTTTAAGGTTGATCTTGTTTAGCAGTTTGCCTTTATTGATCACCACGAGATGTATAATACAACTTCCTAAATGCAGTCTAAGATGATAAGCAAGCTTTTCAATCTTTCAACTTATGAAAATCTTAACTACTGAGGGAAAAGAAAGACATCATCTTTTCACACAGATCATAGAGCACACACTAATGCACTTTTTCCTAAATCAACATGCAAGCTGTCAAAATGCACATGCACAATGCAGGTATTTCTTTTCTCTTTCTTAATGTTGATGTATTACAAAAAGAAAGATGTTGTATAACTTTGAATTCAATTTCAAGTGAAAGCAAACAAGCTTTTGTTCAAAATCAAAAGACACCTTAAGATTTACTTGTTTCAACACTAGAAATACATAAATTCAAACCATATGATGAAAGCAAAAGCTCAATCAGCTATGAACAACAAACAAACTAACTCTTAAGATCAAAACGACACTTATCACAGGTCTAGATCTAAGAGGTCACAGCAAGACTAGTTCACTTTCGTTATGGGAAACTGCAAATGATATAAGAAATACACAAAGAACAAACACAGTTTCTTTATACAACCGAGGCGGAATAGTGGCAAAGAAAAGTGGCTTCAGATAGGTACATTGACTGATAACAGGCTGCACAAACAGGGATGAAAACAGGGCAACAAACAGCAGGGAACCCCAGTTGCACAAGGCAAAACTGGTTCAGCGCAGGTAGTACACTGTCAGTTTGACATTCAGCGCAGGTAGCCCCTTCGGGACCTGCGATGAAATGCAGACTACCTTCACAGTGCCTGCAATGAACAGAGAAACTCTCGTTTCTCTTGGTTTCCGGGTTACAGATTGCTCAAAAATCCACAGTTTTTGGCCAAATTAAAGCTATCAATCTAGTACACACTAAAGGGTAATTAGGAGGATGAAAAGCTATCACTAAGAGCTGTTCAGAGTCCTTGTGGATGAGCTCTTCAAATCATAAACATGCCCAGAAACTGAGCTAGAGTAGCTGCCCTCTACTTTGCATTTGAAAGATCCAAATGTAGTTCGATTCGGTACTCCCTGTGTTTATGAAATGAATAGCAAAAACACAAACAACCAACAAGATACGATCCCCAGCAGAGTCGCCAATTTGTTGTTGGGAAAAGTATCCAATACGGAATGACCCTATCCCACTCTAAGGGTGATAGTACCTCAAAAACAATCAAAGCAAAGCTATCTAAGATTTCTTCTTTATGAAAGTAAAATAGGGGAGAAAGAGATCCACTAACCGATGTCTTTCGCTAATGATTGATCCAATCTTCTCTTTTTGCTGCTTGCTCCCAGCTCCTTGCTCTTTTACTGGCCCAGCTACACCAAGATCCTGCAAAAAGGCAAGAGAGGGAAACTACAAGAAGCATACATTCATAATTGATTCAAGGATTAGAATAAACCAAATACACAAGTATAACAATACACCATTGAAACACATGCATATAGAAGAACCTCAAATGCTTTATTAATGGAAGAAGTAAAGTTCAGGAAGTGATACAACCATAAGAGGCCCAATCCAGCATCACCTTCACAGCAGAAAGAAATCTCCTCTTCACCTCCTTCAAAGCAAATCACCCAATAGTTCTAAACTCAAACCAACAGCACTTCCTTACATTCACAAGATTCCAGCCCCCTTAGACCTCCTGAGAGAGATCTATATATAGGAGTTTTGGAGAAAGGATGAGTCAGCTTGAGGCTGGCATGAAGCTGACTAGTGTCCTCTCTCACTTCAATTATTCTTCAATTCTTGAGTCCACTTGGAGGTTCTTGCTTCCACTTGGAGATCTAGACCCTCTTACTCATCACCAATCGAATTCCTTGATCCAAGTGTCATTTTGGAAGTTTCTTGGGCATTGACACCTTGAGGAATGACTGTGCCACATGTCCAAACTCACCCAGCGCAGGTAGCCTTCTTTGCAGTTGACATTCAGCGCAGGTAGACAGTGGAGCACTTGACATTCAGCGCAGATGCTCAGTGGAGCAGTTGACATGATCCAGAATTGCCTTGTTTTTGAGTGTTTTCAGGTGGAGAACTTTTATTCAGTGCTGTGGTTTGCTGACCTTGTTCCTCTAGGGGTAGGAACAACATGTTTAGGGACTTTGGATCCCTTAAATTATGGAAATTTCATGCTTCATGTTGTCAGGCACAAAAATGTCTATAACACCACTGACCAGTGTTCATGAATTACCTCGTAGGGGGAGGGTCGATGCCATTAAGACCGGAGGCATAAGCAGGACCTAGCGTGATGCTTACTTTGTGGTGCATAATTTGTCAAATATAACTGTCATCTATTGCAGAAGTACACGCAAAATTCACAGTAGTTTTTTTGTAATTTTTGTAGGTGAGTAGGAAATGATGAGCACACCTATAAAAGCTATGAGCTGATAATGGATAGGACTCCCACCTATAGAGTTCAGACTGAAACACGACCCCTTGACCAGAACACAGGGATGGAGTGAACTAGATTTTAGGGGCACGAGCGAGGCCGAGGTGGAGGAGGACCTAGAAGAGGTCGCTGATAGCTGATATGTTACAATTGCGAAGGGATAGGACATTATCCCCATGATTGTGTAAATCCAACACGGTTGTCATGTTTATATTGTACATTGTTTGACCATGAGATAGAGGATTTTCCCACACTGATAGCTAGGCCCATGACAAGGGAGCGCTCCAACCTCCCCTGACTCAGATTCTACAGATGATAAGGTCTGAGCCACACGAGGAAGACCCTAACGTGAACATTTTGCTCTGAAGTGGAATTATGATAGGGGATGATAAGGGCAAGTAGCCTGAAGATAGTACTTGGGTTTGCAAGGCCCCAATGAAAGAACCTGAGTTTGATTTGGAGCATGCTAAGGAAACCTTCATGGAACCTAGGAAGAGCTTAGCTGATGCCTCCACTTCAGGAAGCAGAGACAGACTAAAGCTGGAAATGGACCCATTGATGCTCACGACGTTCTTGGAAATATGCATTAAGCTACTATGTGAAAGCAAGGCTATAAAAGGATTGCAGGAAATCATTAATCGATGCATTGAGACCACGGTAGGAGAACCGCACTTAGTTCGGAAGATTGGAAATCATGTGATGAGGACGCGAATAGAAATGAGATTAACCGTGCAGATTGGAGAATATGAGATGGACCAAGTGATTCTGGACCTAGGATCGGACGCGAACGTTCTACTGAAGCAAACATGGGAGTGTATGGGGAGGCCTACACTACAATGGTCTCCTATCCAGCTGCAAATGGTGAACCACCAAAAGATAATACCTATGGGGAGATTACAGGGAACCACAGTGGATATTGAAGGAGCGAGTGTGCTAGCAGACTTCGAAGTCATAGAGATTGTTGATGATAGAAATCCCTACCCTGCACTATTAGGAATAAATTGGGCCACTAACATGAACAGGGTGATAAACCTGAAGGAGCGCAAGATGATTTTTGAGTAAAATCCCCTACGCGTAGCAGTACCTTTGGACCTTGCAGAAGGATTGCGCTACACAGAGCTAGTGCGCGACTATGAAAGCAACGATGACTTGGATTGCATCTACATGATAACCGTGTGAGAGCAAGAATGGGTAAATCCCACCACGGATGGGCAAATCTCATGGGAGTGTGAAAGCTCCTATACGTCGGATTCAGACAAAGAGATAGAGCGATGGCAGAATCAGTTACACGAGGTAACCATGCTAAACTGCAACATGATGATAAGATTGTTGGGCTACATTTCAATGAGATTAAGGTATTTTCCTACTTATGATGGGTTACGTGAGGTAGATTCTTTCCTAAATATATTTGAAAGGGAGGTGCCAGAACAGAAACGTTTCGAGGCTTTGACATGGGTACTACGCGCTACGTCTACGAGGTGGTGGGGTATGCACCAAGGACACTTTGAGGATTGGTGCGAATGTGGGAGAATGATGCACATGCATTTTGAAAAGCCTCAGATGTGATTAACTGACAAGATTTCCAGACGGAATGCTCCGTGCATGCACTTGTCTCTAGATGGATACAAGCATGTCTTAAAAAACCTGCGTAGATGCACACAGACTTCGCGTTAAGGGAAACAATCAATAAGCAGGTGTGGGTGAGGTAATTGCACGAATGACCCCTCCAGTTGGAACAACAAAGTATGGAAAGAATGAGCATGCAGAAGGTTATCCACGTAGAAGCCTTTAACGAAGTATGCGAAGTGATGAACAAGGTATATGATGCACAACAGACTGATTGGGACCTACGTGTACCAGCGGTTCTATGGGCTTTGTTACACTAAAATTTGTCACCATGACTATCTACAGTCAGTATGGCTCTATCAACTGTCATACTATCCTCCTTGGTAAGTCTCATACCTCTGCTCCTCATGTCAAACTCCAAGAAAGAGAGAAAGTCCTTAAAAAGTCAAATAACTCTGGTTACGCAGTTTCTCTTAGCCTTACCTGTGTGTACGCACCCCAAGTTCACAATACCTGCATACTTGGACGCTCTGTCTGTAAAGGGGTGGGTGCGTACTCCTGTAAAGGTCAAAAGGTGCAAGTTTCACTTCAAAAAAGTTACTTGTGGTCATTTATAGAGCATTCTAGAAGTTTGTTTGACGTGTATTGAGCGCCTCCAGATGGTTCATGTATCCCTATGAAAGAGGAACTTATCCCATCAAGAGGGGAGCTATCCCATTCAAAGAGGGGCTTATCCCATTGATGGTGGACCTGATTAACTTCCTCTAAAGCACTATAAATACAGGCATTGGGCCAGAGGGAGGAGAGGTTGAAAGCTGAACATTCCTAAGGGTAGATGCTGCTGGAATTAGGACTCCCTTATAGAGCTTGAGAGGAGAGATTCCCATCCTTTCTTAGCTTCATTTGGAAGTGGGTGAGCTGATCAAAGTAAAGGAGAACTCTTGCTGGACCCTGGGAGGGACCTGCACAACACCAAGGCTCAGGTTGTAATGGTTTCTTTTGTTTCCACTTAATACAATTAAACTCATTTTTCTCAACAGGTTGTTATACATGATTTGTTTCATATACTCCTTGGTCTGTATGATGAATATATTTTATTTTATGAGTTATTCAGGTGCTATGTAATCTTTTGCTTGTTAGTGAATGCAGGTTTCGAAGAGAAGGAGGAGCTCATCCGGATCGGCGAGGTTGGACTACTACAAAGCGTTGGACTAAAGGTATGTTATAAACACCTGATTACTTGTATTCTAAATGCATATTTAGAGAAAGGTAGTGTTTAATTGTCTTGTTTGTCACTAGAAAGCCTTAGCTTCTAGGGAGGTCGGTTTTGTCCACAAAATTGACTCTTTCCGCATGACAAAATGGCGACTCCACTGGGGAACTCCATTGATGTGAATGATTTTTCCTTTGTGTGAAACTTTGATTTGAGAAAAGTTGTTTGTTTTCTGATTTTTGGCTTTTTGATTGTGCATTTGGGTGGGATAGCTTAGGGTTAAATCAGATTTTAGTTTTTCTTGGTTTTGCTAGAAGTACCCAGCCTCTGCGTTGAGCACAGTGCGTACCTGTATGCACTGCAGCTTTGTACACAGAGCGTACACGCACCTGTGCAAACAGGTTTCCTGCGTACCCTGTCAAAATTGAGAGAATTTCAATTTTCTCCTTTTTGCCTCTTAGATTTTGTTTATAATTTGTTTTTACTACCCAAATCCACTGGTTACCTGCCAGAAGTCTTCATCTAAACTTGTTTCATCAGTGTCAAGAGTTTTAGTGAAATTCATAGAGGTTTTGCCCTAGGGTTTGATTTTTGCATTGGTCCTGTAGTGACTTTGGCTTTAGAAGTTGTAAAACCTTGGATATCCCTGGTTTTTTCAGTCTTCTTAGGAGTCGGACCTTTCATAGAATCTACCTTTGTGAGAAACCTTCCTTTGTGTTGTCTCTTTGCGGAACTTCGAAAAGTTTGCTGATTAAACTGTGAATTTCATTTTCGAGAAAAAGAACAAAAGATTTTGATTTTTGTTTTTGACTAGTTAATGATTCTGCATGAACTAGTCCTTGGTTAAATCATGACTGAGTAAAACATCCTGGAATCATACTTAGTAGGTTTTGGCCTCATTAGATTTGCTTTTAGGTGATTTTCTCTTAGATTTGCTTTTAGGAAAACTTGTTTTGATTGTCATAGATTTTTAAAATTTGATTTTTGATTTTTATATGCTTTGTTAAGTAGGAAAAAATCCAAAAAATCTCTTTTGAAGAAAAGTTTGCTTTAGTAGCATTTGAGTCTTTGAAAAGAAAAGGAATTTTCGTGAAGTAATTAGTGGTCATGTGTTGTATGCTTTGGAAAAGATAAAGAGATTGTTTCTTTGATTTTCATTGCCAAGAAAGTTGTCTTTATATCAATTTTGCATTCTCCAACTCTCTTAGCTAGGGAATTCATTGAAAAAGAAAATTAGTATAAATCATCCTAAGTGCATATTTTTAGTGGATTTGAGTCGAGTCTACACACCATCAGTTTCAGCTCCGCTACCTTTTGTCCTAAAGAAAAGCCATAAAAATTAACGCTTAAAGTAAAATCAACTTAGTAACTTTTTATTTACTAGGGCTCTGAAACACCAATATAGATCAGGCTAGTGTCTTGGATTAGGAGAGTAATTAACTCTCCAAGACAGCAAAACCAAACAAGTAGCTTATCTTGTGGTAGGATAAATCCAACTGTTTCATTTGTACTCTGGGAAAGCTCCTCTTAAAGGAGAAGCACGAGACCGTGTCCGAACCAGTGAGGGGATCAATCCTCCTTCATTGGGAAAGACGCCAGATACGCACGTACTACAAATGGTAAACCTCGGATTATTGTCGAGGAGCCTGGGGTCACTTGTCGGTAAACCTTGGATTATTGTCAAGGAGCCGGCAAGGGGATTGAGCTTGTTACTCTGCCCTTGCGTGCTATCGGGTCGTAGACTATTCCCCCAGGTATACTTGTTGTTGTTGGTAACCTTAGTGACCATTATCTTTAGGATTCTACCCGAGGTGATGGTGGAGGGAAGATCCCACTGTACCTGGAGCAGACGTCGGCTAGACTCACTTGGATTTTCCGGGGGGTTCACTTCACTCGAGACGGTTAAAGTGGAGGAACTTGTGCCAGTCTATTCATTAAGCAGGTTGCCGGGGTAACTGTTCCACCCACCACTTCTGTACTGAATTCGGCGATGTTGGGTTTCATCACCAACTAGTGTTTTCGGTCTGGAAGGCTACTGTTTGTGTATGGTTTGACGCCCTAGATTCTTTAGGCGTGTGATTCGAATTTGTTTGGTTCTTTAGAGACTTTAGGCGGTTTGCTTTGAGATTTTACTTTGTTTGCGTGTGCAGTAGTTAAAAGTTTTTAACTGTGGTTGAATTACCGAGACAGTCCCGTAGACTTTGGGGCCAGTCTCCTGAGATTGTTACCGTGGCCGATTTGTTGAGGAAGTCCCGTAGACTTCGAGGCGAACCTCCTGAAGACGTCCCGGGTTATTACGAAGGTTTGAAAGTCCTTGTAACTCCTAGTGGCAGTAAAGTAGGTTCACCTGAAGAAGGAGAGTCGTCGTTGGTAGTCCATCCAGATTACCAAGGTCTAGAAACAGGTTATAATCCTGAAGCTGTTGCAGTTTCCGAGCTTGTTGGTAGTTTTTCATCTACTAGTGATATAGGCGAAGAACCTGAAATATCTGAACCTGTTACTCCAACTTCTAGTGTTCCTAATTCACCTAGGGTAGAAAGAGTCATCACCGAAAATCTTCCTTCTGGTTTGATAGCTATTGAAGAACTTGCTCCAGAAGAAGAAATAGGCGTCCCTATCCCTGAAGATCAACCTACTATTGATCTAAGGGAGCGTGAATCCATTTTTCACAGTCCTCCTAGAAGTACTACTTGGTATCTTTCGTTAACCAATTATTTGGACAACTCAGGGTCAAGTTTTTCTCCACCTCGTACTCCTTATCCACTCGGAGGTATTTATACTCCTGTAAATATGTCTGGTCAGTCATCCGTGTTCACTCAATCTCCTGAATCTTTCTTGTATGGCGGTCCTTCTGTTCCCTCTGGGTATCAGTCACTTTCTGGTACTTTTGCGGGAGCATCTCCTCAACCCATTGAACATGGGTTATTAACTGGAAACAATGGTAATAAACCGTTGGGTGTAGGAGATATTTATATGATGTCAGGTTCAATTCCCGGTTCTCAACCTCAAGGTGGCCAGTTACCGCCTGGGGGGCAGCCTCAATTAACGCCTGGGGGGCAACCTCAAGGTACACAAATTGCATCTGGGGGGCAACCTCAAGGACAGTATGTACCCATAGTGCAATACATTCCTCAAGGTCAACACCAGCCTCAATATGTACTCCAAGGTCAACCTCAGTATCCATTTATACCTCAAGGTCAACCCCAGTATCAGTACTTACCTCAAGGGTATCTACCTCAAGGTTAGTACTCGAGTCAAGGTTATCAACCACCCCAAGGTCAATCGTATATTTAAGGTACGGGAAATGTACCTTTCAATTATCAATCCTACCCTCAATCCAGTTATGGATCTCAATATCCTCAACCTGTCATGGGTCAATACCCCGGAATGAACATAGTGTGGGATCCATCGCAAGTTCAACAGGTATTGCAGCCAAGTGTACAGTTGTCATCTCAAGCTGGACAACCCTTAGTTTCTGGTTCACCCCAACAACCAGTCCAGTCTAATGTTCAAACTTCTGTACCTTCGGTAGTTACTCAGTCGCCCATTGCACCTAGTACTCCATCTCAAACGACTGCTGCAACTACCGCAACATCTGTTCCATCCACCACACTTACTTCTGGAGTATCGACAGCTCTGGTTTCTACTGTCTCTGCCACTACTCCTCAGACATCTTTACCATTGTCTGGATCCACGATTCAAACTACGGTTCAGATGCCTGTAGGACAGCCTAGTTTAAGTACGGTTGTCACTAGTCAACCACAATTCGCTTATCAACCGTACCAGGGACAGTACCAATACGGGCCTGCTGTCCAACAACCAGTTTACCAGTATCAACCGTATCCTAGGTACACTTATCAACAACCTCAGCAACCCTAGTACGGTCTAGTTAATCCTGGTTTTCCGAGAGGATACAATATCCCGAATGCGATTCCTATTCCAAGTTATCCTGGATATCCTCCTCCTAGGACTGGTCTTGTGACCCAGAGTTTTAGGGATCCTAATCGGCAATTACCGTTTATCGCAACTTTGGATTTACCAGACTTGACGCGCCTAACGAACGATCCGATCAATTATCTTCCGTTTTGGCCGCCAATGCCGAATAAGTTTCCCAGTGACATTCCCAAGTTCGAGGGTAAGTCTGGAGAGGACCCGTCGAATCATGTGATGACTTACCACCTCTGGTGTGCCTCTAATTCCATCTCGGATGATTCGATCTGCTTACGTCTTTTCCAGCGTACTCTCATTGGTCTCGCGGCCAAGTGGTACATTGAGTTACGACGGGCCTCTTTTTATAATTTTAGCCAGTTAGCTACCTCGTTCTTAACTCATTTTCAGTTGCCGGTCAGATATGATAATGGCACGGAGTTACTAACTTCATTAAAACAATCGACATCCACTTATATTTCCGATCATATTCATGAATGGAGACGTCGAAGGCAATTAGTGAAAGTTTTTATCCCGGACCAAATCTTAGCTGAATGGTTTGTTAAATCATTATTACCGAAGATTACTGAAGACATAGCTAAGGCCGGAGTAGTTACTGAGGAGCAAGTGATTGCTCAAGCGCAGTACCTTGACTTAGTTTACACTTAGTCAGGTACGTTACACGAAAAGATCCCAGATCTTCCAAAGTCAAATCAAATCGTTGTTGCTCCTCCGGGATCTCATGCTGCTGATGGCATGATTGGTACGGTGAATACTAAAAGCAAGAATAAGTCTTCAAAGAATTCTTCACCCATTATAACCTTACCAGACTCCCCGACAGGAGAATCTTCTGCTGAAGTTTCCGCTGATATTCACGCTGTAGAGTCATCTACGGCTAAATCAAAAAACGGTGGGAAGAAGAAAGGCAAGAAGAAGAATAAAGCAGACAAAACTCCAAAGGAGAAAACAAAAAAGTCGGAAACCAATGACGGAAAGCGCAAACCTTGATATCCTTGTCTTATTTGTGAAGAGGATCATTTTACAAGAGATTGCCCTCATCGGGCCGAGGTTGTGAAAATCGTCAAGGGTTCCCCAACTCCTGTTGTTTTGAAAGATCCATTTCCAAAGTAGGAGAGTAAGATGATAGGTTCTTCCTCGAGTGCCAGTGAAGAACCCATATTAATGATGTCTCATGTAAGGATTGCGACTCGATCGCAAGATTATGGTAGTAAAAGTCCTATTGATGGCAAAGAAGCAGAATCTTCTCATTCTAATCCATCAACCTCAGCTCCCGGTTCCGATCCACTACAGATCGAGAAGCCTAACCCGGACTTAGTAATCAAACCGCCCGCCAAGGGTGTACTTCGAAGGTCTGCTTTCAATCCACATGCGAGAGCGGCCCAGAATTACAACATTGTTGAGGATTTAGCTGTTTCACCCTCAGCAATGTCGGCTTTGGAAGTGCTGCAATCATGCCCAGCACAACGCAAATTACTTTTGTCGGCTATAGGAGCTGTTGATGTTCAGGACCCGAACCTAATAATCTTTGATCTAGAAAATAGTACACCGCGTTTACCTCATCAAATGGCTTTCCAGATACCAGTGATAGTCAAAAACAGGCCTATTCATCGGACTGTAATTGATGAGGGAGCTTCCACGTGTATTATGTCGATACAGTGCTGGAGATCGCTTGGTTCTCCTTCACTAAATCAATCCTCGACCATTCTTAAGGCCTTTGATGGCCGTGGGTTCCATCCGTTTGGCATTCTATAGGATTTGCCTATAGGGGTTTAGGGAAAAACCGTTAGTCTAGATGTGGAGGTGGTTGATGCCCCTCTAGACTACAACCTTCTCTTGGGTCGAAGTTGGTCTTACGCTATGACAGCGGTCATTTCATCGGTCTTCAGAGTAATAAAGTTTCCACATAATGGCAAGATCGTAACCGTAGACCATCTGGCTTACTTTTCATCCGACCCGGCCTCTTCAGAGAGTATCCAGCATGTCGGTAAAACGACTATCCCTTATAAGGATGTTGGAGTAGGATTAGTTAAAGATGTCGGTTTACTGGGAACTTTTCCTTTTCCTCCAATCAACGCCGTGTCTTCATTTGCATCTATTCATATGATTACATCAAACACCATTGTTTATGATGATCCTTGGATCGTTCCTTCTGAATCTGAGATAGACTCATTTGGTGATGCAATGCCTTTGAGTCCATATGAAATTTCCTATGAAGCCGTGCAGTCTTTTACCGACCCGAGTTCAACCAAAATTGACCAAATGAATGTGGTCCGTGAGGAATCACTTTTCACGTCAACCTCGGAATTAATAGCGTTTCCCGAAGTTGTGTCATCTGACGAACAAATTTGCGAAGTCCTGTGCGTAGATGATTTACCATGGGAAGATCTCCATCATAGATCTTCATTTTTACCTTAGGATGATCGTTTTGAAAATGATTTCTCATCAATCTTTACAGCTGAATATGTCAAAGAAGCTCAGAGTCCAATGAAACATCCTGATTCAGAGCTGAATTTGGGAAACATTTCTCGCACTATTCCCATTGACATTTCAGTCAAGCCCGGAATTGTTGAGCACATTCATATAGGTGCCTCGTGTTCAGATGACGAAATTCAGACATACAAGGCTCTATTTCAAGAATTCCGCGACGTGTTTGCCTAGTCCTATGAGGAAATGCCAGGAATTGATCCCGCGATTGTTGTCCACGAGATCAAGACTTACTCGGATGCTAAATCCGTCCGGCAACGTTTGCGTCAGATTCACCCACGAAAAGCGGCTGCAATTAAAGCAGAAGTTGAGAAGCTGTTGAAAGCAGGTTTCATTTATCTGATCCCGTTAACGGATTGGGTATCGAATATTGTTCCGGTTAACAAAAAACAGGGAACAATAAGAATATGTATCGACTATAGGGATATTAATCGTGCTTGTCCCAAGGACAACTACCCAACACCCTATATCGATCAAATAATTGATGATTGTGCCGGCAGTGAAATATTTTCCTTTATGGACGGTTTTTCCGGTTACAACCAAATCAATATTCTACCTGCCAATCAACCAAAAACGGCTTTCATTTGTCCATGGGGGACATTTGCTTATTGAAAATTACCTTTTGGGCTTAAGAATGCCAGAGCCACTTTTCAAAGGGCGATGTCTTATGCATTACATGACATCAAACACATTGTGCAACCGTATCTCGATGACTTGCCCACTCACTCCTTACATCGAGCTGATCACCTTGTCCATTTACAAGCAATCTTTATGAGGTGTAGGCATTATCGGATTCAGTTGAACCCACACAAATGTGTCTTCTGTATAGAAGTGGGACGATTGCTGGGATTTGTAGTTTCAAAAGCCGGCATCCGCGTCGATCCCTCGAAGGTAGAATCTATCATCCAATTGCCTCCTCCTTTGAGTCTTCGCCAACTCCAAAGTTTACAGGGGAAGCAAACTTTTTATGCCGATTCATTCCTAACTACGCCTAGATTACAAAGGGTTTTACCCGGTTGTTGAAACAGAACGCTCAATTCTCTTGGGATGAGATCGCTCAGAAATCTTTTGATGCACTCAAGCACGCGTTAACCCATGCACCGTTGCTGCATCCTCCCAACTACAACCAGGATTACTTTTTGTACCTCACCGCCGCTCATTCCACCATTGGAATGGTCTTAGTACAGGAAGACGAATTCGGAATGGAATATGTGATATATTACCTTAGTCGGACCTTAAATCCAACTGAGCTCAAGTATTCACATGTGGAGAAATTGGCATTGGCAGCCGTTCAAGCTGTCCAACGTTTTCGTCACTACATTCTACTCCGTAAAACTACAGTTATTTCGGATTGCAACCCTATGATCTACATTTTGACTAAACAATTTCTAGGGGGCAAGTACTCCAAATGGATTGTTATCCTGTAGGAGTTCGACTTGGAATTTGAAAAATCTAAGTCTAAGAAATCTTTAGTTTTTTCCGAGTTAATGTGTGACTTCCCGCGTGCTGACACAGAAACTGTGGCAGAGGAACCCATTGCGGACGAATCTTTGTTTCTCATCAGCACTTTAGATCCGTGGTATGGGGATATAATCGTCTATCTCCAGACCCAATCCTTTCGGCCCGAAGTTTCAAAGTCGGAACGTCATAAAATTCGATTCCAGTCCCAACAATACAAAATTATTGGAGATACTCTTTATCGTCGTGGGGCGGACTTGGTTTTTCGCCGTTGCTTAACTCACGAGGAAGCTAAAAGGGTTTTGAATGACTGTCACTCTGGAGCGTGTGGCGGTCATATGTCTGGGTATGCCACAGCCCAAAAGATATTGCGCGCTGGCTACTTCTGGCTGTCCTTATTAAAGACTGTATTATTGCGGTCCGGAAATGCGACAACTGTCAAGTGTTTGATCGCAAGATGCGCGCTCCACCTGCTCCTCTCCACCCTATAATTGCCGTTGGTCCTTTTTCCAAATGGGGTGTCGATTTTATTACATGTAACCCTCACTCGGTCGGGGGGCATGCGTATATCATCCTTGCGGTTGATTATTTTACTAAGTGGGCCGAGGCGATGCCTACATTCAAGGCAGACGGCAAGACAGCTGCAATTTTCGTATTCAATCACATTATTGATAGGTTTGGTGTCCCACAAGCAATAATCACTGACCATGGGCGCCATTTTCGAAACGTTATTATGACAGAACTTACAGGCCAGCTTGGTTTGCGTCATGATAGCTCAACTCCTTATTATCCACAAGCGAATGGTCTGGTTGAGTCCATCAACAAAGTTTTAGTTATCATGATCCGACGAATCATTGGTATTCATTGGTCAAATTGGCACAACATGTTATTTTCCGCGCTTTGGGCGTACCGAACCTCAGTGAAAACATCAACAGGGTTCACTCCTTTCCAACTAGTTTATGGTTTGGAAGCTGTGCTGCCCATTGAATGCGAAATCTCGTCACTTCAAATGGCTGTCGAATTACTTCCAGCTACTTCCGAAGAGGAGAAGCGTTTATTATACTTAGCTCAATTAGATGAGACTCGACGTGACGCTGCATTGGCAATCGAGACTCACGCAAAACGTATGAAAGCTCAGTATGATCGAAATGTGACCCCTCAAAATTTTTCGGAAGGAGACCTAGTGCTATTATATGATCAAGCTAATGATAAATTAGGTGCTGGAAAATTCGTTCCTATGTGGCATGGGCCCTACATTGTCAAGCGAAAGCTAGCAAAAGGGGCCTATGAGCTGGTAGATTTTGACGGGGACTCTTTGGGTAAACCCAAAAATGGACTTTACCTAAAGAGGTATTATGCTTAAATGATGGGTGTGGAGATTTTAGTTAGGTTAGGTTTTTCTTTCTAGCTAGTGTGTTTGTCAGTTTAGACAGTGTGCTTAGCTTAGAAAGTGTGTTTTTCATCGTTATTCTGCTTATCTTGGTTTTACGCTTGATGTTTGCAGATGTCGATGCCTCTCCAAACATACATCGGATTTGCTGATGGTGCTTGTCGTAGTACACGGAATATCTCTTCCGCAGCTTGGGTTATTTATTCGCCCTCTGACGAGTTAGTTTCTATGCATGGGGTGAGCCTCGGTCAAACAACAAACAACATTGCAGAATACAGTGCAGTGATTGAGTTATTGTCTGAATCTATCTCGTTTGGGATTCGGAGTTTGATAGTGAGGTTAGATTCTGAACTCGTTGTATTACAGCTTAATAGAGTGTATGCCATTAGAAATCCAGTGTTATTAAGGTTATTTTTGAGAGTGCGTCTCTTGGAACGTGAATTTGATTACATTGAATATCAGCATATTCCAAGGTCTTTAAATACATTAGTAGATGCAATTACTTCTCAAATGTTAGACAGACATTTGCGATAATCATACATGTAAATTTAAAAACATTTAATCACACATGTTTAACAAGATAAGCCGGTAATAATGATATATATAGATAGGAGTGTGTCAAAAATACATCGTCTTCGATCATAGGTTGCAAAACACCTTATGATCGGCAAAAATGATAAGTACAAAAAACCAAAATGTCACATGTGTCTACAAAAACGACCATCCAATCACTGGTGATGATCTCTATACGACACCACTACACGGGCTACCCTACACAAGAACCTTCTAAAAGGTCCTGGGACTCCGACTACATAGCGCTGAAGCCTGATAGGAATATCATGTATAGTAGTCTCTGGTATATCTGCCGTCAGACGCTCTAGGTCTTGTTCCAACTCAGCTAAGGTCTCTATAGCCTCATCCTGTGGGACCGGTGCCGGTGCAAGTGGTTGTCTCCTCTCAAAAGGCCGGAGATTGGCTGGACGCCATGGGCCTACATCTGCATTTTGAAAATTGTCACTGTCAGTTTTGAGACGATATAAAAACAAAAAAAAGTAGATAATTTAAAAACTTGTGAAAAATGAAGTACCTGTGTCATCCCATTGTTCTCCCGGTGGAAGAACCATGTCCGGATCTCCACGAAAAATCAACTCCGGCATAAGGAAAATCCTGTATCGAGAAGATCTGGTCCTCCAACCAGTGAAAATACTCCGGTCTAAATCAAAAAACCTCCGTGCCCTCGTCAGGATGACGGGCCATAACCGCAACCCATCGCGTCAACTTAGGCTCTCGGGGAGGCCCAACCTCAACAGTGAGCTGCTGTGGGATCAACATCGGAACCCTCTCTAGGGAAAAACTCACAACTAAAGGCCCATAACCAAAAGTCTTCAGCTGTCCATTTTTGGTCCTAGTCAGTTGGCCCTTTAAGTTGGCCAACACAGCATCGCACCAGTTGAAAATGGTGCCCCGATAGCAATCAATCGCCATCCGCATCTGGGATCCAGTGGCAATGTGCAATGCGGCAGCCCCGCAAATTCTAGTAACTGTAAAGGCAATTACCATAAGTTCAGGTCGGGATATCTTTTTGATCTCTATCCCCTTCTCCTGGTTCTGATTATTGCACCACTCTAGTCGGAGACTAGCAATGGACTGGCCACCCGGCCTAGTCCCGGACAGAGTCAATTGTTCGCCCCTCTTGGGCAAACCAGTGAGAAAGTAAATATCTGAGGGCTCTATCTCGAGCTGGTGCCCTCCAATGTAAAAGCACTATTCCTGAATGTTCCACCTTTCAACCAGCCACTCTAGAAAGCGCACCTGGGCCCTCATGCCAGGTATGGCCCAGTATTTGTAAAGGCCGCATGCCTTCACAACATCAATGGAAGGTTGGTGATTAATGGTGGCCAAATCAACATCTTCTTGTTCTCTCTCGCGCCAATCAAGCATGGTGGGAAATCTACACACCATAAAACATCTGTTAGAGTCCATAAAATTAAATTTTTTTGGTCCATTTTGGAGAAATGGGGGTTTGAAAATCCTCTCCGCGGTGTACGCAGCCCACCTTTAGAGACAGAGCGAATGTATGAAGGTTCTCTTAAGGCAAGCTGCGTACGCCCGGCATTTTCCCAACTGAGAAAATGTCGGGGTACGCAGGTCACCAGTGGAGCACCTGCGTACCCCGAAAAGCGGACCTTGAAACCCCAAAACCTCCAAAAAATGAAACTAGGGCCTAAAAGCAAATTCTAAACGGATGGAAATGAAGAGGAGGATGTTGTAGAATACCTGATGAGATGGCGTTCGATTTCGACGGTCGGTTTCTCCGCAATGTCCACGGGAAGTTTCTTGCCAAAAGCCCTTTTTCTCTCCTCAACAGTAAAATGGTAAAAGCCCTTTTTATAGGTTTTTTGAGTAAATAAATGTTAAATTTGTTTATTTTCCACCGTGAAAAGGTATTTTTCAAAGTATTTTTATCTATCTTAAACAGGTATGAGTAATGTGTTGGTTTTTGTGCAGGATAAAAGGATTTTCAAGGAAAATTGTCATTTTTTCACAAACAAAAACATCAGAGTCATCTTTTAAGCCCTTTTCTGACTCCTAAAACATGAAAAGATTGTCGAGCGTTTCTTTTACACTCGTTAAAACGGAAATAAAAGACAGTCCCCTTATAGCCCTTTTCTGACCGTAAAAAAAGGAAAAGATTGCCGGATTTTTGTCGTTTCAAATTTGATACTGGAAATAAAACGACGTGTCCTTGATCGCTTTTTACTTTTCAGGTCAAAGACATTAATCATGAAAGTACTCCTTGGTCGCAAGATCAAGCGGTTCTCTCAAGTATTATTTTATACTTTTTCGGGCTTGGGAGACACAAATTTATGAAAAAGTTCAACCTTGGAGTCTTCTTAAGTTTTTCAGACTCTCTAAAATTGAAAAACGCCAAGTTTCTCCTATACTGGACTCGTTAAAATTTCACAGTAAAGGACCTGTTCAATTACAAACAGGAACGGACCACTCCTTCTTAGGGTTCGAATCTAAACTAAGTTGGACTCATCCGAAGGATGAGCTTATAATCAAGCATATGTTATCCTCCTCAAGCTTGTAAAAAATAAAGAGGTACTTGCCAGAAATGGTGGGGGAAAAAAGAGAAAAATGAGCCTATTTGTTACCCTTTGTCTCAGAAGAAGCCTTATCACCACTCTTGAACATGACACTTTTCATTCACCTGGGTTGGGAAATCCTTTGCCTAACAGTTGATCAAACCACATTGAAAATCTTCAAACCGGTTCCGGGTATTAACTATTGGGTCAATTGTCACCAAGCCATCTACGTGTCGTTATGTGTTCAAGAGGTCACTGCAAATAAACCATTCATCTGCAAAATACCCGTCATCCATCTTGACCATCCCTGAGTCAGTCCTTACAGCTACATTTCTTCAACTTGATCTATTATTTCGTTTTGTGGACTTGCCTGCAACGGGTCGCTTTCTATCGACATCAGCACATTATCTAGAGAGATGACCTAGAAATCGTCATTACCTTGAAATCTGCATTCATCAATGGCAGTTTTCTCGCCTTTGACGACGGTTTACATCATTGACTTTCGATCGAAGGATTCCATGAAATGTTCGACATCAACTCATTCATTCACATCTCATGGATTGTACTGGGTACTTTGAGAACCATTGACATCACTGGTGGTCTCTCTCACACTTGTTAACAGTTTACATCATCGACTGGTAATCAAGTGGTTTCTACCATGTTCGACATCAACTCATTTATTCGCATGGATAGAATCATACATTTTCGGGAAGTGGAAATGAAGACCCTGGATCTAGCTTCCACCATCCAGGCTGTGAGGAGTTTTGTATTCATTGTACAGTAGACTAATCATAAACAAATGGCTGCGTCCATACTGTGTCTACATGAGTCTATGATTATGATGTACTGCGAAATCATTCCTGTATCAGAGCAGTAGTTAGTTTGTTAGTTAAAGTTTTTGATCTGAGTATGGGAATGCCTACCTCAGCGATGATGTGATCTCATACATGTATTTTGTGTTGAATACTTGCAGGTTCCAACCAGGCTCTCCACAAGATAATCCTTGAAATGATAAAGTACTTCACCCTTCCTAGATGATATGACACCCTAATCTACTATAGGCTTTGCACTTTAGGGGGCGATCTGTTACACTAAAATTTGTCACCATGACTATCTACAGTCAGTATGGCTCTATCAACTGTCATACTATCCTCCTTGGCAAGTCTCATACCTCTGCTCCTCATGTCAAACTCCAAGAAAGAGAGAAAGTCCTTAAAAAGTCAAATAACTCTGGTTACGCAGTTTCTCTTAGCCTTACCTACGTGTACGCACCCCAAGTACACAATACCTGCGTACTTGTACGCTATGTTTGTAAAGGGGTGGGTGCGTACTCCTATAAAGGTCAAAAGGCGCAAGTTTCACTTCAAAAAAGTTACATGTGGTCATTTCTAGAGCATTCTAGAAGTTTGTTTGACGTGTATTGAGCGCCTCCAGATGGTTCATGTATCCCTATGAAAGAGGAACTTATCCCATCAAGAGGGGAGCTATCCCATTCAAAGAGGGGCTTATCCCATTGATGGTGGACCTGATTAACTTCCTCTAAAGCACTATAAATACAGGCATTGGGCTAGAGGGAGGAGAGGTTGAAAGCTGAACATTCCTAAGGGTAGATGCTGCCGGAATTAGGACTCCCTTATAGAGCTTGAGAGGAGAGATTCCCATCCTTTCTTAGCTTCATTTGGAAGTGGGTGAGCTGATCAAAGTAAAGGAGAACTCTTGCTGGACCCTGGGAGGGACCTGCACAACACCAAGGCTCAGGTTGCAATGGTTTCTTTTGTTTCCACTTAATACAATTAAACTCATTTTTCTCAACAGGTTGTTATACATGATTTGTTTCATATACTCCTTGGTCTGTATGATGAATATGTTTTATTTTATGAGTTATTCAGGTGCTATGTAATCTTTTACTTGTTAGTGAATGCAGGTTTCGAAGAGAAGGAAGAGCTCATCCGGATCGGCGAGGCTGGACTACTACAAAGCGTTGGACTAAAGGTATGTTATAAACACCTGATTACTTGTATTCTAAATGCATATTTAGAGAAAGTAGTGTTTAATTGTCTTGTTTGTCACTAGAAAGCCTTAGCTTCTAGGGAGGTCGGTTTTGTCCGCAAAATTGACTCTTTCCGCATGACAGGCTTATAGGACAACGTACAAGAAACTGACGGAGCATATGCCTTTGAGGTTGGAATATGGAGTGAACGTTGTAATCCCCATAGAGTATAAGATGGCTAGTCCAGGCATAACAACACTAGTAGATATGATGGCTTGCGGAGCCTTGGAAGAAGGGAGCGTGTAGCTGAATGGAGCAGAATGCTTGGGACCTGAGGAAGAAGTCCGACAAGGTGATCTTAGGCTCCAAGAACTTTTGAAGGAAATGGTGCGATTAAGGGAGAAAAGTGCTCTAGTTGAAGCAGAATTCAAGAAGCTGGAGGATGAAATAAAGGAGGATTTTCTCGATAAGAAAAATAGGGTGCGCACGATTACACTGATGAATTTGGGGACTACCGCCGAGAATTGATCAGCCTGATGTCTTGGATTGGAATGCATATTACTAAAGGGATCACCCATGGTGGCGCATTGGAGATGTTAAAGTGCACAACAAAGCTAGCAATAATAAAAGTTGGATGTTTTATAGGAAAAGTGATGGAAGACCAGTTGAAACCCTATACAGGTGGTGCGGCCACCTGACTATCCATGGGAAGTACAGTCTTAGCACTCTAGGCAGTTGAAAGGAGGTGTGGGACTATAAACTACTTCGCCCGGGAGCTGCGCGATGTTGGGGTTGCACACAGGAGAAAAGTGTCACAAGGTCCGCGACCATGCAAGGGGGGCTATGCTGCTGCGTGGGTTGGCTGGAAGTGACCGTTGTAGTCACTATTCACGATGTGATGCTTGACTTGAGACCAAATGGAGTGGATAGAAGGCAATTAAGATGCACTTTATGGGAAAGATTTGGGAAAATCTGCAATCAAGGGAGCATTAATGATACGGATTTGGGGGGAACAGTCAAATTCAAATTCAAAAGGCACTATAAAATACAAAGGGCTACCCCACAAACAAAACTTGGTCATTTGTGAATTGAGCTATTGTGCGCCTTGAGTATCTTGAATCGAGACTTGTTTGCCCTATGTAGATCGTTGATTGAGCCCCTGAGTGAGCGATTGAGATATTCCTAGACGAGAAAGATGGCAACATCTGAGGAAGCTAGGGAAATTGCAGAGATGACCATCGAAGAGGCTGTGTAGGCCCTGACCGTGGAAGATGGCCCTAAAGGCACTTGGATTATTGTGGAAATCCCTAAATTGATGTGCACACCGAGGCTGAAGAAAGATAAACAACCAATGATTCTAGTGCATGTGTCCCCATGAAACCCGTTGCGCACCAGATTAACGATGGAGGAGAAAGGGAAAGTAGTTAACCTGGAAACCAATGAGGAGGAAGACCTTGAGGATTTCATAATTGAAGAAGATGAGGACGAAGGCATGGAAGTATAAACCGAGGCTATGCACCCTCCAACCCATTTGCCTGCGTATATTCCCCTACAGAAGGGGAAGAAAAAAGTGCCCAAGGACCTTGACGAGAGCAAGAGCTCTCTACATACTTCACTCCTCCCTGATGATATCATTTTTGAGGGCACGCACCTAGGACAGGTGGCGAGCTTGAAGTTTGAAGATTTGGATCTTGTTGACCACGATAAATTCCCTCACCTAGGGACCACATAGCTCATAAAGCCCAAGCAGAACACCGTGGCGGGTTATAGAATTTGAGTCGCAAAAGTGGTTAAACGGAGTTGAAATGGCAGGGTTATTAAACCTGCTCTAGGTGTCGCACTACCACCGCACCCCAGTGACAATCTTCATCATCACGCAGTTGCTCTGCCTGGTGCATGGTGGGTGTTTGTGGCTGGAGGATCCCATCCCCATCACAGACCACTTAATCCACTACATTACCCTACTTCCATGTAAAGGAGAGGACCCCGCAGACATCTCGAAGGGGAAGAGCACTGATTTGGCCATCACGGAGGCCATGAAGAAGAAATACAAAATAGAGAAGAAGAAAAGGGGCTACGCAATCTCCAATATCAACAATAAAGTAGTCAGGGTGGCGACTCAGATACTGGCAGGTAAGGTCATGCGGAAGTGTCGCACAGACGAGATAACCCCCTCCATTGGTGGCACTCGCTGAACATTGCGCAGAAGGGGTCCAGTTTAACTGGTCTGAATTCTTATGCAAAGAGTTCCTAGAGAATTGTCGTGAGGCATAGGAACAAGGAAAAATGTTCCACTATGCATGGCTTATGCTGTCCATAGTGCTGGTGGTAGGGGAATTGTTGGAGGATAGCCAATTCTCCACGATTGCAAGGGATCTTCCAGAGGTTGTGAAGTATGCTTCACTGTGGGCCACTAGGGACGTGACCCGAATCCGCGACAACAAGATATTCAGGGTGCTCATGTAGATGAACATTATAATGGGGATTAACCATAAGCCGCAATTATCACCCATTATTTACAATAGCCTGCAAAGTTTTGCAGGCTATTAGAGTGAGCTACCCTTCATAGCCATAGATGACGTGATTTTCAATGTACTGGAGACATGGCCACTGGAATGGCATGCCCCAGACATCACCGCAGTGGAAAAGTATGCTACACAAAGGAAGAAAGAGGAGGCCAAACTACGCATGGCAATGTTGGCAGAAAAGAGAAGGCAAGAAGTAGCAGCAGCAAAAGCGTAGGAGGTGCGGGATGCTACGCAGATAGCATTAGAACAGTAAAAGGCTGTAGCACTAGCAGCATAGGAGGCAGTAGAGAAGACACGCGAGGGCCATAAGTCACCTTCGAACGGGCAGGAGAAAGAGATGGAAACAGAGGAAGAGGAGGGTGGCGCAGACCCACAAACAGCTTCAACACAATTAAAGCGCCAGTGCCCAAGCGAGCAGACGGGGCTGCACAAAAAGGTGAAAGCATCCAAACTATCGATCGACTAGATCACCCTTACTGAGGGTGATCTGCATGATATAGGAGAGATGGTGTGCAACGTCACCACAGAGGCCCTCCAGAACTTTGTGGAGGAGAATCAGATTGTGTTGGGGGCCCTTTGAGCGTAGATTGAAGAGTTGTAGGTGCGCACTCCTCAATTTGGTACTCTTTCAACTAGCCTTGCAGTAGGGATAGTTGCAGTTGAGCAAATTCTACGCGCTCGGACAACCAATACAATAGTGCTTCCAGAACGGGCACTGGTTACAGCCAATTAGGCCAACCGACCTATGGTTAGTGCACTAAAACGAATAGGGATTAGCATGGCTGCACTCCCATGGGAGATGTTCTATGTTCTACAGGATGGGTTACTGCAGAACTGTGGGCTAGGGAGAGCTGCATGTTGCAGGTGCTGAGCGAGCAGAAGATAAACATAGAGCATTTGAGCTTGTAGCATGATGAGGTCGTGTTGCAGAACCGGTAGATGGCATAGGTACTGGAAGAAGCCTGCCAAATGATCCCTGAGCTGGCCATCCCAGCAGAAGCACCAGCAGAGGTGGGCATCCAAAAATTAACATCAGGGGTGCACGAGAAGAAATGGCCAAGGTTCAGTCGAAGCTAAATCTTTGGATCGCGGAGCTGCGGTTGAAGGCACAGTTTTCCACTCCTCCAAAAGTAAGGGAATAGCACACTAGTGCTAGTACATCGGGGATGGAGGAGATCAGCAGTACAATAAGGGACTGCACCAGAATGTTGGAAGAATCATTCGAGGTCCTCACCAATCTGCAGGAGTGTGATGTAGGAAATGTTCCCTCTGTGGACAGAGGAAACCCCTCTAGCCCTAGAGTGGGTCTAGTCATAACAAGAAAAAATAACATCTAATTTCCTTAAACAGTCATTATTGAAAGAGCCTACCTCAAACTGGTGTTCGATGAAGCTTTCACTACACTGCTTCAGTTATCGTTTCCATCTCCTTGATGAGCAATTCACCTAAAACAACACAAGAGAACAATAGAACACATGATAGAATACAACAATGATCTATTTACTTATAGAGTCAAGGAACCATAAGCTATCAAGTATATTTTACACAAGACATAGGAAATCACCATTGATTGTATTAAAATGAATAAAAGCAAAGCTTACAACCAAGCCTTGACGCCGCAAGCTTTCTCGGAGGGTCTAGCCGGCATGTTTCTTCAAGCATTCACTCTCAAAAAGGGTCTCCAAAGTAGATGATGACTCTCTCTCCCACTCACAACCACTAATACAAGGCTAAGGCAATCCACAACCAATTGCTAAAATATTAGCAATTCGCACTGCAAACTATCAAACTCACACCAAAGCTAGCTGATTTTCTCAATCCCAAAAACTAGCTGATCATAGATATAGGGAGTGCTCTTATAAGAGGAAGAGCCTCCATAAAATGAGGGAGAGGGAGATTATCCTCAAGGGAGGTTTCTCAAAAGGTGGAACAACCATTGCATAGGATGAAAGGCAAACTCCCTTGACCCAACAACCAGTTGTAGAATCACCTAGAAGCATTTTGTTTGAACTAATTCGCCATATCTGGATCATCGCAACTCATACACTAGGGCTCAGTGACGATGTCGCAAGGAAGCAGTGTGTTCAGAGCCATCATTGCAAGAAGGATCTTGATGACTTGCATTGAGCCCTAAATTTTGACTGTCACAGGAAACAGATGTACCCCTACGACGATGTCGCAACATTATAGTTCATTACAGAGAATTGTCGCAGGCGGAATGAGGTTTACTTGAGACAATGCAGAAACATAGGTAAAAGGGCCAATCTTTAGGATTAAAGGGCACTCGTTTAATATTCTTGAATGAATGGGAAGATGTGGACATATTTATTTGATGTATGACATAACAGAGATCTCGCTTAGGGACTCACTGTATCCGAGATCAGGGGATATGAGGTCAGTGACAAATCACTGTGTAACAGATGCCCCCTAAAGCATGAAGGCCGAGAGAGTGGGAGGGGTGAAATGCTTTACGAAATCATAACCAAACTGGAACACCATCGCTGAGAACCTGTAGGCGCAAGTACAAATGATATCTCTAACAATGAAATACATGTAGTCTAGGCATGGGCGCAGCCATCCATAAGACATATAAAACTTGGTCTGTGGTATGGACGCAACCACCCAGTCAATAAGACCATACAAAGATAGAGGTATGGTCGCAGCCATCCAGAAAGACTCAGGTATGGATGCAGCCATCCAATCAAAGAGTCATGTATGTAATCACGAACCAATCCACGCAACCTGAACTTATGTAATCTTAGTTCAGGGTCTTGAATCCCAACCGATCATAGTACAATTTCTAATATGCAAATAGATGTGCTAAAGTTGAGCATAATAGAAAATCACTTGATTACTGACCAATGATGTAAACTATTAACAAGCGCGAGAGAGACCGTACAATCCACAAAGTGTGAAAAATGAATCACCCGATCGAAGACCAATAACGTAAGCCTATCGTTGAGCGAAAAGAACTTACCATTGAGGTATGCAAGCTCCGAGGTACCGAAAGGAATCTCTAGATCGACTTCCTAGATAATGAGTTGGTGTCGACAGGAAGTGACCCGTCACAGGAGGGCCATAATGTTTCCCACATAAACGACATGAGACAAGGAACAAGATGAAGATGGATGAAACAGAGAATCAGAGGAGGAAGTAAGGGCACAAACTGTAGAAGGATTAAACTCTTGAACATATCAGCAACACGACTCCGGAAGGTAGCAGAATTTTGGTACCAAGGGATCGGAGGTCTGATGGAGACAACAAGGATCAAATGGATTGAGGAAAAATGACAAACACAAACCCCAGAAGGCCAATGACGATGTGAGGATGCCCCAAACCCAGTGAGAAGCAAAAGTGTCGATGTCCAAGAGTGACTAGCTGCCATAGGTAACCAATGGAAGATTTCCAAATTTTCCCCCACCATTGCTGGCGAGTACCCCAATTATTTTTGAAAAAGAAGCTTGATGGGGATAGCATATGTTTGCGATATAAGTTTTTCCTTTGGACAAATCCAACCTAGTGAAACTTTAACGAGCCCAAGGGAGGAGAAGCTCGGGTCTCATCATGGTGATGAGTCCAATGTCGTCAGGGTTTAATGAGTCTGACATAGGTAAAACTCGGAGTCGTTTTCATATTTAGAGAGTTTGAAAAAGATACAGAAAAGAAAACTCCAGGGGGGTCCCTTTTCATAAGTTTGTGTCTCTCAAGCCCGAAAAGGTAGAAAACAATACTTGAGAGAACCACTTGACCATTTCGATCAAGGAGTACTTTTCGTAAATAATGTTTCCAGTCTGAAAAAGTAGAAAACTTACTAGAGACATGACATTTCATAACCAAAAATGAGCTTGAAGCGACAAAATCCCAACCATCTTTTCGTTTTTAAATGGTCAGAAAAGAGCTGAAAGAAAACTGCCATTTTTATCCTCTTTAACGAGTCAAAAAGGGAAAAATACTCATCAATCTTTCCATCTTTTACGAGTCAAAAAAGAGCTTGAAGAGGAATCGTGGGAAATTTTGCAGTATGTACTAAGCATGCATTAACTAGCACTCATATCCGTCACACCTGTTCCTGCACAGAAACCCAAGCATAAGACCTATTCGACAAAAGTACACGTTAAATATTAGAAAAACCTAGGTTAAAAACCCTAAAACCATAAGGAAATCCCATAAAATATAGGAAAACCCAAAACCTATAGTTAAAAACCTAAAATTTCAAAAAATGGTTATATAAGGGCTATGGTAAAAAAAATATTTACATTGCTTTGAGTTTTTAACCTTGGTAATTTTTTAACAACGCGTACTTGTGCAAATTGGAGGTCGATTTTTATAGCTGGGGCCTTCCATTCCGCACCATTCTTTCGTCAAGTGAGTATCTCACCTCTGCCATTGTGTTTTCATTGCTTTCAGTTCTAATTTCATGCATTTTTGCTGAGTTTGGAAGGATTTTCCATTCCAAGAAATTGCCTCGGTCGTTGCAGAAGTCCCCCGCGGGGTCGCAACGACCAAAAATTTATAACATGCCAAAATCGGCATCGTCGCAGGAAACACATGTACCCCTCCGATGATCCAAGAAAAGGTGAACTGTCAAATTTGACCGTCGCAACTATTTTAGAAACAACTGCAACGAGTGCAACAAACATAAAATTTTAATTTCTACACCATTTTAGAAGATGAAAGTGACTCAAACAAGTTCTAATCAGTTGATATTTGCATATGCAGGGTGCAAAATGGTGTTTCCATGGCAATAACGCACACACAATTCCGATGACAAAAGTGGTGCAACATGCAGGTTCTCTGAAACTATGGATTACTTAAATTCTTCCTCACGCCCCTTTTACGAGCGCAATTAGACTTGCTAGAATTCTTGATTTGCTCATGGAACCCGACAAAGGATAAGTTTATAATCCGAGTGCAAGAGGTCGAGTTTGACGTGACAGACATATATTTCCTCATTGGCTTATCTCGACAAGGAGAGAGACCCCGCATGGGCAGTGTGTGGGTCCTCTAAGAGTCTCTAGATATGTTGATTGCACGAGCATGCCCGGGGGCATGGAAATCACCCACTAGCGGGAAGTTATAGATCCCAACAGTGAATGACTTGTCACTGTGTGTTCTATTGTTTACGATCACGAGAGCAACAGGCTCTCAGGATCAGCACGAGGTGACTAAAACCCAACTGATGTTGGCTTTAGATTGCCTTAACCTGACCATGTATGACTAGGCTGAGGCAGTGTATCTAAATATGAAGAGACAGTTGACCAAGTGCTAGCGAGGGGAGACAAAGCAATTCAGATATGGGTCCATTCTGGTATCACTCATGTTGGAGCGGGTACAAATACTTCAGCTGCAAGATATGGAAGTCTCGTTGCTAGGACCATGACAAACCAGGATCACTAGGTGGGCCCTGGTGATGCCACGAGGAGGTGGCGGCCAGCCAGTATCATGGGGTCTTGTCTTCATGGAGTGGCTGCATCGTCAGTAGGTATTTGTTGAGGACTGGCCCTATGTAGGTACAGATTTCATAGGAGATCCAAATATGCTGCTTCCACCCGGGGAGCAGTGAGACGAGAGAGGTAACACACTTGGATAGACCACTACATTGTTAAATTTCAGTTTTCATTTTATATTGTTTTCTGAATTTTAAATGTGTATGTCATAATAATTATGTTCAATTTTGCAGATGTTAGACCTAAGAGACCAGTGGGTCTCACCCCTACAGCCCAGAGGGGAGAGAATAGAGAGCTGGCTCTGCCACCTCCAAGTGGTGATGTAGAGGAGGAGATAGCCTAGAACTTAGAGGGCTTGACCGAGGGGATCCCAGACTATAGAGGGTTCAAGGAGATCCCGCGACAATACCAGTGACACACCGCAAGTGTGTCGAATAGGGTTTGCAGGCTACTCAGACGAGTAGTTTGAGCAGTGGTTTGCTACAAAGAGTAGAACCCACCACAGTAGTCGCCTAGGTTTCCTTGTTTGATGTTTTGAGAGACATGTGTCCTAGATGTAACTTGAACATATACATTATTTTTTGAGCACCTCGGTGCACCACACGATATATAGCTATCTATATTTTATTTATTGCGTCTGAGTACTTGCATATAATGTTTTTTATTATAAATTGCATAAATATCTGTCTAATACATGATTTTCCAATGCATCAGTTAACGTGTTTAGCCTTCTAGGAATGTGTTGATATGTAATAAAATCAAAATGTCTCTCTAGTAAGTGAACACACAAATACAATCTTAAAATTTGAGGGTTTCTAATGGAATAACGCCCATTAAGTTGAAGAACAACAAGTTGAGAGTCGAGATTCACAATTAATGCACAAATATTGAGGTTAACAGCCTCAGCCAATAATTCAATGACGGTGCTATATTCAGCGACATTCTTCGTGGTACACCCTAGACAAACACCTTGAAGGTATACTAACTCACCGTGAGGATCGTAGATCACCCATGCCACAGAGGAAAGATTTCGTGTACCGCGATAGGAACCATCAGCGAAACTGATATAAGGTGCATCAGACATCTGCATAAGAAGTAAAAAGACACAATAAGTGACAATAACATCTACACACCAAGACACACATGCACACACTAAAAACACACATATGTACACAGCAGATGCACAAAAACTCATGCATAATATTTTTTTCAGATAAAGCCCGTTTCAGGGCTTATCAAGAGGATTTCCTTTGTAATCAATTAGCTCATAGGCCCTTTTCTACAAAACACATTTCACAATATAAGGCCCATGCCACATTGGTTTGAATTTTCTGCCCCCAGCTTATCATTTTCTTGATCGTACAACAAGGCTAAATCTCCCTCAATAAAAGAACGAGGAGTAACAGTCTGATCGAAGTGAGTTTTCACTCTCTTCTTCTGTGATTTAATGACTAAAGAGGTGAGTCGACGGGTCTCGTCTAGCCACTCTAGATAAAGAAGGCATTCTTCTACAGGAGTAGTATTTGGGATCAAATCGACAGCTAACTTGAGAGAAGGTATCTCGCATTCAATCGGAAGGGTAGCCTCCAGACCATAAATGAGTTGAAATGGTGTGAATCCGGTGGCATCCTTCACTGAGGTACGGTAGGCCCATAAGGAAAAAAACAACATCAGATGCCAATTAGACTTGTGAATTTCAATGGTAAGCTGAAGCATCATAACCAACACCTTGTTGACGGCTTCAACTTGGCCATTGGCCTGAGGGTAATAAGGCATCGAACTATCATGAAACAAGCCTAACTAGGTCGTTAACTCAGTCATCATGTGATTGCAGAAATGAGAATTGTGATCAGTGATAATAGGTTGAGGGACTCCCAATAAAGTAATCACATGATCAAATAAGAACTGGGCAGTTGTCTTACTGTCATTGGACAATATAGGCATCGCTTTAGCCCATTTTGTAAAATAATCAACGGCAACGATAATATACCCATGCCCCCTGGTCGAGCGAGGGTTACAGGTCTGGGCAGTAGCATAACCAGATATGTGACCACCACAGGCACTAGAGTGGCAGTCATTCAAGACTCATTCAACTTCCTTGAACGTCAAACAATGATGGAGAACTGAATCAACACCAATATGGTACAAGGTATCCCCCACAATACGATAAGGCTGAGAATGGTGATGAATATGTTGTTGAGCATCCTTAGACAAATCAGGATAGAGGGAAGACATCTTGAGGTAGACAATAATGTCACTGTACCAAGGATCGAGGGTATTGATCAAGCAAAGGGTATCGTCTGGAATGTGATCCTCTAACTGAGAGGGAGCGGTAGCGAATGGTAACGAGCAAATCAATTCAGTGAAGACAAGGGACTTCTTGGACTTGGCAGTAGTAAACTCCAAATAGAATTCTTGAAGGATAACAATCCATTTTGAGTACTTGCCCCTCAGCAATTGATGTGACAAGATGTACGTCATCGGGTTGCAATCGAAAATCACAGTCATCGTTCACAACAAAATATAGTGACAAAAATGTTGGACAGCGTGAACTGCTACCAAGGCGAGTTTCTCAACATAAGCATATCAATTTTCGGTGTCAAGGAGGTTGCGGCTAAGATAATAGATAACGTGCTTGGAACCATCGTCGTCGTCTTGAACCAAAACCATGCCAATAGTGGTGTCTGCAGTAGCAAGATAAAGCGTATAGTCACAATGGTAATCAAGTGGACGCAATAAGGGAGAAGAAACAAGGAGTGCCTTGATTTTATCGAATGACTCTTGGGCATTGTCATCCCAAACAAAGGGAGTGTCATGTTTTAGGAGTTGCATATAGCCTTTAGGAATCTCGACGTAGTTAGGAATAAAATGACGTAGGAAATTGGCTTTGCTCTACAAGCTCTGCAATTGTTGCAAAGAAGCAGGAGGAGGGAGATTCAGTATAGCTTCAACTTTGAGGGGATCTAGACGAATGCCCTATTTAGAGATGACAAACCCAAGGAGTCTTTTGGATTCGACGCAGAAGACACACTTACATGGATTCAGATGAATACAGTAATGTCGACAGTGAAGAAAAATCTCACGGAGGTGGTTCAGATGGTTAGATCGTTTAGCTGAATGAGCCAGGAGGTCATCTAGATATGGTTGAACAATGTGATGGATGTCATGAAATGCGTAGGACATTGCTCACTAGAAGGTAGCACTGGCATTTTTAAGGTCAAAAGGAATCTTCTTGTAAGCAAAGGTACCCCATAGGTAGATGAAGGTAGTTTTGTGTTGATCGGCAGGCAAAATATTAATCTGGTTGTAACCAGAAAAGCCATCCATAAACGAGTAGATTTCACTCCCAACACAATCATCGATGACTTGGTCAATAAAGGGCATAAGATAATTATCCTTTCGACATGCACGGTTGATGTCATGGTAATCAACACAAACCCTAATAGTGCCCTACTTTTTGGTCACAGGGACAATATTAGAGACCCAATCAGACAGTGGGATAGGGTAAATAAACCCTACCTTGAGAAGTTTTTCAACTTCTCCCTTAATAGCCACAACTTTTCTCCTGTGCACAGGGTGTAAACGTTGTCGAATAGGCTTGGCACTAGGATATGTAGGGATCTCGTGTACCACGATACTAGGGTCAATACCGGGCATTTCTTCATATGACCAAGCGAAAATGTCATGAAATTCTCTGAACAGATCGGTATAAAGCTGAATCTCCTCTAGAGTACAGGTAACTCCAATGTGGATATTCTCAACAATCCTTGGTTTGACAGAGATGTCGATGGGCATAGTTTACGTAATATTCCCCATATTTCCTTTAGATAATACTTCATGAATCTGAATAGGCATCTAAAGTGGCTGAGAGGGGATATAGGAAGCACACTTCTCTAGATAGGTAATCATGGCCCCATGGCTTGGGAGAAATGACGAGCGATGGTGATGATCGAACCAAGGAGGCTCCTCAAAAGACATAGTCTCTAAAATTGCTTCGTTGGAAGGAAATATTTCCTTTAACGGATCCGAAGAAACACTATCTCCGAGCCAAGGGGATTGTACATACATGTCAAGAGGCCTACTTGATGGAGCAGGACCAGAGGATGAAGCCGATGTGAAAACGATTTCAACATAGTTGAGCTCGGTAGGACTCAACGGCATGATGTCACCCCAGGAGCCTACCTGATCGACGAGAGGGACTACCCAAGGATCAGGATGGATAGAAATCATGTTAATGGGGGCGACGTTAGGAGGTGGGAGTGAAAATACACCCATAAGGGTAGGATCTTTGAAAAGTCCAGCACCCACACTTTCATAGGGGACGGAGGTATGCTCCACAAATGGAATGTTGCCATCTGAAGAAGAAGAGGCGAAGAAGGATAGTTGATCAACCATGACAATTTTCCCTTGGTGGGGAAAACAAAGGACATGGAATAGAGATGAGGCCACAGTGCACATGGCATATGTCCAACTTTGACCTAATAGAAGGTTGTAAGTCAAATTTGCGTCAACAACTTCAACTTCAACCTCTACTATCTTCCCCTCTAGAGTGATGGGAAAACGTGGGAGGATACCGAAAGGATGGGAATCTCTTCCATCGAAGGCTTCCAAAGTATTAGGAGATTGACTCAATGTCGGGGAACCGATGGCCTTCCAACAAGCAACAGACATGATGCAAGTGGAGGCGCCCTCATCAATAACAGTACGATGAATATTCTTTGAGTTAATGATGACTTGAATGAGGAAAGCAATTTGATGAGGAAATCGTGGTACATGATTGTCAAGATCGAAAGTGATTAAATCTGAATCAGCCAGGTCAATGCCACCAATGGCTGATAGCAAAGACTTCCTTTGGGAGGGACAACTCTAGAGGACTTCCAAAGTGGACATAGCCGAAGGGGCTTGGGCTAAGTCCTCAACAATGCTATAGTGATGTGCAACACGAGCATTAGGGTTGCAAAAAGATTTCTGGAGCACTCCCTTGGTAGGAGGGCGAATGACTGACTTAGTGCTAGGTTGTTCAATATGGAGAGGGCCAGCATTGGACAAAGGAACACTTGAAGGGACTTCAGGGTCCTTTCCGGTAGGTGGAGGATATTCTTTCAATCGTGTACTTATATGAATGGGAATAGTACCAGCCATGAAAACTTGAGAGCTAAAAGTGGAAGAGGACTGAGCTTGATTGATCACAATTTGGGTTTGTTGAGAGGGAAAAGGTTCCTTAAGCACAGCAGGAGTTCCAGGGATCCCCTTAAGCAAATGACTAACCTTAGACTGTCTAGGACAGTCTTTAGTGTAGTGATCCTCATCACAGATGAGACAAGGGTACTTGGGTTTGCGTTTGGTACCATCATCGGTGGGAGGCTTAGGAGGGTCCTGCTTCTGTGGATCAGCTTTATTTTGCCTTTTCCCTTTTTCTTACCTTTCGAAGCTTTATTTGCCATGGTGGACTGGATGGCATTGACTTTGGAAGTTTTACCAGTATTAGATGGGGCCTGAGAAGCATTTTCACTTGGAGCAGTAGATTTTTGCTTCGCAGGGGTCACTCAAGACTTTCGGGTGGATGAAGTAACGAAACCAATGACACCATCTGATCTGAATTTGAAACTACTTGAAATTTGTTTGCAAGGTATTCAATTCAGAAATAAACATGCTTAAAAGACTTCCATGTCTTGCAGAAAGGAAACACATGAAATTTTCAGCTGTTTATGACCCATCTAAGCATAGCAGAATTATTTCCTTTTACTGTTTAACACATTAAAACGAATTTGTTCTGCAAAATAAACCAACCACATATGAAAAAGAAGTTGATAAAGCAGTTCACCCCCTCCAATGCTACGTCTGCTGGGTCCAAAGCCCCCAAATGGGCTTGTCCTTGTTTTTATAAAATGCTCAAATTGAAAATACAGCTGAATAGAAGCATCTACAGGAGAAATAGATGGTAGAAATGGATTCAAAACACTTGAATCCTTCAGGATTGACTATTGGATCACCTCCAATGGATACCTGCAACCCTGTACAGTCTTCCCAATACTGGCCCCTAGTGGCTCCTAGAACTTTCACGGCTTCAAAACATATGCAAATGACCTCTGATGGCTGTAATACCTGCACCAATGGCTTCAGAAGGTCGAAAATGCCCAAAATCAAAAAAAAAATTCGTCCAAAACCGACTTTCCTAGCCAAAGTTATGGCCATTTACTCCTGACTGCCAGTTTGGCCTAACAAAACCCCAGTTAACTTTAGTTACGGCCAGTTAGGCCCGCCAAATTTGGCGCTCCGCCAAATCCACCGCCAACTGAACTGCTGTTACAATAAATGTCTACCTCGGATTGCGTGCTGACCGTTTGGGTTGGCGGTTAGTGCTTAGCTCTTGGTTCCGGGTCGAGGTCATATGGAGTTGGGGGCTGCCGCTTAGGGGCTAGCCCCCTTCATTTTCTCGCTCAACAACTTTTAGAATTTAAAATAATATTGCTCCGCCCTTTGATCAAGTTCACCCTCGGTGGCGCGTTGGTAAGCCGTTGTAATGATCGGGCAGAGGTCGCGGGTTCAAACCCGGCCCATGCCCAAAATTTTTAACATGCGCACAAAACAGTTTTGCTGACGTCATCTGGGGCCACGTGGCGCCCTCCCGGCCTGCCACGTGGTGCCTGTGATTGGCTGCTGTAAGGGAATATTCCCTGGAATATTCCAAGGAATATTTTGCGGAATATTCTTTTTTTAATTTTTTTTAAAAAAATTCAATTTTTCTAATGTTTTGGGCAAAATATTCTTTTGGCCATATCTTCCTCATACGGCGACCATTTTTCAAACCGTTTGCGGCACCGGAATCGGGAGGACGAGCAATTTCCAGTCGTTTAGCTTTGAACCAGTTCTGAGCACTTTGAATTTTGAGCACTTTTACGACACTTAGGACATGAACACTTGATCACGCCTCCCCATTGGGAAGCTTTTGGACCCTAAAAGCATTCAACTACCTGTTAAAGAGGTGAGGGTACAACTCCATCACTCTGTCCACCTCCATCCACTTTGCCTTGTTCGGTTTGCTGCCTTTGAAACCAACCTGAACATAATCTACACTGCCCCTCCTTGAAGTGCGTGTCCTTCTGGCAAGGATTGTATCTTCTTTCAGGTCATCTAAGAATTCTAGCGAGAAATCTTCTATAGATGGCAGCTGAATAGCATTTTCATGATCAGCAGTCAAAGGAGGTTCATACAAACGTAAGTTCTCCACATTGACAACAGAATACATTTGCATGTAGGAAGGCAAATCTAATTGAAAAGCATTATTTCCAACCTTCTTGAGGATTTTGAATGGACCATAACGAATAGGCTTCAGCTTTTTACCTTCTCCTTGCATCCTTTCCTTACTAATGTACAGCCATACCTCATCCCCTTCTTGAAACTTGTGATCGACTCTATGCTTGTCGTGTCTTTCCTTGTACTTGCCTTGACTCTTCTCAAGCTGTTCTTGAATTTGCTGATGTATTTGTTGAATTCTTTCAATGAATGAACGAGCTTTGTCATTATCACTATGTCCCTCAATGGCAACGTCTTTCTCAAGAATGAAATCAAGAGGTGATTTTGGCAAGTAACCAAAACAAGCTTCAAACGGTGAGGTGTTTGTGGAAAAGTGCTTGGCACGGTTGTAGGCATGTTGTATGTAGTGTAAATGTTCATCCCAAAGCTTGGGATGCTTGCTGCAATAACCTCTCAAGAGGTGCACAATGGTTCTGTTCACAACTTCGGTTTGTCCATCTGTTTGCGGATGGAAAGCAGTGCTTTTCTTCAACTTTGTGTCCATCATCTCCCATAGGTTGGACCAAAAATTCCCCACAAATCTGGAATCCCTGTCACTAATAATGGAAGTAGGCAAACCAAAGTGAATCCATACATGATGAAAAAATAATTCAGCAGTTATAGTTTTCTTAGAAGGCATAAGTATACACATTTTGCTGAAACGATCAACTACTACATATAAATAATCATGCTGCTTTCTAGATTTTGGCAAACCTCCTACAAAATCCATAGAGATGCTTTCCCATGGTCTAGAAGGTACTGGCAAAGGAGTATACAAACCAAGCTTCCTATTGCTAGGCTTGCTTGTAGCACATAATGAACAACCTCTTATGAACCTTGAAACAGAATCTACCATGCGAGGCCAATACCAATACCTCTGTAGATGTGCAACTATTTTGCTCACACCAAAATGGCCAGCAATAAGAGAAGAATGAGCTTCTCTTATGACATTTATCCTCTCCCCCTATGGTATACACAACTTGCCCAAATGAAACAGCAAATTGTTATGCATGTGATAATCATTTTCCTCTACATGATTCCCTTTACTCAAGTTAGCATACACATCTTTAAAGTCAGCATCAGATGCATATTGTTCTATGTAACTATCATGTACAATGGAATCATTCTTAAGTAAAGTAACAGCACCAATAATAGGCCTTGAAAGCATATCAGCAACCTTATTCAAAGTACCTTTCTTGTATCTTATTACCAAATGGAACTGTTGCAAGAAACCCATCCATCTGAAGTGTCGTGACTGTTGTAACTTGCTTTGTGATTGCAAGTACTGTAAGGGCTAATGGTTGGTATGTATAACAGTTTCTTTGCCCATCAAATAGTGTTTCCACTTTTTGACACTTTGTACCAACGCATACAACTCCTTATCATATGTAGGATAATTTACAACTGCACCATTAAAAGTTTCAGAATGAAATACAATAGGCTTACCATGCTGTAGAAGAACTGCACCCATAGCATAATCACTAGCATCAGTTTGTATCTCAAATGTCTATCTCAAATCCGGTAATGCAAGGACTGGAGCTGAACTAATCTTCTCTTTCAAAGATTCGAAAGCTTTTTGCTACTTGCCTCCCCATTGGAAAGCATACTTCACACTTGTCACTGCATGCATAGGAGCTGCTATAGAAGAGAAGTTAGAGATGAACTTCCTCCAATATTGAGTTGCACCCAAAAAACTTCTTACCTCTGTTATGGATTTGGGAGTAGGCCACTTCACAATAGCCTCAATCTTAGCAGGATCAATTCTCAAAGCACCTCCTCCTACTATGTGTCCCAAATAAACCAAAGAATTCTTTCCAAATTCACACTTTGACATTTTAAGAAATAACTGATTCTTCTTCAAAACATCAAGTAATTTTCTAACATGCATGACATGATCTTCTCTAGACTTGCTGAAAATTAAGATGTCATCTAAGTAGACAATAATGAAATCATCAAGAAAAGGATGCAAGACATCATCCATTACCCGCATGAAAGTTGCAGGTGCATTGCACAAACCAAATGGCATCACAAGCCACTCAAAGAGTCCTTGTTTGGTTTTAAAGGCTGTCTTCCATATGTCACTTTCTTCAATTCTTACTTGATGATATCCACTACGCAAGTCTAACTTAGTGAAATATCGAGCATCTTTCAGCTGGTCTAGCAAATCATCTATCCTTGGGAGTGGGTAACGATTCTTTACCGTTATCTTGTTCAAGGCCCTGAAATCAACACACATACGCCAAGTGCCATCTTTCTTTGGAATCAATACAATCGGTGACCCACATGGCAAAGTACTTGGCCTTATGAAACCCTTGTCCAACAAGTCCTTGATTTGCTTCTTGATTTCAGCATTCTCCATAATAGACATGCGGTACATGCCTATGTTTGGAAGAGGACAATCTGGATGCAAATGGATTTCATGTTGAATCTCCCTCTTAGGAGGCAAACCTGATGGCTCCTGAAACATCTCATGATATGCATCAACTACATCATACAGATCTGATTTAAGTTTTGGATCACAATTGTCAAATGACTCATGATTCACATCAACCTTGGGCTTAATCATAAGAAGAACAAAATTCTTACTTGAATTGACCATCCTTTTTACCTGTCCTGCATTCACCATCGCTATATTTGTCTTCTTGCGATGAGCTCTAACAATGAACTCCTTGCCATCTTTGAACAGATGATATTTGTTTTCATGGCGATGAAAGATAGCTTTCCTGTCAAACAAGTAAGGACTTCCCAAAACAATTCCTGCTATATCAAAAGGTACCACATCAAGTTCAACTGTGTCAATAAAATGTGCAGTAATTGCAAAGCGCAATGTGCACTTTCTTGAAACTTGTAAATTTGCATCCTTGCAAATCCATCCAAGTGGATATGGCTTCGGATGTGGAATGGTCTCAAGTTTAAGCTGCTTGACCAAGTCCTCTGATATAAGGTTTGCTTGTGACCCACTATCAAAAAGTGTGTCAATCTTAGTATGTTTTGAAATCACCCTCACATGAAACAGTTCAATTCTTTCTTCCTCGTTAGGAGCTTGTACATGGCAGTTTGAGGTACTAGTGCTGGCTTGAGTTTCAATTTCTTTTCCCTTCAAGTTTTTCAAACCCATGGCTGTAATTTTGGTTTCATCACCTGAATCTTCCCCTAAATCTTGTGGTGTAGATGTAGCAGCAGCAGTTTTCTGTTTCCCTTTGGATTTGTTAGATTGAGGTCTTTTTTCAGGATGTAATTTCCAACAGTTTTTCTCCTCATGGCCTGGTTTAGAATAGTGTTTGCAGATCACTTTCTCACTCTCCTGTTTGATAGATGCATTCTTTTTTCCTTTTCCCTTGGAGGTTTTCTCTTTGCTTTTCCCCTTGGGGGGATTGTTTCTACCCTCTTCAAATGTGTTTTTTCCCCTTGCCTCTAAATGGGTAGCTTGGACACAAACCTCATCCAGGCTAGTAGGGTTAAACATCAAGATGGTGTGTCTAAGGTAGCTATGCAAGCCACCAATGTATTTCAGCAAGGTTTCTTGGGTCTGTAAATCTACCCCTAACAAGAGAGCTCTTCTCCTGAATTCTTGGGTGTAGTCTTGGACACTCTGACCCTTAAGTTGTCTGAAATTTTGCCAATTCATAATGGCCTTCTGCATGTGAGCAAGAGGATAAAACTGTTTTTTAATGGCTAACAGAAATTCAGGCCATGTTAAGGTAACCTTACCAAATTTCTTGATCTCCTCTTTAGTCTTGGCCTCCCACCAGACCAAGGTTGCTCCTTCCATTCTCAAAGAAGCCAACTGAACCTTTGTGGCATCATCATGCATATTCTGGATCCTCAAGTAAACTTCCAACTGCCTAATCCAGTTATCAAGCTTTTCTGCATTCACTTCACCATTAAACGTAGTTAATTCGAATTTTACATCAAGCTTCAAAAAAGGACTTTTTCTAGAGGATCTATGCTTATGAACAGAAGAAGACGAAGATGAAGAGGAAGAAGGTGAAGATGGGGGTGGTGGATCACCATTTCCTCCATGTCCTTTATTGGAATGATCATCATCCTTCTTACCTCCTGAAGAGCCCTCTCCTTCATGTGGATGTTTGGACCCTTCTCCAGCCAATTTCTCATTTCTTTCTTGGTGCAATATACTCACCATTTCAGTGAGATCCAAGAAAGCCTTTCTGAAGACTCTTTCTTCCTCTCTTGGATCTGTCTCTATAGGAATTTCTCCTTCATGTTCAGACATCCTTGAAGCTTCTGCTGAGACTCTTGAGGGTGAAATTGAAGTTGGAGGTGATGGCTCTCTGGCCTTCCTTGACTGAGGATTCTCTCGTTCTCTAGTCAACTGTCCTTCCCCTCTTTTAAGTTTCAACCTGGTAAGCATCAATACTTGCAAGAAAATTAGAAGATCTTTGCACAAAAACAGTCAAAAGACAACTACACCAGAGATTGACTGAAAAGAGCATTTATCTACTTTGCAATTGTATAACAAGAGCATTTCGAAGGCTTCCTGGCTCATTTCAGGCTCTGTCTATAGCTTATTTGACTGATTTTGATACAAAGAAGCAACAGTCTAGCTCTGATACCAACTTGATCTGAATTTGAAACTACTTGAAATTTGTTTGCAAGGTATTCAATTCAGAAATAAACATGTTTAAAAGACTTCCATGTCTTGCAGAAAGGAAACACATGAAATTTTCAGCTGTTTATGACCCATCTAAGCATAGCAGAATTATTTCCTTTTACTGTTTAACACATTAAAACTAATTTGTTCTGCAAAATAAACCAACCACATATGCAAAAGAAGTTGATAAAGCAGTTCACCCCCTCCACGGCTACATCTGCTGGGTCCAAAGCCCCCAAATGGGCTTGTCCTTGTTTTTATAAAATGCTCAAATTGAAAATACAACTGAATAGAAGCATCTACAGGAGAAATAGATGGTAGAAATGGATTCATAACACTTGAATCCTTCAGGATTGACTATTGGATCACCTCCAATGGATACCTGCAACCCTGTACAGTCTTCCCAATACTGGCCCCTAGTGGCTCCTAGAACTTTCACGGCTTCAAAACATATGCAAATGACCTCTGATGGCTGTAAGACCTACACCAATGGCTTCAGAAGGTCGAAAATACCCAAAATCAAAAAAACATTCGTCCAAAACCGACTTTCCTAGCCAAAGTTATGGCCATTTACTCCTGACTGCCAGTTTGGCCTAACAAAACCCCAATTAACTTTAGTTATGGCCAGTTAGGCCCGCCAAATATGGCGGGACCGCCAAATTTGGCGCTCCGCCAAATCCTCCACCAACTGAACTGCTGTTACAATAAATTTCTGCCTCGGATTGCGTGCTAACCGTTTGGGCTGGCGATTAGTGCTTAGCTCCTGGTTCCGGGTCGAGGTCATATGGAGTTGGGGGGCTGGCCGCTTAGGGGCTGGCCCCCTTCATTTTCCCGCTCAGCAACTTTTAGAATTTAAAATAATATTTCTCCGCCCTTTGATCAAGTCCACCCTTGGTGGCACGTTGGTAAGCCGTTGTAATGACCGGGCAGAGGTCGCGGGTTCAAACCCGGCCCATGCCCAAAATTTTTAGCATGCGCACAAAACAGTTTTGCTGACGTCATCTGGGGCCACGTGGCGGCCTGTGATTGGCTGCTGTAAGGGAATATTCCCTGGAATATTCTACAGAATATTCCTTTTTTTTTTTTTTTTTTTTTTTTAAATTCAAATTTTCTAATGTTTTGGGCAAAATATTCTTTTGGCCATATCTTCCTCATACGGCGACCGTTTTTCAAACCGTTTGCGGCGCTGAAATCGGGAGGATGAGAACTTTCCAGTCATTCAGCTTTGAACTAGTTCTGATCACTTTGAATTTTGAGCACTTTTACGACACTTAGGACATGAATACCTGATCACCATCGATGGATGGCATTGACGGAGCCTTAGTAGTTCCGGGTTGCAGAGCATCAGGCAAGTAATCATACAGCGTACCGATTAGGAATAAACCAAATCAAGATACTGAGCATGCATGATAGCTTGCTCCTTAGTAACACATGCCCCCATGGCAATATCGTGGGCTATCGGACCGACAAATGAGGTTGTAAACTAGTCAGTCAGAAGCTAATCAGGGATCCATAACTTAATCAAATGACACCGCCTTCTCCATTCATGAAAATGATAGGAAATGTGTGTTTTCGTGTCTTGTTTCAATGATGTAAGGAGGTGTGTGCCTGTTTCGTAATGAATAGGTAACTGAAAGTGAGTAAGAAAATCGATTGCAAGAGAATTGAAATCCTGGAAAGTTCCACGAGCAAGCTCAATATACCATTTCACATCTGAACTAGTGAGAGTTCATTGGAAGAAATGGAGGCAGATATAATCATCAAGCCATGAGTTAGAGGAACACCAGAGGTGATAAGTCATGACATGCCCTTGAGGGTCCTCTACAGATTTACCATCAAATTTAGGACAATCACCAGGAATTTTGGTCAGAACTGGTGGCCAATACGGATTATGAAGGATCAGATCATTCGTGAGCTTGGACACATTAGGCAGTTCCAAGGTTGTCAGGAAAGGTAATTGAGGATTGAAGGACATCATAGGCTTCTGATAAGAGCCAACATTAGGGTTCCATCTAGCCCCTTGTTTCCCCCATAGATTTTGGCCAGAAGGATTTTTCTCATAAGGGTTTTATTTGTAAGGGTTCTGTCCATAGGGATTATAAGTATAACTGGATAGTTAACCCAGGTTTTTACCACTAGAAACCCATTGGTTACCAGCTTGACCAACATGAAAATTTTGATAGGGATTAACCTGTGGTTGCTAATAATTTTGATACGGGGTAGCCTAAGGTTTCCCTTAGGGTTGTTGAAGTGCTTGGATACCATATTGCGGCTAAGCTCCAAACTGCGCCTAAGGCCCAGGACACATTTGATAAATAGGTTGGGCTTGAAAATCAACTTGAGTTTGGAGACCAAGTTGGGTCTAGAGTCTAGTTTGAGTCTGGAAACTGGGTGGGGCTTGAGAAACAATGAGTGCTTGAGTGCCTGATTGACTAGGAGATGGATTGATTTGACCATATGGATGTCCTTGTTGAAATTTAGGTTGACCCAACCAGCCAGAAGGCTGGCCTTGTTGATATTGAGGTTGACCTATTTGCCCAGAAGGTTGAGCTTGCTGGGTAACAGATTGACCTTGCTGAAGTGGAGGCTAGCCTGTTTGGCCAGAGGGTTAAGCTGGCTGGATAGTAGGTTGGCCTTGCTAGATCTGAGGTTGGCCTACTTGTCTAGATGGTGGGCCTAGCTGGACAGTAGGTTGGCCTTGCTAGATCTAAGGTTGGCCTACTTGTCCATAGGGTGGACCTTCCTGAGCAATGGGTTGGCCTGGTTGGAATTGACGCTGATCAAATTGACTAGAAGTTTTCCCTAGGTAGGTAAAAGAGGAACCCGTGAGGGCCGAAGGTTGTCCCTGTAAGGGTTGTCCTTGTAGTTCAACAAGTTTCCCTTGATACAGTTTCCCTTGATACGACTACCCTTGATATGGTTGCCCTTGATACGGCTGCCCTTGATATGGTTTCCCTTGATACAGTTGCCCTTGATATGGCTGCCCTTGGTACGGCGGTCCTTGGAAAGCGGAAGGCTACTCTTGACCACCATGGTAGGTAGTACGAGCCCAGGAAACAGATAACGGAATGGAAACCTCAACCATAGGCTAAGGGGGGAGAGACCCAATATGATAAATATGGGTCCCTCGAGGATCATAATAATGTAACGGATTATGCGGATCCAGATTTTGAAGAGAGAACATGTATTTCTCATATGACCACCCTGCCGGAATGGAACCGGAAGAGAGTGGAATACTACCTGTGGGGTTTACGACTCTAGACGTCGAGACTGAAGGACCACCACTAGTGGGATCAACTGAGAGCCCAGTAACAGTGGTAACCACAGAGGACGCAATAATGACACTGAAAGTATGAGCTGTAGAGGCCACACAGACAGTAGATATGGACAGAATAGATGTAACGAACACATTGTGAATCTGAGGTATGAAAGGCTCTGAGGTCGGGGCTATAGTACGAGACCACACAGAACTCGGATTAAGAGACATGGAACTCATGATGTCAGATAAGGCGCAATACCGTAGGGGCAATGTCACTCCAAGACTCGAGTGAAAGGGGGAACTCTCTGTGGGAAGAGGAATTTTTCCACTTGACACAAGGTTCTCTTCATCGGTAACAGGGGTCATCTCATCCATGTCGAAAGAGGACATTGCAGATGAAACACCAGGGGGAGTAATTGGGAAATCCTCCTCTGAAGGTTCCCAAATAGGATTCCAATTGATATCGTAAGATTCCCCTCCTGGAGCTCGAGAGTCAAGAGGTTGAATACTGAGGATAATAGGAATGGTATCACTAACCATCGATACCTCAGAAGCGACACGGGATGCAACGTCTTGGTCGCTTGGTACAGGGGACAAGATCGGTGATTCTGCCAGGATGACTTAACTCAAGATCCCGAAAATAGAGATAATCGAGTAGGGTCACAACTCGACGTGAACCAAAAACACAGTCAAGATTAATAGGGAAAATGTGAGCGTGGTCAAATAAATTTTATGACATAGGAACAAAAATTGACCTTTTCATATTTAAAGAGTCAAGAAAAAGGACAAAAGATGACTCTAGTCACCTTTGAATATTTAATGAGCCTGAAATGACAAGTGCTCAGATGATCCTTTTCTTTTAAGGAGTCGAAAAGTAGCAAAAGTGACTACTCTGGAGTATTAGACAAGAGGTTTACCAAAAAAACCACAAAATTGCATATACACCTTGGTGATCAAATGAAAGAGAAATGACCAAGGACTTTCTGTACGGCAGTCAATCTTCCTAAATGCTGTGTTCGGTGCATTACGGTTCGTAAGGCAGCAGACTCGGCTTCCTATGGATGATAGGATGATAACCTAGTGGGGTCTCCCGATATATACTCGATGATACGGGGAGCACAAGTCTGTACTAGCAGCTATTGAATCGCAGAAGGAGGAATCACCCAACCTTAGCAAAAACAATAGTGACTAGGTTTAATGATGCCGAAGCACGTCTCTAGCATAGACCTCTAGATAAATGTGCATTAAGTTCCAATGCGTTGTTAGGTTCATTCAATAGATTTTAAGAGTTAATCTTGGATTAAGTTTCAGTTTTCAGGCCCTACTGAATGTACTTCAACAATTCCTAGGATGCAGCTACAATGAGTAAAGCACCATTCATTTCGATGAACAACTACCTAAAGGAGGGTAAAGAGTTCATTTCCAAGCAATCGCAAACCAAGACAAGCAAATGCAAGCACTAAGAAACACAATGCATCAATACACCTATCTCACAACTACTAATGAAAGATTTAAACTTTGCTTCCCAATTTATTAATCATGAAAATTCAGTAATGCAAATGCACTTTCACTTTCGTATGCTATATGAATGCAATATTTTTTATTTTTGGAATTTTAATGACAAACAAGCAAGTGTAAACTTGATTGATCCAAACAAATGTGATCTATGTTTGATAGTGTGGAAATCAAATCAATATTAGGAATTGGTTCAATAACCAAACACTAAATACCAATCGGAAGAAAAGAAGCGATAAAACAACCTCAAACAAATCAATCAGCTGGTTGTGGACGAATCTTGGATGAATGAGTAACCCAAACAAACGAATTCTTGACGAAACCTTTAATAGAGCTAGGTCACACGGTCTGAAAACACAAGATTCACTAAATAAAACCAAGGAGAAAGTTCCTTAACCCAAATACAACCAAAACAAGTTGATAAGAGACAAGAGACAGCAGGGGACAAGTAGCATTGTTTGATTTAGGAGGTAAAGTTGTAAAAACAACTTGTACAGGAATCGTTGCAAGGCTATAACTAGCAACCTAAGATGAAAGGCAAAGTGTCGCAAGCCCAAAGCTAGCAACTAGGCGATGTCATCACAGGTGTACACCTATCTTCTGCGACGGTCTGATTTTAGGTTTCAGCGCAACTGTAAGACGAGATATTTGCGATGTCCAGGTTTACCAAAGAGGACAGGTGCGACGTCGTTGCAGCTGTTAACCTATAAATAATGACGATCTCAATTAAGAGAAAAAAAACACAGTAAAAACACCTGAAGGACACTAGACTAATCTCTCAGACAGTGAGAGGGACTACCAAATTGACCCAGGTAACCCAGAAGACTGATGGCTCAGCCCCAAAATCAAGACTGAACAAGAGACAACATACAAAGGACTCTCCAGTATGGTCGCCAACTTGTGATGTAGGGAATTTTCCCTCTGTGGACAGAGGCAACCCCTCTAGCCCTAGAGTGGGTCTAGTCACAGCAAGACAAAATAACAGCTAATTTCCTTAGGCAGTCATTGTTGAAAGAGCCTACCTTAAACTAGTGTTCGATGAAGCTTTCGTTGCGCTGCTTCAGCTATCGTTTCCTTCTTGATGAGCAATTCACTTGAAACAACACAAGAGAACAATAGAACATGTGACAAAATACAACAATGATCTATTTACTTATAGAGTCAAGGAACCATAAGCTATCAAGTATATTTTAGACAAAACATAGGAAATCACCATTGATTGTATTAAAATGAATAAAAGCAAAGCTTACAACCAAGCCTTGACGTTGCAAGCCTTGTCGGAGGGTCTAGCCGGCATGTTTCTTCAAGCATTCACTCTCAAAAGGGTCTTCCAAGTAGATGATGACTCTCTCTCCCACTCACAAGCACTAATACAAGGCTAAGGCAATCCACAACCAATTGCTAAACTATCAGCAATTCACACTGCAAACTATCAAACTCACACCAAAGCTAGCTAATTTGATCAATCCTAGAAACTAGTTGATCATAACAATAGGGAGTGCTTTTATAAGAGGAGGAGCCTCCATAAAATGAGAGAGAGGGAGCTTATCCTTAAGGGAGGTTTCTCAAAAGGTGGAACCACCATCCTAGAGGAGGAAAGGTGAACTCCCTTGACCCAACAACCAGTTGTAGAATCACCCAGAAGCATTCTGTTTGAACTAATTCACCATATTTAGATAGCCGCAAGTCATACACTATGGCTCAGCAATGATGTCACAAGGAAGCAGTGTATTCAGAGCCATCGTCGTAAGAAGGATCTTGATGACTTGTGCTGAGCCCTAAATTTTGACCGTTGTAGGAAACATATGTACCCCTACGATGACGTCGCGACGTTATAGTTCATTACAAAGAATTTTCGCAAGCCACATGAGGTTTACTTGCAATGATGCAAAAACATAGGTAAAAGGGTCAATATTCAGGATTAAATGGAACTCATTTAATCTTCTTGAATGAATGGGAGGATGTGGACATATTTATTTGATGTATGACACAACAGAGATGTCGCTCAGGGACTGACTGTATCCAAGATCAGGAGATATGAGGTCAGTGACAAATTACTGTGTAACAAGGAGGATCCTAAAATCCAGTGCTTAGAGAAAGAGGCATGTGTTCGGCACGGAATCCCCCCAAAGGCAAGTTTTGGGGCTTAAAGTCCAAGTTTTGACCCAATATTATTGTAAAGACTCCGCGAATTGCGGGTGTAGAGCACGAAATATGTGATAGAGTCACATGGTTGTCCACCCTAGTTTTGTAAGGTAAAGTCGGCCTGCCCATGGTCTATAGACCATGGGATTATATAAATGGAGCGAGGCTCTAAGTTGTAAAGAATTAATATATAGATAGAAGTAGTAGAAGATTTGAGAGTAAAGTCTAGTTTTGGGTCGTAGAGTAGGAGAAGGCTCCGAAGCTGACTGCAAAGAGGCCTAGTAGTCCGCAGTTGAGTGCGCAGACCCTTGCAGTTGAGTGCGCAGGGCAGAGTCAAGTCTGTAACCAAGGAAGGAATTAATAAAGAGAAGTTTGATTATAATTCTGTGTATCTGTTCTTGGGTTAATACTTGATTGATATATCTTGCAATTATACTATTTATTTACTGCGCGCATCTGTATGAATATTTTATGTTGTTAAATATAACGTAAAGCACTCAACTAACTAACATTGGAAAATACAAGTAAGATCTTGCGTAAGAACATAGAGCGCGGCATTCAGCCCCTGAGTGAGGGCTGCGCGAAGGCAGTATATCAAGCTGCGAGGTACGACAAAGTGTGCGTAGCAAAGTGCGTGCAGGGTCGAACTGCGGACCGCTTGACTCATCATAAATCTCTAAGGTGTGGAAATCTAGTTCTAGCACCCTCCCATACTACTTCAGGTGAGACCTCAGTCCACGCTCTGTAGACTATTGCCGAAAGGGCCAGTAGTACCGGGATTTGTTTGGCTAATTAACTCTGAACCTGGGTTAGGCCCCAACAAGCTAGCAAATGGTTGTGTCACCGAGACCGGGATCTGCATAAGAGATGTCTGATGTTGTGTCACTAGAACCCGACAAAGAAAGAAATTGAAGAGTGGTTGGATAGAAATATTCATGAGTTCGCAGCATAGGAAAACATCAATCCGCGAGTATCGAAGGAACAGTGATTAGAGCACTACTTATTTATGGAAATTCACAAAATTTTCTTTGCATCCTTCCCCTATGATGAGCTCATAAATGGGCAATTATATGGGCTCATTTTACCTCCTAACCTAGTCAAATCAACCATTCTCTTAGCTCATTACATGATTTTCTGATTATATTTATGCTTATAGAGTGAGTTCAGTTAGTTATGATGCCATGAGGTCTAATATGTGTTTAATGCAGATTATTGATGATTTTTGTGGTCAAAGTCAAGGATCTAGTGGAAACATGGCAGCAATAACTTGAAGTGGAAAAATTAGAGGACTTATAGGAGGGAATCCCCCTCATTTAATACTCCTCACTTCGAACTTCCATTCATTCAGCTTGGAGTACAAGCAGCCAAGTCATGCATTAACAGGCAACCAAGCAAAGTGGAGGATAACTGATGTTTATCTCGAGTTTTTGGAGCCAAGCCTCCTTGATTTTGAGGAAACTATTGGGAGCTTCATTTGTATAAGTAGAGAGGCCTAAGGCCTCACTAGGGAGTTGGTCAAATTTTTGTTGAATTCTTGCTACAGTTTGCCTATGTAAACTCTGCTCAACTTTGAGCTTATTATTTTGACAGTTCATGTAATCTTGCTTTTGTTTTGGAAATAAAGATGGAATCCTTTTTGAGCTAGCACTAAGTTACCTTAGAGGGCTGAAGCTCTTGGGTTAGGGCCCAATCCAAGCATCCAAGCTCCTCTTTACTTGCATTTATATGTTTCATTTCAGTTTGTAGATTAGGTTGCTCTTAGATGCATTTCTTTTATGGTTAAGAATAGGTTTTTTTTATGATTCAGTAGTTTGTTTCCATTTATGTTTTCTATAGCAAGATAAGTAGTGATAAAGAAAAGATCCAAAATGCTAGCAGTAGTGCCTTGGCCTCTCTTCCTCCCTTTGGGACAATGATCTGAGGCAAAGACCCTCTTGCTGCCCCAAAAACATAGATTTTCCTCCTTCATAGGAATTCTAGTGTTTGCAGCTTTATAGTTGGTTCATAGTCTATTTTGCTTTGCTTCAAAACTTCTTCATAATGCTAATTTCCTTATTTTCAATAGTCTTCTTTCATGCTTTTCTTTCATGCAATGGTTATCAACATTTCATTTCATAGATCATAGCTTATTTTGATGCAAAAACTTTGTTTTTTAGATGCACTTATTTCCTTGCTTGCTTAATCTTATTAGTTGACTATAAGTTGTTTATGCATTAGATATCCTCTAGCAGTAGTCCAGCCCATTAGCCATTCCATCATCCATCTGATCCATGCCCAATAGGTCGCCCAAGTCTCCCTTCAATTCTGCCTTAGTTTCCTACATTTTCGATAGACTTTCCTCTCTTTCCTTGAGCAAATCCAATCATCTTTCTCTCTCCTAATGATTCTTGGTAGACCCTAGGTGCCCTAACACTTCATTCCAACTTTCATCTACCTTCTCCACCCACTCTCACACCTTCAAAATAGTGAAAATTGTTCTCGGCCTCCTCCTGTAGGCCTCCTGTAGATTCCCTGTGTCCTCTTGTAGATTTTCCTGTACGCTTTCTTTTGAAGGCTGAGTTTGGGAAAAGCCTCCAAAAGGCCACCTGAGACCTCCTAGGACCCATCCACACCATCCTACATCCTATCAAGTCCAAAAACCACCCTCCGTCGCCACCTATTCACTGCCACATCACAAACAAATAAATTACATACATGACAAATTCACATAAAAATCCAAAAAGATGTTTTTCGCTCATTTACTTTTAAAAATAGCTCAAGTAGATGTTGTTTACTTCCTTGAGTAGATGATGGCATTCTTTTCATGGTTTTCATAATGTTTTCTGCAAAAGTAGGATTAGTGGTTAACTAGGATTTCCTTGGTTTGCTTTACATTTCAAGTCTTCCTTTCTGCAAGTAGAATATCATCAGTAGAGTAATCTCTTTTTCCTTCCATCACATATAAAGCTTCTTCTGGAATCCATACAAGTTGGCTTGAATGTCTAGTGATCTTGCATCGGCTGATCAAGTGACAACTTGCAATAAGAACTAGTACTTGTGCATACAGCACCGTCGCTTCCAAGTTTGTTATGAACTACCAGGTTGATAAGAGTAAAGTAGGCAGCCCAAGAGTTGTAGCATTATTGCTACAATACTGGTGCTCACCACTTTTTGGCACCATTGCCGAGGAAGCGTCAGAGTATTCTGTGATTACTACTTTCTTCTATTTTCTCTTGCAAAATTCTGCTAATAGTTTATTTCAGCAAAAGTAGAATAGACATTTCCTTTCAGTTCTACTTTTCTTTTGCTTTCCCTTTCAATTCTACAATTTCCATTTCAGCAAAAGTAGAATAGTCATTTCCTTTCTTTCAGTCTTGAATTTCCTTGCTTTCCTCTTCAATTCTATAAATTTCATTTCAGCAAGCTCATTTTAGTTAGTTGCAATTTGTTTGTTCAATCAATTTTAGTTTTGCAAGTACTATTAGTGTGGAGAAAAAGAAACAAAAACCAACCAAAAAGATTTCCTTTCATGCCTCGTAGGAATAGAGATAATTCAGGTAAATTTTTTCCCAACACCCCCACTGCTCCACATAGCCAACCTTCTCTCTTCTTTGGTGGCTGCGATCAAGAAGAACCCTTATGTGAACAGCCTGACATATTTGAAGAACCTATAGCGAAAGAAGAAGAAGAAGAAAAAATTCCTTTAGAGCCAATGGCTAAACACAAAAATGCTAGCGGGAATGGAGAAAGAATAGAGGGTACCTTTCCCATACGGGAGACCAATGGGGACACCAAAATGAAGAATATTAGCCCTTCCACCCTACCTCATTTCCATGGTATGACTACAGAAGATCCTGACACCTTCTTGTTTCAGTTTGTTGTTATATGTCAAACCTATGACTATGCAGAAGATGAGAAAAAGTTGAAACTGTTCCCTTCTACTCTCAAGGATGCAGCATTGCGCTGGTTCATGGGATTACCTGGCAATAGTATCACAACTTGGGCTCAGATGCAGCAAGCCTTTAACAACAAGTATCGATACTATTGTAGGTCAAAAGATAATAAAGAATAAATTTTGCAAGTGATTATAGGAAGTGATGAGTCCATGGAAGATTATGAGGAGAGGTTCTAGCTCAGTTACAAAAGGGTCAGGTGTACACTTGACCCTGAGTCTCTAAAGATGGTTCTGCTCAGGGGAATTTAGGAAGATCTTTTAGACACCCTCCATCTACTGGCCCGGGAACACATTTACCAAATATCATATAAAGACATACAGATTGTTTTTAGAAACCATTCTAGACTAGCCAGAAAGAAAGGTAGGGGGAGTCAACCCATAGCCAGTACCTCTTCCTCTAACTCATCCATCAAAGAAGAAATTGGAAACATGTTGGAAGACTTCAAGAGTGAGATGCTGCAGACTCTTGCCATGCAAATGGATACCTTACATATCAAAAGGAAACAAGAGGAAGAAGATAGGGCTTTGGCCATCTTTTGCCCTAGATGCACTAGGAGGCATCCTAGGAATGAATGCCCATTGAACTCTATAGAGGTTTTTTCAGTTTGTGAAGAAAACCATTCCACAGATAAGTGCCCTTCCTTACCTGGACTTAAAGTTTTATATCAATGGGTTAAGGGAGTCACTGAACAACTCTATTACATAAACCAAAGAAGGCTGCATGGACCGAGACCATACCAGCAGGGGATGCAAGGGACATCCCAGGCATACTACCACCACATCCAAGTCACCTCCATACCTTCTTGGGGTCCCCCTTCTCATCCTTCCTGGACCATGCCTCCTCCTTGGTCCTTCACATCTCAATATCATGCTCAACCAGCTAACCATTCATTTCAATCCTATGCTCAACCATCACCTCAATGGAATGCACCTCATTAGGGGTGGAGGCCCCAACACAACTCTCTCCCCACTCATTTGCCTCAACCACCTGTCCAACCAAAATCATTACCTCCTGCTCCTCCAAAGCAACCCCAAATGCCTACCCAACCGAATTCGAACCCGAACAACAGATAGGCTCAACAAGTGTATAGTGGGGAACCATCATGCCCAACTTATGCTGTGGGGATTCAAGAGATCAACCTGTGATCTAGGAAATTTCTCCCAGATAGTCAACCTCCACCTAGGGAGGTTGAGGAAGATAAAGAGGAAAGTGAACCGAAAGCAATTCCACCCTTTCCTGAGAGACTATCCGTGACAGTCCAGCCTACCCCCGAAGAAACTGAACTCCTGGGGGAATTGAAACATCTATGTGTAAAGATACCACTTCTCCAAGCCATAAAGTATGTGCCTATCTACAATAGGTTGATTAAAGAGAAGTGCTTTAGGCATCCAAGAAGTCGCAAGAGAGATGCCCCAACCATCAATGTCATAGGGCAATTGTCCGACCTGATGTTGGGGCAGGTAATCTATCCAAAATATCTAGACCCTAGAAGCCCAGTAGTTGATGTCCACATCAATGGAACCATGATTCCACATACTTTGATTGATCTAGGAGCTACCATTAATGTGATGACAAACGACACAATGCTCAAACTCAAACTTCAGGGCTCCTTAAGGAAGACCACAACCATGCTATAGTTAGCAGATCGCTTGTGAAGTAGGAAAGTGTTCCCTCTGTGGACAAAGGCAACCCCTCTAGCCCTAGAGTGGGTCTAGTCACAACAAAGACAAAACAACAATTATTTCCCTTAAATAGTCATCATTGGAGGCATACCTCAAACCGGTGGTTGATGAAGTTCTGTTGCGCTGATCCAGCTTCTGTTTCTTTTTCCTCAATGAGAAATCAACCTAAAACACCACAAGAAAACAACAGAGCATGTAACCGAGAACAACAATGATCTATTTACTTATATGGTCAAGAAATCATAAGTTACCAAGTAAATTGTACACAAGATATAGGAAATCATCATTTATTGTATTAAAATGAATTGAGAGCAAAGCTTACAACCAAGTCTTGATGTCGCAAGCCTTCTCGGAGGGTCCAGCCAGTGTGTTTCTTCAAGCATTCACTCTCAAGAATAGGTCTCCCAAATAGACAATATCTCTCTCTCACTCACAAGCTCTAATACAAGGTTAAGGCACTCCACAACCTCTTACCAAACTATTAGCAATCCCACACTTGTCACACTCACACCAAAGATATCTACTTAGTTTCAAAGCAAACTCAAAAGAACTAACCAGCACTGCCCAACTAAAGAACTAGCAGATCATAGCAATGGTGAGTGATTTTATAGGAGAAGGAGTCTCCATGAAATGAGGGAGAGGGAGCTTATCCTTAAGGGAGGTTGCACAAGAGGCGGAACCACCATCCCAGAGGAGGAAAAGTGACCCAAACTAACCCAACAACCAGCTCTAGAAACACCCAGAAGGCCGACTATTTGAACAAATTCACCAAATCTGGGTTGTCGCAAGTCATGAACTAAGGATCAACGACGACATCGCAAGGAGGCAATGCATTCAGATGAATCATCACTGTAAATAGCTGGGAGCTTCACGCCGAGCCCTAAAATCGCATTGTCACAGGAAACACATGTACACCGGCAACAGTGTCGTGATGAGACAGTTCATGACAAGGGATCGTCACACCTTTTAATGTCTTATTAGCGATGATGCAGAAACTTAGGAAAAAGGGTCAGTTCTTCAGCATCAGAGAGCATTGTTTAATCTTTTTGCATAAGTGGGAAGATATGGACATGTGTATTTGATACATGACATAGTAGAGGGAATAAGATGAGGACAGTGACAAATTACTATGTAACAGATGCCCCCTAAAGCATGAAGCCTGAGAGAGTGGGAGGGGTGAAATGCTTTATGAAACCATGACCGAACTGGAACACCACCTTGAAGAACCTGAAGGCGCAAGTACAACTAATATCTCTGATAGTGAAATACATGTAGTCAAGGCATGGGCACATCCATCCAAAAGACATATGAAACTTGGTCTATGGTATGGATGCAGCCACCCAGTTGATAAGACCATATATAATGATAAAGGTATGGTCGCAGCCATCCTTGAAGACTCAGGTATGGTCATAGCCATCCAATCAAAGAGTCATTTATGTAATCATGAACCAATCCACGCAACCCAAACATATGTAATTTTAGTTAGGGGTCTTGAAACCCTAACCGATCTTAGTACAAATTCTAGCATGTGAACAGACGTGCTGAAGTCGAGCATGATAGAAAGTCACTTGATTACCGGTCAATAATGAAAACCGTTAACAAGCATGAGAGAAACCATCAATAATGCCAATGGATCTCAAGGTATGGCCACTACAATCCACTAAGTGTGAAGAATGGGCTGACGTCAAACACTCATGGAATCACCCAATCGAAGACCAATGATGAAAGTCTATCGACAGGTGCGAAGAACTTGCCATTGAGGCATGCAAGCTCCAAGGTACCGAAAGGGATCTCTAGATCAATCTCCTGGATAATGAGCTAGTGTCGATAGGAGATGATCCATCGCAGGAGGGCCATAATGTTTCCCCCATCAATGACGTGAGATAAGGAACATATGGTAGATGGTGAAGCAGAGCATCAGAGGAGGAGGTAAGGGTGCGAACTATAGAAGGATTATACTCTTGAACATATCGGCGACACGACTTTGGAATGCGGCAGCATTTTAGTACCAAGGGATCGGAGGTCTGACGGAGACAACATGGATCAGATGGAATGAGGAAAAATGGCAACCCAAAACCCTGGAAGGCCAATGACGATGTGAGGGTATCCCAACCCAACGAGAAGCAAAAGTGTCGATGTTCAAGAGTGACTAGCAACCATAGGTAATCAATGATGAGTTCCAAATTTTCCCCCACCATTGCTGGCGAGTACCCCAATTATTTTTGAAAAACAAGCTTGAAGGGGATAGCATATGCTTGTGATATAAGTTTGACCTTCGGATGAAACCAACCTAGTAATAGTTTAACGAGCCCGAGGGAGGAGAAGCTCGAGTCTCGTCATGGTGACGAGTCCATTTTCGTCAGGGTTTAACGAGTCTAACATAGGTAAAACTCAGAGTCTTTTTCATGTTTAGAGAGTTTGAAAAAGACATGGGAAAGAAAACTCCAGGGGGTCCTTTTTCGTAAATTTGTGTCCCTCGAGCCCAAAAAAGTATAAAACAATACTTGAGAGAACCGCTTGACCATTACAATCAAGGAGTACTTTTCGTAATTAGTGGCTCCGATCCGAAAAAGTAAAAAAGTGATCGAAGACACGTCATTTCATAACCAGTATCAAACTCGAAATGGCAAAAGTCCGACGATCTTTTCATATTTACACGGTAAAAAAAGAGTTGAAAGTGGACCGCCTTTTATTCCATTTAATGAGTTAAAAGGGAAAACTCAACAATCTTTTCATTTTTTACAAGTCAGAAAAAGAGCTTAAAGGTGGCTCATCCTAGAGGAACGAGTGGTATAAAGGGTAGCAGCTGGTTCTGGCAATGGTGGAACTGCTCAAAACATGTAATGGTCAAGAGGTTGGCTAATAAAACCACTCATCGTTGCGGTTCCTCAAGGAAGGACAAACAACCAAGTGAAAGCATATGATCGACTAAAGAGATGGTGGTGATGGAATGAAACAACCAGAGCTCATCTAACAAACATTAGCAGATAAAAACGGCAATCACGAGATGTAAATCAGGTATGGGTTCATGTTTACACAAGCTTGAACCATGGAGAACTCTGCTTGGATTTGGTTTCATGTTTACACAAGCTTGAAATGAAAAACTATGCTTGTTATAAGTTCGCATGCCCCCAACATAATGATGCAAATCGAGGTGCGTGCCCCCAAGCTTCATTGCATTCAACGAGGTGGATGGAATGAAGGTTCACTTTCGAGATCTGGGAAAGACTCAACTTGGAATTTATGAGATCTTAATCAAAGACTCGATTTGGAAAAGGGAGTTGTTTCATTTTTTAATGAGGTTGACACAGTAAAAGAACTATCCTCATAATCCTTGTTTCATTTTTTAACAAGGTTGACACAAAAAAATAACACTCCTCAGAACTCCTTGATTCATTTTTTAACGAGCTTGACACAAGATTGGGAACTATGCTCATCACTCCTTGTTTCATTTTTTAACGAGGTTGACACAGGAACAAACTATCCTCGTACTCCTGTTCATGGGCCATATGAGAACATGGCTCCCAAGGGGTCTTCTCGGGATGGAAGAAACATGCTCTGGGAGAAACACATGTCATTAGACACCAATGATAGATCAGGTTCCAATGCCCCCTTTACATGATGTACGAGACCATCTACATGATCATCAGCAGAGGCGGAGACGGAACAGGTAACCACATAATTGACTTGTGGTAAGGAAGGTACTGCTTGCGAATGAGAACCAATGGGGGATGATGGTGGTACAGAAGGCATCGGGTGACTAAAGAATGATAATTGATCAATAGTCACCATTATTCCCTTGTGTGGAAAACAAACCACATGGAAAAGTGAAGAAACAAGAGCTCCCATGGAATAAATATAATCACAGCCAAGGAGAAGACTGAAATCTAAAGGACCTTGGACAACCATCATGTCTATATACATGGTTTTGCCTCCCAAAGTAACATGGAACTTCAGAAGGATCCCTAAAGGTTGACCGGTTCCTTCGTCAAATGCCAACAGATTCTATGTGACTTGCACAAGCTATGGGGATCCCAAAGCTTGCCAAGTAGTGAAAGGCATGAGGCTAACCGACGCACCCTCATCCAAGACAGTGCTAGGTACTACCTTATCATAGGTGTTATGGACATATTTGGGCACTACAACCCGAAACTCATATGTCCATAAAACAATGGCTCTTTAACCCCTAAAAGTGTTGTTTCATACCCTGAAGGATCATGGTCAACTGATTACATCATTTCCCAAAAGTTCCACCTGAAAAACAACTCAGAACTGGCCAAAACTGGACCATACTAACTGCTCCATGGTCAAGGTGCAATGCATACTGGCTGCTACACTAGCCAGGTGCAATGCATACTAAAAGATCCTTCTGTGGGGTGTGATGAGTGAGAATAGACAAATGGCAGAGACAGTTTTCAAAGTGGATGATCATGGAATCTTCCAGAAACTTCTCATATGACACTTGCCTCTATGAATTCGCCCAAGAATGAGTAAGAGATCAATGAAGTCTCCAAGTGGAACCAAGAACTATCAGTGGAATGAGACTAATCGAAAACCTAGAGCTGACTCACACCCTTGCAAGACATCTATAAATGGATCCCTCATCTGAGAGATCTGGAGGCTAAAATTTTGTAATTTGCAAGGAAGTGTTGTCGATTTATCTGTGAGAAGAGACATTGTATTGTTGGGTGATCTTGCTTTTCATGAGGTGAAGATGGCTTCTATGCTGGGAGGAAGATGCTAGATCAAACAACTAGGTTGTAATCCTCTCTTCTACTATTAATAAAGTTCTTTGATATTTCCTCCATATAATTATGTGTTTGTGAATCTTATTGTTTATGAATGCAATTGTATGGTCAATGTGTTTCTGATTCTGCATTGTTTATGATGTTTTAGATAGAGATGCTTTGATGGTTTTCGATTACTTCGACTCTACAGGTACTCTTTAAAGTGGGACAAGTAGGAGAGGAGTGGCAAATTCTATCAAGGGAAAGAGAAATCAAGCAAGGATCCAAGTGGAAGATCTAGGTTGGTCCTATTTTATTCCATCTTATCTATTACACTTAAAGGAAATCTCGAATTGCTTTGATTGTTTGTTTCTAAGATAACTACCCATCTTAGTGGGACTAGTAGTTTGAATCGAAACTAGTTTTCCTAGAAACAAAATGGTGACTCCGCTGGGGATCAGATAGTTTGTTTGTTTGTTATTTTTGTTTGCTTTATAAACTACAGACAGAGACTGAAGTTAGCCAACTAGCCTTCGAACTGCCTTTGCTATGCAATTGCGAAGTAGATGAATGTTGCTTCAGTCAATCTCTGGGTTGGTTTATGAATTGAACATCTGACTTACAAGCATTCTAAGCGCCCTTGTGGTAGCTCATAACCTCATAATATCATACCCCTATAATTTCTTTTTACTATCCATCATAGCTCAGCTGAAATAACTGAACTTAGCTACAAATTTTGAGCAAAAACCAAACTCAGTTTCGCTCCCTAGTCCATCGCACTATCTGTAACTGGCAGCCTGTATGCATCACACCTCCTGTGTGTTGTAGGTGAGATGCATCCCTATTTCCCTTAAGGACAGGTGCAATGATTGAGTGGCACTGTTTTTTCTCTTTGAAAATTGGTTTTTCTTCCTTGTTTTCAGCTCTATTCAGTAGTTTTGCTGCTCATGATGAGTATCTCATTGCTTAAGCCTCCTTCCTTCACATTATTCAGCTTCCATTGATTAGGATTTGAAAATATTTTTATGTATTTTTCCATCATTTATTGTCCTCCTTTGTCGAAAGTAGCTTAATCGAACTATCTTTTTTGATGCAAAAAGTGTTCTAACTGTCATTTTGAGTAAAAAAGAAGTGTGTCATAAAGTCTTCCTCCTCTAGATAGTCGATTGTACTTTTTTCATTGTATTTGATTTGGATTGTTAATATTTGAAGTGTCAAAAGTAGTTTTCCATTCGAAACTGAAAGTGTCGTTTTAGTCTTCCTTTCGTTTTGAAAAGAAATTGTCAAAATGTCACTTTGAAGAAAAAAGTTTAGATCTGTACTTAGTTTTCCTTTTGAGCATTCTCACATTAAGGAAGCAAAAAACAAATACATGAATTTTCTCTATGTTGAAAGAATTGTACTCTTATTTCCTTAGTAGCTAGGATTTTCATTGCTAAAACAAAATAAACGACTATCTATCATTTTAGATTGCATATTTAGGAATTTTACATCTACATCACGCGGTGAACCTTGAAAGACAAAGTTCTAAGCAAGATCAACTCTAAAATAAATCTCAATGAACATAAAAATGCTTTGGAACCTAACACAACACATCTAGAAGTCTAGGCTGGAGACGTGTTCTGACATCATAAAACCTGGTAACTATCGTTTTCATCGAAGGTTGGGTGATTCCTCCTCTTTGATACGCCAAGTGCCAGTACGGACTTGTGCTCCCCATACCATCGAGTATATATTGGGAGACCACAATAGGATGATATCCTTTATCCTTAGGAAGCTATGTCTACCGCCCTATCAATTGTAATGCACTGAATACAGCATTCAGGAAGATTGACTGTCGTACATAAAGTCCTTGGTAATTTCTCTTTAATTTACCACCAAGGTGTATATTGTAGTTTTGCGATTGGTTTGGTAATCCATCTGTCTAGATTTCCAGAGTAGTCACTTACGTTCCTTTTTCACTCCTTAAAAGAAAAGATCCATCTGAGCACTTGTCACTCCAGGCTCATTACAAATCGAAGGTTGAGATAATGGAGTCCACCAATCAAGGAATCCCTCTTGGGGGGAATCCTAGTCATTTCTCCTCTTGGGGAGATATTGGTGCTCCGTACATGGCTACATTGTCCCTTCTAGCAATCACAATCAGCCTGCCAATATGGCTATTCTCGACCTCTATCGTTCAAAACACCATAATTCCTCAGCAATCAAATCATCAACCAGATGATAATGAAGTGGTCCCTTCACCTTCTACTTCGCTTGTTTCTTCCTCCCCTTCTTCCTCTTCGCTTGGTGAAACTAGTGATACTAAAAACCAAGTAGCTGAGAAGAATAAGAATGGGAATGAGAAGAAGAAGAAGAAGCCAGTTAAGCAAGGGGGCAACAATGAATCATGTGGTGAAAATTCTCACATTAAATCTCCTAGATATCCTTGTCTAATTTGCAAAGCAAACCATTTTCATCAAGATTATCCTTACATTCCGTGAATCTTGAGAGAATGGTCTCCCCGTTTGCACCATCTGGTGTCATCAACCTCTCGTAATCAGGTTCATAGCACACCGTCAACTAGTGAAAATGAAATTCCTGAATAGGAAATAAAGGTCGAAAATCCATGTCTAATATGTGAGGGAGACCATCACCTTCCTCGTTGTCCTTTTCTAGATGAGGCCAAGAGAATCTTGCATAATCGTCCTACTTCACTGCAGTGACTTCCGCCTCGATACAGAAACTCTTACCAAATCCATTGCTAGTTGAAAACCTGACTGACATAACTCAATTGTCAGTCGAAACGCCTATCATTGAAAGTAAACCTTCTGAGTCCATACCAGACCAAAGTCAACAGGTCGATATGGCAATTGACCCAGTCTTGCCTTCAAAAGGACCACCTTCGGATGATACAATTGCCAAAGAGAATGAAAACGACACTATTCAAATTCTTTTTGTCGATACAGAGTCTGGTGAACTTGGGGGCAATCCACCCATTCCTTTACAATGGGAGGAAAGCCCCCCAGTTCATGAGGTTTATCCAGTAGTTTATCCGGTACCTCCTCTGAGCAGTCTAGTCGTTTTCTTTGATTGGAATCAACTAGCAAGACCCTGCCTTCCATCTAATGTACCATTCCGGATCATAGTACAAGTTTACAAAATGATCATGTCTGGAATTATCATAGATGAAGGGGCTCCAATGAGTATCCTTTCCTCAACAGCTTGGAAAGCACTTGGTTCGCCATCGTTTCTGCCTGAAACATAAAATTTGTTAGGCTTCAACAAAGGAGCCAGTTGACCATTAGGGATCCTTTCGAAGTTGTCGATAACTTTGAAAAGGAAAACCATTCACTTGAATGTGATGGTAGTCCAAGTGCCACTAGGTTACAATCTACTCCTTGGATGTGACTATATATATAGCATGGAAGCTATTGTTTCCACACTCTTTCGAGTGATGTGTTTTCCACATGAAGGAAAATTGGTGCAATTTGTCGACCAACTTTCATTTCCCGGTTCAAACATAGCTATGAATCAACCATCATCCCTAAATGGTCTCTTTGCATCAACAATGTCTCTCCAACCTTCATTCCATCCACCTAATTACCACGAGTAGTTCAGTGAATGTAATGAAGTCTAGGGGGCATGCACCCTGTCTACTTCGGTAGGTGAACCCAGATGAAAAGAGAGATTTCCTTGAAGGTTATATGATTGGACTGAAAAACCATTTCCTTGTAGGTTATGTGATCAGTCTGAAACAGCTATTTCCTTGTAAGTTATGTGATTGGAAGCTCACACCATTCACCTTCGTCTATTTCGATGTACAAAGCCAAGGAAGTGTTTTTTGTCTACCATTGACAGAAAAAATCCTGCCTAACCATAGGGACTTCCATATGGTGACCTAGGATCTCTCCTTTTCTTAAATACCTGGGGGAATGCAAACCTTTGTATGCAAGTGAAAAACGACCAATTTCATTTCTTAGCTTTTTAGCTTTTTAGTGTTAACTTCTTGGGTTAGGTGACTGGTCTGACCACCATTCACCTTTGTCTGCGGCGTGCAAATGAAGCAAAGGAAAGTTTTGCCTTGGCAGAGGACAAAACCATCCTACCTAACCTCAGTAGTTCCTTAGCTTTAGTGTAGTTAGCTTTGTAGTTTGGTCGTTTCTAGATTAACATAAAAAGGCAATGAGCACATGTTATAGTAGAGTTCAAGCTCATTAAAAAATAAACCTACCAATGAGAGACATCTTTAAAATGACTGGCATGAGCAATGTTTCTGCAAGGTTCAAGCTCATTAAAAAATAAACCTGCCTATGAGCATAGTTTCTCCCAGTTCAAGCTCATTAAAAAATGAATCCACCCTCCGTAAATAACCTTTGTGATTGCCCTGCCATTATCCTTTTGAACCTTAGTTGTGTTCCTACCATCACCTCCATTCTTTTGGCCGATCATTTGATTCCACTTGATTGTTTACCCTTTTGAGGAACATCTGCGATGAGTGGTCCTATTAGCCACCCACTTCACACTACCATGTTTTGAGAAGTTCCAAACTTACCTGGAACCAGTTGCTACCCGAAAACACCACTCGTTCCTAAAAAACGAGTCCCTTTTAAACTCCTTTTAGACTTGTTAAATATAAAAAGATTGTTGAGCTATTGGCATTTCCAACTCATTAAAGTAAGGGGAAGCACCATCCCTCCTATATATTTTAATATTTTTGGACCTGAGGGATTATCAAACAAAAAGATCAAGTGCTTTTATTTTTCAACTCGCTAAAGCAATCGAAAAGTCATCCCTTTCGTATTATTTTATACTTTTTCACACTTAAGGGATTATGCTACGAAAAATGATTATTGGAGTTTCCTTTTCATCCCTTTTCAAACTCTCTAAACATAAAAAGGACCGAGTTATCTTTGTCATTAAACTCATTAAAAAAATAGCGACAAACTTATCCGCCCAGACAAGAACAAGTCTCATTGATGCTAGGCTCACTAAAACATAGCGATAGGTTTGCCTGAAGGGAAAATTATAGAACAAGCATATGTTATCCTCCTCAAGTTTGACAAAAATAAAGAGGTATTGGTTAGCAATGACTGGGGAAAAAGGGAAGAAAACTTGAAGAATTTTATTGGTAGCAGGTTGCTCTTGAACATGACACTTTCACTCCATCACCATGATTGAGTTGGGTTGGGTTATTCCATTCACCGGTCATATCACCATTGGTCCTCCATACCATCCATCTTTTGGGGTTAACGCTACCAATCCATATCAGTTTCATCGACATGTTCAGGAGAAGTCATTCAGAGAATTCACCATCCAGCAAACGCCTCATCCACTGCAATACCTTCACCCTTCATTTTTCATGACCACCATTCCTGAACCTTATATCACCAGATCGTTTTCACCTCCAGGAGATCTTTTTGTTCCATTTCGTGTCGTAGATGTGGGATACATTAATGCCCTCCTATAGTGAGTCACTTATTAATTATCCAATAATTTGTCTTAGAAGCAACCCTTTCAGTACTTTGAATCTTGCATGCCTTAATGGAAAGTTTCTCACTTCCGACGACAGGTTTACACCAATAGCCTTTGACCAAAATATTTTGTGTGGTGTTTGACATCAGATCATATATTCACACCACATGAATTTTACTGTAGTACCTTGAGGTTCATTATCATTATCGGTGATTCCTCTCGCCCCTATTAACAGCTTACATTATTGGCTAGTAATCAGGCGATGTCTTTCCATGTTTGACTTTAGAACATCTTTTCACATGGATCGACTTGTACATTGGGTGAAGATTGAACGAGTTTGAAGACCTCATATCTAGTTTCATCCATCCAGGCTGCGATATATTCAAGAAAATAAAGACATCAATTATACATAGAAGCTACACAGATAATCATCTAAGCCAGGGAAGATGACTCTTCATGCGAAGAATCACCAATCTGCAATAGCGGACGATTGTCTGTCCTATGTACATGAAAATGAATTTATAAAGCTGAGCATGGGAATGCCCACCTCAGCTAGATCATGAAAATAATATGATGATGATGTATTTTATTGTATCTTATATATGTCACCTTCCAGTTTGAATACCTCGGATCCTCATGATAAAGCATTTCACCCGACATCAAAAGATTTACGACCTCATGCTTTAGGGGGAAACTGTTATAGACATATTTGGGCACTGCAACCCCAAACTCATATGTCCATAAACCAAGGGCTCTTTAACCCCTAAAAGTGTTGTTTCATACCCTAAAGGATCATGGTCAACTGATTACATCATTTCCCAGAAGTTCCACCTGAAAAACCACTTAGAACTGGCCAAAACTGGACCATACTAACTGCTCCATGGTCAAGGTGCAATGCATACTGGCTACTACACTAGCCAGGTGTAATGCATACTGAAAGAGCCTTCTATGGGGTTCAATGAATGAGAATAGACAAATGGCAGAGATAGTTTGCTAAGTGGATGATCATGGAATCTTCCAGAAACTTCTCATATGACACTTGCCTCTTTAAATTCACCCAGGGATGAGTAAGAGATTAATGAAATATCCAAGTGGAACCAAGAACTATTAATGGAATGACACTAATAAAAAACCTAGAGCTGACTCACACCCTTGCAAGACATCTATAAATGGATCCCTCATCTAAGAGATCTGGAGGCTGAAATTTTGTAATTTGTAAGGAAGTGTCATTGGTTTATCTATGAGAAGAGACAATGTATTGCTGGATGATCTTGCTTTTCATGAGGTGAAGAGGGCTTCTATGTTGGGAGGACGATGTTGGATCAGACAGATGGGTTGTAATCCTCTCTTCTACTATTAATAATGTTCTTTGAGTTTTCCTCCATATAATCATGTGCTTGTGAATCTTATTGTTTATGAATGCAATTGTATGGCCAATGTGTTTCTAATTCTGCATTGTTTATGATGTTTTAGATAGAGATGCTTTGATGGTTTTCTATTACTTCGACTCTACAGGTACTCTTTAAAGTGGTACAAGTAGGAGAGGAGTGGAAAATTCTATCAAGGGAAAGAGAAATCAAGCAAGGATCCAAGCGGAAGATCCAGGTTGGTCCTCTTTTCTTCCCTCTTATCTATTACACTTAAAGGAAATCTAAAATTGCTTTAATTGTTTGTTTCTAAGATAGCTACCCATCTTAGTGGGACTAGCAGTTTGAAGCGACACTAGCTTTCCTAGAAACAATAGGCATGTACTGTAATCTGGAAAGGCACATAGGATGGAAGGCGGAAAGCAGTCAAGTGACTCTAGTCGAAAGAAACGACCGAACTACTTGGTGGGGGTATCATATGATTGCCCCCATGCTCTATAGGAACCGAAGAAGGACTATCTTGATCAGCGGGGATAAGAGGGTCGTTCTTGGACTCAGGAGAATCTGACGAGACAAGAAGAACATGAGCATGATGCTCTTTCGAAACAGAGTGATCAATAGGTGGTGAACCCAAGTTGACACTCTCTCTAACCAATCGTTTGTCTGGAATAGGATTAGCATAGCCAGGCTCGAAAAGAGGAGGATGGACAAGAGAAGAATCTAAGTCAATCTCTTTGTCAATGGGGAGAGGGTCAGAAGAGAGCCTCTGATAACCAATGAGCAGTCGAGGTGAAGAAGCTATAAGACTTTCCAAAAAAATGGAAGCTTTATCCATGATCGGACAAAGGTGAAGGAGATGGTTTCCTTCACATAGCCTACAGGGGAATTGAATCTTCCCTTTCTTCTTACTGCTACGATTTGATAGGGTAGCATCATCATGAGCTTCAGAGGATGATGAGGGATGAGTCGGATTGTGAGATCATACTTCTAAGACCCTAGGAATGCCAGGAAAATCACGAAGAAGATGGTCACCCTTACACAATTTACAAGGAAACTTAACCTTCCACGGAGGAGTAGAAGGTGGTACGTCTTGAGATGTACTCCGGGAAATAGTTGCATAGGTGGCCTCGTTCTTATCGGACTTCTTCTTTTCTTCATCATCTTCTTCTTCTTCTTCTTAGTCTCTTGGTTACTAGATGTGGAACTTTCACTAAGCGAAGTAGGAGAGGAGGATGAAGAAACAGGGGAAGAAGGCGCAGGCTTAACCTTGGAATCATCGTGTCATGATGCAGATGAAGGAGATGGTGGAACAGGAGTCATGAAACTTAGGACCACCGAGGTTGAGAACAACCAAATGGGCAAACCAATGGTTAGCCTAGGCAAAGACAATGTTGCCATGTATGGAGCGTTGGCATTTCCAAAAGAAGGAAATGGACCAGGGTTCCCATCTAGGGGAAGACCTTGGTCGGTAGACTCAGGGAATGTTGCCATTGAGAACAAGACTGAAAAACACTTGTATTGTAACCAAGAACTTGAACTATTACCAGGAATATTTCGTGGGCAATAAATTTTATGACACGGGAACAAAACTGGACCTTTTCATGTTTCAAGAGTCGAGAAAAGGATGAAAAGGTGACTCTATCTCTTTCAAGGTTTAATGAGCCTGAAAGGACAAGTGCTCAGATGGACCTTTTCTTTTAAGTAGTCGAAAAGGAATGAAAGTGACTACTCTGGAGAACTAGGCAAAAGGTTAACTAGACAAACCGTAAAACTGCATATACACCTTGGTGATCAAATGGAAGAGAAATGAACAAGGACTTTCCATATGGCAGTCAATCTTCTCGAATGATGTGTTCGGTGTGTAATAGTTCGTAAGGTGGTAGACACGGCTTCCTATGGGTGTAGGATGATAACCTAGTGGGGTCTCCAGATATATACTTGACGATACTGGGAGCACAAGTCCGTACTAGGCAGCTATTCAGTCACAGAAGAAGGAATCACCCAACCTTAAGCGAAAGCAATAGTGACTAGGTTTAATGACGTCGGAGCATGTCTCTAGCCTAGACCTCTAAATAATGTGTGTTAAGTTCCAATGTGTTGTTAACTTCATTCAGCTAATTTTAGAGTTTATCTTGAATTAAGTTGTAGATTTCAAGCCCTACCATATGTATATCAAAAACCCTAGGATGCAACTAGAATGAGTAAATCATCTTTCATTTTGATGAACACCTACTTAAAGGAGGGTAGAAAGTTCATTCCCAAGAAAACACATTGCATCAATACACTAATCTCACGATGCATCGATACTACTAATGAAAGATTTAGAGTTCGTTTTTCAATTTCTCAAACATGAAAATTTGAAATGCACATATACTTTCACTTTCGTATATCAAATGAATGCAATCCCTTAATTTTTTTTGTTTTGAATTTAAAAAGACAAACAAGCAAGTGTGAATTGATCAATCCAAACAATTGTGATCTATGCTTGGTAGTGAATAAATCAAATCAATATCAAAAATTTGTTCAATAATCGACACTAAAAATCAACCAGCAAGAAAACAAGCAAGGAAAAAGCCTCAAGCAAATTAATAAGACGATTGTGGACGAACCTTGGACAGATAAGTAACCCAAGCAAACGGTTTCTCGATGAAACCTCTAAATAGCTAGGTCACACGGTTTAAAAACACAAGACTTACTCAATGAAACCAAAGAGACAGTACCTTAACCAAAAGCAATCAAAACAAGCTGATAGGAGAGAGGAAACAATGAGGGATAAACAAGACTGGTGGATTCAAGAGGTAAAGTTGTAAAAACAACTTTACAGGAATCATCGTAGGTGTTACACTGACAACTAGAGATGTCGTTGCAGGTGTCACACTGACAACTAGATACATTGTCGCAGGTGTTACACTGACAACTAGATACTAGTCGCTAAAGTACGCCTATTTTCAGAGACGGTCCGATTTTAGGAGTCGTCGCGGGTATTAAACTAGCAACCCGAGACGAAAGCCAAATAGTCGTTGGTACAAAGCTAGAACATCAATGAAATCATCGCAACTGTTAGGCTATCTTCAGCGAGGATATTACTTAAGCAAAAGACAAAGTAAAATCACCTAAATGACACCAGATTATCTTTCCAAGCAGTAAGGGGAATTCCTAGATTGACCTAGGTAACCCAAAAAATTGATATATTAACACCGAAATTCAAGAGACATGAAATCAAAAGACAAATCAAGGGTAAACAAGAAGAAAACATACAAAGGACTCCCTAGTGGAGTCGCCAACTTGTGAATTAGGAAAGTGTTCCCTCTGCGAACAGAGGCAACCCCTCTAGCCTTAGAGTGGGTCTAGTCACAACAAAGACAAAACAACAATCGATTCCCTTAAATAGTCATCATTGGAGACCTACCTCAAGCCGGTGGTTGATGAAGTTCCGTTGCGCTACTCCAGCTTCTGTTTCTTTCTCCTCAATGAGCAATCAACCTGAAACACCATAAGAAAACAACAGAGCACGTAACTGAGAACAACAATGATCTATTTACGTATAAGGTTAAAAAATCATAAGTTACCAAGTAAATTGTACACAAGTTATAGGAAATCATCATTGATTGTATTAAAATGAATCGAGAGCAAAGCTTACAACCTATTCTTGACGTCGCAAGCCTTCTCGGAGGGTCTAGCCAGTATGTTTCTTCAAGCATTCACTCTCAAGAATAGGTCTCCCAAATAGACAATATCTCTCTCTCACTCACAAGCTCTAATACAAGGTTAAGTCACTCCACAACCTCTTACCAAACTATTAGCAATCCCACACTTGTCACACTCACACCAAAGCTATCTACTTAGTTTCAAAGCAAACTCAAAAGAACCAGCCAGCACTGCCCAACTAAAGAACTAGTAGATCATAGCAATGGTGAGTGATTTTATAGGAGAAGGAGTCTCCATGAAATGAGGGAGAGGGAGCTTATCCTTAAGGGAGGTTGCTCAAGACGCGGAACCACCATCCCAGAGGAGGAAAAGTGACCCAAACTAACCCAACAACCAGCTCTAAAAACACCCAGAAGGCCAATTGTTTGAAGAAATTCACCAAATCTGGGTCATCGCAAGTTATGAACTAAGGATTAGCGATGACATCGCAAGGAGGCAATGCGTTCAGATGAATCGTCACTTTAAATAGCTGGAAGCTTCGTGCCGAGCCCTAAAATCACACCGTCGTGGGAAACATGTGTACACCAGTGACGGTGTCACGACGAGACAGTTCATGACAAGGGATCGTTGCACCTTTTAATTTCTTATTAGCGACAATGTAGAAACTTAGGAAAAAGAGTCAGTTCTTCAGCATTAGAGAGAACTGTTTAATATTTTTGCATAAGTTGGAAGATATGGACATGTGTATTTGATACATGACACAGTATAGGGACTGAGATGAGGACAGTGACAAATTACTGTGTAACATCTCTCCACCATGACCCTTGAGGGGATTGTGGAAGATGTGATGGTCTCCATTGATTCTTGGGATTACCCTACTGATTTCTTAGTTCTTTAGCCCAAGGCAAAGCTCAATGGGTATCCTCTCATTCTGGGAAGACCCTGGTTGGCTACCACCGATCCCTACATCAGCTGTCAAGATGGGAACATGACCATAAAGAATGAGCATATGTACAAGCAATTAATCCTATATCCTCCTACCCAACCTTCATTAGGACATGATCTACCTCTCTGGTTGGAGGAGGAAGATGAGGATGATGTTTATTCTACACCGCTTTGTACATTAGAAATCACCATAGGAGGAAAACAACAAGATGAGGATGATATGATTGAAAATATGATCCAAAATCCACCTCCCAGTGTATTGCCTTTAGTGGACATAGTAAGAAAAACCCAAAACAACCCCTCAATTGATCTCTATGCAGCTGACTACACTTCTCTCTATGTTAAGAATGTAGAGTTCGATCCAGAAAGAACCTTGAAAATCAATCCATCCCTATCCACTTCCCAGGAGAAGGAATTGTGTAGCCTGCTGAGAAAGCACTTAGATGCCTTTGCCTGGAGTTATAAGGAGATGAAGGGAGTGCACCCCTCAGTTTGTAATCTTCATATATACATCAAGGAAGGTTGCAAGCCAGTCAGGTAGCCTCAAAGGAGGATGAACCCAACACTTAAAGATATTGTTAAAGAAGAACTGCAGAAATTGCTTGATGCAGGGTTCATCTATCCCATCTCTGACAGTGAATGGGTCTCTCCTTTGGTGCTAGTGCCAAAGAAAAATGGTAAGTGGAGAATCTGTGTCGACTATCGAGAATTGAACAAAGCCACTAAGAAGGACCTTTTCCTTTTACCTTTCATAGATCAAGTGTTAGACGGTCTGGCAGGGAAAAAGTTTTTCTCTTTCCTAGATGGGTTTAGCGGGTACAATCAGATTCAAATCATCCCATAAGACCAAAATAAGACCACTTTCACTTTTCCTTGGGGTACCTTTGCATACCGGGTCCTTCCTTTTGGTTTTTGTAATGCTCCAACCACTTTCCAAAGAGCAGTACTGAGTATATTCTCCGAATTAGTTCATGATGCGGTAGAGATATACATCGATGACTTTACTCCTTATGGCTCTGATTTCTAGGAAGCTTTATCTAACCTAGGAAAAGTTCTAGATAAGTGTATTGAGATGAACCTGTCCCTCAGTCTAGAAAAATGTGAATTTTTTATGACTGAAGAAACCGTGCTAGGGCATGCAATTTCTTAACAAGGATTGCAGGTGGACCCCAACAAAATTTCCATCATCCAAAGGGTCCCACCTCCTCAATATGTGAGAGATGTCAGAAGTTTCCTAGGCTTAGCTGGGTATTACCAAAGATTCATTAAATATTTTAGCAAGCTAGCCTCTCTGTTGTTTGGTCTTTTGGGTAAAGATGTCGAATTCATATGGTCAGGAAACTGTCAAGAAGCCCTAGATACCTTGAAAAGAAAACTTGTGACTGCCCCAATTTTGAGAGGCCCAAACTGGGCCCTACCTTTCCACATTCACACAAATGCCTTGAACAAAGCAATAGGAGCAGCCTTGAGACAAGTTGATGAAAAGTTACCTTATGCCATATAATTTATAAGCAAAAAATTGTCAAAGGCAGAGTTGAACTATATGGTAACCAAGAAGGAACTACTAGCTGTTGTACATTCCTTAAACAAATTTAGACATTATATCACAGGCTATCAAACCTTTGTGCACACTGATCATGCTACAATTAGATATTTAATGAACAAAGCAGATGTGAATGTTTTCATTATTAGATGGCTTCTTTTACTGCAGTAGTTTGATTTGACCATTGTTGATAAGCCTAGTAAATAAAATGTTTTTGCTAACTTTTTTTCCAGGATAAATTTGCCTACAGATGAAGAAGGAATGGTGGATGATCAAATGCCAGATGAACACTTGTTTGCTATCTCAGTACTCTCTCCTTGGTTTGCTGATATAGCAAACTACTTAGTTTCAGCACAGTTCCCACCACACTTATCCTCAAAAGAGAAGAGCAAGATAGTAAAGAAAAGCACCCCTTTCACCTGGATTGGGGGGAATCTCTTCAAACTTGGCCCAGATTATATCTTGAGAAGATGTGTCAGGGAGGAGGAAATTTTTGACATCCTCCTGACCTATCATGATGGGCCTTGTGGAGGTCATTTTGCAGCAAAAAGAACTGCCTTCAAGATACTGCAAGCAGGCTACTATTGACCCACTCTTCATCAGGTTGTGAGGAGATTTTTGGGTTGTGTTATATTCTTTCCACGACTAACCAACGTAGTGAACTGGGGGGTTAGAGGGGGGGCAGATCCCCCCCTTCGATGCACCGATTGTGTAGCGGGGGGGTCACAAGGGGGTTTGAGGGGGGTGGGTAGCCCCCCTCTATGGGGTCTGGGGCAGCACCCTGGGAAAAGTTTTTTTGGACCCTATATTAGGTTGGGCGACAGTACCTATGGTTTTTGGTCCATGGTTTTGGACGTGATGGTTTTCGGTCCATGGTTTTGGACGCGATGGTTTTTGGTCCATGGTATTGGATGCTTCGGCATGTATAAATATGTATTGTAACATTGAAAGGAATATAATGAAAAATCAAGCTGGTAGTCCCGATTTTGGGATCCAGGGAAAAATATTTGTGTATATATGTTTTATGTGTTATGTTCTCGCATTTTTTATTTTTCTGTGTTTTAGAATTCGTATGCAGGTAATTTTTGTATGGGGTTAAAACCTACATTTCGTATCAGAGCTGCTTTGGCTTCAAGGGGATGCCTTTAGTGCTGAGGGGTTTCGCTAGGGCTTGTGGTAGACCCTGTTCAATGGGAGATCTGCGAGATCAATTTTGGTGGTGAAAGAAGATGGTGAGCAATGGAAAGATAGAGATTGAGAAATTTAATGGTCAGAGTTTTGAGTTGTGGAAACTCAATATGGAGGATCTGTTGGTGGATAAAGATCAGTGGACCACGGTAGATCTGGGTACTAAACCAACGGGAGTGATTGATGAAGAATGGAAGAATTTGGATCAGAAGGCAAAGAGCACAATACGATTGTGTGTCTCAGATTCAGTATTGCTGAATGTATCAGGGTAAGCTACGGTGAAGGCTTTGTGGGACAAGTTAGGGAATTTGTACCAATCTAAGTCTCTAGTGAATAAACTGTTGCTGCGGAAAAAGCTGTATAACCTAAGGATGAAAGATGGAGACTCGGTGACATAGCATCTGAACGCATTTAATAATGTGGTAAGTCAGTTAGCATCTATTGATATTAAAATTTCAGATGAAGATAAGTGCATCAGCTTGTTATGTTCTCTACCAGATTCGTGGGATAGTCTAGTTACTGCAATAGGTAGCAATGCAACCACCTTGCAGTTTGATGAAATAGTCTCATCCTTGCTAACGGAGGATATGAGACAGAAAAATATGGAGAGCCAGAATGGTGATGCCTTGTCTGTATGAGGACAGTCCCAAAATAGAAACAAAAATAAGTCATCGAGTGGGAGATCTAAATCTAGAGGGAGATCTAAGTCTCTAGGAAAACTTGTAAAGGTGGTGTGCTAGAAATGCGGAAAAGAAGGGCACTACAAAAGGGACTATAAATATAAAGCTCCTGATAAAGGAAAGGGATCTGATGATGCTCTTTTTGTGGAGGTGAAAACCACCTCAGATGAAGGTGGGGATGTGTACTTGGCTTCTTCAAGTACACATGTGAATCATGAGGCATGGTTGATTGACTCAGGTGCATCCTTTCACTTCACTCCCCATAGAGAGTGGTTCTGCAAGTATGAGAAATACGATGGTGGTGATGTCTTCTTAGGGGATGATAGGAAGGCTAGAATCATTAGTCATGGAAAAGTAAAGTTGAAGTTACAAGGTGGCAGGGTTAGAACACTTTCGAGTGTTCTGCATATTCCTGCATTGACCAGAAATCTAATTTCTGTAAGAAAGCTAGATGATGTAGGTGCAAAAATAGTGTTCGAGATGGATACCTGCAAAATGGTTCGGGGAGCAATGGTATCGATGCGAGGAGTTTGAATTGGAACTCTGTACAAGCTGCAGATAGCACTGTTATTGATGGGGGCAACAGTTCTGTGGTTCCTGAAAGTGGAGCAGAAATTCTAGTGGTCTCTGGAGAGAAGACCATGTTGTGGCATCAAAGGCTTGGATATATTGGAGAGAAGGGCCTTCGAATACTTCATGGTAAAGGTATGGTAGAAGGTATGAGTAATAGCCCTCTGGATTTTGATTTCTATGAAAATTGTGTATATGGGAAGTAGAATCGGGTGAGTTTCCCCTATGATAGTAAGAGGGCGAAACAGATATTAGAACTTGTGCACAGTGATGTGTTTGGACCTATGAAGGTTCCATCACTGGGTAAGTCTATGTACTATGTATCATTTATAGATGAATTCTCAAGGAATACATGGATATATTTCCTTAAGAAGAAATTTGAAGTCTTTGACATGTTTAAAGAATTTAAGGCTCTAGTGGAAAACCAAACAGAGAAGAAGATAAAGGTGGCGAGGACAGATAACGGTGGAGAGTTTTGTAGTAAGGAATTTGAAGAATTCTGTAAGAAGTGTGGTATAGCACGACAGAAGACTACTCCATATACACCTCAGCAAAATGGAGTTGCAAAAATAATGAACAAGAAATTGATGGAAAGGGCAAGAAGCATTCTCAGTGGTGCCAGGTTAGGACAGGAATTCTGGGCAGAGGCGGTGGAGACAACATGTTACCTAGTCAAATAGATCAACTTCATCAGCGTTGGAGGATAAGACTCCATAATGGGTATGGACTGGTAAGAAACCCTCTCTTTCACATCTGAGGGTATTTGGATGTGATGCATATGTATATGTTCCAAAGGAGAAACAAACCAATTTAGATAGTAAATCTAAAAAGTGTAGATAGTAAATCTAAAAAGTGTATCTTTATTGGGTATAAGGATGGTTTAAAGGGTTATAAGCTTTGGAACCCAGCAACAAGGAAGGTTGTGTACAACCGAGATGTGGTGTTCAGAGAGGTGAAAGATGTTATTAAACATGAAGTCCAACCAAAGGAACCTGAGAAGATAGAGTTTGAGCTAAAGGAGGAAGAATCAGACTCTACAATAGAGGAGGAATCAGAAGATGAAGAGCCAAAAACTCCGGTGTAAGAAGATCAATTCAAGAAAGAAGGCAGCCAGAAAGGTATAGTCCATCTTCTTTCTGTTCAAATTTTGCTTTATCTATTAATGATGATGATCCTAGAACTGTGAAGGAAGTAGTAGATTTATAGGATGGAAAACTCTAGAAAGAGGCCATGGTTGATGAAATGGCGTATTTGCACAAAAATGAGGCTTGGGATCTGGTGGAGTTGCCAGCTGGAAGGAAACCCATTGGAAGAAAATGGGTGTTCAAGAAGAAGACAAATGAAAAAGGAAAGGTGGAGAAATACAAAGCTCGGTTGGTAGCAAAAGGTTATTCCTAGGTGCCGGGAATTGATTTTGGTGATATTTTTTCTCCTGTTTCCAAGGTAACTTCTATTAGGTTACTTTTATCTGTTACTGCTGCTTTTGATTTTGAGGTAGAATAGATGGATGTGAAGACAGAATTTCTTCATGGGGATCTGGAAGAGGAGATCTACATGAAGCAACCTAAAGGCTTTGCAGTGAAGGGTAAGAAAGAAATGGTATGCAAGTTAAATAAGTCTCTGTATGGGTTAAAACAGTCACCAAGGATGTGGTATAAGAAATTTGATACATTTATACGGGGACTTAGCTTCACTAGAAGCAAAGCAGATCACTATGTGTATTTTAAATTAATTGGTGACCGTGTTATTTATCTGGTCTTGTATGTGGATGATATGTTGCTGTTTGGAAATGACAAGGAAATTATCCAGGATTTGAAGACCCAATTATCCTCCAAATTTGCCATGAAAGATCTTGGTGCTGCAAACTATATTTTGGGCATGGAAATTAAAAGAGATCGAGTAAAGAGGAAGCTCTAGTTAAACCAGAGGAAGTATGTCGAGACAATACTGCAGAGGTTTAATATGCAGGATAGTAAATCGATGAAGGTTCCTATTCCTGTAGGTGTAAAGTTATCTACTAAATAGTGTCCCAAGACACAAGAAGAGGAAGAGGATATGTCCCATGTTCCATATGCAAGTGTAGTTGGTAGCCTAATGTATGCAATTGTCTGTACTAGACCAGACATTGCACATGCAGTGGGAGTATTGAGCAGGTTTATGTCAAAACCAGAGAAGGAGCATTGGACAGCAGTGAAGCGGGTTTTCAAGTATTTGCGTGGCACTAGTGATTATGGTTTGTGCTACCAAGGAAGACTAGGATTGGATAGAGTTTTGGATATTCGTTGCTTTATTGATGCATATTGGGCTAGATATCTGGATCAGAGAATATCTACAAGTGGGTATGTGTTTAACCTATTTGGAGGTGTAGTGAGTTGAATGAGTAAGAAACAATCTGTAGAGGCACTATCAACTATAGAAGCAGAATACATGGCAGCCACTCATGCAAGTAGGGAAGCAGTTTGGTTGTGGAGATTGTGTTCAAGTATGGGATTAGTACAGGGAGCTATAAGGATATACTGTGATAGCCAAAGTGCAATTTTCTTGGCAAAGAACCCTGCTTATCATTCGAAGACAAAGCAAATTGATGTTTAGTATCACTTTATGAGGGATATGATAGAAGACGAAAAGGTGTTGTTGGTAAAGGTGGACACTTTGAAGAATACTGCAGATGCATTGACAAAATCTGTCAGCTTTGAGAAGTTTTCCTAGTGTAGAGAAACAATGGGCATTTCAGGGTTGGAAAAATGACTAAGCTCTCCTGTGGCCCCCTGTGGAAAGAAAAAAACAAGTGGGAGAATGTTGGGTTGTGTTATATTATTTCCACGATTAACCTACGTAGTGAATCGGGGGGTTAGAAGGGGGTGGAGCCCCCCCTTTGTTGCACCGATTGTGCAGCGGGGGGGTCACAGGGGGGGTAGCAGCCCCCCCTATTCGGGGGGTTTGAGGGGGGTAGGAAGCCCCCCTCTACGGGGTGCCCTAGGAAAAAAAATTTTGGACCCTATATTAGGTTGGGCGAACCTACCTATCGTTTTCAGTCCATGGTTTTGGACGTGATGGTTTTCGGTCCATGGTTTTGGATGCGATGGTTTTCAGTCCATGGTATTGGATGCTTCGGCATGTATAAATATGTATTGTAACATTGAAAGGATTATAATGAAAAATCAAGTTGGTAGTCCTGGTTTTGGGATCCAGAGGAAAATCTCTATGTATATGTGTTTTATGTATTATGCTCTCACATTGTTTATTTTTCTATGTTTTAGAATTCATATGCAGGTAATTTCTGTTCGGGGTTAAAACCTACAGAGATATACCAGCTAGTGTGATCGGTGTCAAAGGATGGGGAAACCTACTCCAAAGGATGAAATGCCCATGCAACCTCAAGTGACCTTTGAGCCATTTGGGAAGTGGGGCATGGACTTTGTGGGGCCTATCATCCCTCCTTCAAAACAGAAGCAATACATCATTGTGTGCACCGACTACCTGAAAAAGTGGGCAGAGACAAAATAAATCGAAGCAGCGATAGAGGAAAAAGTAGCTAAGTTTTAGAGGGAAAACATATTCTACAAGTTCGAGTATCCAAAAGAGTTGGTTACAAATCAAGGCATCTAGTTCACTTCCAATTTGATTGAAGACCTACTCACACATCATAAAATCAAGCACAGGACTTCCACCCCTTACCATCCACAAGCCAATGGGCAGGTGGAAGTCACTGACAGAGCTTTAGAAGGGATCCTAACTAAGGTAGTGAGCAGTAGTAGAAAAGACTGAGTGGACAGATTAGTTAAGGCCACCTGGGCCTACAACACAACATGGAAGACCACTACAGGGTTCACACCCCATGAGCTGGTCTATGGGAAGAAGGCTTTGTTGTCAATAGAATTTGAATTCAATACCGTGAGGATGGCAGCTTAGCTAGACCTAGACCTTAGCCATGCACAGAAAGAAAGATTACTCTAGCTTAATGGATTGGATGAACACAGAATGTAGGCCCTTCTCCACACAGAGGTAGTTCAGCTTCAGAGAAATATATGGCATGAAAAAAACATCAAAGAGACAATTTCAAGAGGGAGATTGGGCACTACTCTATGATTCAAGATATAAATATTTCAAGGGCAAGCTGAGGACAAGATGGCTAGGACCCTACATTGCGGAGAAATGCAATAACATTGGTTCAGCGCTGATCAGAACCATTGATGATGAAGCCATCCCCATGCTTGTCAATGGACACCGGTTGAAAATCTACAAGAAACCCCTCTCCAAGCAATATTTCATTGAAGGATTTAATAAGTCAGTGATGGTAGTGGATCATGTCTTAGCCTCCACTTCACCCAATCACTGAAGAAAAAGAGAAAAAAAATAACAAAAAATAATAAGGACTCAAGTGAAAACCTCCATGAGGTGCTTGAGTCCCATCATTGGGTTGGAAACCTCTCCTGAGGCAACCCAGTGGTGTCAAAAAAAGAGAAGAAAGAAAATAAGATCCCTAGGTGAAAACCTCCCTTGGAGGTGCCCAGGGCAGGCAACTAGGGTGAAAACCTCCCTGAGGCACCCTGGTTGTTTTCAAAAAAAAAAAAAAGAGAAGAAGAAAAAGAAAAATGAATTTCCAGTTGTATTGTAGGTTTACAAGAGGACTATAGGAAGTAGCATCAGGTGCCAAGGGAGCTCTGAAACCAATACTAGCACCTATCCTACCTTCCCTCACCTTTCTCCATCATTCTTGACATTCTTTTCACCTCACTGTGCTTCTTTTCCGAAAACTGTGTTTTCTACAGGAGGCTCCTGTAGAAATTACAAAGAGCCAGAAATGGATTTTAAAGGCAATTTGAGGAACAGGGAAGCTTCATAAAGGATTTATAAATCCTCCTGTAGTCTTCAAACCTCTCTTCCATCATTTATATACCTACATCATATCACAAGCACCATTCTTCTCCCTACACAGAAAAAACAAAATTTTAGGAAAAGAAAAAAAACAAAAAATAATAGAAAATAACAATACCATTCACCTCACCTGAAGCCTAACCATTACCTCTCCATCTCTATCTGAATTTTTGGCATCATCCTCACAACTCGAAGCACAGAAAAAAATAAAATTTCAAAGGGAGAAGCAGCTACAGGAGCTCCTGTAGGAATTCCTGTAGCAGCTGATCCCATTAAAATCTAGCATTAGCAGCATGAGGGTGAAAATCTGAAGGTTGAAGTAGACACCTGAAGATCAGATCCAGCTAGAAAGGAACCTGCACACAAGACAACCATATATCAGTGAGTAGACAAGCATGCATAGAAAGAAATAAGGGCATGCAACAGAAGGAAAGGCCATAGCATCTCACAACAAACGCATTTGGATCCCAGGTAAGTGACTAACCTGCTCCTCTGTTTGCATTGGTATAATGAGAGAGAATGCAACAACAACGAGATGGTTGAGGCTGGTTGGGGTTGAGGTGGCCAGTTAACTTGGTCACCTTCACCCAGTTGACTTCACTCATCTGAAGATGTCACCACACGTGCGCTTAGTCAAACTCAAGAGAGATGTCGAGGACAAGTAGTGGAGGCGGTGGGAACTCTGATGCAATCATGAGGGGTGATTACAAGGAAAGTGAAATGATGACAAGGTAGGTGGGGACCAATGGTCTGAATGGGGCCAACATACACTTGGCCAACTCACCCTCCATCAACGGAAATATCCATAAAAAGACATAAGTACTCCTCGCCGAAGCACTCTCACCACCTTTCTCCTTCATTCTCTCCTCGAAACTCCACTCATGCTACCTTCCCGTGCCCCTATAAGCATTGTACCCATCGTTCTCCACTAATCTTTCCAATATCCCTGCTCTCAGTGTTCTAGAGGAGCACTTACAGGTTCTACAAGAGAACCTACATGAATCCTACAAGAGGGCTGGCAGTGTTCTACAGGAGGGCCAGTAAGCTGTTTTGGAGAGGAAAAACACGGTTTTAACACAATTCTTAGGCTGCAGAGGTAGGTTCTTGGCACACCTCCATTGAATATCAAAATATTCTAACAGTGGCTTAGTTTTTGAGGAGAAAATATAACTTTTGGGTGGAGGAATTTCATAAAAGAATTGCTGCTTATTTCTTAAAATAAAAAAAACATAGTCTCTGTCTCTCTGTTTCTCTTGAAAAAACATTTGTTCTCCCCATTTCCATAATTGGTTTTCCAAGGAAGCATAGACCAAATGACAGGAGGTTTCATGAGGAAGGAGCCAACCAATTCCTTCAGGCTCCATGCACACCCCCAAGTAGTGGACATATTCACAAGAGCCAATTGGATGAACTTTTTTGAGAAATTCCGAGGGTTTTATGAGGAAGTTGCTCAGGAATTTTCCCACTCTTTGGTCCCTCACTCTAGAACACATGCCACTGTCACTTTTAGAGGCCTTTCCATGGAGTTAAACCTTGAATTTATCAGTAGGGTCACTACCCTTCCTCTTGGGTTTCTTTGGAGTAAAGATGAAAAACTAATTGGCCAAGCTGCCAAGAAGAACTTCTTCCAAAACAATGAAACCCCTATAGAAGATAAGAATGGCATAAGAATGGCTAGCATACCATACCCTTGGGATGAAGTTAGCTATTAGATAATCAAGTATATTTCCTTTGAGGGGAGGTGTAGCATTGTCTATGGTTACCACTTTAGAATCATGCATGAATTAAGGTATGGCATGGACACTCCAGCTCCTCAAAGCTCAGCATCCCTTACTTCCTCCTGTGGTCCCTCATTGACTCTAGTACTAAATTAAAAGCAAGAAATATAGACCAACTAGCGTGCCATCAATTAATCAAAATTTTAGTGGAAGAAGCCCTCCATACATTTACAATCCCCATAGCATGGGAAATTTTCCGAAACGTGACTGATGAAGATGACATAAAGGTCCTGACCTATGATATTAGCCCCACTGGTAGTGAGGAGGAAGAGTAGCAAGAGGGGGAGGGAGAAGAAATTGGTGATTTAGAGGAACAAGAAGGGAAGAAGAAAGAAACCAAAAGAGAGAAGGAGAAAACAGAGAAAACAGAGACAGAAACAAAGACAGAAGGAGGAAAAGGGGCAAAATAGATAGAAGTGTCTCCTGAAACCCTAGAAAGAGAGGCAACAGCTGCTCTCACTGCCCTCATCACCCCAATTAAACCAAAACAAAAGATGAAGAGGTAAACCTGAATGTATTTCAGGGCTAGGAAGAGCACAAGGATCAAAACAGGGAAACCCCGGTCTTCTTCTAAAGTGCCTATTGGTATTGAAGATTCACCCCCTGCCCAAGGAAAAGAATCCCCTTCCAAGGCACCTATTACTTATGAAAGGGGGACTCCTAGATATCCCACATGGAAAGAAAAAGTAGAACTACAGGACTCAAAAATATTTCTACAGGAGACCCTGTCAAAACTACAGGAGACCGAAAAACTTGAAAAAAGGGTAGAAAGACAGCCATAGGGGAAGGAGGAAGCAACAGAGGCCCAAGAACCTGACCCCTAGCCTAGTCTTGGCTCTTACTACAATCTTCTTGAGGGGGGAAGAATCATTCCAAAAAAATTTGCAATTCCACTATTCTTTGAGTTGGAGAAAGAAAGAATAAGGACCCATAGGTTGATGCAAATAGCCAAATCCAAAGGAGTTGAGGATATTGGCCACATGGAGGACAAACTCAGAGAAATGGGCAGAGAGTTAAGTGTTGTTATACACAGAGAAGAAATCACAAGAAGTCACTTGGAAAATGAAAATGAATTGCTAAGAAGACAACTGCAAGAGTAAGAGACCCAACTGGCATGCAAGGCCAGCTGATCCATGAAAGCATTGCAATGTAGGACATCAACAAATCCTATGGCCTATATCTCAGGGACCAATGGATGCAATTTCAGATCAAGACTTTGGCACAAACAAGCACAATGCCTTTCCAATATTGTAGGTAGTTTATGGACCTGTGTGACCAAAGCACATCAGAGGATAAGGCAAAGATGGCAGAATTATATTTGCATAACATGGCCGTCACAGACATGAATGTGTGGGACCCCAATGCTAGGCTAGGGGACCTGCAACTAATGGCCATGGCCTCATGGATGAACCATAAAAAATTAAGGGCAGCAGAAATAAGAAGTTGATGATAAAGGAGCAGAATGAGCCTTTAATGATCAAAGCTAAGCCATCAGACCCCATGGCACTCATCAACACACATAACCTACTTGCATATAATCCTCAAATTTCCCCTAGATATATCAATGATCAGGCTCAAGCCATTGCACATTTTGAGGATATGGAAAGGTTACTTGGGGATGACTGTGTGCATGCTTGTATGAGGAGATGGAACACCTTACCACATAGTCTACAGATCAGGGAGTATCACTCCCCAATGAGGATGAAAGAGGCATTAAGGAGAGTGCCAATGTATAAGCGCTCCATGCAGAGGCTGCAGGTCAATTGGATTGGCCTCAAATTGAGTCCCCCACTGCTGCTAGGAATGCTAGAAGGCAGAAAAGAAGAAGAAGAGCAACAATAGTGGGAAGAGGTAGACAGAAAGGTAGGATTCTATGAAAAAGAGGAGGAGACCACATCAGAAGCATGGGATGCTAGGGAGGCCACAAGGGCCATCAAATATGAGGAGATGGACTAAGTTACTCAGAGGATGAGCAACACTTTCAGGAAGGGGGTGATGATGAGCCTCATAAATGGGTAATTATATGGGCTCATTTTACCTCCTAACCTAGTAAAATCAACCATTCTCTTAGCTTATTGCATGATTTTCTGATTATATTTATGCTTATAGAGTGAGTTGAGTTAGTTATGATGCCATGAGGTCTAATATGTGTTTAATGAAGATTATTGATGATTTTTGTGGTCAAAGTCAAGGATCCAGTGGACAAATGGCAGCAATAACTCAAAGTGGAAAAAGGGGAGGACTTATAGGATGGACCCCCCTCATTTATTACTCCTCACTTTGAACTTCCCTTCATTCAACACGGAGTACAAGCAGCCAAGTCATGCATTAGCGGGCAGCTGAGCAAAGTGGAGGATAACTGATGTTTATCTCGAGTTTTGGGAGCCAAGCCTCCCTGATTTTGAGGAAGCTATTGGGAGCTTCATTTTTATAAGTAGAGAGGCCTAGGGCCTCATTAGGGATTTGGTCAATTTTTTGTTGAATTTTGGCTGCAATTTTGCCCATGTAAACTCTGCTCAACTTCGAGCTTATTATTTTGACAATTCATGTAATCTTCCTATTGTTTTGGAAATAAAGATGGAATCCTTTTTGCGCTAGCACTGAGTTACCTTAGAGGGCTGAATCTCTTGGGTTAGGGCCCAATCCAAACAGCCAAGCTCCTCTTTACTTGTATTTATATGTTTCATTTCAGTTTGTATATCAGGTTACTGTCAGATGCATTTCTTTTATGGTTAAGAATAGGTTGCTTTTGATGATTCAGTAGTTTGTTTCCATTTGTGTTTTCTATAGCAGGATAAGCAGTGATAAAGAAAATATCCAGAAGGCTAGCAGTAGTGCCTTGGCCTCTCTTCCTCCCTTTGGGACAATGATCTAAGGCAAAGACCCTCTTGCTGCCCCAAAAACACAGATTTTCCTCCTTCATAGGACTTCTAGTGTTTGCAACTTTATAGTTGGTTCATAGTCTAGTTTGCTTTGCTTCAGAACTTCTTCATCATGCTTATTTCCTTATTTTCAACAGTCTTCTTTCATGTTTTTCTTTCATGCAATGGTTATTAGCATTTCCTTTCATAGATCATAGCTTATTTTGATGCAAAAAATATGGTTTTTAGATGCACTTATTTCCTTGCTTGCTTAATCTAATTGGTTGACTGTCAGTTTTTTATGTAGCAGATATCCTCTAGAAGCATTCCAGCCCATCAACCATTCCATCATCCATATGATCCATGCCCTACAGGTCACCCAAGTCTGCCCTCAATTCTGCCTTAGTTTCCTGCATTTTCCATAGAATTTCCTCTCTCTCCTTGAGTAAATCCAATCATATTTCTCTCTCCTAATGATTCTTGGTGGACCCTAGGTTCCCTAACACTTCATTCCAACCTTCATATACCTTTTCCACCCACTGTCACACCTTCAAAATAGTGAAAACTGCTCTCGTCCTCTTCCTGTAGATTTCCTGTGTCCTCCTGTAGATTTTCCTGTAGGCTTTCTTTTGAAGGTTGAGTTTGGGAAAAGCTTCTAGAAGGCCACCTGAGACCTCTGAGGACCCATCCAGACCATCCTACATCCTCTCAAGTCCCAAAACTTCCCTCCATCGCCACCTATTCACTACCACATCACAAACAAATAAATTACATGCATGACAAATTCACATAAAAATGCAAAAATATGTTTTTTTCTCATTTACTTTCAGAAATAGCTTAGATAGATGTTGTTTACTTCCTTGAGTATATGATGGCATTCTTTTCATGGTTTTCGTAGTGTTTTCTGCAAAAGTAGGATTAGTGGTTAACTAGGATTTCCTTGGTTTGCTTTACATTTCAAGTCTTCCTTTCTGCAAGTAGAATAGCATCAGTAGAGTAATCTCTTTTTCCTTCCATCACATATAAATCTTCTTCTAGAATCCATAGAGGTTGGCTTGAGCTCCTATTGATCTTGCTCTGGCTGACCAAGTGACATCCTGCAATAAGAACTAGTACTTGTGCATACAGCACCATCGCTTCCAAGTTTGTTACGAACTACCGGGTTGATAAGAGTAAAGTAGGCAGCCTAGGAGTTGTAGCATTATTGTTGCAATACTGGTGCTCACGATCCTCTGAGTTGTATGAGCGAATCGCGAAGCTAGTAAACAGTCAGGGAAGGTGTAGACTCGACAAACCTATTCTGTGGACTCTAGAGTTGGTGCGTAGACTGGAAACATCAGAAGATAAGATTGTGTGCATTGTGGACCATTGGCTCAATCGAAATATAGGAGGGTTTCTCACCGAGTTCGCGGTAGATACGTCAGTCAGCTACAGCGAGGCAGAACAAATCTTCCTCAAAGGATCGAGAGGTAAGTACATTAAATCTTTGAACAATTGGATTAAAATGCTACTTTGTGAAAAGTCAGTTATGCGAATAAATTAATGTTTGGGGCTACGTCAAGTGGGAGGATCTACAGAAATGAAGGTAGCGAAGAATTAGAGACTAGTCCCTTGATTTCACCTCTATGGGAGGGCGAAAAGGAGCTCGTGAAAGTTTCACCAAGAAGTGTGATCAGTCTAATAAGATAGAAAATTCCGTGCATACCACCCCCACCTACACCTCCACCAGTTTCACCAACCTCACCCCCATCTTCGCCCACACCACCTTCGCCACCATCACAGTTCAATATAGCCAGTGTGATAAAGATATTGGTGTTTAAAGGAGTAGGGAATGAAGACCTAGACCAATTTTAGTTCGTGGTAAAGGCGGTATGGGAAGCATAAGGAGTCATAGATGATAATATAAAGAAGGCAACACTAGTCAACACTTTGTAAGATCGTGCACTGACGTGGTACATTAAGTATTCCAATGACAATCCAAATGCAGGAATCACGGATATCCAAGCTGCACTAAACAGAGAATTTAGCAGGCCAAAATGAGAGACAAAGTCGATCATTGGGTTTAAGGAAATCGTGATGCTTCCAAGTGAGTCCCCCTGGGAGCTGGATCAGAGACTGAAGGGTAAAATACATGAAGCTAATATGACCTTGACAGATGCACAACACCATGCGTGGTTTGTAGCATCACTAAAGCTGCATCTAAGGAACGCGTTGTCACAACAGAAGCTAACCACTCAGGTCAAGGCCTTGGAGATGGCAATGAGACTGCACAAAACTCTGATACAAGATCCTAACCTGGGAGTTCAACAGATCCACACACAGTTGCAGAACTTATGCCTTGAGATGCAAAGTTTGAAACAAGACAGGACAACTCGCCCAGAAGCGTGCGAGGAGGTATGGTGCATAAAGTGCAAAGGCCAGGGACATGATAAGGACCATTGTCCAGTATTCACAAACTACCTAGCGGGAAGAGGGCCAATGCCATTGAGACTAGAGGCACAAGTAGGACCAAGCGAGGCACCTGCATTATGTTGTGCGATTTGTTAGATAGGATGGAAGCATGCTACAGTTAACTGCCATTTATTACAGAAGTATACGTAGACATCCCAACAGTTGTTCTGTAATTTCTGCAGGTCAATAGGCCATGATGAGCATAAATATAGAAGTTATGAATTGATGATGGATCAGACTCCTACCTATAGGGTTCAGACTGAAACGTGAGCCCTCAATCAAAATGCAGGAATGGCGCGCATTGGATTTTAGGGGCGCGGACGAGGTCAAGGTGGAATGGGACCAGGAAGGGGTTGCAGACAACTAATCTATTACAATTGTGGTGGGCCAGGGCATTATGCCCGTGATTGTACAAATTCGACAAGAGCATCATGTTTATATTGTACCCAGTTTGATCATGAGACAGAGGACCACCCCACACTGATAGCGAGGTTGCGCGATAAAGGAGCACTCTAACCTTCCCCGACTCAGAACCTACAAATGATGAGGTCAGAGCCATGAGAAGAGGACCCTAATGTAAACATCATACTCTAAAGTGATATCACAATAGGAGATAACAAGGGCAAGCAGCCCGAAGAAAGTACCTGGGTTCGCAAGGCTCTAACCAAGGAACCAAAGTTCAATTTGGGGTGAGCGAAGGAGACATTCATGGAAGCTAAGAAGAGCTTCACGGAGGCCTCCACTTTAGGTAGTAAAGACAAATTGGAACCAAATATGGACCCATCAATGCTCACTACCTTTCTGGATACATGTATGAAGCTGCTACTCGAGAGCAAAGCAGTGAAGGGGCTGCAAGAACTCATCACTAGATGTGCTGGACCAGGTGAACCACGCGTAGTCGAGAAACTCAAGAAGCACACAACACGAATAGGAAGGGAGATGAGATTGATTGTGCAAATCAAAGAATTTGAAATGGATCAAGTAATTTTGGATCTAGGATCGGATGCAAATGTCCTACCAAAGTAGACATGGGTGCACATGGACAGGCCCATGTTGCAATGGTCTCCTATTCAATTGTGAATAGAAAACCAACAAAAGATCCTACCAATGGGAAAATTGCAGGGAATAACAGTAGATATCGAAGGTGCGAGCGCGCTTGTGGATTTCGAAGTAATAGAGATTGTTGATGACAACAATCCCTATCCCGCATTACTGGGAATAGATTGGGCCACTGATATGAATGGAGTGATAAATGTAAAGAAGCGCAAGATGATTTTTGAGAAAAGGTCATTGCGTGTAGTGGTACCTATAGACCCTACGGAAGGATCACACTACACAGAGCCGGTGCGTGACTGCGACAATGATGATGATCTAGACTGTATTTAGAAGATAACCGCGTGTGAGTAGGACTAGGTGAATCCAACAGTGGATGGCAGGATTTAATGGGACCGCGAAAGCTCCTGCACTTCATATTCAAACGAGGAAATAGAAAGATGGCAGAACCGGTTACATGAGGTAACCATGCTCAACTGCAACATGATGATAAGGTCACTACACTGTATAGCAACAGAAGTAAGAGATCTGCCAATGTATGACAGATTGAGCAAGGTAGATGATTTGCTGAACAAATTTGAACAAGAAGTACCAGAACGACAACTGTTTGACGCTCTGAAATGGGCACTGCGCGCTATACCCGCAAGGTGGTGGGGTACGCACCAGTAGAATTTTGAGGACTGGCGGGAATGAAAAATGATAATGTGCCTACGGTTTGGGAAACCTCAGATATGGCTAACAGAAAAATGTCACAAATGGGACGATCCACGTGCACAACTTGCGAAATGGACCAAGGTCTATGGAGAAGAGCCACAACCTGAGTGGGTGCATCTGTTTTGTCATACCCTAGATATCATACCCATGAATTGGTATACTGAGATGGAGCTCCGTCATGGCACGAGTGAATGGGATGTCTTGCGTGAAGGATTCCTATTAACCTTCACATTTGAGGATCATTGGTGGGATATTGTTGATGATGCGCTACAAGCAATAAAAGCATCTATCTTCAAAATACCCTAGGAGCCAATGGAAGTGCCTCAGCCGGAATGGGAAACCTAGTTGAACTGCACACTGGAGTGTTACAATGTAAATATTGAGGAGAATGATGAGGATCCAAGAAAAATTAACATTCCAAAAACTGAAGGTTGTCGCAAGGTTTTAGGACCATCGATCGAAGATCCTGTCATCACCGCGCCACTAAAAATAGAATAGGTAAATACTGGGATGGAGGCTGAACTAAAATATGCAACACTAGGTGATTATCGGGATGATGCTACAATGGATAAGGCCACTGATCTACTCCACAAGTACCAAGACTTATTCCCTATTAGGGCCTAAATCTACCTCAGGCTGAGAAAGGTAGAATCTAAGGTAACATCAAACCATGCTTAACCTGGTAGCTAGCCCTACCAGGTCGAGAGAGGGCTCTCTCCTTGTCAACCTCAGGAAAATATAGCAAATGAGGCTTGAGATGACTAATGTAAAAACTAATTTTAGGCTAGGTATATGCTCAGAGGAGTTTGATTGAATTTAATGTTGGTTTGTTGGCTCAAATGTGAAAGGCAAATTTGGGTTCAGGGAATGGACACAGTCTTGTAGATGGTGTCTGTGGGGCGAGGTAGGAAAATGGTTTAGTACTTTGAAATAAGTGAGATGGAGAGTCTTAATACTAGTGAGGATTTGGAGAGGGCATGAAAGTCTCAGGGATCCTCTTCAAACAGTTGAAAACATGAATAACTAAACAAAACCCTAGGTAGAGCACTGCAACATCAATGAATTCTACCTTTATCCTTGTTCCATTTAGTTAAGCTAAATAGAAAGAGATGATGGCATACATAAACACATGTAAACTTGCATTACAAGAGGAAAAACAATACCAAATCAATTTGCCACAAGAATCCCACAAAATGTTGCAAACCCTGGTCTATTCCTTTGCCAAACTACAGAGATGAATGTACAATAATGCTCAAAGCATTCACAAGAGTCCAACCATTACAAATGACTGAAAAACTACTAGATATAGGCAAAAAACAACTCATGCTAGGCTTTAGGGGTCGCATTCATGAGTTTAGGAGTTGTTTCAACAAGATCTAAACTAAAAACTGAAAAGTAGACAGTGGAACAGCTTGCCTCTGAAACCTAGGAAACTGATTCATTCAGTTCAAAACTACCTTTTCATGATGTATCTACCTCCGTGAGTGAATTTTTAACATTTTTACATCAAATTCCATCAAGTTACATTAATTTACATCAAGATTTTGACCATGAGAGAGAGAAAAGTCAAACTGAGAAAAAATTAGGCAAAAAACAGAGTTTTTTGGGCAAAAAAGTCAATTTTCCATCCTGTGCACCGCGCCTCTATCCCTGTGTGTCACACCTTTTTGCAGCTGATTTTGGATGCCTTCTCGTGCACCAAATTTTCTCCAAGTGGGCTTGTTGGAAAGATCTGTCTATATAATTTCCAAAACAAGTGGAATTTCTAAATTTGTTGTCCATTTTCTCCTCCAAAAATGATTTCTCCCAACACTGCATCCTATGTGGCCAAAAAGGGGCAGAAAGGGCATTTTTGAGGTGTTTTTGACCCTTTTGGAAGCTCAAAACTTGACAAAATTTCTTGGCCATGTGTGGGAATTCATATTTTTTCCTGAGGAATCCAAAAATGATGAGTTTTCCTCCAAATGAAGTCCCTAGCCAAAGCGCGCACCAGGTGGCGCGGTGCACCAGGCAAAAAAATCTGTGTTTTTCTCCAAAAATTCAAAATTGACAAAAAGTGTGCCAAATTTCTTGAAATTTGGGCTGATCATCCCGCATCAAGTGCTATGTTGGGCTAAGGAAGCCTCAGCCAAAATCTTGAGCTTGTCTTGCTCTTTCCTCTTCCTCAAAGCTTTCCTTGACTTGGCCTTCAAAGTCCTAATTCTCGCTTTGCAAACTTTGTTTCTCGCCAAATAGTGAAAAGCCATGTACCACAACATGTCCTTCTCCTTGTTAGCCTTGTCCGGCAGCCTCTCCAAGTGCATGTTCATCTTCTCCAACCAAGAATCCTTGTCATTCTCTATCTCTTGTTCAATGGAAGTCAAAGTGACATGGTCCTCTTAGTCATTTTGCTTCTTTAGTTTCAACATTTATAGCTCCATTAGGCTTTGCTTATCCTCCAACTGTTTGTTTTCTTTCTTGTTTGTCATCTATATCATCCTCGTGCATCTTCTCTTTTCCTTTGCTTTGCTATTTATCATAGTCATATTCACTGTCCCTTTCCATTGTTTTCCCTTGGTTTTGAAAAATGTGATTATATATGAATGGTTTGTGGATTATAGTATGGAATAGGATGGAGGAATGGAATGAGCAGAGTGTATGGGGAAGGGAGTGTGGAAATTTATGTATGAACAGGGTTTAGGGATGTGAGTAGGGTTTAGGGAGTGAGTAGGATAAGTGTGTAGGGTTTAGGGAGTGAGTAGGATAAGTGTGTAGGGTTTGGTGATGTCAGTAGGGCTTGTAGGGTTTGGGGATATTAGGAATTAGGTATTAGGGTTTAGAGATGCCAATTAGGGTGTGGGAGTAGTGGGATTAGGTATTAGGGTTTTTAGTTTTGGGGATAGGGGAATAGATGAATGTGAATGAAAGAGGGAAGGGGGAAATTATATGAGTGAAATGTAGTGAAGGGGAATGTAACTGATGCAAGGGGAGAAAACAACAACAATGACAACTTTGAAACCCTAGACAGTTTTTTGAATGTCACTATGCATCAAACTAGGGTTTTCCTTTTCACCTATTTACAAACCATGAATGATGATCAAAACTTTTGCAATGGCACTATGGAATGCTTCAATTACTTATTGAATGAATATTACACAAATTTGGAGCTTGGAAAAATGATTTGAGTGAAATTTAGGCTAAGTAGGCAGGTGTGCCGCGCCACTACCCAGGTGCGCTGCGCTTAACAGGTGTGTTGTGCTAGTTGACAGGTGCGTAGCGCTTTTTGTAGGACACTTTTGGAGGCCTTACTAGTGTCCAAATTGGGCACGAGATAGCTTGTTGGAAATATTATTGAGTCTACTTTCCAACAAAACTTGAATTTTTCAATTTGGAGTTCATTGTCTCTGTCAAAAGTCAAATATCCCAAGACTGGTCAAAATGTGCAAAATGAGGCTGCCTAAAGGAAGAGTGTTGTTTCAGTCAACTTTTGAAGGCCTTCGTCAACCCCAAATTGAGATCATGATAGCTCATTGGAAAGATATTTGTATCTAGTTATCATTTTACTCATCAACCAAGTCATTTGGCCAACCAAGCTAGGATAAATCTTGATTTTCCCAATGTCACTTCAGATATGCATCAATTCTCCTGAGGAAACTATATTTTTGACATTTCTCTAAAACCATGACACTTGTGTAAAAAGTGAAGAAGGTTTTTCTTCCCTGGCCTATTTTGGACAAAAACCTCTCTCAGTGTTCACAAATGCATATTTTCTTGCTCAAAAACATCATTGGAGTAAAACCTATCCCGATGTGTGGAACAAAGGATTTGTCGAAATGAAGTGAAATGAAGGGGATAAGGGGCTTCTAAATTCTTGAGAAAATTTTGGGAAGTAGGGAGGGATGTTGGGAAGTAGAGGAAAGTGGAATTTCATAGATTAAGTGAGGGGAAGGGGTCCAAAAGGGAAAAACACAGGCCTAGCCTAGAAAATTGTGAAATTGTAGCAAGAAACTAGGGTTGGTGCGAAAATGAGGAATTTGAGGGATATCAATGATGGGAAGTGTTTAATAAGGTAAATTAAGGATATGGGAAGGTGTATGAATTTTAGGATACAAGTTTTGTTGATGATTTGACCATCCAAGATAAATTACCTTCATAACCCTAGGAGAGGGAAATGAACCTTACCTAGGCACAACTGAAGCATGAGCAAGGTGTAAAATGACCCATTGGAACCTGACATGATGATGTAAACCCTCCGAATGATGGTACAATCAGTTGAATGGTGACATGGACTAAAATTTGGACAAATTTTAAAGGAGTGAAAACAAACCCTAGACCTAATACCTAGTGACCAAATTTTGCTTAAAGACTCACTGAAATGACAAAATTTGACCTTGACACCTTAAAATCACTTTGTAAGAGCATTTTGGATCACTAGAGGAAGGTTTCAAATATTGACACTAACATTACCGACCAAGATTACGGACTTAAAGGGGATCATTGGCGACTTAAGGATGATGAAGATCACCCTGAAACCCGACACAAAGCCAATTAAGCAGAGGCCTTACTGCTTGAATCCGAAGTATAAGGAAAAGGTCCGCGTAGAACTAGACAAAATGCTTGCAACTAGAATTATTGAGTCGGTGGAAGAATCTGACTGGGTAAGCCCTAATTTAGTGTTGGAGAAAAAGCAGAAGGGCGAGATAAGAATATGCGTGGACCTCAGGAAGTTGAATGACACTTGTGTACCCGACCCCCTTTATAGATGAAGTATTAGAAAATGTTGGCGGACAAGAATCATACTCTTTCACAGATGGGTTCTCAGGGTACCACCAGATCAAAATCGCACCAGAGGACAGGAGCAAGATGACCTTCGCAACGGAATGGGGCTGCTTTCAATACACCATTATGCCCTTTGGGTTGAAGAACACACCATCCATCGTTTTGCACATCGTTGTTGCCACATTCAAAGAATACATCCACAAGTTCCTGGAAGTCTATCTGAATGATTGGACTGTCTTTGGATTGGTTAAGCACCATATAGCAAGCTTATGCTTGATGTTGGATACTTGCCGACCATGCCAAATTGTGTTGAACCTTAAGAAGTGCACATTCCTTGTTCCCTTTGGGAACTTGTGGGGAAATGTGGTCTGCAAACAGGGACTGATGGTGGAACTTGTGAAGATCACAATGATTCTAAACTTGGAATCACTATGAAGTGTTAAACAGCTGCATGCTACCTTGGGACACATAGGGTACTATAGGAAGTTCATCAAAATCTATGCCCAAATCACCGCGCTGATGGAGAAATTATTGAAAAAGGATGCCACATTTTACTAGAATGATGATTGCATGAAGAGCTTGGATGTCCTAAAAGGGAAATTGGCCTCCGCTCCAATCCTGGTCTTCCCAAAATGGGATGTGGAGTTTCATGTCCATGTTGATGCATCATCTGTCGCGCTGGGAGCAGTGATCACACAAGAGGGTGGAGAAGGCTTGGATCACCCTATCGCCTTTGCAAGTCGTAGATTGTCCAAAGTCAAGAAGAACTATTCCACAAATGAGCACGAGGGGTTAGCGATGGTGTATGTGCTCCTTAAATACCGTCACTCTTTTCTAGGAGGACATTTCAAAATGTATACAGACCATTCTGCGCTAAAGTACTTGGTCAATAAGCCTATGTTGGGGGGGTCCATATGTAGGTGGCTCTTATTGTTCCAAGAATATGACTTTGAGGTCATGGTAAAACTTGGGCACCTGAACGCAGGACTGGATCACTTGTCACGTATTGAGACAGGTGAGGAACCTACTAGTTTGGAGGACAGATTACCTGATGAACAACTCTTTGTTGAATGTGTCACGGACAGGAACTTCGAAGATATAATCCACTTTCTGACAATAGAGACAGCGCCGAAGGAATACTCTGTTCAATAAAAGAAGGAATTGGTGATGCGCGCAATAGACATTTTTGTCATCGAGGGGCACTTATATAAAATGGGAAATGGTGAGATATTGTGAAGATACATACCTAAATTTGAATGAAGTCAGATCCTCACGGAAGCACATGGGAGCGTTGCAAGAGGACACTATGCAGGACGAGCGACCGCACAAAAGATTCTTCGGGCAGGGTTGTGGTGGCCAACCCTTCACCAAGATTCAAAGCACACTGTAAGGCCTGTGATATATGTCAAAGGACTAGAAAACCATCACAGAGGGACAAGATGTCATTAAACCCACAAATAACATTGCAGCCATTCAAGAAATGGGCAATCGACTTTGTGGGACCTATCAAGCCTTAGGGAAAAACAGGTACACATTACATCATCACCGTGATGGAGTACCTAACACGCCGGGTGGAAGCACAACCGGTCAAAGACTGCACGACCGCTATGGCTGCGAAGTTTGTGTTTGAAAATGTGTTGACCTAATTTGGCTATCCAAAAATCTTAATGAGTGATCGCGGAAGACATTTCCTGAATGAAACCATCAGCATGCTCACATAAGAGTTCCAAGTGTATCATCAGAAAAGTACACCGTATCACCCACAAGCCAATGGGACACTAGAAGCATTCAAAAAAATATTGGAAACTGTGGTAACCAAAGTGTGCAATGTGCAGTGAAGCGATTAGGACCTGCGCGTACCCACAGTACTATGGGCTTATAAGACAACGTGTAAGAAACCAACGGGACAAACACCTTTTCAGTTAGTTTATGGCGTGGAAGCTGTAATGTCGATGGAATATATTGTACCTAGTCTACGCATAGTAGCGCTCAGAAGGATGTTGGACCATGAAGCTCTGGAGGAAAGGCTCGTGCAATTGGAAGAACTTGAGAAGGAACGATTCTTGGTTGGTTTTCATCAGCAAGTACAAAAGCAGCGTGAAAAGGCATGGGACGATCGCCATATTAAGTTACGCACATTCAAGATAAATGACTCAGTACTGTTGTATGACGGTAAGTTTGAAAAATTTCTGGGAAAATTCAGAATGCATTGGTTGGGACAATACATGGTTAAGGAGGTCACAGATGACGGTGTGGTCCAGTTAGTCAAACTAAATGGAGAACCATTCCCAGGAAAAGTGAATGGCAGCCGCTTGAAGCCCTACATGGGTGGGTCGGCTATCTAACTAATTGATAGAAGCACATTCCTCATGCTCCAAGGAGTTGGACAAAGGCGTGGGACTATAAAAATATGTTGGTACACATGCATGGAAATAGTTCAACACAGAAGTCTCAGAAGAGCGCATGCAGCAAGTCCAAGAAACAGTAGCTCAGAGTGCTGTTGAACTCCGCATAGTTAAAGAACAGCTGGCGGGACTCTATACACAGATCACCATGCCAATAGAGTGACTCGAGGGCAAGTCACGATGTCTGTGTTGGGGGCTTGTTAGGCATGGAATCCCCCCCAAGGCAGGTTTTGGGTCTTAAAGTCAAATTTTTGACCCAATATTATTGTAAAGACTTCGTGAATTGCGGGCGCAGAGTGTGAAATATATGATAGAGTCACAGGGTTGTCCACCCTAGTTTTGTAAGGTAAAGTCGGCCTGCCTATGGTCTGTAGACCATGGGATTGCATAAATAGAGCGAGGCTCTAAGTTGTAAAGAAGTAATAGATAGAGAGAAGTAGTAGAAGATCTGAGAGTAAAGTCTAATTTTGGGTCGTAGAGTAGGAGAAGGCTCTGCAGATGAGTGTGCAGAGGCCTAGTAGTCCGCAGTTGAGTGCATGGTGAGTGCATAGGGTGGAGTCAAGTATGTAACCAAGGAAGGAATTAATAAAGAGAAGTTTGATTATAATTATGTGTATCTGTTCTTGAGTTAATACTTCATTGATATATCTTCCAATTATGCTGTTTATTTATTGCGCGCATCTGTATAAATAGTTTATGATGTTAAATATAACATAAAGCACTCAACTAACTAACATTGGAAAATACAAGTAAGATCTTGGGAAAGAACATAGAGCGCGGAATTCAACCCCTGAGTAAGTGTTGCGCGAAGGAAATATATCAGGCTGCGAGGTACGGGAAAGTGCACATAGCGAAGTGCGTGTAGGGTTGAACCGTGGACCACTTGAACTCATCAGACATCTCCATGGTGCGGAAACCTAGTTCTAGCACCCTCCCATACTACTTTGGGTGAGACCTCAGTCCGTGCTCCACGGATTGTTGCCAAAAGGGCCAATAGTACTAGGTATTGTTTGGCTAATTAACCTTGAACCTGGGTCAGGCCCCAACAAGCCAACAACATGTGAGCTCCAGCAATAGTATGATAGCATCAAAGGGACTACGTAGATGGTGGCCCTCACCCAGAGGCTCGCGCAAATGCAACAAGCCAAAGCGCTAAAAGAGAAAGTGGACGCAGCGTGACACAAAGAAGTAGTTTTGAAGGCGTGCGTTTGGCATTGGATCGATGAGGCCTTCATAATCACAGCCACAATTGAAGGAAACCTCACACAAATGTAGGGGACGCAGGAACAAATGTAGGGGAGCAGTTCTGACACCGCGGTCTTGGAGCAATGTGTACAGGAGATTCAGCAGGTAGCCACTCAGTGCGTTTCCAACCTTGCAGTCGTTAGAGAAGAGTTGGAGGGACTCCACGCGAAGATCTCCGCACTGATAGAGTGAGTCAAGGGTGAGTCACGATGTTTGTGTTGGGGGCCTGCTGGGCATGGAATCCCCCCCCCCAAGGCATGTTTTGGGGCTTAAAGCCCAACTTTTGAATAAGTCTATTGTAAAGACCCCGCGAATTGTGGGCGGTGGAGTTCGAAGTCATAATAGAGTCATAGGGTTGGCCGCCCTTGTTTTTGTAATGTAATGTTAGTTTGAAAGATCCACCCATGGTCCACGGACCATGGGATTATATAAATAGAGTGAGTCTCTAAGTATAAGAAAAAGGATAGAAATCTAATGGAAAGAAGAATATAAGGAATCGATGAAGCATTAAGTCGAAGTGTAAGTCGTGTCGTTGGTTTGTAGAGTAGGAGAAGGCTCTGCAGCTGAGTGCGTAGAGGTCTAGTAGTCTGCAGCTGAGTGTGCAGACCCCTCTAGCTGATTGCATAGGGCAATTTGAGTCTATAACCATGGGAAGAATTAATAAAAGAGAAGTGTTACCATATTTCTGTGTATATTTTCCTGTTTTATGCATTATTGGGTATGAATAGCAAGTTTACTATTTATTTACAGCGTGAACTCATATGAATGTGTTGAATAAGTAAATATAATATAAGGCATCTGTTTACAAAAATATAACTAACTGTTATAAGAAGATAAGTAAGATCTCGGGTGTGACATAGGGTAATAATGAAAATCGCTACTCCAGTAGCGTGAAAGCCCCACAGCCCCTGGTTAGGGCTGCACGAAAGCGAATATATCAAGGCGCAAAAGCCAAGGAAGTGCGCAAAGGGACTCATAGTTGGACCAAATCAACCCCTCAAACATCTCAAGGGTGTGGAAACCTGGTTCCAGCACCCCCCCATACTAATTTGGTTGAGACCTTAGTTCGTACTCCATAAACTGTTGTCGAAAGAGCCAGTAGTACAGGGATTTGTTTGGTTAATTAACTCTAAAACTGGGTCAGGCCCCAACAAGCCAATAATTTTCCACCTTCGTTTTTCACCTAAGTAGAGGAATGTACTCAGGTAGCTTAGAAATGGGATCAGACCCCTCAACCTCAACATCCTCTGTTTCCACCATAATATCCTCATTATCCATGGGGATTTCTTCGACCTCTTATTCCAGCTTTAGGTCAACCTCCTTGCCCTTTTCCTATGCGATGGACTTATCCTTCTACGGGTGCTTTCTAGGTGATGCGCGCACCGGCTGTGGTGTCGCGGCCTGCTTGCCTTTCTTTTTCTTTGGACCCTCCTTGGTCGGGGTAGGCCTTAGCCTGGGTGACCATGGTGACTTAGGTACTTCAACTGGTGCTTTCACAGTTACAACCTTTGAGGTAGCTCCCTTGGATACCATGGCTACCCCTAGAATAGCTCCTTTGGATGTCATTGCTTACCCAACATTTACAGTCTCAGTCGACATCGACATGATGCTATTCAACAACTCTTGTGTCTCCTTTGGCAACTTCTCAAACGCTGAACTCGCTATCAAAGCTTCAAAGTTTTCACGATTCATGCACACCTGAGAGCTCAACACCTCAATTCTCAAAATGCCAAGTGTTTTCCGTTGGGCAACCCTTTGTAATTTATAGCAATTTTGAATTCAAATCTGACCATTCCCCCCCATAATTGGTTCATTAATGCTAGATTGGCAGCATATTTTCAAAGATCTGGTCCATAAATTCCTACTTAACTGCCACCCCCCCACCCCCACTCCATTTGGTAATTTTTTCATCATCAAATCATGAACAGTGACTTTAACGATCACTTTCCAGTTGTCTTGCATGGTTTTTCCTTTGGAAACACAGCTCCCTGCATGCTTCTGTGGGCTCTGTAACATTTCTTCGTTCCGCACAATTCCCCAATCACACAGCTCTCCGACCCGGGTAGTTTATTTTACAGTCCCGTGCTTCCTTTCAACTGCCTAGAGCTCTAAGACTGTGCTTCCCTCATATAGTCACCTAGCTGGATCACTGGTGTATGGATTCAATCAGCTACCATTCACCTTCCCTGTGAAGGGTTCTCCATTCAATTTGACCAGTTGAACTGCTTCACCATCGTAATCTCCTTGATGACATACGGCCCTAGCTAGTGCATCCTAAATTTCCCTAGAAATTTATCAAATTTTTTTTCATATAACAAGACCAAATCATTTACCTTGAAGGTGCACAGTTTGATGTGTCTATCGTGCCATGCCTTTTCGTGCTCCTTTTGAACTTGTTGATGAAATCTAGCTAGAAATCGGTCCTCCTCAAGCCTCACTAGTTGTGCGAGCCTCTCTTCTAGGGCTCCATAATCCACCATTCTTGTGAATGCCACTATGCGCAGACTAGGTACAATGTATTCCATTGGCATCACAACTTCTATGCCATACACGAGTCTGAAAGGCATTTTTCCAATCAGCTTCTTGCAAGTCGTTCTATAGGCCCATAGCATTGCGGGTATGTGCACATCCTAGTCATTTCTCTAAGCATTCCAAACCTTTTTCATCATTCTCCCTAGTATCTTATTGAACGCTTCCACAAACCCATTAGCCTGTGGATGATAAGGAGTACTTTTTTGATGATACACTTGGAATTCCTCTATCAACACGCTGATTGTTTCATTAAGAAAGTGTGTACCGTGATCGCTCATCAAAATATTTGGACACCCGAATCTCGTCAGGACATACTCAAAAATAAATTTTCTTATTGTCACACCTATGCAGTCCTTCACAGGTTGTGCCTCTACCCATCTGGTCAAATACTCAGTTGCAGTGATGATGTACCGCACACCCGTCTTCTTTCTTGGAGGTTGAATTGGTCCCACAAAGTCAATTGCCCATTTTTCTAATGGTTGTAATGTCACCTGCAGTATCAGAGGCATCTCATCCCTCTATGATGACCTGCTAGTCCTTTGACATGCATCACATGCCCTACAATATGCTTTTGAATCCTTATGCAGGGTCGGCCACCACAACCCAACACATAGAATCTTCTGCGTTGTTGCTTTCCCTGCATAATGTCCTCCCACGGCTCCTCCATGAGCCTCAATGAGGATGCTTCTTCGTTCAAATTTAGGCACATAACATCACAATATTTCATCTGATCCCATTTTGTACAAGTGCCCTGCAATGATAGAAAAGTCTGTTGCGCACACTACCAGTTCCTTCTTTTGTTGACTTGTATAACCTTCCAGAGCTGTTCCTATTGTCAGGAAGTGGATAATATCTTCAAAGTTACTATCCATGATGCGCACTACAAAGAGTTGTGCACCAGATAGTCCTTCCTCTAAATTAGTAGGTTCCTCTCCAGTTTCAATGCACGAGAGATGATCAGGTCCCACATTCAGTCATCCTGGCTTCACAATAATGTCGAAGATTTACTCCTGGAACAACAACATCAACCTACATATTTTTCTCCCCAACACAAGTTGGTGACCAGGTACATCAACGTGGAATGATCTGTATACATCTTAAGGTGTCCACCCAACAAATAGTGCCTGAACTTCTGGAGCGCATACACCATAGCTAATCCTTTGCGCTCTGTTGTGGAATAATTTTTATCCACTTTAGATAGCTTCCTATTGGTGAATGCTATAGGGTGATCCAGTTCTCCCTTACTGGCTTGTGTCAGTATGGCTCCCAACACAATACATGATGCATCCACGTGCACATGAAATTCCTTCTTCCAATCTAGGAAGACTAGGATTGGCACGGTGACCATTTTCTCTTTCATCACATCCAAGCTCTTCTGACATTCATCATTCCAGTAGATCATAGCATCCTTTTTCAACAATTTCTCCCTAGGCGCGTGATCTGGGCATAGATCTTGATGAACTTCCTATAGTATCCGGTATGACCAAGAGTGTCGCACAACTGTTTCACACTCCTCGGTGCCTCCAAGTTGATTATCACCGAGATCTTCGTGGGGTCTACCATCAATCCTTGTCTGCATACCACATGACCCAGAAAGATCTTAAAAGGGACACAAAAAAACACTTCTTCAGATTGAGCGTGATCTAGTATCTCCTACATGTATCTAGCATCAAGCGCAGACTTGCCACATGACACTTGAGCAATCCAAACACTGTCCAATCGTCAAACTATACCTCCAAAATTTTATGAATGAAGTCTTTGAATGCCGCAATGACTACCTGTGAAAATATTGTTGGTGCATTGTTCAGCCCAAAAGGCATTACAGTGTATTGAAAACATCCCCATTCAGTCGTGAAGGTTGTCTTGCTTCTATCCTCAGGTGCGGTTTTGATTTGATGGTACCCAAAGAACCCATCAGTGAAAGAGTATGCTTCTTGGCCACCTACATTATCCAGGACCTCGTCGGTGAACGGGGTCGGGAAAGGATCATTCACACAAGCGTCATTCAATTTCCTGAGATCTACACATATCCTTATTTCTTCCTTTCATTTCTTTCCCTGAAATACTATTGGGCTTACCCAATCAGATTCTTCCACCGGTTCAATAATACCTACCACGGGCATCTTATCTAACTCAATGTAGACCCTTTCCTTATACTTCAAGTTGAGGCGGTATGGTTTTTGTTCCACAGGTTTCGTGTTCAGCTTTAGGGTGATATTCATGACACTCAGGTCTCCTATTATCCCTTTCAGATCCAAAAACTTCATGGGAATAAGTCCTAATATTCACAGAGCAATTCAGCAACCTTCTTTACTGTTGCATCGTCCCAATAGTCCCCAATATTAACAAACTTCGGTTCTACCTCCATGCCAATGTTCACCTACCTGGTCTTAAGCAGTTGAATTATGTATCAGTCCTCTAGTTGTGGTCCTTCAACTCCACGATGATATCCTGTCTCTGGGATATTAATCTTTCTCGGGTCTTCATCTTCTTCTTCCACTGTTACATTGTAACATTCCAATGCGTGGCTCAACTAGGTAGTCCAATCAGGTTGAATCAAGTCTAGAGGATCCTGCGATATCCTAAAGATGGTTGTCTTAACCTCCTACAATGCTTCATCAATGGACTCAAATCCATCCTCAAAACTGAACGTCATCAGAAATCCTTGGCATAAAATATCCCATTATTTAGTTCCATGATGGAGTTCTGTCTCCAAGTACCAATTCATTAGTATAACCTCCAAAGTATGACAAAATAGATGGACCCACTCCTGCTGAGGCTTTGCTCCGTATGCTTTAGTCCATTTGGCCAAATGATCACATGAATCATTCCTCTTGTCATAATTTTCTGTTAGAAGTACCTTCGGATGGCCAAAGCGTATCCTCATCATCCTCCTATATTCGCGTCAATCATCGAAACTACCCTTGTGCATGCCCCACCATATTGCAAGTGTAGCGTTCAGTGCCTAATCTAATGCCTAGAAGTGATGCTTCTTGGGCACTTCCCTTTCGAATGCATCCAAAAGCAATCAATGTCAGTTAGCCCATCATAGCGAGGTAGATTCCTTACCTCTGATGATGGGCAGCACAATGACTTGGTCATCAGATTACAATGCAATGTAGATACTTCATGCAACTGATTCTGCCAGTGCTCTAGTTCTTTGTATGAATCTGATGTGTAGCAACTCTCGTGGTCCCATGAAATACGTCCATCTACTATTGGATTCACCCTATCCTGGTCTCACGTTGTTATCTTATAAATTTGGTCCAAATCCTCATCACTTTCGTAATCGTGGACCAGTTCTATATAGCTTGGTCCTTCTGCAGGATCCAGTGGTACCACTACGATTTTTTTTCAAATATCATCTTTCTCTTCTTCAGGTTGATTACCCATTCATGTCAATGGCCCAATCAATCCCAAGGGGCATAGGGTAGGGATTACTATCACCCACAAACTCTATTACTTCAAAATACGCCAGTGCGCTCGCACCTTTGATGTCAACTGTTACCCCTTGCAACCTCACCTTTGGGATGATTTTTTGTTTATTCGCCATCCTTAACTGGATCAGAGACCACTAGAGCATAGGTCTCCCCATCCTTTCCCATGTTTTTTTTGGCAAAACATTCGTGCCAGACCCGAGATCCAAGATAACTTGGTCCATTTCGTATTCCCCTATCTGCGCGGTGAGTCTCATCTCACGTCCAGTCCTCTCCTTATGCTTACCAAGCTTTCTGACTACACGCATTTCACCAGTAATGTTTTCCTTGTCGGTGCACCAGTTGATTAGTTCCTACAGTCCCTTTACAACCTTACTTTCATGGAGTAGTTTCATGCAGGTCTCCAAGAACGTGGTAATCATGGATGTGTCCATTTCTTCAACCGGTTTCTTCTGACTTCCTGAGGTAGAGGCCTCAACAAAGATTTTCTTTGCTTCCATAAATGTTTCTTTTGTGCACTCCAGATCAAACCCAGTATGATTTTTTGGTGCTTTGCAGACCCACTCATCTTCTGCAGGCTTCTTCCCTTTATCCTCACCAGTCGTCCTTCCACTCCATAGCATACTGTTTACCTTAGGGTTTTCCTAGCGAGGCTCATCCCTCATCATCTATAGGTTCTGAGCGGGCTGCGGAAGCTGTGCCCCCTTCTTGAGAATCTTAGCCAATAATATAGGGCAATCCTTAGTTGCATGGTCAAACTGAGTATAGCAGCGGCATGACAGTCACGTTAGATTTGGGCAGTCTCTCGCATAGTTTCCTGGTCCTCCACAATTGTAACAAATAAGATGCCCTCAGCCTCTACCAAGCCCTCCTCCACCTCGGCCTCGGTTGCGCCGCTAATACTCTCCTCGCGCTCCCTTAGCGCCTTGGTCTAGAGGCTGTGTTTCTCCCTGCACCCTTTATGCAGGTGTCCTATCCATCATTAATTCATAACTATGGAAATTGCGCTAGTCATGACCTACTGACTGACAGAATTTGCAGAAGAGCTGTTGTGGTGCCTGTATGAATTTCTGCAGCAAATGGAAATTGTCGGTGGCATGTTTCCTAGCTACCTGGCATATAACACACAATAGCGCGGGCCCTATACTTAGCCCTACCATAGCCTATAGCCTTAGATTCATTGGTCCCCCTACTTCAACATAGTTCACAAAGACTCAGTGATCCTTGTCATGCCCCTGACCTTTGCATTTCAGGCACCAGACTTCTTCGTGCGCATCTGGCTGAGCTATTCTGTCTTCTTCAGACTTTGCATTTCAAGGCAAAGGTTCTGCAACTACACATGAATCTGCTAAACCCCCAGATTGGCATCCTACATTGGTGTCTTATGTAGTCTCATCGCGATTTATAGAGTTTCTTCCTGGGTCCCAATATTCTATTATGATAGCGCAACCCTTAGGTGGGGCAGGAGCGAGGCCACAAACCATTCACGATGCTAACCATCAGTTAGCTTCATGTTGGCTTCGCGGATCGTAAACTTCAATCTTTGATCCAAATCCCAGGGTGTCTCCCCAGGATTCATCATGATCTCCTTGAATCCCACAATGGATTGCGCTTGAGACTTAGGTCTTCTGAATTCCCTATTCAGCATAGTCTGGATATTTGCCAATGTAGACGTCTAGTTATTAGTACTATACTTAGTGTACCATGTTAGTGTGCAGTCTTGCAAGGCACTGCTTTCTTCATTTGATCGTCCGTGATACCCTGAGCTTCCCATACAGCCTTCATGAAGAACCAAAACTGGTCCGGATCTTCATTTCCTATGCCCTTGAATATAGGTAGCTTTACGAAGTTCACCATGTTGAACAATGGTGGAGGTGGTGGTCGTGCGTGTTGGCATTATGATACAAGTGTTGTCCTTTATGGCAACTCACTCAGATGAAAGATCAAAGTATTGTAGGTTAACAGTACCGAATTACAGTTTAGGTTACATAGAATGACGAAAGAAAGGTATACGCAAGTTCACCTTAACCAACCCACGTATACATGCAGGTTCATTGAACAAAAGGAGTGTATATGTACACATGCACTTTCACAGAAAGAAAATCGCATATATCTTGGGAAAACAAGTTTTTGGTTCCAATGTATTTTTTTGGTCCAAGGTATCTGACCCAAGGTATTTGGTCTGTGGTATTGGTCCGAGGTATTTGGTCCAAGGTATTGGTCCTGAGTGGTTTTGGTCCGTGGTATTGAGAAAGGCCTAAAACTATATAAGGAGGAGAAGATCATTAGGCCAAGTGAAGCAAGCAATGAATATATGATGAAGTGTGAGATCAAGTATGTAGGTTACAGGTTTCTAATTTGAACTAAGGATGCACCTATATGGTTGATGAAGGTTGATGGATTGGGATCATGAAGACTTGAATGTATTATCATTATGTGGTTTGATCTTGAACATCCTAGATCTGAATAGTAATGTATGTTTTTATTATGTAAATGTGATGATCTGGGTATGAATGAAGTCTAAAATAGCTGTGATGCTTTAAGTTAGCATTTCCATATCTGTACGTAGGTTAGCTTTCGTAAATCAACGTATACATGTTGATTGAGCATACAGAAGCAACATATACATCACATAATGGAATTTGCATATCTGTACGTTGGTTTCCCTTGGTAAAAGAGCGTATACACGCTGGTTTGGCTTATGGATGTAGCATATATCTTCTGAAGTGTGATCTATAAGGGTTATGTTTGTTGAAGCATTGTTCCGGGTTCTGTATTATGTTCTGGTGATTGTTTTTTTTGTGACAGTATTCTGCATATTCAGATGGGTTGATTGTGATTAGATTTAGTATTAATGGATGAAATCTAATGGTGGATCAAGATCATAATGATTTATCATTATTAGATCTGATAATGAATGGGCTAGATCTGATCACTAACACATGTTTTATCCTCTATGTGTGATTATGCCTGAAGTCTGGAAGTGCAGCAAAGTGTCTGCAGATCTACACGCTGGTTTGCTTTAGGGACACTGTGTATACACGCATTTTGGCTTCTGCCAAATAGCGTATACAATCTGAAGCATGGTTTTAAGATGACAACTAATTCTGAATGATAATGTAATTCAGATCTGTGTACTGATTACAATGATCTATTTGTTACAGTTGATTGGTTAAAGTATGAATGAATGATTCAGTTGTGTCAAAGGTTCAGTAATTTGATTGAGTGTGGTTGATTCAAATTGAGTTTTAGTGATTGTTTGATGCAGATATAGTTGATGGATGTATTGCAGTGGTGATTGATTTTGAGCTTCAATGTTGTTGATGGGTCCAGTATGAAAATTGGATGAAATGTGGCCTTCAAATTATGATTTTGTGTTCCAGGAGTATCCAGTCTGAAAATTTATGAAACGTGGTACCTGGAGGAAGACAGAAGGTTGTAGCCTTCTGTAGGTCAGCGCCTACATGCTAGTAAACATATCGGCTAGTACAAGAGCTAGGGGGTTGTAGCTCCCTTCCAGTAGAAGCTGGAGAACGAGAGAAGGTTGCAGCCTTCTACAGGTAGAAGCCTGTGTATTGGTACGAGTCTACATCAGTACAATGTTGTAAACAGATTTTCTTATTATTAAAAGAAGACAAAGATGACAACAATAGGTGGTTTTTACCCACATTGGGTTTCCACCTTACATCTTGGTGTTCATGTGTGTTTCTTATATGTGATGGTTCTTTCTGTTATTAAATGCACATGGTTACTTTTTAATGTTTAATAAAGTACTGATGCTCAGATTAAAGGTCAACATATGATGAATTAACTAAATCACTAGTTTACTGGATATACGTTTGTTTCCTTAAACACAGTTGCATGCATATGCGAGTTACCTTCATTGGAGTAGCGTATATTAAATTGAGTATGAAAAGAAAAGGTTTATTTACTTGACTAATTCTGATTCACCCCCCCCCCCCTCAGTATTATTTCCAACAATTGGTAGTAGATCAAGTCCTTCGGTAGAAGCTTGATCGCTTGAAGGAGATCTGTAGAACAATGGGAAAGAAGCTAAAGAAGAAAGTGCCTCAGAAGAAGAAGAAATCTCAAAGGAACTATGACATTGGGAGAATCGATTGGGGATTATGTGGAAGCAACTCTTCAGATTCAGAATCACCTTTGAATGAAGATGAACAAGCAAAATAACTATCAGGTATGAATTTGCTATCCTCTGATGATACATTTCTCCATCCATTTAAAGATGATGAAAGTGATAGCGAAACAACTGAATTTGCTCTTATGGGTGAGGAAGAAAGATATCAAATAGAGGCAGAATTTAAAAGGCTTACGGACAAAATTAGAGATCAACAAGATCTTTTTGACAAAAGGGAGTGTTCCTTCAAAGAAGAAGCTACAAAACTAAAAGCTCAACTAGAGGAAGGAAACAAATTAAGGAAGCAATTCAAGGAAAAGAAATATCAATGTCAAAAGCTGCAGGATGAAGTGACATCATTAAGAAATGAAGTAAATGGAAGGAGCACAACAATCAAGAAACTCAAAGATAGATCCAATTACTATGAAAGTTTTGAAGCTAAGATCCTCTCGCTAGAAGAAGATCTTGAAAAATCAAATAATAGGAATCAAGAACTACTCCAAGCTCTTGAAAAACAAGAAAATGAAGTTCTTGAATTAAGGCAACAGATGGAAGAAGGAAGAAAAGCTGAAGAAATCATGAAGAAGTAGTATCTTGAAAAGGAAGAGCAACATCAGGTTGAGGTAAATATACTAAAAGGTAAATTAGAAGAAAAGGATAAGCTCTTACGATTTCAAGATAGTACTAAGATCTTGGATGATATTCTTAGTAGTCAAAGGTCTGCTACCATCAAAGCTGGTCTTGGTTTTCATGAATCTGTTGAAGGTGAATCTAGCTCTCAAAGCAAGACAAGGAACTCTAATGCAAAATCTAAAATGCTTAACAAGGAAATGAGAGGTCAATTCCATCAACAACCAAGGAAAGAAATCTTCAAAGAAAATCTTTCACTCCTAAATATGCAAGTGATAGTCGGTCATTTCCCCAAATGAATAATGCTGAATGATTTATATGTCATAATCTTGGACATGTTGTAGCGAGATGCGGAAGGAGAATGGTTCAAGACCATCACACAAAAATATCATCAGCTTCTAGGTACTTTAAGGGATATTGTTTTTCTTACAATATGTTTGGTCACAAAGCCATTGACTGCTATAGAAGAAATATGAAACATGTAAGATGTTATGCATGTAACAAGATTGGACATATAGCAAAGGAATGCATGATAAAATATTGGGCACCATACCAAAAGGAGAAAACATCATCACACTTGAAGATATGGAAGAAGAAGGAAGTACAGTCAGAAAAATGTGGCATGGAACAATGTACAAGCATGACAGACTCAGGAGAAGCTGAAAGTATGAAACTTCAATGTTCTAAATATCATACGCAAGTTTCATGAAGACAAGTCACGTATATACGTGAGTTCATAGTTGCACAGTCGTGTATATGTAGCTTGAGAAAAATGCTATGGGGCAGTCTCAGAAAAAATGATGTGATATGATTCAGACAATTAACAGTTATCTCTTCTATCGTAGATGACTATAGTCTGTGGATATTATTTAGAAGTGTTTTGATCCTAACAAGTTGTTGATAACTTTATGTATATCTAATTGATGATGATGACTCGATACTTCTTATTGATATATGCCATGATCAAATCTGACAGTGAATAGGTGGAACAGGTTCAGGGGAAGAACATGCTATGCTTCTAACAAAGCATTGTTGGCATTATGTTTAGTAGTCTTTTCTATGATGATGATGCTTATGTGGCTAAAGTGTTTAAATTGATACATCTTGCTATGTGACGGTTATAAGTTTCCCATCACATATGATACTTATATTGATTGGGGTTACGTAGTTGTTATTTAGATCAGATCTATGGATGATTGTGGATGACTTTTTGATGATGTATATATATATGTTGCTTACATGATGATGAGCCACTCATTTCTTCTATACTGCAGCCATCATGCCTTCAAAGATGCATAAAGTTCATATGGTGCAGTTATGATACAAGATTCCTATAGATCTTGGCTCTCACATGGTTGAGGATTGTCATTGTTGATGATATCAAGAAATCTTGACAAATGACCATGAGCTCATGGTTTTCTAGATACATATTGATATATCTTTGATGGATACATGGATGATTACTTAAGTTGCATATTGTTGGTTGGCCAAGAGAATGGTGTTATTGCAGACATAGTTATTTGAAGACATGGATTTTCGAAGACATGGCTTACTTGACCACATAATGATAATGAGATCTTATCTATGATGATAGGTTGATACTCACATATGTTGATTATCATGGTTGATACTTATCAGATATGGGATGTTCCCTCGTGATGATACATGGTTGATATATTGAAGGTCCTTGTGGAAAGATCATGCAAGTTCTTGATGATGATGTGAAAGATCATAATGTGATGACTATGGTGTTTTCACATATGATATGGTGTGAATGATTTTTTGTTAATACTTGGAGATATGACATATGCTGAGTTGATTCATGAAAGGAAACAAAGCAAGTTGATCTTGATGAGATCAAGAGGATGAGTTGATATCTATATGTAGACATACTTTGTCACAAGTTGATGATATTTACACTAACATGGACATATATAGGTTACTGGTATGGATGTTGTTGATAGATGCTTATGGAGCAGATCATACATGGTGTATGATAGTTGCTAATGACTATCATGGTCTTTTTTAGATATTTGGTCTCTATTATAAATGTCATGTATATCATTCAATGTAAAGGTCATATCAAGACTCATGATGTAATAATTTGTCTCTATCTGTTATAGTCTTTTGATGAGTCCCTTTTGGTCATATGATGTAATTTGTAACCCTACTATGCATGGGAAGGATGATGTAATATTTTAGTCATGTATAAACAATTGGTATATCCCCACTTGGTTGGGAGGATGAGTCAAGTGTAGTATATCCCCACTTGATTGGGAGAATGAATGTATGTATCAATCATTGGTGCTAGGAAGGTCAAACTCACATAGTTGAGTTATAGAGTCGTGTTATTTTTCTTGGAAATATTTGCAGATTCTGCATAGGGGAGAATGGATGATACAATACATCTCAGCATGAACAAAAGGGTGGAATTCAATCAGAGAAGTTAGCAAGCACTTAGGGGGAGCATTACCCTTTGCCCTTGATGTCAAAGGGGGAGAGTGACTTGGTATGGTTGTTTCCATCAAGTCCAAAGGGGGAGATTGTTGGCATTATGATGTATGTGTTGTACTTGATGGCAACCCACTTGTCATAGAACAAACTCTCTTGTATATGGTAACTAGATGAATCTACATAAGAGATATCAGATGTGACAGAATACATGGTAGTTTTGTTAACAAATGTGATGCAGGGCAGTTCAAAGGAATCATATCAGAAGTAATGTACAATGGCAACTCACTAAGATGCCAGTCATGTAGCAAGTTAACATTGCCATCAAGTCTAAAGGGGGAGATTGTTGGCATTATGATACAGGTGTTGTCCTTGATGGAAACTCACTCAGATGAAAGATCAAAGTACTACAGGTTAATAGTATTGAATTACAATTCAGGTTACACAGAATGACGAAAGAAAGGTATACGCAGGTTCACCTTGACCAACCCACGCATACATGCAGGTTGGTTGAACAAAAGGAGCATATACATACACACGCACTTTCACAGAAAGAAAAGTGTGTATATCTTGTGAAAACAAGTTTTTGGGTCCAAGGTATCTGACCCAAGGTATTTGGTCCGTGGTATTGGTCCGAGGTATTTGGTCCAAGGTATTGGGCCTAAGTGGTTTTGGTCCATGGTATTGAGAAAGGCCTAAAACTATATAAGGAGGAGAAGATCATTAGGCCAAGTGAAGCAAGCATTGAATATCTGATGAAGTGTGAGATCAAGTATGCAGGTTATAAGTTTCTAATCTGAACTAAGGATGCACCTATATGGCTGATGAAGGTTGATGGATTGGGATCATGAAGACTTGAATGTATTATCATTATGTGGTTTGATCTTGAACATTCTAGATCTGAATACTGACGTATGTTTTTATTATGTAAATGTGATGATCTAGGTATGAATGAAGTATGAAATAGTTGTGATGCTTTAAGTTAGCATTTCCAGATCTGTATGCAGGTTGGCTTTGGTAAATTAGTGTATACATGCTGATTGAGCATACAGAAGTAGCATATACATCACAAAATGGAATTTGCAGATCTGTACTCTAGTTTCCCTTGGTAAAAGAGTGTATACATGCTGGTGTGGCTTATGGATGTAGCGTATATCTTCCGAAGTGTGATCTATAAGGGTTATGTTTGATGTAGCAGTATTTTGGGTTGTGCATTATGTTCTGGTGACTGTTTTTTTGGTAACAATATTTTGCATATTCAGATGGGTTGATTGTGATTAGCTTCATTATTGATGGATGAAATCTAATGATGGATCAGGATCATAATGACTTATCATTATGAGATTTGATAATGAATGGGCTAGATCTGATCACTAACACATGTTTTGTCCTCTATGTGTGATTATGCTTGAAGTCTGGAAGTGTAGCAAAGTGTTTGTAGAACTACACGCTGGTTTGCTTCAGGGAAGCTGCATATACATGCATGTTGGCTTCTACAAAATAGTGTATACAATCTGAAGCATGGTTTTAAGATGGAAACTGATTCTGAATGATAATGTAACTCAGATCTGTGTACTGATTACAATGATCTATCTGTTACAGTTGATTGGTTAAAGTATGAGTGAATGATTCAGTTGTGTCAAAGGTTCAATAATTTGATTGAGTGTGTTTGATTCATATTGAGTTCCAGTGTTTGTTTGATGCAAATATAGTTGATGGATGTATTGCAGTGGTGATCGATTTTGAGCTTCAATGTTGTTGATGGGTCCAGTATGAAAATTGGATGAAATGTGGCTTTCAAATTATGATGTTGTGTTCTAGGAGTATCGAGTCTGAAAATTTATGAAATGTGGTACCTGGAGGAAGAGAGAAGGTTGTAGCCTTTCGTAGGTTGGAGCCTATGTGCTAGTAAACATATTGGCTAGCACAAGAGCTACAGAGTTGTAGCTCCCTTCTAGTAGAAGCTGGAGAACGAGAGAAGGTTGGAGCATTTTGCAAGTAGAAGCCTACACACTGGTATGAATCTGCACCAATACAATGCTGTAAGCAAATTTTCTTATTATTAAAAGAAGATAGAGATGACAACAGCAAGTGGATTTTACCCACATTGGGTTTCCACATTACATCTTGGTGTTCATGTGTGTTTCTTATGTGTGATGGTTCTTTCTGTTATTAACTACACATGGTTACTGTTTGATGTTTAATAAAGTACTGATGCTCAGATTAAAGATCAACATATGATGAATTAACTGAATCACTAGTTTGTTGGATATACACTTGTTTCCTTAAACATAGTTGCGTGCACATGCGGGTTACCTTCATTGAAGTAGCGTATATGAAATTGAGTATGAAAAGAAAAGGATTATTGACTTGACTAATACTGATTCACCCCCCCCTCTCAGTATTATTTCCAACAGTGTGGGCGATGGGGTAAGTGTCGAAGGTGAGGATGGAGGTGGTGTGGATGGATGGGATGAGGGTGGAGGCAGTGTAGGTATTTGCGGGAACCATTTTCTTATCAACTAAATAGCGCTCAGCGAAGAAGCCTGCACTGCTCCTTCGTCGTCACTCAAAGGAGGCTCAATCAACAGGCTATACTCAAGACCTTTTCTCCCTCCATCCCTGAGAGACCTTCCACTTCACATAGCTCCAAACATCAAGGCAACTACATGACCCGCTTTTCACACAAGAGCATCTTAATCCATGTATTTACTGATTTCAAATACTTACCTTGCATCCCCTTGAAGAACCAACGCTCTACTTCATTGTAGCTTACCAAAGTATCAACCGCGAACTCTATCACAAACCCTCCTACGATACGGTCAAGCCAATGATCGACATCATGCATGATCTTATCTTCAAAGGCTTCCAATCTCTGCACTAACTTTGGGGTCCAGACAATCGGATTGTCAAGCCTCCACCTCCCTTGGTCGTCTGCCAACTTCACAATCCACTCGTACAGTTCGAATAGGAAGGAACAAAAGAAATTTTCATGTATCTCTATGTACAAATATATGTCCAACCAATTTTATTTTATCATTCACGGATTCCTATTCTCCTGCGCTACAAATTCATGGATCTTCCTATCCAACCAGTCTTCAAATTCCTTCTTAGTTGGATTCCAATGGTGCAGCATCACACACCTCATTATGCAGATTCTGGTCCCAGAAACGGAACCATTTGTTGGCTTGATGGGCCCTAACCTAGGTTCAGTGTTAGTTAGCCAAGAAAATCCCTACACTACTGGCCCTTTAGGGATCAGTCTGTAGACCGCGGATCGAAGTATCACCCGAAGCAGTATGGGGGGATGCAGGAACCAAGTTTCTGCACCCTGATATGGTTGTGATGTCAGTTTTATACCTTAAACCCTTCCTTCCCGCGGATAAATAAGCCTTTAGGGCTTATCGATGTACTTTCTCTTCTGTATCTTAGAACCTCTATGAAGGTATATTATTATCATTTGCACAACCCTAACTAGTGGCTTAGGTACTTACGCGCCTTTGCTACTGCGTTATTGTATAATTTCCCGAATTATCTCAAGTGTTTGCTAATTTTACCATGCAATTAAGATTAGCTTCGCATAAACATATATCCTTATTGGTGTTCATATAATAGAGAGAAACATATGCATTCGCGCATCAAATTAGCATTATAACATAAACCCAGAACTTAACATAACATACTCGCACGCGATCCACAGAGGAAAAATACACAGTAATTTCATAATACTTCTCTTTATTGATGATTCGGATTCCTAATACAGACTCTATCTACCCTACGCACACAACTACAGGGGTCAACGCACTCAGCTGCAAACTTCTACCCTAGGCCTTTGCGCACTCAACTACAGAGCCTCTTCCTACGCTAAGACTCTCACTCTTAGCTCTTCACAAACTCAAACTTTGTTAGAACTCCCGTTCCCCTTAGACTCTTCTAGGACTCCCTTTTTATACAATCCCATAGTCTGTGGACTAAGGGCATATCTCTAAAGATGACGCAAGCTATCTAAACTAAGGGCAAAAACCCTTTTTGACTCTTGATATCTTCTCACTCTACAGCCACAAAATGCAGAGACTTTACATTCCTTTATACAAAATTTGGGCTTTCTGCCCCAAACTTAGGCTTTTAGTCCCAAAAAATACCCCAAGGGACCCATTCCAAACAAATACTACAGGAAACAACATATTTGTCTTGTTTTTTCCATATCTCCCACAATAGCAACATTTTTCCTTCCTGTAATAGCCATTCCTCCTATTTTAAGGTATTCTAACTCTATGGGATTGATGAGAAATGATGTAGAGGGTTTGGAGGATGACGTTAGGGCTCAGAGGGAGAAGTGTAGGTTTGTGAAAATTGAGAGGATGTGCTTGTTGTGGGGAAAAGTATCCGACTCGGAATGACCCTATCCCTACTCTAAGGGTGATAGTTCCTTAGCAACAACTGAAAGTAAAGCTCTGATATTTTTCCTTTATGAAAGTACAGAGAAGGAAGAAAAGATTGACCAACCGATGTCTTTCGCTTTTGTCGATCCTGTCTTCTCTCTTTGCCTCTTGTTCCCAGCTCCTTGTTCCCTTGCCGGCCCAGCTACACAAAGATCCTGCACAAACAAGAGAGGGAAACTACAAGAAACATGTACTCATAACTGATGCATGGATTAGAGTGAATCAGATATACAAGTAAATACAATACATCAATGCAATACAAGTATATAGGAGAACATTCAAAGCTTTATTGATAGAAGTAAAAGGTTCTGAGAAGGTTACAACCATCAATGGCTCCAATCCAGCAGCACCTCCCCAGCAGCAAGAAATCTCCTCTTCACCTCTATAAAAGCAATCACCCAATAGTTCTAACTGTAAACCAACAGCACTTCCTTGCTTTGCACAAAATTCCAGCCTCCTTAGACCTCATGAGAGAGCTCTATATATAGGAGATTTGGAGAAAGGATGAGTCAGCTTGAGGCTGGCATAAAGCTGACTAGTGTCCTCTCCCACTTTAGTTAAACTTCAGTTCTTGAGTCCACTTGGAGATCCTTGCTTACACATGGAGATCAAGTACCTCTTACTCATCACAGGGCGAATCCCTTGAACCAAGTGTCAGTTTGGAAGCTTCCTGGGCAATTGACACCTTGCAGAATGACTGTGCCACTTGGCCAATCTCGCCCAGCGCAGGTAGCCTTCATTGGAGTTGACTTTCAGAGCAGGTACAAGGAGGAGCAGTTGACATTCAGCGCAGTTGCTTAGTGGAGCAGCTGACATGATCCAAAAATAGCCTGTTTTTGAGTGTTTTCAGGTGGAGAACTGATGGGAAGTGTTGTGGTTTGCTGACCTTGTTCTTCTAGGGGTAAGAACAACATGTTTAGGGACTGAGGATCCCTGTAATTATTGACATTTCATGCTCCATGCTGCGAGGCACAAAAATGTCTATAACAGTTGCCCCCTAAAGTATGAGGCCGTTTATCGGGTGAAATGCTTTATCTAGAGGGTCCGAAGTTCATTCCAGTGCTGAGGAGGCGCCCTGTAATACAATACAATACAATACATTATTTTTCATTCTGTTTTCATGATCTAGCTGAGGCGGGCATTCCCATGCTCAGCTTTATAAATACATTTTGGTACATAGAACAGACGATCGTCTGATGGTAGACTTTGAGTAGGATGATCATCTGCTGCAATGATGTACATGACAAATGCTTTATGTCCTGAATATATATCGCAGCCCGGATGGATGAAACTAGATCCGGGGTCTTCAATCTCTTCCGATCTTCACTCGATGTACAAGTCGATCCATGTGAGAATTTCTTGAAGTCGAACATGGAAAGACATCGCTTGATTACCGGTCAATGATGAAAACCGTTAACAAGCGCGAGAGGAATCACCGATAATGATGATGACCCTCAAGGTACTGCAGTACAATTCACGTGGCGTGAATAAAGGACTTGGCGTCGAACGCCACGCAAAATCTTCTGGTCGAAGGTCATTGATGTATACCTGTCGCCGGAAGTGAGAAACTTGCCATTGAGGCATGCAAGCTTCAAAGTACTGATGGGGTTGTTCCTAGATCAACTTCTTGGATAATGAGCTGAAGTCGACAAGAAGCGATCCGTCAAAGGAGGGCCTTAATGAATCCCACATCTATGACACGGAACGGAGCTAATGATTTTAGTGGAGGTGAAAACAAACTATGACACATGATTCAGGGTGGCGATCATGAATGGATGAAGGATAATGTATGGCAGTGGATGGGACACGGTTGACACTTTCAGAATGACCTCTCTTGAACATATAACGACACTGATGCGATGGATCGGTAGCATTACCCCAAAATGTGGATGGTTTGGCGAGGACCATGGTGATGAGACCGGTGAATGAAACAACCCAACCCGATGTGGTACGGAAGAAGAGTGTCATGTTCAAGAGCGACTTGCTACCATTAAGCTTCGATGTTCTCCCAATTTTTCCCCAGTCATTTCTGACCAGTACCTCTTTATTTTTGTCAAGCTTGAGGAGGATAACATATGCTTGTTCTATAACCTACCCTTCGGGCAAGCCCATCGCTATGATTTAACGAGCTTAGCGATAGGGAAACTCGTTCTCGTCTAAAGACAAGTTTGTCGCTATTTAATCATTTTAACGAGTCTAACGACAAGGAAAACTCGGTCCTTTTCATTTTTAGAGAGTCTGAAAAGGTACAGAAAGTTAACTCCATAATTCCTTTTTCGTCATCTAATCCCTTAAGTCCGAAAAAGTATAAAACAATACAGAAGGGATGGGTGTTCGGTACTTTTAACGAGCCGAACAAGACAAGCACTCGATCTTTTTGTGTAATAATCCCTCAGGTCCAAAAAGATTAAAGTCTAAATGAGGGATAGCTCTTCCGGTCCTTTTAACGAGCTGGAAGGCCAAAACTCGGCAAACTTTTCATATTTTACGAGTCAGTGAAAAGAGCTCAAAGAAGACTCGTCTTTTGAGGAACGAGTGATAAACAGGGATAGCAGCAGATTCCAGGTACAGGTTGGAATTTTCCAATCACGGCAGTGTTACAAGGATGGCTAGGTGAAATCACTCTTCGCAGCTGTTTCTCAAAAGAGGTAAACACAAAATGGGGGTGAATGATCGGCCAAATGAAAAGTGGAAGTGACGGTGCACAAACACGACCAAGGCTTTTATGGCTGATGAATTTACGATCTCAAAAGGTTGTTTACCGGTTCATTTTTTTTTGAATGAGCTTGAACTCTAGGGTAAGATTGCTCACAACTTATGTTTATTTTTTAACGAGCATGAACTATGTGCTAAAACTGCTCGGATCTTGCGTTTATTTTTTAACGAGCATGAACTATGTGCTAAAACTGCTCGATATACCAGTCATAGAATAAGAACGCCTCCTGTGAGATAGCTATTTTTTAAGGAGCTTTATCTCACGAAGCTATGCTCCAAATTTGGCAAGTTTTTACCTTTGCCCCACAGACTTTCTTCATGCAAGGTCGGAATCGGCTAATCCTACGAGTTTAAAGGGTTAGACCTACAGGTTTAAAGGGAGGACCTAAAAATTTAAAAAATAAATAGTCGTCCCTCGCTCACATTCCAAAAGTTTGCATGCCCCCAGGTATAAAGTATAATTTCGAGATACCGCCATCTCTTACTTATTATCCGAAGAGGGTTCTATTTGCTGCCGCAAATCAATCTCTTTCTTCGGCGATGTCTATCATTGGGTTACTCAAAGATGGTTACCCTCTGTCACAACAATATAATCTCCTTCTTTGGAGGCTGCCCCTACTTATCCTTCAAAACATTTGTTTTAATGGGTGAGGCTTGCTTTTCCCCAAAGATGGTTACTACTTGTTGCAATAAGGGAATTCCTACTTGGGCAGTGCCCACCTCTTTAGACAAAGGTGAATGACTCTTTTGCCAAACACATAACTTTAACAAAAGAATACTATTCCAGAACAACCCCTCTTCCATCCACGGACGGGGTACGAACTAGTCATATTCTTCTGCGGAAATTCTACCTTATACCCAGGGTTTCTTCTGCCCGAAGCAGACCAGGGTGCATGCCCCCTGGGTTCCAGTCTTTCTTTCCGAATCACTCGCACTCATCGGGAAGGAGGACTGGGGGCGGAGGCGAATCTTGTGTGAACAGACCATTTAGGAATGGTATTTGACTATTTGCGATGCGAGATCCCGGAAATGAAAGTTGGTCTACGAGCTTGACCATCCTTCCTTCGTGTGGAAAACACATTACTCTAAAGAGTGAGGAGACTATCGCTCCCATGCAATAAATATAGTCACGTCCAAGGAGTAGGTTATAATCCAAGGGTCCTTGGACGACCATCACGTTCAAATTAACGGTCTTCCCTTTCAATGTAACAGGCACATTGGGGAGGATTCCTAATGGTCGACTGGTTCCTTTATCAAAACCTGAGAGATTTCTTAACTCAGGTAAAAGCGCCGGGGAACCCAGTGCTTTCCAAGCAACAGAGGAAAGGATACTCACAGACGCCCCTTCATCAATGATAGTACCAACCATGATCATTCTATAGATCTGGACAATGATTCTGAATGGTACACTGGCTGGTAACCGGGGTCTGCCTAGTTGATTCCAATCAAAGGATACAACCAGGTTGCTTGGTGGTGGGACCGAATATACGGCCGGATATGACCCTGATGATGTTCCTTCCTGCGATAAAGGAATGGGTGCATTGCCCTGACGCTCATCAGAGTCGGTGCTGATGAAAAGAACCTGGATGGTGTCATCCTTATTCTCTTCAGTGAGGGTGTCGCATGAAGATGACTCTTCGGCGACGGTGTCATTTGAAGATGAAACTTCTGAAGGTAGAACCGGGTCAACTGCCGTATCGACCTTTGGACTTTCGTCCGGTCTGGATTCAGTAGGTTCATTTTCAGTGACTGACGCTTCAGCCGACCACTTGAGCGGGCCAGCTGTATTTTCAACCAACGAAGGACTCGGCATGAGTTTTTTGTATCCAGGAGGAAGTTTTACCGGTGAAACCGGACAATCTTCCAAAACTCTCTTCGCTTCGTCTAAGAAGGGACAACGGTGGATGGCATGACTGCCTTCACACAACTTACAGGGGAATCTTACTCCCCCTTTTTGTCTTGATCCTTCACTTTCGCTGGTTGACGGAAAGCCATCAACCTGATTGTCAGAGGTTGATGCCCCCGAATTGTGCAGACGAGGGGACCAGTCCCTTAGTATCCGGGGAATACAGGGACAATCTCTGTGGAAATGGTCTCCTCTACATATGACACATGGCGATTTAGGCCCGGTCTGTGCAGTGGGTGGGTTTTCGTCAGATGTCTTTTGCTTGCCCCCAGTCGCTTTAGGCTCCTTCTTCTTCTTCTCTTTCTTCTTCCTTTCCTTCTTCTCCTTGGGAGGCTGACTTTTGCCAACTCTACCTTGCGAAGATGAAGGATCAGAGGAAGTATTGTAAGAAGTGGAAGGCTGGTGGGTAGTTCTAGACTGTTCTGACTGTTGATTCGACTGCTCAGGATTAGTGGCGATCTGGACTACATTAGTTGAAAAGAGCCATACAGGGAGGCCGATTGTCAATCCTGGAAGTGACAATGTTGCCAGATGAGGCGCACCAACATCTCCCCAAGAGGAGAAGGGATTTGGACTTCCGCCAAGGTTGCCTACTTGGTTGGCGGGCTCCATACTTTTCAACTGAAAGATCAACGTGGGAATAACAGGTGATTTTGTTCCGCTTAAAATAAATTTTATTAACGACGCTTTCAGACACAAACTTGCTTTTTCATGTTTTAAGAGTCGAGAAAAAGCTAAAGATGACTCTAGTCGCCTTCGATGTTTTAACGAGCCCGAAGTGACAAATGCTCGGTTGGACTTTTTCAGTTATAGAGTTTGAAAAAGGCCAAAAGAAACTGCTCTGGAGATCTAGGCAGAGGGTGTGCCAAACCTTTCGCGAAACCACAGAATACGTTTTACGGTACGGGTGGTCGATCTTCGTGAATGCTGTGTTCACTGCATCGCGATCAGTAGGGCGGTCGACACGGCTTCCTATGGATAAAGGATAATTTCCTATAGGGGTCTCCCAATATATACGCGACGGTACGTGGGAGCACAAGTCCGTATTAGTGCCACCGACTCTCAGGAGGAATCACCCACCTTCGTAGAGATCGACAGTCACTATGTTTAATGACGCCGGAACACGTCTCTACCTAGACCTCTAGATGTTTGCGTTATGTTACAAAGCATTGTTATGTAAATTGGATTTATTTTAATGTTGATCTTGCTTAGCAGTTTGCCTTTAAGGATCACCACGAGATGTATATATACAACTTCCTAAATGCAATCTAAGATGAGAAGCAAAACTTTTCAATCTTTCAACTTTGAAAACCTTAATCTACTGAGGGAAAAGAAAGACATCAACTTTTCACACAGATCATAGAACACACACTAAATGCACTTTTTCCTAAATCAACATACAAACTGTCAATAATGCACATGCACAATGCAGATATTTCTTTTCTTTATCCTTAATGTTGATGTAAGACAAAAAGGAAACTGTTGTATAACTTTGAATCTAATTTCAAGCGAAAGTAAACAAACTTGTCCAAAATCAAAAGACACCTTAAGATCGACTTGTTTAGACACTGGAAATGTATAGATTCAAACCACAAAATGAAAAACAAACAAACTCAAACAGCCATGAACAGTAACAAAACTAGCTCTTAAGATCATAAAGACACTTTTACAGTTCAGGATCTAAGAGACCACAGCTATACTGGTTTGCTTTTCACAATGGGAAACTGTAACTGAAACAAGAAATACTGAAAGAACAATCACAGTTTCATCACACAACTGAGGCGGAATAATGTCAAGGAAAGTTGGTTTACAGCAAGTACAAATGACAAGCAATCAGCAACAGAATAACAGTGAAAACAGGGCTAAGACTCAGTAGGAAACCTCAGCAAGACACTGGCTAACTGGTTCAGCGCAGGCTCTGGTCTGTCAAACTAACTCTCAGCGCAGTTCCTGAAGGGAGTACCCGCGCTGAAATGCAGACTGCCTTTGGACAGCCTGCACTGAGACACGAGAGTTGCGTTTACAAGGGTTTCCGGGTCATAAAAAGCTCAAAAATTCACTGTTTTTGCTAAAATAAAAAGCTATAGGTCAAGTACAAGCTAAGGGATGATCAAGAGGATGAAAAGCTATCACAAAGAGTACAAGAGTCTTTTGTAGATCAGCTCTTCAAATCATGAATCTGCTCAGAAAATGAGCAAGAGTAGCAGCCCCTCTACTTCGCTTTTGATATAGTCAAAAGCTTTTCGATTTGGTACTCTTTTGTTCAGGAAATGAATAGCAAAGATACTACAAACACCAACAAGATACTAGGCTCCCCAGCGGAGTCGCCAGTTTGTTGTGGGGAAAAGTATCCGACTCGGAATGACCCTATCCCTACTCTAAGGGTGATAGTTCCTTAGCAACAACTGAAAGTAAAGCTCTGATATTTTTCCTTTATGAAAGTACAGAGAAGGAAGAAAAGATTGACCAACCGATGTCTTTCGCTTTTGTCGATCCTGTCTTCTCTCTTTGCCTCTTGTTCCCAGCTCCTTGTTCCCTTGCCAGCCCAGCTACACAAAGATCCTGCACAAACAAGAGAGGGAAACTACAAGAAACATGTACTCATAACTGATGCATGGATTAGAGTGAATCAGATATACAAGTAAATACAATACATCAATGCAATACAAGTATATAGGAGAACATTCAAAGCTTTATTGATAGAAGTAAAAGGTTCTGAGAAGGTTACAACCATCAATGGCTCCAATCCAGCAGCACCTCCCCAGCAGCAAGAAATCTCCTCTTCACCTCTATAAAAGCAATCACCCAATAGTTCTAACTGTAAACCAACAGCACTTCCTTGCTTTGCACAAAATTCCAGCCTCCTTAGACCTCATGAGAGAGCTCTATATATAGGAGATTTGGAGAAAGGATGAGTCAGCTTGAGGCTGGCATAAAGCTGACTAGTGTCCTCTCCCACTTTAGTTAAACTTCAGTTCTTGAGTCCACTTGGAGATCCTTGCTTACACATGGAGATCAAGTACCTCTTACTCATCACAGGGCGAATCCCTTGAACCAAGTGTCAGTTTGGAAGCTTCCTGGGCAATTGACACCTTGCAGAATGACTGTGCCACTTGGCCAATCTCGCCCAGCGCAGGTAGCCTTCATTGGAGTTGACTTTCAGCGCAGGTACAAGGAGGAGCAGTTGACATTCAGCGCAGTTGCTCAGTGGATCAGCTGACATGATCCAAAAATAGCTTGTTTTTGAGTGTTTTCAGGTGGAGAACTGATGGGAAGTGCTGTGGTTTGCTGACCTTGTTCTTCTAGGGGTAAGAACAACATGTTTAGGGACTGAGGATCCCTGTAATTATTGACATTTCATGCTCCATGCTGCGAGGCACAAAAATGTCTATAACAGTGCTATGTGTGTTTTTCAATAAATTCTCATGGTGAGACAGAGTGTAGGGTTTGTTCTTGAAAAATATTAATCTTTTCTTATGAAATGGGATAGATGAATGATAGATATATAGTGGATATGAAGTGGATGGAGGGCTTGGAATGCTGTGGTGACTTGGCCTTTGCAGAAATTTCTTCTTTTAAATCTTGTTCCCATTCCTCGAAATAATCACCCTTCCTAATTTGGCTTTTACACGTTGCATGAGTGAAGAAGTGAGTTGTAATTAACTAGTTGAAGGTGGTCGAGACTGCTGACCTATCCTTAGCTTATAAAACCTCATCTCTCATGCATTGACAACAAATTTCTAACTATAATATGCTCAAGAGGAGAGGTCAAGGATATTTCATACCTATACCTAACTAATGGTTGTTGGAGAGACATGCATGTTGTTGTTGAGTTGATGATTGATCCATGGTCCTCTGGAGGTGGTAATTTTCTTTGTTTTCTTCTGCATAGGTCTTCATAGCTTGGTGATTCTAAACCTCTATCTTCTAGTTACCATGAGCAAGCTATCTTAGGCAAATCAAGCCTTGTCGGAGTTTTGGGCTTGGCCATAGGTGATGTTCACCTTCCCTATACCTTATTCCACCATTAGACACCTTTCCCACACTTTATTTCACCTTATGTACCTTCTTATAGCTTCCAGCTTGTTTCCTGTAGTATTACAGGAAACAACAGATCTATCATGTTTTGTCCATATCTCCCAAACGGTAGAATGGATTGACCTGAAATTTTCTAATCATGTTTCCATCATCCTTATCCACCTTCCCATAAAATAAATTAGCCAATGGATGCATGAATCTCGAGAAAAATTGAAAATGGTTGAATTTTATGGAGGCTAGTTTCTTGGAAACTATGCACTCGAATTTGCTGAAATTGCTTGGTCATGTTACATAATCCAGATGCACCTCCCCATAAAACAAATTTGTAAATGGATGTATGAATATCGAGAAAATTCAAAAATGGCTATAGGTGAAGGAGGCTGAGTTCTTGAAAACTGTGCATTGGAATTTGCTGACAAATTCCATATGCATCTCCACTTGAAACACCTTGGCAAATGGATGCATTTTTTTTAAGATATGACAAAAATAAATTTATGCTCTATGTATTTCTATTTCCTATAGTAAAACAGAGCATTCTTGTAGTAGTTTAGGACAACAAGACAAATAAATGGGCAAAGCCTAGGAATGATAGGTGGATGGTGGAAATAGATGAGGGTGATGGATTGGCATGACCTTGGCCCTTCTACAGCATCTGAGCAAAGGAGGAGAAATCCAAGTTTGACTTCCTTTGACTAGAATTTTGGCCAATTTTTCTTTTTTTTGGTGCCAACTTGTTTTTGTTGTTTACAGATGTTGGAGAGCGCCTACATTCATCATTGAGATACATGGAGTAAAGATTTTTTATTTTTTTCATTTTTTTCTTCTAGGACTACTAGCTGCCTCAATGAGGTTTTCAACTACTAGGTTTGCCTATGCACCTCAAAGGAGGTTTTCACCTATGATCTTTTCTTTTTCTCTTTTTTTCTCTCCTTTTCCAACCCATTGACTGCCTCATGGAGGTTTTCAACTAATGAGCCAATCTCAAGCGCCTCAAAGGATGTTTTCACCTGAGAATTTTATTTTTTCTCTTTATTTTCATTTCTTTTTCTACCCTACTCTACTTGAAAAACAAAATCACTTTCAAGTATAAGAATACTTCCAATGGAGCCATGTGCACATCAAGATGACAGAAAAACTGATGTCTAGGCTTGAATTGTATGATTTGACATGTACCTGAATTTGAGAGATCAAATACTTTGACTTTGACGATATCAAGCATAGTTGAAGAAGAGAGTGTTGTTGCAACTTAATGACTGTTTGGAACCATATTTCAATATACCTGTGATGCCCCTGGTCCACTTTCTCAGTTGGATCATCTTGGATGTCTTATTCTTCTATGACCTTCAAATCTTCCTCTTTTTGCTAATTGTTGTCTTGAACACATGAAGGATTTGATGGTAACCATGAGGGAACTTTCTCAATCTATGATTTTGATGTCTGTTTTTCATCAAGTGTAGCCCATGATCCATTAGTATTATCATTTGAATCTTCTTCTTCTGGATGTGGTCCTTCTATGATATCAAGAGAATCTCCTTTTTTCAATACTCTTCCTAAGCTGAGATGAATACAATTGAGATCAAGAGGAGATATTTGGAAGTGTTGTACCTCAACATTGTAAGTGGATTGAGCTACTTCATTGTGTGGGTTTGGAAATGGTGGTATAGGTACTTGAGTGGGAGTGGATATTTGAGATGGATGTGGTTGGGGTTGTGGTTGTGGTGGAGGTGGATGGTAGGCATAACATGGAGTTGATTATATAGGATATTGAGGAAAATAGTGAGGATATTGTGGATGGCTCCCATAAGTCCCTTGTCAATCTTGTTTCCAATATTGGTTTTGAGGTTGAGATGACCAAGGTTTCCAAGGAACGGATGTTTTCCAATAACTTTGAGATGGATGGGCATGAGATTGAAATTGTGAATTAGGTTCTTGCATCATATTAGGTTGAATAGGTTTCCATGGTCCTCTTGGAGCTACATAACATAGTTGCATTGGAAATTGACTTGCTCCATTGTCCTCTTGGTAAACTTCCTTCAACCTTGGTAATGAGGGGAAATATTTAACATCATGTGATTCTGCATGGACAACACAAATATCAACATCTTCTTTTTTCTCATTTTGTATTCTTAACATTTCTACTTGTTCATTTAGATTGCTAAGAATTTTTGTTTTAAATTATCAAACAAATTTCCAAGTTTAGCTTGACTTACCGATCTTGATGTTGACTTACTTACCCTTTCCCTTCCTCTTGATATGTGTTTGCATGTTTCAAAAATTTATTCAAATGATAATTGGAATACATCACCTCTACTCATGAGATAAAGAATATCAATCCAGTCATCCCTAATTGTTATAAGTAAGAGGGTTTTTAGTGTGTTAGGTCCTAAATGATGTAATTTTCCCCTCTTAACATTGTACATGAACCTCTCTATTAAATAATCAAGGCTCTCATCTTCTTTTTTATTCATTCTAAATATTTCTTCCTTAACCTCATGATCTTTATATTTTTCTAGAAATATCTTTTGCATCTCACTCCATGATCTTATTTAATTAGTCCATGTTAGGAAACCAGCTCACAAAAAGATAGAAAAGATAGATAAACGCCTTAGAATTCAGCCTCTTCGAGGGGGAAACCTCCTTTACATTACACGAATGAACAATTCTTGGATGATACAAATGACTAAACCTCCCTTCTATATATAGGAGTCTAAGGGGTCACAATATAATCAAGACGACATAACAGTGATAACATAAGGGCACAAAAATAACAATAGTGGGTTTCTATGGGGCATACTAATAACAATATGGGGACAATATGGGCACAATAAAAACAAGAAGGGATACAATGACAATAGTAATGGGGGAATCACTAGTATTATAGGGGCCTAACATGCCCCTCTCCTTCCAAAAATCGTTTTCCTCAACACTTGAGTAGTTCTAGATGCTTCTGTATAAAATTCTCATCCTCCCATGTGGAATCTTCAGTGGATAATTTCTTCCACTTGATAAGATACTCCGAAATTTATTGATTTCGTAGATGTCGAGTTCTTGTTTCTGTGACTGCTTCTGGTTCCAATATGATTTTCCTTCCTCATCAAGTTCTGGTGATATTGTTTGAACTGGGAGCTTGTCACCTATAACCTTCTTTAAACATGAAAAATGGAAAACTTGGTGCACTTGGGACACTGCAGGAAGCTCTAATTTGTATGCCATAGTACCAATCTTTTGTAACACCTTATATGGACCATAATAATTTGGTGATAATTTATTATCCTTCTTAGCTTGCTTGAGGGACATTTGTTTATATTGTTGTAGCTATAGGAATACCCAGTCACCTACATCAAAACTTATTTCGCTGTGATGTTAATCTGCCTGTTGTTTCATTCTATTATGTGCCAACGTGAGGTTATCCTTTCAGAGTTGGAGAACTTGTTGTTGATTCTCGATGTGATGTTTCACTGCTTGAACATTAGAATTTTCTCTTAAATATGATGTGATGGATGGTGGATGATATCCATAAAGTGCCATAAATGGGGTCACTTTTGTTGTAGTATGGAAGGAAGTGTTATACCACCATTCAACCAGAGGAAACCATTTGACCATTGTGTATGTTTATTAGATACAAAGCAACAAAGATATCCTTGCAAACATTTGTTCACTATCTTATTTGCCCATCAGATTGAGGATGATAAGATGAGATATGAGCTAACTGAGTACCGAGACAAGAAAATAATTATGTCCAAAAATTTCCATTGAAAATGGGATCTCTGTCGCTTACAATAATCTTTGGGTTTCCATGTATCTTTTGAATTATTTCCATAAATGCAGTAGAAAATGTATTGGCTTTAAATGGATGTGATAATTCACAAAAGTGTGCATACTTGGTAAGTCTATCAACTACCACCATGATGAAACTCTTTCCTTCGGACTTGGGTAAACCTGTGATAAAATCTATTGAAACCTCCTCCCAACATTGGCTTGGAATGGATAAAGGTTGTAATAGACCTGGGGTCTTAATTGTTTCAACTTTATTTTGTTGGAAAACCAGACATTCTGCCACAAACTTTTGAATATCTGATTTAAGACCATCCCAAAAAAATTCCTTCTTAACTCTGTCGTAAGTTTTTAAAAATCCTAAGTGCCCTCCTAAGGGAGAAGTGTGCAATTCCATAAGAATATTTTGTTTGAGTTGGGAATTCTTACATAGGTATAAGCGATCTTTGTACCATAACGAATCATTTTTCCAGTTAAATGTATCAGATGTACTGGGATCTTGTTGTAGCTTTTGATTTAATGCCCACACTTCTTCATCATTTTTCCATTCCTCCCTTGCTTCATTTATCCAATCTGGTTGGATAATAGAAATGGCGCACAACAATGCTTCCACATTCTCATCCTTTCTTGAGAGTGCATCTGCCACAACATTTTGCTTTCCTTTTTTATAGATGATTTCAAAGTCATAACCCAACATCTTTGTGACCCATTTTTATTGCTCTTCAGAGGATAATATTTGCTCTAAAAACTATTTAAGACTATCATGATCCGTTTTTACCTTGAAGTGTCTTCCCATTAGGTAGGGTCGCCATTTCTTAAGTGCGTGTAGTATTGCCAACATTTCCTTCTCATAAATAGCTTTATGTAAATACTTTCCCTTGATTGGACGACTTTCTAAAGTAATGGGTCCTTTATCTTGCATTAAAAAAACACCAATTCCATTTCCTGAAGCATCACATTCACAATAAAGCTTTTTGTGAAGTCCAACGTAGCTAAGAGTGGTGCTTGGCACATTGTCTCTTTAAGATTTTCGAAGGCCTTTATTGCTTCTGGAGTCCATGAAAATGCATCTTTCTTCAATAATGTTGTTAGAGGTGCTTCTATTCTCCCATAATTCTTAACAAACTTGTGGTAAGACCCTGTCAAACCAAGAAATCCTCGCAAATGCTATATGGATGTGGGGATTTTCCATTCCTTAATGGCTTTAATTTTTCTAGGGTCTACCTTAACACCTTCATGAGATACAATATGACCTAGATATTCCACCTCTTGTACTCCAAAGAAACATTTGGAGCCTTTTGCATATAATTGTTTCTCCTCCAATAGTTTGAGCACCTTGTCAACATCTTCAACATGATCCTTCCAAGACTTGTGGTAGATTAGTATATCATCAAAAAATACTAACAAAAAATTTCTAAGGAAGGGTTTGAAAATGGAATTCATCAAACCTTGAAATTTAGAAGGTGCATTGGTAAGGCCAAAAGGCATGACCAAAAATTCATAATGACCCTCATGAGTTCTAAATGTTGTTTTCAGAATGTCTTCAGTCTTCATTATGATTTGATGATATCCTGAATGAAGATCCAACTTGGTGAAGTAAATTGATCCATGCAATTCATCCAATAATTCATCAATGACAGGAATGGGAAATTTATCTTTAATAGTGAGCTTTTTGAGATCCCTATAATCTGAACACATGCGCCATGATCCATCCTTCTTGTGCACCAATACTACTGGAGCAGAGAAAGAACTTTGAATAGGTTGAATTATATCAGCCTCTAGCATTTATACAACCATACGTTCAATTTCACTTTTTTGGGCATAGGGATATTTGTATGACCTGATGCTTGGAGGAACACTTCCTGGAATCAAATGAATTGCATGATCATGATCATGAATAGGTGGGATACCTTTGGGAGTCTCAAATACCTTGGAATGATTGTCCAAGATTTTTTGGAGATTTGGAGAAATAGATGGTTTCGACGTGGGAATCTCTAGCGAACATAATTGTGCAATTACACCTTGTTGTTCCTTCTTTAGAAGCTTTGACATACCATTAGCGTTGATTATCTTTCCCAGTTTCCCTACAATACCCCTTAATTTAACTTCCTTTCCTTCTACACAAAATTTCATGAAAAGTTCTTGAGAATTAAAAGCTATTGTACCCAAGGATTGTAGCCATTGGACTCCTAGTACAACATCAACACCACCCATTGGAATGGAAAGCATTGGGCTATTCAATACATATTCTCCCATGGATAGCTTGATATTATGGCACTTTCCAGAGAAATTTATGGTTCCTCCACTTGCAACCATCACTTGATACTCTGGTGCTGGATATAGGAAGCAATTCAATTCCTTTACTATCTTACAATGAATAAAATTATGGGTTCTTCCCGAATCAATCAACACTATTACCTTTTTCTTCTTGATATGTCCTTCTATCTTGATAGTTTAAGGAGTGGAAATTCCAGCCAATACATTACAATATATGGTTGGATTCATTTCTTCTTTGTCTAGGGTTTTTTCCTGGAGCATATACTCTTCTTTTGACATTTCTTGTTCCTTTTCTTCCTCCTCTTCACAATCTATGTAGAATAATTTCTTCTCAGCACACTTATGACTTCTACTGTATTTTCTATCACAACTGTAACAAAGCCCTTTTGCTCTTTTTTCTTCCAATTTTTGTGGTATTAACCTTGTAGGTTGTGGAAGGTTAGGGGAAATAACACTTCCATATTTATAGTTGTGAGTGATAGGCTTCCTGGTTGCCATAATTTTGCTTTCCATTTTTCTTGCTAACCTGAATGCCTTCTCCACTGAATCAGGTTCCTAAAGGTGAACCTCATGTTGGATATTATCCTTTAAAGTCCCTATGAACACATCAATCCTATGCTCCTCTAGAATATCTTTTACCCTTATATTTAATTTTTGGAATTTCTCAATGTGCTCCATCATTGAACCCTTTTGTTTGAGATTTATCAACTGGCAAAAACAAGTGTTGCCTTTTGTATCCTCATAATGTGCTATCATTTCTTCCATAAAATTGCCCAAGTGACAATTTGTTTACGAGAGCAAAGCCATTGATACCATACAAATTGATTTGGTTCCAAATGTAAAGTTGCAATACATACCTTTTGTGTGTTTTGAACATTATGGAGATCCAAAAATTACTCCATCTGTAGTATCCATGTTCCGAGATCCTTGCCATCAAACTTCCTCATATTGATTTTTGGAACATGGTGGGTCTCCAATCCAACATTAGAGTCTATGAGATCATGATTAAAATTTCTTTTGTTCTCATCATGAGTTTCCTTTACTACCCTTTCACCATTAGTGACCATTTCTTGTAGCAACTTATTCAAATTTATCTTCAATTCTTCCATCTTATCATCCATGTCATTCATCTTAGCGTCCATGCCATCCATCTTAGCTTCCATGCCATCCATATTAACTTGCATGCTATTCATATTAGCTTCCACACCATTCATCTTGGCTTCATTTACCTTTAGTGAGAGTGAAATTTGTTGTACTTGGTCATGTAATTTTGATATATCATGTTGCATTTCTTCATCTTCTTCAAGAGTCATGCTAGAGCTTTCACATTGCTTACTAGATGTTTCCATTTTCTTTCTTCGGGGCATTTATTAATGCTAATAATTCTTCACTATTCCCTTTGAATTCCTTCAAACTAATTTTTCAAACCAATCTTAAGCAAAATTTAAAAAAAAACTACACCTTTTTTTTTCACTTTGTAAGAGTTCCATATTGAATCTGTTGTATCTCTGTAACTAAGAATCTCGAATATCTGAAATATTTTCCTATAGTATCCCTTTAAGTCCTATTTATAACCCCACAAGTCTGATCAAGATTGGATTCTCCAAGGAAGAGATGTCAAATCTCACATGGTGATTGGATTATAGACTAGTTCAGTAGAGTGAACTTGTACGACATGCCACGTGTCACTGTTTCGACCTCAGTACCTGAAATTGATACACAGAAAACTATAGGATGTCCTCTTTCTGAAACTTCTTATGAAATTTCAATTTGATGCTCAAAAAAAAATTATGACGAATTTCCCCAGGTCACCTGTTTGGATGTAATTTGGGAGTCTGAAAAAACCCTAACTTCCTCAAATCATATCTCCGCAAATATAGCGAGACAAGATCTGAAATTCGGACCCAAAGTTCAGAATGATTTCAGCTCAAATGGTTTTTGTTTGTAGCTTCTGAAATGTCGAAGAAAACAGGTTATAGTGAAAAATTCCATGAGGACCTGTTTGGAGCAGCGAAACCCTAGAATCCAAAGCTCTGATACCAAACGTTAGGAAACCAGCTCACAAAAAGATAGAAAAGATAGATCAATGCCTTAGAATTCAACCTCTTTGAGGGGGAAACCTCCTTTACATTACACAAATGAACAATTCTTGGATGATACAAATGACTAAACCTCCCTTCTATATATAGGAGTCTAAGGGGTCACAATATAATCAAACCGACATAAAAGTAATATCATAAGGGCACAAAAATAACAATAGTGGGTTTCTATGGGGCATACTGATAACAATATGGGGACAATAGGGGAAAAATAATAACAATAAGGGATACAATGAAAATAGTAATGGAGGAATCACTAGTATTATAGGAGCTTAACAGTCCTTAAACTCATGAACCATTTAAGAGCCCTATCCTTCAATGTTGCCAGAAACAATCTCAAATTTTGAGTGTTTAGTAAATAACCATAAAATATACAAACAATTTCAAATTAAAAGAGAAAGGTTTCTAGGCCCTCTGACTTTAGACCATGAAAGTTTGGAAGAAAAGAGGAAGGGATGTTCTTCATGTGTACACTAAAATCAGTATCATGAATGGGAAATCCAAGAGGATCTTTTTCATTATCATCATCTCCATCCATTTCTTCTACCTTCTCTATCACATCTTCTTCTTCTACCTGCAAAAATGAATGGTGATGTGGCTCTTACTGCACCATGTGATCAAATGGGGGGGGGTGTGGGTTGGTATTAGAGAATTTTTTTTGTTTTTATGATTGAATGAAAACACTAATGCAATGTATGTTTCTGTTTTTTAAATGAAATATGCCTAATGAAAATATTTTTTGTTTATGCAAAAATTGAAAAGAAATGAATCAAGTATGGAAGAAAACAATGCAGATTTTGACACCTCCCTGGCAACAGTGCCAAAAAGTGATGAGCCTCGATATTGCAACAAGAATGTTGCAACTCCCAAGGCTGCCAACTTTAATTATTGACCCAGGGTTCGTACAAACTTAAGAGGTATCGACACTATATGTGTAGCATACAATTTGTCATTCCTTTGATGTCATGATGTAATGGAGTGCATGTAATGAAATCAAATCCTAAACTAATTGCAGAAAATGAAATGCTTGAAATGGAAACCTTCACCTATTGCAAGAAATAAAATACAAGGAAAGAAACCTATTATAATTTCATAAAGTAAATATCATGAACTAAATCTCAATCATTACATTTCAAAGAGTCTAGATCCATTAATAGAGTTCATTGGATGTGGCAATCAAGAAAATAATCATTGTATTATCCAATTCATAAATTTGCCCGTTAACCAAAATCGCTGAAATGTTTTGCATGGGTAAAGTGTCAAGTCCTAAGTGGGTTTTAGTCTTCCCTAATCATTGATCTAGAGCCTAGGGGTCATGATTCAACCATAAAGGACCAAAACCAATTTTTTTGAGCAAATATTGGCATATATATACATGTCGGAAGAGTACTACAGGAAACAACAGATTTACTACAAGAAATTATAATTCACCGAATGACCAAAAAAATCAAATCCAAATTAGATGGGATTTTTTCTTTATTGACTAGGAATTCTTAGGTCTCCATTCCAAGTAAAATCACTCAAAAATACCTCTGTTAACCCATGCTAAAAAATAGCAGAAAATTACTAGTCTAAAATCTAGAAATTCAAGAACTAGTGAGCTAGTAAATCTATCAAATGCCTAATGTAATCAAGTTAAAATGCAATGGGGTGATTTTTGTTATTAACTAGAATTTTTTTGCGATCTAATGCAAGTGGAATCAACTTGGTTGAAGCTCATTAGCATGCTCTAAAAAATAGCAGAAATTTACTGTTATTTACCACAAGGGACTTCCAGAAATATAGATTTGGGAATAAGAAAACTAATCCAAGTAGCTCAATGTTTACTATGACCTTCCAAAGTTGTTCCAATGATAAAATTATGCTTGTGATCCTGAAAAATAAGGTACTTCAACCATTTAATCCAATCTTACAACAAGAAATCATTAATACTAAATGAATAAATAAAATAAAAATTATAAGAACAAGAGATGCATGTGAATAAGAAGTGAAAGGAAGAAAAGTAAATGATACAAAAGGGCTCTGAGGCTCTTGGGATGGCCAAGCCCAAGGAAAATTAGAGTCCTATGAAGGAGACCAAGGTTTAGAAGCTGAACATGACACCAATATTTATTATTTCCATCAATACAATTATATCCCCATAGAAAATGAAAATGGAGCTACAAAAATATGAGTTCTCCCCAGAAGAAGACTAATAAAAATCAACCCATAGAGGAAAATTCGACTTGGTACTTATAAAAAATGATTAGGAATCATTCCTCATGAAATGAGGAAGCTTTCCCCACCAAAATCCCTTGATTAATGGATCTAGTTCCCAATACTAGGAATTTGCATTAAATGGGAGGGAACACATTCCTAGATTTTCTCAATCATTGGAGTTCCACAATCTGTGCCATAATTCCATAATATCTTGTTGATTTTTTATTTAATATTGATCCTCCTATAGTGGGGAGAAAGTCCCTAAATTATCTCCTCCCCCAAATCTTCATAATCTACCCAATATTCTTACAATATTCCACAGAAATAAATAATATTAGGCACAAATATGAAATTATCCATAAACCTTCCTAATGAACATATTAAAATTAAAAATACATTATCAAATGCAAAAAAAAGAGGTTTAATGTGCTAAAGGATGGTCAGATGGGCCTTAATTTATGTTTAATTTAGAGGCACGAGCCTTAATTTGTGTCTAATTTAGAGGCCCATCAAACCTTTGGAAATGTCATACCTGATTGTGGTGTTTCAAATGGTGGCTTACTTAATTATGGATTTCCATGTGGTGGATTTCCTCCTCTATTACCTTCCCAAGGCTTCCCTTTGAAATGAAATTTCCCTTTTTCCATCAACACCAAATCAGGACTTTGAGGTCTAAGTTTCTTTCATCTTTCTTCCTCTTGCATGAGAATACCTACCAATTCATCGAAAGTGATGAACATCTAAGACTCATCTAACATTCCATATAAGGTTATAGTGACTAGGTTAGTGCTAGATACTATTTCACCCATATCTCCAAGTTTATATTTAATTTCTTTAATTCTTGAAATTAAATTACTAATGTTTTCATTTTCTTCCATTTTAAGAGAAAGAAGTTTACTCTTCATAGGCATCAATCAATTTATATTCTTCGACTCATACAAATCCTTGAATGTTGTCCAAGTCCCTTTATATGTCTTACAATCTCTGATATGAGGTATAATGTTATCTTTTACAAACATTCTTAGCTACACTTTTGCCTTACCCTCTCGCATCTCCTAATCTTGAATTCATGCAATTGTAGCTCATAAAGTGGCCTCTAGCTTCACTTAATCACCACTTGATTTTGACAAGACATTGTAGAAAAAATATAAAAATATTTTCAAGTTTATTTTATTATTTCTCCCCATCTCAACACCCTCAATATGATTTTTTTTATGGTTTCTCTGTTATTTTCCTCGCCCCAATTAAGAGTGAGGCATGGGAAAATAAAAAATGAAATACTTACGACTATTTATATTTTATGGTTTTTATCAAATATATTACTTTCTAATGGTCAAGAAAAGAGAGTTAATGATAATATATAAATTTAAGTATTATGATTTTTATATGGATAAAATAGTCAGAAAAAAGTGGTGCCTTTTAATAATATAATCATCAATTAGTTGTGATGTGAGTATGCTAGTTATTCAAGTTTTTCAATCTCTTTGTATCAAAAATGCTTGACATTCTCCCTTTTTAAATGAAAATAAAAGATTCTCATTTCACATTCCTTCCTTAAAAATAATCGTTACTAACTTATGCCTTTTTACATGCCTTCCTTAAAAATACTTGTTACTAACTTAGAAATTATTTTTGTACATAAATACTTATTTATATTAAAATTACCATCTCACTTTGATTGAAAGGAGTGGACCATGACATCATATGAGCTCCAATATACAATGATCCTTATGTGAATGTAGGTAGCCACATGCATAAAAACATATAAGCTTTAGCCTCTAATCTGTTGTGATATTTATTCTAATGACAGTATCAACATCATAACAAGATATAAGTTCTAATATATCAGGATCATTATTCCTTATATCAATAGGGGAATCCACAAGGGAATGAAACCTTCTATGAACATAATGGCTAATTAATCATATTGGGATTATGTTTTTTATATTAACATTAATTTTATAACATAAATAGATTTTTATATATCATATATACATAAATATTTTATTCAATACTATGTATAATTTTACATATTAACATTTATAAGTATAATTACCTTTTTCACATTTAAGATTCCTATATGTTGAAATTAAAAAGTCTATATTTTACTTTTTATTTAAATTTAAATATCCATTTAGAAATGATAACAAATCAAATTTAAGTTTATGTTATGATGTAATTCTTTAGAATTTTTATATGTATTTTAATTTTACATTTTTTTTTTAAATGTAAATTTGATTTTATTATTTTTGGGGGATTTTGTTAATGTATTAATGATTTGTTACACTAGTGAGTGGTCTAAGAAACCACGATTCAAGGATATCTATGCTATTAAAATCATTGGGGATTAAGCATAGCCTAGGCCACATCAACCCTTAATATGGATGGAATTTTGTTTGGTGTTTCATCTTAACTATCTTGAATTTTGAATTTGACCACTTTACAAAACAAAAACACTAAAATCTACTTGACTATCATAATTATTTTTTTTCAATTTATTTTTTTATTTTCTTTTTATTTCATCCCTTAATATTGATTGAAGTTAAAATTAAAGCTCTTCTCTTATTTTCTCTATTTTGTTTTTGTAAATTCCACATTGGATTTCTATTAATACCAAAAGTTTATAGTTTTAACAAAATTCCTTATCCAGATTTCATTGCTTAAGCTACATAGAAATGATATGGATTTACATGACTAAGACTATGGATAAAATAGAAGGTTGTAGGAACACAATTGTTGGCTTTGATAGATAACCAATCATAGTACAAAACACATAGACCAATACACTACTAACAACTAGACAATAACTATAGACTAGTATCCATATACCCATAGACATGATTGAGAGATACAAACAGAGATAAAAAACAAGAACAATTTCTCCTTTAGATAATATACCGTGTCAAAATCTAATTGGACTCCTTAGTCCAAAATGATGGGTGGTCTTGAAGAAATTGAGTTGGCTTGAGGGGAGGGTTGTGTTGGCGCATTTATGACCTCAGTCCTTCCTGATTCTCAATTTACTCAGTGTCTGAGTTGGAGATTATATAACGCTCAATGCTAGACAATTGAGTAACTATGTCATCTAAGTTATTTCTGATGTCTCTAAGAATGTGTTTGATGTCTTCATGTCCTGCAAAAAGTTTGTAGTTGTCCACCTGCTTGTCTTTGATGACCATACTAAGAAGGGTATCCATTTGGCGATGATGAGTGATGGAGTGTAGGAAATGGATCCTTCTCCTACGAAACTTTCTCAGATCTAGAATCCATTTGAGGCTACTACCTCTAATGTCAGAGTCTGAGAAATAAGCTCTATCTCCAAATTCTTTGGCCTCTGGCTGAAGAATTTCTTTGCATACCTCCAAAGATGTCACATCGAAAAAGTTGGCAATAGATTCCCTACCGAATAACCTCCTATGACATGAGGAAGAGGGGCCCGATGAACCCCCTCTGCGACTTAATGCTTGCAACCTTGGATCCATAAAGAGAATGACCATGCAAACAAACTAGTATGACTCCCTATAGAGAGCTTACTAACTAAACTGGACCAAGAGAAATGCAGTTTGAATATGATGCAATAACACTGCATCAGAACTTTGTATTATACATTTAAACCATTGACTGATACCTTGTTAGAACCAAATGGAGAAGATATTGAAGTACCAAACTCCACAAACCAAGACTGGATAAGGAAAGGAAATCCCCGCAAGATCCAAATTTTTAGGAACCATAGAGGGAAGGACTACGACAAAGCTCAAAGGAGGGTCTAGACCCAGAATTGCGTAAGAAAAGGTGTCGGCCGGATAAATCGTTCTTGCGGACAAGACCAATCTCCCTAGTATCAACTGATATCTCGCAACAAGCAGAACAAGCAAATCTACCTTTCTCTAAATATTTCGATTTATAAATAAAAGCCAAAAGGTGTTCTTAGACACTACCTTAAGTCCAACGCTAGTTTGTGGCAGCCATGCTTCGACCGTTCGAATGAGATTCCTTTTAAAGAACCTGCAAACACAAACAAGCACACATCAAATAACACCTGCATAGCCAATATAATAAATCATATTCATCATGGTGATCAAGGAATCCACGAAATAAACTATAGAAGACAGCTTATTGAGAAAAATAAACTTGATTGTATTAACTTTAAACAAAGAAGAACTTTACAACCTTGGTGTCTTGATGCTATACAAGCTCCTCCTAGGGTCCAAGCAAGAATCTCCCCTACTTTGACAAGCTTCACACTCTTCCCAATGAGGTAAAAAGGTATGTAATCTCTCCTCTCAAGCTCAATTAGGAAGTCTAAATTCCAACAGCATTTACCGTCAAAAATATTCAGCTTTCAACCTTCTTATAACCAACCTAATGCCTCATTTTATAGTGCAGAGGAAGGAAGTTACCAAGTCCACCTATGAAGGGATAGAGTCCTCCTTCAAAGGGATAAGCTCCTCACATCAAGGGGTTATCTCCTTTAGTTATGGGATGCATGAACCACCAAGGAGCGAACTTGCCACCTCAATATTCCCTCTAGAAGCTTCCAGAAATAACCCAAAGTGAGTTTTTAAGAATATACTTGCGCCTTTTTGATTTTTACAGGAGTCCGCACCCATTACACAGAAACAGAGTGGGCAGGTCCGCAGGGGACATGACCAGGGAGTGCGGGACCATAGGTAATGTTAAGAGAAAGTGTGGAACCAGAGTTTTAGAGATTTTCAAGGAATTCCTCTCATTTTTCAAGGCTTAACATGAAGATCTGAGGTTTAAGACTTGCATAGGAGGAAAGTATGAGTGGTGATAGACTCATATTGACTGGAGAATGTCATGGTGACAATATTTTGTGCAACAGATTGACCCCTAAAGTGCGAAGTATGTAATAGATGAGGATTTGTCATCTAAGAAGAGTGAAGTACTTTATCATTTCAAGGATCATTTTGTGGAGAGCCTGGTTGGAACCTATAAAAACATTCAATACAATATATATATATATATATATATATATATATATATATATATATATATATATATATATGTGATCATATCATCACTGAGGTAGGCATTCCCATACTCAGATCAAAAATAACTAGAAAACTAACTAAACTGCTCTGATATAGGAATGATCTTGTAATACATCACAAGTATAGACATATGTAGACACAGTATGGGCGCAGCCATATGTTTATGAATAGTCCACTGTATAATGAATAACAAAATTCCTCGCAGCCTGGATGGTGGAAACTAGATCCAAGGTCTTGATTTCTACTTCCCGAAATAGTACGATTCTATCCATGTGAATGAATGTGTCGAAGTCGAACATGGTAGAAACCACTTGATTACCAGTCAATGATGTAAATTGTTAACAAGTGTGAGAGAAACTACCAGTAATGTCAATGGCTCTCAAAGTACTCAATACAATCCATGAAATGTGAATAGATGAGTTGATGTCGAACATGTCACAGAATCCTTTGATCGAAGGTCAATGATGCAACCTGTCATCGAAGGCGAGAAACCTGCCATTGAGGCATGAAGATTCCAAGGTACTAACAATTTCTAGATCATCTTTCCAGATAATGAGCTGAAGTCGATAGAAAGCCATCTGTCATAGGCAAGCCCACAACACAAAATCATAGATCAAGTTTGAAGAAATATAATTGCAAGGACTGACTCAGGGATGGTCAAAATGGATGACAGATATTTTGCAGATGAATGGTTTATTTGCACTGACCTCTTGAACACATAATGACACTGTAGATGGTTTGGTGACAATTGACCCAAAGCTAATACCCAGAAACCAGCTGAAGACTTTCAATATGGTTTGATGAACTGTTAGGCAAAGGATTTCCCAACCCAGGTGAACAAAAAAAATGTCGTGTTCAAGAGTGGTTGAATGCTTTTCTGAGACACAAAGTATAACAAATAGGTTCATTTTTCTCTCTTTTCCCCCACCATTTCTGGAAAGTACCTCTTTATTTTTGACAAGCTTGAGGAGGATAAAATTTTCTTGATTATAAGCTCATCCTTCGGATGAGTCCAACTTACTTTAAAATTTGAACCCTAAGAAGGAGTGGTCCGTTCCTTTTTGTAATTGAACAGGTCCTTTACTGTTAAATTTTAACGAGTCCAGTATAGGAGAAACTCGGCGTTTTTCAACATTAGGGAGTCAGAAGAAAAACTTAAGAAAACTCCATGGTTGTCCTTTTTCGTAAATTTGTGACTCCCAAGCCCGAAAAAGTATAAAATAATACTTGAGAGAACCGCTTGACCATTACGATCAAGGAGTACTTTTCATAACTAGTGTCTCTGATGCGAAAAAGTAAAAAAGTGATCAATGACACGTCGTTTTATAACCAATATCGAATTTGAAACAACAAAAATCCGGCAATCTCTTCATGTTTATACGGTCAGAAAAGAGCTGTAAGTGGACCGTCTTTTTAATTCCGTTTTAACGAGCTTAAAAAGAAAAACTCGACAATCTTTTCATATTTTAGGAGTCAGAAAAGAACTTAAAGATGAATCTAATGTTTTTTGTTGAAAATGATCAATTTTGCCTGAAAAATCCAATATTCTGCATAAAAACTCAAACATTACTCATACCTGTTTAAAAATAAATAAAAATGCATCAAAAAGTTACCTCTTTAAAGTGAAAAATAAACAAATTAAAAAATCATTTATTCAAAAAAGCTTATAAAAAGGGCATTTGTAAATTCATTTTTACCGTTTGACTTCAGAGTGAGAAAAAAGAGCTTTTGGGTAAGAAACTTCCTGTGAATATTGCGTAAAATCCATCCATTGGAATCGAAAACCGTCACCTCCAGGTAATCCACATCACTTTAATCTTGTATTTCAACCGTTTGAATTTTGTTTTTAGGTTTCTATTTTGATTTTTATGCAAAATTTAGTTTTAAAGACCGCTCACGGGGGTTCGCAGGCGTAGCATGAGAAACCTGTGGACCTCGACTTTTTCCTGCAAAGGAAAGAGCCAGGGCCCGCACCTGCTGTTTGGGCAGAGTGTGGATCTACGCACTGTCCCTAACTGGAGAGTGCAGACCCCGCGACATAGGTTTTACAACTTCAATTTTTTCAATTTCCACCCAAAAACTTTGAATTTAAAATGTTCCAATCCGCCTTTTCCTTCAATGTAGGATATATACCATGCTCAGTTGGCGAGAATAGGAGCACGAAGATGTGGACCTTGCTGCAATTAATCATCAACCTTCAATAGTTGACTTGAAGGCATGCGGGTTATTTAAATTCTGGGCCATACCTGGCATGAGGGCCCAAGTGGACTTTTTGTAGTGGCTGGTGGACAGATGGAATATACAGGACCAGTGTTTCATTATTGGTGGCCACCAGCTCGAAATGGATCCAGAGGACATTTACTTCTTGACTGGTTTGCCCAAGAGAGGTGAACAATTGACTCTATTCGACACTAGGCCAGGTGGCCAGTCTGTCGATAGTCTTCGGCTAGAGTTTTGTAATGACCAAACCAAGGACAAAGTGATTGATATCAAAACCATCTCCCATCCTGAGCTCAAAGTGATTGCATTTACTATCACCAGACTCTGCGGAAGCACAACATTGCATGTAGCCACTAGATACCAAATGTGAATGGTAGTAGACTGCTATCAAGGCACCATCTTCAATTGGTGCAAAGCTGTGTTGGCTAATGTAAAAGGCCAACTGACTAGAGCAAAGAACGGACAACTAAAAAACTTTGGATATGGTTTCTTAGTTGTGAGCTTTGGTCTAGAGAGGGTCCCGATGTTGGTCCCACAACATCTTTCCGTTGGAGTTGGACTTCCCCGAGAGCCCAAGCTGATGCGTTGGGTTGCAGTTATGGCCCGTCATCCTGAGGAGGGTTCAGAGGTTGTTCGATTTCCTCCTGAGTATTTTCATTGGTTGGAGAACCAATTTTTCGTGATTCAGGATTTTCCTTATGCTGGGATGGATTATCATGGTGACCCAGACATGGCTCTTCCACCAGGAGAGCAGTGGGATGACTCAGGTAAAATCATTCTCAACATCTTCTAATTTTTTTATTTTTATTTTTTTAAATATCCCAAAACTGATAGTAAAATGTTTCAAATGCAGATGTGGGTCCACGACGACTAGCCACTCTCCGGCCCTATGAGAGGAAACACCCAGCTGCAGCAGTACCAGCCCCACGGGACGAATCTACAGAGACCCTGGCCGAATTGAAAAACCATCTAGAGCACTTGACAGCAGATATTCCGGAGACTAGCATAGATGACATTCCTCTTAGGTTATAGCACTATGTGATTGGGGTCCCAGGACCTTTCAGGAGGTTCCTTTGTAGGGTGGCCCGAGCAGCGGTTTCTTATCGTGATCATCACCAGTGATAGGATGATCGCCTATTGTAGACTCATATGACATTTTTGCTTTTTGTACTATCATTTTTGCCGATCCTAAGGTGTTTTTCAACCTATGATCGAAGACAATGTATATCTGACACACTTCTATGCTATGCTATATCACTATTATTGGCTATCTTGTAAAACATGTTATGATATGTTTTTAAATTTACTGCTTGATTATTGCAAATGTCTACTTAACATTCGAGAATCAATTGCATCTGCTAATGTATTTAAATGTCTTAGAATGTGCTGATATTCAATATAATCAAATTCACGTTCCAAGAGACGAACTCTCAAAAATAATCTTAATAACACTGGATTTCTAATGGCATAAACTCTATTAAGTTGCAATACAATGAGTTCAAAATCTAACCTCACAATCAAACTCCGAATCCCAAATGAGATGGATTCAGATAATAACTCAATCACTGCACTATACTCTGCAATGTTTTTTGTTGTTTGACCGAGGCTTACCCCATGCATAGATATCAACTCGTCAGAGGGTGAATAGATAACCCAAGCTACGGAAGAAATGTTCAGTGTATTACGACAAGCACCATCAGCGAAACCAATGTATGTTTGAAGAGACGTCGACATATGCAATATAAAGAGTAAAATCAAGATAAGCAGGAATAATGACAAAAACACTCTCTAAACTAATCACACTTTTCTAATCTAAAACACACCAGCTAGAAAGAAAACTAATCTAACTAAAAATCTCCACACCCAGATTTAAGCATAATATCTCTTCAGATAAAGACCATTTCTGGGCTTACCTAAAGAGACACCATCAAAATCTACCAATTCATAGGCCCCTATTGCCATCTTTCGCTTAACAACATAAGGACCATGCCACATAGGTACGAATTTTCCAGCCCCTAGCTTATCATTTGCTTGATCGTATAGTAAGACTAGGTCTCCTTCCGAAAAATTACGAGGTGTAACATTTCGATCATACTGGGCTTTAATTCGTTTGGCATGAGTTTCGATTGCTAGTGCAACATCACGTCGATTCTCATCTAGCTGAGCCAAGTACAACAAACGTTTTTCCTCTTCGGAAGTGGCTAGAAGTAATTCTATGGCTATTTGCAATGACGGGATTTCGCATTCAATGGGTAACACAGCTTCCAAACCGTAAACTAGTTGGAAAGGAGTGAAACCAGTTGATGTTTTTACTGAGGTTTGATATGCCCAAAGCGCTGAAAATAACATGTTATGCCAATTCGACCTATGAATCCCAAATATTCGTCGGATCATAATGACCAAAACTTTGTTGATGGCTTCAACCAGACCATTAGCCTGTGGGTAATATGGAGTAGAACTATTGTGACGCAGGCCAAGTTGATCTGTTAGTTCAGTCATCATGATGTTTTGAAAATGACGCCCATGATCAGTGATAATCTCTTGTGGAACACTGAATATAGTAATTATATGATTGAAAACAAAAATTGCAGCAGTTTTTCCATCTGCCGAAAATGTAGGCAACGCCTCAGCCCACTTGGTAAAATAATCTACCCCAAGGATGATATACGCATGCCCCCCGACCGAGTGAGGGTTAAATGTAATAAAGTCGATACCCCACTTTGTAAAAGGACCGACGACAATTATAGGGTGGAGAGGAGCAGGTGGAGCACGCATCTTTCGATCAAAACTTTGACAATTGTGGCATTTTCGGACCGCGTAAATACAATCTTTAAAAAAAGATGGCCAGAAATAGCTAGCGCGCAATATCTTTTGGGCTGTGGCATACCCAGACATATGACTGCCACACACTGGATCCAGAGTGACAGTCATTTAAAACCTTTTCAGCTTCCTCATGCGTTAAATAACATCGGAAAACAGAGTCCTCCCCACGACGATAGAGTGTATCTCCAATGATCTTGTATTGTTGGGATTGGAAACGTATTTTCCATCGCTGAGATTGTGAAATTTCAGGCCAAAAAGATTGGGTTTGGAGATAAACTATGATATCTCCATACCATGGATCAAGAGTGCTAATAAGAAACAAGGATTCATCCACAATGGGATCTTCCGCCATAGTTTCAGTATCAGCACGCGGGAAGTCACACATGAACTCCGCAAAAACTAAAGATTTCTTTGACTTAGATTTTTCAAATTCCAAGTCAAATTCCTGCAGGATAACAATCCATTTGGAATACTTGCCCCTTAGCAATTGTTTGGTCAAAATATAGATCATAGGGTTACAGTTAGAAATTACGGTAGTGTCATGCAGAAAGAGTCGATATTGCAGACAAAACCGACCTCCCTAGAAGCTAAGGCTTTCTAGTGACAAACAAGACAAATAAACACTACCTTTCTCTAAACATGCATTTAGAATACAAGTAATCAGGTGATTGTAACATACTTTTAGTCCAACGCTTTGTAGTAGTCCAGCCTCGCCGATCCGGATGAGCTCCTCCTTCTCTTCGAAACCTGCATTCACTAACAAGCCAAAATATTAAATAGCACCTGATAAACTTATAGAATAACACATATCCATCATACAGACCAAGGAGTATATGAAACAAATCATGAATAACAATCTGTTGAGAAAAATGAGTTCATTTGTATTAAGTGGAAACAAAAGAAACCATTACAACCTGAGCCTTGGTGTTGTGCAGGTCCCTCCTAGGGTCTAGCAAGAGTTTTCCTTTACTTTGATCAGCTCACCCACTTCCAAATAAGGCTAGGAAAGGATGGGAATCTCTCCTCTCAAGCTTTACAAGGGAGTCCTAATTCCAGCAGCATCTACCCTTAGGAATGTTCAGCTTTCAACCTCCTCTCCCTCTGGCCCAATGCCTATATTTATAGTGCTCTAGAGGAAGTTATTCAGGTCCACCATCAATGGGATAAGCCCCTCTTTGGATGGGATAGCTCCCCTCTTGATGGGATAAGTTCCTCTTTCATAGGGATACATGAACCATCTGGAAGCGCTTCATACACGTCAAACAAGCTTCTAGAATGCTCTAGAAATGACCACAAGTAACTTTTTTGGAGTGAAACTTGCGCCTTTTGACCTTTACAGGAGTACGCACCCTCCCCTTTACAGACAGAGCGTACAAGTACGCAGGTATTGTGAACTTGGGGTGCGTACACGCAGGTAAGGCTAAGAGAAACTGCGTACCCAGAGATATATAGATTTTTAGAGACTTTCTCTCTTTCTTGGAGTTTGACATGGAGAGCAGAGGTATGAGACTTTCCAAGGAGGATAGTATGACAGTTGATGGAGCCATACTAACTGTAAATAGTCATGGTGACAAATTTTAGTGTAACAAATTGCCCCCTAAAGTGCGAAGCTTGTAGTAGATAAGGGTTTCATATCATCTAGGAAGGGTGAAGTACTTTATCATTTCAAGGATTATCTTGTGGAGAGCCCAGTCGGAACCTGCAAGTATTCAACACAAAATACATATATAAGATCATATCATCGCTGAGGTAGGCATTCCCATACTTAGATTGAAAACTTTAACTAACAAACTATCTACTGCTCTGATACAGGAATGATTTTGCAGTACATCATAATCATAGACTTTGTAGACACAGTATGGACGCAGCCATCTGTTTATGATTAGTCTACTGTATAATGAATACAAAACTCCTCGCAGCCTGGATGGTGGAAACTAGATCCAGGGTCTTCATTTCTACTTCCCGAACAGGTACAATTCTATCCATGCGAATAAATGAGTTGGTGTCGAACATGATAGAAACCACTTGATTACCAGTCAATGATGTAAACTGTTAACAAGCGTGAGAGAGACCACCAGTGATGTCAATGGTTCTCAAAGTACCCAGTACAATCCATGAGATGTGAATGAATGAGTTGATGTCGAACATTTCATGGAATCCTTTGATCGAAAGTCAATGATGTAAACCGTCGTCAAAGGCGAGAAACCTGCCATTGATGCATGCAGATTTCAAGGTACTGATGATTCCTAGGTCATCTCTCTAGATAATGTGCTGATGTCGATAGAAAGCGACCCGTTGCAGGGAAGCCCACAACACGAAATCATAGATCAAGTTGAAGAAATGTAGTTGTAAGGACTGACTCAGGGATGGTCAAGATGGATGACGAGTATTTTGCAGATGAATGGTTTATATGCAGAGACCTCTTGAACACATAACGACACAACAGATGGCTTGGTGACATTTGACCCAAAGTTAATACCCGGCTGAAAACTTTCAATGTGATTTGATCAAAGGTGAGGCAAAGGATTTCCCAACCCAGGTGAATGCAAAGTGTCGTGTTCAAGAGTGGTAATAAGGCTTCTTCTGAGACAAAGGATAACAAATAGGCTCATTTTTCTCTCTTTTCCCCCACCATTTCTAGCAAGTACCTCTTTATTTTTTACAAGCTTGAGGAGGATAACATATGCTTGATTATAAGCTCATCCTTCGGATGAGTCCAACTTAGTTTTGATTCGAACCCTAAGAAGGAGTGGTCCGTTCCTATTTGTAATCAAACAGGTCCTTTACTGTGAAATTTTAACGAGTCCAATATAGGAGAAACTCGACGTTTTTCATTTTTAGAGAATCTGAAAAAACTTAAGAAGACTCTAGGTTGAACTTTTTCGTAAAGTTGTGTCTCCCAAGCCCGAAAAAGTATAAAATAATACTTGAGAGAACCGATTGATCTTACGACCAAGGAGTACTTTCATGATTAGTGTCTTTGACCTGAAAAGTAAAAAGCGATCAAGGACACGTCGTTTTATTTCCAGTATCGAATTTGAAATGACAAAAATCTGGCAATCTTTTCGTGTTTTTACGGTCAGAAAAGGGCTATAAGGGGACCGTCTTTTAATTCCATTTTAACGAGTGTAAAAGAAACGCTCGGCAATCTTTTCATGTTTTAGGAGTCAGAAAAGGGCTTAAAAGATGACTCTGATGTTTTTGTATGTGAAAAATGACAATTTTCCCTGAAAATCCTTTTATCCTGCACAAAAACCAACACATTACTCATACCTGTTTAATATAGATAAAAATACTTTGAAAAATACCTTTTCATGGTGGAAAATAAACAAATTTAACATTCATTTACTCAAAAAACCTATAAAAAGGGCTTTTACCATTTCATTTTTACCATTTCACTGTTGAGGAGAGAAAAAGGGCTTTTGGCAAGAAACTTCCCGTGGTCGTTGCGGAGAATCCGACCGTCGAAACCGAACACCGTCTCATCAGGTATTCTACAACATCCTCCCTTGCATTTCCATCTGTTTAGAATTTGTTTTTAGGCTTTAGATTTATTTTTTGGAGGCCTTGGGGGTTTCAAGGTCCGCTTTTTGGGGTACGCAGGTGCCCAATGGGTGACCTGCGTACCCCGACATTTTCTCCATTGGGAAAATGCCGGGCGTACACAGCTTGCCTTAAGAGAAGGTGCATACATACGCCTTGTCTCTAAAGGGCTGGCTGTGTACACCGCGGAGTGGATTTTTAAACTCCAAATTCTCCAAAATGAACCAAAAAATTTCAATTTTATGGACTCTAACAGATGTTTTATGGTGTGTAGATTGCCCACCATGCTTGATTGGCGCGAGAGGGAACACGAAGATGTTGATTTGGCCGCCATTAGTCACCAACCTTCCATTGATGCTTTGAAGGCATGCGGTCTTTACAAATACTGGGCCATACCTGGCATGAGGGCCCAGGTGCGCTTTCTAGAGTGGCTGGTCGAAAGGTGGAATGTTCAGGATCAGTGTTTCTACATCGGAGGGCACCAGCTCAAGATAGAGCCCTCTGATATTTATTTTCTCACTGGTTTGCCTAAGAGGGGCGAACAATTGACTCTGTCCGGGACTAGGCTGGGTGGCCAGTCCATTGCTAGCCTCCGGCTAGAGTGGTGTAACAACCAAAACCAGGATAAGGGGATAGAAATCAAAAAGATATCCTGACCTGAACTTATGGTAATTGCCTTTACAGTTTCCAGACTTTGCAGCGCTGCCGCTTTGCACATTGCCACCGGGTCCCAAATGCGGATGGCGATTGACTGCTATCGGGGCACCATTTTCAACTGGTGCGATGCTGTGTTGGCCAATTTAAAGGGCCAACTGACTAGGGTAAAAAACGGGCAACTGAAGACTTTTCGTTATGGGCCCTTAGTTGTGAGTTTTGCTCTAGAGTGGGTTCCGATGTTGATCCCGCAGCAGCTCACTGTTGAGGCTGGGCTTCCCGAGAGCCTAAGTTTATGTGATGGGTTGCGGTGATGGCCCGTCATCCTGACAAGGGCACGGAGGTTGTCCGATTTAGACCTGAGTATTTTCACTGGTTGGAGAACCAGGTCTTCTCGATTCAGGATTTTCTGTATGCCGGAGTTGATTTTTGCGGAGATCCGGACATGATTCTTCCAGCGGGAGAAAAATGGGACGACACAGGTACTTCATTTTCCACAAGTTTTTTAAATTATTTACTTATTTTTGTTTTTATATCGTCTGAAAACTGACAGTGACAATTTTCAAAATGTAGATGTAGGTCCACAGCGTCCGGCCAATCTCCGGCCTTTCGAGAGGAGAGTACCAGTTGCACCAGCACCAGCCCCACAGGATGCGGCCGCAGAGACCCTAGCTGAGTTGGAACAGGACCTAGAGCGTCTTACGGCAGACATACCAGAGACGACTATAGATGATATTCCTATCAGACTTCAGCGCTATGTGGTCGCAGTCCCAGGACCTTTTAGGAGGTTCTTGTGTAGGGTAGCGCATGCAGTGGTGTCGTATAGAGAGCACCACCAGTGATTGGCTAGTCACTTTTGTAGACACATGTGACATTTTGGTTTTTTGTACTTATCATTTTTGCCGATCATAAGGTGTTTTTCAACCTATGATCGAGGACGATGTATTTTTTGACACACTCCTATCTATATATATCAATATTACCGGCTTATCTTGTTAAACATGTGTGATGAAATGTTTTTAAATTTACATGTATGATTATCGCAAATGTCTGTCTAACATTCGAGAAGCAATTGCATCTGCTAATGTATTTAATGACCTTGGAATATGCTGATATTCAATGTAATCAAATTCACTTTCCAAGAGGCGCACTCTCAAAAATAACCTTAATAACACTGGATTTCTAATGGCATACACTCTATTAAGCTGTAATACAACGAGTTCAGAATCTAACCTCACTATCAAACTCTGAATCCCAAACGAAATAGATTCAGACAATAACTCAATCACTACACTGTATTCTGCAATGTTGTTTGTTGTTTGACCGAGGCTCACCCCATGCATAGAAACTAACTCATCAGAGGGTGAATAGATAACCCAAGCTGCGGAAGAGATATTCCGGGTACTACGACAAGCACCATCAGCGAATCCAATGTACGTTTGGAGAGGCGTCGACATCTGCAATATCAAGAGTAAAACCAAGATAAGCCAGAATAACGACGAAAAACACACTCTCTAAGCTAAGCACACTGTCCTTACTAACAAACACACCAGCTAGAAAGAAAAAACTAACCTAACTAAATCTCCATACCCATCATTTAAGCATAATACCTCTTTAGGTAAAGTCCATTTTTGGGCTTACCCAAAGAGTCCCCATCAAAATCTACCAGCTCATAGGCCCCTTTTGCTAGCTTTCGATTGACAATGTAGGGCCCATGCCACATAGGAACGAATTTTCCAGCACCTAATTTATCGTTAGCTTGATCATATAATAGCACTAGGTCTCCTTCCGAAAAATTTCGAGGGGTCACGTTACGATCATACTGAGCTTTCATCCGTTTTGCGTGAGTCTCGATTGCCAATGCAGCATCACGTCGAGTCTCATCTAATTGAGCTAAGTATAATAGACGCTTCTCCTCTTCGGAAGTAGCTGGAAGTAATTCGATAGCCATTTGAAGTGATGGGATTTCACATTCAATGGGCAGCACAGCTTCCAAACCATAAACTAGTTGGAAAGGTGTGAACCCTGTTGATGTTTTTACTGAGGTTCGGTACGCCCCAAGCGCGAAAAATAACATGTTGTGCCAATTCGACCGATGAATACCAATGATTCGTCGGATCATGATAACTAAAACTTTGTTGATAGACTCAACCAAGCCATTGGCTTGTGGATAATAAGGAGTTGAGCTATCGTGACACAAACCAAGCTGGCCTGTAAGTTCTGTCATCATAATGTTTCGAAAATGGTGCCCATGGTCAGTGATCATCGCTTGTGGGACCCCAAACCTAGCAATAATGTGATTGAATACGAAAACCGCAGTTGTCTTGCCGTCTGCCTCGAATGTAGGCATCACCTCGGCCCACTTAGTAAAATAATCAACCGCAAGGACGATATACGCATGGCCCCCGGCCGAGTGAGGGTTACATATAATAAAATCGATACCCCATTTAGCAAAAGGACCAACGGCAATTATAGGGTGGAGAGGAGCAGGTGGTGCGCGCATCTTGCGATCAAACACTTGACAGTTGTGGCATTTCCGGACCGCAATAATACAGTCTTTAAACAAAGAGGGCCAGAAATAGCCAGCGCGCAATATCTTTTGGGTTGTGGCATACCCAGACATATGACCGCCACACGCTCCAAAGTGACAGTCATTCAAAACCCTTTCAGCTTCCTCATGAGTTAAGCAACGACGAAAAACCAAGTCCGCCCCACAGCGATAAAGAGTATCTCCAATAATTTTGTACTGTTGGGACTGAAATCGAATTTTCGACGTTCCGACTTTGAAAGTTTGGGCCGAATGGATTGGGTTTGGAGATAGACAATTATATCCCCATACCACGGATCTAAAGTGCTGATGAGAAACAAAGATTCGTCCGCAATGGGTTCCTCTGCCACAGCTTCTGTGTCAGCACGCGGGAAATCACACATCAACTCCGCAAAAACTAAAGATTTCTTAGACTTAGACTTTTCAAATTCCAAGTCGAACTCCTGCAGGATAACGATCCATTTAGAGTACTTTCCCCCTAGCAATTGTTTAGTCAAAATGTAGATCATAGGGTTGCAATCCAAAATGACTGTAGTTTTACGGAGAATAATGTAGTGACGAAAATGTTGGACAGCTTGAACAGCTGCCAAGGCCAATTTCTCCACATGTGAATATTTGAGCTCAGTGGGATTTAACGTCCGACTAAGATAATAGATCACATGTTCCGTTCCGAATTCATCTTCCTGTACTAAGACCATTCCAATGGTGGAATGAGCGGCGACGAGGTACAAAAAGTAATCCTGGTTGTAGTTGGGAGGATGCAACAACGGTGCATGGGTCAACGCGTGCTTTAGCGCATCAAAAGATTTCTGAGCTATCTCATCCCAAGAGAATTGAGCATTTTGTTTCAACAACTGGGTAAAACCCTTGGTAATCTCAGCGTAGTTAGGAATGAATCGGCGTAAAAAGTTTTCTTTCCCCTGCAAACTTTGGAGTTGGCGCAGACTCGAAGGAGGAGGCAATTTGATGATAGCTTCTACCTTCGAGGGATCGATGCGAATGTCGGCTTTTGAAACTACAAATCCCAGCAATCATCCCACTTCAATACAGAAGACACATTTGTGTGAGTTCAACCGTATACGATAATGCCTACACCTCATAAAAATTGCTCGTAAATGGACAAGGTGATCAGCTCGATGTAAGGAATGAGCGGGCAAATCATCGAGATACGGTTGCACGATGTGCTTGATGTCATGAAATGCATAAGACATCGCCCTTTGAAAAGTGGCTCCGGCATTCTTAAGCCCAAAAGGTAATTTGCAATAAGCAAATGTCCCCCATGGACAAATGAAAGCCGTTTTTGGTTGATCGGCAGGTAGAATATTGATTTGGTTGTAACCGGAAAAACCATCCATAAAGGAAAATATTTCATTGCCGGCACAATCATCAATTATTTGATCGATATAGGGTGTTGGATAGTTGTCCTTGGGACAAGCACGATTGATATCCCTATAGTCGATACATATTCTTATTGTTCCCTGTTTTTTGTTAACTGGAACAATATTCGATACCCAATCCATTAACAGGATCGGATAAATGAAACCTGCTTTCAACAGTTTCTCAACTTCTGCTTTAATCGCAGCCGCTTTTCGTGGGTGAATCTGACGCAAACGTTGCCGGATGGGTTTAGCGTCCGGGTAAGTCTTGATTTCATGGACAACAATGGCGGGATCAATTCCTGGCATTTCCTCGTAAGACCAGGCAAACATGTCGCGAAATTCTTGAAATAGGGCCTTGTATGTTTGAATTTCGTCATCTGAACACGAGGCACCTATATGAATGTGTTCAACAATTCCGGGCTTCACTGAAATGTCAATGGGAATAGTGCGAGAAATGTTTCCCAAATTCAGCTCTGAATCAGGATGTTTCATTGGACTCTGAGCATCTTTGACATATTCAGCTGTAAAGATTGATGAGAAATCATTTTCAAAACGATCATCCTCAGGTAAAAACGAAGATCTATGATGGAGATCTTCCCATGGTAAATCGTCTACGCACAGGACTTCACAAAGTTGTTCGTCAGATGAGACAACTTCGGGAAACATTATTAATTCCGAGGTTGACGCGAAAAGGGATTCCTCACGGACCACATTCATTTGGTCGATTTTGGTTGAACTTGGGTCGGTAAAAGACTGCACGGCTTCATAGGCTATTTCATATGGACTCAAAGGCATTGCATCACCAAATGAGTCTATCTCAGATTCAGAAGGAACGATCCAAGGATTGTCATAAATAATAGTGTCTGAAGTAATCATATGAATAGATGCAAACGAAGACACGACGTTGATTGGAGGAAAAGGAAAAGTTCCCAGTAAACCGCCATCTTTAACTAATCCTACGCCAACATCCTTATAAGGGATAGTCGTTTTACCGATATGCTGGATACTCTCTGAAGAGGCTGGGTCGGATGAAAAGTAAGCCAGCTGGTCTATAGTTACGATCTTGCCATTATGTGGAAACTTTATTACTCTGAAGACCGATGAAACGACCACTGTCATAGCGTAAGACCAACTTCGACCCAAAAGAAGGTTGTAGTCTAGAGGGGCATCAACAACCTCCACATCTAGACTAACGGTTTTTCCTTCAACCCCTATAGCCAAATCCTATAGAATGCCAAACGGATGGAACCCACGGCCATCAAAGGCCTTAAGAATTGTCGGGGATTGATTTAGTGAAGGAGAACCAAGCGATCTCCAGCACTGTATCGACATAATACACGTGGAAGCTCCCTCATCAATTACAGTCCGATGAATAGGCCTGTTTTTGACTATCACTGGGATCTGGAAAGCCATCTGATGAGGCAAACGTGGCGTACGATTTTCTAGATCAAAGATTATTAGGTTCGGGTCCTGAACATCAGCAGCTCCTATAGCCGACAAAAGTAATTTTCTTTGTGCTGGACATGATTGCAGCACTTCTAAAGCCGACATTGCTGAGGGTGAAACAGCTAAATCCTCAACAATGTTGTAGTTCTGGGCCGCTCTCGCATGTGGATTGAAAGCAGACCTTCGAAGTACACCCTTGGCGGGCGGTTTGATTACTAAGTCAGGGTTAGGTTTCTCGATCTGTAGTGGATCGGAACCGGGAGCTGAGGTTGATGGATTTGAATGAGAAGATTCTGCTTCTTTCGATCCATCAACAGGACTCTTACTACCATAATCTTGCGATCGAGTCGCAATCCTTACATGAGACATCATCAATATGGGTTCTTCAGTGGCACCCGAGGAAGAACCTATCATCTTACTCTCCTGCTTTGGAAATGGATCTTTCAAAACAGCAGGAGTTGGGGAACCTTTGACGATTTTCACAACCTCGGCCCGATGGGGGCAATCTCTTGTAAAATGATCGTCTTCACAAATAAGACAAGGATATCGAGGTTTTCACTTTTCGTCATTGGTTTCCGACTTTTCTGTTTTTTCCTTTGGAGTCTTGTCTGCTTTACTCTTCTTCTTACCTTTCTTCTTTCCACCGTTTTTTGATTTAGCCGTAGATGACTCTACAGCGTGAATATCAGCGGAAATTTCAGGAGAAGATTCTCCTGTCGGGGAATCTGGTAAGGTTATAATGGGCGAAGAATTCTTTGAATACTTCTTCTTGCTTTTAGTATTTACCGTACCAATCATGCCACCAGCTGCATGAGATCCCGAAGGAGCAGCAGCGATTTGATTTGACTTTGGAAGATCTGGGATCTTTTCGTGTAACGTACCTGACTGAGTGTAAACTAAGTCAAGGTACTACGCTTGAGCAATTACTTGCTCCTCAGTAACTACTCCGGCCTTAGCTACATCTTCAGTAATCTTCGGTAATAAGGATTTAACAAACCATTCAGCTAAGATTTGGTCCGGGATAAAAACTTTCACTAATCGTCGTCGACGTCTCCATTCATGTATATGATCGGAAATATAAGTGGACGTCGACTGTTTTAACGAAGTTAGTAGCTCCGTGACATTATCATATCTGACTGGCAACTGAAAATGAGTTAGGAACGAGGTAGCTAACTGACTAAAATTGTAAAAAGAGGCCCGTGGTAACTCAATGTACCACTTGGCCGCGAGACCAATGAGCGTACGCTGGAAAAGACGTAAGCGGATCGAATCATCTGAGATGGAATTTGAAGCACACCAGAGGTGGTAAGTCATCACATGATTTGACGGATCCTCTCCAGACTTACCTTCGAACTTGGGTATATCACTGGGCAACTTATTTGGCATTGGCGGCCAGAACGGAAGATAATTTATTGGATCGTTCGTTAGGCGCGACAAGTCTGGTAAATCCAAAGTTGCGATAAATGGTAACTGCCGATTAGGATCCCTAAAACTCTGGGTCACAAGACCAGTCCCAGGAGGAGGATATCCAGGATAACTTGGAATAGGTATCACATTCGGGATATTGTATCCTCCTGGAAAACCAGGATTAACCGGACCGTACTGGGGTTGCTAAGGTTGTTGATAAGTGTACCCAGGATACGGTTGATACTGGTAAACTGGCTGTTGGACAGCAGGCCCGTATTGGTACTGTCCCTGGTACGGTTGATAAGTGAATTGTGGTTGACTAGTGACAACCGTACTTAAACCAGGTTGTCCTACAGGCATCTGAATCGTCATTTGAATCGTGGATCCAGACAATGGTAAAGATGTCTGAGGAGTAGTTGCAGAGACAGTAGAAACCGGAGCTGTCGATACTCTAGAAGTAAGTGTGGTGGAAGGAACAGATGTTGCGGTAGTTGCAGTAGTCGTTTGAGATGGAGTACTAGGTGCAATTGGCGACTGAGTAACTACCGCAGGTACAGAAGTTTGAACATTAGACTGGACTGGTTGCTGGGTTGAACCAGCAACTAAGGGTTGTCCAGCTTGAGATGACAACTGTACGCTTGGCTGCAATACCTGTTGAACTTGCGATGGATCCCACACTATGTTCATTCCGGGGTATTGACCCATGACAGGTTGAGAATATTGAGATCCATAACCGGATTGAGGATAGGATTGATAATTGAAAGGTACATTTCCCGTACTTTGAACATAAGATTGACCTTGAGGTGGTTGATAACCTTGACTCGAGTACTGACCTTGAGGTAGATACCCTTAAGGTAAGTACTGATACTGGGGTTGACCTTGAGCTATAAATTGATACTTAGGTTGACCTTGGGGTACATATTGAGGCTGGGGTTGACCTTGAGGAATGTATTGTACTATGGGTACATACTGTCCTTGAGGTTGCCCCCCAAACGCAATTTGTGTACCTTGAGGTTGCCCCCCAGGCGTTAATTGAGGCTGCCCCCCAGGCAGTAATTGGCCACCTTGAGGTTGAGAACCAGGAACTAAACCTGACATCATGTAAATGTCGCCTACACCCAACGGTTTATTACCATTGTTTCCAGCTAATAACCCATGTTCAATGGGTTGAGGAGATGCTCCCGCAAAATTACCAGAAAGTGACTGATACCTAGAGGGAACAGAAGGACCGCCGTACAAGAAAGATTCAGGAGATTGAGTGAAAACGGACGACTGACCAGACATATTTACAGGAGTATAAATACCTCCAGGTGGAAAAGGAGTACGAGGTGGAGAAAAAGTTATCCCTGAGTTGTCTAAATAATTGGTTAACGAAAGGTACCAAGTAGTACTTCTAGGAGGACTGTAAAAGATGGATTCACGCTCCCTTAGATCAATAGTAGGTTGATCTTCAAGGATAGAGACGCCAAATTCTTCCTCTGGAGCAAGTTCTTCAATAGCTATCAAACCAGCAGGAAGATTTTCGGTGATGACTCTTTCTACCCTAGGTGAATCAGGTGCACTAGAAGTTGGAGTAACAGGTTCAGATATTTCAGGTTCTTCGCCTATATCACTAGTAGATGAAAAACTACCAGCAAGCTCGGAAACTGCAACAGCTTCAGGATTATAACCTGTTTCTAGACCTTGGTAATCTGGATGGACTACCAACGACGACTCTCCTTCTTTAGGTGAACCTACTTTACTGCCACTAGGAGTTACAAGGACTTTCAAACCTTCGTAATGACCCGGAACCTCTTCAGGAGGTTCGCCCCGAAGTCTACGGGACTTCCTCAACAAATCGGCCACGGTAACAATCTCAGGAGACTTGCCCCGAAGTCTACGGGACTGTCTCGGTAATTCAGCCACAGTTAAAAACTTTTAACTACTGCACACGCAAACAAAGAAAAATCTCAAAGCAAACCACCTAAAGTCTCTAAAGAACCAAACAAATTCGAATCACACGCCTAAAGAATCTAGGGCGTCAAACCATACACAAACAGTAGCCTTCCGGACCGAAAACACTAGTTGGAGATGAAACCCAACATCTCCGAATTCAGTACAGAAGTGGTGGGTGGAACAGTTACCCCGGCAACCTGCTTAATGAATAGACCGGCACAAGTTCCTCCACTTTAACCGTCTCGAGTGAAGTGAACCCCCCGGAAAATCCAAGTGAGTCTAGCCGACGTCTGCTCCAGGTACAGTGGGATCTTCCCTCCACCGTCACCTCAGTAGAATCCTAAAGATAATGGTCACTAAGGTTACCAACAACAACAAATATACCTGGGGGAACAGTCTACGACCCGATAGCACGCAAGGGCAGCGTAACAAGCTCAATCCCCTTGCCGGCTCCTTGACAATAATCCAAGGTTTACCGACAAGTGACCCCAGGCTCTTCGACAATAATCCGAGGTTTACCGTTTGTAGTACGTACGTATCTGGCGTCTTTCCCAATGAAGGAGGATTGATCCCCTCACTGGTTCGGACACGGTCTCGTGCTTCTCCTTTAAGAGGAGCTTTCCCAGAGTACAAATGAAACAGTTGGATTTATCCTACCACAAGATGAGCTACTTGTTTGGTTTTACTATCTTGGAGAGTTAATTACTCTCCTACTCCAAGACACTAGCCTGATCTATATTGGTGTTTCAGAGCCCTAGTAAATAAAAAGTTACTGAGTTGATTTTACTTTAAGCGTTAATTTTTATGGCTTTTCTTTAAGACAAAAGGTAGTGGAGATGAAACTGATGGTGTGTAGACTCGACGCAAATCCACTAAAAAGATGCACTTAGGATGATTTATACTAATTTTCTTTTTCAATGAATTCCTTAGCTAAGAGAGTTGGAGAATGCAAAATTGATATAAAACAACTTTCTTGGCAATGAAAATCAAAGAAACAAACTCTTTATCTTTTCCAAAGCATACAACACATGACCACTAATTACTTCACGAAAATTCAATTTCTTTTCAAAGACTCAAATGCTACCAAAGCAAACTTTCCTTCAAAAGATATTTTTGTATTTTTTCCTAATTAATAAAGCATGTAAAACTTACTTTAACAGAAATCAAAGTTAAAAAAGCTATGGCAATCAAATCAACTCAATTTCACTCAAAAGCAAATCTAAGAGAAATGCACCTAAAAACTAAATCTAACGAGGCAAAAGCCTACTAAAGATGATTCCCGGATGTTTTACTCAGTCAAAATGTAACTAAGGACTAGTTAATGCAGAACCAAAAACCAGTCAAAAACAAAAATCAAAATCTTTTGTTCTTTTTCTCAAGAATAAAATTCAAAGTTCAATCAACAAACTTTTTCGAGATTCGGCAAAGAGAGGACACAAAGGTAGGTTTCTCACAAGGGTGGATTCTATGAAAGGCTCGACTCCTAAGAAGACTGAACAAAACCAGGGAGATCCAAGGTTTCACAACTTCTAAAGCCAAAGTCACTACAGGACCAGTGCAAAAATCAAACCCTAAGGCAAAATCTCTATGAATTTCACTAAAACTCTCGACACTGACGAAACAAGCTTAGGTGAAGATTGATGGCAGATAACCAGTGGATCTGGGTAGAAAAAATAAATTAAAACCAAAATCTAAAAGGCAAAAAGAAGAAAATTTAAATTTTCTTAATTTTGACAGGGTACGCAGGCGACCTGTTTGCACAGGTGCGTGTACGCTCTGTGCACAAAGCTGCAGTGCGTACAGGTACGCACTGTGCTCAACGCAGAGGCTGCGTACTTCTAGCAAAACTAAGAAAAACTAAAATCTAATTTAACCCTAAGCTAGCCCACCCAAAAACACAGTCAGACAGCCAAAAACCAGAAAACAAACGACTTTTCTCAGACCAAAGTTTCACGCAAAGGAAAAATCATTCACATCAATGGAGTCCCTAGCGGAGTCGCCATTTTGTCATGCGGAAAGAGTCGATATTGCGGACAAAACCGACCTCCCTAGAAGCTAAGGCTTTCTAGTGACAAACAAGACAAATAAACACTACCTTTCTCTAAACATGCATTTAGAATACAAGTAATCAGGTGATTGTAACATACCTTTAGTCCAACGCTTTGTAGTAGTCCAGCCTCGCCGATCCAGATGAGCTCCTCCTTCTCTTCGAAACCTGCATTCACTAACAAGCCAAAAGATTAAATAGCACCTGATAAACTTATAGAATAACACATATCCATCATACAGACCAAGGAGTATATGAAACAAATCATGAATAACAATCTGTTGAGAAAAATGAGTTCATTTGTATTAAGTGGAAACAAAAGAAACCATTACAACCTGAGCCTTGGTGTTGTGCAGGTCCCTCCTAGGGTCCAGCAAGAGTTTTCCTTTACTTTGATTAGCTCACCCACTTCCAAATAAGGCTAGGAAAGGATGGGAATCTCTCCTCTCAAGCTTTACAAGGGAGTCCTAATTCCAGCAGCATCTACCCTTAGGAATGTTCAGCTTTCAACCTCCTCTCCCTCTGGCCCAATGCCTGTATTTATAGTGCTCTAGAGGAAGTTATTAAGGTCCACCATCAATGGGATAAGCCCCTCTTTGGATGGGATAGCTCCCCTCTTGATGGGATAAGTTCCTCTTTCATAGGGATACATGAACCATCTGGAAGCGCTTCATACACGTCAAACAAGCTTCTAGAATGCTCTAGAAATGACCACAAGTAACGTTTTTGGAGTGAAACTTGCGCCTTTTGACCTTTACAAGAGTACGCACCCTCCCCTTTACAGACAGAGCATACAAGTACGCAGGTATTGTGAACTTGGGGTGCGTACACGCAGGTAAGGCTAAGAGAAACTGCGTACCCAGAGATATATAGATTTTTAAAGACTTTCTCTCTTTCTTGGAGTTTGACATGGAGAGCAGAGGTATGAGACTTGCCAAGGAGGATAGTATGACAGTTGATGGAGCCATACTAACTGCAAATAGTCATGGTGACAAATTTTAGTGTAACAGGTAGTTTTGCATAGTAAGATGTAATGACGAAATCTTTGGACAGCTTGAATAGCTGCCAAGGACAATTTCTCCACATGTGAATATTTTAACTCAGTTGGGCTCAAAGTTCGACTAAGGTAATAAATCACATGTTCACTACCGAATTCATCTTCTTGAACTAACACCATCCTGATGGTGGAATGAGAGGCGGCGAGATAGAAGAAGTAATCTTGGTTGTAGTTGGGAGGATGCAATAACGGTGCATGGGTCAACGCGTGTTTAAGTGCATCAAAAGATTTGTCAGCTATCTCATCCCAAAAGAATGGAGTATTCTGTTTCAACAACCTAGTAAAACCCTTTGTTATCTCGGCATAGTTAGGAATGAATCGACGTAAAAAGTTTGCTTTCCCTTGCAAACTTTGGAGTTGGCGAAGAGTCGAAGGAGGAGGCAATTTGATAATAGCTTCAACCTTCGAGGGATCGACACGAATGCCAGCTTTTGAAACAACAAATCCCACTAAACGACTCGTTTCTATACAGAAAACACATTTGTGTGGATTCAACCTAATTCGATAATGCCTACATCTCATAAAGATTTCTTGTAAATGAGTGAGATGATCGGCTCTACGTAATGAATGAGTAGGTAAATCATCGAGATAAGGTTGCACAATGTGCTTGATGTCATGAAACACGTAAGACATAGCTCTTTGAAAAGTTTCTCCGGCATTCTTCAGTCCAAAAGGTAATTTGCAATAAGCAAATGTCCCCCATGGACAAATGAAAGCCATTTTTGGTTGATCGGTAGGTAGAATGTTAATTTGATTGTAACCCGAAAAACCATCCATAAAGGAGAAAATTTCACTGCCGGCACAATCGTCAATGATTTGATCGATATAGGGAGTTGGATAATTGTCTTTTGGAAAAGCTCAATTAATATCCCTATAATCGATACATATTCTTATCGTTCCTTGCTTTTTGTTAACAGGAACAATATTCGATACCCAATCCATTAAGGGAATTGGATAAATGAAACTTGCTTTAAGTAATTTCTCAATTTCTGCTTTAACAGCAGTAGCTTTTCGCGGGTGGATCTGACACAAACGTTGCCAGATGGGTTTATCATCCGGGTAAGTTTTGATTTCATGAACAACAATTGCTGGATCAATTCCTGGCATTTCTTCATATGACTAGGCAAACACGTCACATAATTGTTGAAATAGGGCCTTATATGTTTGAAGTTCATTTCTTGTACAAGAGGTACCTATATGAATGTTTTCAACAATTCCAGGTTTAACTGAAATGTCAATAGGAACCGTTCGAGAAATATTTCCCAAATTTAACTCAGAATCAGGATTTTGCAATGGATTATGTGGTTCTTTGACATAATCAGTAGTAAAAATAGATGAAAAATCATTTTCAAAATGATCAATCTCAGGTAAGAAAGAAGATCTAGGATGAAGATCTTCCTATGGTAAGTCATCAACAAACAAAATTTCATGAATCTGCTCATCAGTATGAACAAGTTCGGAAAAAGTTGTTGAATCTGAGTTTGATGTTGAAAGTGATTCTCCATGGACCACATTCATTAGATCAATTTTGGTTGAAGAAGGGTCGGAAAACGACTGTACAGCCTGATACGCAATTTCATAGGGACTCAAAGGCATAGCATCACCAAATGAATCCATCTCAGATTCGGAAGGTACGATCCAAGGATCATCATAAACAATAATGTCTGATGAAATCATATGAATGGTTGCAGTAGAAGGCGAGACGTTAGGAGGAGGAAAGGAAAAAGTTCCTAGTAAACTAGAATCTTTAATTAATCCTATTCCAACATCCTTGTAAGGGATAGTTGTTTTGCCGACATGCTGGATACTTTCAGAAGAGGCTGGGTCAGATGAATAGTAAGTTAGCTAGTTTATAGTTACGATCTTTCCATTATGAGGAAACTTTATAAGCCGAAAGACCGACGAAACAACAACAGTCATAGTGTAAGACCAACTACAACCCAAGAGAAGGTTGTAATCAGAATGGTGTTAGTTCAGGAAGATGAATTCGGTAGTGAACATGTGATTTATTACCTTAGTCGAACTTTGAATCCGACTGAATTAAAATATTCACATGTGGAGAAATTGTCCTTGGCAACTATTCAAGCTGTTCAAAGATTTCATCATTACATGTTACTATGCAAAACTACTGTAATTTCTGACTGTAACCCTATGATTTATATTTTGACAAAACAATTGCTAAGGGGCAAGTATTCCAAATGGATTGTTATCCTACAGGAAGTTGACTTGGAATTTGAAAAATCTAAGTCAAAGAAATCTTTAGTTTTTGTGGAGTTGATGTGTGACTTCCTGCGTGCTGATACTGAAACTGTGGCGGAAGAGCCCATTGCAGACGAATCCTTGTTTCTTATCAGCACTCTTGATCCATGGTATGGGGATATCATAGTTTATCTCCAAACCCAATCTTTTCGGCCTGAGATTTCACGATCTCAGTAACGGAAAATACGTTTCCAATCCCAACAATACAAGATTATTGGAGATACACTCTACCATCATGGGGCAGACTCTGTTTTCCGACGTTGTTTAACACATGAAGAAGCTGAAAAGGTTTTAAATGACTGTCACTCTGGAGTGTGTGGCGGTCATATGTCTGGATATGCCACAGCCCAAAAGATATTGTGCGCTGGCTATTTCTGGTTGTCTTTGTTTAAAGATTGTATTTACACGGTTCGAAAATGCCACAACTAGCAAATTTTTGATCGAAAGATGTGTGCTCCACCTGCTCCTCTCAATAAAACCATAGCAGTACCGCTCTTTGTAGTAAAGCAACAACTGCACATTAGGTTGCAAGATCTATTGAGATTGAGATGGATCCCACACCATGTTCATTTCGGGGTATGGACCCATAGAAGGTTGAGCATATTGAGGACCATAACCGGGTTGAGGGTAGGGTTGATAATTCAAAGGTACATTTCCAGCTCCTTGGACAAATGATTGACCTGAAGGTGGTTGGAAACCTTGAGTTGGGTATTGACCTTGAGGTTGATAACCTTGAGGCACTTACTGGAACTGGGGTTGACCTTGAGGTATATATTGATACTAGGGTTGACCTTGAGGTACGTACTGAGTCTGGGGTTGAACTTGAGGAATGTACTATCCCGAAGGTATGTATTGTCTTTGAGGTTGCCCCCCATGTGGTAACTGGGTACTTTGAGGTTGCCCCCAAGTGATAATTGAGTACCTTGAGGTTTCCCCCCAGGCGGTAACTGACTACCTTGAGGTAGCAAATTTGGAATGGTACCTGACATCATAAGAATATCTTCTACACTCAACGGTTTAGTTCCATTATTACCAGTTGATAATCCATGTTCAATGGGTTGAGGAGATGCTCCTGAAAAAGTACCAGTAAGTGACTGATACCGAGAAGGAACAGAAGGACCGCCATATAAAAATGTTTTTGGAGATTGAGAAAACATGGATGACTGTCTCGACATATTCAAAGGAGGATAATAACCTCTAGGTGTTGGATGAAAATGAATGCGACGTGGTGAAAAACTGAGACCCGGATTTTCTAAAAAGTTGGTCAATGAAAGATACCAAGCGTCCCTCCTAGGTGGACTGTAAAAAATCGATTCACGCTCCCTAAGTTCTATAGTTGGTTGATTTTCAGGGATAGATATACCTTCTTCCGAAGTAACAAGTTCTTCAATAGCAATAAGTCCAGAAGGAAGATTTTGGGTAATGATCCTTCCTACCCTGGGTGAACCAGGACCACTGGAAGTTGGAGAAGCAAATCCCGATGATGGAGTAGTAGCAGGTTCAGTTTCAGGCTCAGAAATTTTAGGTTCTTCGGCTAAGTCACTAGTAGAAGAAAAACTACCAGTAACTTCAGAGAATGAAATTGGTTCAAAAATATACCATGTTGCTTGAACTTGATAATCAGGGTGAACAACTAAAGAAGATTCTCTTTCTTCCGGTGACCCAACTCTATTGTCACTAGGAGTTACAAGAGCTCGTAGCCCTTCAAGCTGGCTCAGTGAATACTCGGGAGGTTGCCCCCGAAGTCTACGGGATTGTCTCAGTAATTCAGCCACGATTAAATATTTTAATTACTTCACACGTAAACAAAGAAAAATCTCAATAAAACCACCTAAAGTCTCTAAAGAACCAAACAATTTGAATCACACGCCTAAAGAATCTAGGAGTTCAAACCACACACAAACAGTAACTTTCCATACCGAAAACACTAGTTGGTGATGAAATCCAACGTCGCAGAATTCAATACAAAATGGCAGTTGGAAAAGTTACCCCGACAACCTGCTTAATGAAACAAACTGGCACAAGTTTCTTCACTAAACTGTCTCGAGTGAAGAGAACCCCCGAGAGAGTCTAAGTGAGTCTAGTTGACGTCTGCTCCAGGTACAGTGGGATCTTCCCTCCACCGTCACCTTAGGAAAGAATCCTATAGATTATGGTCACTATGGTTACCAATAGAAACAAATATACCTGGGGGAACAGTCTGTGATCTAATACACATGCAAGGGCATAGTAAGCTCAATCCCCTTGAAGGCTCCTTGACATAATCCAAAGTTTACCAACAAGTGACCCCAGGCTCCTCGACAATGGTTAATCTGAGGTTTACCGTTTTTAATATGTGTATATCTTCTATCGTTCCCAATGAGGAAGGATTGATTACCCCACTGGTTCGGATATGATATCGTGCTTGACTCCTTTAAGAGGAGTTTCCCAGAGCATAGATGTAACAATTGGAATTTATCTCCTACCGCAAGATATAGCTACTTGTTTGTTTTTACTATCTTGGAGAGTTAATTACTCCCTACTCCAAGATACTAACCTAAGCTATGTTGGTGATAAAGAGCCCTAGAAATAAAAAGATTGCTAGATAAATTTTACTTTAAGCGTTATTTTTATGGTTGTTTCTTAAGTCAAAAGGTGTGGAGATGAAATTTTATGGTGTGAAGACTCGACTCCAAAACACTAAAAATGCACCTAAGATGATAAACAATCCTTTTTCTTCAATGAATTTCTAGCTAAAGAAAGAGTTGAGAATGCAATTGCTTGAAAAACAAATCTTTCCTTAACAAACAAATGAAAAGAAAAACTTTTTGTCTTTTTCAATAAACTCAAAAACGAGACTACTAATTATGCTCATGAAAAATATCCCTTTCTTTTCAACACTCAAACACTACAAAAACAAATTCTTTTCAAAAGAGATTTTAAAATTTCTAGAAAACACTCAAAACTATGAAAAATCTAATCTTGAGATCTACAATTTCTAAAAACCTAATTGAAGTAAAAGCTTACAAAATTTCTTTTCGAGGACGTTTTACTTAGTTATTAAGCAAACTAAGGACTAATTCGTTCAGAATAACAAATTAATCAAAAAACACCCATCTTATGTTTTCTTTTTAAAAATGAAATTCAAAACTTTCAAAACAAGTTCTTTCAAAGCTTTGCAAAGAGAAAACGAGATCTATTTCTCACCAAAGGCAGATTTCACAAATCGATCAAACTCATTAAGAAGACCAGCAAAAACCAGGGTAATCTGAGGTTTCTTAGGCTTCTAAACTCTGAGTTACTACAAAGACCAAACGAAAATCAAGCCAGGCACACAAAACTTCTAGAAAATCACCTAAAACCAAAATGCCAATGGAACTCACCTACAAGAAGTTTCTGACAAGACACATGCAGATCTGGGCAGAGGCTAAAAAACATAAACAAATCCTAAGCTTAACTGGATGAATAGATTTTAGGTTTTTCAAAAATTTGACAGGGTCCGCAGGCGTCTGGTATAACCAGATGCGGTACCGCTCTTTGTAGTAAAGCAATAGTGCAGGGATGCCCGCACTGTGTTACAAGCAAAACATGCGGTCCTCTTTCAAAAGCGTGAGAAACAAAAAACAATTCAGGATCTAAAAAACTACCCAATCCTACACACATCAAGCAAAAACCAGAAACAGATAAAAAGTTTCTCAAGTCAAAGTAAAAGTAAAGGCAAAAAACCAAAATTCAAGTCCCCAGCGGAGTCGCCATTTTGTCGGCCGGATAAATCGTTCTTACGGACAAGACTGATCTCCCTAGTATCAACTGGTATCAGGCGACAAGCAGAACAAGCAAATCTACCTTTCTCTAAATATTGCGATTTATAAATAAAGGCCAAAAGGTGTTCTTAGACCCTATCTTAAGTCCAACGGTAGTTTGTGGCAGCCACGCTTCGACCGTCCGAATGAGCTTCCTTTTAAAGAACCTGCAAACACAAACAAGCACACATCAAATAACACCTGCATAGCCAATATAATAAATCATATTCATCATGGTGATCAAGGAATCCACGAAATAAACTATAGAAGACAGCTTATTGAGAAAAATAAACTTGATTGTATTAACTTTAAACAAAGAAGAACTTTACAACCTTGGTGCCTTGATGCTGTACAAGCTCCTCCCAGGGTCCAAGCAAGAATCTCCCCTACTTTGACAAGCTTCACACTCTTCCCAATGAGGTCAAAAGGTATGTAATCTCTCCTCTCAAGCTCAATTAGGAAGTCTAAATTCCAACAGCATTTACCCTAAAAAATATTTAGTGTTCAACCTTCTTAGTAACCAGCCCAATGCCTCATTTTATAGTGCAGAGGAAGGAAGTTACCAGGTCCACCTATGAAGGGATAGAGTCCTCCTTCAAAGGGATAAGCTCCTCACATCAAGGGGTTAGCTCCTTTAGTTATGGGATGCATGAACCACCAAGGAGCGAACTTGCCACCTCAATATTCCCTCTAGAAGCTTCCAGAAATAACCCAAAGTGAGTTTTTAAGAATATACTTGCGCCTTTTTGACTTTTACAGGGGTCCGCACCCATTACACAGAAACAGAGCGGGCAGGTCCGCAGGGGACATGACCAGGGAGTGTGGGACCACAGGTAATGCTAAGAGAAAGTGCGGAACCAGAGTTTTAGAGATTTTCAAGGACTTTCTCTCATTTTTCAAGGCTTGACATGAAGAGTTGAGGTTTAAGACTTGCATAGGAGGAAAGTATGAGTGGTGATAGACTCATATTGACTGCAGAATGTCATGGTGACAATATTTTGTGCAACAAAAGGAAAAAAAACGTTCACCCGAGGTTGAAATAACCATCGTAGTTTGAGACAGGAGATGGCTTAAAGAGATACTAACTAGTAGGAAATTATACCATGTGAACCCCACTTTTAAAAAACAACCCATATCCAAAATTAAAAACCCTGATAGATCAGATTGCAGTGCTTGTAGAATTTTCCTCAACAAGATAAACCAAAGACATATGATATAAGAACTTTTGGACCTAAAGATGGTGCTGACAAGACTACAGAGACACAATGAAGAAAAATAGGAGTTGCAAATTTCTCTAGTATCAAATGAGCTTCCAACGATAATGTAGTACCACAGAGACTCGAGTTTAAAAGAAAAACAAATAGAGCAGTAAGTGATACCTCATCCTCGTCGCCCATGACGCTGAAGAGGTATGTATTTGAGACCAAACCACTTGAGACTACACTGTGAAGGAACTAAGAGAGGTCCTAGAGGGCGTGTTCAAAAGCACACTGCTTCATCACCCTGAGGTCTTGGCCATGCAAATATAAGGCACTCGAAATGTGAGGGAGGTAGCATACAAGTCCATTGAATGCCAAATATAGATTTTGAAACTGCAAAAACTTGCATGGATCCTATGAACCATAATTTATTCTAATTTACTCGTTAATGAACATACCTTCGATGTCAGACTAAATTATTTCTAATTTAAACCAAATAAGTATTTTTCCTTTCGATTGAATTGATCTTTCTATTATAATAACTTCAATACAAGAAGTTGTAATAGCTTCAATATGAAAAGTTGTAATGTGACTCGATCAATTGTCACTATTACAAAGTTTAAATATTAGCTTTTAAAATTGTATCTTGGGAATTTATCTCATAGTGATTTTAATTTTATTATTATTATTTTTATTGTATTTAAATTTTTTTATTAATTTATATGAAATTTTTTTTAAATAAGTGTTGTAGGGTAGTTTAATCCGTGTCATTTAAGTGGAATTTTTTGTTTTAGAAAAATTGCAAATTGATATATGAAGTGAAAAAATCAATTGTATAGGAAGGGGCAAGGATTTGCATAAATTTTGGTGAATAGTAACCACTAGTAAGTCTACACATTTACATTTTAACTCTTACATGGTACTAATTGTTGAAAAAAACATAAATAGTGGTGAGTAGTATCTCGTGGTAAGTATATTTATTTACTTCTTGTGCATATCCAATTTTTTATGCAAATACTTGCTTAAATTATGGTGAGTAGTAATTGATGGTAAATATGTTGTTTAGGTAAGTATAGGCTATATTCAAGAATTTTAATTTTGGGGGATTTTCCTATAAACATAACAATGAAAAATGGCTACACAAATATCCAAAAATCATGGTATAAATATTGCAACTACGTCTAGAAGTTATGGAAAAAAAATCTAAGGCACATGGTATTTTATTTTATTATGTAAAGGCTGCAATAAAACCTTCAAGTTATGCTCCAATCAAATGTTTGAAAAACCATATTTTTTAATAATATTGAAAAATAAATATTTGTTTTGGGAAATTAAATATTATAATTTATATTAGCAAATGCTAAATTAATGGTGATCTATAAGCAAATCTATTGCTACAAACTTGCTTAGAGACTATTAAAATATTTTTAAAAAATATATGTTAAAAAAAAAAACCTACTTAAAAAACTATTAAAATATTTTTAAAAAATATATATTTAAAAAAAATTCATAGAGAAATTATTTCCTGGTCTATTTCCCTTTAAACTGATTTAACTTAACACCTAAACTTAAGTAAATCTATATAAATTTTCAAGAACATGTCTCAATTTCTCTTTGAACAGAATTGTGTTATATGAAAGAAATATATTAAGATTATCTCCCTTCTTTCTATATTTCTAGAATCTAGATAAAGGATGGAGAGACTCAACTCACTCTCGTCCACATTGGGATTTTGTTAAATTGTGAAAGTCAACTGACATTGTGAAATTAGAGAGAGTCAACTGACATCCACGCTAGGGATTTTGTGATAAAAATTATCAGTGGATTTGAATTCAAAAATTGATACACTCAACTCACTCTCATCTAACCCTTCGATTTTGGGATAGAAATTGTGAATATTAAGTGTCAACTAATTCACATTGACTTTGTGATAGAAATTGTAAGTCGATTTGAATCCTGAAAAGATGGGTATACAAAAATGTTCGCTTTTATATGAAAATTGTGGGTTTTTTTTCTTTATCATTATTATTATATTTTAATTTTACATTATTTATTATGTTTATAAATATAAAATATTTTGAGTGTAGCTTGTTTCTTTAACGATGCTCCAAATATCTTACTGGTAAATTAGATAAAGACACTATTTCTCCTTTTGACTGTAAGTTGTTTCTTTAACGATGCTCCTTCATCTTATATAAGGATTTTTTTCAATCATAAATATTTAAAAAAATATTAATTTTATATTTACATAATTATTTTTATAACATTTTAATTAGGATTAAACATTTTAAAAATTTTATAGGTTTTTTTAAATTATTTATTTAGTTCTTTTCTTTATATGAAATTTATTTAAAGCATATTTTAAAATAATATAATTAGTACAAACACATTAAAAATATTAATATACTTAGTATAGTTGAAGGCTTCATTTATATCTACTATTAATAAATATATAACAAAAATAATATTGCAACAAAAATATTATTATTAAGTATTGCAACAAAAATATTATTATTAACTTTGATTTTACTTAACTCTTAAAAATCTTAGATCTTGATAAAAAACAGAAGTGGTAGAGTTTCTATTCTTTACAACTAAGATATAAGGCAGTTTTTCTAAAATTAGGTATATTTTGAAAATCTTTAAGAAATTGGTGCGGACAACAATTTTTTTTATATTTATTAAAATTCAATGCAACCTAACAAAATCTCTGACACACTACGGTGATTGATAAGCATTTATACAAAGCATATGATGAGCACATTCCCTTGAGAATCAATCTAGGCCACCAATTAAAAAAATATAAAAAAATCAATAGATCCTTATCCACCTTAAGTTGAAAATAGAACCTCGTCCACCTGAATTTGAAATAAGAAGTCTTCCGCTAGACATTTAATTTAGCCCTGAAATAATTTAATTAAGTATGGCTATGAAAATAAAATATTACATGTAAAATTGTTTAAAGGTCAAATCCGCAAATTCAATTATGCTTGAAAAAAAAAATATGTGTAAACCACAAAAGATTATAATAATAATAATTAAAATCTACCCCATATAAAACAAATACAAAATCAACCCAGTTACCAATTCTTTTAAATTATATATATAATTTAAAGAAAAAATCAGTAACTCGGTATTAATTTAATTTTCTCTTCCTTAAAATTTAGGGAAAAAACATTCTGAGACCCACTCAAATTATACATCTCATCCTCCCATCTTCCTATATGAATAAAGTACAAAGACATTATGGCATCACAACTCCCTATTCAATATTCCAAAGTCTTCTCAATTACGGTCATGATAATAAACTAATCACACAATTTGAAAAGGGGTCATGTGGCTCCTCCTTCCACAAATCATGAGAGGTTATGAAGAGTAGTTAATGGGCATCATAAACTGGAAAGTATGTCGAAGAATAAAGAAGTTGAAGGACATGATAAACTGGAAGGTATATTGAAGAATAAACTTGGTTTATGGTCCCATGCATGTCCAGGAGTAGGCCACAAATACATCAACTCTTGTGGCCTCTTTTGACTATTAGAATCTAAGTTATGGTTGAAGGGTACCTTTCATCTTTCTTGTCGTTCAGTGTCATTCCCCACTCTTGCAACTAAATTATAAAGTTGTCTCTCTATGTTCCATGGTTGGGGTAAAAGTATGGAAGTAAAGATGGAATAATTTGTCACCTCATGTGGCCGTTGTGGTAGGCAATAAGGACCCTGCAGATGCCAGTGGGAAAGAGGACTGGGGAGATGGGTTAAATCATGCCTATATGTTCTACGCATTTTTTGATGTGTCGGCTCGATTAGGGAACCTATTTATTACAATTGACTAAGACCACTGATTTTGGAGTGGGGCACATCCCTCCCACATGGCATAGCCTCAAGTGGTTGTGTGTGGATTCATCCCATCATAAGTGAGCTAACACAACACTCAATTTCGCTGTAGCAGGAATCGATAAAGAACATGATTTACATCTTCTTAGCGTGGACCCATATGAATCATTCCATGTGCATGGTTCATTTCTTCTTCTTTCATCAAAGGTTAGGTCAACATGCATCTCAATCACGTCATGGTCACATCTCTCAATAACATTACTTATGAACTCAGGGGATATAATTACATGGTGGGCAAGCCTTAGTGATTAAAGAAATATATGCTGATTTGATATAAGGGAATCCTTTGTTGTTGGAGTTTAGTTGAATGAAACTGTCTCAATTCCTATAATAAGTATGTGATATTTTTTAACTAAAGTATTTATTATTTATTATATAATAAGTATGCGATATTTTTTAACTAAAGTATTTATTATTGAATTGAGACTTCTGTGATCCGTATCAAATTTTTGAAAAAAAAAATCGGCGAAAATCACATAGAAAAATTTTTGTCGACGCGTTTCGACCAACCAATGTGGTATTGATTTAACTAAATTTTTTTATTGATTTAAATAAGGTTTTTTTTTAAATGCATTTGTAAAGGATAGGATTAGTTTATAGTTAAAAAAATTGTAATTCGAGAATATTTGTTTATAAGGGATGTGATTAGTTTATAGTTTAAAAATTGTAATTCAAAGAATATTTTTTTGTTAAAATCATTTACGGATTTTTTTTAATCACATTAATTTTTAATATGGTTACATTTTTTTTTTGTTATCTTTCTTCTTAATTATAATGAATTTTAAACCTTACTCACTTATAAAATGAAATCCTCTACATCCAACCATTAAGTGTAAATTAAAATTTGAAAATAAAGTTTATTGATTTTATTTTAAATCAATATAAATTTATTTTAATATTAAATTTATTAATTATATATATAATTATAATTATAATATTTGTTAATATAGATTTGTATTGGATTATTTGTTTATTTAATTTAAATAAAATATATATTTTTACAAATTTTAATGTTTAGTTTTTCAAATTTTAAAGATAATATTTAAAATAAATTGATTTTCTTAAAAGTCATTATAATAATATAATTATTAAAAAATCAAATATATTAATTTTGGGAATTAAATTTGAGTAAAAGAAATAACATATTAATTTAATTTTTGTTATTTTTTATTATTATTTAAATTTATTTGTTTGTAAAGTGATTGGTTGAGATCTTATTACGAATTCTTTAGTAACTTCCACTTTTATTAGCTGCTAATTATTTGTTTTTGTTTTATTTCTTTTTATTTAATTTTTTGATTGATTGATTGATTTATTTTTCTATTATTTTTATTTTCATGAATTATAATTTTTTCACAATATTTTCAATTTAAGACGACCTATTATTGTATTAGAAATATATTTTAATAAATTTAATTATAAATAATTACATATATTAATAAAAATAAAACATATAAATATATGTATGTTAATATAAACAATATTAGTTAATCATATTTCTTAATTTTTTATAATGACTTTTAATAATACAATATTTTATTAATTGTTTTATTTTTGAGATTAAATATTTGTTTTTCTTTTTTTGGTTTAATTAAACTATATTTAAACTAAACGAGCAAGTATTAACTGCTATGTAACTCTTATTTCTTAAATATTTTATATTTATAAACATAATAAATAATGTAAAATTAAAATATAATAATAATAAGAAAAAAAAAAAACCACAATTTTCATATAAAAGCTAACATTTTTGTATACCCATCTTTTCAGATTCAAATCGACTTACAATTTCTATCACAAAGTCAATGTGAATTAGTTGACTCTCAATATTCAAAATTTCTATCCTAAAATCCCTGGGTTAGATGAGAGTGAGTTGAGTGTATCAATTTTTGAATTCAAATCCACTGATAATTTTTATCACAAAATCCCTAGCGTGGATGTCAGGTGACTCTCTCTAATTTCACAATGTCAGTTGACTTTCACAATTTAACAAAATCCCAATGTGGACGAGAGTGAGTTGAGTCTCTCAATCCTTTATCTAGATTCTAGAAATATAGAAAGAAGGGAGATAATCTTAATATATTTCTTTCATATAACACAATTCTGTTCAAAGAGAAATTGAGACATGTTCTTGAAAATTTATATAGATTTATTTAAGTTTAGGTTTGTTAAGTTAAATCAGTTTAAAGAGAAATAGACAAGGAAATAATTTGTTTATGAATTTATTTTTTAAACATATATTTTTTAAATTATATATCTATCTATATATATATATATAATAGTTTTTAAGTAGTATTTTTTTTAACATATTTTTTTAAAAAATATTTTTATAGTCTCTAAGCAGGATTGTAGCAATAGATTTGCTTATTGATCACCATTATTTTAGCATTCGCTAATATAAATTATAATATTTAATTTTTCAAAACAAATATTTATTTTTCAATATTATTAAAAAATATGTTTTTTCAAACATTTGATTGGAGCATAACTTGAAGATTTTATTGCAGCCTTTACATAATAAAATAAAATACCATGTGCCTTAGATTTTTTTTCCATAATTTCTAGAAGCAGTTGCAATATTTATGCCATGATTTTTGGATATTTGTGTAGCCATTTTTCATTGTTACGTTTATAGGAAAATCCCCCAAAATTAAAATTCTTGAATATAACCCATACTTACCTAAACAACATATTTACCATCAATTACTACTCACCATAATTTAAGCAAGTATTTGCATAAAAAAATTGGATATGCACAAGATGTAAATAAATATACTTACCACGAGATACTACTCACCACTATTTATGTTTTTTTCAACATTTTAGTATCATGTAAGAGTTAAAATGTAAATGTGCAGACTTACTAGTGGTTACTATTCACCAAAATTTATGCAAATCCTTGCCCCTTCCTATACAATTGATTTTTTCACTTCATATATCAATTTGCAATTTTGCTAAAACAAAAAATTCCACTTAAATGATAGCGATTAAACTACCCTACAACACTTATTTAAAAAGCATTTCATATAAATTAATAAAAAAAATTAAATACAATAAAAAAATAATAATAAAATTAAAATCACTATGAGATAAATTTCCAAGATACAATTTTAAAAGCTAATATTTAAACTCTGTAATAGTGACAATTGATCGAGTCACATTACAACTTTTCATATTGAAGCTATTACAACTTCTTGTACTGAAGTTATTATAATAGAAAGATCAATTCAATGGAAAGGAAAAATACTTATTTGGTTTAAATTAGAAATAATCTAGTCTGACATCGAAGGTATGTTCATTAACGAGTAAATTAGAATAAATTATGGTTCATAGGATCCATGCAAGGTTTTGCGGTTTCATAATTTATATTTGGCATTCAATGGACTTGTATGCTACCTCCCTCACGTTTCGGGTGCCTTATATTTGCATGGCCAAGACCTCAAGGTGATGAAGTAGTGTGCTTTTGAACACGCCCTCTAGAACCTCTCTTAGTTCCTTCACAGTGTAGTCTCAAGCGGTTTGGTCTCAAAGACGTACCTCTTCAGCGTCATGGGCAACGAGGATGAGGTATCACTTACTGCTCTATTTGTTTTTCTTTTAAACTCGAGTCTATGTGGTACTACATTATTGTTGGAAGCTCATTTGATACTACAGAAATTTGCAACTCCTATTTTTCTTCATGGTGTGTGTGTAGTCCTATGAGCACCATCTTTAGGTTCAAAAGTTCTTATATCATATGTCTTTGGTTTATCTTGTTGAGGAAAATTCTATAAGCACCGCAATCTGGTCTATTAGGGTTTTTAGATGGGTTGTTTTTTAAAAGTGGGGTTCACATGGTCTAATTTCCTACTAGTCAGTATCTCTTCAGGCCATCTCCTGTCTCAAACTATGATGGTTATTTCAACCTTGGGTGAACGTTTTTTGTCCTTTTCTTACACAATTATGGGTCTAGACCCTCCTTTGAGCTTGTCGTAGTCCTTCCCTTTATGGTTTCTAAAAAATTGGATCTTGCGGGGATTTCCTTTCCTTATCCAGTCTTGGTTTGTGGAGTTTGGTACTTCAATATCTTCTCCATTTGGTTCTAACAAGGTATCAATCAATGGTTTAAACGTATAATACAAAGTTCTGATGCAGTCTTAGTGCATCATATTCAAACTGTAGTTCTCTTGGTCCAGTTTAGTTAGTAAGCTCTTTATAGGGAGTCATACTAGTTTGTTTGCATGGTCATTCTCTTTATGGATCCAAGCCTGTGAGCATTAAGTCACAGAGGGGGTTCATCGGGGCCCTCTTCCGCACATCATAGGAGGTTATTCGGTTGGGAATCTATTGCCAACTTTTTCGATGTGACACCTTTGGAGGTACGCAAAGAAATTCTTCAACCAGAGGCCAAAGTATTTGGAGATAGAGCCTATTTCTCAGACTTTGACATTAGAGGTAGTAGCCTCAAATGGATTCTAGATCTGAGAAAGTTTCGTAGGAGAAGGATCCATTTCCTACACTCCATCATTCATGAATGCCAAATGGATACCCTTCTTAGTATGGTCATCAAAGACAAGCAGGTGGATAACTACAAACTTAACTTTTTTAAGGACATAAAGACATCAAACACATTCTTAGAGACATCTGATATAACTTAGATTACATAGTTACTCGGCTGTCTAGCATTGAGCGTTATATAATCTCCAACTCAGACACTGAGTAAAATGAGAACCAAGAAGGACCGGGGTCATAAATGCGCCAACACAACCCTCCCCTCAAGCCAACTCAATTTCTTCAACACCACCCATCATTTTGGACTAAGAAGTCCAATTAGATTTTGACATGCTAGATTATCTAAAGGAGAAATTGTTCTTGTTTTTTATCTCTGTTTGTATCTCTCAATCATGTATATGGGTATATGGATACTAGTCTATAGTTATTGTCTAGTTGTTAGTAGTGTATTGGTTTATGTGTTTTGTACTATGATTGGTTATCTATCAAAGCCAACAATTTTGTTCCTACAACCTTCTAGTTTATCCATAGTCTCAGTCATATAAATCCATATCATTTCTATGTAGCTTAAGTAGTGAAATCTAGATAAGGAATTTTGTTAAAACTATAACTTTTGGTATTAATAGAAATCCATTGTGGAATATTTACAACAACAAAATAGAGAAAATAAGAGAAGAGCTTTAATTTTAACTTCAATCAATATTAAGGGATGAAATAAAAAGAAAAAAAAAAATAAACTGAAAAAAAATAAAATAAAAAAAAATTGTACTAGTCAAGTAGATTTTAGTGTTTTTGTTTTGTAAAGTGGTCAAATTCAAAATTCAAGATAGTTAAGAGGAAATACCAAACAAAATTTCATCCATATTAAGGGTTGATGTGGCCTAGGCTAGGCTTAATCCCCAATTATTTTGATAGCATAGATATCCTTGAATTGTGGTTTCTTAGACCACTCACTAGTGTAACAAATCATTAGTACATTAACAAAAGCCCCCAAAAATAATAAAATCAAATTTACATTTAAAAAACAAATGTAAAAGTAAAATACATATAAAAATTCTAAAGAATTACATCATAACATAAACTTAAATTTGATTTGTTATCATTTCTAAATGGATATTTAAATTTAAATAAAAAGTAAAATATAGACTTTTAATTTCAACCTATAGGAATCTTAAATGTGAAAAAGGTAATTATACTTATAAATGTTAATAGGTAAAATTATACATAGTATTGAATAAAGTATTTTATATATATGATATATAAAAATATATTTATGTTATAAAATTAAGGTTAATATAAAAAACATAATCACAATATGATCAATTAGCCATTATGTTCATAGAAGGTTTCATTCCCGTGTGGATTCCCTCATTGATATAAGGAATAAGGATCATGATATATTAGAACTTATATCGTGTTATGATGTTAATACCCTCATTAGAATAAATATCACAACAGGGTAGAGGCTAAAGCTTATATGTTTTCATACATGTGGCTACCTATATTCACATGAGGATCATTGTATATTGGAGCTCATATGATGTCATAGTCCACTCCTTTCAATCAAAGTGAGATGGTAGTTTTAATATAAATAAGTATTTATGTTATAAAAATAATTTCAAAGATACATAAATCTTTAAAGCATATCTAAGTTAGCAACAAGTATTTTTAAGGAAGGCATGTAAAAGGGCATAAGTTAGTAACGATTATTTTTAAGGAAGGAATGTATGAGAATTTTTTATTTTCATTTAAAAAGGGGGAATGTCAAGCATTTTTGACACAAAGAGACTGAAAAACTTGAATAACTAGCATACTCACGTCACAACTAATTGACCATTATATTACTAAAAGGTTTTCTGACTATCTTATCCATATAAAAATCATAATATTTAAATTTATATATTATCATTAATTCTCTTTTCTAGACCATTATTAAACAATATATTTGATAAAAACCATAAAATATAAATAGTTGTAAGTATTTCATTTTTTAATTCCCCATGCCCCACTCTTAATTGGGGTGAGGAAAATAATAGAGAAACCATTAAAAAAATCATATTGAGTGTGTGAGATGGGGAGAAATAATAAAATAAAGTTGAATTTTTTTTTATATTTTCTCTACAATGTCTCATCAAAATCAAGTGGAGATTGATTGAAGCTAGAGGCCACTTTATGAGCTACAATTGCATGAATTCAAGATTGGGAGATGCGAGAGGGTAAGGAAAAAGTGTAGCTAAGAGTGTTTGTAAAAGATAACATCATACCTCATATCAGAGATTGTAAGACATCTAAAGAGACTTGGACAACATTCAAGGATTTGTATGAGTCGAAGAATACAAATTGACTGATGCATATGAAGAGTAAACTTATTTCTATTAAAATGGAAGAAAATGAAAACATTAGTAATTTCATTTCAAGAATTAAAGAAATTAAATATAAACTTGGAGATATGGGTGAAATAGTCTCTAGCACTAACCTAGTCACTATAACCTTATATGAAATGTTAGATGAATCTCAGATGTTCATCACTTTCGATGAATTGGTAGGTATTCTCATGCAAGAGGAAGAAAGATGAAAGAAACTTAGACCTCAAAGTTATGATTTGGCGTTGATGGAAAAAGGGAAATTGCCTTTCAAAGGGAAGCCTTGGGAAGGTAATAAAGGAGGAAAGCCACCACATGGAAATCCATCATTAAGTAGGCCACCATTTGAAAAACCACAATCAGGTATGACATTTCCAAAGGTTTGATGGGCCTCTAAATTAGACACAAATTAAGGCTCGTGCCTCTAAATTAAACATAAATTAAGGCCCATCTGACCATTCTTTAGCACATTAAACCTCTTTTTTTTGCATTTGATAATGTATTTTTAACTTTAATAGGTTCATTAGGAAGGTTTATGGATAATTTCATATTTGTGCTTAATATTATTTATTTTTGTGGAATATTGTGAGAATATCGGGCAGGTTATGAAGATTTGGAGGAGGAGATAATTTAGGGACTTGCTCCCCACTACAGGAAGATCAATATTAAATAAAAAATCAACAAGATATTTTGGAATTATGGCACAGATTGTGGAACTCCAATGATTGAGAAAATCTAGGAATGTGTTCCCTCCCATTTAATGCAAATTCCTAGTATTGGGAACTAGATCCACTAATCAAGGGATTTTGGTGGGGAAAGCTTCCTCATTTCATGAGGAATGATTCCTAATCATTTTTTATGAGTACCAAGTCGAATTTCCTCTATGGGTTGATTTTTATTAGTCTTGTTGTGGAGAGAATTCATATTTTTGCAACTCCACTTTCATTTTCTACAGGGATGTAACTGTATTGATGGAAATAATAAAGATTGGTGTCATGTTTAGCTTCTAAACCCTGGTCTCATTCATAGGACTTTGATTTTCCTTGGGCTTGGCCATCCCAGGAGCCTCAGAGCTTTTTTGTATCATTTACTTTTCTTCCTTACACTTCTTATTCACATGCATCTCTTGTTCTTGTCTTTTTTATTTTATTTATGCATTTAGTATTAATGATTTCTTGTTGTAGGATTGGGTTAAATGGTTGAAGTACCTTATTTTGTAGGATCACAAGCATAATTTTATCATTGGAACAACTTTGGAAGGTCATAGTAAACATTGAGCTACTTGGATTAGTTTTCTTATTCCCAAATCTAGATTTCTGGAAGTCCCTTGTGGCAAATAATAGTAAATTTCTGCTATTTTTTAGAGCATGCTAACGAGCTTCAATCGAGTTGATTCCATTTGCATTAGATCACAAAAACATTCTAGTTAATAACAAAAATTATCCCATTGCATTTTAACTTGATTACGTTAGGCATTTGATAGATTTACTAGCTCACTAGTTCTTGAATTTCTAGATTTTAGACTAGTAATTTTCTGATATTTTTTAGCATTGGTTAACAGAGGTATTTTTGAGTGATTCCACTTGTAATAGAGACCTAAGAAATCCTAGTCAATAACAAAATTTTTCCCATATAATTTGGATTTGGTTTTCTTGGTCATTCGGTGAATTATAATAATTGCAGAAAATGAAATGCTTGAAATGGAAACATGCAACTATTGCAAGAAATAAAATACAAGGAAAGAAACCTATTTTAATTGCATAAAGTAAAGATCATGAACTAAATCTCAATCATTACATTTCAAAGAGTCTAGATCCATTAATAGAGTTCATTGGATGTGGAAATCAAGAAAATAATCATTGTATTATCCAATTCATAAATTTTCCCATTAACCCAAATCGCTGAAATGTTTTGCATGGGTAAAGTGGCAAGTCCTAAGTGGGTTTTAGTCTTCCCTAATCATTGATCTAGGGCCTAGGGGTAATGATTCAACCATAAAGGACAAAAACCATTTTTTTTTTAGCAAATATGGGCATGTATATACACGCTGGAAGAGTACTACAGGAAATAACAGATTTACTACAAGAAAAAAGATGTGACAGAGAAGGTAGAAGAAATGGATGGAGATGATGACAATGAAAAATATCCTCTTGGATTTCCCATTCAAGATACTGATTTTAGTGTGCACATGAAGAACATCCCTTCATCTTTTCTTCCAAACTTTCATGGTCTAAAGTCAGAGGGCCCAGAAAACTTTCTCTTTTAATTTGAAATTGTTTGTAGATTTTATGGTTATTTACTAAACACTCAAAATTTGAGATTGTTTCCGGCAACATTGAAGGATAGGGCTCTTAAATGGTTCATGAGTTTAGGGATTGTTAGGCCCCTATAATACTAGTGATTCCCCCATTACTATTGTCATTGTATCCCTTATTGTTATTATTTTGCCCCTATTGTCCCCATATTGTTATTAGTATGCCCCATAGAAACCCATTATTGTTATTTTTGTGCCCTTATGTTGTTACTGTTATGTCGGCTTGATTATATTGTGACCTCTTAGACTCCTATATATAGAAGGGAGGTTTAGTCATTTGTATCATCCAAGAATTGTTCATTTGTGTAATGTAAAGGAGGTTTCCCCCTTGAAGAGGCTGAATTCTAAGGAGTTGATCTATCTTTTCTATCTTTTTGTGAGCTGGTTTCCTAATGTTTGGTATCAGAGCTTTGGATTCTAGGGTTTCGCTGCTCCAAATAGGTCATTGTGGAATTTTCACTATAACTTGTTTTCTGCGACATTTCAGAAGCTAAAAAAAACACCCATTTGAGCCGAAATCGTTCTGATCGAGGGAGTGTTGTTAAGATCATTCCCACCCCTTCTAATCATCCTAAGAATAACTCTCTAGAGATCCCGGAAGGGTACTGACATATATTTGATCAAATGGCCAACAACCCACAAGTACCTTAGACCTCTACATTACAATATCCCATCATTGACACAACAATCAACGCACCGATGAAAGCTATCCCTCTCCAAAATATTCCCACCTTTCATGGAATAACATCAGAGGATCCAAATGCATTTCTGTTTGAATTTGATGTATTATGTCAGGGTTATGATTATACCACCGACCCCCAAAAACTAAAACTGTTTCCTTCCACACTGAAAGGAGCAGCCTTGCGTTGGTTTATGGGATTAGGTGGTGGTACAATAAATGATTGGGATCAAATGAAAATCGCTTTCCTTAAAAAATATCAGGACTATTGCAGATCTAGGGAATTGAAAGACGAAATATTCCAAATGGTAGCAAGACGCAGTGAAACATTAGAAGAAAATGTGGAATGATTTCAGTATAACCTCCAGCGGTCTCCCTATGCAACTCTGCCTTTACCTGATAATGTGCTAAAAACTACATTGATCAAAGGGATGAAATAACAATGGATAGAAACATTAAATATTATGGGTAAAGGTGATATATATCAAGAAGAATATGCTAACATTATTAAATTGTGTATTAGGTCCTCAAGAGGTAGTACAAGATTGAAACTAGCAGAACGCAACATGACCTCCAGGGACAACAAAATCTCTAGTGGAGGTATAACTCGTGCAGAAATTGGAAACCTGCTAGAGGATTTCAAAACAGATATTTTGGGAACTCTGACAACGCAATTGGACACTATGCAAGCCAAGCAAAAGTAGGTTGAAGCAGAACAAAACTTGGTGATATTTTGTCCTAGATGTAGAAAGAAGCATAGTCACAAAGAATGCTCGTTGGATATGGTGCAAACCTGTGCCATATGTACTAAAGATCATACCACAGAAAGCTACCCATCACTCCCATGGTTAAAAGCAATCTATAAGGAGGCAGAGGAGGAAATAGAACCAATGTACCTGCCAAATCAACATCGCCAATGGAAACCACGACAAACAGGTACACCTACTGATCTGTCTCCTTTCTTTCAACCCTCGCAATATAATTCGCAACAATACCCAGGAGCTATGTAGCAGAACAAGCCACCCTTTTCCAATTGGTCACAACAACCATTCCCTATGCCACCTTGGCCAAACCAAGCAAATCAAAATAACAATTGGCCAAATTCCTCTTACTTCCCACCGTTTTGGCAGAATAATGCATATCAATCTCAATGGTCACCCTCCACCTCACAAAACTAGAACTGGCAGTCAAGCCAGAAAAGACCTAAAAATCAGACAGCAGGAACAATCCCCCTACCTCAACCTACACTGCCGACACCCTACACATTGCAACTAAACCCCCAGACCAATCTACAACTGTAGCTCCCAGCCCAACCCAACCCGAACCCAAACAACAGACCGGTTCAATCTATGCAAATTATTGAAAGCTTTGAGCCAGAAACTGAGTTGAGGGAGTGCAATGAGCTTCAATTAAGGTCTGGGCAGATAATAGAATCAGCGGGGGATAAAAATAAACAAATTGAAGATCTGTTACCTGTAGAACAAGCACCAAAAGTGGAGAACATGGTTAAATAGAAAACTCACGATCAAACGATCACCTCTTCTCCACCATTCCTAGAAAGATTAATCATACCCTGCCGAATAGAATATCCTGATTTTGATCTTCTAGGAAAATTGAAAATTTTGTGTGTAAAGATACCTCTCCTCCAGGCTATCTAAGACATTCCAATTTATGCAAAAATTATTAAGGAATTGTGTACAAAAAATCCAAAGAGGAAAATAAAAACAACCCCAACTATTCATGTAGTCGTTACCTTATCTGATTTACTATTAGGTAGATAAACACCTGTAAAATATGAGGACCCGGGAAATCCTATAGTCACTGTGCAAATAAATGGATGCTCCTTACCCAATGCATTAGTCGATTTAGGAGCAGCAATCAATATTCTTACAACAACAACTTGTCAAAAATTTGGCATTACATACTTGGACCCAACCACGACCTTGTTGGAACTGGCTGACCGATCGGTAGTAAAACCAGAAGGCACATTACAGGATGTAATGGTGTCTGTAGACTCCTGGGAATACCTTGCAGACTTTTTGATCATTAATCCTAGAAACTGACTCGATGGACATCCCCTAATTCTAGGCAAACCTTGGCTAGCAACCGCAGATTCTTACATAAGTTGTCGAACAGGTAGCATGACGATAGCAAGAGGAAGCAATGTGAAGAATTTAGCCTTATATCCTCCAGCTCGGCCAAGTTTAACAATAATCAAAACTAGAAAACAACCTGTATCATATCTAATTGAAAACATTAAATAACCGCTAACTATAGAAGATGCTCTCGAATTCAAGGATCAAACAGAAGATGACATCATTAACACTTACATTAACCAACCAGATGTCGTATCCCATCTAAAATGTCACATGATCGAAGCAACCCTCGATAAAGAAATAGAAGAAGATCCATTAAAAGATATTAACGAGCAGTCAATACCAACAACTTCTATTTATAACAGTAAAACCACAAAGATTGAACCAGGGAAAACTTTAAATATTAACAAAAACCTGACTTCTGAATAGGAACAGAAGCTTGTACAACTTTTGAGAAAATATAAAGAGGCCTTCACATGGGATTACCTGGCCATGAAAGGGATTGATCCCAAATTATGCATGCACCACATCTATACAGAGAAAGATGCCAGGCCCATTCGACAACCTCAACGGAGGTTAAACCCTCATCTTAAAGACATTGTTAAAGCTGAACTACAAAAATTGTTAGATGTAAATTTCATCTACCTTATATCTGACAGCAAATGGGTCTCTCCTTTAGTAGTGGTTCCTAAAAATAATGGAAAGTGGTGTATATGTGTTGACTATAGAGAGCTTAATAAAGCAACCCAAAAAGACCATTTTCCCCTTCCGTTCATTGACCAGGTTTTGGACACATTGGCAGGAAAAAAATTCTTTTCTTTTCTAGACGGCTTCAGCAGCTACAATCAAATACAAATTTCCCTTGAAGACCAGGACAAGACTACCATTACCTGCCCTTAGGGAACATTTGCTTACAAGGTCTTACCTTTTGGGCTGTGCAATGCACCTACCACATTCCAGAGGGCTATACTCAGCATTTTTTCAGATCTGATAAATGAAGGGATCGAGGTGTACATGGATGACTTTACACCTTATGGAGATGACTTCGAGACGGCATTACAAACATTAGAAAAAGTTATGCAAAGATGCATTGCTACCAGGCTCTGTTTAAGCCATGAAAAATCCCACATGATGATGACCGAGGGCCTCATCTTGTGTCACTATATCTTAGCAGCTAGAATCCAGGTAGATCCAACAAAAATTCAGATAATTCTTTTAATACCTACCCCTTCCACACAGACTGAGGTACGCAGTTTCTTGGGATTTTCTTGCTATTATAGAAGATTTATAAAGAATTTTTCTCAAATTTCTACACCATTATATGCATTAATAGGAAATATCGATTTCATCTAGACTAACAAATGTGACATCGCTTTTGAAGATCTAAAACGGCTTGTATCAACAACCCCAGTATTACGGGGCCCAAACTGGGATTTTCCATTCCAGATTTCATCCAATGCTTCAGACACAGTCATTGGAGCAGTTCTCGGCCAGGAGGAATCTAAAAGGCCATATGTAATATACTATATCAACAAAAAACTATCTCCTGCTGAATTAAATTATACTATTACTGAAAGAGAATTTTTGGCTGTAATCTATGCTATCAATAAATTCAGACATTATATAACAGGATACACTGTGGTTTTGTATACTGATCACTCTGCTATTAAATATCTAGCTAATAAACCGATTACAAATGGAAGAGTGACAAGATGGTTGATCCTTTTGCAGGAATTCGATATCACTATTAAAGATTCACCAAGAAAAGAAAATTCAGTAGTAGACTTCCTTTCACGAATTCCAAAGATAGATGGCTTGGCAACAGTAGAAGACCAGTTCCCTGATGAACACTTATTCACTGTCACCGTTAAAACACCATGGTACGCAGATGTTGCATACTACCTAGTAGTGGGAAAATTACTGAAGCACCTGATGCCTAATGAAAGAAAACAAATAGTACATCGTAGCATTCGGTTCTCCTGGATCAGAGGATATTTATTCCATACAGGGGCCGATATGCACATTCAAAGATGTGTTAGGGAAGACGAAGTCTTTGACATCCTGAAAGCTTGCCACGATGGGCCTTGCGGTGGTCATTTTGCAGACCGCAGGACTAGTCACAAAATCTTGCAAACAAGCTATTATAGGCCCACCATTTTTAAAGATGCCAAGAAGTTCATCCAGGCATGCGACAATTGCCAAAGAATGGGACGCCCTGGGCAGTCTGATGAGATGCCCCTACACCCGCAATTAGTCATTGAACCTTTTGAACGATGGGTGTTAGACTTCATTGGTCCAATAAACCCATCATCTAATTAAAAGACATACATATTAGTCGTAACAGAATATGTGACTAAATGGGTGGAGGCAGAAGCATTACCAAGGGCAACAAAGGACTCGGTAATCCACTTTCTTTTCCAACTATTCATGCGATATGGCTTGCCTAGAGAGGTAATTACAGATGGAGGGCCACAATTCATAGGCCATAAGATCGCTGCAACATTAAAGAATCATCATATCATGCACAGAATCACGACTCCATACCACCCGTAGGCAAATGGCCAGGTAGAAAGCACCAATAAGGTAATCGAGGCAATACTCACAAAGATAGTTGCATCACATAAACATGACTGGGCTACCCAATTGCCAGAAGCCCTGTGGGCATACCGCACGACATGGAGAAATACCACGAGATATTCCCCATATCAACTAGTGTTTGGCAAAGAACCTATCTTCCCAATTGAATTTGAAATCCAGACATTGAGGATAGCTCAGGAGGTAGGCTTGGACTTAAATGAAGCACAAATTAATAGGCTACATCAAATCAATGAATTGGATGAAATCTGGCTATCAGCTCTTCAGCACACTACACTGATCCAACAACAAAGAGCGAAATGGCATGATGCCCTTATCAAAAAGAAGATCTTCCACGAAGGAGATTGGGCACTCCTATATGATTCTAGGTTCTAGGATTTCCTGGGAAAACTCCAGACCAAATGGTTAGGACCTTATGAGATACAAAAGGTGCATGATAATGGCACCCTCACATTAGCCACCATTGATGGGTCTGGTTACTCTTTTAAAGCGAATGGACATCGAGTACGACTCTATCACAAACCACTTACCAGGGAGTCCTTTTGCCAACAATTACGGGAAGATTCCACCATACAGATTCTTGCTGAGGAGGGAGACTCGTTCTCAGCATCGGCCCAGTGAATAATTCATTTGTTTTTGAAATTTTTACATAAAGTTTTCTTTCTATTTTGATTGAATTTTCTTGTATAAATTGTATATAAGTTCTCTTGTTTTTCTACTTTTCCTTTGTTGTTCCCTCTAACGAACAATTGTTGTTCCCTTTAAGGAACAGCTGTTGTCCCTTCTAAATAACAACAATGTTTTTATGGATTCTCTTCTTGTTGTTCCCTTTAAGGAACAACTATTGTTCCCTCCAAAGAACAACTGCCATTCCCTCTAAGGAACAACGATTTTGTGTACAGATTTTTGTGTTGTTCCCCTTAAGGAACAATTGTTGTTCCCTCTAAGGAATAGCTGTCATTCCCTCTAAGGAACAACATCCCCCTGTATATTTGCTTTTTGTTGTTCCCTTTAAGGAATAGTTGTTGTTCCCTCTAAGGAACAGCTGTCATTCCCTCTAAGGAACAACAATTTCGTGTGCATTTGCTTTTTGTTGTTCCCTCTAAGGAACAACAGTTTCGTTTGGATTTGTTTTCTCGTTGTTCCCTTTAAGGAATAGTTGTTGTTCCCTCTAAGGAACAACTGTCATTCCCTCTAACGAACAACAGTTTTGTGTGCATTTTCTTTTTGTTGTTCCCTCTAAGGAACAATTGTTGTTCCCTTTAAGGAACAATTATTGTTCCCTCTAAGGAACAACAGTTTCGTTTGGATTTTTTTTCTCGATGTTTCCTTTAATGAATAGCTGTTTTTCCCTCTAAGGAACAACTATTGTTCCCTCTAAGGAACATCTGTTGTTCCCTTTAAGGAACAGTTGTTGTTCCCTCTAAGGAATAGCAGTTTCATTTGGATTTGTTTTCTTGCTGTTCTCTTTAAGGAATAGTTGATGTTCCCTCTAAGGAATAGCTGTTGTTCCCTTTAATGAATAGTTGTTGTTCCCTCTAAGGAACAATAGTTTCGTTTGGATTTGTTTTCTCGTTGTTCCCTCTAAGGAATAACTGTTGTTCCCTCTAAGGAACATCTGCTATTCCCTCTAAGGAACTGTTGTTGTTCCCTCTAAGGAACAACAATTTTATGTCCAATTATTTTTCTTTCTTTTCGTTGTTCCTTATAAGGAACAGCTGTTGTTCCCTCTAAGGAACAACCGTTGTTCCCTCTAAGGAACAACGATTTTTTTCGACATGTATTTCCTTTGTTGTTCCCTATAAGGAACAACACTTTCATGTATATATCCTTTTGTTATTCCCTACAGGGAACAACACCATCTGCGTGTGTTTTTCATTTTCTGTTCCTTATAGGGAACAACTGTTGTTCCCTCTAAAGAACAATAACTTTTTGTGTGTCTTTTCTTGTTGTTCCCTATAAGGAACATGACTCTTTGTGTGAGGTTTTATTTAGGAAATAAGCACTTTGTGAATATTATTTCACTCCTTATGATCCTCTATAGGACAAGTATACATATATATATGGAAGGATACAAAATTTGAAGTTTACTGGAACAAGCAAATCAAATATTATCATCTTTAATGAGATTGCTTTGTATTGATCAAAGAAGGAAGGACACAACCATCTATATCACTTCACTGTCCTTATTTTCACTATAAATTGAATTGATTGATTATTTGTACCATGTTGGTTTTTCCCAAATCCCCATAATTCTCTCTGTTCATTATCATTAAATAAGGTTAAGGGCATACTTTTTTTTTCTATTGATATGTTCAGAATTCTTCCACCATTCCTACTCTTAAGGAGTGTTGAGCCACCCTCTATATATAAATAGGAAGTGTTGTCTATATATATATATATTTACTAACAATTCTATGATTTTTTAGATGGAGGATTGGGGATCTCATCATGAGCTAGCCTACCATGATCATAAGGAAGCAGCGAAGTGGCATTCCCATTATAGCCACCACACTAGGGATATGATCCAATGGATACATTAGAAGAATAAAGTCCTTGGAACAGGAGGTCTCATCATGAGCCAGCCTTCCCACCTTTTGCTTCTTCCCAGTGAATGACAATGTATTCATCTATTTACCAAGCCAGTACATTGGTCTCCACTCTGACATCATAATGCACTTTCCTAATTATACATAGAGGATCATGGTTCCAAAAGATGAAAAAGCAACTCTGTTGAGGTTAGAAACACCTGCGGGCAACAGAAGCACTGTTGATGGTACTAGAATCTTATTTTTAACATCAATAATTATTATAAATCCCTTTTCTTATTTTTTTACCTTTACTACTAGGAGACTATGTTCCCAACCTATTTTTGAACCTTTATGCATGAGATATCTTTTAAAAATCAATCATAGGAGTTTAAGTGGAATGATGACGGCAACATATCTTTCCTGCGCCTGATGTCCTTTTTCCTTTTCGAATCATCTCACGACATATCCACACTTATTGATAATTTTCGTTATATGCATTGATTTCAGCACTCTGATATATTTTGCGATCTTATCATTAATATGTGTACCTTGCCACTTTTATCACCCCTGTACTTCGCCGCCAACACATCATTCCTTCACTCATTCAGTCAAAGGCGACCTATCATTTTAAAGGGGGGAGAGGAGCAACCTCCAGTGTATTTATGTATGCATGTTAGTCCTTTATTCGATTGTGCAGGGCAATAAAAAATTCCATAATTACGGAGTAAGTGGTACAATAGCAAGTTCTAGTTAACGGTATTCATGCTTGTAAAGTATCATCCGAAAATAACCATTATAACAACTTGTTATTCCATAGCTCGGCTCTGTCTATTGTTGTGATATATCTACTATACTAACTATTTGTAGAATCCAAGTAGTATGGGAGGAAGAATAGTATGCAAGGAACCACTAATACTGGTTGTTTTTGATGCAGCCGGAGAAATTCTCGCTAGAGCCGGGTGGATAACATATTTCACATGGTTTCATCGACCCAATGAAGCAATTGCTATTGAATTCCTACAAAATTTGCAGATCAGGCAATCTATGATAAGAGGAAGGAAAATCACAGTAACAAATGTGGTGATAGTTGAAGTGTCCGGATTACCAGCAGAAGGACCCGTATGGGCTAATAAAAGACTAAAATTGCAGGATGCTATTGCAGTTTTCAAGGACGAGGGACAGGACCCAATTGTCAAAGGCAAAGGATTTCGGCTGTCATCCCTTGGAGAACCATGGGCAGAACTAGCTAGAGTCGTCTAGAACTACATCACATGTGACGGGCGAAAAGACATGGTAAGGCCGCATCAACTTAAACTCCTAGCTGTTCTAAAACAAAAATGTTCTGTGAATTTGCCTGCGTATTTGAATTTTCTGTTGCATGACACTGCTCGAAGCATAAAAAAATCTTGGCATGTAGAAATAGTCGTGAGCCACCACTGCTTGATTAGGCTAATAGTGAGTTACAACCTCGCCCAACAGCAATCAAGTTGGGAGGAATTAGTATTTTCCATTGAAGGGGGCCTAGCTTTGCCTGCGCCTAACCTTGTTCCAAAAAGGAAAAGGACTACCCTTACAGCAACCACTCCTCAAAAGCGCAGACATTCTGCTAGGGTGAGGATAAACCTAGAAGCAGCTAAAAAGCCCCAGGGCAGTATCAGCCAGCCCATAGAATTGTCTAGCTCAGGAAGTGAACAGCAATTACAGATAGAAGGCTAGGAGAACCCTGGGTCGGACCATGAGGAAGAATCAAGGCATTCTGAAGAAGAAGAAAGAAATGAATCAAAAATCCCCTCAACATCAAGCCCACCAGGTGATTTACTGCATGATATCAAATTGGCCCAAATTTTTGCCAATATGAATGACTTCATACAACCTGAAATCTCGTTCAATTTGAACATTGGAGCAAATCAATTTGCAGAGAACTTTGGCCACGATAGAATTATATTAGAAAACATAAGCTGTGAAGCAGAAACAAGGTCAGAGACCACTCAGGAAGAGGTAAACCAACTTGGTGGTATGCTTCCAGAAGAACCCAGTCAGGAAGGCCTGGATGCAGAGAATATAGGCCAAACAGGTGAAATAGAAACAAACCAGGACACAGTTCTTGAAGAACAAAACTAAGATGAGAAATCGAGCTCGTTAGGAGCAGAGACCATTAGGAGAACAACCGTTCCTCCTAGAAAGAAGAAAAACAAAATTAAAAAGCTTAGGAAGGAACAACAGAGGCTGCGAAATTAGTAAAAAGGCTCAAGCGAAAAATAAGAAAGTTAGCAGCGGGGAAGGTTCCATACAAAACCCTGAAAACAATAAACGCAGTTGTCCAAATTGAATTACATAAAATATAGAAGCTATAGGGACTCAAACTGAGCCCATACTCACTGAACTTGTTAGGGAATAACACAAAATTTTTGCAGAAGCAGCTACCCAAACAAAGGCTATACTTTCTCATGACTTAGCCATTCAGAAAAAGATGGTACCCTCCTACAGCACGACTACCTAGACAGAGGCTTGGGCCTCCCACAACAAAGAAACACAAACAATAGACATCCATTCTCACAGCAGGAGTACACAGACAAATACTCAAGCCAAAGATATCATAACGAGCAGTGACCCCAATATAGTGAATCTTCAAGAAGATTTAGCCAAGGCTCAGCTTACCATAGAATGGCTTGAGCTGGAAACTGTCTCCCAACAAAAATACCAGGAATTATAGAAGCAACTTTGGGACATGAATACATCAGAAAGTGAGACCTTCGATAAATACTGAAAGGCAGAGGAAAGAATTGAGAAAATGAAGCTCAGATTAGAGAAGGTCATGAGTCAAATGGATACTATTTTCTCACTGTACACTGATGTCTTGGCATGCAGATCCCCTACCAACAATTATGCCTTATTTTTGCTAGAAAGATACTTGTAGCTGAAAATCAAAGCCATAAGGGCCGAAAACCTATAGAATTAAAAACAATTGAGGATTTTATAAACTGTTGCAAACATCATGGGGTAAAAGTTCAGAGATTGCTATGTAAATTTTACTTACATAATTTTTTATTAGATGAAGAAATCGAAAAGAACCCCAGTCCTTTTGTGGGGGATGGGCAATTCCAAGCTTTCATTTCATTTTGTGTTAATCAACTGAAATGGTTCAAGTCTCATAACACGTTCCAAAGGCAGGAAAATGGACTAGACCTTTGGATCAGAGGTGAACCAAAACACCCGTTACAAATGCTGGCCAATCAAAAAAGTTTGATGAAGAGGGAAGGAGTAATCAAAATTCTAGGGCCTATTCAGAAAGAAATTGTCTAGAAGGGAGTAGAATACTTCCTCTCCATTCAGGAAAGCTCCTTGGCTACAGCCAAGTTTAGATGGATAGTTTTCAATAACAATGTACCTAATAGAGAGCCATTTAATTATAAAAATTTTAAACTGGCCGCAGAACGCTTTGTCACTTATAGCAATCTCATCTTAAGAGAAGGTCCTTATTGGCTAGGTTGTGAGTTCTGTAGCCCTATTATTTGGTATCCGAATGAGGGATACAAGGCTATATATGAACTACATAAAGGAAAGACAAGGCACATCTTTGATCTCTTGGCCAAGAATCATGGTTTCAGACTGCTTTACAACATTCATTCTCCAAATTATTCCTTGATTTCTCAGCATACGAACTACATGGTTTTCATGAGGACATGAAAATGGGTAAGTAGGGGAGTATGTTGGGTCATGGAAAAGGTATGCATTTATTATTAAACTCATCATTCTTTTTCTTTATTCTTATCCTTTCTATTTCTCAAAGCGTTAATCCATTAAGGAATTATGGTAAGAAATACATAAATTATCTATAATTATGCTTTGGCTAATTACTACCTTCCTTTCTGTAGTAAAACAACAAAAGGGAAAAATGTTGTTCCCTGTGAAGAAACAGAAAACATCAAAAAGCTAATCAAGGAACGCGGCGGTTGTAGATACGTCCAAAAGCAAATCAGCAGGATTAGCACAAGAAAGGAAATAATGTCTGAAGATGGAAAACTATTGCAAATCCCTCAGGATCGAGAGATCCTGAGGGGTCACATTTATCACTTATCTTTGTACCCTTTTCGATTATAAAAGAGATGTTTTTGTAAGAATAAAGGGGGAGGAATTTCTATATTATTTTAATTGTAATTGTATTCACAGACTCTCGTTGTCAAGAAGAACACGAATATATTGTAATGCTCATTCAGTTTGATGATTAATATATAAGTAAAGTTGTTGTTCCCTTGCATTTCCTGAAGTAACTTAGCAGTGTTTTGCTGGCGGCTCAAGGCCTGGCCTCTGGTGGATTCAACTACTCTTCTTGTGCGATACATTTCCAATTCTCATAAGTGTGATGGTTTGATAGTATTCTTGCTTTCTATGATTTTATCACTGCATTGTTTATTATTTTCCAGTATTGACAGAATCTCTTTATTTTATATAATTTGTAGGATTGTCATTGATTCAGTTTGCTTTCATTTTGGATCAGGTTTCTTAGATAAATATTCCGCTTTATATAATCAATAGTAAAGAGTATTATCTATTGTTGTTGAAACTCTCAGATTGATATTCACTTATTGTTTAGATTAATTATTGAGGATTGGGTTTGATTTAGATTAAATCAATTAAAGAGGGATGAGTTATCACTAATATACTCTCAACTAATGTTGTTGTTACTTTGATGAATGTAATATTTGATTTAGTTAAAGGATTGAGTTTTATTTAATTGTAATTGGAATTTACTAGATGCATCTGTTTACTCTTGTATTTAAAATATCTATACTGCTATTTAGAAGCATTAATCTCCGAGTTAAATAGCCGCCACATACTATGTACACTCTTGAAATAAGAATACTTTCCCAGATTGATAATTAATGTGAGGATAATTAGGAGTTTGAAAAGGCACCTTTTATCGACCAACACGTTGGAAAACCTAAATGGCCGCCAAGGTGAGCTTCTCGACATAAGCATATCGAGTCTCAGTGTCAAGGAGGTTGCGGCTAAGATAATAGATAACGTGCTCGGAACCATCGTTGTCGTCTTGAACCAAAACCATGCCAATAGTGCTGTCGGCAACAACGAGATAAAGAGTATAGTCACGATGGTAGTCAGGTGGACGCAATAAGGGAGTAGAAAAAAGAAGTGCCTTGAGTTGCTCGAATGACTTTTGGGTAGTGTCATCCCAAACAAAGGGAGTGTCATGCTTAAGGAGATGCGTATAACCTTTAGCAATCTCGGCATAGTTAGGGATAAAATGACGTAGAAAATTGGCTTTTCCCTACAAACTCTACAACTGATGCAAAGAAGTAGGGGGTGGGAGATTCAGTATAGCTTCAACTTTGAGGGGATTGAGATGAATGCCCTCTTTAGAGATGACAAACCCAAGAAGTCTGCCAGATTCGACGTAGAAGACACACTTATGTGGATTGAGATGAATACGGTAATGTCTACAGTGAAGAAAAATCTTGCGGAGGTGGTTCGGATGGTCAGAACGTTTAGCTGAATGAGCCAGAAGGTCATCCAAATACGGCTGAACAATGTGTCGGATGTCATGAAATGCATAGGACATTGCTCGCTGGAAGGTGGCACCAGCATTCTTAAGGCCAAAAGGAAGCTTCTTGTAAGCAAAGGTACCCCATGGGCAGATGAAGGCAGTTTTGTGTTGATCGGCAGGCAAAATATTAATCTGGTTGTAACCAGAAAAGCCGTCCATAAACGAGAAAATCTCACTCCTAGCATAATCATCAATGAGTTGGTCAATAAAGGGTGTAGGATAATTATCCTTTGGACATGCGTGATTGATGTCATGGTAATCAACACAAACCCTAATAGTGCCCTGGTTTTTGGTCACAGGGACAATATTAGAGACCCAGTCAGTCAGTGGGATAGGGTAAATAAACCTGAATTTAGAATTTTTTCAACTTCTCTTTTAATAGTCGCAGCTTTTCTTAGGTGCATGGGGCATAAATGTTGTCAAACTGGTTTGGAACCAGGATACGTAGGTATCTCGTGTACCATGATACTAGGGTCAATACTGGGCATTTCTTCATATGACCAAGCGAACATGTCGCGAAACTCTCTGAAAAGATCGATGTAAAGCTGAATCTCTTCTAGAGTATAGGTAACTCCAATGTGAATATTCTCGACAATCCCTGGTTTGACAGAGATGTCGATGGGCATGGTTTGCATAATATTCCCCATATTGCCTTCAGAAAAAACTTCATGAATTAGGATAGGTATCTGAAGTGGCTGAGAGGGAATACAGGAAGCAAACTTCTCTAGACAGGTAGTCATGGCCCCATGGCTTGGGAGAAATGAGGAACGATGGTGATGATCGAACCAAGGAGGATCCTCAAAAGACATAGTCTCTAAAATTGCTTCATCGGAAGGAAAAGTCTCCTGTAATGGATCCGAAGAAACAATATCTCTGAGCCAAGGGGATTACACATACATGTCGAGAGATCTGCTCAATGGAGCAGGGTCAGAGGATGAAGCCGATGCTGAAACAATTTCAACATAGTTGAGTTTGGCAGGAATCAACGGCATAACGTCACCCCAAGGATAGAAATCATGTTAATGGGGGCGACATTGGGAGGTGGGAGAGAAAAGACACCCATAAGGGCAAGATCTTTGAAGAGTCTAGTGCCCACACTTTCATAGGGAATAGTGGTATGCTCCACAAATGGGACGTTGCCATCTAAAGAAGAGGAGGCAAAGAAGGACAGTTGATCAACTGTAATGATTTTCCCTTGGTGGGGAAAACGGAGTACATGGAATAGAGATGAGGCCACAACGCACATGGCATATGTCCAACTTCGACCTAACAAAAGGTTGTAAGTAAAATTCGCATCAATAACTTTAACTTCAACCTTAACTGTCTTCTCCTGTAGAGTGATAGGCAAGCGCGGGAGGATACCAAATGGATGGGAATCTCTTCCATCGAAGGCTTCCAAAGTATTAGGAGATTGACTTAACGATGGGGATTGATGGCCTTCCAACAAGCAACAGACATGATGCAAGTGGAGGCACCCTCATCAATAACAGTATGGTGAATATTCTTCGAGTTAATGATGACTTGGATGAGGAAAGAAATCTGATGAGGCAATCGCGGTACATGATTTTCAAGATCGAAAGTAATCAAGTCCGAATTGGCCGGGTCAATGCCACCAATGGCTGATAACAGAGACTTCCTTTTGGAGGGACAACTATGGAGGACTTCCAAAGTGGACATATCCGAAGGGGCTTGGGCTAAGTCCTCAACAATGCTCAGGTGTTGTGCAGCACGAGCATTAGGGTTATAAGAAGACTTCTGGAGCACTCCCTTGGTAGGAGGTCGAATGAAAGACTTAGTGCTAGGCCATTCAATATGGAGAGGGCTAGAACTGGATGAAGGAACACTGTAAGGGACTTCAGGTTCCTTTTTGGCAAGTGGAGGATATTCCTTCGATCGAGTACTTATATGAATGGGAATAGTCCCAGCCATAAAAGCTTGAGAGCCAAAAGTGGAAGAAGACTGAGGTTGATCGACCACCATTTGGGTTTGTTGAGAGGGAAAAGGCTCTTTAGACACAGCAGGAGTTCTGGGAGTCCCCTTAAGAAAACGACTAACTTCAGACCGTCTAGGACATTCTTTAGTGTAGTGATCCTCATCACAGATGAGACAAGGGTACTTGGGTTTGCGTTTAGTACTGTCATCGGCCAGAGGTTTAGGAGGGTGCTACTTCGGTGGATCAACTTTTTTTTTCCTTTCCCCTTTTTCTTACCTTTCGAAGCTTTATCTACCATGGTGGACTAGACGACATTGACTTCAGAGGTTTTACCAGTATTAGATGTGGCCTGAGAAGCATTTTCACTAGGAGCAGTAGATTTTTGCTTCGCAGGGGTTGCGGAAGACTTTCAGGAGGATGAAGTAACGGAACCAATAACACCATTGATGGATGGCATTGACAGAGCCTTAGTAGTTCCAGGTCACAGAGCATCAAGCAAGTAATCATACAGCGTACCAGATTGGGAATAAACCAAATCGAGGTACTAAGCACACGCAATAGCTTTCTCTTCAGTAACACATGCCCCCATGGCAATATCTCGGGCTATCGGACTGACAAACGAGGTAGTAAACCAGTCAATCAGAAGTTGATCAGGGATCCAGAACTTAATCAAATGATGTCGCCTTCTCCATTCGTGAATATGATCGGAGATGTGCGTCACTGTGTCCTATTTCAGAGAAGTAAGGAGGTGTGTTCCTGTTTCATAATGAATCGTCAATTGAAAGTGGGTAAGAAATGCCATCACAAGCAAATTGAAATCCTAGAAAGTTCCACGAGCAAGTTCAATATACCATTTTGTGGAAAAACCAGTGAGAGTCCATTGGAAAAGACAGAGATGGATAGAATCGTCAAGCCATGAGTTAGATGAACACCAGAGGTGATAAGTCATGACATGCGCTTGAGGGTCCTCTCCAGATTTACCATCAAATTTAGGACAATCACCGGGAATTTTGGTCGAAACTGGTGGCCAATATGGATTATGAAGGATCGGATCGTTCATCAGCTTGGACACATCAGGCAGTTCCAAGGTTGCCAGGAAAGGTAATTGAGGATTAAAGGACATCATAGGCTTCTGATAAGAGCCAACATTAGGGTTCCATCCAGCCCCTGGTTGCCCCCATGGGTTCTGTCCATAAGGATTTTTCCCGTAAGGGTTTTGTCCATAAGGATTGTAAGTATAACCTGATGGTTGTCATGGGTTTTGACCACCAGCAACCCATTGGTTACTAGCTTGACTAATAAGGGCAACATAGGGCTGCTAGAAATTTTGATAAGGATGGGTCTGTGGTTGTTGATAATTTTGATACAGAGCAGCCTGAGGTTGCCCTTGGGGTTGTTGAAGTGCTTGGAGACCATATTGTGGCTGAGCTCCAAACTGTGCCTAAGGCCCAGGTGGCATTTGATAAACAGGTCAGGCTTGAAATCCAATTTGAGTTTGGAGACCAGGTTGAGTCTAGAGTCTAGCCTGAGTCTGGAAACTAGGTGGGGCTTGAGAAACAGTTAGCGTTTGAATGCCTAGCTGATTGAGAGATGGATTGATTTGACCAGACTAATGTCCTTGTTGAAACTAGGGTTGACCCAACTGGTTAGAAGGATAGCCTTGTTGGTATGGAGGTTGACCTATTTGACCAGAGGGTTGACCTTACTGGGCAACGGGTTGGCCTGGCGGGAATTGAGGCTGACTTGGTTGACCAGAAGATTGACCTTGCTGGGTAACGGGTTAGCCTAGCTAGATTTGAGGCTGACCTGGTTGACTAGAAGGTTGACCTAAATAGACAAAAGAGGAACCTACAAGGGTTGAAGTTTGTCCATGTAAGGGTTGTCCTTGTAAGCCTGAAGGTTTCCCTTGAAAACTAGAAGGTTGTCCTTGTAAAAGTTGGCCACCATGGTAGGCAGTATGAGACCAGGCAATGGATAATGGAACAGACACTTCAACCATAGGTTGAGGGGGGAGGGACCCAGTATGATAAATATGGGCCCCCTGAGGATCATAATAGTGCAATGGATTATGTGGATAGGATGGTGGTTGGGAGCCCAGAAGGTTATGATTCGAGTTTTGAAGAGCAAACATATATTTCTCATATGACCACCCTGTCAGAATGGAACTGGAAGAAAGTGGGATATTACCCGTAGGGTTAATGACTCTGGATGCCAAGGATGAAGGACCGTTGCTAGCGGGTTCAATAGAAGGCCCAATAACAGTGGTAACCATCGAGGATGCAATAATGGCACTAACAGCGGGAGCTGTAGAGGCCACACAAATAGTGCGCCTTGAAAAAACAGACATGACTGAGATGTCGTGGATCTGAGTTATGAAAGGCCCTGAAGTCAGGGTGATAGCACGAGACCACATAGAACTCCAATTTAGAGATGTGGAACTCATGATGTCTAATAAGGCATGATAGTGCAATGATAATGACATGCCAAGAGGAGTGCTAAAAGGGAGACCTTTTGAGGGAAGAGGAATTTCTCCACTTGACACAAGATTCTCTTCACTAGTAACGGGGCTCATCTCATCCATGTCAGAAAAAGACATTGCCACTGAAACACTGGGGGGAGTAAATGGGAAGTTTTCTTCTGAAGGTTCCCAAAGAGGGTTCCAATTGATATCAAAAGGCTCCCCTCCCGGAGCTCAAGAGTCAAGAGGTTGAATACTCGGGATAATAGGAAGGGTACCTCCAACAGTCAATACCTCAGAAGAGACAGGGGATGCAGATTCTTCATCGTTTGGTAAAGGGGATAGGATCAATGAGTCTTCCAGGATGGCCTAACTCAAAATCTGAGAAAAAGAGATAATCGAGTAGGGTTGCAACTCTATGCGAACCAAGAACACGACCAAGATTAACAGGTAAAATGTGAGCGTGGACAAATAAATTTTATGACATAGGAATGAAACTTGACCTTTTCATGTTTAAAGAGTCGATAAAAAGGACAAAAGATGACTCTAGTTGCCTTCGAATGTTTAATGAGCGTGAAAGGAAAAGTGCTTAGATGATCCTTTTACTTTTAAGGAGTCAAAAAGGAACGAAAGTGACTACTCTGGAGTACTAGACAAGAGGTTTACCAGACAAATCACAAAATTGCATATACACCTTGGTGATCAAATGAAAGAGAAATGACCAAGGACTTTCCGTATGGCAGTCAATCTTCCCGAATGTTGTGTTTGGTGAGTTACGATTCATAAGGTGGCAGACTTCGCTTTGTATGGATAATAGGATGATAACCTAGTGGGGTCTCCCAATATATACGTGATGGTACAGGGAGCACAAATTCGTACTATTGGCTATTGAATCACAGAAGGAGGAATCACCCAACCTTAGTGAAAACAATAGTGACTAGGTTTAACGACGCCAGAGCACATCTCTAGCTTAGACCTCTAGATAAGTGTGCGTTAGGTTCCAATGCATTTTTAAGTTCATTTAATAGATTTTAAGAGTTAATCTTGGATTAAGTTTCAGTTTCCAGGCCCTATTGAATGTATTTCAACAATTTCTAGGATGTAACTACAATGAGTAAAACACCATTCCTTTTGATGAACAACTACCTAAATGAGAGTAAGGAGTTCATTTCCAAGCAAACGCAAACCAAGACAAGAAAATGCAAGAAAAACAGTGCATGTAAGCAATCAAATCACTAGGAAACACAATGCATCAATGCACTTATCCCATAACTACTAATGAAAGATTTGAAATTTGCTTCTAACTTCTCAATCATGAAAAATTCAGTAATGCAAATGTGCTTTCAATTTCGTATTCTGTATGAATGCAATATTTTTGATTTTTGGAATTCAATGACAAACAAGCAAATGCAAGCCTAACTGATCCAAACAAATGTAATCTATGTTTGATAGTGTGGAAATCAAATCAATATGAGAAATTGGTTCAATAACCAAACACTACAGACCAATCAGAAAGAAGATAAGCAGTAGAACAACCTCAAACAAATCAATCGGATCATTGTGGACGAATCTTGGATGGACGAGTAACCCAAACAAATGAGTTCTTGATGAAACCTTGAAAAGATTTAGGTCACACAGTATGAAAACACAAGACTCATATAAATGAAACCAAGAGGAAAGTGCCTTAACCAATACAGTCAAAACAAGTGTGATAAGAGACAAGAGATAGCAAGGGACAAGCAGTACTGGCTAATCCAAGAGGTAAGGCTGTGAAAAACAACCTTACAGTAATCGTTGCAGGGGTTGAACTAGCAACCTGAGATGAAAGCCAAATCATCGCAATCACAAAGCTAGCAACTGAGTGACATCATCGCAATTGTACACCTGTCTTCGGCGATGGTCTGATTTTAGGAATCGTCGCAGCTGTATGATGGGATATTTGCGACGTACGGCTTAATCAAAGAGGATGGGCACAACTCGTCATAACTATCAAGAGCTAAACAACGACAATCTCAATTAAGAGGCAAAACAAAGCAAAAACACCTAAAATACACCAAACTTATCTCTCAGACAGTGAGAGGGACTACCAGATTGACTCAAGTAACCCAGAACACTGATGGCTTAGTGCCAAAACCAAGAGACACTATGTAATTCAATCAAAAAAAAATCAAGAGAAAAACAAGAGATAACACACAAAGGACTCCCTAGCAAAGTCGTCAACTTTTGATGTAGGTAATGTTCCCTCTGTGGACAGAGGCAACCCCTCTAGCTCTAGAGTGGTTCTAGTCACAACAAGACAAAACAATAGCTAATTTCCTTAAACAGTCATTGTTGAAAGAGCCTACCTCAAACCGGTGTTCGATGGAGCTTTCATTGCACTGCTTTAGCTATCATTTCCTTTTCCTTGATGAGCGGTTCACCTGAAACAACACAAGAGAACAATGAAACACGTAATAGAGGAAAACAATGAACTATTCACTTATAGAGTCAAGGAACCATAAGCTATCAAATATATTTTACACATGACATAGGAAATCACCATTGATTGTATTAATATGAGCAAAAGCAAAGCTTACAACGAAGCCTTGACGTCGCAAGCTTCCTTGAAGGGTCCAGTTAGTATGTCTCTTCAAGCATCAACTCTCAAAAGGGTCGCCCAAAAGGCTGATAACTCTCTCTCTCTCTCAAAAGCACTAGTGCAAGGCTAAGACAATCCACAACCAATTACTAGATTATCAATAATTCACATTGCAAACTATCAATCTCACACCAAAACTAGCTAATTTGCTCAATATCCAAAAACTAGCTAATCATAGCAATGCGGAATACTTTTATAAGAGGAGGAGCCTCCATAAATGAGGGAGAGGGAGCTTATCTCCAAGGGAGGTTTCTCAAAAGGCGGAACTACCATCCCAGAGGAGGAAAGGCGAAATGCCTTGACCCAACAACCAGTTCCAGAACCACCCAGAAGCATTCTATTGAACTAATTCGCCATATCTGGGTCGTCACGACTCAAACACTAGGGCTCAGAGACGACGTCGCGGGGACAAAATGTATTTAGAGCTACTATCGCAAGAAGGATATTGAGGACTTGTGATGAGCCCTAAACTCCAACCATCACAGAGAACAGATGTACCCCTGCAACGATGTCGCGACATTCTTGTTCATTACAGGAAATCGTTGCAGGCAGAATGAGGTTTACTTGCGACGATCTTGAAACATGGGTAAAAAGGTTCAATATTCAGGATTAAGGAGCATTTGTTAATCTTCTTAAATGATTGGGAATATGTGGACACATTTGTTTGAGGTATGACAAAGAGAACATGTCGCTCAGGGACTAACTTCATCCGAGATCAAGGGATATGGGGCCAGTGACAAATTATTGTGTAACAGTTCCTGATCATTGTAACTCCTTTTATCAAGCACTTTACTTTTCCATGTTGTTGGAGCACCATTAATACAAAGACTTTTCAAAGGATTCTTGTGTTGTGATTTACTAATGATGTTTTTCTTATTGCAACTATTGTCTCCACTGTTATTCTATGTATGTTTATCATTTGAAATCTAATTGTAAAATAGGAGATGTGAAAAATAGGATTTGTTAATTGAACACCATATTTGGACTCTTTTTACAATCTCTATGTTTTCTTCTGAAGTCTAATTGAAAAATTCTTAAATTCTTTTCAATCACTACTAAACACACTTTTTCTCCATTTCATAATTCAATTTAAGAGATACAGTAAATGTAACTAGCTTGCCCTATGATTACTCTTTTAAACATTTGTTGCAGCACCCAGCTTTATTTGACTCCATAGTCCAATGGAAAGGAAGTAATTTGATCAAATCAACCAACCAAACCAAACAAATAAATTTAAAAAAACAACCAAGCGTAATCATAACTAGCCTAAAATCAATTTAAAAAACAAGCTAAATCATAAAGAGAGATCCCTCTCTGAAACTGGCAAGGTTAGATCCCAACTTCAAAAGTGGTTTGACATTGTCCAATATATTTACTCCCTCAACCTCAAAAGTATAGAATGATAACACAAGACACCACCTGGATCCTTCCAAAATAAGACACCATTAAGGATGTAGTATCTTGAAGATTTTAATTTCAATGATATACTCTTACTTCTTGGCACTTCCTACGGAGGATTCAAATGCTGGAGTACATAGACAATGTCAGAATACCAAGGAGATGAAGTAAAAATTTGTGATACCTGTAATGGAAAGTCTTCCACTTCTTCTTCAGAGAGGGAAACAATTAGATTGATATCCAATGTGTGCAAGTTATATTTGGCCATGATCTTTGCCAAACATTGTCCCTTGATAAGCTTTGTTGGTTTTATCTCCAGATCATATTTAGCATTGCTACGATCCATTTTCCCCACTTACCTTTTGGATCTGTCTGCATGAGAACATCCTTCATTGTTGCAGTTGGAACATAAGCCAGAATGTGTGAATGAAGAATGTATACTCGAAATTCCTTTAGAGCTTTCACCAAGGCTAAAGCTTGTTTTTCAATAATGTTATACTTTAGCACTGCATCTCTTATAGTTCAACTAAAAAAGGCTATGGGTTGTTCAGTTTTTTGGTCCTTTTTCTGCATTAGGATAACAACCAAAGTGTGCTCAGAAGAAAATGAAAATATGATGAAATCTAAAGTATAATCAAGGCTTATCAAGGTGGGAGCACAAGACAATGAAAATTTAACTTCGTTGAATGATTTCTTTTCATCTTCTGACCATATTACTTCATTGTCCTTCTGCAACATATTAGTCATCTCTCTCAAATTTTCGGCAAGGTTTGGGATGAATCTCCTCAAAAAGTTGATTTTTCCATTAAAATATTGAATCTCTCTTTTGTTTCTTGGGAAATATAACTGTTGCATTGCTTCAACTCTTACGAGTCGATGCGAATACCATCTTCTGAAATAATGTGCCCAAACAATTTTCCCTCCTCCGTGGTAAATAAGATCTTCTTTAGATTCAGTGAAATGCTGAATTTCCTGCACCTATGAAAAACAATCCTTAGATGATGCAAATTATCTTCATCAGATTTGGAAACAATTGTAAGATCAACCAAGTAAATAACCAAAAATACATCTTTTTTAGTGGAGAAAGAAATATCCATTGCTCTCTAAAATGTAGCCCTTGCATTCTTCAACCCAAATGGCATCTTGGCGTACATAAAATCACCCCACGGTTTCATAAAGGCTATTTTCAATTGATCATATTCATGCACCAAAATTTGGTTGTCTCTAGAGTATCCATCAAGAAGTGACATCCTTGAAGCCCCAAAAACCCTCTGTAAAATATGGTCCATCTTTAGAAGAGGATAATTGTCCTTCAAGGTCACTTTGTGAAAATTCCTTAAATCAATACAAAGATGAATCTCCCCCGTCTTTTTCCTTTCAGCACAAGATTTGATATCCATTTAGAAAAAATAATAGGAACTATGATACCAGATTTGTAACGTCTATTTACCTCTTTCTCAATGGATGGAAACAATTTGGGATTAATCGTCCTCATCTTTAGGTGGGATGGCCTCTGACCAGGCTTGACTAGTATAGTATGCTGGATGATGTTCTTGTCATACACCTTTAGATCTGAATAGTCCCAAGCAAATACATCATAAAATTCTTCCATTAAAGCAGTGTATTTACCTTTCATCTCATGGGATAGAGACTTCGAAAACTTGACCATTTTTGGCTTGTTAGTTGTGCCAATGTTTATATTTTCAATACCTTTTTCTATGGGGACCGTTGTTGGATTTTTTGCGACGTCATCGCGATCAAATAACTCTTCCAAAGGTACAATACCTCGTGGAATGTTCTTGTCTTTCAACTGCAACACTTCATCCTCGGTGGCCTCAATTTTCTGATCATTCTCATCATACACATCATCAATATGGGAATGCAAGAATTCATCCTCCATTTGCAAAAAATTATTAATTTTCTTATCATCCCAAAACACCTGCCAATATCTCAGATTGTTAGGGACAACTAGGCAATGGTTGACATGAATAAAAACTTCTTATTAGAGTGGATGGGAATATGAAACATGCTTGCAAGTTGCTACAGCGGCAAGGGAATCAACCATAAAATTCCAACTTCTATGAATCAAAGGAAATGTATATTCTAAAAAAGTTTTAAGAATATCAAGGAAAACATTTCGATAAGCTCACATCCTTGGATTCTTGTACTGGTAATCCCCTTTTACCTGCTTAATCACCAACTCGGAGTTGCCATAAACTAAAATCTTCTTTGCTCCCATATTTTTGAGAATTTTAAGGCCGAAAATCAATGCTTTGTACTTTGCCTCGTTATTTGAGCAATCAAAATCCAACTTATATGAGCTTAATCTTACATTGTGAGGGAATTTACTTGATTGATGCAAGGGACCATGAATCCAAATGCCAATCCCATCTCCTTCCTTTCCCAAAGCTCCATCAAACTACGGAGTCCAAAGACCATCTTCTTCATCGGGAAACTAAAATTTGGAGGGTTGATTTATTTTACTTGTTGGAGGATGACTCGTTGTCTCAATGATTTCTATTTTTTGCACTAATTCAACGGAGCTTTCAGGTGAACTTCCTGGCTACAAACAGTCTACATCCTGTTTCTCTTTTTCTGCAATTAAATCCTTATGTACACTACTTATAACTTCTGAAACTTATGAAATTTCAACAATTTGACTGTCATCATATACTGAACTCATATCATTATAAAAAATAAATGACTGTAAGTCAGTATGTTCAACATGGATTGGGTGATTATTAGGTCTCCCTTTTCTACGAATCATAAACTTCGTATTTTTCTCTCGGTAGGGTTTTCTAAGATGCCCAAACATTGGTATAGTAGCATAAGAGAAATCAAGTTGTAGGGTTCCTTTCAACTTTCTGCCCCAAGACCGAGAGAGCAACATTCTAAACTGTGTAGGAATATCAGCAACAACCACATCCATCAACACATTCTTGGTCGAAATCTGGTCTAGATACACTACCAAGTATTTGATAAGACCGAGACACTTCACTCTTCTCGAATCAAAAGAATAGATATCATGATATGGTTGGGTGATATATAATCCCAGTTTGTCCATAATGGCTTTAGAAATAAGGTTGTATGAGGCCCCAGAATCATGGAGTTTCATACTAAGGTAGAATGGTGGGACTTCACTATCTTCTGGATTCCTATCTATGACTAGACCAAAAAAAATTGTAGGGTCATCATCGAAGAAATTAACCATATCTAACATATGATATAAATTTAACATATTGGAAATCTGAGACTTATATTTATCATTCTTGACTAGTTCAGTTAGAGGGATAGAAACTTCCAACTTAGAAATTTCATTCTCTAAACTAAACAAGTTATATTGTTTCTCTACCTATTTTTAGGTGGTATCCTTCTTTTCGGGTTGTATTTTGGTATAAGACTCCTTTCTTTGACCTTCAATTTGAGTCTCCTTATCCTTCCTTGCATTTCTGGTAGACGCTTCATTGATCTTGTCCCGATTAGAATAACAATCTCATTTTCTTTGTTTTGATTGGCAGGGGTTATTTCTTTGTCTTGGGCATCTCTCTGAGAAATTTTCCTCTTCTAATTCAATGTAATAGGCACATTTCTACTCCTCAAATTGTATTACATTTTCATATGGCTGAGAGCATTCTGCTAACCCCTTTGGTATTCTTCGGCCTGTACTACCCATCCATCATCATTTGAGAGGACAAGTTGATGATCACTTAGTGCAAGAGAATCCTAAGAGAATTGATCTTCCTCAATTAGAAAGGTAAGTAATCAATCATATTGATCATCGTCAAAGAAATGGTTTTTTTAAGCAATCTCTTCTTCTTCTTCCGAGCCTTGAGTGTAATTTTGTTGAAACAGAGTTCTAATTTGCTGTTGTCCCTGAGGATCTTGATTCTTTTGCTCTTTTTTCTTATTTCTTAATTGTGACTATTGTTGACCCCTATAATTTGGATTCCTTATTAAAGGCTCTGAATTTCAATCTGCAATGGTCATTCTCTCCATAATTTTTTCCATGGTTTTTATAAGAGTGTCGAGTTTACCATCAGAAGAAGAGGAGGGATCCTCCTTTATGGTAAATTTCTTTTGTGGCTTTATTTTGGATTTCTTAATTATCAAATTAGCTTCAACACTCACTACATTTCTCTGCATGTCTTCTAAGGTTGCAGGGTTTCTCTCCCTAAGATGATAAGCCATGTTCGGGTCAAATGCATCATGATAGTGGAGGAGTGCTAAACCAAGGGGAGGTTTCATGTCATCATGGATAGAATTGTACACCTTATTGAATCTAGTTGTGAACTCTTGCATTGTTTCATTTGGTTGTCTCTTCATGGGGTTGTATTCAGCCAAAATTTGCAATGGATTATTCTTTTCTTCCCACTGGGCTAAAAACAACTCTGTCAGTGGCTGAGAGTTTTTGATGGAACTAGCTACCAAACCACAAAACCAATTCTTAACCTCTTTAGAAAATCTTTGTGTTATAATTATCATTTTAGCATCCTCATCATCAACCTCTTTGAGATCGATGAAATCAACCAATTTGTCAATGTGCTACTGAGCTATGATTTCTGAAGTTCCATAAAAAAGAGGGAGCTTTTGGCCATAGTTTTGAGGTAGGGCAGCAAGTTGACCAGGTAATGCTAGAGGGGAAAACCTTGCCATGATTGCTGGAGGAGATTGAATGGGAACTACAACTAGTTATGTTGATGGGGATGATGATATCAATGGAGGTGGTGGTGGTGGATTAACAATGACAGATGATGTGGCTGATGTATTTTGCGAGGGAGTAACAACAGACAAATTCTCATGTTGATATTGAATGTAGGTCTTTTCATTGGTGATCTGAAGCTGGTCAACTAGACTTTGGAACTTATTAAAGTTTGACCAAAGCTCATGATCAGATTTAGAAAATAGAGATTTAGAAGAAGGCAGGTAAGAATCAAACTTGATAGGGTTGAATACTGCCTCTGAAAGGAAAGATTCAGACTTTGATCGGAAAAGGGATAGCTCAAAATGGATATCAAAAGAAAGATCTTTGACAGTACACAATTGATCAGGAAAAGTAGTTCTTACCAATTTATGAGCTCCACTTTTAAGAAGAGGAGATTTGAGTTTCCTTAGCAATTTCTATGGATCATCAACAATAGGAGGTGGATTTGGGTCAGGTTTTGATCTCGTGTGCCTTTTAGGAGCCAGAATTATACACCTTAACTTGATGTGATTTAGATCAGACTTTTTCGAGTATTGGAACCTGTCACCCACATGCCCAGTCTTGAATGCACTTGCAGAACTTATCCCATGTAAGATATATCACTCATGTCCCCAGCAGTGGTGCCAAAATGTTATCCTCCACAATATCCCAAGGCTAAGAAAGGAGATCGAAGGAGGTAACCTCAGACCACTTAGGGTTCAGTAGCTAGCCTTGCTAAACCATAGAGGGCTCTCTATATAAATATCACAGCCAAATATTACTGGAGTGGGAAAAAGATATTAGGCTAGGTATGTTCAGTTCTAGTGTTTTGAATTTTAGGTTTTTGCTGGATCAGGAGTCAAAATCAAGGCACTAGATAAGATCTCAAGGGTTTAGTTGCAAGAGATAAAGAGGAGCAGGGTAGGTATGCCTTTATGATACTTTGGGGTTTTATCGATGTAGTGTAGGGTGGAAAAGAAAAGGTTCAAAATGAGCATGGAAAGCATGGATTCCTTTATCAAAAGATAGGTAACATAAACATGAAATTCCTAAAAAAACAGAGCTTAAATTTAAGAATTATGTTTAAAACCTCTTAGGAAAATCACTAAAACTCATAGATATGAAAAAGAGATGAATTATCATTCATATAAGCTATTAATAGAAGAAAAACATTATCACAAACTCATACCACAAGAATTCCTAAATAATAGCTGTGTTGGCTTTGTGGGGCCTGACCTAGGTTCAACGTTAGTTATCCAAACAAATCCCTACACTATTGGACCTTTTGGCATTAGCCCGCAGAGCGCAGACTGAAGTCTCACCCGAAGTAGTATGGGGAGATGCTGGAACCAAGTTTCCGCACCATGAGATGGTCGTGATGTCAATTTATACCCTATGTTCCTACTTTCGTGTAGGTCACTAAGATTTAGGGCTTTTCCAGTCTACCCTTTACTTCGGCCTTCAAGCACCTTCGCAAAGGTGTACAATTGACCTTTGCGCAGCCTTAACCCACGATCTAGGTACTTTCGTGCTGTTATGACAACGTATTGTATAGGTTCCCAAGTTATCTTAAGTGTTTTACTTATCATACTAAACAATCATAGTTAGCATTGCGTAAACTGATATTCTTACTTGCATTCATTTACCCAATATAATCACATATATTCGTGCATCACATAAACATTATAAATTAAACCCAAAACACAATATATCTTGATGCATTAATAGGAGATAAATACACAGAATTTGTAGAATACTTCTCTTTATTGATATCTTCAGATAATTATAGACTATATCCACCCTGTGCACACAACTACAGGGGTCCGCGCACTCAGCTGCAGACTTCCACCCTAGGCCTCTATGCACTCAGCTGCAGAGCCTCTACCTACACTAAGACCCGAAACACTTAGACTTCTCTACCAAGACTCTCAATTCATTCTTCGCTCTTACTTAAGACTTCTTAGAGCTTACTTACTTAGCTCATTTTTATACAATCCCATGGTCTACAGACCATGGGTGGATCTTTACAACCGACTTTACACTTTAGAAAATAAGGGCGGACAACCCTTTATGACTCTTGAAACCTTCATGCTCCGTGACCACAAAATGCGGATTGTTTACAACTTTATTACAAAATTTGTCCTAAAACATCGGCTTTTAGCCCCAAAAACTATCCTTGGGGGATCTCGTTCCCAACAGGCCCCCAACACAAACATGGTGACTTGCCCTCGAGTCACTCTGTGAGCACGAAGATCTTGGCATGAAGACCTCCCAACTCGACCTGTATGACCGTAACCTCGACAGTGCACTGTGCGGTTGCCTAGTTCGCTTCTTCAACCAACTGCTCTGTCGCCGGTCTTGAACTGTTGGCCTGAAGCTTTCGCTGAGTTACTTGCAGATTCATAAGATTTCCTTCAATAAATGTTGTAACCGAATAAGCCTCATCCAACCAGGGTTTCAAGCATGCCTTCAACACTACCTCCTTGGGTTTGTTGCATCTACCTATTCTTTCAATTGCTTGGCCTCCTGCAGCTTCTCTAGTCTCTGCGTGAGAGCGTCTGTTTGTGCTGTACCTTTTACTTTGTCATAGCATTACTGCAATTCTCATGCTTCTGTCTCAAGTTGTTGTACATTAGGATCCTCCTGCAAGCTCATCAAGACCTCGAACAACTGTTCAAAAAGGACTGTGCAGTCTGCTACTGCACTGTCTACCACTGCTTTCGCTTCTGTGACAGTGGTTGTACACTACTCCTTGACTTCTGGCGGAGTTGAAGGCTGGTCCTTCAACTGTAGATCTACAATCTCTAGGTTCATATCTAGCTGAATCCTAGCCATCTCTATGTGAGCGTCGTGCACTCCTATAGCAAGCTTGTGGACGCGCACCTTGACCGGTTCTTCCTCAAGAACATCCAACTCCGGGACCATTTGGCGTGCCTCCTCTACGACCTGAATTATACACTTATTTCAGTCGGTTACCTTGGTCACAGTGGTGATGGTAGAGTCTTGCTGTAGGGCTATCTATTCATTATTAATCCTCTGCTCATTGATCACCTATAAAGTGTGGTTTTTGCAGGCCCTCAGCTCTGTGATCAGTCCATCCTATAATAGGTGGAGTTCCTCACCAGGGAGAGCTACAAAGTTCAACCCCACGCCCTTGAGGACAGTAACAGTGGGCCTGTCAGCTTCATTCTTCATAGTCAGTGCTCCATCTGGCAGCAATATCGCGCTGGAGACCTTCGTACGCAGCATCTCGGCAGCTTCTGAAGTGCTGATCGCGAGGCTAGTGGACACCGTACCAACATGTGATGCGCGGGTCTGCAGCTCTTGCAGACCTATCTGGATGGATCCCAATAGTAGTTGTTGCTGCTATTCAAACTACTGTAGAGCCTTCGCAGTGACATCCCGCACTATGTCTTTAATGTCATGTAAGTCACCCTTTGTGAGGGTGATTGGGTCCAGTGACACCTTAGTGGCCTTGGATTTCTTCCTTGACCCTCCTTTCTCTTGCTCCCTTGGATGCTTGATGCGGGTCAATGTCGCTTGCAGGTCTGCACCATGCTGCTCTGTTTGCTCATCCGTTTCTTCCTCTATTTTAGGCGAAGGTGACCTCACGCCTTTGCCAAAGCCACACTCTATTTCTCCTATCTGTTTGTTCATCTGTTGGGCAGCATCGCGCTCTGCCTAGGTCTTGTTAGCTACCTCCTTCTTCCTCTTCTCGGCCAGCTGGGCCATCTTGAGCTTGGCCTCCTCCTTTTTGCACTGCGTGGTAGACTTGCTCACCCCCACTACCAAGTCTGAGGTAGTGCACCACTCTTCTGGCCAATGATCAAGGGTTGCATCAGTTGCGTTGTTCGTTCCCAAGTAAGGCAAGTCATACCATGTATGCGCAAGGTCCTTTCGTGCCCTGATTGACACATGGTGAAAGTATGCATTGAAATATATGTACCCCTAGAGGCTGGAAAACATAGTAGGTGACAACCATGGTTTGTGATTGATATCCATGCAGATGCTCACCTCCATCAAGATCCAGAAGATCTTTCTATTCTTGATGCACTGCGCATCCTTGGTCACCCACAGCGAAGCGTACTTCGCTACTTCTAGTAGGTCCGGTGTGACCGAGGGGAATTGGCTATCTTCCGGTAGCTCCCAGGCTATGAGCACAATAGACAATAAGAGCCATGCATAGTGGAAAGTCTTGCTGAGCTCCTGTGCCTTGCGGTAGTTCTCAAGGAACTCACCGCAAAGATAGTGCACCCAATTGAACTGGACTCCTTCGGTGCATTGGGCTGCAAGAGCAATGACTGGTGCCATAACTTCATTTGTGTGATACTTCCTCATAACCTTTCCTGCCAAAATATGCATGGCCACCTTGACTACAGGTTCATTGATACTTGAGATGGCATAGTCTCGCGGCTTCTTCACGAGATTGAATTTCTCCTTCATGGCCTCCGCGAGGACCTGCTCGCCACCTTTTCTACCAAACATCATGGCCGATTTTATCTTGTGTAGGGTAGCTATGTGATCCTATGGATCAATTTGTCGGTGATGGGCATTGGCTCCTCCAACCACAGACACCCATCGTGCACCAAGCATAGTAACTGCTTGATTACTAGTATTGTAATGGGGGTGCGATTATAGTGTGGCACCCATAGGAGTTTGAGGAGACCTGCCTTGTCTACTCCTCTGAGCCACCTCGCAGTTCCAATGCAGTCATCCCGGTGGTTGTCTTTATAATGTGACGCGTTAGTTGCTCTATCGCTAAATGCAAGAACTTCTCATGGTCAGCTAAGTCCCAATATTCCAGTTTTAACAGAGGAACTTGCCCTAAGAGCGGTCCTTCAAAGACAATCTCGTCTAGTAGTAGAGGGGTTTATAAGGGGACCTTGCTATCATTAATTTCTTTTCGCACCTTGTTCTTGCCCTTGCACGGATGGACGTACTCAGGAAACTTAGTGATAGGGTCATCACCCTGGACTTCAACTTCCTCCACTTCTATCCCCAAGTCCTCATCATCCATCGGGATGTATGTTACGGGTGAAACCACTCTAGGGCTTTGGGTTGAGAACCCCAATAGAGCAGAGGGAAAACCTCAACAAGAAATGCTCAAATAATCACTAAACATCCTTATTCTACTAAATCGTGTAGGAGTGTCCTTACCCGATGTCCTTCATTTGGGTAGATCCCGTAGGGTGCAAACCCTCACCTTCTCCCAATGTTCTTAAAACTTGAAAATTATTCAAATAGAACATGCACGATAGTAGAAACATAAAGGATATACATGATGTTAACTTTAAATGATATAAATGAATGACTAATTATACATCAATAAAGATTCATGAATGAATTACAACAGAATTTTGATGCATAAACACATTTCATGCCGGAAACAAAACATCATTCCTTTTTATTGAAGTAAGCTATAGATAAGGTGGAAAAGTACAACATGAGTCTTTCTTCAGCTCCAAGCGGAACAGTCCTCTGGATTCGTCCTTTCTTGGTCTTCAAAAATCTTCCTCCATCACCAACACAAGGATATCTCAAGCAATATGGCGGATATCTATAGTTAAGGAAACAAGGGTTTCTTGAAGCTTTAGGGAGTGTAGGAGGCACAGGGATTCTTCAGACTTGATCAGGGATAATCTCACTATATTATCAATATCTCATCCTTTCTCCTTTAAGGCCTTCCCATGGAGATTTATTTATACCTCTCCAAATTAGTTTTTTCAGTTGGGAAACAGTTGGGCCATAGGCAATAGGAGGTGAGTAACAGGTGAAACCCTTGAACTCCACCCAAAATTAAGGAAATTTAATTTTTTAAGCATTTTAAAATATGTACACGGGTTGGGTATATTCTGACCCACATGTACATGCTTTCATCACAGGGAAAATTAGTGTATACAAAATAAAACATTGTTTTTTAAGATTTTGGACCAAGTCTGGTAGGAAGGGTTTCCCTAGGCCATAAACAAAGCATTAGATCTACCAAGAGTGGTAAATAGTTCTATAACAGATGCCCCCTAATATATGAGGTTAGAAGGGGTACATGATGGCCAAAATGTATTAAGTGTATGGAAATAATCATGCCGAGACTGAGGAGGAGTCCACCAGAATTCAGCCTGCCAAGTCATCGAAAGAGATCAGAAAGAAATTGTTGTCTGAGGCGGGCATACCCATGCTTAGAAATAGTAAAGTATGTCCACATATCAAGTATGAAAGCGGATCCAATATATATACAAGTATAAAGGAACTGAAAGTACATAATGGATCATCTGATCATAATCAAGAAAGTACATGTCTGAATATCACATATAAAGAGCTGATCAATGATGCTAAAGTATGAAGCTGATCACTAAAGTCAAGAAACTGATCCTAATAGTACCAAGTAAACATGATGGAATAGATTATACTACATCGCAACTCGGGTCCTAGCATATAAGATGTCGTTGTAAGGAACTACAACATATAAGGTGGATGTTGTCAACTAGCAGAAATAGGAGCAACTGACAAGTGAGCCAAGACATGTTGATGCAAACTCGAGGTCTTCACCGATTGCTGTGGTACATTTCTACACAGTGGGAATGAATGATTTGAAGTCGACCATGTGAGAAATAGTTTGATTATTGGTCATTGATGTATATTGTTAACAAATGCAAGACTACTAACTGATAATGATAATGAGAGTCAAGGTACCCAGTACAATCTAACAAGTGCGAATAAATGAGTTGTAGTAAAACACTTGAAAGAATCTATCAATCAGGAGACAATGATGTTTCCCCACTGTCGATAGTGAAGGAATCTACCTTGGATGACTGCAAACCCTAAGGTACTGCCAAATGGACTCTAGATCTATTTCCCAGAGCATTGAGCTGAAGTCGATGGGAAAATATCCTTTAGAAGGAAGGCATTAAGGCATCCTTCATCAATCTAGTGCGAGTGTAACCCGTAGGCCAATAACGTGGAAGGAAATAGATGAACAAAGATGTAGTAACCCAACTTAAGCACGTTTCTGATGTACACAAGATGTATTTAGCGCGCGATAGAAACCCTCTGAACCAACCAATAATGAAAGCTGACACAGAGGCGAGGAATCCACCAATAGGGTCAAATGGAAACCAAGGCACTGCACAAATCCCAATGTGTGATAATGAAAGCTGATGTCGAACACAAGGGAAACCACCTAGTCAAAGACCAATGATACTGATTGATGCTAAGCACCAGGTGACCTATCAATAATGAAAATAGGGCCAGGGTGTGGCTCTAGATCTGCCCTCAGAGAAATTTGTCGTAGTCGATAAGGAAAAGACCCGTCAGCAAGAAGTCAATGGAGACCTTCTCAAACCAGCACGAGGAAAGGACCACTAAAACTGATGTGATAATGAACATGACGTTGACAACCAAGGATAGCCGACTAAAAAATAGGTCAAGAGACACTGCAAAGAGGCCGACTCAGGCTTACTTCCCTTGAACAAAATCATGACTCAACTATGATTATATGGCAGCATGTGACAACTCTGTATAAGTTTGTCATGCAAGAGGCATAAGAAAACTCTCCATATGATTGGAAGAGGTAACCAATCAAAGGAGAACTGACTCAATAATAAGGTTAAGGCTTTCCTAAGTCAAACTAAAGCCCACCCCAATGGAGGAAAGACTTTCTTTTGAGTGCTTTGTTCAAGGGTGACACGACTGACTCTAGCTGCCATCAAAATATGGAAATAATGTCATGTTCCTGCTCTTTTTGGAATATATAATTTTTTAGTCTTTTTCTTTTATAGGAATTTGGAAAAAGAATAAAATAATGCTATAGTACAGTGGAAAGAACGAGTGTCGAAAAAATAGATGTTCTAGTTCCTGGGAGGGGAACGTTCCTATGCTCAATGCAGGGAGGTGAAATTGGTGAAGGACACTCAAAGGGATGTTCTTTCCATGGGTAAAAGGGTGTGTCAAGTTGCAGAAGCGAAGTCATTGCATGGTTGATTTTTCAAAAGACATGGTTGAAAAAGTGGCTTAAACACTAGTCCAAGTGAAGCTGGCTCAAGGCCAAAATGTGCAAGTAGTCAATATGCAATGCAGTAGTACAACTCAACACAAGGATCCTCTAGGGTATAAGGCCAACAACTGGTGTAGAAGAATGATAATGAGTCTTCAATGCATAATTCATGGCGGGACTAAAGAGGATGTTAGGGTCCTATAATAATAGGATTCATAATTTTGAATTGGCTATGGTAAGTCTTGTAATATTGTACATATTTTTGCTTTCTACAAAATGTTTTCCCATATTAAAATTTAAAAAATGTAAAGAGGGTATGTCCTAGAAGAATAATCAAAGGAAACAAAGAAAGAAAATGATAAAAAAAGTAAAAAATATGAACCCCAAAAAGAAATAAAAATAGATCATGAAAGTGTGCAAATTCAAATGCCACTACCTTTTACTTTAATTTGCAAAATAAGATTGTGTGCAGCTTGTCAAAAATGCCACAATCCATGATGGTCAAATAGTTTAATATTGACTCATTCATGCTTTAAATTTCATGTTGATAGATAGAGAATAAAGATCTAGCCAAACTGTTTAATCTTGGCAGATCAGTAGTCAGGTAGAGAATAATAATGAGCTCATCAGTTTAATCTGAGCCATTGGAAGTTATAAGGTTAGAATTAGATAGTTTGCTTATCAAAAGAAAAGGAATAAAGGGTCAGCAAGCTCAAATGCACCCAATGAATGAAGAAAAAATGCTAGGGTAAATAAAGGGTAGGTAGAAGAAGTTTTGCAAGTGCACAAGGTTGCTAAGTCAAAAAGCACATTCATCATGCTTAATCCTATGTTTCATGTGCAGGAGGAATTGTGAAAGAGAAAGGATATTCACTAAAGCTTATTTACTAATTTCCCCTCATTTCACTACACCCCCACATACTTATTTACTAATTTCCCCTCATTATCCCTTCATTACTCATAAAAACCCTTTCCCTTCATTTTGACCTTTTATCCCTTTGTTTCACACATTTCCCTACACCTTATCCTTCAAAAAATCATTCCCCTTCCCAAAACCCCTTTCCCTAGTGTGAAACACATTTCCATCACAAATAATACTTTCCCCCTTATTAATTTCCCTTTTCCCCTTAAAAACCCACAAAAAACCCTTTATCCTAAGTTTTTCCTAAAGTCCCACTTTATAAATCCCCCATTTTTTAACCCACCAAGCCTTGGTGTATAGCTAAAAACCCCACAATATAACCCATGGTTCCCACCTTTTATTAACCCACAGCTTATATTAAAATCTAGTTATTATTTGTTAATTAATCACATTTAATTTGTAATTAAATCTCGGGCCCCGCCAACCACTTTCCAACTCCTTCTGTGCAACTTCACCATGCAATATCCCTCTGATCTCCCACCTCCAGATCCAACAGTGCATAGCCATATCACATAGATTCATCGTCTAACAGTTAACGGCTAGAGAGCATACGTGATTCGCAGTTTTCGCCGGGTACTGTTCTGCTACATGGAAGCACCAGGTTATATCGCGTGCTCACGAAAAATACCACCCTCCATCCAAAAGCGGTGTGATATGGCCTAAAACCACCTCCCTACCTAAACCAAAACTGCCCACTATTCATTCGCCAATTCTCGCACCAAAATGTAACCATTATTGGTTAAAAGGCCGAAAATGCCCCATTTTGATATTTTCGCTTATTTTCATTGAAAACCTCTGTGCGACCATTTTTAAAAACTTTTTCCACCTGAAGACACTGTAGACACCCAAATTGAAGCAACAAATTGACAAATTGAAGCCTCAGAAGCCTCTGCTGCCACCACAGAACCCCGTCTTCGCATCAAACCGTCAAATTTCCAAGTATTCTTGATAAAACCAAAATGTCCCTTTGAATTTAAATTATACACAGTAATCATCTGAGGTTAATTAATTAAATTAATTGAAAAACATTGCTAAACTGAAGAAAATCCCACTGTGCACCCAAACCCCTTTTTACAGACTATTATTACCCTCCCCACTGTTCCTGAGCTTCTAAACCTTACTCCCAAAGCCACAGAAAGAGTAATTCAATTCAATAAACCAAATTATGGCTTCCCAAACCTCTCTAGATGTAATACCTCTATAAACCCCTCACCTGGATATTGACTACCTTCCGTTAGCCGACAAACAATTTCAAATTAAGGAAATTGCATCCCCTACCCACCTATTGAAACTCCACTGTTGGAGTAAAGACAAGTTTTTGAACTAGAATGACGACATTCACCTATGGGAGTCCAATTTTCCCAAGTACTTTTTCCCACAGGTACACCTATTCCCAAAAATCATTCACTTCTACCAATCTTGTTATATCCCTAGTCAAAGAGCCATAGTCACCACTGACCAACAGGTTTTATTCACTATTACAGTAGAATCAATATATCAAATGTTGCATATCCAGCTAGACCCAAATGAAACCCCACTTTCCATTGAAGGTTTACTTGAGCTCTACAAAAATCTAGACCTTCCTAAGAAGGCTCAAATTTTTCAAAATTTCATCATAGAGGAGTCTCATACTCCTACATATAGTCCTCCATATGCTGCCACCATTTTCTTTAAGAGAGGCAGACAAATTATTACCATGCTTTATTGCATTCTAGGGTACACCATGAATGAACATGTGGATGAGGTTGTCATTGCTTTCCTTTCTATCTTTTTCCCAGGCAAGCCTCCTGCTATAGTTTACAACTTTGCTCAGTTCCTAGCAGATAGAATCCATGAACAGTTTATCAGATTACCGAAGGAGATAGTTTTCAAATACTCATAAGTATTGTTCACATGTTCATATATTTTCAGTCAGATAAGTTTCCAGTCAACATTCAAAAGTTAGACACCAAGGGCAATCCAAGATCTGTCATCTTTTGGACACCATTGATCCAAAGATATTCCACTATTTTTTCTTATAAAGAGTTCATTGATTCATTTGTTCATCCAGTTATAAACATGCTAACCAGTAGCTATCAACCCAGGATAAGTGAGGAAATTAAGAGAGTTTTACAGTTGGCTAAGAATATTAGAGTGGGAGATTGGTATATATACCAGGACCACACAGAAATTAGAATATATGGATGCCAACTTACTCCCTAAAAACTGCCCAAATACCTCCCCATGAGGATATTTGTATTAGATTATTTTATTCAAATCATAAACTATGATGAAGTTAATTTCCTGACAGCTAGGAAGAAGACTCAATTTAAAATGAAAAACCAATTGGGCCCCTTTTATTTGTAATAATAGGGAAGTTGGACCAAAGACAGACAAAATCTTACAGCAGATGAACTTCAAAAGCAGTTTTATATGGCACTATGACCATAATGGAGTCATAAATAAACTAAGTCTCAAATTCAAATTGAGTCCTTTCATACATGATCCCAGGCCAAACATTGAGAGATATGCCAACCAGTCAGAATGGTTGGAAAACACTTTGATAGATGTGGAGAGTACTTTAATTGACGTGGAAAAGCATATTGATACTAGTTCCTTTCTGTAGGTTCCAGAACTATAAGAACAGATGACTATTACTCCCATCCTACAGACTCCAGCCAATGAGGACAGAAATGTGAAAAGAACCAAGAAAGAAGGTTCTAGCTCAGGGATGGACACCACAGATGATCAATTTGAGATCAATTATAGGAAGAGGCCCAAGCTTAATCCTATAACTGAACAAGAAGACACCATTGATACAGTGGAAATCACTGACACTAACACAATGGTTGGAAGGAGTAAAGGCCAAGAAATTTCAGAGGAAACTCACGAACCTTCTACTTCAAACACTCAACTTATTGAGAAACAACTCAGCATTGAAGTCTCTTCATCCAGCAAGCCTGTGGATAAAGAGAAAGATATTAAAGAGAAGTACAAGGAAATTAAGTTGAGAAATGAGGCATTGAAGGCTGAGACTTATGCCCAGTACTTCAAACAAACACCTACAAATCAAAATATATTAATGTCAACCTTTGAAATTAAGACTGGGAAGATGCAAATGACATTCATGCAGCCTACAGTCTAGCAACCCAAATCATCAGCAGACTACAAGAAGGCAGAGTTCGAAGTATTGGCTAGGGATGTTCACCCTATTGCCCATATCGAATTCCATAAGCAAGCAGGTGAGATGGTTTACTCCACCATGAAAAATAAAGCAATGACTATGCACAAACTCCAAAGCTTACTGGATAATATCATAGCACAATATAAGCTAGAAAAGGCATCCTCACAAGCCAAGGATAACAAAATCAAGTCATTGGAAGACTTGGTGATTAAGCTTGGATATAATCCCAATGATGTAAAAGCTGCAAAGAAACTAATAAAGAATAAGAATGAGGATATTGCTACTTTAAAGAAGCAACTGAAACTGCCTCATTCAGAGCATTCATAGACCAAGGAGGTTCTTGAAAGCCAAACCAAGTAGGAAGAGATGATGGATCTCATTCTCCAATTAAATGTTTAATTGAAAGAAATGGAAAAGGAGTTGGACATCTTAATACAACTAAAACAGGCCAGCCTTGAGATAGCCACTGCCACTGCCATTCCCATAGTGACTACAATAGTTCCATGAACCTTGGCAACTTCATTGGCCCCCACAGCTCCACTAGCTACAACACGTCCAGCTGCAACAACATCTACACCAGCAATAGGTTCAACAACAACGGTAGCTCTGCCAAGTGATGAGACAAGCAAAATGGTCAAAGCAATGGAGGACATGTCCATTCAAACCAATGAGATAAATAAAATAAAAGAACAAATAATATGTCTAGAGGATGCAAAGAAACTGGCACAGATTATGCATGTTAGTGTCAGTATATGCATACTTCCATAGGGATCAAATCTTCTCTTTGAATTTTCATTTTAGGTGTCTCATACTGAATTTTTTATCATTCCACTGGGTCATGCCAGAATGGTCCACTGATGGTTGTCTTATTTTCAGAAAATCAAATTTTCTCTCGGACGTACATTTGCTGACCCATCTCCATGTTACATTCAGTTATGGTTTTAGTTATGTTATTTTTAGAGTCAAGATAGGTATGTTTCCATTAGGTCTTAGGGTCCATTTCCAAGGTCAAAAGCATAGTTTCAAGTGTAAATAAAGGGCAACAAAGGTATGAGGAAGACCAATAAACAAAGAGTGATTGGTAGTAAGTCATGGTTATTATACAAAAATCTTATTTCACTGATGTAATTTCCATCTCAAAAAACATGTTTTTGAGATGAAAACAGAGTATTTTAGTTGATTCATATTTTTTTTTATGTAATTCAAGTCATTGTATGTAATAATTGTTTCCATAACCTACCCAAGAATTTCTCCTTGCTGCAAGAAATGAGCCATTGAAGAAATTAGCTCAATCAAAGCATCATCCACCTGAAAAGAGACAAAGAAAGAGAAGCAATAGATAGAGATTTGAAAACAAAATAAAAGTTCCAAACAAATATTATAAGGTGGGTTTTTTCTAAAGAAAAATCAAAATCATCTTCTATATAAAATTTCAAAGGAATTTTTCAGAATTCATTAGTTCTTTTGCACCCTAAGCTCTCCTTGACAAAGAGGAGATTGAGTGAAGGTGGAAAAAAACCATAAAGGTTCATTTGCTGAGAGCGCTGCGTGCTGGGAGGAGTCGCTGCGCGCCTATGAGGTGAAGGGCTCATTTGCTCGTCTGAGCCAGAGTAAAATTCAACGGTGTTGTGCGCCTGTGAGGTGAAGGGCATGCTTGCTGAGGACACTGTGCGCTAGCAATTGCTGCTGCACGTTTGGTAAGAGGAGCTTGCCAAACCCTAGGAGCACCAAAACACCACTTCCTTCATTTGCTCAAAGCCACAAAAGCTTCAACTACCTGCATACAACAAGTAAGTGGCCTGATATCTCTTTTTCTCCATCAATTAAGCAAATTGGCACCCTAAATTTTGAAACCCTAGCAAAGCTCCCTTGCATGCTTCCAAAATCACCTCTTTGATTAGAGTTACAATACTTCTTATACTTTGTCACCTTCCAATCATCCTGACTGTATTTCACTCCACCTCCTCACTGTTTCACTCATATTGGCATATATATTAGTTCCTCAAGTTTTCACCTATAAAGCATGGTAGAATACAATAGTTCAGAAGAAGGGGAAAGACAGCCCAGGAGGCCAACCAAGAAAGGAGGAAGAATTATTAGATTTGAACCCACTGATATAACAGAACTTATGGCATCACCACTTGCAGTATCATGTTTAAAGCACATGGACGGTTTAGAGTTTTTCCAAAGGGTTGAGATGGTGAATTTTCATCAATAGTTAACCAAGAAGTTCATCCTCAATTTGCAAAACAACCAGGTCACTTTAGCTGGGGTCACATTCACTATATCTCTTGCCATCATATCACAGGCCACTGGAATTCCAAATGCAGGAGAGAAATGGTTCAAGCAGAAAAATTTGCATCACAGTTTTTATGAGCCATATCTTAAAATAAGGTTCAAAAATGATAAGAAAAGAATTTTCCCATTCTCTTATCTTTTATACAAGTATGTGCCATTGATGAAGATCATCATGAGGTATTTCACATGTGAGGGCAGGTTTTCCAGACTATACTCATACCATATCAGGCTTCTCATGCACTTTACCATGGTAAGAATGCTCAATTTTTCATATTACCTTTTCAGGAGTATTGACAAGATGACATATATTTCTCAGAAAAGGGATCTAGCTTATCAAATGCATAGTATTTTTCATCATTCAATTATAAAAATGATAGTCCTCCATCACTTAGATCAACTAGGAATTACTTAGGAGGCCTTCATAGCTAATGAAATATTCAATGAACCACCTACTTAGCTAGCTCCCCACATTCCTACATCATCCTCCACTCATCCGTCTATTTCTTCTCATCCACCACAGCCTACTTATCACTCATCCTCAACAGGTCATTCTTCACCAGACACCTCCACACCATCTACATCACCATTTCATGTAGCCATTCATTCACCCAATAGAGATGATGACAGTGATGAGGGACATGATGAGCATGATAACAGTGATGAGGGAAATGATGAGCATGATGACAGTGAGGGACATGATGTACACACTGAGCATGGTCAGAGTAGTATACCACAGAGGAACAGTTTGAAGCCATTTTCTTTTACCAATTAGAGGGGAAAGAGGCAGGTGTTTACCCCACGAAAAGTGGGAGGAGCCTTACCTTTGTCATCAGCATTATAGGTTAAAGTAAAGGAGAAAATGGTAGAGGAAGCAGAGATCAAACAACAGCATGAAGAACATGACATTGAAAAGGAGTTTCTCCTTGTGGACACTAGTGATGAGGAGGGAAACAAATATTCTCAAGCTACCTTGAGAGCAAAGGATGCCAAAATCAAGGAGCTTGAGGTCAATTTGCAAAAAGCCCAATATGTTATCTCCTTTTATGAATAAGAGAACAAGAAACTAGAAGTTAAGCAGGAGTTGATGCAAATCAAGTACATCAAGGCAAAGAGGGAAGCTGAGAAAGCCAAATTTCAGCTTGATGAGTCTTATGGAGATTATGGAGAGCCAATTGATGAATAGGGACAAAGAAAAAGGCGAAGAACAAGAGGATTGAAAAAGGCCTTAGAGCTTGAAAGACAAAAAGAGGTAGAATTGGAGGAGCATCTCACTCTAAATGAGCAATTGGTCAAGGACATAGCTGAAAACATAGAGTCTTGGCTTAAGAAAGTGAATACACACTTAGAGACCCTCTTGGACAAAGCAAACAGATATGTTGATTTGCAAAGGAAGATGGCCAAGTATTATGCAAGGAGAAACCAAGTGGCAAGGAGCAAGCTCAAAAGAGCTCATGAGAAAATTGACAAATTGACTAAGCAAGAGGAGAGGAGGAGACTTGACATGCTTGCTGAGGCATCCCTACATGCCTCTAATCTTTGATCAGTCATAAAAACACATTTTGGGCATGATGGACCATTTTTGAGTTTGAAGGAAGTTGTTGTGTTTTTCAGTCCATTTTTTGCATAGTCATGATAGGCAAATGCGCAGCGCCATGGGCACTACACTCTTTTCTGGGGCATCCAATGAGGAAACGGTCAACATTTGTGGATTCACAATGATGATTAAATGCACCCTATGCATTTGCTAAGGTTTTGGAGCAGAAATGGTTAACCAAAAGGGCCAAAAACCCTCAAAAAATACCTTTCTACCCTCTTTTTGGCTTGGGCACTGCGCGCTAAGCAGTGTGGGGAGAATTGACGTTTGACAAGGCAAATGAACTCCAAATGAAAAAATTCAAAATGGTTTGGAAATTAGACATGTAGAGATTTCCAACAAGCTATTGTGGGCCTAATGTGGACATTTGTAAGGCCTCCAAAAGTGCAGCTGAAGTTGAAAGGCGCGCGTGGCATTGTTGCTGCGCGCCTAGCACTGGTGCTGCGCATTTGACAATTTGTCCAGATTTTCATTGTTTTGTCCCGGTTTTCACTTTCACCTTGGAAAATCATGATTTTATCCTTGTAATTGATTAGTTGAATATAATTATGATGCTTCTAGAGCTTACTAGGGTAGATTCATCAGGGGAAACAAGTTTATGAGGTGTAATGTATCAGTTTGTTTGGGTTAGGGATGAGTCACTTTGACCACCATATTTTCTTGTGAGCAGTTCATATTTTGTTAGAAATAGCTCCTTCTCTCATGGATTTGACCCCCTGAGCTTAGGATGAGTTGTTTGCGGTCTATATGATTCTTTTCCTCAGTCATTATGTTGGTTGGACTCAGTGGGATGCTTAGGCTTTGATAGGCATCATTTTGTATCAGTTACATCATGAGATTAATGAAAAATTGCAGTTATTTCTTTGGAATCCATGTGGTATAATGTTAAGTTACGTTTTTATTATGTTTTCATGTGTTAAAATGTATTGTTAACTCCATTTCATCATTTCATAATATTTATGTGAATGTATACAAGTCTAAAAGGCAGAATCCATAATTTTTATGCTCTGTTTTGGGTAGACATTTCACAATTTGTGTTTTCTTCAGTTTGGGAAGAATCCATGGGGTTTACATGCTCTTCCTAGCTCCTCACCTATCTTTTCACCTCATCGATCAAACCCTAAGGTTCTGATCGTTGTGCCTACCTTGCCCCATTGAACACCCTGCAATTTTGACCTAATTTCCTTGCCCTAACTGTTTGGCTCCTCCTGATCCAGCAAAACCCTTCAAAATCAAATCAAACCTTATGCTACTATACCTAGCCTAATATCAGTTTCTAGATCTAGTCAATTTGGCTGAGATCCTTACAGAGAGAGCCCTCTCCTGGCCTAGTAGGGATAGCTACTTGGCTAAGCATGGTTTGTGGTTACCCTGGCATTATCTTCCTTCAGCCTGAGGTTCAATCCAGGTGCTAACATAGTGGTGACCATACTGGGGACACGAAAGATCTAAAGTTAATCACCCCAGTAAGATTTTTATTTGAATTCTTAAGCTTGTGGATGATGAGTTTTAAAATTTAATAGGCTGAACTGGAAAGTTGTAAAGCAATATCTTAAATTTCAAAATTAGACATACTAACTTCCCGAAAGTACGCCAGATCCAATCTAGATCCGAATCCTCCAACCATTGTCAGTGATCCTCATAAAATTGGGCGAAAATATAAGAAAGCTACAGAGAAATCTAGTTTAGCTGGATAATAGTCAAGTGGGGATTTGATTCCTCGATTTAATTCACTCCCAAGAAGGTTAGAAACTTTGCAAGATGTTGATTTTGATATTAATTTTGAGCAGAGTTTATTTCGGAGTAAATATTTAAGTTGGATTGATAAGAAAATTGTTGATTCATCTATATCTCTTTATAACCCTGTTGAAGACTTGTTTTCACACAATAAATCAAGGTCACAACTTATTCACACTCTTGATCATTTGCAAAACCTCTCTTCAAACTTAAACACTTGGGTACAAAATAAGACTCATAGGCCATCATTTGATTTTCGAAATAATTCCTTTGCATCTACTGCCACTCAAACTATCTCTCACCCTCTGCCTTCTTCTTCACAAATTGTTCACACCACTCAAGCTATCGTTAATCCCCCTTTGAGTATACTGAATATCCCAATCCATGTCTTAAATGTACCACTTCCCCTACCTCTAGTTATGGCTGCCCGATATGCCCCCCTTGTTTTTCCTAAAATCCTGGTGCCATGCCCCCTAATTACCAAACCAAAATACCTTTCTTCAGCAAAACCCAAACTATTACAGCTGAATAGCTTGTAGACAAGATGAATTATTTCTTTGACCTCCGTGAAGTTGAAATTGAAGATGTGATGATGAGGTTGTTTGTACAATGTTTTGGAGGAGAAGTTTAGAAATGGTTCAGAGCCCTACTAGCAGCCTCTATCACTAATCTACCTACCACTCAGAGGCAATTTCTAGATTGGTGGGAGGTGAAGAAGAATCCCCTTCAGATTTTGTTCGAATATGAGAACATCAAAAGAAATGTTGGTGAGAGTGTGCAAGACTATTGTGTGATATTTAACGCAATGTACAATGCTATCCATGCAAATATCAAACCACCAGAGGGATTGGCTTTGCTTAAGTTTCCAGATGGATTTGATGCCGATATGGCATATCAATTGTGTGAACGTGATCCTACAACTCTAGAAGACATGCAAAAGAATGTTGTGAGCGTAGAAGCGAACTTGCTGGCCAAAAGAGCAAGAATGAGATCAGAGAAAAGAGTGATTGTGAAAGAAGAAGCATCTACTTTAGATGTAAAAATGGATACATTGATTCAAACAATGGAAAGGATGGTTGACCAGTTGTCCATCACAAATAGACCTGAACCGCAGATCTAGAATCTAAACTTTAGAGGGCAGCAACAACCCCAATTCTGAATCAAGCAAAGAGAGAAAAAAGCACCGGAACAACCAGCGCAACAACAAAAACAAATCAGATCTCCCTTCCAGAAGAATTATGTTCAAGGAGTGGAATAAGAAGAGGAGGAAGATCTGGTAATTGAAAAAAATCTCTTCTTCACTGCAGATGGTATGCCTATATTTCTGACTGAAGATGAGGAGTATGTAGAAAGTTCTGACATTCTAAAGGATGAGGAAAAGGCAGAAAGCCATCATGCGATATCTCATGCTCTTGTAATTCACATTCTCATTATTAAAATAATGTTTATGAAACATATAAATACATGAGTAAGTGGTCTTAAGATAGTGCGTCTATCTTAGACTCACTTGGTTGATACAATTTCTCAACTTACACACTAATTTAGGAGAGCTAGTTGGAGAGAATCTCCCATCCAAACTAGACTCCTTAGTTTGAGGAATTATCATGATTTTATTTATTTAATTTAATATTTGGATTTATTATTTATTTTTAAGAGAGTGAGGCTAACATTCCCCCGCTCAATGATAAATCCAAAATGAATAAGGAACCATCTTCCAAGTTCTCAAGTTGATCCTCAAAAAACATTTGCCTGAAAAAACGCCAAAGCTGGATGTTGAAGAAACTGCAATATGAAGAGACCATTAGTTAGCTGCATGTCTGATTCATCTCTAAATGTCGCTTGACAACTCCATCACGTTCCAAGCTGCAAAATGATCCATCTGTCCTTTGCTTACAATTAGCATCCTTTGTCCACTAACAAAAGTTGATGAACGCCCATTGGAGAATCCGCTGATGATGATCGCCCACTGGCTGATGACGTTGAAAAAACAACTCACTATTGCTTTTTCTGTGTGTGAAAACTGATCATGACTAACTTTTCTATTGATCGCCCATTGGTGAATTTTGTTGATGCTCACTCGTTGATGAAAAATGCCCACTGGCTGCTTCGCTGATGTTGTCGAGACTTTCGGTTTGACAATCACTGTCAATTTCATTGACATTTTCCCCCCTTTGTTAGCTGAAAGGAGAGGCAATCTTCTCCAAATTATATGTGAACTCCACCCTTGTAGGTGGGGGAGTATTTCACTAGTGTACTACCCCGTTCAACTGCACGAGAGTACCATCTTCATTTGACTGTTGGCTACAATATGTGTGAGTGAATCCGATTGTAAAACTTGTACAATCTTCTGGCTGTGGATGACCATTCCCAGGGATCAATCCATGAATAATTTATCTTCAATCTGGCTGACTGTCGTTGGTTGCAACATTTCTGTGATGTATGATTTGTCTTGCCCAAATGGCTACAAGGATGGAGATCAAAACATTGATTTTCCAGATGACCGGTTCTTTGACAATGAGAACATTTTGGTTTGTCTGCAACTTGAGTTTGTGTGCATGTATGTTTGTCTGCAACTTTCTCAGAACTAGCCGATGTGATTTGTGCAAGAAACCCTGCACTAACAAACTTAATGGGCCTTGAATAATCTGGGATATGCAAGTTGTTATCGCCTAGATTGACCTCAGGCTGAAGGGAGGCAATTCTAGGGTAACCACAAACCACGCTTAACCTAGTAGCTAGCCCTACTAGGTCGGGAGAGGGCTCTCTCCTTATGGATCTCAGTCAAGATGACTAGATTAGGAATAAGATTTTATGCTAGGTATAGTAGCTCAAGGGTTTTGATTGAATTTGTTGGTGTTTTTTGCCAGATCAGGAGGAGCTAGGCAATTTGGGTCTAGGAAACTAAGTCAAAATTGCAGGGGATTCTATGGGGCAAGGTAGGTATGATCTTCAACACCTTAAGCTTGATGGGGTGAAAGGATAGACTGGTGAGGAGCTAAGAAGGGCCTGAGCAAGTCAAGAATCCTTCCTAAACAGAAGAGAAAACATGAAATATTGGTGTTTTCCCAAGGCAGAGCATTAAAACCTAATGTATTCCACCTATCTGACTTGAAAACAACCAATCAGAAGCAATTATATGAAAGAGGCATACATAAATAACATGAGAACACATTAACAGAAGAAGAAACACATGCTAAAGGCCATACCATAGGTATCCCATAAAAATAATTGCAACTTTATTAGTTTCCTGCCACAACTGCTACAAAATGATAAGTGTTTAGTACATGAGCATCCAGCTGAATCCAACCCTTGCAAATGACAAATAAAATACATGATATAGACTTTCAAAACTCTCATCCTAACCATCAGGGGTTGAAACCATGAGAAAAGGAGCTGTTTCAACCATTTCTAAACTAAGAATAGGAATCTAGGCAATCAAACAACTTGCCTCTACAAGAGTGGAAATAGATTCATTACCCTCAAAACCACTTTTTGTCCATGAATCTACCATCTATTGGAGTTTAACTATTAAAATTACAATCCATGGCATTAATTACATCAAAAAATTCACTTTCATGAGGGAGAAATCAAGAAAATAGGCGAAATTAGGCAAAAAAGTCATCCTGAGTGAAAAATGCCCTACACGCAGCACCACTGGTCCTAAGCGCAGCGCCACTTTGAGTCCACTTTTTAAGGCCTTCCCATCATCCAAATTGATCCTAGGATAGCTAATTAGAAATTTATTCAAGTCTAGTTTCCGTAACACCTGGAATTTCTAGATTTGGAGCTCATTTACCTCCTCCAAAACTGTTTCTCCCAAGGTTGCTTCTGTGTGTCCAAAAACTGGCAGAGAGGTCAAATTTGAATGTTTTTGGACCTTTTTGTGGACTAAATATGCTCCAAAATTTCTGAAAATTGTTAGGGTGCCTTTCTTTGATGCCTTGAATCCAAAAATGTAAACCATTTATGCTTTGGATGCCCTTATAAAAATCGCAGCGCTGGTGGCGCTGCGCTTATGGGCAAATTTTCTATGTTTTTAATTTCCAAAATTTCAAAATGACAAAATTTCTCCAAAATTTGCCCAAATTTGGCATGAGACACCACCATCAACTACTTTGATGGTCTAGGGAGGCTTTAGCTAGCATCTTCAATCTATCTTGTTCCTTTTTGCCTTCCAAAGCTCTCCTTAGCCTAACCTTTAACTTTTTAATCCTTATGTTACAAATTTTGTTGTGGGTCATATAATGGTATGCCATGTGTTTGAGCATTTTCTTATCCCTATTGGCCTTCTCAATGAGCCCTTCAAGATGTATGTTGACTCTTTCAAGCCAAGTCTCCCTATCATTTTCAATGTCTTGCTCAATAGGAGTCAAAGTGATATGAGCCTCTTTGTCACTTTGCCTCTTTGCTTTTAGTAATTCAAGCTCCATGAGGACCTGTTTAGCACTTAATTGTTTGTTCTCCTATTCCAAGTATTTGATGATGAACTTGGCTCTCTCTAAGTTGTCTGCCAAAGCTTGTATTTGAGCTTCCCTTTCCTGTATGATAATGTCTTTGATGGTTTCTTCATCCTGAGCCTCCAAGTCAATGATATCAACTCCATGATGAGTATAGTGTTGTTGCGGATCCTCATGCTCAATCAAGTCAAAATATCTTTCCTCCTCACCAGTAAGGTTCTCCTCCTGCACTTTTTCCTTGCCTTTGTTCAACTGCTCAACCTGTACCTGTTTTGTCGGTGTATAAGGCAAAACCCCTTCCACACCTTGTGGAGATAACATTTTCCTGTGGACTGATGAAGAAGGCAAGGTCCTTTCCACTACTTGTGGAGTAAAGACCTGCCTGTTAGATGCAAACAACTTCCTTGACCCTCTTTGATATGTCAAGAATACCAACACCTCAACAGTTTTTGTCTCTATGTGTTCTTCTCCTGATTTCACATGAGTAGAGGGCACACCTGTTTCTTGCACCATGGAGGGAGGAATCTGAGGTCATCTAAACATGTCATGAGCTATGAAAGTCTCCCAAGGAATATTGAGAAGACTGAGATGGTGAAGGACAATAATTTTAATTAAGGAGTAATGATATATACTGTTCATCTATTGAGGATATGGTTTCTTTTGTACAAGGTAAGCCATCTTGTCAATGTTTCTAAACAGAAAGTAAGGGATATTCAACATTTTTACTCTTGTAAAGTGCATGGGGAGTCTAATATGGTAGGTATATAGCCTGGAAAACCTACCCTCACAAGTGAAATACTTGATGATAATCCTCATCAAAGGGACATACCTGTTCTCCAATAATTTGAAGGGAAAAATCGTTTTCACCTGGTTTTTGTATTGAGGCTTGATGTAAGGTTCATAGTAATGCTCATCAAGGTCCTGAGCTTTATGCCATTTCTCGCCAACAATAGGGATTCTAGTGGCCTCTGAAATAATAGTTGGCGACACTGTGAAATTAACCCCAACTAAAGTCACTTCATGGTTTTGCAAAATTGGCAACAAAGAGTCTGGCCAACTCATGATGAAACTGCACTCTCTCCACTAGTTCATAGAAATCATAACATTGAAGGTGTCTGAAACAAGAAACTGCTAATGGGGAGGCCTAAAGTTCTGCTAAACTGGTTGGACCTTCTCTTGTGATTTTTACTCCCTTATGAGGCCTTCTCTGTTGCCTTCTCCTCTCTACCGAACTATCACTTGATGTCTCCTCATCATAATCAGAATCACCTCTATCCATGCTTAATAAATTCTCTTGGTTTGCATAGTTTAGACAATTTATGGGATGAATAGTATGCTCTCGGGCTTTTAGGGATGGATATGGATGACTTTAGGAAGCCATGGGTAAAGCATGAGAGGGAGGGGAAAGTGTAGGGAGTGGTAGATGAGTGGTAGAATATGATAAAAGTGATGGGAATAATAAATGAAGGGTTTAGTTATGAGTTTGAGTGATGGGAAAAACCAAATGTTTAGGGTTTTATAGTGAAAACAAGGGTTTCATATAGGGAGCGAAAAATTATCTAAAACTTCATATGTGAAAACGAATCATCAAGTAGAGCAATGATACTTACTTGTGCAAGGTGGTTGTGGGGGTAATTTGGAAAAAATTTGAATTTTGGAAGGTTTTTTGTGCTTGCTGCCCTAAGCGCAGTGCTCCTGCTCAAACATGTAGCGCCATGTCCAACGCGCAATGCCCGTTATAATTTACACTGCTAAAAATGTCCCTACACGTAGTGCCCTCCTCCCTACGTGTAGCGCCAAGCCAAAACACTCCAGGAGCATAGCACCAGTTGCCTACGTGCAGCGCCGCCCCTGTTTCGCTCAAGAAAACTTAAAAAAATATTTTTCCTTCTCTCCTTTAGCTCCTTTGATTTGAAATATGATAATATGAAATGAAAATAGAGTAGATGGGTTTATATTTGAACACCATTTTAATTTTTGTCTTTTGAAAACCCACTTTTCTAATGTTTCTTTTCCTTTTTGGAAACCTTGATTTTGATGCCTGTTCACTTTTTCTTTGCAAGTGGATTTGCTCATGCACTCACTTCATTACTTCGATAAGCCCTTTCATAAGCCATGCCTTTACTGATAGGGGATATGAGATTGGTCAAGTCTACCCATACGCTTCCTTAGCTCCAGGGATCGGATCGCACGTCTGATGAACGACTGGGTGACTGGGTGGCTAGCTTGCTGACTTGTTTTCTTTGCAGGATTTGTAGCTGGGCAATGTGGATTGATGCTTGAGAGTAGCTGAGGATCAATATTACATATAGGAACAATGAAATTACATAAGAAATGAAAATAAAATAAAATACTCTGTTTTCACCTCAAAACATGTTTTGAGGTGAAAATTACATTAAGCTATAAAAAGAAGAACTTTGACTTTCCAAATACCATGCTTCAGTTTATTTGACATCCTCATGTCCTTGCTGATATTTATTGGCATTTTCATCATCAAACTTGACTATGGTGAAAACCCTAAAATCTAATAAGACCAAACCCTAAGAACTAATGAAATAAACTGCAAAGTGAAAATGAATCATGACTGAAGACTATAGAGAATAGGATCAGCAAGTATATATCATGAGGGAAAAATGAAGTGACCTCAACCATCAGTGAATCCATGACCTAATGGAGTGATGAAAATTTACAGTATGGGACTCCTATTATGCCAATGCAAAAGAGCAAATTTTGATCACTGATGGCAGTATGACAAGACTGACACCAACACAAGTTGTTTTCATCTTTGTCATATCCTAATCCTCACCGATTTTTGTTACTTTGAAGTTCTTCCCATGGCTTGATGATTGTTTTGGAAGAAATTTGAACTAGAACAACTTCAACACTTGAAGCTGGCTGGATGAATGAAGTCGAATGATCAGTTATCTCTGGATTGGTCAAAGACTTGGAAGCAACATGATTCTCTTGCAACTCATTTCTCTGCAGTTGTGACTCCAGTTGAAGGAACTCAATTGTTTCATGTGCATGTTGAATATGCACTTGAATATCAGCAAGAGTTGTTTTTCTGATGTTCACCATGTCGCCAGTTGATGATAAAATCAAATTGTTAATAATTTGGGACAGTTGAATGTGTGTCGCCATGTTAGCTTTCTCACTTTGAATTTAGGCTCGCTTGTATTGTTTCTTGTTGCTGATGCTTTAAACGTTTGCTAGATTTTTATAACTTGGTTGCTTGAACTCTTGATTTCACGCTCTCTTTCTTGGTTGTGTGAACGACACGCTCGCTTGCTTTGTTGTTTGAATGACACGCTCCCTTGATTTATTTCTTATTTCACTTGCATTAAACATTGGCTTGATTTGATGCTCACTTGAAGAATAGAATACTAGAATTTACACTCGTTTGATGATGATTGCTTGCTAGATGGCTTTCTTGAACTTGCTTTATTGACTACTGACACTTTGTGCTTTCCTGAATGTACTCGCTGAATCTGCTGATTTTGAAAAAGGAAGGGTGTCGAGCACTGCCGAAAATGCACCCAAGAGATAAATGACAAGTTCAATCTTGATGACTTAGTTGAAGACTTACTTGACTTAAGGTATTCACCTTAACAATTCAAATTAGGGTGTCAATTACAATCGAGAATACACCCATACAATTCAGTTGAAAAATGTTTATCTGCAAGTGATACAAAAAGTGTTGATGATGTTGATGTCATCACGGCTTGAAATGCTTGATTTTGTAGTGTCCTTGATTTATTTGATTACATGATGTGAAATGTGCTTGCTTGGAAGATCATCTTATCAAGTTAATGAGGTGACGCTTTGTGCTTGTGTACTTAAGCTTGATTTCAGAAGCTGGATTAAGCGTTCTTTACTTAAGCTTGCTTATGTGCATGTAGTTTTTTTAAGCATAATACAAAAAGAGCATTTTTAGAATATTAATACAAGTCATGCACACGCATTCATTACACACGGTGTACCTAAGATCCCCTTATTCAATTTCAGGTGGATCTAGGACACTTCAACACCACAAAAAATATGCATTTTTATTATACAGGTTACAAACAACTCTTACACCCAAGAACAACTTTTCAATTACAATATTTTGTTTGTTTGGACCCTTTTTCAAACAAAAAATTCACTTCAATGACTTTCAAATTTTAACTTCAATTTCTACTTCTCTCAAAATACTACACCAATTACCTTGCCTTAAAATTCACTTGGTGAAAATTCACTTATCAATGTTGCTGTGGTATAGTCTAGAAGAGAAGAAACCTGATATTGTAATATTCACCTAGAGAATAATACAAAATTTCTATTTTTGAAAAAGAAAATGGATGAAACTAGGTACACTTTCGATTTAAGGCTCGACATCATGGACAGATTTCCTATCGAAAACCAATTTTCTAACCGTAGAAATCTTAAAAACTGCCTTATGAGAACTGTCTGAAAGCAACCCATAAACACAACTGCTTCATTCATCGACATTAAACCATCGAGCAGAAAAGGAAAAAAAAATTACCGCCAAATTATGAGACTGAGAATTAAGTCGTATTAAGGGTATTTTTATTTGGTTCATGTCTGCTGCTGAAATAAAAAATAGAAGATGTTAAAAGGGAAATGTTGAGACTGAACCTTTTAGAGTATTAAGAAAATTTTGATAACAAATTCACCAAGTCATCCGGTGGAAATGTCCTCGGATTGTTTGTCTTAGACGAATAAACAATCGAAGAAATGAATATGCCCTTCGAACTCTTCTCTGTTTGCTCTGCCTTGTGAATTTTCTTTCCTATGCGATCACATACCGTTGCAGTGCAGGGTGGAATTAACGCAAATTTGGGCAATATGACTGAAGATGATTGGAGATGGCATATTTATGATACATTAAAGGGAAGTGATTGGTTGGGTGATCAAGCTTTTATCCAGTATATGTGTAGGGAGGCACCAAAAGCCATCATTGAATTGGAGAATTATGGATTACCTTTTTCACGAACTAAAAAGAGGAGGATCTATCAACGTGCATTTGGAGGGAAAAGTCTAGATTTTGGAAATGGTGGTCAGGCATATCATTGTGCTTGTGCTGCTGATCAAACTGGTCATGCTCTATCAAATTAAGTAACTCTGAGAGTACCCTCTTTACAGCGCAATTCAATCTCCTTTCTATGCACACTTTTCACCCTTGGACCCTTGGAGTATTAGTTGTCGATCCATCAGATCCTCTGTCTCATTTGATCGGAATTCACCTCTCCCTTATCACGCTGAAACATAGGTTCTTCACCTCCTATTACTATGCAATTTCCATTGGTTGACAGGTTTCATCGTGAATTTGGGAGGTACTTTGCTTTGGAATAGTCAACCACTAATTATTGTGCAGGTTTCCTTATTCCACACAGTCTTATGATTCCTGTATTTATGGTATTAGCTTCAACACCAACCAAACAGCCTCACATTTTCTTCCAACAAGAATGCGATCATCATTCTTTTTAAAACTCAAAGAAATGGGCACGATCACTCTTACGGCTTCAGCGCAAAACCAAGTATCAATTGGTCCCTCTTTGCGGTGACTCTAATATGCTTCCACATGGATTTGTTCCCTTTTTACTCACATAGTAATCTTTCTATGATGTGGAATCAAGGGAAAATTTCATGTATTGCAAGACTTCGAGCTTGTTAACAATCCCCTGTAAAATTCATTGTAATTCATACAAAACACACACATAATCTTCTCCGAAAATGAATACAGAGGATTTGTATAGGAAAATTGCAAACCACTATCATCACGATTTGCTCCATGATGTCTCAAATCTCCTTGGTGTAGCTCTCAAGACTGTGGCTAAGGAACTAAGGGCTTTGATCTGGAAGCAGATGGTAGCTGTTGGAGTCAAAATGATTCCCAACAACACTTTCTCATACTACGATCAGGTTCTGGACACCACTACCATGCTTGGAGTTGTTCCTTCCAGGTATGGCTTCCCTGGTGGTGAGATTGGATTCGACACCTTTTGCAGCCAAAAATCACTCAAACTCGGAGGTCCAATAACATTGGTCTCTCCACAAATCAAAACACGTCTCTCCACAAATCAAAACACTCACAAACTTCACACACACACAAACTAAACCACACTTATTTTATTTATGTACAGAGAATAAAATCTGAGATTTATGCCATCTCTAGGCCCATATTGGCTCCGATACCACATGAAGAAAAATCACAAAGCCATATAACCATATGCGCAACAAATTAACACACAAAAATTAAATTGGCAGAAAAGGCAGAGAGCCATCATGTGGTCTCTCATGCTCATGTAATTCACATTATCATTATTAAAATAATGTTTATGATACATATAAATACATGAGTAAGTGGTCTTAAGATAGTGTGTCTATCTTAGACTCACTTGGTTGAGACAATTTCTCAACTTACACACTAATTTAGGAGAGCTAGTTGAAGAGAATTTCTCATCCAAACTAGACTCAGTTTGAGGAATTCTCATGATTTTATTTATTTAATTTAATATTTGGATTTATTATTGATTTTTAAGAGAGTGAGGCTAACATGGAGGCTGTATCTAATGATTATTAACGTGGTTACATGAATTCTTTGGGCGCACAGCAAAGACAATACCCTTTGAGGAGCAAAGATGTACCAGCCAGTCCTATTCAGAAGAGGAAGGATGTTCAGTCAAAGAATGATCTCTCAAACAATTAGAAAAAAGGAAAGGAGCATGCTGATCAGAATCCTAGCAAGGTAAATCAGCCATCAAAAATTATAGCTGCAAAAGACAAAATACAATCAGAAAAAGGATAGTGCAACGAAGGAGCAAACAAATAAGAGGGGCATCGGTGTCAAAGAGGTAGAAAAAGTCACATCTTTTAATTTAGAAAGTGAAATTGCTAAATTGAAAGTGTCCATTCCTTTGACTAAGCTTGTTAAGAATAGCCATTACAAACACCATGTGTCTAGAATACGGAAAATTGATCCTTTGTCCGACATGGTGAATGTTGAGGATGATCATCCTGAACTTATTTTTGGTCCAGCTATATAAGGTCAACTAGAAGATATCAAAGCCCTGCCCTTTTATTTGACTCTTAGACTGCATGAGTATATTCTTCATAATGTTATGCTTGATTCAGGAGCTTCCCACAATTTGATGCCCAAGGCCATTATGGAAAAATTGGGCCTGGATATCACCCGAAAATAACATGATTTGTATTCATTTGATTCTGGTAGAGTTCGCTACATTGGTCTCATCAAAGATTTGGTGGTTTCCTTAGATCAAATCGCAGCCAAGAATGTCTTGATGGACGTGGTAGTAGCTGATATACCACCTCAATTTGGTATGTTGTTGTCTAGATTGTGTGGAGCCAAACTCAAAGGCACTTTACAACTTGACTTCTCTTATGCTACAATCCCTGTTTTTGGTCAATTGAGGAAGTTTTACCGGTAAAAGAAGATGAAATATATGATCATTAGTAAAGAGAAGCCCATAAATCATCCAGTAAATGTTGTACATATAGATTTAAAGTCTTTTGTTTTGTACACTGATAGTGGATTGAATAATGTAGATATTCAACTTGTAGAAGTAGATGATGTACTAGAAATTTCTGAAAATTTTTAGAGCAGTTCTTAATCAAGAAAAGAAAAAAGTGGCAATTCCTTCTGAGCAGCCTCCACAGGAGCAGAAAGTTAGTGAAGAAAAGAAAAATGAAGCAACCAACAAAGGTAAGATCGAAACAAAAGCAGAATTCCAACATTTGGAAGACGAAGATGACCTTTGGAACATGGACTTCGATGTTGCTTTGGGTAAAGATGGTGCGGGTATTGGAATTTGGATTCGAGTCTTGTTCTTTAGCCATACAAAGTCCCAAGTAATGTTAGAGTGTGTTCCTATAAATTAGCTTTTGATTTCTCTAATAATGAAGCGAAGTATGAGGCATTGATTACAGGTCTAAAGATTTTGAAGAAGCTGGGTGCGAAAAGGATTTCTGTTTATGGTGATTTAGAGCTAGTGATTAAACAAGTCAAAGGAGAATATCAAGCGAAGCATATGCAGATGAGAGATTATAGGAACGCAATCTTGGATATCTTGAAAATGTTTCTAGAATACACATTGACAGTGGTGCCAAGAAGTCAAAACATCATTGCTGATTCACTTGCTACAACAACGAGCAATCTGAAAATTCCAATGAATTCTAGCAATAAATTTGAAATTCATGTCAAACATAGGCCTAATGTTCCTGATAATTTGAGATATTGGCAAGTTTTCTGGGATGACAATGAAATTAATTTCTTTTTGCAGAATGAACGGAAGCTTAAGAATGCTTTCATTGATGATGTTAGTGATTTTGATGAACAAGACATTGAGGTAAATCAGATGGATGTTTTACAGCTGAAGGATAATGTTATTCCTAGAGGTCTTATACCTCTAGAGGAGTTGTTTGATCAAAATGATGGGGCGAGAAAACCAACCTTGGTTCCTACTGACAAAGGAGGTGAAGATGTAAACATTTGGACAATGGACTAGCCCAAGCTTGTTAAGTTATCAAAAACATTATCTCCTGAGTCAAAGGTAAAGTATGTTAAGTTCGTTTATGAATTTTTTGATGTTTTTGTGTTGGATTACTCAGATTTGAAAGTATATGACAAGAACATCATTCAGCACACCATTCCTATCAAGTTGGATAAAAAACAATTTAGAAAAAAGTTGAGGAGGATCAACCCAAAGCTGTTGTCATCCATCGAGAAAGTGGTAAATAGATTGTTTAAAGCTGGTATCATTGTTCCAATTAGATTCTCTGATTGGGTTTCAAATTTGATCCCGGAACAAAAAAATACCGAGGAGATAAGGTTGTGTATTGATTTCTGGAACCTAAATAAAGTATCCCTGGAAGATAATTATCCTATTCCTAAGATGGACCATATTCTGCAAATAGTAGTTGGAGCATCACGAATGTCACTACTAGATGGCTACTCAGGTTACAATCAGATTTTGGTGCACGAAAAAGACCAAGACAAAACTGCCTTCACAACACCATGGGGGACTTTTCAGTATGCCAAGATGCCATTTGGGCTGAAGAATGTTGGGGCCACTTTTCAGCGGGCCATGGATATAGCTTTCACTAACGAGAAGGATGTTTTCTTAGTGGTTTACTTAGATGACTTAACAATATTTTCTATTTCTGATGATGAGCATTTACACCATCTGAGGACTGTTTTTCAGAAATGCAAGGATTTCGGGATTTCTTTAAATCCAAAGAAGAGTCTTTTTGCCATGGAGGAAGGTAAGCTCCTCGATCATATAATTTCCAAAGATGGTATTCGCATTGATCCTTCTAGGGTGGAGGCAATTCAGAAAATAGACTTTCTGGGCAATAAAAAGGAGATTTAAGCTTTCAACGGTAAGAGGAAATTCTTACACAGATTTATACCAAATTTGGCAGATCATTTGCGTGAGTTAACTAATATGTTGAAGAAGGAAAACACTGTGAAATGGACTGAAGATGCCATGAAATCTTTCAACTTGGTAAAGCTTACTTTGACCACAACCCCTGTTTTGATCAGTCCTAATTATACTCATGATTTTATTATATTTTCATTTGCATATGAGCACACTTTGGTTGTTGTGTTGATGCAAATGAAGGATCAGGTGGAGCGTCCCATTCCATTTTTCAATTGGACTATTAGATATGCTACCCTGCACTATATAACATCATTGAGAAACAAGCTTTGGCTCTTATAAAGGCATTGAAGTATTTTCGAATTTACATTCTGCATTCGCATACCATAGCATATGTTCCCAATGTGGTTTTCAAATATGTCCTCAGGAAAACTGATCCGGAAGGAAGAAGAGGTAAGTGGATAGCAACAGTGTTAGACTATGATCTTGAGATTAAGCCCACAAAACTGATCAAAGGTCAAGGCTTGGCAAAATTCATGGCTGAGTCAAATCTTCATGCTCTGGACATAAATCTTATTGTAGCAATGTCAGATGATGAAGATGGTGGCACACTCATTCAGGTATCAGAGATGTTTCTCAACTCACCTTGGTATTCTGATATAGTATATGTTCTTCAGCATCTTTCTCCTCTTCCTGGAATGTCGAGAAGTAAAGGTAGATCACTAAAACTGAAGTCTGCAAAATTCTGCATTTTAGATAGTGCTCTCTATTGGAAATATCCAGGAGGGGTTTTTCTTAATTGTTGGGTTGAAAATCAAGATTAGTAGGTAATGAAAATTTTTCATAGAGGAGATTGTGGAGGTCACTTGTTTTGGAAAACAACAACTAATAAAATCTTGAGAGTAGGGTATTATTGGCCAACTTTTTTTTCAGATTTATATAAAATAGTCATGAGCTGCCACGAATGTCAAGATTTTCAAGGAAAAGGAAGCTGATTCCTCTTCCTTTGAAACCAGTTGTAGTTAATGCACCGTTCCAGCAGTGGGGGCTTGATTTCATAGGAGAAATTTATCCTACATCATCAACACAACACAGATGGATTTTGACAGCTACCGATTACTTCACCAAATGGATCGAAGCCATTCCAATAAGGCAAGCTACGAACACGGTAATCATTCAATTTTTAGAGTCCAATATCTTGTCTTGTTTTGGTTGCCCTCACAAGATTATTACAGATAATGCAACAACGTTTAAGTCGAAGAAAATGGTTGAGTTTTGCAACAAATACAACATCACATTGGGTCATTCCACGGAATACTACCCACAGCACAATGGACTAGATGAGTCTTCAAATAAATCCTTGGTAAACATTATTAAGAAGATGTTGGAGGCAAACAAAAAGAATTGGCATCGAAAGCTTATCAATGCTTTGTGGTCCGATAGAGTGAGCAATAAAAAATCAATAGGTATGTCACCTTTTGAATTGGATTATGGTACTGATACAATGTTTCCTACATCCCTTGCAGTCCCAGTCATGAGATTATTGCAAGAATCTAGCAGTGAAGAAGATGATATTCAGTGCTGAATCAATCAAATGATTCAACTTCACCAAACAAGGGAAGAGGTTTCTCAAAACACTTTCCGGCTACAAGAGAAGATAAAGAAAATTTATGACTACAAAATCAAGGGAGAAAAGTTTCAGCTAGAAGATGTAGTGTTGCGATGGGATGCACGAAATGAAGAAAAAGGGAAACATGGTAGGTTTGAAAATCTGTTGAAAGGACCTTATAAAATTTCAGCCTATCGAGGACAAAATGCATTTTTATTAAAGGAAATGGATGGTTAAGAATGCTTAGGAGGACCATTGAATGGTAGGCTCCTGAAACACTACTATTTCTGATGCAGCTTGCTGAAGTTGTTTCACTGTCATTGTATATACCAGTTTTCTTTCCTTGCAAGTTTTGAAGTATAATGTCATTTGAGCTTGGGGCCCGAAGTGAAGGATATAAAACTTAAATGATTTGTGCGGCGTTTAGTTGGTTTTTGAGTCAATCTAGAGTCGGTTGTGAGTTAGTTTTCAGTTTCTATCGAGTCATTTTTCAAAAATTTCAAAATGTTTTTAGTCTTTCATTTATTTGACCGTATTGGCCCAATCAGCTACGAACTTGGTATATGGTGTTCTTAACACCTCCAAGGAGATGCCATCCCCAATAAGGCCAATGTTAGTGTCAGTATATGCATACTTCCATTAGGGATCAAATCTTCTCTTTGCATTTTCATTTTAGGTGTCTCATACTGAATTTTTGATCATTCCACTAGGTCATGCCAGAATGGTCCACTGATGGTTGTGTTCTTTTTAGAAAATCAAATTTTCCTTCATGAGGTACATTTGTTGACCCATCTCCGTGTTGCATTCAGTTATGGTTTCAGTTATGTTATTTTTAGAGTCAAGACAGTTATGTTTCCATTAGGTCTTAGGGTTCATTTCCAAGGTCAAAAGCATAGTTTCAAGTGTAAATAAAGGGCGAAAAAGGTATGAGGAAGACCAATAAACAAAGAGTGAATGGTAGTAAGTCATGGTTATTGTACAAAAATATTATTTCACTAATGTAATTTCCATCTCAAAAAACATGTTTTTGAGATGAAAACAGAGTATTTTAGTTGATTCTTATTTTTTCTTATGTGATTCAAGTCATTGTATGTAATAATTGTTTCCATAAGCTACCCAAGAATTTCTCCTTTCCGCAAGGAATGAGCCATTGAAGAAATCCGTTCAATCAAAGCATCATCCACCTGAAAAGAGACAAAGAAAGAGAAGCATTAGATAGAGATTTGAAAACAAAATAAAAGTTCCAAACAAACATTATAAAGCGGGTTTTTTCTAAAGAAAAATCAAAATCATCTTCTATATAAAATTTCAAAGGCATTTTTCAAAATTCATTAGTTCTTTTGCATCCTAAGCTCTCCATGGCAAAGAGGAGATTGAGTGAAGGTGGTAAAAAAAGAAAGGTGCATTTGTTGAGGGTGTTGTGCGCTAGGAGGAGTCGCTACATGCCTGTGAGGTGAAGGACGCGTTTGCCCATCTGAGCCATAGTAAAATTCAACGGCACTGCGCACCTGTGATGTGAAGGGCTTTTTTGCTGAGGACACTACGCGTCGGCACTTGCTACCGCACGTTTGGCTAGAGGAGCTTGGTGAACCCTAGGAGTGCCAAAACATCACTTCCTTCATTTTCTCAAAGCCATAAAAGCTTCAACTACCTGTATACAACAAATAAGTGGCCCGATATCTCTTTTTCTCCATCAATTAAGCAAAATGGCACCCTAAATTTTGAAACCATAGAAAAGCTCCCTTGCATGCTTCCAAAATCACCTCTTTGATCACAGTTACAGTACTTCTTATACTTTGTCATCTTCCAATCATCCTAACTATATTTCACTCCACCTCCTCACCATTTCACTCATATTGGCATATATATTAGTTCTTCAAGTTTTCACCTATAAATCATGGCAGAATACAATAGTTCAGAAGAAGGGGAAGACGGCCCAAGAGGAAAACCAAGAAAGGAGGAAGAATTATTAGATTTGAACCCACTGATACAACAGAACTTATGGCATCACCACTTGCAGTATCATGTTTCAGGCACATGGGTTGTTTAGAGTTTTGCCAAAGGTATGAGACGGTCAATTTTCATCAGCGGTTAACCAAATAGATCATCCTCAATTTTCAAAACAACCAGGTCACTTTTGCTGGGGTCACATTCACTATATCTCCTGCCATCATATCACAGGCCACTGGAATTCAAAATGCAGGAGAGAAATGGTTCAAGTAGAAAAATTTGCATCACAGTTTTTATGAGCCATATCTTAAAACAAGGTTCAAAAATGATAAGAAAAGAATTTTCCCTTTCTCTTATCTTTTGGACAAGTATGTGCCATTGATGAAGATCATCATGAGGTATTTCACATGTGAGGGCAGGTTTTCCAGACTATACTCATACCATATCAGGCTTCTCATGCACTTTACCAGGGTAAGAATGCTCAATTTTCCATATTACCTTTTCAGGAGTATTGACAAGATGACATACATTGCTCAGAAAAGGGATCCAGCTCATCAAATGCATAGTATTTTTCATCATTCTCTTATCAAAATGATAGTCCTCCATCACTTAGATCAACTAGGAATTACTTGGGAGGCCTTCATAGCTAATGAAATATTCAATGAACCACCTACTCAGCCAACTCCCCACATTCCTCCATCATCCTCCACTCATCCATCTACTTCTTCTCATCCACCACAACCTACTTATCACTCATCCTCAATAGGTCATTCTTCACCAGACACCTCCACACCATCTACATCACCATTTCATGTAGCCATTCATTCACCCAATAGAGATGATGACAGTGATGAGGGACATGATGAGCATGATGACAATGATGAGGGACATGATGAGCATGATGACAGTGAGGGACATGATGTACACACTGAGCATGGTCAGAGTAGTATACCACAGAGTAACAGTTTGTAGCTATTTTCTTTCACCTATCATAGGGGAAGAGGCAGGTGTTTACCCCACTGAAAGTGGGAGGGGCCTTGCCTTCGTCATCAACATTACAGGTTAAAGGAAAGGAGAAAATGGTAGAGGAAGCAGAGATCAAACAACAACATGAAGAACATGACATTGAAAAGGAGTTTCTCCTTTTGGACACTAGTGATGAGGAGGGAAACAAATATTCTCAAGCTGCCTTGAGAGAAAAGGATGCCAAAATTAGGGATCTTGAGGTCAATTTACGAAGAGCCCAATATGTTATCTCCTTTTATGAACGAGAGAACAAGCAGCTAGAAGTTAAGCAGGAGTTGATGCAAATCAAGTACATCAAGGCAAAGAGGGAAGCTGAGAAAGCCAAATTTCAGCTTAATGAGGCTTATGGAGATTATGGAGAGCCGAATGATGAGCAGGGACAAAGAAAAGCCAAGAACAAGAGGATTGAAATAGGCCTTAGAGCTTGAAAGACAAAAAGAGGCAGAATTGGAGGAGCAACTCACTCTAAATGAGCAATTGGTTGGGGACACAGATGAAAACAGAGAGTCTTGGCTTGATAAAGTGAACACACACTTAGAGACCCTCTTAGACAAATCAAATAGAGATGTTGAGTTGCAAAGGAAGATGACCAAGTATTATGCAAGGAGAAACCAAGTGGCAAGGAGCAAGCTCAAAAGAGCTCATGAGAAAACTCACAAATAGACCAAGCAAGAGGAGAGGAGGAGACTTGACATGGTTGCTGAGGCATCCCTACATGCCTCTAATCTTTGATCAGTCATAAAAACACATTTTGGGCATGATGGACTATTTTTGAGTTTGAAGGAAGTTGTTGTGTTTTTAAGTCCATTTTTTGCACAGTTATGATAGGAAAATGCACAGCGCCATGGGCGTTGCGCTCTCTTTTGGAGCATCCAATGAGGAAATGGTCAGTATTTTTGGATTCACAGTGATGAGTACATGCACTCTGTGCATTTTATAAGGTTTTGGAGCATAACTGGTTGACTAAAAGGGCCAAAAGACATCAAAAAATGACCTTTCTGCCCTCTTTTTGGCCTGGGCGCTGCGTGCTGAGCAATGTTGGGAGAATTGACTTTTGATAGGGAACATGAACTCCAAATTAAAACATTCAAAATTTTTTGGAAAGTAAACAGGCAGAGCTTTCCAACAAGCTATTGTGGGCCCACTTTGGACATCGAGAAGGCCTCCAAAAGTACAACTGAAGTTGAAGGGTGCATCTAGAATTAGCGCCGCGCGCCTAGCACTAGTGCTGCGCGTTTGACAGTTTGTCCAGATTTTCACTGTTTCGTCCCAGTTTTCACTTTCACCTTATAAAATCATGATTTTATCCTTGTAATTGATCAATTTAATGTAATTATGATGCTTCTAGAGCTTACTAGGGTAGATTCATCAGGTGAAACAAGTTCATGATGTGTAATGTATCAGTTTGTTTGGGTTAGGGATGAGTCACTTTGACCACCGTATTTTCTTGTTAGCAGTTCAGATTTGACCCCCTGAGCTTAGGATGAGTTGTTTGGGGTCTATATGATGCTTTTCCTCAGTCATTGTGTTGGTTGGACTCAGTGGGATGCTTAGGCTTTGATAGACATCATTTTGTATCAGTTATAGCAGGAGATTAATGAAAAATTGCAGCTATTTCTTTGGGATCCATGTGGTATGATGTTCAGTTCATTTTTTCTTATGTTTTCATGTGTTAAAATGTATTGTTAACTCCATTTCATCATTTCATACTCTTTATGTGAATGTATACAAGTTTGAAAGGCAGAATCCATAATTTTTATGCTCTGTTTTGGGTATACATTTCACAATCTGTGTTTTCTTCAGTTTAAGAAGAATCCATGGGGTTTACATGCTCTTCCTAGCTCCTCACCTGTCTTTTCACCTCATCCATCAAAACCTAAGGTTCTGATCGTTGTCCCATCGAACACCCTGTAGTTTTGACCTAATTTCCTTGCCCTAACTATTTGGCTCCTCGTGATCTAGCAAAACCCTTCAAAATCAAATCAAACCTTGTGCTACTATACCTAGCCTAATATCAGTTTCTAGATCTAGTAAATTTAGCTGAGATCCTTATAGAGAGAGCCCTCTCCTGGCCTAGTAGGGATAGCTACTTGGCTAAGCGTGGTTTGTGGTTACCCTGGCATTGCCTTCCTTCAGCTTGAGGTTCAATCCAGGTGTTAACAATGCACAAGAACGAAGTACAGAAATCAAATAGGTTAACTGAAAGAATGAATAATTTGGAAAAAGAGTTAAGATTGAAGGATCCACTTGCCCAAGCTAAAGAACAACTATGGGCCAATATCATTGACTCTGTCAATGATATTTGGCCATCTATACAAGTCATCTTTGAACAAAATGATTTAGTCAAAGAGGCTACTGAAGCAATCCAATGAGTTAAGGTTGAACTTGGAGACATGCCAAAAGAAGCCACTAGAATAATCCAGTTGCTTAACTCCAAAAATAAATATGAATTGTAGGAGCTAGACATAGCTGATAGGACTGGTACCATACTAGAGGTGAAGAAAGTGCTCACCAGGAGGAACTTAATGATGAATCTTGAGGACAAATGCCAATCCATGGAGCTGGCAATAGACAGGCTCATGGTTAATTTTAATGCTTTGAGGCAAAATGTTATGGAACCAGCTCACAAAAATATAGAATAGATAGATCAACACCTTAGAATAAGCCTCTTTGAGGGGGAAGCCTCCTTTACATTACACAAATGAACAATTCTTGGATGATACAAATGACAAGACCTCCTTTCTATATATACGAGTCTAAGGGGTCATAATATAATCATAGCTGACATAAAAATAATAATGTAAGGGAATAATAATAACAATAGTGGGCTTCTAGGGGGCACAATAATAGCAATATGGGGACTACATAGGCACAACAATATCATAAGGGGGTTTTACTAATAACAATAAGGGGTTACACCATCAGTATAGGGACCTAACATGCCCCTCTCCTTCAAAAAGTGTTGTCCTCAAAGCTTGAGTAGTTCTTGATGCTTCTATATAAATTTCTTGTCCTCCCATGTGGAATATTCAGTGGGTAAGTTCTTCCACTTGATGAGATACTCTGAAATTGATCGATTTCATAGCTATTGGGTTCTTGTTTCTGTGACTGCTCCAGGCTCCAATATGATTTTTCCTTCCTCATTAAGTTCTGGCAATATTGTTTGAACTAGGATCTTCTACAACTTTTGAATGAGTGGCCACACTTCTTCATCCTTCTTCCATTCATCCCTTGATTCATTTATCCAATCTGGTTGGATAATAGAAATAGCACAAAACAATGCTTCCACATCCTCATCCTTTTTTTGAGCATGCATCTACAACAATGTTTTGCTTCCCTTTTTTGTAGATGATTTCAAAGTCATAACCCAACATATTTGTGACCCATTTTTATGTTCTTCTAAAGATGATCTTTGTTCCAAAAAGTATTTAAGACTATCATGATCCATTTTTACCTTGAAGTGTCTTCCCATTAGGTAAGGTCGCCATTTCATAAGTGCATTTAGTATTTCCAACATTTCCTTCTCATAAATAGCTTGCTTGAGATGTAGCCGTAAAAATACCCAATCTCCTACATGAAAACTTCTTTCACTATGATGTTGATCTGCCCGTTGTTTCATTCAATTCTACACCAAAGTGGCATTACCCTTTAAAAGTTGGAGAACTTGTTGTTGATGCTCGATGTGATCTTTCACCGCTTGAATCTTTTTCTTCTTGATATGTCCTTCTATATTGAGAGTTTTAGGAGTCGTAATTTCTTCCAATGCATTACAAGATATGGTTGGATGCATTTCTTGATGCTCGATGTGATCTTTCTCTTCTTGAACATTTTTCTTCTTGATATGTCCTTCTATATTGATAGTTTGAGGAGTGGTAAGTCCAGCCAATGCATTACAAGATATGGTCAAATTCATTTCTTCTTTCTCGATGTGATCTTTCACTTCTTGAACCTTTTTCTTCTTGATATGTCTTTCTATCTTGCAAGTTTGAGGAGTGGTAATTCTTGCCAATTCTTTACAAGATATCATCGGATTCATTTCTTCTTTCTCTGGGGTTGGTTCTTGGTGTATATCCTCCTCTTTTAATGTTTCTTGATCCTTTTCTTCCTCCTCTTCATAATCTATGTAAAATAATTTCTTCTCAGCACACTTATGACCTTTAGTGTATTTGTTATCACAATTGCAACAAAGCCCTTTTTCTCTTTTTTCTTCCAATTGTTGTCATGTAAACCTTGTAGGCTATGGAAGGCTAGGAGAGAAAACACTTCCATAATTATAGTCGTGAGTGGTGGGATTCCTTTTTTCCATAATTTCTCTTTCAATTTTTCTTGCCAACCTGAATGCCTTCTCCAATGAATCAGGTTCCCAAAGACAAACCTCACGTTGAATGTTATCCTTTAAAGTCCCTATGAAGACATCAATCATTTGCTTCTCTGGAATATCATTTACGCATATATTCGATTTTTGAAAGTCCTCAATGTGCTCTGCCATTGAACCCTTCTGTTCATGATTTATCAATTGGATAAAGAAGGTGTTACTCTTTGTATCCTCATAATGTGCTATCATTTCTTCCGTGAAAATTGACCAAGTGACAAGTGCTTTAATAGAACAAAGCCATTTATACCATAAAAATTGATTTGGTTCTAAATATAAAGATGCAATATGTACCTTTTGTAACAATTGAACCTCATGTAGACCAAAATATTGCTCCATCTATAGTATCCAATTTACGGGATCCTTGCCATCAAACTTCCTCATACCACCTTTTCTTGATTTTAGGAGTTTTATCTTGAAACGACTATAACTCGATAATTTAAGATCTCCATGTTTGGAAATTATGTCCTGAAGTAGCCCTCTAAGTCCTCTTTCTAACCCCGCAAATCTGATCAAGATTGGATTCTCCAAGGAAGAGTTATGCCAAATCTCCCACGGTGACCTGATTATAGACTAGTTCAGTAGAGCGAACTTGTATGAAGTGATACGTGTCATCGTTTCAACCTTAGTACCTAAAACTAATATATAGAAAACTACAGTATGTTCTATTTCCAAAACTTCTTACGAAATTTCAATCTGATGCTCAGAACAAAAGTTATGATGATTTCTCCATGTCACCTGTTTGGAATGTAATTCGGGAGTCTGCAAATACCCTAACTCCCTCAAATCATATCTCCAAAAATGTAGCGAGACAAGCTCTAAAATTCAGACCCGAAGTTCAGAACGATTTCGACTCAAATGGGTTTTTTTAGCTTTTGAACGTCGTAGAAAAAATGTTATAGTGAAAATTCCATGATGACCGGTTTGGAACAATGAAACCCTAGAATCCAAAGCTCTAATACCAAATGTTATGGAACTAGCTCTAATCACAAAAAGATAGAAAAGATAGATCAACACCTTAGAAATAAGCCTCTTCGAGGGGGAAACCTCCTTTACATTACACAAATGAACAATTCTTGGATGATACAAATGACAAGACCTCCTTTCTATATATAGGAGTCTAAGGGTTCATAATATAATCCTAGCCGACAGAACAATAATAATGTAAGGGAACAATAATAACAATAGTGGGCTTCTATGGGGCACAATAAGAACAATATGGGGACTACATAGGCACAACAATATAAGGGGGTTGTACTAATAACAATAAGGGGTTACACTAGTAGTATAGGATGTAACACAGAAAGGCCTACCAAATCCCTTGGTGATAAATGACAAATTGATGCCACATGAAGACTACAATAGGAAAATCAGAGAAGTGGCAAGAGATCAAGCCAATAACTCTTCTATGAAAGGGATGCCTACAGGAAAGGTTTTGTACCAAACTTTTGAGAACCTATTTTACCTCCAGCATGAGGTAAAACAGCTTTTTGTGAACAGGCTCACCTTTGCAAAGTACACAGAAGCAGATGAATTCTACAAAAAAATGGTAAATATCAAATTACCAGATGCATACTCTTGGGAGAAATTAAATGACTTACTATAAAATGCAAAGTAAAAGTGAAAACAATGCAGTAAAAGAAAAGAAGAAGGCCATCTCAGATGAAATAATATTAGATGAAAGAGTATCAGTTAAAAGGGAAAAGTAAAAAGAACAGTCAGCATGGAAGACCAATAACAAAGGAGAATAAACAACAAAAGATCAAAGAATAAGACAACACTGCCTAAATAAACAGGAATAGATTGCAGCAGTTGAATATCTATCTCTATCTTCTTGCATGGAGATATTTCTTTTTCCTAGATTAATTCCCAAGACAGTTTGGGATATTTTGTAAACTATTTTTGTATAAATAATTCATAATTTGAGGTATAGAGGGTGGATTGCTAGACATTTATATAGTTGTATTGATCTGTAACCTTAGGGTTCATTCTACCAAGTTTTCAAGTCAGTAGACTGGACTAAGTAAAAAAAGAGATTGCATTACAAGATTCATGTGTTGAGCCACATCAGTGGAGTATTTTCTTTGTCAAATTTGTTATTTTCTTAAGTATTTCACAAACTTGCATGTTATCTAAATTGAATGAATTAACTGGAATTATATTACAAAATTTGTTTAAGTACACTCTGTCTTGAACAATTAATCATTTTAAAGTTTTTTTTTTTTTTTCTGATATCCAGATTAGGGAACCCTTCATTGCTCCCTATTTTCGATTGACCCCTACCATTTCCTTCATTATCTAGTTTAAGGAACCCTTAATTGCTCCTTGGATCTGATCGAAAAACCACTTCACCATCTAGCCTTAAGATCTAAATTTACTCAGCTACCTTGCTGTAAACACTATTTTTAGAACTTGATCCAGTCCTATTTGCTTGACACTTGACCCCATAGACCAATGGTAAAATGCATCCCTCTATCCATCTAAGTCAGTGATCCCACCACCAAATCAAAATCAAAACCCAATCAAAGCTAAAGTAACTAGCCTAAAATCAATTAACTAAACAAAGTTAAATAATAAATAGAGAGCCTTCTCAGAGCATTAGGAAGGATAGATCCTAATCTCCAAAGTAGGTTTGTGGTTACCTCTATCATTTCTTTCACAAACAACTCTAGAGAAATTTTGGAGTGATAACATATTGGCGACTCCACTGGGGAAGAGAACATTTTCTTCAGAAAGATTACTGGGGACCTGTCCTCAGTTTAATAAAACTTTAAGGAAATCTTAAATCTTATCTTTTTCCCCTTAAGGTCATTTTAGAGTTGTTAAAAGGTTTCATAAAACAATTAAAAAATTAAAATTCTGGCTTCCAGGAGAACACACTATACCAGGGAAAATCTAGATCCAAACCCTGCTACAATAGTTGATGACCCTGACAGAATTTTAAGAAAACCAAAAAAGGTAGAAACTCAAGCAAGTAGTAGCCAGTTAGTTAAAGCAAATTCACTCCCCAAGGAATTATCAAGTTTAGAGGATATTCAGTTTGATTTATCATTTGAGCTTTCTTTGTTTAGAACCAAATCAGAAAATTCAATTCATGAAACTATAATAGACCCTAATTTTATTCAATTCATTGAGTCAAAGAAGGTGCCTATACATCCAGATTTAGATCAACATGTTTTGGATACTTTTGATAAACTAGAAGATCTAACCTCTACTTTGATCAGACATATAGACGAGGCCTATCTTCAACAATCAATTGAATTATCTACCTTAATTACTGCTACCACTGAAATTTCTACAGAGTCTTCAAAAACTGTAAATACAACTTCATTTACTACCACCTCACCTATAATATCCACCACAATTCATTCCCCTAAACCAATTATTCCTCAACTTCCTCTCCAACCAAACATGTCAAGCTCATCTAGCTCATCTACAACCATCTCAAGTTCTTCTTCAAGCACCACTACTTTTCCCCCTAGTCAAACCAAAATCTCAGCCATGCCAGACAGATATGCACCTTTGGTCCTACCAGCTCAACTACATGCCACGCCCCAAGATTACCAAAGTAAGATCTTTATGTTTGATGCTACTGGCCAGTATATTACCCAACAACATGTAAACAAAACGACTGACTATTTTGAGTTGCATGAGATTGATGAGTCTGGTGTGCAAATGAGGTTATTTGCCCAAACATTAATAGGGGATTTTAAAAAATGGTTCAAAGGTTTACCTACTAATCATATTGTAGATTTAGCTACTTTCCATAGATTGTTTATTGATAAATGGGAAAGAAATAAAAAAACCTTGCAAATAGTATTTGAATATGAAGACATTAGAAGAGTTCCTAATGAGTCTGTTTAGGATTATTGTACTAGGTTCAACAGTATCTATAATGCAATCCCTACTAATATTAAACCTCCACCAGACCTAGCATTAATCAAATTCCCTGATGGTTTTGCACTGATATGTTGTACCAATTAAGAGAAAGAAACCCTGAAACATTGGAACAGATGCAAAGTAATGTTGTTAGTGTAGAAGTTAATTTATTAACTAAGAAAGCTAGGATGAAAAATGAGAAAATAGTTATGATTAAAGAGGAAACATCCACTTCAGATGGTAAAATAGATAGTTTAGCCAAAAATGTAGAAAGTATAATGGATATATTAGAAAACATGGAAATAAAATCTCAGTGGGAGAATCAACAAGCACCCCCAATTAGAAACCCCAACTCTAGGAAGAATCCTAACACTAGAAAAAATGCTATACCAGATCAACATATTAGACCTCCTTTCCAAGAAAATTATGCTGAGGGTTCACAAAACCATGAAGAAGAGGAGGACACCTAGATAAACCTATTAGGGATTAAAAACGAAGATGTTGTTTTTCTTACTCAGGAAGAACAGGAAATGTACATGTGACAACAATTGAAATTAGAATCTGGGGAGTCCTTTGACTAAAGACAAGGCTATGAATCTGCAATTTATGAAGTCCACAAACAATATAGCCTTAGAAGAAAAAATAATAATGAAATTCCCACTAAGAAATATGTCCAAACCCAAACTAAGAAAATAATAGAAGCTCCTATGACCAAAATTCTATAAATTCTCCCTAGAGTAACTCAAGAGACTTCCAGCCCAAAAATTGTAGATATAACTTCAGCTGAAACTCAAATTGAAAATGTTATTCAAGCCATTCCAAATAAGACAATTCAAAACAAAACTGCTAGTACACAAACTGAGTTGCCAACTACTGATAAAGAAGATAAAAGTACACAAACCACATTTGCTAAGGAAGACCACATACAATCAAGAAAAACTCAATTGCCATTCAAAATAAAGAATGAGATAGCCAAGTTGAAAATATCAGTTCCTTTGACCGAGCTAGTGAAAAATGAATCATACAGAACACAAATCACCGAAACACTAAACATAGGTGAAGGAGAAGATGCTATAAACCTTAATGATGATCAACCTGAGTTATTATTTTGTCCAAAATTAAATGAAAAACATTAACAAGGGGGTATCCCTCCATTCTAAATTAGCTTAAATGTTCATGATAAAATCTTACATAATGCTATGCTAGACTCAGGGGCATACCATAACCTAATGCCTAAAGCAATCATGGAGAGATTAAAAATAGATATCACAAGACCATACAAGGACATGTTTTCCTTTGTGTAGAAAATATGATGGTAGGTTAACCCAATAATGCAATATAAATCAAAGCAGAATACTATAACCTACTTCTACTATCAATTTACGGAAGCTTAAATATCGCGCTCAACAATATAACTAGAAGAAGAAGAATCAATGGCACAGTACACATGAAAATACTTTGGGGAAAGCCTCAGGTAAAAACCCCACACTATTGTATTATCATACTTGGTGGAAATACATAGGAATTATACAAAGCCTTAGCTCTCACAGCTAGCCAGCTCTCAGTACAATCCTCACAGATGCTCACAGGCAATCTTGGCTTCTCTATAGCCTTCCTCTCTACCCTCCAAGCTCCTATTTCCTTGTGTTGTTCCTTGTGGATGATTTTCCTATTACCAAGTGGATGATCTCCTTCAAAACTACGCAATCCTCAAGGATGAATCCTTGACTGCATGCATGAGTTTTATCCATGAGAAAACACATGCAACCTATAGTACACTGTCCTTGAACATTAATCTCAATTGGGTCTTTCTCAGAATAGACATGCATGAGGTTCTGATGAGCGAATCTTTAGTTAACTGGAGTAGCACTAGTTGAGTGCATTAATGCATTAACTGAATGTTAACTCACTATTAGTTCCTAAAACAATTTGGAACTAATTTAACTGGACCTAACTCAGTAAACTGAGTTAAATAATTAAAACTCAAATATAACTCAATCTTATCTCCTTAATTTAAGGGATAACTCTTGCATGACTTCAGAAAGACTTCTAACTTAAATTTTTCCAACTAATTAATTTAAAATGAATTAATCAATTATTTCCAAGTAACTGTTAAGACTAAATTCGATTTTAATTTACAATTTAATTCAAGGACAAATTAAATTGGAATATTCTTGTTGCTATATTTCAACACTTTAATTCTAGCCAAGTCAAATGCCTTGGCCTGATTAAAGATTTGTGTGTGACTCTATTCCAGTGCCTAGCAAAGAGTATTGTTATGGACATAGTAGTTGCTGATATCCCACCCAAGTATGGAATGCTATTATCTCACTCATGGAGAGAAAAATTGTAGGTATCTCTACAGTTAGACATGTCATATGCTACCATCTCTATTTTCGGTCAGAAAAGAAAATTTTACAGAAGAAACCTTGATGAAATACATAGTAAGTGGTTCAGAAAACCACAGAATTACCCCATATATTCCATGCATTCTGATATGGACTCATTTATCTTGTATAATTCAGATAATGGAAAAATCGAAATCACAACTGTAGAAGAAAAGTACAAAGCACCTGATAGTGAAAACATATTTCATGAGTCTCTATGGAATTTGGATTTTGATGGCTCTGTAAATAGATTAGGAGCAGGATCAGAAGTTTGGATTCACAACATGGAAAATAATCATTCTAAAGGTCATGCCTTTAGATTAAACTTTAAATGCACAAACAATATGGAAGAATATGAAGCTTTAATCTTAGGACTACAAATTGTAAGAAAACTTGGAGCCAAGAGAGTTTCTATCACGGGAGACTCAAAATCAATTATAAAACAAATTAAAGGAGAATATTCTATGAATAATCCTAGACTTAGCCAATATAGGGAAACTATTCTAGACCTGATCAAGGAACTTCTTGAAACTAATTTTGCTGCTATTCCTAGGAAACATAACATGCAAGCTCAAAGTTTGGCTACTTTTGCTAGTACTTGTAAATTACCTTTTCAGCCCAAACACTAGTACACAACAGAAGTAAGACATAGTCCTGTTATACCTGACAATTTGAAATATTGGTAGATTTTCTCGCAAGATTCTCAAATCTATGATTTCATGAATGTTGAAGGAGAGTTTCAAAACTGTAACATAGATACAGATTGTATAGTAGATAACATAATAGATAGTGAGATAGATATAAATGCTTTAGATGTAGATAAACCCACTAAATTCACTAAAGTAGAAATAAATAACTTAGAAAAAGTAGAAATGGAAGAAATAATCAATGATGATTATTGGATTTTAAACCTTAAAAATAACTTTTTTCCTAAGGGATTAGTCTCATTAGAAGATTTATTTGATTGGAAACCAAAAATGGAGCCTTTGAGAGAAGACATGGAAGAATGTAACATAGGAACAAAAGAAAAACCCAATCTTATCAAAATATCCAAAGCATTACCTCCAGATGAAAAGATGAAATATATAAGTTTGTTCAACCAATTTCAATACATATTTGCCTAGAGTTATGAAGACCTCAAGCCTTATGATACCAACATTATTCAACATAAGATACCCATCAAAGAAGATTATAAACCATTTAAACAAAATCTTAGGAGAATTAATCCAGTTCTTATGCCATTAATTGAAAAAGAAGTAAAAAGTATGTATGATGCACAAATCATAGCACCAATTAGATATTCAAATTGGGTCTCTAATTTAGTCACTACTAGAAAGAAAACAGGAGAAATCAGACTCTGTGTTGATTTCAGAAACTTGAAGAAAATGTCATTAAAAGATAACTATCCTCTCCCTAAAATGGACAATATTATCCAGAGGGTGGTAGGATCATCCAGAATTTCATTGCTTGATGGATTCTCTAGATACAACCAAATCTTAGTTCAACGAAAGGATCAAGCAAAGACTGCATTTACCACTCCCTAGGGTACTTTCATGTATTTGAAAATGCCTCTTGGATCGATGAATGCTGGAGAAACATTCCAAAGAGAAATGGACATAGCTTTTGAAAAAGAAATCCATGACTTTCTAGTGGTTTACCAAGATGACATCACAATGTTTTCCAAATCAGATAATAAACATCTAGATCACCTAAGAAGAGTTTTCATTAAATGTAGAAAATTTGGTATTTCCTTAAATCTAAAAAAGGCACTCTTTGGTCTAGAAGAAGGTAAAGTATTGGGGCATGTTATCACAAAACCTCACCCTGATAAGTTGCTGACCAGGAAGACCTTGTGTAACTCTTTCAAACCAACTTTTGGCTGAGGCTTAACCTCCTCAACCTAAGAGGGCTCTCTCACTAGGTTAAAGATTTTGATAAAGATTATATGGCTAACTCTATGAAACAAGTGAAAAATATGAATGGTTGAACATGATCAGTAAACATCCATTGGGCTTATGAAGTCAAGAAATGCTTCAGTATGACAATAATATTAACTTGACATGGAAGTCAGGGCATCTAGAGTTCAACATATCAGTAATACATTAGAAATATGTAGGAAGACACAATCTACAAATACATGAAGGAAGTTAGAGCATAGATGAATTCATACTACTGCAAGCAATGAAATGAGTACAACCATAGGAAAATTTAAACATTGAACTCTTTCTGAATCCTGAGGAGCAAAGCCGAATCACTGTATTACATTAAAACACAGTCTTAGACAAAATCATAGTATGAGTGTTCTTTGAAAAATTTCCAACCCTTGGTGTATTACATCTTCTCCAATATATAGAGTTCATTACATGACTTAGATTCCTCCTCTAGCATGAGGGGAATTCGAATTCATCCTACTATGACACCTATTGATACTTAAAACTAACTATTAAATGCAAATGACAACGAACTAGGAGTCCTAGAGACCTAATACAACTAGGAGTGTAACTCCTTATTATGATTAAACCACCTCAACTAAACATTAAATGCATTCTTTGACAGCTACAACCTCATGAAGGTGAATTTTATGAAGCCTCCCACGTTATCACCTGACTGCTGATGACAAACCCTAGAAATTAGGGAACATGTTTCCCTGTTTTTAGGTTTAGGATCCTTGAAAGTTGGCACGTGGGACAGAGCCTTTATCTCCTCATCCGTGACACATTTTATGAAACTAAAAGAGGTTTTTGTAGTCCATATTGTCTAGAAAAAAAACCTCTCCTTTTTTTTAAAACACTTCTCCAATTGTCCATAATCTGTCCTTGAAAAACATGTGTAAAACAAGAAAAATCTGTTCTCTAAAATCTGGGTTTCAAAGAAAGCTTAGTATCTCCCAACTGAAAACACTTAAAAGTGAGTTAGGTTATTGTAGCTGGAGAGTTGATGAAGAAAAACCTCCTTCAAAATTCCAAAATACCTTTTCCTGTGACCACAAACTGTCTTTGAATATCAGGTGCAAACTGGCAAATTCTGGTTTGTGAAAAACTGCACCTACAATAGTTTCGCAGCACAAGTTTAACCATAAATTCCTCCCACCTCAGAACGAATTTGAAGAAACTGAAAGATGTTTTTGTATTTTAGTATGTTAGGAAGAAAAGCCTCTTTCAATTTTTGAAATTGAGTTCTCAGTTGCTCAGAAAGCCTTCTGGAAGTTGACTATTAAAAGCAGAAAACAGAGATTTTTATGCTGAAACAGGTTGCTTCACGGGTTTCGTAGCACGCTACGAAAACTCTTAGTTCAGAATCCCCAATTTTGTAGTGCAGCCAGTGAAAATTCTAGCTTTTGCGCTACGAAAACACCTAGAGTGAGTTTTGGACTACGAAAACCTTGACACAAGTTTGACACATGGAAGTTTAGGTGATGTGGGACCAGTGATGGGCAAGAACGGAGTGTTGACTCTATTTGACCATACCAACAAGACTCTTTTCTAAATCTTAGACACTAAAGCGACCATGGAAAGACTAGACCAAGACTAACACCAATCCTTTGGAATCTTAGTGATTTAAAAACACATGGTGAGGCGTTTAGGATATGGAATGAGGTTGTGAAACTTTTTTTTTGGAAAAGAGAATGACACTTATTGAGATGAGATGACTCAAAACCTATAAGACTATGACTAGAAACAAGGAAAACTTTCCAAAGATTAGAAACAAAAATTTTAGGGTGATAACGGATTGGTTTGAAATAGTTACACTGAGATATTTTGATCAGCAGCCTATCAGGGTCCTATTTTGGTGATAACATTTTGGTGCATCTGCCGGGAGCTTGAAGTCTATTCATTCCTGAAATCAAGAAGCTGAACTTCTGAAGGTAGCAAGAGCTCAGAATTTTTCTTAAGGCTGCAAACTACCTTGGCAACTCCACACATCAAATAACAAATTGGAAGGTGACTCCACTGCTAGAAGATCAGTAGCTTGATGAAGTTTCAAAATGAGTTCCATTGCAAGAATGAATGCCAGGTATGCCCCTATGAATCGGTCACCCTTTTCCCATTCTGGGGCTCCCAAGGGCTACTTTGGCCTCCTGCGCGGTCTCCATGTGCCTCGGTCAACGCTCTTTAACCAAGGTCCTCGTCTTTCCACGTCGGATGCCATGGCCACTAGTTCAGGGTGTTTTTGATACTGTTTTGGATTTCATTAGAGATTTGTTCGACCTGATTCAGTCATGGTTCTTGACAGTCTTTCTATGGATCCAATTCGAATCATGGCCTCCCTACTGAAAAAGATTTTGGACCACCAAAAGTTGGTTTTCAAGCATCGACTAAGTGAGGATACTGTTTCTTCACTTGTCCAATCTCAATCCACTTTGCGCTGCTCATCTTTGAACCTTTGAGCCCAATCCCGAGGTACTCAACTTCTCTCCTATGCGTTGTCCTCACCTTCCTGTCCAGCACTGTGTCTTCCTGCAACTCATTGAGGCATTCAGGTAGTAGGTCATCAATAGAAGGCAATTGACTTTTCTCTTCAGGGTCCTCAATCATTGAAGGTTCAAACAATATCAAACAATCTGCATTTACGACTGAGTAGATGTGCATGTAAGCTGGTAGATCAAGGTGAAACACATTTTCACCAATCTTCTCTTGTATCCTAAAAGGTCCATACCTGATAGGCTTTAGCTTTTTACCTTCACCTTGCATCCTGTCCTTGTTGATATACAGCCAGACTTGGTCTCCAACTTGAAACTATGCTACATCCGATGCTTATCATGCCTAGCCTTATACTTGGCCTGGCTCTTTTCCAGCTGTTCCTGTACTGCCTGATGGATCTCCTGGATCTATTCAATGAACCTTGTTGCCTTATCGACATCACTGTGCCCATCAACCACAGTATCTTTACCAAAGACAAAATCCAAAGGAGACCTTGGTGTGAAACCAAAGTAGGTCTCAAAAGGAGATCTCTATGTAGAAGAGTGTTTGGCTCTATTGTAAGCATGCTGCACATAACACAAGTGTTCATCCAAAAGCTTAGGATGTTTACTGCAATATCCTCTCAGTAACTGGATCACAGTTCTATTTACTACTTCGGTCTGGCCATCTGTTTGTGGATGAAAAGTTGTGCTTTTCTTTAGCTTGGTGTCCATCAGTTCCCACAGACTAGACCAAAACTTCCCCACAAATCAAGTGTCTCAATCAGATACAATGGAAGTGCGTAATCCAAAATGAATCCATACATGTTCAAAGAATAATTTTGTAGTTTGTTCAGTTGTGACCTGTTTACTACAAGGTATCAAAATGCACATTTTGCTGAACCTATCCACAACAACGTATAGATAATCATGACCTTTCCTAGATTTAGGCAGTCCTCCTACAAAATCCATGGAAACGCTTTCCCAAGGGTGAGAAGGGACTGGAAATGGAGTGTACAAGCCTAGTTTTCTATTGCTGGGCTTGCTTTTAGCACACATGGCACACCCTCTTACATATCTAGAAACTGTCTCATTCATTTTCGGCCAATAGCAGAATCTTTGCAGCTGTGCAACTGTTTTGCTTACCCCAAAGTGACCTAATATCATAGAAGTGTGTGCTTCCCTAATTATCTTTATCCTCTCAGTTTTTGGAATGCAGAGTTTCCCACAATGGTATAAGAGTCGGTCCTTTATATGATAGTCCAATTCTTCTACTCTTTTGCCTTGACTCAAAGTTGCATATACATCTTTAAAATCCATATCCTGAGCATATTGTTCTATATAGCTTTCATGTAGTACAGAATTATGCTTAAGTATGGTAGATGCATTTATAATGGGTCTAGATAACATATCTGCAACCTTGTTATGTATGCCCTTTTTATATTTGATGACTAAGTGAAATTGTTGTAGAAAACCCATCAACCTGTAATGTCTTGATTGTTGTAACTTAGTTTGGGAGTGCAGATATTGAAGTGCCTGATGATCAGTATGTATTACTATCTCTTTGCCCATTAAGTAATGTTTCCACTTTTTCACACTCTGAACTAATGCATACAATTCTTTATCATATGTAGGATAGTTAACTACTGCAGGATTAAAAGTCTCAGAATGATAACATATGGTTTTTTCGTGTTGTGTCAACACTACTCCCATGGCATAGTCACTGGCATCAGTTTGGATCTCAAATGGTCTTTGCAAATCTGGCAGTGCTAGTATAGGTGCTGTACTTATTTTTTCTTTCAAGGTGCCGAAGACTTTCTGATGTTTGCCTCCCCACTGAAACACCTTATTCAATCCTGTTAAAGCATGTAAGGGAGCTGCAATCGTGGAGAAGTTAGAGATAAACTTCCTCCAATATTGTGTTGCTCCTAAGAAGCTTCTCACTTTTGTAGCAGACTTGGATTTAGGCCAGTTTATAATGACTGCCACTTTAGAGGGATCTATTTTCAATTCACCTCCCCCTACTATGTGACCCAAGTAGTTTAGAGAAGTTTTGCCAAATTCACATTTTGAGAGTTTAACATAAAATTTTTCTCTTTTCAAAACATCTAATGTCTGCTTAACATTCTTTAAATGTTCTTCCCACGTTTTACTAAAAATTAGAATTTCATCCAGATACACAATAACAAAATCATCAAGAAAAGGTCGGAGTACATCATTCATTAATCTCATGAAAGTAGCAGGAGCATTAGTTAATCCAAAAGGCATAACTAGCCATTCATACAATCCCTGCTTTGTTTTGAAAGCAGTCTTCCATGCATCTTGCTCTGCAACTCTGAGCTAATGGTATCCAATGTGCAAATCCAGCTTGGTGAAATAAACAGCTTCTTTTAATTGATCTAAGAGATCATCTATGCGAGGAAGAGGATAATGATTCTTGATTGTTATCTTATTCAGTGCTTGGTAATTAATGTAAATTCTCCATGAGCCATCTTTCTTTCTCACCAAAATGATTGGTGACCCACATGGTGATGTGTTAGGCCTGATGAAGCCCTTCTCGAGCAACTCCTGCACCTGCTTCTTGATTTCAGCATTCTCTAAAGCAGACAACCTGTACATCCCAATGTTAGGCAATGGAACATCTTGCTGCAAAATAATATCATGTACTATTCCCTTTTTGGGTGGCAGACCTTTAGGTTCTTGAAACAAGACATCATACTATGAAACAACCTTTTCTATATCAGCTTGTTGTTCAGCATTACAACCCTCAAATACATTGGTTTTATCGGGTTTCTTTTCCTTTACAACCATCAGTAAGAATTGTTTGCATGAATTAATCATTCTTTTCATCTACCCTGAGTTTATGAGAGTATAGTTATTCTTGAGATTATGAGCTCTTACAAAGTATTCGATTCCATGTTTAACCAGTAGATACTTGTTCTCAGCTCTATAGAAAATAGCCTTTCTGTCATACAAGTAAGGACTTCCTAAAACTATTCCGCATATATCCAAAGGAATTATGTCTAACTCAACCTCATCTACAAATGCTAACCCAAAAGAAAAATTGAGTTTGCACTGTCTAGTCAATTATAGTTGTGCTTTATCATTCAACCATCCTAATGGGTATGGTTTCTTGTGAGGTGTAGTTGCTAATCCCAATTTCTTTACAATTGCTTCAGAAATCAAATTTACTTGAGAGCCACTATCAAACAAAGTATCAATCTTTTGATTTTTGGAAATAACTCGAATATGGAAAAGCTCATGCCTTTTTCTCTCATTTTCTTCATCAATAACAGATTGAGCAGAATTACAAGTAGATGCCTCAAAATTCTTACCTTTTATACCTGTGGCTGCTATGGTTGTTTCATCTCCCGATTTTGACCCCAAATCTCTCTAAATAGCTGCAACTGTCTTCTTCTTCTTGCCCTTGGACTTCTTAGGTCTCAGCTCTCGATGCAGAATCCAACAATGCTCATCATCATGCCCCTCATTTTTACAGTGAGTGCATGAAGCTTTGGATTTCTGTGCAGTGTTAGCCTTCCTTGCTTTCCACTTCTATTTTCTTTTCTCCTTGCTCTTGCTTATAGTGGGTTGGGATGGTCCCCCAACTTCTGGATTGCCATTCTTTCATCTAGCCTCTAGATGAGTAGCTCGTACAGACATCTCATCTATACTAGTGGGATTAAACATGAGGATGGTATGCCTCATGTAGCTGTGTAGACCACCAATGTACTTCAAAAGAGTCTCTGGTGAGTCTAGTGAGATACCCAACTTCAATGCTCTCTTTCTGAACTCTTGAGTATACCCTTGTACACTTTTCCCCTTCAACTGCCGAAGAGTTTGCCAACTCATCATGGCCTACTGCATGTAGGCCAATGGATAGAACTATTTCTTACCATGGATTTTCATATCATCTTGGGTTCTACCTTCCCACCAAACCAAGGCAGTGCCTCCTAGGCCTAGGCTTGCCAGCTGAATCTTACTCTTGTCTGAGTTTATGTTTTGTACCCTACAATACACATCAATTTGTCTAATCCAATTGTCCATTTTTTTGGCATTTGGCTCTCCATCATATATAGGAAAATCAAATTTAACATCTAGCTTAATCAAAGATGCTTTCTTATTATGTACAGGGCTATTAGGAGGTGTGAGAAAGTTTTCCTCTTTCCCTTTTCCTTTGGATTTGTCATGGAAGTGAGACTCATCTTCTCCTTTCTCTTACTTAGAGCCTGATGCATCTTCCACCTTTTGCTTTCTAAAGTCTTGGTACATTTCTTCAACCATGGACTTCATAGCTAGGAAACTCTCTATGAATTGAGGGTCTGGCCCCATAGAACTTTCTTCTAACATGGTCTTTCGAGGATAGACTCTCCCAATTTCAGGATTAGTTTCCACCAACTCTCCTTCTCCTAATTTGAGCTTTGATCTCATGAGAATTCATAGCTATACCAACACAAGCTTGTCTAACCTTACAACCTTATGCTCTCATACCACTTGATATGATATTCACCCTATGAGTGCCATCAGTTAAAGATTTATTAAACTAAAGGTATTACAGACTCATGTGCTGGTGTGTGTGTTCTGTGTTATTGAAACAACGGATCGATCAGATTGCCAATACATAGAAAATAAAATCGAAAGATAATAGAGAAATACAGTAAGCAACACAAAGACAAAAACAGTTTTAATAAGGAGTTCACCCTATTCTCCAGGGCTACGTCTTCGGTCCAACTTTAGTGGTGGCCTTGTTTGATTGTGTTTTTTAGCAGAGAAATTACAATACAGGGACTCAATATGAGTTCTCCTAAAGCAGATTTTGCTTGGCAGGGTGGTTCTTGGATTCACCAAGCCACTCGAAGTACACAGACTCTTCTTCTTCCTACCAGCTCTGTGACCCTTGGTCTACAGTGGAAAGAGCCAAATGTGATGCTCAATCCAAATAGATTCCTCGATGGGAAGGCTTGAATATTCAAGCTCTCTGGTGCTTGACGTTGCTTGTGGTCAGCTTGGCCCTTTGTCTCTTCTGCTTGGCTTTACTGTTCTCTGTGTTCAGTCCTCCTCTCAGGGTTTGTTGTTCACTATCTCTCTTGGTTGCTTGGACTCTTCTCAATTATGATTCCAAATAAACTCCCCATTCGGTTCGAATGTCTCTGTTCATGGCTTTAGCCATTCGATCCCTATGCCTGTTTGGTTCCTCTTCCACCTACGTCGATTCACCTTCTGCAGTTGTGCTTGGAGTTCCTTGCATTCGGCGTCATCATGAACGCTCAGGGAGTGGCCACTTGTCCTCCTCTAAATGGTGCCAACATGCTTCGTCGGTTCGTTTCTTCAGTTACATTGTGGATGTGTTCTTCCTCCATCGTGACGGTCAAACAGATCCCAAATCCCTTTAGAACACGACTTAATTCCCTATTGATTCTGCTTCTTTCCATCGGGCGCAATCTCAGCTGTCTAATCTGGGCCCTCCAGATCTGACGCCATACACATGTTTCACATGGTTGACTTGCTCGACTGATAGCACGCGTCAACAATGGTTTTCTCTCACCTTGACCTGCCATGCATCGATTGGTGTATGGAATCGCTCCGCTCTTGTCCAAAACCTCTTACCATTCAAGGGTGCCTCGATAAGAACTGCCAGTTTCCAAAGCGTGGGTCCCGCCTTTATACTTTAGTGCTTTTACCTTTTCCCGCCCACGGTCCTCCGATTCCCCCATGCAACCAGGTGCTCGGGCTCTTCCCATTTTGGCCCTATTCACTTAATGATGTGCGATTAAAAACCTCACCCTTTTCCCATTCCGGGGCTCCCGGTGGCTACTTTGGCTTCTTGCATGGTCTCCATGGGCCTTAGTCAGCGCGCTTTGACCGAGGTCCTCGTTGTTCCACGTCGACTGCCATGGCCACTAGTTCAGGGTGTTTTTGATACTATTTTGGATTTCATTAGAGATTTTTTCGACCTGATTCAGTCATGGTTCTTGACAATATTTTTATGGATCCAATTCAGATCAAGCAAACCCGTGGATAAAGAGAAAGATATTAAAGAGAAGTACAAGGAAATTAAGTTGAGAAATGAGGCATTGAAGGTTGAGACTTATGCCTAGTACTTCAAACAAACACCTGCAAATCAAAATAGATTAATGTCAGCCTTTGACATTAAGACTGGGAAGATGCAAATGACATTCATGCAGCCTATAGTCCAGCAGCCCAAATCATCAGCAGACTACAAGAAGGTAGAGTTCGAAGTATTGGCTAGGGATGTTCACCCTATTGACCAGATCGAATTCCATAAGCAGGTAGGTGAGATGATTTACTCCACCATGACAAATAAAGAAATGACTATGCACAAACTCCAAATCTCACTGGATAATATCACAACACAGTATAAGCTGGAAAAGGCATCCTCACAAGCCAAGGATAATAGAATCAAGTCATTGGAAGACTTGGTGATTGAGCTTGGATATAATCCCAATGATGTAAAAGCTTCAGGGAAACTAATAAAGAAGAAGAATGAGGATATTTCTACTTTAAAGAAGTAACTGAAGATGCCTCATTCAGAGCATCCACAGACCAAGGAGGTCCTTGAGAGCCAAACCAAGCATGAGGAAATGATGGATCTCATTCTCAAATTAAATGGTCAATTGAAAGAAATGGAAAAGGAGTTGGACAACTTAATACAGCTGAAACAGGCCAGCCTTGAGATAGCCACTACCACTGCCATTCCCATAGTGACTACAACAGTTCCATCAACCTTGGCAACTTCATTGGCCCCCACAGCTCCACTGGCTACAGCACTTCCAGCTGCAACAACATATACATCAACAATAGGTTCAACAACAGCAGCAACTCAACCAATGAGATAAATAAACTAAAAGAACAAATAACAAGTTTGGAGGATGAGAAGAAACTAGCACAGATTATGCACAAGAACGAAGTATAGAAATCAAACAAGTTAACTGAAAGAATGAAGAATTTGGAAAAAGAGTTAACATTAAAGGAGCCACTTGCCCAAGCTAAAGAACAGCTATGGGCCAATATCATTGACTCTGTCAATGATATTTGGCCATCTATACAAGTCATCTTTGAACAAAATGATTTAGTCAAAGAGGCTACTGAAGCAATTCAAAGAGTTAAGGCTGAACTTGGAGACATGCCAGAAGAAGCCACCAGAATAATCCAATTCCTTAACTCCAAAAATAAATATGAATTGCAGGAGCTGGACATAGCTGACAAGACTGGCACCATACTAGAGGTGAAGAAAGTGCTCACCAAGAGGAACTTAATGATGAATCTTGAGGACAAATGCCAAGCCATGGAGCTGGCTATAGATAGGTTCATCGTTAAGTTTGATGCCTTGAAGCAGAAAGGCCTGCCAAATCCCTTGGTGATAAATGATAGATTGATGCCACATGAAGACTACAATAGGAAAATTAGGGAAGTGGCAAGAGATCAAGCCAATAACTCTTCTATGAAAGGGATGCCTACAAGAAATGTTTTGTACCAAACTTTTGAGAACCTATTTTACCTCCAACATGAGGTAAAACACCTTTTTGTGAAAAGGCCCACCTTTTCAAAGTACACACAAGCAGATGAAATCTACAGAAAAATGGTAAATATCAAATTACTAGATGTAGACACATAGGAGAAAATAAATGACTTATTGTAAAATGCAAAGTAAAAGTGAAAACAGTGCAGTAAAAGAAAAGCATAAGGTCAGCTCAGATGAAATAATATAAGATGAAGGAGTATTAGTTAAAAGGGCAAAGTAAAAAGAATAGTCGGCGTGGAATACCAACAACAAAGGCAAATAAACAACAAAAGATCAAAGAATAATACAACATAGCCTAAATAAACATGGACAGATTGCAGCAGTTGAATATCTGTCACTATCTTCTTGCATGGAGGTATTTCTTTTTCCAAGATTAATTCCCAAGGTAGCTTGGGATATTTTGTAAAGTATTATTTTATAAATACTTGATAATTCGAAGTATATTAGATGGATTACTAGACATTTCTATAGTTGTATTGATCTGTAACCTGAGGGTTCATTGTACCAATTTTTCAAGTCAGCAGACTGGATTGAGTAATAAAGAGATTGCATTATAGGATTCATGTGTTGAGCCACTTCAGTGGAGTATTTTCTTTATCAAATTTTTTATTTTCTTAAGTGTTTCACAAACTTGCATGTTATCTAAATTGAATGAATTAACTGGAATTATGTTAAATAATTTTTTTAAGTACACTTTGTCTTGAACAATTAATCATTTTAATATTTTCTTCTAATATCTAGATTAGGGAACCCTTCATTGCTCCCTAGTTTTGATTGACCACTACCATTTCCTTCATTATGCGGTTTAAGGAACCCTTAATTGCTCCTTGGATCCGATTGAAAAGCCACTTCACCATCCAGCCTTAAGATCTAAATTTACTTAGCTACCTTGCCCTGTAACACTATCTTTAGAACTTGATCCAGTCCTGTTTGCTTGATACTTGACCCCATAGCCCAATGGTAAAAGACATCCCTCTATCCATCTAAGTTAGTGATCCCTGTTACGGGAATAAGTACCCTAGGGCTTTGGGTTGGAACCCCAACAGAGCAAGAGAAAACTACAGTAAGAAACACTCATACAACTCAAGCAACATGCTTATATAAACAAACTATGCGATAGCAACCATACCTCGATGTCCTTCGTTTCGGTAGTTCCAGCAGGGTTTAGACCCTCTGCAACTCCTGATGATCTTCGAATCTGCAAATCAACCAATTTGAACATACATAGTAGCATATAGATAAAGCATTTTAATGAAATCAACTTTATATCATATAAGAAAATGATTAGCTATACATCAAAATAACATTCATACATTAATTACAATAGTATCTGATGCATAAACAAAGTTAATCTCAGGAACAAGACAACGCTTCTTTTTATTGTAGAAAGCTATAACTAACACGGAGAGAATTCACCTGAGTCTTCTTCTATCGGCTCCAAGCAGAACCATCCTCCAAATCTGTCCAGTCCCAGTCTTCAATAGCCTCCTTCCATAACCAATGCCATGATATCTCAAGCAAGTGGGAGAATATCAACACTCAAGGAAACAAGGGTTCCCTGAAACTTGAAGAAGTGCTTGAAGCATAGGGATACTTCAAAATCAGTCAGGGATAATCTCAGTATAATAATTCTATCTCTTCTCCTCCTTAAGGCCTTCCCGTAGAAGTCTATCTATACTCCTCCCAATTAGATTTTTAGGTTGGAAACAGTTGGGCCATGGGAACTAGGAGGTAAACAATAGGTAAAACCCATGAACTCCACCCATAATTAAGGAAATTTAATTTTTTAAAGTGTTTTAACACATATACACAGGTTGGGTATTGACTAGCCCGCGTGTACACGCTTTTATCTCAGAGAAAAGTAGCGTATAGGGAATAAAACACTATTTTTAAAATATTTGGACCAAGTCTGGAAGGAGGGGTTGCCCTAGGCCATAAACTAAGAATCACAAGTACCAAGGGTGGTAAATGGGGCTATAACAATCCCACCACCAAATCAAAATCAAAACCCAATCAAAGCTAAAGTAACTAGCCTAAAATAAATTAACTAAATAGAGTTAAATCATAAAGAGAGAGCTCTCTCCGAGCATTAGGAAGGCTAGATCCTAATCTCCAAAGTAGGTTTGTGGTTACCTCTATCATTTCTTTCACAAACAACTCTAGAGAAATTTGGAGTGATAACAGAGGACTCTCGAGCCTACTCAATATAGAAGCATGGGTAGCCAATGTCAGCGAGAATCTAACTAAGATTCCCATGTAAAGGTTGGCTCTACCATCGTATCATGATTTTTAAAGTCGACGAGTGAAAATGGTTTGCGAACCAAGACACGATGGGGTCGAACCTATGGCCAATGTATTGTAGTATGGAGGCTAGTGAAAAATGCAGCAAAAAGTAGTATTCCCTAACCTATATGCCAGTAAGAAAATGATACCTACCATGATGGGTCTATGGTCATGGGACCAAAATAATGTCTCGAAGAAGTCTCCAAAATATCCTGTAAAGACAACCCAGTCTCGATACTCCAAGCCAAAAGGTGGAAAAATCCATAAGACAAAAATCAATTTTTGAAAAAATATTTTGTATTTTCCAACTTGTATAAGGAATTTTGGACTCACAGTTTTTCCATTTGAGTTTTGAGCAAGGAGCTGTGGAGACGAGCTCAAGAAAGCTTCCTCTGACCAATTGAACCATTCAAATCACTCCAAAGTTTCCAGGTAACCCTTATATCCTATTTTTAATGATTTGTCATACTTTTTAGATGTTTTTTTCAAGTTTTGACCATAGGAAAATATGTCAAAAAATTCAACTCTATGTACACGCGGGTTGAATATGGGTAACCCACATATACAATGGCGCTACATGTGAATGTGTGTAAAGGGAACCTATGTGTGCCCGAGTTAAAATTTTAAAACAAAAACTAATGGTTTGAAACATCTTTTTGGATAGGATGACCATGACCTGGAGGGAAAGAGAGCATAGTGCTATAGATAATGAAGTAATGGAGGACCCAAATGCTTTGGATGCTTTAAGAGGCTACGGCTTACTAAAATTCTTTAAGATGTCGAATATGAAAGACAACACACAATTGCTTGAGCTTTTGATTCATTACTGGAGCACAGAAGATGACGCCTTCATGATCGATCAGATGCCTCTAAGGATTGAGATCGAAGATATCTACTTTATTACCTGTATTTCCCGGAGAGGAGAGGTGGTGCACTCAACTGGCCGGATGAGGGGTAGTCTTTCTGTAGAATACTATGTCCACATATACTGTCCCGGTCATCCAAAGAATATTGGAAGTCAGATTCCAATCAAACACATAGAGAGCTTGTCCTTAAAGATTTTACTATTTACCATTTCCAGGGTAAATGGCTCAGCTTCTTTACATCATGCCTCACAAGTATCAATGAGCCTAGCAGTGGAATGTCTCACCACAGTGTTTGATTGGTGCATACCTCTACTGACCAATATGAAGAATCAACTGACCTCCATTCAGAAGGGTCAGACAAAGAATTTTGGGTATGGAACAATCTTATGTTCATTCTTCTTCAAGAAAGTACCTGGGCTTTGACCCAAGGTATTATTGACTACTAGCAGCCCTAGAGATCCACGAATGGGTAGATGGGTTGATCTGATGAAGAGCCTTGGGGGTAGCGACGTTGCCAGAATGACCTTCGACGATGAGTTTTTCACCTGGTGGGATCAGCAAGTCATCGCAGTCGATGACTACTCCTATGCCGGTATGGATTTCCGGGGAGATCCAGACTTAGTGTTACCACCAAATGCAACATGGGGTGCCATAGGTAACATTTTTTTAATTTTTAAGCTTTGTTAAGAATTTTTTTTTATTTTTAATATAAATGAACTTAAAAATATTTTTTGATGATACAAAATGCTGACGAAATATATTGGTCATGTTTCAAATGTTGGACTAGTGAGACCTGATGGATTTCTGAGACACAGGCGTCATGGAAGAGGTTCTGAAGAGGCTACAACCGACTTGACGAGAGTTCTCCATGCAGTTCAGAGGAACTTGTTGAGGCTGACTCACCAAGTACCCATGATATCCATAAAGGATCTACCTGAGGAGATGCAGCGTCGCGTGGTAGGAGTACCATGAGACTGGGTGCAGTTATCCCGGTGTGTAGCCAATGCTGTTGTATGTTTTCTAGCTACTCATCCTGAGCCATCTAGATAGATGATTAGATCTTTTTATGATTGGACATGATGATGGGCATAAGCCCAAATTTTGTAGGGCATTTTGTCCCAATATTTTATATTACTTTTTGGACATAAACACTTTATCTATATATAAGTGATTTTATGATATATACTTATGACATTTTCAATTATTTTTTATATTTTTTAATTTGATGAATGATTGATATGCCAATCTAATACTTGATTAGAAATAGAATCTGCTAATGAATTTTCTGATCGTGGAATGTGAACATATGTGATATAAACAAATGATCGTTGCAACAATCTCACTCTAAAAAATTGGTGATACAAATAGGGATCTCGTACCCGATAAGTGTTATTCAGCTGAGATACCACCAGTTGTGAGTCCAATTAAACCACTAATGAATCAATACCAAGAGATATTGCTTCAAAGAGTAAATTAATAACGACAGTATATTTGGCAATATTATTTGAAATAGGACCGATACATACTCCTCTTGAAACCATCAACTGGCTAGATGGATAATAAATCACCCAAGCCGTGGAAGCAAGGTTCCGAGTATGCCTACTCGCACCATCGACGAATTCTAGATATACTGAATCGTCCATCAATACCTGCTAAAGTAGATAAAAAATATCGATATCACTAAAACCGCTAGATAGATATGTACAAACATAAAATATATACAAAACAAGTAAGTGCTTGGCTGAACCCTAAGAAAAATACTTCTTAAGGTAGAGCCCATTTCTGGGCTCTGCCAAATTATTTCCTTCAAAGTCAATTAATTCATAAGTCCCCTTTTTCAAAACACGCTTGACTATAAAGGGGCCGTACCACATGGACTTAAACTTGCCTGCCCCTAGGGCATCTTTGTCTTGATCATAGATAAGGACAAGGTCGTCTTCAGAAAAATTATGAGGATGGACAGTTTTATCATACTGATTTTTTATCCTTTTCTTATGGGCTTCATTTATTATGGCGGCATCTCGACGCTAATCATCAAGATGCTCCAAATGAAAGAGGCATTCCTCGAGACTCGAAGTCTATGGAAGAAGTTCTACAACTAGCTTAAGAGAAGGAATTGCACATTCAATAGGAAATATAGATTCCAACCCATAAACTAGTTGAAAATGAGTAAAACCAGCGGCAGTCTTAACTCATGTTAGGTATGCCTAAAGTGTCAGATACAACATGATGTGCCAATTGGATCGAGCTTTGTCAATCATCCTTTGTAGGATGATTTTAAGGGATTTATTCAGATCTTTAACTTGCCCATTGGCCTGAGGATAATATGGAGATGAATGCTCCTGCCGGAAACCCAACTTGAGAGGCAATTCAGACATCAGTTGATTTTCGAAGTGACTGCCATGGTGAGTGACAATCTCTCTAGGGATACCAAATCGTGAAATAACCCGATTCAAAAGAAACAAGGTTGTTGTTTCACTGTCATTTTTGAAAGTAGGCATGGCCTCAGCCCACTTAGTAAAGTAGTCTACGGCTACAATGATGTACTTGTGATTTCCTACTGAAGGCAGATTACAAGCAGTAAAATCAATGCCCCACTTCGTAAAAGGACTGATGGTGATAACATGGAAAGGCGGAGCTAGATGCACACGCATTTTCTGAGTATAGACTTGAGAAGGATGACATCTTTTGACTGCTTCAATACAATCTTTGAAAATCGAAGGCCAAAAGTAGCCTACTTGCAAAATTTTTTGGGATGTTGCAAGCCTTAATAGATGACTACCACAAGCTCCATTATGTCAATCATTAAGAACTAACTCAACTTCCTCCAAAGTTAAACAATTCCTAAGGATTGAATCAATCCTGCGATGATATAATGTGTCACGTATAATAACATAATTCTTAGTGAGGTGATGCAACTTTCCACACTCGTCTTTGGAGAAAGTAGGTGGAAACTTTGAAGTCTAGAGATATATAATGATATCTCCATACCAAGGATCTTGTGAAGAAATGAGGAATAAATGTTCATCAGGAAAATTTCCCTCGTAAATAATTGCTTCTTCACAAGGCATCTCTAATATCAACTCTGCAAATACTAAAGATTTTTTAGATTTAGCCAACATGAATTCCAGATTGAATTCTTGCAAAATAACAATCCATCTATTGTATTTTCCCCCAATCACTCGCCTACTGAGAACAAACTGAAATGGATTGACGACTGCTAAGACAAACGTTTTTCGAAGCAGAATGTAATTCTGAAGCCACTAGATAGCATGGACAGCTACCAAAGCCAATTTCTCGATGGGAAAATAGCGTAGTTCAGGACCTACCAAGCCTTGACTTAAGTAGTAGATTACATGTTCACAGAAAGAATCATCTTCCTGAACTAGAACCATACCAATAGTTGATTCTGCAACAACGAGATACAAAAGGAAGTCTCTGCTATAATCGAGTGGACTCAATAATGGAGCAGAGGTTAATGCTTTTTTCAAAGCATCAAAATATCGATGTGCGAAATCATCCCATAAAAATGGGACTCCTTTCTTAAGCAAACACATAAATCCTTTTGTAATCTCGATACAATTTGTTATGAATCTCCTGAAGAAATTTTCCTTTCCTTGGAGACTTTGAAGTTTATGAATGGAAGACAGGGAAGGAAACTAAAGTATTGCCTCAACGTTGAAGGGATCAATTCGAATCCCCTCTATCGATACGATGAATCCTAACAACCGATCGGATGTGATGGTGGAAAAGCACTTATTTGGATTCAACCGGATTTTATAAAAACGACACCGTTCAAAGATCAACTGAAGGTGTTTAGGATGATCAATTATCTTTTGAGAATGAGTAGCTAAATCATCTAGATATGCTTCGATAACGTGTTTGATGTCGTGAAAAGCATAAGACATGGCCCGCTCAAAAGTGGCTCCTACATTTTTAAGGCCAAAAGGAATCTTTTTGTATGCAAACGTGCCCCAAGGACAAATAAAGGTTGTCTTGTGCTAATCTTCTGGATGGATAGTAGTTTGATTATAACAAGAGAATCCGTCCATGAACGAAAAAAATTCATCTCCCACACATTCATCAATGATTGATCAATAAAGGGCATGGGGTAATTGTCTTTCAGACAAGCCTTATTTAGATCCCTAAATTCGATACATATTCGGGTAAGGAACTCGGATCATTCCTTACTTTTTATTTATGGGGACTAGATTAGAGACCCACTCAATTAGAGGAACGAGGTATATGAAACCCGCCTTAAGTATCTTTTCGAATTCAACTTTAATAGGTGCTGCTTTTCTAGGATTGACCAGTCGAAGTTTTTGACGAATAGGTTTAGCGTTTTCATATGTCTTGATCTCATGCTGGACTATAGATGGATCTATTCCAAGCATTTCCTCATAAGACCAAGCGAACACATCATTAAACTCTTTGAATAGATCAGTGTAAATTTCAATTTCCTCAGGGGAATAATTAGCTCCGATGAAGACATTCTTGATTATGTTAGGATTCCTAGAGATGTTCACAGGTACAGTTCATGAGATAATCGACATGTTATCTTTGGTAGAAAATCGTGATGGGGCCAAAGGGTTTAAAACTGTATGAACATGTCTAGTCGATGGACTGGACAAAATTGACTCAATTTCGTGCAAATGATGGAGCAAATATGAACGATGATGTAAATCATCCCATGGTCTATCAACAACCATCATTTCCTCTAGAATTGCTTCCTCAGATGGTAAGACTGTATCTAGGCAATCTGGAGCTGAAGTTGAATCGAGGGTCCAGGCCAAAGCCACATCCCCATCTAACTCCTTTGGTAAGAAAGGAGTAGGATGGGATTCTATAGAGTTAATGATAGACTGATAAGAGATTTCTGCCGTAGACATAGGGAATGTCATTCTACCTACCTGTCCTCCATCTAATGTGGTAGTAGATGAAGGTAAGGGCCAAGGGTCCAAAAAACAATGAGTTTGAAAGAACTCTCTTCGGGGAGGTCCCCTAGAGGATGAAATAGCATTGATTCTAGCTAAAGAATTAGGGAGATGAAAAATAACCATTAAAGAAGAATACATCCCAACTCCTAAATTCTTAATAGGTTGCCTAGGATTGTCCACAAATGGAATAGTAGAGTCAGAAGATGCATGAGAATCACCTGGAGAATAATCCATCTGATCAACTTTTACAATCCTCCCCTCATGAGGAAAACAAAGGATGTGGAATAATGATGAAACTATGGCATCTATCTTGTAAATCCAATTCCTGCCTAAGAGGAGGTTGTAATCCAGGTTCTCATCTATGATTTCTACCTGAATATTTACCACCTTTCCCCCAACACATATGGGAAAGGCTAGAATAATCTTGTGTGGCCTATGAGAATGTCCATCAAATTCCATCAATAGAGTTGGTGAAGGAACAACTTGAGGTGATCCAATGGCCTTCCAACATGACATGGACATCACACACGTGGAAGCTCCCTCATCTATAACTGTTCGAAAGATGTTGGTCTTTCGGTATGTAGAATTTATCTGGAAAGCCATATGATGGGGAAGTCTCTTTTTGAAATTTTACATATCAAAAGTGAGCACAAGAGAATTTTTAGGATCTACTACTTCGATTGTCGAGAGCAGAGAACTTCTCTGAGCAGGGCACGATTGGAGTACCTCTAACGCTGACATAGCACAAGGCATTTGAGCTAGATCTTCTACAATCGAGTAGTTCTGGGCTACCCTAGCATTAGGGTTAATGGTTGAGCACTTCACGGAGCCTTTCGGCATCTGAGGTATAGACTTAATAGAGGGCCTCTCAATATGGAGCGGCTCTTAGGCATCAGAAGTAGACTTAGCCTTAGATGATTCCATTTCATCGTAATCACGTGATTGCATAGTGACGTTGATATGTGAGCTCATCATGTAAACATTTGATGAATTTTCCCCTTCCTGGTTGCCCCCTGCGTGGGTACCAGTATTAGAATTTGCACCAGCAAGTAATTTCTTCCCTTAGGGAAAAGGGTTAGTGAGAACATCCTGGGAGCTAGAAGATCCCTGTTGTGCTAATAAGCATTGAGCATCTTGGATCTTAGGGCAGAGATGAGTCAAATAATCCCCATTGTATAACTTACATGGGAATTTTACCTTTTTCTTGGACTCTTTCCTACCCTCTCTGGCATCATTTCCAGGTTTTTTCACATTTCCCTTCCCTTCCTAGTTCTTCTTCTTACCTCGTCCTTTCCGCTTCCCATTAGATTTTTGATTTCCTTTGGGGTTAGAAGTTTGGACAGTGTTTATAGGCATAGGTTGGGAATGTGTAGATATAGATGGTGATGCCTGCATAGAGGAAGCAGTTTGTAGAGACAACTGCCACAATTGGTTCAGCAGGTTCACTATGTTAATATCTATTGATCCAATTAGACCATCCACATGGGGACCTGGCTTCAGTTTGGCTATGTCCACCTTGGATCTAGGAGTGTCAAGTAGATTTTTTTGAACCCTAGACTGAGAATAGATCAGTTCTAATTGTTGGGTCCTGAAAATGGCCTACTCTTTAGTGAAAACACCAGAGAGGGACATGTCCTTAGAGATCTCAGGTTGTAATGATTTAAGAAACCATTCGAGAAGGAATTTTTGTGGGATATCGGCTTTGATGGGCCTCTTCCTTCTCCTCTATTCCTAAATATGACCAGAAATGTGAGTTTCCTGATCTTGTTGGAAATTATCCAGAAAATCAGTTCTGGCATAATATCGGATAGGCAATTGAAAATGGTTCAAAAATATAGTAGCCAAATCACTTAAAGAAGTAAAGGTGCCCCCTGGTAGCTCTATGTACCACGTAGCCACATTTCTAGTTAGGGTATGTTGAAATAATCTCAACCTGATTGAATCGTCTATTAGGGAGTTGGACAAACACCATAAGTGGAAAGTGATTATGTGATCACCAAGATCTTCACCTGTCTTCCCCTCAAATTTTGGGATATCAGAGGGAAGTTTCGTTGGGACCAGAGGCTAAACTGGGTTATACCTAATTAGATAATTATTAAATTTAGTGAGATCTAGAAAGTTTAACGTTGCCAGAAAAGGGAGTCATGGCGGACCCTGAGGATTCCACTCAGTGTGGGCGAAACTCCCAACATTCTGAAAAGAATGACCTAGATTTGTGAAGGCACCAAGTTGCCCGAAGTAATTCATAGACCCAACTGAACCATAAGGAGATCCTTTTGATCCAACCAAATTCGGAGTTTGACCAACTCCTACTGCAAATAGTCCATAACTAGTAAAGTTACCCCCTAACGAAGTGTTAAAGGGAGCAGAAAGCCCCTGATAAGGATTACATGCGTTAGCATAGGGAGAAAAGTTTTGAAAAGAATTGACAGAAGAATATGGCATATTCCCCTGTTGACTAAAATAACATTAGTTCCACGCTCCTAAACCATTAACTACAGGGTTTGTACAACTTTGAAATGAATTATTACCTTGACCTGTAAAGGAAAAAGGTATTAATCCTATAGTTGGGTTGGAATGTGGTATATGACCACCCCTAAATGGGAAACCCCGAAAAGAAGCTAATCCACTCACTATGGATGTGGAAGCAGCTAATAGAATACTCAAAGGAACTGAAGGAATTGTACTAGTCGACATTCTGAAAGGGAAAAAACCAATGCCAGAGGCAACAGCTTGAGAACTTCCACTTGATGATGGAATGGAAGTAGAACCAAATATAGCAGTTCTAGGAGTAACAGAAGGTATAACAATTGTTCCTCCTCCTTGTACAAATATGGGAGTTTGCATACTCGTAACACTTTTCGTGGATGCCATGCTTCCAGCAGTGGTCATCAAAGGAATAGATTTATGTAAACTTGGCCTTGAAGGCCTATTGGTCGGAGTTCCGATGTACATTAGAACGTTTGGATGATCATGAGGAAGAGGATAATTAGGAGCCGCAATCGACTCAGAAAGCTCTTCAACCTCAATATTATCTTTCGACTGGAAGAGGACTCGAGAAAGAACTGGAGTGTTCCTCTCTAACTCTCTACTTGTGCCAGATCTATCTTGTGAATCAATGACTCCAATAAGATCAATCTCCGATGCGCCTACTGCCACTGGTTGAAAACCACTGGCAGTATTGCTCCTACACCTTCAAGGAGAAGGCTCAGGACTCATAGGTGATAGCCCACAAAGTCTCCTAGATCGATGAGCTGGTCGATTAGCTACTTTGAATTATTTTTAAGAAATCTACTTAGAGACTCAAAAACGTTATAAAGCTAGGCCAACTAGGAGCAAAGAACACTCTCTAAAATTCCCTAAAGATACAAGCAATCAAACAACTCTCAAGTATTTCCGCTCCAGGTGATTAGGACTAGACACCAAAATACAAGAAAGACAAAAGCAAGGGTCTCCCGAAAATAGATTGGGGTAATTACGCCCCAATTCTGCTAGTGAAGGTATCAGAAGCAGTTACGTTGACCTCCAGACAACAACCTTTGCCAGTGCAAGCACCCAAGCTTCGCAAGGCTACCATCCAGAAGTACTATTGAATGTGATACAATTTCAGCCTCAGTGTTGGCTTATTGGGGCTTGACCCAGGTTCGAAGTTAATTAGCCAAACAAATCCTTGTACTACTGGCCCTTTTAGCAATAATCCATAGAGTGCAGACTGAGGTCTCACCCAAAGTAGTATGGGGGGTGCTGGAACCAGGTTTCCTCACCCTTGAGATGTCTGCGGGTTTGATTTGGGCCAAATGTGAGTCCCTTCACGCAGGTTACTTCATGCACTTCCGTGGCCTTCGTGCCTTGATATATTCGCCTTTGCACTGCCCTAGCCAGGGGCTGTGGGGCTTTTGTGCTGCTGGAGCAATGATCTGCACTACTCCCCTAAGTCACACATGATATCTTACTTATCTTCTTATAACAGTTAGTTATCTTCAAGTAAACATATGCCTTATATTATATTTACTTATTCAACACATTCATATGAGTTCGTGAAGTAAATAAACAATAAACTTGCTATTCATACACAATAATGCATAAAACAGGAAAAGATACATAGAAATATGGTAAAACTTCTCTTTTATTAATTCTTTCCATGGTTATAGACTCGACCTACCCTGCGCACTCAGCTGCAGGGGTCCGCGCATTTAGCTGCGGACTACTAGGCCTCTGCGCACTCAGCTACAGAGCCTTGTCCTACTCTACGACCCAATGAAATGACTTACACTTTGACTCAATACTTCATCAATTCCATAGATTAATTCTTAGATTACATGTCTCTCTTACACTTAGAGCCTTGCTCTATTTATATAATCCCATGGTCCACGGACCATGGGTAGATCCGAAATTACATTGCAAAAACAAGGGGGGACAGCCCTATGACTCTATTATAGCTTCGTGCTCCATGCCCACAATTCACAGAGTTTTTATAATGGACTTAGTCAAAACTTGGGCTTTAAGCCCTAAAACATGCCTTGGGGGGATTCCATGCCCAACACTCAAGTGCCATGGGATTCCCCTCCGCAACGACCTATGCGATTCCTAGGATAGGCAACTATGAATACCAACTCATATCAAAAGCCGGGCGAAACAGTCGTGAGGCGGGATCCAACAAGTAGGAGAGGGGGTATCTCTCTTCCCTGTCTTCAATCTCCCTCATGCTTAACTCCTAGTCACAAAGCTTTCCTGATCTTTCTAACGATATTGGGTTTCACTCTTTATTCAACTTCTACGTTTTGTAATTTGAGCAGCCTTGGAGTCTCAACTCTCCTCTCACCTAATCCAAGGCCCTAATGAACCTAAACTTGTTGGTGTTTTCTAATGACAACAATAAAATTTCTAGTTCATTTTATTAATCGCTTGGTTTTATATAGCTTTTCTTTAAGTCAAGGGAAATTATGAGAGTGAAACTGATGATGTTTTTATGATGCAAAAGAAATCAATAGAAAACTAACTATATGAATGCAGTCATTTTCTTCGATGAAGAGTGATCTCTATTTTGGTTCTATGGAAACTTATACAAAGAAAAATGTTTTTATTTTCTTTTCTGAAACAATTTTCACACACCCAAAAGCTAAAAATACTAAGAATGCTTTAAAATGCAAACTACCCCAATGCAAGTTACAATGATGATGTATGATCATAAACAACCTCAATAAGAAAATGCAATACTTTATAGAAACAATGAATCAACTTAAAACTGAAGAGTACAAAAATTTGACAACAAGTCTCTCTTCAAAGAAAGAAGAACAAATTGTAAAATATTGCAATTCACTTTTCAACAATAAAACAAAAGAAACCGTAACCAAAAACTTGGAAAAATAAAAACACAAGCAACATTTTTTAAGCTTTTTCTTTTAAGGAAACAAAACAACTCTTTGAAGTCACAAAAGTGCCACTAAAACTCAAAAGATCAATAAATAAGCATAAGGAGTCTTTTAATATTGCAAGTTATAACTCAAAAATGAACGAAACTTGAACAAGAAAGACTACGACTTGTACAAACTGACCCAAATAGCAATAGAAGATTTCGACAAACTGACCAGAAGGCCAAGAAAGAAATACTTTCAAACTTGTCAAAAAGAAACTCTCAAAAAGCAAGAAAAGCAATAAGGCCACCAAACAAGGGAAAGAAAAGCAATAGAACTTGAAAGTTGGGCTTGAAAACAAAATTGAAAACATTTTCCTGTTCTGGAAGACCAGAACAACCAAAAACTTCAAAACGAAGCCTTGAACACCGAGATACAAACTAAAAAGTTGATTAAGAAGCAAACCTAGGCTAAATATTTTCAGTGAGAAAGAGATTTTGAAAAACAAAGATTGCAGGAAAAATAGATTCTCCAAACAGCAGATGAAGATACAACAATAGAAATCACCAGGCTACAAACCTAACTGGGCAGAAAGATTTGAAAAAATCATCCAAAAAATTGCATACGTGACTATGTAAAAACACAGAAGTGTGCACACACATTTCTAATATAGGAAACTTGTGTATACACGAGTCTACTTTACAGAAACTTGCATGTATACACTACTGTAAACAAAGTAAAAATCATATACAAAGCTTTATAAGGAAAAACAAAAATCAAGGTCTGATCAAGAAGATCAAACTTGATTCTTGGGACATTAATGGACCAAACAATACTGTAAAAGCAAGAAATCAAGAAAGTGAACCCTGATTGAGAACAAACAACCCAAATCAGGAAGAATAATATTGTTATCCCCAGTGGAGTCACCAATTTTGTTACGGGTGAAACCACCCTAAGGCTTTGGGTTGAGAACCCCAACAAAGCATAGGCAAAACCTCAACAAGAAATGCTAAAACAATCATTGAACATCCTTATTCTACTAAATCGCATAGGAGTGTCCTTATCCGATGTCCTTTGTTTGGGTAGATCTCGTTGGGTGCAAACCCTCAGCTTCTCCCAGTGTTCTTGAAACCTGAAAATTATTCAAATAGAACATGCACGATGGTAGAAACATAAAGGATATACATGTTGCTAATTTTAAATCATATAATTGAATGACTAATTATACATCAATAAATATTCATAAATGAATTACAACACAACTTTGATGCATAAACACATTTCATGTCGGAAAGAGAACAACTTTTCTTTTTATTGAAGTAAGCTATAGATAAGGTGGAGAAATACGACCTGAGTCTTTCTCTGGCTCCAAGCAGAACTGTCCTTTAGATCCGTCCTTTCCCGACCTTCAACAATCTTCCTCCATCACCAACACAAGGATATCTCAAGCAAGATGGGGGATATATATAATTAAGGAAACAAGGTTTTCCTGAAGCTTTGGGTAGTGCAGGAGGCACAGGGATTCTTCAGACTTGATCAGGGATAATCTCACTATAATATCAATATCTGATCCTTTCTCCTTTAAGGCCTTCCCATGGAGGTTTATTTATACCTCTCCAAGTTAGTTTTTTCCGTTGGGAAATAGTTGGTCCATGGGCAATAGGAGGTGAGTAACAGGTAAAACCCATGAACTCCGCCTGAAATTAAGGAAATTTAATTTTTTTTAGTGTTTTAACATATGTACGTGAGTTGGGTATATGGTGACCCATGTTTACATGCTTTTATCAGAGGGAAAAGTAGCGTATAGGGAATAAAACATTGTTTTTTAAGATTTTGGACCAAGTCTAGAAGGAAGGGTTACCCTAGGCCATAAACAAAGCATCAGATCTACCAAGAGTGGTAAACGATGTTATAAAAATGTCCTCAATTTCCTCCTTCTCTAGCTCTAGGTTAATGGCTTTTCCCTTTTCTTGTGTGGTGGGCTTGTCCTTCGGTGGGTTTCTTCTCAGCAAAACGCACACTGGTATCGTAGCCTGCTTGCCCTTCTTATCCTTCGCACTCTCCTTGGTTGGGGCCGGATTTGGTCTAGGTGTCCATGGTGATTTAGGAACTTCAATTAATACCTCGTCTACCTCTAGAGTAGCTCCCTCTCCCTCGCTAACAACTTCTGGCACAACCCCCTCGACTGTCACTGCTTCAATGTCCATAGCTTCTGCAGGTGTCTACATGACACTATTCAATAGTTCTTGTGTCTCCTTTGGTAATTGCTCAAACACCAAACTCACTATCAGAGCTTTAAAGAATTCTTGATTCATGTGCACCTGAGAGCTCAACAACTAAATCCTCAAAATGGCAAGTGTTTTATGCTGGGCAGCCACCTGTAATTTATAGGGCATTTTGAATTCAAATCCGACCATTCCCCCCACATTCGATTCATTAATGCCCGATTGGCGGTAGATTTTCAAGGATCTTACCCGTAACGTTTGTCTTAAATGTCGGCCACCCGCTCCATTTGGCTGCATTTCTACTATCAAATCATGAACAATCACTTTAACGGTCACTTTATGGCTTACCTGTGCTATTTCTCCCTGGGTAGCGCAATGCCCTTTGCGCTATCGCGAACCCTATGACATTTCCTTGCTCCACACAATCCTCCAATCGTGCAGCTCTCCAACCTGGGTAGTGTATTTTATAGTCCTGCACCTCCTTTCAGCTGCCTAGAGCATTAAGACTATGCTACCCTCATATAGTCACTTGGGCGGATCACTGGTGTATGGCTTCAATCAGCTTTCATTCACCTTTCCTGGGAAGGAATCTCCATTCAATTTAACCAACTAGACTGCTCCACCGTTGGTAATTTCCTTAATGACATAGGGCCTTAACCAGTGCATTCTGAACTTCCTTGGAAATTTATCAAACTTATTGTCATATAACAAAACCATATCATTTACCTTAAAAGTGTGCAACTTAATGTGCCAATCATGCCATGCTTTTTCGCGTTGATTTTGGACTTGTTGGTGAAATCCAACCAGAAATCTCTCTTCCTCAAGCTCAGCCAGCTGCGCGAGCCTTTCTTCCAGGGCTCCGCGATCCGTCATACCCATTAGTGCCACTATGCATAGACTAGGCACAATGTATTCCATGGGCATCTCTGCTTCAACACCATAAACAAGTCTAAAGGGTGTCTTTGCAGTCAACTTTTTTCATGTCGTCCAATAGGCCCATAGTACTGCGGGTATGCAGAGGTCCCAATCACTTCGCTGAGCATTGCAAAACCTTGGTTAGTGCATTCTCCAACACCTTATTGAATTCTTCCATCGTCCCATTAGCCTATGGGTGATAAGGTGTGCTTTTCTGGTGATATACCTAAAATTCCTCCATCAATGCGCTGATTGTTTCGTTCAGGAAGTGGATACTGTGATCACTCATCAAAATATTTGGACACCCAAATTGCGTCAGTACATAATCAAAGAGAAACTTCACAACGGACACATATGTGCAATCCTTCACAGGCTCTTCCTCCACCCATTGAGTCAAATACTTAGTAGCAGTGATAATGTACCTGTTACAGATCCATTTGGGCACATCAAATCCGAACATTCAGATCAGTGTTTTAAGGCTCATCAAACCCTAAAATCAGTTGTTTCATGCCCTAAACAAGTCAACCCTTTGAGTGCCTCCTTCCCAAATAGTTTCATGACTTAAAGACATCCAGAAATTGCCTCTAGAGGGACCAGCGCAGGTAAGCCCTTATGAAGGTGCACTGTAGAGTAGTTGAGTCCACTGCCAGGGTGCTCTACAGAGCACTTAGGCTTCCTTTCACTTGCACTGGGCGAGAATGAGCAAAATTCAATTGGGGTTTGGGGAATATTCTTATCTCTTGGAGTTATCTAGAAGCTTCCCTCAATTATCTACTCCTATAAGCTCAAAAATGGATGAGGAATGAGCTAAGGATCATACTATCCTCTCATCCCTTCCTCCATGGAACTAATTCTAAGTATGGAAGTGTTGGAAATAATACTGAGGGGGGGGGGGAGAATCAGTATTATTAAAACTTTTCAATATACCATCCAAATTTATACTTCAACTTATTCTTTAGATATTGATGATTAACTTATGCATAATAATGAACAAGAACATGAAAAACAGATAGTCACACCATAGAACACCAGATATAAGGTGGAAACCCAATGTGGGTGAAAACCACCTGCTGCAATATGTCTCTATCTTCTTTCAATTAGAAACTTCTTTTACAATGATTTTGTACTGGTGCAGTCCTTTACTAGTACGCAGGCTACAACTTGCGGAGAGCTACAACTCTCTCTAGTTTTCCAGTTTCTCCTGGAAGGGAGCTACAACCCCCTACTTCTTTTCATTCAAGGACCACTTTTCATTAATTTTCAGACTGGATCCAAGAACATCAAATAAACATCAAGTACATGTGAATCAACCAATCTCCTTATACAATCAAACCAATGAGCCACCCGAACTTCTCAGAATGCTGTAAACAGAAAACCAACACCAGTATCCTAAACCCAGAACACAGCAGCAAATAGAAAACAGGCAGCCAACAAATATTTCAAAACAGGTCCGCAACTTCACCAATATAAACCTGCGGATACCCGCACTTCACCTTCAGCTGTTTTGCATATACCCGCACTTCGTCTTCTTTTGTACTGTGTACCCCGCACTGTGCCTTCAGCTGCTTTACGTATACCCGCACTGTGACTTCCTCTGTACTGCGTACCCTGCACTGCGCCTTTAGCTGCGCTGCGTATACCTGCACTGCGCCTTCTTTTGTATTGCGTACCCCCGCACTCTCGCTTTAGATCGCCTGCGAACCTCTGATTAGGGCCAAATTAACAGCCCTCCAATGTACTACAGACAGTCAGATCCACAGATCTGATCATGCGCTCGAGAGATCATGACTTGGCAAAGATTCGCCTTCAAATTTTACCTTGATTTAGATCTAGCTTTTAAAACTGATAACCCAAAATTCAGATCTTAAGATATTCAACTTTCAAAGGTACATTAGCCAAGTGATCTCCTTCCCTGTTTATAGTCAAGCCCTTATTCACACCATGGGACAAACCATCAATAACGAATACAAGGGATCCAAACCGGGGCTAAATTAGATCCTATACCACGGGCCAAAACCATAGAATCAAGAACGGCGGGCTAAATACCACGGGCCAAACATAAGAAACCCCACGTGAGCGCGCTTCTCTGCCTTGAAGTGAGTGAACTGGGGGTCCGCACCTCATGAACGGGTAACCTGCGGATATGAACGAACTTCCTGGCCGGCGTACCTATGGGTCCGCACTTTTTTGAACCATTCACCTGCGTACCTCTTAATTTCCAACATTTTGAGAGCCTGAATAGAGCATTGCCAGCATTGCCACTTGAGTGAGTTGTCATCAAGTACAACACCTGTGACATAGGGCCACAATAGAATCATAATGCCAACAATCTCCCCCTTTGGACTTGATGGCAACCTCAAGATCAACGTCATTCTCCCCCTTTGACATCAAGGGCAAAGGGTGATGCTCCCCCTAAGAACATGCTCCCCTTGACTATAAACCAGATCTGCAAAGAAGCACCATAATCCACCAAACACCATAAATGACCATGAAAGAGATAAAGACATATTGCAGCAATATTCAGACCAGCATCCATGATCTCCTTCTGTACTTCCTCCATAATTCCAACAATGCCTTATATGCTCCCCCTGAACCTGTGCAATTCGCATTTGTACGCATATACCCCAGATGAACCTTGCGTACAACCAACAATCAGAAGAGATTCAATCAACAAGATGATGCATCAACAACCCCCAGCTTTTGCCTGAGGTATTCAAAGGTCTCCCTGGGCAATGGTTTGGTGAGTATATCAGCAACTTGTTCCTTAGAAGGAACATACTCCAACTTGACCTTTTGTTCAAGTACTTGTTCCTGGAGAAAATGATACTTGATCGATATGTGCTTGGTCTTTGAATGCATGACTGGGTTCTTTGAAATGCTAATTGCACTTGTATTATCACATAAGATGGAGATGGGTGGTATACAAGTGATTTGAAAATCCTGCAAGGTTTGCATCATCCAAAGGAGTTGAGTGCAGCAAGATGCAGCAGCAACATATTCCGCTTCAGCTGTAGACAAGGCAATCGAACTCTGTTTCTTGCTGAACCAAGATACTAATCTGGAACCCATAAAGAATGCACCACCACTTGTGCTCTTCCTGTCATCCACGCTTCCGGCCCAATCTGCATCTGTATAAGCATGAAGTGTGAGATCTATATCTCTAGGATACCATAAGCCATAATTTTGAGTCCCTTGAAGATATTTGAAAATTCTCTTCACTGTCTGAAGATGAGTTTCCTTTGGATTTGCCTGAAATCTTCCAACTATTCCCACTGCATGCATGATGTCTGGTCGGGTACCTGTCAAATATAGTAGACTTCCAATCATAGACCTGTAGGTTGGTTGATGCACTATTGCTGATTCATCATTTTCACTGAGGCTACATCCTGTGACCATGGGTGTACATACTGGTTTTGCATCTTCCATGCCATATTTCTTCAAAATCTGCTTGAGATACTTGGTTTGGGACAAGAAGATTCCTCCTTCCTTTTGTTGGATTTGCAAACCAAGAAAATATGTCAATTCTCCAAGCAAGGACATTTCGAATTCTTTCTGCATCACTCAGGAAAAGCTTTGACTCATAGATTCTTCATTGCTGCCAAAGATAATGTCATCTACATATACAATAAGTATTAGCAATTTGTCATTTTCAATTTTTATATAAAGATTGCTATATGCTGATCCTTTTGAAAAACCTTGTTGATGAAGATATTTGTCCAACCGATAGTACCAAGCCCTTGGAGCTTGTTTAAGACCATAGAGAGCCTTCTTCAGTCTGCATACAAGATTTGGATCATTTCCAAGAATGAAACCATCTGGCTGCTCAATGTATACTTCTTCTTCTAAGTCTCCATTCAGAAAGGCTAATTTCACGTCCATTTGAAATACTTTGAACTTTTGAAAGCTTGAGAGAGCAAGGAACATTCGGATGGCCTCAAGTCTTGCAACAAGAGCAAAAGTTTCTTCAAAATCTATTCCTTCTTGCTGCGCATACCCTTTACAAACAAGTCTGGCCTTGTTTCTAATTACTTCCCCATTTTCATTCAACTTATTTTTGAAGACCCATTTTGTCCCTATAACATTCTTATCCTTTGGTCTAGGAACCAACTCCCAAGTGTTGTTATTTTCGATCTGCTCAAGTTCTTCATCCATTGCTTTGACCCAACATTCATCTTTGCATGCTTCTTTCACATTTTGTGGTTCAGTGGAAGAGAGTAATACTAGATAGCTTGAAGCTTCTGCAATTGTTCTTCTTGTTTGTACACCTGCTTCTTTCTCCCCCAAAATCTGAGATTCTGGATGATTCTTCTGAACATACCTGGATGGAGTCTTCTCTTCTATCCTTATCTGTTCCTCTGGTGCTTCTTGAGGTTCTTCTTCTTCATCATTTTGTCTTTGAGGGTAGTCTTCATCTTCTTCGATATTTTCATGATTTACTTGCCTAGAAATGTATCCCTTTTCATCAACCACTACATCAATGCTGTCAATAATTCTTCCAAGTCTTTTATTGTAGCACTTATATGCTTTGCTGTGTTGAGAATAACCAAGAAGAATGCCTTCATCTGCTCTAGGTTCAAGTTTGCCAAGTTGCTCATCAGTATTCTTAATATAGCATTTGCTCCCAAAGATTTTGAAGTGCTTTACCGAAGGAGTCTCACCATACTAGAGCTCATGAGGAGTTTGAGTGCTGTTCACTCGGACATTTGTTTTGTTGAGAATAACAACTGCAGCATATGTAGCTTCACCCCAGAAAGTTGCGGGAGTTCCAGACTCATCAAGCATAGCACGAACCATTTGTTGGACTGTTCTGTTCATCCTTTCCACCACTCCATTTTGCTGAGGAGTTCTAGCTGTAGAGAATTCTCTTCTTATCCCATGTTCTTCACAGAAATCGAAGAATTCATTTGAGGTAAACTCCCCACCTCTGTCAGACCTGAGGCACTTAATTTTGTGACCTGATTCATTTTCAACCAAGGCTTTGAAGGATTTGAATTTTTCGAATGCTTCGTCTTTGTGCTTCATAAGTCCTAACCAAAAAAACCTGGAGAAATCATCAATCAATAATATCAAGTATTCTTGTCCTCGAGGTGTCCTTTTCCTAAATGGACCACATACATCTGTATGGACTAGCTCAAGAGGCATGCTGGCTGATCCTTCCTTCTTCGGAAAGTTAGTTCTGGTTTGCTTTCCAAACTGACATGATTTGCATATGGTGTTGTCTGGAATTTTGATATCTGGAAGACCACAAACTGCCTGATATTTGCATGCTTTCCTTATTTGTGAAAAGCTTAGATGCCCCAACCTCCGGTGCCATAACCAGTGTTCATCATCCTTGCTCAAATAGCATTGTTGTTGTCCTTCTTCAAATATGTATAGATTATTTGGAGTTCTTCTACCTTTGATCACTATTTCACCTGTATTAAGATCACAAACACAACATCCATTTGATCTAAATATTACCTCAGTTCCTTGATCACACATCTGGCTGACACTCAGAAGATTATGCTTTAGTCCATCAACATACAAAACATTTCCAGCTTTGAACTTTTCTTTTAACTGAGCAGTGCCTTTTCCTTTTATAGCTGCAGGAGTATCATTTCCAAAAGAAACTTTTTTACCCTTTTCTAAAGCAGAATATGATTCAAGCTTTTCTTTATCACCTGTCATATGCTTCGAACATCCACTGTCGATGTACCATAGATTTTCTTGTCCCTCTGCATAAAATGCTATCCCACATCTTTCTGTTTGTGGTTCCTTTATTCTCCATGTTTTGGTGCTTGAGGCTTGTTCCTTTGTCTGCTGAAACCTGCTCCTGCATTCAGAATCTTCATGACCAAAGTTATTGCAAATAGAACATTCAACTTCATTTTCAAGAGCCGAAAAGTTGTTATAGGTCCTTTTTGTAAACCCGGTCATACTTCTTTGTTTTTGAGCTTCTCTAGTCATGATTTTTTTATATGCAACACATTGAGCTGCTTTGTGACCAAAGTTATGGCAAGAGAAACATTGTCCATTGAAGAAACTTCTGCGATTATCAAGTCTACCGGCCAAATGATTGCAATTTCTATTGTCATCCATTTTTGAAGCAAATTGAGAAGATTTTACCTATGGCTGGTTGTAGCTTTTTTTCACCCTTAAGATGAATTGCCCCTGGTTTACCTGATAGTATTTGTTTTTTCTCGATGTAATTCGTCCCTGCTTTACCTGGTGATCTCCATTGTGCTTTTGCTCATTCCTTCTTGCTGCATCAAGATAATTCTTTGAGGTGGATGCTTGAGATGTTTCTCCATTATATCCCAGACCTGTCTTGTTTAGTGGAGAACGTTGTACATTGATGATCTCATCCAGAGTTTTAGATCCTTTGACAAACTTAAGATTAATAGCCTTTGTTTTCTCAATTTCTTTTCTAAGGCCAACAATTTCACATTCTAACTTTTCAAGAAGTTTTTCTTTTTCATCAATTTGAAATTGTAGGGTATCAATTATCACATTCTTTTCTTCTATACATGTCTTGAGTCTAGAAATCTCTTCATAAAAGCTATCCACATCTATAGCATCCATGTAATCATCATCTTCAAATGCCATTAAAATTTTATAGTCATTACTTCGTTCATCTTCATCACTATTTGATAGACCATCACTGTCTTCATGAGTGTAGTAGCTTTTCTTATTTGCATTCTATTTCTTGTTCCATCTAGTAGGTTCCTTTCCTTTATCAATCTTATCCTTATGAGGACATTTGGTAGCATAATGACCTACTCTTCCACAAGCAAAACATTTAAAAGGTAACTTACCTCTGAACCTTCCACTACCCCATTGAAGATTTCTGACAAAATTTGATTCTTCTTCTTCTTCTGGTACGTGACTTGCTTCATAGTAGTCTCCTTTGCCTGAAGCCTTAAAGGCAGCTTCTCTCCTGTCTGATGGACCTCCTTTTCTCATTTCATAGGCAGTTAGAATTCCGTGTAGCTGAGACTTAGTAAGAGTTTGTAGATTTTCCTTTTCTTCTATTGCAGATACTTTAGATTCAAACTTGGGGGACAATGATCTTAGAAATTTTTCAACCACAATAGCCTCTTTTATTTCTTCACCCAAGTTTTTCATGCAATTAACAATCTCATCTACCTGAAGGAAATAGTTAGCCACACTTTCATCATTATACATTCTGAGATTCTCATACTGAATCCTGAGGGTTTGAAGTTTAGCACGCTTTACCTGTTCATCTCCTTCGTAGCTCAAGACAATCTTGTCCCATATTTCTTTTGCGGATTTATATTGCATAAATTTCACGAATTCTGTTTGAGATAAGCATCCCAGCAGAGTATTGACTGCTATAGCATTTGTTTCATATTTCTTCTTCTCGGGTAGCTGAAGGAAAAGTGTAGCCTGTATCTATGATATCCCAAACTTCTGTACCAAGAGATTGAAGATAGACAGTAACTCTTACCTTCCAATAATTGAAGTTTGTCCCATCAAAAATTGGTGGCCTGATTGATGCTTCCCTCTCGTAGTTTCTCATGATGAATGATCTTCCTTCAAGCGATCAAGCTTCTCTAAAGGACCTGCTCTGATACCAATTGTTGGAAATAATACTGAGAAGGGGGGGTTGAATTAGTATTATTAAAACTTTTCAATATACCATCCAAATTTATACTTCAACTTATTCTTCATATATTGATGATTAACTTATGCATAATAATGAACAAGAACATGAAAAATAGATAGTCACACCATAGAACACCAGATATAAGGTGGAAACCCAATGTGGGTGAAAACCACCTGCTGCAATATGTCTCTATCTTCTTTCAATTAGAAACTTCTTTTACAATGATTTTGTACTGGTGCAGTCCTTTACCAGTACGCAGGCTACAACCTGTGGAGAGCTACAACTCTCTCTAGTTTTCCAGTTTCTCCTGGAAGGGAGCTACAACCCCCTACTTCTTTTCATTCAAGGACCACTTTTCATTAATTTTCATACTGGATCCAAGAACATCAAATAAACATCAAGTACATGTGAATCAACCAACCTCCTTATACAATCAAACCAACGAGCCACCCGGACTTCTTAGAATGCTGTAAACAGAAAACCAACACTAGTATCCTAAACCCAGAACACAACAACAAATAGAAAACAGGCAGCCAACAAATATTTCAAAACAGGTCCGCAACTTCACCAATATAAACCTGCGGATACCCGCACTTCACCTTCAGTTGTTCTGCGTATACCCGCACTTTGTCTTCTTTTGTACTGTGTACCCCGCACTATGCCTTCAGCTGCTCTGCGTATACCCGCACTGTGACTTCCTCTGTACTGCGTACCCCGCACTGCGCCTTTAGCTGCGCTGCATATACCCGCACTGCGCCTTCTTCTGTACTGCGTACCCCCACACTCTTGCTTTAGATCGCCTGCGAACCTCTGATTAGGGCCAAATTAACAGTCCTCCAATGTACTACAGATAGTCAGATCCACAGATCTGATCATGCACCCGAGAGATCACGACTTGGCAAAGATTCGCCTTCAAATTTTACCTTGATTTAGATCTAGCTTTTAAAACTGATAACCCAAAATTCAGATCTTAAGATATTCAACTTTCAAAGATACATTAGCCAAGTGATCTCCTTCCCTATTTATAGTCAAGCCCTTATTCACACCATGGGACAAAACCATCAATAACCAATACAAGGGATCCAAACCGGGGCTAAATTAGATCCTATACCACGGGCCAAAACCATAGAATCAAGAACGACGGGCTAAATACCATGGGCCAAACATAAGAAACCCCACGTGAGCGCGCTTCTCTGCCTTAAAGTGAGTGAACTGGGGGTCTGCACCTCATGAATGGGTAACCTGCGGATATGAACACACTTCTTGGCCAGCGTACCCGCGAGTCCGCACTTTTTGAATCATTCACCTTCGTACCTCTTAATTTCCAACATTTTGAGAGCATGAACAGAGCATTGCCAGCATTGCCACTTGAGTGAGTTTCCATCAAGTACAACAACTGTAACATAGGGCGACACCAGAATCATAATGCCAACAGGAAGGCCATTCAATGTCACCATTAATGACAAAACCTCCTTCATATTCCTATAAATTAACCACTCATCTAAGTGATCAGGTGCTAGACTATGTTGAATTGTAAGGAGATAATGCTACTATGAGACTTGACTTTGGAGCAAATGATGTGATGCCACAAGCTTGTCTTGCTTTTGATGTGATGTGGATGGGATCCAAGCTAGAGGAATGACTTTGAATCAGACACTTATGGTTGTAGTTCCTTCTTCTATCTAATAAATTATTTGAACCTTTTTCCTTATGATGTGTTCTTCCATAATGCTTATATGTATGAATTTCCTCTGATTCCTTTCATTTATATTCAATGGATCATATGCTTTGATCGGTTTTCATCTTCTATTGTGTTGACAGGGTACTTTTCAAGCGGATTAAGTATGGGAAGGAGTGACAGAATCGATACAATGGAGACGAGGGCAAAGCAGAGCTAAAGGTAGGCCTTCTATCCTCCCTTCTTATCTATTGCTTATAGGGAAAGTCTAAAACACTTTAAACTATTGTTCTAGGCACAACTACTTGTCTAGTGAATTAGTGTTTATCTGTCGATGCTAAATTCTCCAAAACAAATTGGAGACTCCACTTGGGAACTATCACCTTTCCTAGTATCTTATTCACCTCCTAAGACATTCTTGTAGACCCTACTTGTGTTCATTGACTATATTTTATCTCTTTTGCATTGAATTTTCGTCAAAAATTGAGGTTAGATGACTCTTGAGTGGCCTCTCAGAAATCAGCGCAGGCTTGGTCAGGGGACAGTGCTCTGTAGAGCACCCTTGAGTGAGAGACAGTGCTCTATAGTGTAGTTAGGCCCTCTTTGACCTGCGATGATCAACCTTAGGTCAAATTCCCACCTTTGGATTGAGTTTTTGCCAAATTTCTTCTATTTGATTGCTTGCTAATTGATCAATGAATGTCATGTCTCAAAGAACAATTTTTTTCTTCTTTTCTAGCCCTACTTTGATTTGATTGATTAATGTTTCTTTAATGTTTTCTTTGTCATTATCAGTCAATAGTCAAAGTTAGAATACAATTGGTTAATCTTCGTTCGAAAGAAAGTGTCATAAAGTCTTCTTTTCCTTTGAAATAGAACTGTACCATAAACCAGTTGCTATCCTAGACACCACTTGTTCCTCAAAATGGAGTCCTCTTTAAGCTCTTTTTAGACTCTATAAACATGAAAATATTGCCGAGTGCTTATCCTTTCCAGCTCGTTAATGGATTGGAAACAATCTATATCTTGTATTATTTTACGCTTTTTTAGGCTTGAGAGATTAATTTACGAAAAATAACTTGTGGAGTTTTCTTTTTGTCCCTTTTCAAACTCTCTAAACATGGAAAGGACCGAGTTATCTTTGTTGTTAAACTCATTAAAAACATCAAATAGTGACAAACTTGTCCATCTAGAAAAGTCCGAGTTTCACCTTTGCTAGACTCATTAAAACATCAAATAGCGATGGATTCACTCGAAGGGTGAAATTATACAACAAGCATATGTCATCCTCCTCAAGCTTGATAAAGATAAAGAGGTACTGGTCAGCAATGGCTGGGGAAAGTTGGAAAAGGGGAAAACCACTTTATGGTAGCAAGTCGCTCTTGAACATGACACTTTCACTTCATCTCCATGACTATTTGGGTTGGGTTATCTACTTGACGGTTGTCATACGTATGGTTTATCACACCATCCATAACTTTTTGTTTTGGGTCAATGCTACGAATTCATTCAAACTATTTGGGTTGGGTTATCTACTTGATGGTTATCATACCTATGGTCTATCATTCCATCCACCTGATAGATCCCCAGCGGAGTTGCCAATTTGTTTTGGAGAATTTAGCATCTACGAATAAACACTAATTCACTAGACAAGTAGTTGTGCCTAGAACAATAGTTTAAAGTGTTTTTTACTTTCCCTATAAGCAATAGATAAGAAGAGAGGATAGAAGGTCTACTTGTAGTTTTGCTTTCCCCTCATCTACCTTGTATTGATTCCTTCGCTCCTTCCCATACTTAATCTGCTTGAAAAGTACCCTTTCAACGCAACATAAGATGAAAATTGATCAAAGCATACGATCCATTGAATATAAATGAAAGGAATGAGAGGCAATTCATACATATAAGCATTACAGAAGAACACATCATATGGAAAAAGGTTCAAACACTTTATTAGATAGAAGAAGGAAATACAACCATAAGTGTCTGATTCAAAGTCATTCCTCTAGCTTGGATCCCATCCACATCACATCAAAAGCAAGACAAGCTTGTGGCATCACACCATTTGCTCTGAAGTCAAGTATCATAGCAGCATTATCTCCTTACAATTCAACATAGTCCATCCTTTGTTCACTTAGATGAGTGGTCAATTCATAGGAAGATGAAGGAGTTTTTGTCATTAATGGTGACATTGAATGGCCTTCCATACTTAGAATTAGTTCCATGGAGGAAGGGATGAGAGGATAGGATGATCCTTAACTCATTCCTCATCCATTTTCGAGATTATAGGAGTAGATAACTGAGAGAAGCTTCTAGATTACTCCAAGAGATAAGAATATTCCCCAAAACCCAATTGAATTTCTCTCATTCTCGCCCAGTGCAAGTGAAAGGAAGCCTAAGTGCTCTATAGAGAAACCTGAAAGTGGACTCAACTGCTCTGTAGTGCACCTTCATAAGGGCTTACCTGCGTTGGTCCCTCTAGAGGTAATTTCTGGATGTCTTCAAGTCATGAAACTATTACAGATCCCTTTGGGCACATCAAATCCCAACATTCAGATCAGTGTTTTAGGGCTTATCAAACCCTAAAATTAGTTGTTTCATTCCCTAAAAAAGTCAACCCTTTGAGTGCCTCCTTCCCAGATAGTTTCATGACTTGAAGACAACTAGAAATTACCTTTAGAGGGACCAGCATAGGTAAGCTGTTATGAAGGTGCGTTGCAGAGAAGTTGAGTCCACTGCCAAGGTTATCTACAGAGCAGTTAGGCTTCCTTTCACCTATGCTGGCCGAGAATGAGCGAAATTCAATTGGGGTTTGGAGAATATTCTTATCTCTTGGAGTCATCTAGAAGCTTCCCTCAATTATCTACTCCTATAACCTAGAAAATGGATGAGGAATGAGTTAAGGATCATCCTATCCTCTCATCCCTTCCTCCATGGAAATAATTCTAAGTATGGAAGGCCATTCAATGTCACCATTAATGACAAAACCTCCTTCATCTTCCTGTAACTTGGCCACTCATCTAAGTGATCAGGGGTTGGACTATGTTGAATTGTAAGGAGATAATGCTGCTATGAGACTTGACTTTGGAGCAAATGATGTGATGCCACAAGCTTGTCTTGCTTTTGATGTGATGTGTATGGGATCCAAGCTGGAGGAATGGCTGTGAATCAAACACTTATGGTTGTAGTTCCTTCTTCTATCTAATAAAGTGTTTGAACATTTTTCCATATGATGTGTTCTTCCGTAATGCTTATATGTATGAATTACCTCTGATTCCATTCATTTATATCTAATGGATTGTAGGTTTTGATCGCTTTTCATCTTCTGTTGTGTTGATAAGGTACTTTTCAAGCGGATTAAGTATGGGAAGGAGCGACAGAATCGATACAAGGGAGATGAGGGGAAAGCAGAACTACAGGTAGGCATTCTATCCTCTCTTCTTATCTATTTCTTATAGGGAATGTCTAAAACACTTTAAACTATTGTTCTAGGCACAACTACTTGTCTAGTGAATTAGTGTTTGTCTATAGATGCTAAATTCTCCAAAACAAATTGGAAACTTCGTTGGGGAACTATCACCTTTCATAGTAGCTTATTCACCTCCTAAGACATTCTTGTAGACCCTACTTGTGTTCATTGACTGTATTTCAGCTCGTTTGCATTGAAGTTTGGTCAAAAATTGAGGTCAAATGACTCTTGAGTGGCCTCTCAGAAATCAGCGTAGGCTTGGTCAGGGGACAGTGCTTTGTAGAGCACCCTTGATTGAGAGAAAATGCTCTGCAGCACAGTTAGGCCCTCTTTGACCTACGTTGATCAACCTTAGGTCAAATTCCCACCTTTGGATTGAGTTTTTTCCAAATTTCTTCTGTTTGATTTCTTGTTGATTGATTAATGAATGTCATGTCTCAGAGAACAAAATTTTATCACCTTTTCCAGCCCTACTTTGATTTGATTTATTAATGTTTCTTTAATTTTTTCTTTGTCATTATCAGTCAATAGTCAAAGTTAGAATATAGTTGATTAATATTCTTTCGAAAGAAAGTGACGTAGAGTCTTCTTTTCCTTCGAAACAGAATTGTCATTAAAGTCTTCATCTTATGAAAGATTGATTGATTATATGTGCATATTTCCTTTTTTGTTCATTATAACATTAAGGGATTCGAAAGGAAAAACTTGCATCTTTCATATTGTAGTTTGTGAATGCTTGAAAGGAATAGTTAGGGAAAATGCACTAGATGTGCTCTTTGCTCTTTGTCAAAGATCTGATTGCTCTATCCCTACTAGCTAAGGATTTTCATCGTTAAATTGAATGGAAAGAATGCTTATCATATTAGTTGCATTTTAGGAATTGCAAACATACATCACATGGTGAACCTTGAAAGGCAAATTCTAAATAATATTAACTTAAAATTTATATGAATTTACCTAATGGAGCATTGTCACATAATGAAAAACATTTAGAGGTCTAGGCTAGAGATGTGTTCTGATGTCGTAAAACAAAGACATTGTCGCTAATTTCTCTGCAATACATCCCGAGTGTGATACCTCATTCCACGTACGTGAGTATATCGTAGCTGGTCCACATACGTTCGGGTATATAGGGCGGTGTTACAATACGTAAAGTATATGGGAATGCTCTCACTGTGCGGTTTTGCATTAGACATTGCTTATACGAACTGGGCCTCCACGTACCTTCGGGTATATATGGGAGGACAACTCTAGGTTTCTATCCATCCTTAGGTAACTGAGTGGGTCACCTTGTACACTGTGATACACCAAACATAACATTTCGGGAGATTGCCTGCCTATACTTCTTAGTTCGTCGGGAGGTATTCTGCAGTTCACAGTTGCTTGGTAAACCTTTTGCCTAGATTATCCTTATTTTGTTTTGTTATGTTCCTTTTATTAAAATAAAATTAATTGACTGTGGATAACATCCTTCACGCTCACTCCTTAGTTGATCTTAGGTTGAAACATATGGCGACAAATTCAGAGTCCACCGATCAAGGAATTCCTTTTGATGGGAATCCTAGTCCTTTTCCTCCTTTTGGAAATATTGGTGCTCCTTATATGGCTACATTGTCCCTTCTAGGATTTACCATTGGCTTGCCAGTATGGTTGTTTTCAACCTCCTTGGTTCAAATGTCATGATTTCTCTGCAGTCGAGTACTCCTCCAACTAGACAAAATCAATCTCCAGTTGATCCTAAAGTTGACCCTTTTCCTTCTTCCTTGGTTGTTTCTTCCTCCCCTTCTTCCTCTTCGTCTGGTGAAAGTATTGGTACTAGTAACCAGGTGGCTAAGAAGAGGAAGAAAGGGAAGAAGAAGAAGAAGAAGCAAATTTAGCAAAGGAGCAACCAAGCAACCATTTCTTTGAATGCAACATCTAATGAGAAACTGTCTGTTAAGCCTCACAAAGTTTGATATCCATGCAAACTTTGTGCAGGAGACCATCTTCTTCGAAATTGTCCTGATATTCCTCAGATCTTAGAAGAATGGTCTTCCCATTAACATCATCCTGTGTCATCAACTTTTGGAGATCATGTTGGTGACACACCATCAACTAATGGTAGTAAAGTTCATGGAAATAAGGGTAGAGTTAAGTTTCCCTCTAGGTTATGTGAAGGGAATCACCCCATTCACCTTTGTCCCTATCTAGATGAAGCCAAAAAAGTGTTGGATAACCGTCTTGCTTCACTGCAGCGACTTCCATCTGGTTACAGGAAACTCTTCCTAAATCCATCACTAGTTGATGAATTGACTAACCAAAATCAACCATCGATCAAACCCACTCTCTCTGAAAGTGAATCATATGAGTCTATACCCGACCCAAATCAATAGGTCGAGGTAACAGTTCACTCTATTTCACCTTCAGTAAATCGTACCTTTCCCGAAGAGAGTGAATATTATACCACTCAGGTTCTTTTTGTTTCTTCAGATTCCAATGAACTTGGGGGAAATCCTCCTGTTCCATCAAGACAGGAGGAAAATCCTCCTGTTCTCATAACTCAAGGGGTTAATTCTCTTGTTTCTATGGTACCCCCTCTAAGTAATCTAGTCACTTCCTTTGATTGGAATCAACTGACAGGACTCTGTCTTCCTTCTTGTGTGCCTTTCCAGATCATAGTACGGGTTTGTAATATGATTGTATCGAGCACTATTATAGATGAAGGTGCATCTGTGAGTATCCTTTCCTCAACTGCTTGGCAAGTGCTCGGTTCACCCCCGCTTGTGCCAGTTACCCAGAATCTGTTGGCTTTTAATAGAGGAACCAGTCAACCATTTGGGATCCTCCCTCATTTGCCTATTACATTGGGAGGAAAAATCGTTTATCTGAATGTGATGGTAGTCCCAGGCCCTTTGGATTACAATTTACTTCTTGGGCGTGACTATGTTTATGAAATGGGAGCTATTGTTTCAACACTCTTTCGAGTGATTTGTTTCCCACATGAAGGCAAAATTGTCACTGTTGACCATCTTTCATTTCCCAGTCCAAATATGGCTTCCAGTCAACCATCTTCCCTAAATGGTCCTTTTGTACCAATGGTTTCATCCCCTCCATGGGTTAATTATGTGGCAACCCGTTCCATGCCTACATCAATTGACGATCAATTCATTTATGTTGTACTTCATGTACTGGGGGCATTGGAACCAGATCTCTCTTTCATGACCTCTTATGAGTTGTAACCAAGGAATATGAGGACAGTTCCTGGTCTTGTGTCAACCTTGTTAAAAAATGAAACAAGGGTCTATCAGCATAGTTCCTTGTCTTGTGTCAAGCTCATTAGAAAATGAAACAAGGAGTAAGAGCATAGTTCCTTGTCTTGTGTCAAGCTCGTTAAAAAATGAAACAAGGAATATGAGCATAGTTCCTTGTCCTATGTCAAGCTTGTTAAAAAATGAAACAAGGAGTAAGAGCATAGTTCCTTGTCTTGTGTCAAGCTCGTTAAAAAATGAAACAAGGAATATGAGCAGAGTTCCTTGACTTGTGTCAAGCTCATTAAAAAATGAAACAAGGTCCCCTAGAGAAAAGTTCCAATTCGAGTCTTTTATTAGATATCATAAAATCCCAATCGAGTCTTTCACTTGATCTCATAAGTGACCTTCATTCCATCTACCTCATAGACGCGAGTAGTCTACATAGGTGAATGCAATGAAGCTTAGGGACATGCACCTAGTGGTAAAGTTAAGTTTCCCTATAGGTTGTGTGAAGGGAATCACCCCATTCACCTTTGTCCCTATCTAGATAAAGCCAAAAGGTGTTGGATAACTATCCTGCTTCACCGCAACAACTTCCATCTGGTTACAGGAGACTCTCCCTTTCATCATGCTGAGGGCATGTAAACCAATCTCAAGCATAGTTCTTCATTTCAGGCTTGTGTAAAAATGAAACTGAATTCAAGCATAGTTCTTCGTTTTAAGCTTGTATAAAAATGAAATTGAATCCAAGCATAGTTTTTTCATTTCGAGCTTGTGTAAAAATGAAACTGAATCCAAGCATAGTTCGTCATTTCAAGCTTGTGTAAACATGAAACTGAATCCAAACATAGTTCCCTATGGTTCAAGCTTGTGTAAAAATGAACCCATTTCCATTTTTAACCCTCGTGATTTCCATTCTATCAGCCTTTTCCATCAGATGAGCCTTGGTTGTTTTCATCCCATCACCACCATCCCTTTGGCCAATCATACGCTTTCACTTGGTTGTTTTACCATTTTTGAGGAACAGTTGCAATGAGTGGTCTTATTATCCAACCTCTTCACATAAATCAACATGTTTTGAGAAGTTCCAACATCACCAGAACCAGTTGCTATCCTAGACACCACTCGCTCCTAAAAATGGAGTCCTCTTTAAGCTCTTTTCAGACTCTCTAAACATGAAAAGATTGTCGAGCGCTTGTTCTTTCCAGCTCATTAATGGATTGGAAATGATATCTCTCTTGTATTATTTTATGCTTTTTTGGGCATGAGAGATTAATTTACGAAAAATAACTTGTGGATTTTTCTTTTTGTCCCTTTTCAAACTCTCTAAACATGAAAAGGACTGAGTTATCTTTGTCGTTAAACTCATTAAAAACATCAAATAGCAACAAACTTGTCCATATAGAGAAGACTGAGTTTCACCTTCGCTAGACTCATTAAAACATAAAATAGCGATGGATTTGCCCGAAGGGTGAAATTATACAACAAGAATATGTTATCCTCCTCAAGCTTGATAAAAATAAAGATGTATTGGTCATCAATGACTGGGGAAAATGGGAAAACCACTTTATGGTAGCAGGTCTCTCTTGAACATGACACTTTCACTTCATCTCTGTGACTATTTGGGTTGGGTTATCTACTTAACGGTTATCATAGCTATGGTCTATCACACCATCCATCACTTTTGGTTTTGGGTCAATACTGCCAATTCATTCAGACTATTTGGGTTGGATTATCTGCTTGATGGTTATCATACCTATGGTCTATCATACCATCCATTACTTTGATTTTGGGTCAATGCTTCTAATTCATTCAGTGTCGTAGATATGTTCAAGATAATTCATCCTTTGCAATACCATAAACCTTCATTTTCATTACTGCCATTCTTGAACTTTGTGTCGTCAGTCAAATTCCATCTATAAAATCACTACACTCATTTTGTGTCATTGATGTGGGATACATCAAGGCCCTCCTGCGATGAGTCACTTTTTGTCGACATCAGCTCATTATCCAAGAAGTTGACTTGGAAACACCCTTCCAGTACCTTGAGGCTTGCATACATCAATGGCAGGTTTCTCACTTCCGGCGATAGGTTAACATCAATGGCCTTTGACCAAAAGACTTTTTATGGTGTTCAACATCAAATCATCATTCACACCATGCAAAATGTACTGTAGTAACTTGAGGATCATTACCATTATCGGTGATTTCTCTCGCATATGTTAACAGCTTACATCATTGGCTAGTAATCATATGGTGTCTTCCCATGTTCAACTTTAGATCACATATTCACATGGTTAGACTTGTACTTGAGCGAATGATTGAATGAGATAGAAGACCCCAGATCTAGTTTCATCCATCCAAGTTGCGATTTCAGGAGTTCTAAATCATATGTACAATGGCTTTACATTGATGGTCATTCTGATCATGGGTCTATATCTGTAGATGACTATTTATGTACATGTAATGAAAGTTTATATGCTGAGCATGCGTATGCCTTCCCTCAGCAATTAATGTAAAATCAAATATCATGATATATGTATTGTAATTGATGCAGGTCACCTTCCACTTCGATACCTCCTCATCACATTGTAAAGCATTTCATTCAACGTTGGCATTTTTCTGACTTCATGCTTTAGGAGGAAACTGTTACAGATCCATTTGCGCACATCAAATCCCAACATTCAGATTAGTATTTTAGGGCTTATCAAACCCTAATACCAGTTGTTTCATGCCCTAAACAAGTCAACCCTTTGAGTGACTCCTTCCCAAACAGTTTCATGACTTGAAGACATCTAGAAATTGCCTCTAGAGGGACCAGCACAGGTAAGCCCTTATGAAGGTGTGTTGCAAAGCAGTTGATTCCACTGCCAGGGTGCTCTATAGAGCACTTAGGCTTTCTTTCACCTGCGCTAGTTGAGAATGAGAGAAATTCAATTGGGGTTTGGGGAATATTCTTATCTCTTGGAGTCATCTAGAATCTTCCCTCAGTTATCTACTCCTATAAGCTCAAAAATGGATGAGGAATGAGTTAAGGATCATCCTATCCTCTCATCCCTTCCTCCATGGAAATAATTCTAAGTATGGAAGGCCATTCAATGCCACCATTAATGACAAAACTTCCTTCATCTTCCTATAAATTGACCACTCATCTAAGTGATCAGGGGCTGGACTATGTTGAATTGTAAGGAGATAATGCTGCTATGAGACTTGACTTTGGAGCAAATGATGTGATGCCACAAGCTTGTCTTCCTTTTGATGTGATGTGGATGGGATCTAAGCTGGAGGAATGACTTTGAATCAAACACTTATGGTTGTAATTCCTTCTTCTATCTAATAAAGTGTTTGAACCTTTTTCCATATGATGTGTTCTTCTGTAATGCTTATATGTATGAATTTCCTTTGATTCCTTTCATTTATATTCAATGGATCGTATGCTTTGATCGATTTTCGTCTTCTGTTGTGTTGACAGGGTACTTTTCAAAAGGATTAAGTACGAGAAGGAGCGATGGAATCGATACAAGGGAGACGAGGGGAAAGTAGAACTACAGGTAGGCCTTCTATCCTCTCTTCTTATCTATTGCTTATAGGGAAAGTCTAAAACACTTTAAACTATTGTTCTAGGTACAACTACTTGTCTAGTGAATTAGTGTTTATCCGTAGATGCTAAATTCTCCAAAACAGTACCGCACTCCCGTCTTCTTTCCTTGGGGCTGAATGGGTCCCACAAAATCTATTGCCCATTTCTGAAAATGTTATAACATCATCTATGGGTTTAGAGGCATCTCATCCCTCTACAATGGCCTGCCAATCCTTTGACGCACATCACATGCCTTGGAGTAAGATTTTGAATCCTGATGGAGGGTTGGTCACCACAACCCTGCGTGTAAAATATTTTGTGCAGTCGCTCTCCCTGCATAATGGCCTCCTGTGGAAACCCCATGAGCATCCGTGAGGATACTTCTCCTTTCAAACTCTTATACATATCATCATAATACTTCATTACACCCCATTTTGTACATATGTCCGGCAATGACGGAAAAGTCTGTTGCGCGTACCACTAAATCCTTCTTCTATTGGATGGTGTAGCCTTCCAGGGTGGTTCCTATCGTTAGGAAGTGTAAGATGTCTTCAAAGTGACCATCTGCAACGTGTACTCCAAATAGTTGCACGTCAGGCAGTCCCTCCTCCAAATTAGTGGGTTCTTCCCCCGTTTTGATGCACGATAGATGGTCTGGTCCAACGTTCAGTCGCCCAGGCTTCACAATAACCTCAAAATCATATGAATGGAACAATAACAACCAGGGACAGATTCTCCCCCCAAAACAGGCTTATTAACCAGGTATTTCAACATGGAATGATCCGTATACATCTTAAAATGTCCACCCAGCAAATAGTGTCTAAACTTTTGGAGCACGTGATGAGCCCCAAAAATGGATAATTATTTGGGCTCATTCAACCTCCTAATTTGACTTAATCCACCATTCTCATTAGTTTATTGCATGTTTTTGATTATATTTATGCTAATAGAGTGAATTTGGTTAGTCATTATGCCAACAAGTCTAATGGGTGCTTTGTGTAGCCTTTTTGGTCAACTTGGAGACAAAATTGAAGGTTTTAATGAGCACTTGGCAGCCAAATTCGTGGGAGAACAAGGGAGAGGATTTGTAGGAAGGTGTCCCCTTCATTTATGGGCCCTTACCTCGAATTATCCACCATCAGCTTAGAGTTCAAAGGCCACCAAATCAATTAGCACAAGGGCAGCCAAGCAAGTAAAGTAGGACTGTTGTTAACTACAAGTCTTGGGCAGCCAAGTCCCTAAAGTTTAGGAGGACTTTTGGGGTCCTCAATGTGTATAAATAAGAAGGCTTAGGGCCTCATTTTGGTTAGCTAGTGGTTAGTCATTTTGTAGCTGGTAGTTAGTCATTTCATAGTCTTGTTGTAGTCATTTTGTAGTTCGATTTCTAGGCAATAGATTAGTTTTGCTGTCAGCTCATTTTCAAGTTCTCCTTGTGGACAGTTTTGATGTAACTCTTCATTTCTTGATCAATAAAGATGAATCCAGCTTTGCACCAGCTCTAAATCTCTCTTAGGAGGCTGTAGCTCTTGGGGTTGGGCCCATCTCAAGCGCCCAATACCTCCTTTGATTATCTTTATGTGTTTTTGCTGCATTCTTAGAATAAAATCTGCTATTTAGATCTAACTCTTGTTTTGTTATTTAGTTTGTTTTTTTATGTGTAAAATAGCTTTTCATGCTCAGATTTATTTGATAGGTTGTTAACAGAAAAAGCTTCAAGAAAAGGGCCAACAAACATCTGTGGTTTCACCTCTCCCTTAGTGGGATCAGGAGCTGTGACTAGGATGACTTTGCTGCCCACAAAAGCACTGACTTTGCTTTGCCATGCAATCATTAGTGTTTGGTTTTCATTTGCAGAAGTTGGTTACATGTTCAGATATTTGAATGCTTCATTGCAGAGTTAATATACATGGTTTCCTTGCAAATAAAGCTGCTTTCCATTCTTGTTACTGTTAGCAAGATCATATTAGGGTAGCATAACTAGATCTTTGTTTTCTTGCATGTCTTTGTTGGTTCAGTTGGAAACATAACTTGCAGAGCACCTGTTATCCTTCTCTATCTACCCATAATCCATCAGATAATCTTCTCCACCCCTTAGTCCATGATTCGTACCCTTCATTTGCCATACTTTTCCCACCTTGCCCTAATTCTTACATTCTTGTGCATCATCGCTTCCTCCATCCTTGAACAAATCCAATCGCTCCTTAGCCTCATCCACCAAGTCCTAGGCCTCTTCACACCCCTATTTCACCTTCATACTCATTCCTCCATCTTTTTCCCTCCATCCATGCTCCAAAATCCCATTTCGAAACACCCTGTAGAAGAATTACAGAACATCCTGTAGAAATCCTGAACATCCTGTAGAACCCCTGCAAACTTCCTGTAGAAGCTCATAAACACGGTTTCTTGGCAGCCAAACTTTGTGAGACTCTCTGGAAGGGTGTTAGGGACCCTTTAGACCCTCTCTGAACCTTCCCAACCTTTCCCAAGCGCTTCTCCTCCTTGATCCACCTCTGCACAGTGAAAATCTAGTTAAAAGCACATGCATGATAATTCTAATAACTTAATCAAAAATACAAAAAGATGTTTTCTTCAGATAGTGATAACTTAGACACATGCATTTTACCTTCCTAGAAGTAATGGCATCTCTTTCAGTAGTTTGTATGCTCTCCTTTGCGTCAGTAGGACTAGCTGGTAGAATTAGGGTTTGCTAGGGTTTGCGTTCCTTTTTGGCTTTCATTTTCTTTTCGCAATTAGATCAGCTTCCTTCGAGTTAGCTTTCATCCATCAATTAAAAAGCTTCTTCTAAGAGCTCATAGAAGTTGGCTTAAGCTCCTAGCGGACTTGTGCCAGCTGACCAAGTGACAGCTGCGGCAAGAGCTAGTACTTGTGCATACAGCACCGTCGCTTCCAAGTTTGTTACGAACTACCGGGTTGATAAAATTAAAGAAGGGAGTTCCAGGAGTTGTAGCATTATTGCTACAATACTGGGACCCACCATCTTTTTGGCGCCGTTGCCGGGGAAGAATCAAAGTATTGGTGATTGCCACTTTTCTTCTATTTTCCACTACAGTCTTCTGCTAAGTAGTTTATTTCATTTCCATTATGAAATTTAGTTTATGAAAAAGTAGATTAGCATTTCCCGCTTTCATAGATTATCATTTCAATTCCGCAATTTCATTTCTGCAAGCGTAGATTAGCATTTCAATTTTGCAAGCGTAGACTAGCATTTCGTTCCTGCAATTTCATTTGAGCAAAATAGATTAGTCCTTTCCTGCTTTCATTTCAATTCCGCATTTTCATTTTAGCAAGATAGTTAGTTGTAGTTCAATCTATTTTAGTTTTGCAGGTACCAGAGAAAAAAAAAAAACAAAAGCAATCAAAAGTCTTTCCATTTCATGCCTTGTAGGAGTAGAAATAAGTTAGAAAAATGATTGCACAACACCCCCACTGCTTCACATAGCCAACCTTCTCTCTCTTCTTCGATGGCTGTGATTAAAGAACCCTTAGGTGGACAACAAGACATATTTGAAGAACCTCAAGGGGAGAATAAGAAGAAACCATTCCTTTGGAGCAAATGGCTACAAGCAGAAATGTTGGGAGCAGTCCCTTGTCCAAAGATGAATTTGAAGATCAGATAGAAGATTTCAAGAGTGATATGAGGCACTTTCTTGCCATGCAATTGGATACCCTGTGGATCCAAAAGAAGCAAGAGGAAGCCAAGAGGGCTTTGGTCATCTTTTGTCCTAGGTGCACTAGAAAGCATCCTAGGAACGAATGTCCAATGCACTCCCTAGAAGTGTGTTTTGTCTGTGAAGAATACCATCCTACGAATCAGTGCCCTTCCTTGCCTGGACTTAAAGTTGCATATCAAAGAGTTAAAGGAGCCACTAAACCACTCTATCATATGAACCAAAGGAAGCCACCTGGACCTAAATCTTCCCAACAGGAACTGCAAGGGACACATGAGACCTATTATGACCCCTACCAGGCCACTTTCATGCCTTCTTGGGGTCTCCCTGCTCATCCTTCCTGGTTCACACCTCCTCCTTGTTCCTTCACAGATCCATATTATGCCCAACCAGTTGCTCATTCATTTCACTCTTATGCTCAGCCACAGCCTCAGTGGAATGCACCTTATCAGGAGTGGAGGCCCCAGTACAAATCTCATCCTGCTCATTTTCCTCCACCACCTGCTCATCCACAACCATCGCCTCCTCCTCCACCAAGGCAACCCCAAATGCCTACCCAACCACAATGCCATCCATCTCCATCTCAATTTCACACCTCCACTCAACTACCCGTACCATTTCCAAAGCCATACAATGGAGTAGCTCAACCCAATTGCAAATCTGAAGCACAACATGTGCAAATGACTCCTCTTGAGCTTAATGATCTTCACCATAGCTCAGGAAAAGCATTGCAAAAAAAAGATTATCTTGAAAGCATTGAAGGATCACATCTAGCAAAAGAAGATTCAAAAGAGGAGATCAAAGAACCATGGGCTGCACTTGATGAAGAGAAGACATCAGAATCAGAGATCGAGAGAGTTCCCTCATGGTTACCATCAAATCCTCCATGTACTCAAGAGAAAGATCAGCAAAAAGAGGAAGATGAGAAGGTCATGATAGAAGGTGACATGAAGAATGATCTAGATCAACAAAAGGACCAAGGATATCAAAGCTATATTGAGACATGGTTCCAGACAGTCACTAAGTTGCAGCAGTACTCTCTTCCTCAACTATGTTTGATCCTTCAAAGTCAGATCATTTGGTCTCTAAAATTCGGATAGCTGTCCAAGCATGCATTTCGAGCCTCCACATCATTTTGTCTCTAATCTTGATGTGCACATGGCTCCATTGGAAGTATTCTTATACTTGAAAATGATTTTGTTTTTCAAGTAGGGTAGGGTAGAAAAAAAAGAGAAAAAATGAAAATAAGAAGAAAATAAAAATCTAAGGTGAAAACCTCCTCAGAGGCGCCTTAGATTGGCTCATTGATTGAAAACCTCCATGAGGCGGTCAATGGGTTGGGAAAAAAGAGAAAAGAGAATAAGATCCTTGGGTGAAAACCTCCCTTGGAGGCGCCCAAGGTAGGCAATTAGGGTGAAAACCTCCATGAGGCGCCCTAGTTGTTTTTCAAAAAAAAAAAAAGAGAAAAAGAAAAAGAGAAATAAAACTAATTTCCATTGGCTAATTTCAGGTTGCAGCAAGGACATTGCAGGGCAGGAGGATCACTCACAACCAAGTCCAAGGGAGTTTTGTGCCTTCTACAGGAAGTTCTGTATTTCTACAGGAAACATCCTGTAGAACCTTCAAGCGAGCCAGATTGGATTTTGGAAGGGAATCTAAAGCTTGGAATCTATTGGTTATGCCTGCAAGCATCCATGTTTCCATCCCTCACCCATTTTCCATCATTTTTTTTTCATGTCATTGTGCTTCTTTCCTCAAAATTGTGTTTTCTACAGGAAGTTCCTGTAGGAACTACAAGAAGTTAAAAATGGATTGAAAAAAAAGTGGTTTGGTGAACATGGTAGCTTCGTCAAGGGTTCATAAGTCCTCCTGCAATCTTCCAACTCCTCCTCCATCATCTCCATACTTGCATCACAGCCCAAATTCATTTTTCATACCATGCAACAAAAATGCAAAATGCCTTGAAGCAAAAATACCTAGAACAAAATTTGCTTTTGCCATAACTTGAAAACCATGCATCCATTTGAAAAAACGTTTTATGAGGAATTGTACAAGGGTGATGGCAACATGCCTGAGAAGTTTCAGCCAATTCCGGTGCATGGTTTCCAAGAAATCAGCCTCCATCACCATCAGCCATTTTTGCATTTTCTCCATATCCGTGCATCCGTTTCAAAATCTGTTTCATGGGGATATGAATATGAGTGATGGTAACCTACCCAAGCAGTTTCAGCCGATTCTGATGCACGGTTTCCGAGAAATCGATCTCTGAAATCTTCAGCTATTTTCCATTTTTCTCGAAATCCGTGCATCCATTGATCACGATTTTGCTATGGGAGGTGCATCATGATGATAGGAACATGCTCAGCAATTTTCAGATCAATCTGGTTTACCGTTTGGGAGCAATGGTGAAAACAAGTTCTGGTCATGTGAAAATTCAGCAGCAGCAGCTTCAAGGTGAAGATCTGAGCTTGGAAATGAACTCCTACAGCATGCATCTGGCCAGAGGACACCTGCACAAGGAAAACAACCAAAAAATCAACAGCCAAGCCACATGAAATCACAAAAACAAATGCATGCAGCGAATGAAAGATCTCAGCTTCACAGCAACTGTTACACAGTAATTTGTCACTGTCTCCCTGTCAGTCTCCCTACTGTGTCATGAGTTCAAATTAATCATGCTCATGCTCTCTAATGTCGCCAAATGACCCACTTTGCCAAAGTTTTTCTATCAGCGTGACTTTTGTCAAGATAAACGCGCTGATGGGTGCTCCATAACAGACGGAATGCGCTGCCAGCGCGGAAGAACACGGGTTTTCCGCGCTGGTCGAATTTCATGAGCCAGCGCATCCTATGTTTGTATTAAGTCGCGCTGACACAGCCTGCTCCGTTATTAAGATGCGATTTCAGCGCTCCAGTCTAGTTATACACCCGCGCTGATCCAGTTTGGGTGAGTTTGTTCTAACAGCCAGCCTTCCAGATGACTCCAGACCTGGTTGTTGGCCTTGTGAATGTCGCCGTCCCTTCTATGGCATGTCTGTTCGTCATTTGAGCCACCTTCCTTGGAGATAAGCTCATCCTCCCACCATTCATGGAGACTCCTTCTCCTATTTAAGCCTCTACCATTGCCATGAGTAGCTAGTTTTTTTTAGTCTGGATAGTGTGGAATTCATAGTGCTTAGATTGCTGCTGCTAGTAGGTAGTTGGTGTGACAAGTGTGGATTTGCTAGAGGAAGCTTAAGAAAGGTTGAGAGTATTGCTTGTGTGAGAGAGAGCTTTTGTCTTGGGAGATCTACCTCCAAGGGTGAATGCTTAAGAGACTTGCTGGCTGGACCCTCTTGAGAAGGACTCAGCGTCAGAACTTTGGTTGTACCTTTCTCTGTTATTGATTAATAATAGATGACTACTGTTATGGTTCCATTCTCATTTGTCTTTGTAATGGTTAATGTGAATTACATCCTTTCTGACTGATGTATAATTGCATTTATTAGATTTCACGCTTGTGTTTGTGTTTCTCTTCGTGTGTGCAGGTATCTATCTACGGGGATCGTGGAAGATTGTGACCGGCCAAAGCGAAGGAGCGAGAACGACATCTCTTCATCAAACAATAGCGTTGGAATCCAAGTAGGTGTTCATTGCCTATCTCTTATTTGCAATTAGGAACTTGCACAGTAGCATTGATTGATTGTTGCTAGACCCATTCTGGGCTAGTAGGGATCGCCTCTATCCGTAGAGGGGATTTACCTCTCCAACAATTTGGCAACTCCGCTGGGGAGCTGGCCTTTGTCTCTTTTTGTCCATTCTTGTTTTTGAGTTTGATTGTTACTCTCTTTTCAAAGATTGGGGATTAGTTCTTTGCTTTTAGACTTCCTAGTTCAGTCTGGGAGGTGTCTAAATTGTTTAAAGAGTTATTTCCTTGGTTTGGGAGCTTTTGGCTTGATTCTGCCTATTTTTTGGCCTCAGTGCGGTTTATATCAAAACAGTCGCGCTGACAGCGCATAGCTGTTTCTTTGACTTCGTGGTCATCGCGTAATTACACCTAACAGTCGCGACGATCCTGGAAATAGGATCAGCACGGAAAAGACGTCTACAGTCGCGATGTCAGCGCCACTTGGTATGCTTTTTACCCGCGCTGACCTTGGGTTGCTAGCTTAATTCCCGCGACGACTCCTAAAATCGGATCAGCGCGGGTGGTCTGTGTAAAAATTGCACTGACATCTCGGGTTGTCTGTGTAAAAATTGCGCTGACATAGTGATCATCACGGGTTCTCAGTGTGTAACTTGCGCTGATTCCTGAAAAGTTGTTTTTATAACTTTACCTCCTGAATTCATCAATCTTTCTTATCCCCTGTTTTTTGTTGTCTCCCACTAGCTTGTTTTGATTACTCTTAGTTAGGGGCACTCTCTCTTTGATTTCATTCGAGTGAATCTTGTGTTTTTTTAGACCATGTGACCTAGCCCTTTAGAAGTTTCATCGAGAAACCATTTGCTTAGGTTACTTCTCTATTCAAGGTTCATCCACAACCCTCTTATTGATTTGCTTGAGGCTTTTTCACTGCTTGTTGCTGGTTGATTTTTAGTGTCGATTATTGAACCACTTTTTATGTTGATTCGATTTCTTCACTACCAAGCATAGATCACAATTGTTTGGATCGATCAGTTCACACTTGCTTGGTTGTTTAGGTGATTGTTATTGAACCAGTCTTCGTATTGTTTTGATTACTTTTCACTACCCGGACACGGATTACAGTTGTTTGGGGTCAACCGGTTCTTTTCACATTTGTCTGTTATTATTTCTCGAAAGTTTGTTTAGTGCACTTTGCCATTGAAAAGAAGACGAACAATCTCTTTTGCGTTCAATAGTTAATGGGAAAAGGAGCATTTCATTGATTTGTGTTCTCAAAAGAAGAAGTTTCATTTCTTTGCCATTAGCTGCATTAGATTGTTTGATTGATTGAGTTCATTTTGTTTGGTTGAAAACTCTTAACCCTCTCATAGTTAGAATTCATCGAACAAAATGATATTCTTTGGCATGTAGTTTGCATCTAGGTAATTGTGAGAGATCACACGATAGGGTCTGAAACCGAAACTTAATTCAAGATCAACCATAAAACAAACTGAATAAACCTAAAAACGCATTGGAACTTAACGGAAACATCTAGAGGTCTAGGCTAGAGACGTGTTCCAGCGTCTTTAAACATAGTCACTATTGTTTCACATTACGGTTGGGTGATTCCTCCTTCTGTGACTCGATAGTGGTCTAACAGGGATTGTGCTCCCACGTACCATCGCGTATATAGGGAGACCCCACTAGGCTTTTATCCTTGATCCATAGGAAGCCGAGTCTGCCGCCTTGCGAACCGTAACGCACCTAACACAGCATTCGGGAAGATTGACTGCAGTACGGAAAGTCCTTGGTTCTCATACGATTGCCAAGGTGTATAAGCAATTTTACGGATTGCCTGGTAAACCCTTTGCCTAGAGTCTCCAAAGTAGTCACTTTTGATCCTTTTCGGACTCCTTAAAAGAAAAGGTGCCAGTGAGCGTCTTGTCACTTCGTGCTCATTAAACATTCGAAGGAGACTAGAGTCATCTTTTCGTCCTTTTCTCGACTCTTGAAACATGAAAAGGTCAAGTTTAGTTCCTGTGTCTTAAAAATTTATTTGGCCACGATTAACATCACCTGGTTAGATCTTGTGTGCATTAGCTTGAGTAGGTTTCTTTTTGTTTGCCATGGCAACTTTTCCAGGGTTCACCAACCCAAGTTCCCCTCCTGATGGGAATCCTGGTCATTTCCCTCCTCTCGAGAATGTTGGTGCTCCTTATATGGCAACGTTATCCCTTCTGGGGTTAACTGTCGGGTTGCCTGTTTGGTTGTTTTCAACCTCTTTGGTCCCTGCCGTATCGGCTGTTAGTAGGTAGTTGGTGTGACAAGTGTGGATTTGCTAGAGGAAGCTTAAGAAAGGTTGAGAGTATTGCTTGTGTGAGAGAGAGATTTTGTCTTGGGAGATCTACCTCCAAGGGTGAATGCTTAAGAGACTTGCTGGCTGGACCCTCTTGAGAAGGACTCAGCGTCAGAACTTTGGTTGTACCTTTCTCTGTTATTGATTAGTAATAGATGACTACTGTTATGGTTCCATTCTCATTTGTCTTTATAATGGTTAATGTGAATTACATCCTTTCTGACTGATGTATAATTGCATTTATTAGATTTCACGCTTGTGTTTGTGTTTCTCTTCATGTGTGCAGGTATCTATCTACGGGGATCGTGGAAGATTGTGATCGGCCAAAGCGAAGGAGTGAGAACGACATCTCTTCATCAAACAATAGCGTTGGAATCCATGTAGGTGTTCATTGCCTATCTCTTATTTGCAATTAGGAACTTGCACAGTAGCATTGATTGATTGTTGCTAGACCCATTCTGGGCTAGTAGGGATCACCTCTATCTGTAGAGGGGATTTACCTCTCCAACAATTTGGCGACTCCGCTGGGGAGCTGGCCTTTGTCTCTTTTTGTTAATTCTTGTTTTTGAGTTTGATTGTTACTCTCTTTTCAAAGATTGAGGATTAGTTCTCTGCTTTTAGATTTCTTGGTTCAGTCTGGGAGGTGTCTAAATTGTTTAAAGAGTTATTCCCTTGGTTTGGGAGCTTTTGGCTTGATTCTGCCTGTTTTTTGGCCTCAGCGCGGTTTATATCAAAACAATCGCGCGCGCTGACAGCGCATAGCTGTTTCTTTGACTTCGTGGTCATCGCGTAATTACGCCTAACAGTCGCGACGATCCTGGAAATAGGATCAACGCGGAAAAGACGTGTACAGTCGCGATGTCAGCGCCACTTGGTATGATTTTTACCCGCGCTGACCTTGGGTTGCTAGCTTAATTCCCGCGACGACTCTTGAAATCGGATCAGCGCGGGTGGTCTGTGTAAAAATTGCACTGACATCTCGGGTTGTCTGTGTAAAAATTGCGCTGACATAGTGATCATCGCGGGTTCTCAGTGTGTAACTTGTGCTGATTCCTGAAAAGTTGTTTTTATAACTTTACCTCCTGAATTCATCAATCTTTCTTATCCCCTGTTGTTTGTTTTCTCCCACTAGCTTGTTTTGATTACTCTTAGTTAGGGGCACTCTCTCTTTGATTTCATTCGAGTGAATCTTGTGTTTTTTTAGACCATGTGACCTAGCCCTTTAGAAGTTTCATCGAGAAACCATTTGCTTAGGTTACTTGTCTATTCAAGGTTCATCCACAACCCTCTTATTGATTTGCTTGAGGCTTTTTCACTGCTTGTTGCTGGTTGATTTTTAGTGTCGATTATTGAACCACTTTTTATGTTGATTCGATTTCTTCACTACCAAGCATAGATCACAATTGTTTGGATCGATCAGTTCACACTTGCTTGGTTGTTTAGGTGATTGTTATTGAACCAGTCTTCGTATTGTTTTGATTACTTTTCACTACCTGGACACGGATTACAGTTGTTTGGGGTCAACCGGTTCTTTTCACATTTGTCTGTTATTATTTCTCGAAAGTTTGTTTAGTGCACTTTGCCATTGAAAAGAAGACGAACAATCTCTTTTGCGTTCAATAGTTAATGGGAAAAAGAGCATTTCATTGATTTGTGTTCTCAAAAGAAGAAGTTTCATTTCTTTGCCATTAGCTGCATTAGATTGTCTGATTGATTGAGTTCATTTTGTTTGGTTGAAAACTCTTAACCCTCTCATAGTTAGAATTCATCGAACGAAATGATATTCTTTGGCATGTAGTTTGCATCTAGGTAATTGTGAGAGATCACACGATAGGGCCTGAAACCGAAACTTAATTCAAGATCAACCATAAAATAAACTGAATAAACCTAAAAAGGCATTGGAACATAACGAAAACATCTAGAGGTCTAGGCTAGAGACGTGTTCCGGCGTCTTTAAACATAGTCACTATTGTTTCACATTACGGTTGGGTGATTCCTCCTTCTGTGACTCGATAGTGGTCTAACACGGATTGTGCTCCCACGTACCGTCGCGTATATAGGGAGACCCCACTAGGCTTTTATCCTTGATCCATAGGAAGCCGAGTCTGCCGCCTTGCGAACCGTAACGCACCGAACACAGCATTCGGGAAGATTGACTGCAGTACGAAAAGTCCTTGGTTCTCATACGATTGCCAAGGTGTATAAACAGTTTTACGGATTGCCTGGTAAACCCTTTGCCTAGAGTCTCCAGAGTAGTCACTTTTGATCCTTTTCGGACTCCTTAAAAGAAAAGGTGCCAGTGAGCGTCTTGTCACTTCGTGCTCATTAAACATTCGAAGGAGACTAGAGCCATCTTTTCGTCCTTTTCTCGACTCTTGAAACATGAAAAGGTCAAGTTTAGTTCCTGTGTCTTAAAAATTTATTTGGCCACGATTAACATCACCTGGTTAGATCTTGTGTGCGTTAGCTTGAGTAGGTTTCTTTTTGTTTGCCATGGCAACTTTTCCAGGGTTCACCAACCCAATTTCCCCTCCTCTCGGGAATGTTGGTGCTCCTTATATGGCAACGTTATCCCTTCCGGGGTTAACTGTCGGGTTGCCTGTTTGGTTGTTTTCAACCTCTTTGGTCCCTGCCGTATCGGCTGCTAGTAGGTAGTTGGTGTGACAAGTGTAGATTTGCTAGAGGAAGCTTAAGAAATGTTGAGAGTATTGCTTGTGTGAGAGAGAGCTTTTGTCTTGGGAGATCTACCTCCAAGGGTGAATGCTTAAGATACTTTCTGGCTGGACCCTCTTGAGAAGGACTCAGCGTCAGAACTTTGGTTGTACCTTTCTCTGTTATTGATTAATAATAGATGACTACTGTTATGGTTCCATTCTCATTTGTCTTTGTAATGGTTAATGTGAATTACATCCTTTCTGACTGATGTATAATTGCATTTATTAGATTTCACACTTGTGTTTGTGTTTCTCTTCGTGTGTGCAGGTATCTATCTATGGGGATCATGGAAGATTGTGACCAGCCAAAGCGAAGGAGCGAGAAAGACATCTCTTCATCAAACAATAGCGTTGGAATCCAAGTAGGTGTTCATTGCCTATCTCTTATTTGCAATTAGGAACTTGCACAGTAGCATTGATTGATTGTTGCTAGACCCATTCTGGGCTAGTAGGGATCGCCTCTATCCGTAGAGGGGATTTACCTCTCCAACAATTTGGCGACTCCGCTGGGGAGCTGGCCTTTGTCTCTTTTTGTTCATTCTTGTTTTTGAGTTTGATTGTTAATCTCTTTTCAAAGATTGGGGATTAGTTCTCTGCTTTTAGACTTCCTGGTTCAGTCTCGAAGGTGTCTAAATTGTTTAAAGAGTTATTGCCTTGGTTTGGGAGCTTTTGGCTTGATTCTGCCTGTTTTTTGGCCTCAGCGCGGTTTATATCAAAACAGTCGTGCTGACAGCGCATAGCTGTTTCTTTGACTTCATGGTCATCGCGTAATTACGCCTAACAGTCACGACGATCCTGGAAATAGGATCAGCGCAGAAAAGACGTGTACAGTCGCGATGTCAGTGCCACTTGGTATGCTTTTTACCTACGCTGACCTTGGGTTGCTAGCTTAATTCCCGCGACGACTCCTGAAATCGGATCAGCGCGGGTGGTCTATGTAAAAATTGCGCTGACATCTCGGGTTGTCTGTGTAAAAATGGTGCTGACATAGTGATCATCACGGGTTCTCAGTGTGTAACTTGCGCTGATTCCTGAAAAGTTGGTTTTATAACTTTACCTCCTGAATTCATCAATCTTTCTTAGCCCCTGTTGTTTGTTGTCTCCCACTAGCTTGTTTTGATTACTCTTAGTTAGGGGCACTCTCTCTTTGATTTCATTCGAGTGAATCTTGTGTTTTTTTAGACCATGTGACCTAGCCCTTTAGAAGTTTCATCGAGAAACCATTTGCTTAGGTTACTTGTCTATTCAAGGTTCATCCACAACCCTCTTATTGATTTGCTTGAGGCTTTTTCACTGCTTGTTGCTGGTTGATTTTTAGTGTCGATTATTGAACCACTTTTTATGTTGATTCGATTTCTTCACTACCAAGCATAGATCACAATTGTTTGGATCGATCAGTTCACACTTTCTTGGTTGTTTAGGTGATTGTTATTGAACCAGTCTTCGTATTGTTTCGATTACGTTTCACTACCCGGACACGGATTACAGTTGTTTGGGGTCAACCGGTTCTTTTCACATTTGTCTGTTATTATTTCTCGAAAGTTTATTTAGTGCACTTTTCCATTGAAAAGAAGACGAACAATCTCTTTTGCGTTCAATAGTTAATAGGAAAAAGAGCATTTCATTGATTTGTGTTCTCAAAAGAAGAAGTTTCATTTCTTTGCCATTAGCTGCATTAGATTGTTTGATTGATTGAGTTCATTTTGTTTGGTTGAAAACTCTTAACCCTCTCATAGTTAGAATTCATCGAACGAAATGATATTCTTTGGCATGTAGTTTGCATCTAGGTAATTGTGAGAGATCACACGATAGGGCCTGAAACCGAAACTTAATTCAAGATCAACCATAAAGTAAACTGAATAAACCTAAAAACACATTGGAACTTAACGCAAACATCTAGAGGTCTAGGCTAGAGACGTGTTCCGGCGTCTTTAAACATAGTCACTATTGTTTCACATTACAGTTGGGTGATTCCTCCTTCTGTGACTCGATAGTGGTCTAACACGGATTCTGCTCCCACGTACCGTCGCGTATATAGGGAGACCCCACTAGGCTTTTATCCTTGATCCATAGGAAGCCGAGTTTGCCACCTTGCGAACCATAACGCACCGAACACAGCATTCGGGAAGATTGACTGCAGTACAGAAAGTCCTTGGTTCTCATACGATTGCCAAGGTGTATAAGCAGTTTTACGGATTGCCTGGTAAACCCTTTGCCTAGAGTCTCCAGAGTAGTCACTTTTGATCTTTTTCGGACTCCTTAAAAGAAAAGGTGCCAGTGAGCGTCTTGTCACTTCGTGCTCATTAAACATTCGAAAGAGACTAGAGTCATATTTTCGTCCTTTTCTCGACTCTTGAAACATGAAAAGGTCAAGTTTAGTTCCTGTGTCTTAAAAATTTATTTGGCCACGATTAACATCACCTGGTTAGATCTTGTGTGCGTTAGCTTGAGTAGGTTTCTTTTTGTTTGCCATGGCAACTTTTCCAGGGTTCACCAACCCAAGTTCCCCTCCTGACGGGAATCCTGGTCATTTCCCTCCTCTCGGGAATGTTGGTGCTCCTTATATGGCAACGTTATCCCTTTCGGGGTTAACTGTCGAGTTGCCTGTTTGGTTGTTTTCAACCTCTTTGGTCCCTGCCGTATCGGCTACTAGTAGGTAGTTGGTGTGACAAGTGTGGATTTGCTAGAGGAAGCTTAAGAAAGGTTGAGAGTATTGCTTGTGTGAGAGAGAGCTTTTGTCTTGGGAGATCTACCTCCAAGGGTGAATGCTTAAGAGACTTGCTGGCTGGACCCTCTTGAGAAGGACTCAGCGTCAGAACTTTGGTTGTACCTTTCTTTCTTATTGATTAATAATAGATGACTACTGTTATGGTTCCATTCTCATTTGTCTTTGTAATGGTTAATGTGAATTACATCCTTTCTGACTGATGTATAATTGCATTTATTAGATTTCACGCTTGTGTTTGTGTTTCTCTTCGTGTGCAGGTATCTATCTACAGGGATCGTGGAAGATTGTGACTGTCCAAAGCGAAGGAGCGAGAACGACATCTCTTCATCAAACAATAGCGTTGGAATCCAAGTAGGTGTTCATTGCCTATCTCTTATTTTCAATTAGGAACTTGCACAGTAGCATTGATTGATTGTTGCTAGACCCATTCTAGGCTAGTAGGGATCGCCTCTATCCGTAGAGGTGATTTACCTCTCCAACAATTTGGCGACTCCGCTGGGGAATCGGCTGCTAGTCCATCAGTCCCTCCACCTGAACAACACCATGTTGATTCTAAGGTGGACCTCTCCCCTTCTACGCCTACTTCTACGTCCTCATCTTCTACTTCGCCTGGTGAAAGTCTCGATTCGAGTAACCCGGTGGCTAAGAAGAAGAAGAAGAAGAAGACACAGAAGAAGAAGGCTCCCAAGGGAGAGGCTAGAAGTACAGCTCTTACTCCCTCGAGTACACTTGAAGTCGGGCCCCCTTCCGCTCCTCCGCGGAAGGTTAAGTTTCCTTGTCGATTATGCAAGGAGGACCATCTTCTTCGCGATTGCCCTGGCATTCCTAGGGTACTAAAAGTATGGTCTCGCAATCCGGCCCACCCCTCCTCGTCCTCTGAAGCTCACGACAATGATACCTTATCAGTTGGGAATGGTAAGGGAAAAGGGAAGATTCGAATCCCCTGTAGACTTTGTGAAGCCAATCATCCCCTTCACCTTTGTCCACTCATGGATAAAGCCTCCAGTGTCTTGGAAAGTCTTACAGCTCCTTCACCCCAACTCCCCGTTGGATATCAACGTCTTTCTGCAGCTGCAGATCATCCGCCTCCCGACAATGAGATTGGTTCACATTCTTCTCTTGTCCAGGCCCCTCTTCCCGAACCCGGCTGTGTCCAGCCTGTTCTAGACCAACCATTGGTCGGAGAGAGTGTCGACTCGAGTCCGCCGCTCGCTCACTCTGTTTCGAAAGAGAATCACGCCCATGTTCTTCTCGTCTCTTCAGATTCTCCTGAGTCCCGAAATGACTCTCTTAACCCAGCTGCTCCCGAAGGTTCTCCTTCGGTTCCTTTAGCACGTGGGGGCAATCATACGATTCCCCCACCAAGTAGTCTGGTCGCTTCCTTTGATTGGAATCGCCTGATTGCCGATCGCCTTCCATCCCATATGCCTTTCCAGATCACAGTACATGCCTGTGCTAAGGCAGTACCTGGCACTGTCTTGGATGAAGGGGCGTCTGTCAGTCTTATGCCGTACACTACTTGGCAAGCCTTAGGTTCCCCGCAGCTTGGGCCAGTCACTCAGACTCTGTTGGCCTTCGACGGAGGAGCCTGTCCATCTCTAGGAGTTCTCCTGAAGTTCCCTATTACTTTGGGAGGCAAAACCGTCTATATAGACGTCTTGGTTACCCAAGGTGTTTTAGACTTTAGTCTTCTCCTTGGTCGCGACTATGTTTACGCCATGGGGGCCCTCGTTTCTTCGCTTTTCCGTGTGGTTTGCTTTCCACATGATGGAAGAATTGTGACTATCGATCAATTGTCGTTCGTTAGTCCCCCAATGCCTCCTGCGCAGTTGTCGTCCCCTCCTAGTTTTCATCCACCAGTTGTATCTGCCCCACCGCAGATCAACTATGTGGCCACCTACCCCGTGCCTGTATCCAGTGATGACACCGTCGTGCATAGTATCTTGGGGGCATTGGGCCCTGACTTCGAAGATGTGGTCCTTCCACCGGGAGTGACACTCTTGGAAGCAATGACTTCTTGTTCATTATGATGAGGTTCAATCGGAGCACAGTTCCTTGTCTTGTGTCAAGCTCGTTAAAAAATGAAACAAGGGTTATGAGGATAGTTCTTTTACTGTGTCAACCTCATTAAAAAATGAAAACATCTCCCTTTCCAAATCGAGTCTTTTGATTAAGATCTCGTAAAATATAAGTCGAGTCTTTCATAGACCTCGAGAGTGAACCTTCATTCCATCCACTTTGTTGAATGCAATGAAGCTTGGGGGGCATGTACCTCGATTTGCGTTATTATGTTGGGGGCATGCGAACTTATAACAAGCATAGTTTTTCGTTTCACGCTTGTGTAAACATGAAACCGAATCCAAGCAGAGTTCTCCATGGTTCAAGCTTGTGTAAAAATGAACCCATACCCGATTTACATCTCGTGATTGCCATTTTTATCCGCTGAATTCTGCTAAATGAGCCTTGGTTGTTTCATTCCATTGCTACCATCTCTTTGGCCGATCATATGCTCTCACTTGGTTGTTTATCCTTTCCTGAGGAACTGCAGCGATGAGTGGTTTTATTAGCCAGCCTCTTGACCATTATATGTTTAAGCAGTTCCACCATTGCTGGAACCAGTTGCTACCTTTTATACCACTTGTTCCTCTAGGATGAGTCACCTTTAAGCACTTTTCTGACTCATAAAATATGAAAAGTTTGCCAAGTATTTTTCCCTTTTTAACTCGTTAAGTAGAATGAAAATGGAGGTCAGCTTTCAACTCTTTTCCGATCGTGTAAAAACGAAAAGATCGTCGGACCCTTGTCGTTTCAGGTTCGTTAATGGTTACGAAACGACGTGATGTTGATCGCTTTTTTACTTTTTCAGGTCGATGTCACTATATATGAAAAGTACTCCTCGATCATACTGGTCGGGCGGTTCTTTCGAGCATTATTTTATACTTTTTCGGGCTCGAGAGACACAACTTTACGAAAAAGGACCCCCTTGGAGTTTACTTTTCTGCTGTCTTTTCAGACTCTCTAAACAGGAAAAGACGTCGAGTTCTTCCTTTTTCAGACTCGTTAAAACTTAATGACATCGGACACCGTCGAAATGACGCATTCCAAGCATATGCTATCCCCGTCAAGCTTGTCATCCAAAAATAATCGGGGTACCTGCTAGAAATGGTGGGGAAAATGGAACTGTACTAATTGTCGTGTCGGCGGTATCTCGCTCTTGAACATGGCACTAGTCTGCATTCGTGTCTGGGTGGGGATTTCTCATCTTGTCTTACACTAGCCTCCGTGGGTTTAGGTTATCCTATTTGACCTCTCATCTGCTCATTGCCTTGTCACCATGACCTCTGCTCATTTGATGTCAGATACTGCCAAATCCGCTGTCATTCCGCCGATATGTTCAAGAGAAGTTGTCCTCTACAAACTTACCACCTCCCTCTGATGTCTCACACAAAATCTTTTATCCTTCTTTGTCTCGTGTCGATGATGTGGGAGACATTATGGCCCACCTTCGATCAAGGTTACTTCCTGTCGACTTCAGCTCATTATCCAGGAAAGTGACCTAGAGACTCCCTTCAGGTGCCTTAGAGCCTGCATGCCTCAATGGTAGGTTCTTCGTGTTCGACGTGAGGTTTTCATCATTGGCCTCCGATCGGATGATTCTGCAGGTGTTCGGCACCAGCTCATTGATTCACATGCCGTGGATTGTACCTATAAGTACCTTGAGGACCATTGTCATTATTGGTGGTACCTCTCGCGTCTGTTAACAGTTTTCATTATTGACTGGTAATCAGACGATGTTCATGCATGTTCAACTTCAGCTCATGTATTCACATGCTTGGACTTGTACTTCGTTCGGATTGGGATGGAGCGCAAGACCCTGGTTTTTGTCTGTTGCGAACCAGGCTGCAATTTTGTGGATTGTTATTGCATGACTCATTGATGGATGGCTGCGCCCATACCTGAGTCTTTGGGATGGCTGCAACCATACCTTCTTATCATCATGGTCTCTTCAGCTGGGTGGCTGCGTCCATACCACAGACCTTTTCGTATGTCTTTTGGATGGCTGCGCCCATGCCTAGACTACATGTAATCGAGATATCAGTTGTACATACGTGCAGGTTCTTCCTGGTGGTGTTCCAGTTCAGCGAGTTTTGTAAAGCATTTCACCCCTCCCACTCTCTCGGGCTTCATGCTTTAGGGGGCATCTGTTACACAGTAATTTGTCACTGTCTCCCTGTCAGTCTCCATACTGTGTCATGAGTTCAAATTAATCATGCTCATGCTCTCTAATGTCGCCAAATGACCCACTTTGCCAATTTTTTGCTATCAGCGCGACTTTTGTCAAGATAAACGCGCTGACGGGCGCTCCATAACAGACGGAATGCGCTGCCAGCGCGGAAGAACACAGGTTTTCCGCGCTGGTCGAATTTCATGAGCCAGCGCATCCTATGTTTGTATTAAGTCGCGCTGACACAGCCTGCCCCGTTATTAAGATGCGATGTCAGCGCTCCAGTCTAGTTATACACCCGCGCTGATCTAGTTTGGGCGAGTTTGTTCTAACAGCCAGCCTTCCAGATGACTCCAGACCTAGTTGTTGGCCTTGTGAATGTCGCCCTCCCTTCTATGGCATGTCTGTTTGTCATTTGAGCCACCTTCCTTGGAGATAAGCTCATCCTTCCACCATTCATGGAGACTCCTTCTCCTATTTAAGCCTCTACCATTGCCATGAGCAGCTAGTTTTTTTTAGTTTGGATAGTGTGGAATTCATAGTGCATAGATTGCTGCTGCTAGTAGGTAGTTGGTGTGACAAGTGTGGATTTGATAGAGGAAGCTTAAGAAAGGTTGAGAGTATTGCTTGTGTGAGAGAGAGATTTTGTCTTGGGAGATCTACCTCCAAGGGTGAATGCTTAAGAGACTTGCTGGCTGGACCCTCTTGAGAAGGACTCAGCGTCAGAACTTTGGTTGTACCTTTCTCTGTTATTGATTAATAATAGATGACTACTGTTATGGTTCCATTCTCATTTGTCTTTGTAATGGTTAATGTGAATTACATCCTTTCTGACTGATGTATAATTGCATTTATTAGATTTCATGCTTGTGTTTGTGTTTCTCTTCGTGTGTGCAGGTATCTATCTATGGGGATCGTGGAAGATTGTGACCAGCCAAAGCGAAGGAGCGAGAATGACATCTCTTCATCAAACAATAGCGTTGGAATCCAAGTAGGTGTTCATTGCCTATATCTTATTTGCAATTAGGAACTTGCACAATAGCATTGATTGATTGTTTCTAGACCCATTCTGGGCTAGTAGGGATCGCCTCTATCCGTAGAGGGGATTTACCACTCCAACAGCAACCATGCACGACTTCAGGTACGTGACTAAAACTTGTTCCTCTATTGCATGAATCTAATTGAAGAAATGCTTAAACAAATGGAATGGTGGAATTAAAGCACGAATATAGCAAGATTGAGCCGATAAGTTCCTTTTCCAATTCTCTAGCAATCAGCCAAAAATCACGCAGCATACGTGTATGGTCATTCACGTGAAATTTGAAAAAAACACAGACAGTTGTGGATATTCCAAACTCCAGTGCAACTAATGGTAAGTGATTACAGGTAGAGGACTACAGTTCATAATTACACTACAGTGGGGACCAACAGTCTGCATGGGGCCAACGTGCAGTTGGCCAGCTCACCCTCCATCAACGAAAATCTTTATAATGGCCAATCGAACTCTCACCGATGTTGTTTCTAGTTTATCACATTCCTTGCAGCTGCAACAAGCTCCATACCAGCCCCATAGCAGCAAACCAAGCTTTCTCAGCCATTTTTTTTCTTAAACCCACCTATGCAAGGGCATTCTACAGAAAACGGGTGGGTCTTCTACAAGAAGTATGACACAACGTTTTGGAACAAAGAAACCTGAGCTTTCCCTCATCAGATTTGGAGTTCCGAGAAGGGTAGGCTCAAAAGCACTCTTCCACACATGATATATATTTTGAAAGGTGGTGAATTGAACTATCTGGAGCAGGAGAATTAGAGACCAGTTTGCCTGTAAGTCAAAAATAGTAGTGTGATTGTGTGTTGCATGGAATTTCTCAGTTTTTCTGCATCTCTCCACGTTTCTGGTCTAAAATTATCTTATAAAGAAGGCATATGCAGCTGTGAGAGCCAGCCTGTGGATGTAACTTTTAAAATTTTCATATATGAATTTGTCCTGAGAATAAAACTTGGTCTCTGTCCTCTATCTGTAGAAGCAAACTCTTCCTCTCATAACCAGATAGCTGAAGAATTCTTAATGTCCTTCAGATCTCTTTCTACCAAAAAAGAAGAGAATAGAAGAAAAAACATGGTTAGGGTCTTTTGCATGCATGAACATAATTGTTAAAACAGAGTAAGGTATCATATCAGAATTTTATGCAGGTGATCCAGGATTGTAAAGGGATTATGTCACAGATCCAAGCTAGTTTGGAGCTATCTAAATCGAGAATAGGGGAACACTACTTTGAGAGTGCTTATAAAAGCGATCAGGCTGGGAATGAAAAATTTATTTACTGTGACAGATCAGGTTTGGTAGCTGACAACCAGTTACAGCAAGAAGGATTAATTGAAGGTGGCCAAAATTGCACAAATGAAGAGTTAACAAACATTGGTGCGACTTAAAGTTGACCATAAGACTAATGAGATGAAATAAGTGTAAGGTGGAAATCAATCATAGGTTGGACCATTCAAGGCATGTAATTAACCAACCAAGAACAACAAGTTTGTGTCTTGTCATAGTACAGTCATACAATGAATAGGTGGGATCTTTTACATGATCAAGAGAAATACAAGGAGCCAAATAAAAGCGAGAGGGGGAGGACAAGGCTGGATACTCAAAGAACTAATGTTGATGAGTTAGTGGAAGTGCTGAAGAAAAATAAAGGATGGCAAGGAAGAAAAACACATTGAAAAATATGAGAAAACCAATGATGAAGAAATGCAAGACATTCAGGCAAGGCAAGAACAGAGAAGAAAAGGAGCAAAGGCCAAATTGTTGAGGCCAAAACTGTGGGAGGAATGAAGGCACAAACACCAAGGGAGAAATGGTTTCAAACACGGGCAGAGAGGACTAAAAATGTCAAAACAAGTAGGGACACACCCAAGGCAACCACAGCACAGTCAAGGAGAAGGCACCCTCAGCCAAGCAGGCCAAAACAGTGAAGACTGTTTCTACAGGAAGACAGAAAACAGCCACTACAGGACTTTCTACAGGAAGTTTGGAAAAAGGGCAGCAAAAGGAGAAATCGACCGAGATTTTAGCTAAGGAGGCAGCACCTGTGTTGGCCACCCTAAGCACATCCATCCCCTCTATGAACACTCATTCTTTTCAGGATTCGGACACAATTTAGTCATGGTCCAACTTTCTATAGGAAGTTCTGTATTTTTACCAGAAACATCCTGTAGAAGCCTTTGGGTAGGCTAGAATCAATTATGGAGAGGGATTTGAAGCTTGAAGACTGTTGAGGAGACATGCAACCACTCTTTTCTTCCATCCTCCACTGGTTTCATCTCCTTTCGCCACCATTGCTGCCATCAGATTGAATATACTTGCACACTCATACCAAGGCTGAGAATTCACTAGGAAAAGGAACAGGCAGTGGGAAGAAGCAAAGAAGCATGGTTTCATGACAGAAAAGAGGACATCACTTGCGAAGCTTGGCATGACAAGGAGGCCACCAGGGCCATCAAAGATAAGGAGAGAGATTGGTTGCTCAGAGGATGAGCAACACTTTCAGTAGGGGGGTGATGATGAGCCCCAAAAATGGATAATTATTTGGGCTCATTCAACCTCCTAATTTGACTTAATCCACCATTCTCATTAGTTTATTGCATGTTTTTTATTATATTTATGCTAATATAGTGAATTTGGTTAGTCATTATGCCAACAAGTCTAATGGGTGCTTTGTGTAGCCTTTTTGGTCAACTTGGAGATAAAATTGAAGGTTTTAATGAGCACTTGGCAGCGAAATTCGTGGGAGAACAAGGGAGAGGATTTGTAGGAAGGTGTCTCCTTCATTTATGGGCCCTTACCTCGAATTCTCCACCATCAGCTCGGAGTTCAAAGGCCACCAAATCAATTAGCACAAGGGCAGCCAAGCAAGTCAAGTAGGATTGTTGTTAACTACAAGTCTTGGGCAGCCAAGTCCCTAAAGTTTAGGAGGACTGTTGGGGTCCTCAATGTGTATAAATAAGAAGGCTTAGGGCCTCATTTTGGTTAGCTAGTGGTTAGTCATTTTGTAGCTGGTAGTTAGTCATTTCATAGTCTTGTTGTAGTCATTTTGTAGTTCGATTTCTAGGCAATAGATTAGTTTTGCTGTCAGCTCATTTTCAAGTTCTCCTTGTGGACAGTTTTGATGTAACTCTTCAGTTCTTGATCAATAAAGATGAATCCAGCTTTGCACCAGCTCTAAATCTCTCTTAGGAGGCTGTAGCTCTTGGGGTTGGGCCCATCTCAAGCGCCCAATACCTCCTTTGATTATCTTTATGTGTTTTTGCTGCATTCTTAGAATAAAATCTGCTATTTAGATCTAGCTCTTGTTTTGTTATTTAGTTTGTTTTTTTATGTGTAAAATAGCTTTTCATGCTCAGATTTAGTTGATAGGTTGTTAACAGAAAAAGCTTCAAGAAAAGGGCCAACAAACATCTGTGGTTTCACCTCTCCCTTAGTGGGATCAGGAGTTGTGACTAGGATGACTTTGCTGCCCACAAAAGCACTGACTTTGCTTTGCCATGCAATCATTAGTGTTTGGTTTTCATTTGCAGAAGTTTGTTACATGTTCAGATCTTTGAATGCTTCATTGCACAGTTAATATACATGGTTTCCTTGCAAATAAAGCTACTGTCCATTCTTGTTACTGTTAGCAAGATCATATTAGGGTAGCATAACTAGATCTTTGTTTTCTTGCATGTCTTTGTTGGTTCAGTTGGAAACATAACTTACAGAGCACCTGTTATCCTTCTCTATCTACTCATAATCCATCAGATAATCTACTCCACCCCTTAGTCCATGATTCGTACCCTTCATTTGCCATACTTTCCCCACCTTGCCCTAATTCCTACATTCTTGTGCATCATCGCTTCCTCCATCCTTGAACAAATCCAATCGCTCCTTAGCCTCATCCACCAAGTCCTAGGCCTCTTCACACCCCTATTTCACCTTCATACTCATTCCTCCATCTTTTTCCCTCCATCCATGCTCCAAAATCCCATTTCGAAACATCCTGTAGAAGAATTACAAAACATCCTGTAGAAATCCTGAACATCCTGTAGAACCCCTGCAGACTTCCTGTAGAAGCTCATAAACATGGTTTCTTGGCAGCCAAACTTTGTGAGACTCTCTGGAAGGGTGTTAGGGACCCTTTAGACCCTCTCTGAACCTTCCCAACCTTTCCCAAGAGCTTCTCCTCCTTGATCCACCTCTGCACAGTGAAAAGCTAGTTAAAAGCACATGCATGATAATTCTAATAACTTAATCAAAAATACAAAAAGATGTTTTCTTCAGATAGTGATAACTTAGACACATGCATTTTACCTTCCTAGAGGTAATGGCATCTCTTTCAGTAGTTTGCATGCTTTCCTTTGCGTCAGTAGGACTAGCTGGTAGAATTAGGGTTTGCGTTCCTTTTTGGCTTTCATTTTCTTTTCGCAATTAGATTAGCTTCCTTCGAGTTAGCTTTCATCCATCAATTAAAAAGCTTCTTCTAAAAGCTCATAGAAGTTGGCTTAAGCTCCTAGCGGACTTGTGCCAGCTGACCAAGTGACAGCTGCGGCAAGAGCTAGTACTTGTGCATACAGCACCGTCGCTTCCAAGTTTGTTACGAACTACCGGGTTGATAAAATTAAAGAAGGGAGTTCCAGGAGTTGTAGCATTATTGCTACAATACTGGGGCCCACCAGCGCGTATACCATGGCCAACCCTTCGCGCTCAGTGGTGGAATAGTTATTCTCAACCTTGGATAACCTCATGCTGGTGAATGCTATAGGATGGTCCAATTCTCCTCCACCAGCCTATGTCAATACTACTCCCAGTGCTATACATGACGTGTCTACATGTACATGAAACTCTTTCTTCCAATCCGAGAAGACTAAAATCAGTGTGGTGACCATCTTTTCTTTCAATACATCCAAGCTTTTCTTACAGTCCTCGTTCCAACAAAACGTGACATCTTTTTTCAACAACTTCTCCATAGGTGCGGTGATCTGGGCATAGCCCTTGATAAACTTCATGTAATACCTAGTATGTCCTAATGTTGCGCACAACTCTTTTACACTCCTCACCGCCTCCAAGTTAGGTATCACTACGATCTTCAAGGGATCTACCTTCAATACCTGTCTATAAACCACATGACCCAGCAGAGTCCCAAAAGGAACACAAAACTTGCATTTCTTCAGGTTGAGTGCAATCTAGTACCTTCGACAAGTATCTAGCATCAGGCACAAACTTTCCACATGGTGTTTTAACAACCCAAACACAGTCCAATCGTCAAAGTACACCTCCAGAAACTTATGAATGAATTCCTTGAATGTAGCAATGACTACACGCGAAAAAATTGCAGGCGCATTCTTCAAACCGAAAGGCATTAAAGTGTACTGATAACATCCCCATTCAGTTGCGAAGGTCGTCTTGCTTCTATCCTCCGACACGATTTTGATCTGATGGTACCCAGTGTTATCACTCCAAAATTTCTCTAGAGTTGATGTGAAAGAAATGATAGAGGTAACCACAAACCTAATTTGAAGATTAGGATCTAGCCTTCCTAATACTCATAGAGGGCTCTCTCTTTATGATTTAAAGTTGTTTAGTTAATTGATTTTAGGCTAGTTATGATTGTACTTGGGTTTTGATTTTGATTTTGTGGTGGGATTACTGACTTAGATGGATAGAGGGATGTCTTTTACCATTGGGCTATGGGGTCAAGTGTCAAGAAAAAAAACTGGATCAAGTTCTACAGATAGTGTTTACAGGGCAAGGTAGCTGAGTAAATTTCAGATCTTAAGGCAAGATGGCAAAGTGGTTTTCAATTGGATCCAAGGAGAAATTAAGGGTTCCTTCAACCAGATAATGAAGGAAATGGTAGGGGTCAATCGAAACTAAGGAGCAATGAAGGGTTCCCTAATCTGGATATCAGAAGAAAACATTAAAATGATTAATTGTTCAAGACAGAGTGTACTCAAACAAATTTTGTAATATAATTCCAGTTAATTCATTCAATTTAAATAACATGCAAGTTTGTGAAACACTTAAGAAAATAACAAATTTGACAAAGAAAATACTCCATTAAAGTAGCTCAACACATGAATCCTATAATGCAATCTCTTTATTACTTAGTCTAGTCTGCTGACTTGAAAACTTGGTACAATGAACCCTCAGGTTACAAATCAATACAACTATAGAAATGTCTAGAAATCCACCCTCTATGCTTCGAATTATGAAGTATTTATACAAAAATAGTTTACAAAATATCCCAAACTGTCTTGGGAATTAATCTAGGAAAAAGGAAATATCTTCTTGCAAGAAGATAGAGACAGATATTCAACTAATGTAAGTTGTCCCTGTTTATTTGGATGTGCTGTCTTTATGCTTTGACCTTTTGTTGTTCTTTCTCCTTTGCTGTTGGTCTTCTACGCTGGCTATTCTTTTCCTTTTCCCTTTCAACTAATACACTTTCACCTGATACTCTTTCATCTAGATGATATGTCACTTTTCTTTCACTGTGCTGCTTTCACTTTTACTGTGCATTTTTATAGTAAGTCATTTAATATTTTCCACGTGTCTGCATCTGGTGATTTGATATTTACCATTTTTCTATAAGTTTTGTTTTCTTCTATGTACTTAGCAAAGGTGGGCATGCTCACAAAAAGGTGTTTTACCTCATGCTGGAGGTAAAATAGGTTCTCAAATGTTTGGTACAGAACCTTTCTTGTAGGAATTCCATTCATAGAGGAATTATTGGCTTGATCTCTTACCACCTCTCTGTTTTTCCTGTTGTAGTCTTCTTGTGGCATAAATTTTTCATTTATCACCAAAGGATTTGGCAGACCTTTCTACCTTAATACATCAAACTTTACCATGAACTTGTCTATAGCTAGCTGCATGGTTTGGCATTTGTCCTCAAGGTTCATCATCAAATTCCTCTTGGTGAGCACCTTTTTCACCTCTAGTATGGTGCCAGTCCTGTCAGCTATGTCCAGCTCCTACAATTCATGTTTGTTTTCAGAGTTAAGGAAGTGGATTAATCTGGTGGCTTCTTCAGGCATGTCTCCAAGTTCAGCCTTAACTCCTTGAATTGCTTCTATATCCTCTTTGACTAAGTCATTTTGTTCAAAGATGACTTGCATAAATGGACAAATATCATTTACAGAGTCAAGGGTATTGGCCCATAACTGTTCTATAGCTTGGCCAAGTGGCTATTTTATTGTCAATTCTTTTTCCAATGTCTTCATTCTTTCAGTCAACCTAGTTGACTTATAAAAACAATGTAAACTTTGAAACAAGAACTGATACTGTTACCCATTTCGTAGAGATAGCAAAAAATTGACCCGATTTTGAAAAGGGGCGATGCAGAATACACATATTTTTTTTAGAACATAGTTTTTGGCACTTTAAATAACCAATACGATTACCCGTTTCATAGAGTTAGTAAAAACATGACCCGATTTTGAAAAGTGGTGATGCAACATACAATAATTATTTTTTGGAGCATATTTTTGACAATTTAAATACTCTTATATATCAAAGATAAATATTCGTTTTTAAATGTTAGTGATTTTTATGCTGATTTTGAAACGCGTTGATGCAACGCGTTATACATCATACCTTTTTTTTTATAGGACTTGTTTTTCACACTTTAAAATTTATTATGTCCATTTTTTTTTAAATTATGATTACTTAAAGAATTTTTAAGTTGTTTTATTTTTATTTTTTTAAATGTTGATTATTTCAAGAAAGTCATATAAAAATATATAAAAAATAAGACAACAAAAAATGTTAATAAAAAAAAAAATTATCTCATAAACTATAAAAGAATTTGGAAAAAAAAAAAAAAAAACATAATTTAAAAAAAAAAAATATATATATATATATATATATATATATATAAGTAAGTAAAAATAGAAAAATTAAAAAAACATTAACAAAAAATGGAAGAAAAAAATAATAATAATAAATGAAAACAAACTAGATTAAAAAAATAGAAAATTAACAAAAATAAAAATAAAAAGCTAGTAAAATTAACATTAAAAACATTTAAAAAAACTAAAAAAACAAACATACACTGAAATTTACAAAAAAAAACCATAAAAATATAGAAATTTTAGAAATATATGTTAAAAAAAAAAAAAAATTAAAAAACATGTATTTAAAATTAAAAATTAAAAATTAAATTTTTCAAGAATAATGTATTTTCTATTTAAAAAATAAAAAACAAAATTGATTAAACACAAAAAAAAATTAAAAAATAAATAAATAAATAAAATTAAAATTAAAAATTAATTTTTTTTTAAACTTGCATTTTTCATTTAAAACACCAAAAAAAATTATAAAAAAATATAAAAAAATTTTATACAAATTTGATAAACAATATGATATTGATAAACAAATTTGTTTTTTTTTATTATTTAAAAACAACAATTATTAATTTTTTTTTTTAAACAACGTCTTTTGTTTTTATTTTATTATTTAAAAAGAAAACAATTATTAAAAAAATTATTTTTATTTTAAACAACGTTTTTTTTTAAATGAAAATTTTGAAAGTTTTTTTATTTAAAAAAAAAAAAAATATTAAAAAATGAATTTTTTCGGGCCCTCCGGGCGATTCCCGGGAATCGCCCCTCCGCCCTCCGAGCGGCCCGCCATGGCGCGCCCCCGGGCCTCCTCCCGGGGCCGCGCCATCGCGGGCCGCTCGGAGGGCAGAGGGGCGATTCCTTCGCCCTCTGGGCGGCCCGCGGTGGCACGGCACCGGGCGGAGGCCTGCATGCAGGCCCTCTGCCTGGGGCCGCGCCACCACAGGCCGCCCGAAGGGCCCAATTTTTTTTTTTTTTAAATAAAAAAAATTTAAAAATTTTGATTTTAAATAAAAAAAACGTTTTTTAAAAAAAAAATTTAATAATTGTTTTTTTTTAAATAATAAAAAAACAAACAACGTTGTTTAAAAAAAAAATTTAATAATTGTTTTTTTTTTAATAATAAAAAAACAAATTTGTTTATCAATTAATTTAAAAAATTTTAATATATACTTTTCTAAATTAAAAAAACGATATGTATTAAAAAATTTTAATTTTTTTTTTTTTTTTAAATAGATAAATAAATGTTTCTTTAAAAATTTTAAATTTTTTGGTTTTTTTTTTTTTAATTTGAAGAGACATATTTTTAATTTTTTTTTAATTTTTTGGTTTTTTTTTTTGTTTTAATTTCCGTGTATTTTTATTTATTTTTTAAATGTTTTTGATGTTAATTTTACTAATTTTTTATTTTTATTTTTATGGATTTTCTATGTTTTTTTATTTTATTTTATTTTTATTTTTATTTTTTTAATTTTTTTTTTATATCTAATTTGTTTTTTTTTTTCCTAGGTTTTTTTAATGTTTTTATTTCTATTTTTATTTACTTAATTATATATATATATATATATATATATATATATATATATATGTTTTTTTTTTTTTCCTAATTCTTTTATGGTTTATGAGATAATTGTTTTTTAACCTTTTTTTTTTGTCTTTTTAATATATATATTTTTAAGTAATTAACATTTTAATCTTAATTTTAGTAGTTTCTAAATTTTTTTTTTTGGTTAATTTTCTATGTTTTTAATAAATTTAGTTTGTTTTTAATTTTCACTTTTTTTTTTTTTAGTTTTTTTTATAATGTTTTTTAAATTTTTCTATTTTTACCTAAATTTTATAGTTTGTTTAATTTTTTTTTTATTTTCCATATATATATATATATATATATATATATATATATATTTATTTATTTTCTTTTCTTTTGACAATTTTTTTTTATTGTTTACAAGATTTTTGATTTTTTTTTTTTTTTTCCATTTTTTCCCTTTTTTTAAATATGTTTTTTTAACTATTTACTTGTTTATAATTTTTAAGTGTTTTTTAGTTTTTTAATTTAGTTTTTTAATTTAGTTTTTTTTTTACATTTTTATGATTGATTTTTTTTTTTTAATGTTCTTTTTTTAGTATATGCTTTAATTTAGGTTTTGTTAATTTTTAAAAAAAATTTGTTTTGTGTTTTTTCATTGTTTTAATTTTTTATTTTATTTTATGTCTTCATTATTTGTTTGAAATTTTAAGCTTTTGAAGGGTCATGATAAAATATTTTACGCTATTATTTCGAAATGTTGAAATATTACCCTTGAAAAAAAAAGGGAAAAAAAAAGTGTTATCCCAACTTTAACACTTTTTGTTTTGAGGGCATTTTTTGCATAAAAAATTGGTTTTCACCGCCATTTTTAAAATATGTTCGAAATTTTCCTTAGAAAAAAAAGTGTTATTCCAGCATCAACACTTTTTATTTTTAGCACTGCTTTTGATGTTTTTAAGGGGTTTTTTTGCTAGAGTTCTCATTTTGAGTTTACAGTTCCCGTTTCAAAGTTTACATTGTTTAAACTTCATCCTTGTGCATAATTTTGGAAATTTTCTTCTCATCCTCCAGACTCCTTAACTATTCTTTGAGTCTATTTATCTCAGAGGTCTGATTGGACATGTCCTCCATTGCTTTGACTAATTTTCTTGCCTCATCACTTGGCTGAGTTGCTGCTGTTGTCAAACCTGTTGCTGATGTAGATGATGTTGCAGCTGGAAGTGATGTAGCCAGTGGAGCTGTGGGACCAATGAAGCTGCCAAGGTTGATGGAACTACTGTAGTGACTGTTGGAATGGAAGTTGCAGTGGCTGTCTCAAGGTTGGCCTGTTTCAGCTGTATTAAGTTGTCCAACTCCTTCTCCATTTCTTTTAACTGATCATTCAATTGCAGAATGAGGTCCATCATCTCCTCTTATTGAGTTTGACTTTCAAGGAACTCCTTGGTCTATGGATTCTCTGAATGAGGTAGCTTCAATTGTTTCTTTAAAGCAACAATATCCTCATTTGTTTTTATTATTAATTTCTCTGCAGCTTTGATTGTAGAAATTTCCACCTGTAGATCACCTGATAATGCAATATACTAAAGCAAAATAGTTGATCCACTTCTACAAACAATTTAGCAAAAGCTTAATCGAACATGAGCAACATCAATAAGAACACATATAACTGATATGGAGAAATCAATCACACATAACGCAGAAGAATTTACCCAGGGAAAGCCTCAGCCTAAAACCCCATCTCTGTGTTATCATACAAGTGGAAATATAACCAGTATTACAAAAATAATCAGCTCAAAAGCTATCCTGCTCTCTCTGCAATACTTCTTCTGCTCATAGATAGTCAAAGGCCTTTATCTAACCTCTGTTCTGCCCTCCAAGCCCCTTATTTCTTTGCACAATTCTGATTGGGGTCCAGTGCAGCCACTTGTGTGAATTGGCCTCTTCACACACTCACTAACCTCTGATCCAACTACGCAGTCCTGAAGGAGATAAATCCTTCTCCATGATTAGGTTTCCTTTATAGAAAAAAATTCATCCAACTGATATTACATTGTCCCTTCTTTGATCTCAACTGGGTCTCTGTCTAAACTGATATTCATGAGTTATTCATGTGAGAATATTCAATTATCTAAAGTGTGGCAGTTATATGAAAGCATGCATTAACTAACTGAACTCACATTAATTTAAACAAACAGTTTAAATCAAACTAACTAGACTTGACCCAGTTAACTGAGCCAACTAATTACTACTCAAATTAGAACTCATCCTTATCTCTTTAACTGATGGATAAATTCCTCAATTAATAGAGAAATTGATTTTTCACAACTAATTAACTCATGGAGAATTAATTAATTTATTTTCAAACAGCTGTTAAGTTCAAATTTGAATTTTACTTCCTATGTTTAGTCCGGGGACTGACTAAAATTGGAATCCATCCTAAACTGCTAAAAGTAGCAATTCTATATTTAGCACTTCCATTTTTCATTCCCTGTTGCTCAATCCAGCACTGGTACCCAAACTGCTATTTATTACAGTGTTATTTTTAGCATTTCTTATTGCCATTTTCAACACTCCCTCTCAACAAGAAATGCATTCGACTTGAACCTGATCTTGTACCTCTGGAATGTTCTGCATGCAACACTTCTACCAAGTGTGGTTGCTCTAGCAACTCTTGGAACAAAAAACTCCCCACTGACCTCTCTATTGGGCTGGAAACATACTTTGATGTTGAAGCTCTACCTGCTGCTGACAAGTGCTTCCTCTCTAACCTCTGAGCTGTTGGAACACTTCGTGCATCTCGCACCGTTGCACACCTCTCTGTGCCATCCTACATTGGTGCAACACTCCTGTGCCTCTCACATTGTTGCAGCCTGCTAGCTCTACACAGTCCTGGGAATCCTGCACTGTAGCTCTCTCTACCGCTCCATCCGCATCTGTCTCTACCCAATCAGCCAGTCCTACTACTCCTCATCGGGGCTCCTATAGAAAACAAATCAAATAGGTTGGGTACCTCAAGGATCTTGCCCCTATTCCAGCCTTCCTGGGATGACCACTCCACATTGCCCCACCTCCTACCTGGAGGTATGGATGCATGTGATCCCTCTGCCCACCTGGCTCAAAATTTCCCCCTATTGGAGGTCTCTGCATGAGTGGATGCCTCCACTCTGTCTCCTCTCGGATTCCCTAGTTGTGGTTGCTCCACAACCTCCTGAAGCTGCTTCACCAATCGTGGCTCCTCCACAATCGTCTAAGACTTCTTCTGGCGCTGCATGTTGAGAGGTAATTTACTCTCCCTCTCAACCACCAAGTATCTAACCTTTGCCTTGCTCCTCAAGGATTTGCATGCATCTTGTACCTCAAGTGCATACAGCTTCTTGGCTAGCACACCAATCTGTTTCATATTTCCTGCCATTATGAAATTTTTTGGAAATAGAGCTGATTTTAAATCAACGATATCTCCCTCCTCTGAACTATGATTCAGATGAATTTTTTTATTTTTTTATTTATTATTTTTATTTATTTATTTTGGGTATTTTTCTGCAAGGAATCCAAATATACTATTTGTTTCTGAAAATTTTATACAAAAATTTTGAGATCTGCTCTGCAAACTCTCGCCCGAAAACTCAAAACTTTGAAATCTTCTCTCAGTATACTGTTCTCTCCTTTGATCACCTTTGCTCTGATACCATGTAGAAATTTCCACTTGTAGATCACCTGATAATGCAATATATTAAAGAAAAATACTTGATCCACTTCTACAAACAATTTAGCAGAAGCTTAATCGAACATGAGCAACATCAATAAGAACACATATAACTGATATGGAGAAATCAATCACACATAACATAGAAGAATTTACCCAGGGAAAGCCTCAGCCTAAAACCCCATCTTTGTATTATCATACAAGTGGAAATATAACCAATATTACAAAAAGAATCAGCTCAAAAGCTATCCTCCTCTCTCTTCAATACCTCTACTGCTCATAGACAATCAAAGACCTCTATCTAACCTCTGGTCTACCCTCCAAGCCTCCTATTTCTTTGCACAATTCTGATTGGGATCCAATGCAGCCACTTGTGTGAATTGGCCTCTTCACACACTCACTAACCTCTAATCCAACTACGTAGTCCTGAAGGAGATAAATCCTTCTCCATGGATGAGCTTCCTTTATAGAAAAAATTCATCCAACTGATAGTACATTGTCCCTTCTTTGATCTCAACTGGGTCTCTGTCTGAACTGACATGCATGAGTTATTCATGAGAGAATATTTAGTTATCTGAAGTGCAGCAGTTATAAGCAAGCATGCATTAACTAACTGAACACACATTAATTTAAACAACTGTTTAAATCAATCTAACTGGACTTGACTCAGTTAACTGAGCCAACTAATTACTACTCAAATTAGAACTCATCCTTATCTCTTTAATTGATGGATAAATTCCTCAATTAATAGAGAAACTATTGCATGTACTCACATAGACTTCATGTTTGATTTTTCACAACTAATTAACTCATGGAGAATTAACAAATTTATTTTCAAACAGCTGCTAAGTTCAAATTCAAATTTTACTTCCTATGTTTAGTCCAGGGACTGACTAAAATTGGAATCCATCTTGAACTGCTAAAAATAGCAATTCTATTTTTAGCACTTCCATTTTTCATTCCTTGTTGCTCAATCCAGCACTGGTACCCAAACTGCTATTTATAGCAGTGCTATTTTAGCACTTCTATTTTTAGCATTTCTTGTTGCCATTTTCAACATTGACATCATTGGGATTATACCCAAGCTCAATCACCAAGTCTTCCAGTGACTTGATTATGTTGTCCTTGGCCTGTGAGGAGGCCTTTTCCAACTTGTACTGTGCAGTGATATTATCCAATGAGCTTTCAAGTTTGTGTGCAGTCATAGCTTTTTTTGTCATGGTGGAATAGATAATCTCAACTGCCTTCTTGTGGAACTCAATTTGGTCAATGGGGTGAACATCCCTAACCAAAACCTCAAAATTTGTTTTCCTATAGTCTACTGAAGATTTGGGCTACTAGATAGTAGGCTACATGAATGTCATTTGCATTTTACCTGTTTTAATGTCAAAGGTTGACATTAATCTGTTTTGATTTGCAGGTGTCTGCTTGAAGTACTGGGCATAAGTCTCAGCCTTCAAAGCCTCATTCTTCAACTTAATTTCTTTGTATTTCTCCTTAATATCTTTCTCTTTATCCACTGGTTTACTGGATGAAGAGACTTCAATGTTAAGTTGTTTCTCAATAAGTTGGGTGTTTGAGGTAGAAGGTTGGTGTGTTTCTTCTGAAGTTGTTGGGCCTTTATTCCTTCCAACCATTGTTTCAGTGTCAGTAATTTCCATTGTGTCAATGGTATCTTCTTGTTCAGTTACAGGATTAAGCTTGGGCCTTTTCTTGTAACTAATCTCAAATTGTTCATCTGTAGTGTCCATTGCTGAACTAGAAGCTTCTTCCTTGGTCCATTTCACATTCTTGTCTTCATTTGCTAGAGTTTGTAGGATGGGAGTAATATTCATCTATTCTTCTAGGGCTGGAACCTGCAGAAAGGAACTAGTATCAATCTGCCTTTCCACATCTATAAAAGTATTCTCCACATCTACTACAGTATTGTCCATATCTATCAAATTGTTTTCCAACCATTCAGACTGGTTGGAAAATCTCTCAATGTCTGGCCTGGGATGATGTATGAAAGGACCCAGTTTGACTTTGAGCCTTAGTTTATTTATGGCTGCATGAGGGTCATATTGCCACATAAAAATATTCCTGAAATTCATCTGCTGCAAAATTTTATCTGCCTTTGGTCCAAATTCCCTAGTATTACAAATAAAGGGGCCCAATTGATTTTTCATTTTGAACTGGGTCTTCTTCCTAGCTGATAGGAAATTGAATTCATCAAAGTTTATAATCTGCCTAAAGTACTCTAATGCAAATATCCTCATGGGGAGGTATTTGGGCAGTTTGTAGGGAGCAAGTTGGCATCCATATATCCTGATCTCTGTGTGGTCCTGGTATAAATACCAGTCTCCCACTCTACTATTCTTTTCCAACTATAAAACTCTTTTAATTTCCTGACTGATCCTAGGTTGATATCTACTAGTTAGCATATTTATAACTAGATGGACAAATGAATCAGTGAAGTATTTATAGGAAAAAACAGTGGAATATCTTTGGATCACTGGTGTCCAAAAGATCACAGATCTTGGATTTCCCTTGGTGTCTAACTTTTGAATGCTGACTGGAAAATTATTTGACTAAAAATATATGAACATGTGTTTTGGCTACATGGGGCCTAACCCAGGTTCAACAATGAGTTTAGCCAAGCAAATCCTAGTACTACTAGCCCTTTCGGCAACAGTCCATGGAGTGCGGACTGAGGTCTCACCCGAAGTAGTATGGGAGGGTGCTGGAATTAGGTTTTTTCACCCTAGGGATGTCTGATATGGGCAATAGGTACGTGATTCAACCTCCGCACTTACTATATTATGCACACCAACAGGATCCCTGCGTCTTGTGGGACTACCATCTTGCAGATTCAGCCGCAGTGTAACCAGTATCAATTACCCAAGTCTTCCTTAGGTTCTATTTGTTAATTACTTAGAAAATTTTCATACATAAACATACATACAAGTGCATGCATATAGATAAACAGATACCATTAATTCCGAACATCAAAATATAGATCTACGAAATAGATGCACAATATGCTGAATCAACTTAGCTTTATTAATGATCCTTGTTACACAACAATTTGTCACCATTTGTCACCGTCCCTGTTACCCCTCACCTGCACACTGGAGGACTCATTCCGAGACCTGTGAGAAGTGACATGACCTGAAATCACTTGCATCATATTCCTCTAAGTATGATCTTCATATGCCCTGAAGACATCTCCTGCAGAATACCCATGGAAACATCTCTTTTTGCATTAGCGCGGGTCCACAGTTTACTGCCCGCGCCAATGAGGGAAATCCTCTAAAGAGGGCGCACTATTTGCGCTCTGTCTCAAAGTCGCACTCGCGCCAACTGAATTGAGTAAAATTTTCAACCAACAAGCTTCCGAAGGTTCTCCTTAACCCATTCACCAACTGAATCTATGTTGAGCTAGGATGGTTTGGCTTCGAATCTCCATAGAAGGGAAGTGGTTTGCCACCTTTCATGGAAGTTTCCAAGTGATAAAGCCCAATCCCATGAATAATGTGGTTGATCCTATCTCTTTCCTCTCTATCTATAAAATCTTGTCTCTATGCCTTGAGCAAGCTAGTTCCAGTTCCAGCATAGTGATAGAGAATACCAGTAATTCAAGAGTTTGAAGCTGCAAGAGCCTTCTTTTCACCCATAAGGCCAAATCTAAGTGAGGAGATTATTGTCACCTAAGAGAGAGAGGCTTGTTTCCCATCCCAACAAGCTTTGCAAGACTTGTGTAGCTGACTACCCAGCCAAAGGAGGATTTGACGTCAGAACAATGGTTGTATTCTTCTTTGTTATTTATCAATAATAGATGACTATCATTATGGTTCCACTCTCATTCTCTTATGATTGATGTTGAGTTATATCTTTTTGACTGATATATAGTTGCGTCTATTGGATTTTATGCTTGTATTTGTGTTGTTCTTTGCATGTGCAGGTGTCTAATCACGGAGATCGTGGGGATCGTGACCGGCCGAGGCAAAGGAACGAGGGCGACGTCTCTTCTACGAATATTAGCGTTGGAATCCAAGTAGGTTCTCATCATGCACTTTTGATTTGCAATTAGGAACTTGCGTGATAGCATTTTTTGATTGTTGCTAGACCCGGTCTGGGCTAGTAGGGATCGTCTCTGTCCGCAGAGAGGATTTACCTCCACAACAATCCTTTTCAAGTTCAGTTCAATATAGACTCGACTCCGCCCTGCGCACTCAGCTGCAGGGGTCTGCACACTTAATTGCAGACTCTACTAGGCCTCTGTGCACTCAGCTACAGAGCCTTTACCTACTACTATGATCCACTACCTTCAGATCCACTTCTATCCTCTAACCATGCCTTCGCCTCTATCTATTACTTGCCAAAAACTCTTCACCCCCTTTACACTTAGAGCCTTCCTCTATTTATACAATCCCATGGTCTGTGGACCATGGGTAGGCCGACACATCTTTACATTAAATTACATTATTCTAGGGTGGACAACCCTATGACTCATCCTAGACTCTCGCGCTCTGCGCCCGCATTTCACGGAGTATTTACATTATATTGACCAACACTCGAGCTTTAAACCCCAAAAAAATGCTATGGGGGGATTTGCTGCTCAACAAGCCCCCAACACAATCATCTTGACTTGTCCCGAGTCACTCTGCTGGTGCGGCGATCTTGGCGCGAAGTTCATTCAGGAGGTCGCGCGCAGATTGGGTGTCCGCAGCACACTGTTTGATTGTCTGTTGTATCTGCTGTACACGTAGCTCTGAACCTACATGAGTAATTTCATCTTCCTGTCCGGCTATATATAGTTCCTACATCTATGCCAAATTCCCTTCAATGGTAGCTATAATTGTGAACGCTTCATCAATCCATGGTTGGATGCATTCTTTAAGCAGGGCTTCTTTTTTGGCATGCGGCATATAATTGGTCCTTCAGTGCCCTTACCTGCTATAGCCTGGCGAGTCATTGAGTAAGGTCAACCATCTGCATGGTGCCCTGGAAACTGTCATACTCCTGTTGCAACTCGCGCGCCTCAGTCTCCAGGCGCTACAAATTCGGGTCTTCCTGTAGGTGCATAAGCATGGTGAGTGCTTGCTCCAATAGCCCAGTGCAATCCTATGTTGATTGGCCAATTTGTTCCAACCCAATTTGGATAACGCGAGCGTAGTGCTCTCTGACTTCTGGGGGCATGGAGGGTTGCACCTTCAATCACAACTCGGCGATCTGCAGGTTCAGCTCCAATTAAACCTTTGTCGTTTCCTCCCAAGCCTCGCGGACTCCAACCGCCAATCTATATACCCGTTTTGCTGCTGGGAGCTCTGCCGGCACGGCCAACTCTGGAACACTCCTGCATGCATCTTCTACAGCTTGTTCCAGTCCGCGAGCCTGCACAACCAACTCATCTTGCTGGATGCTGAGCTGGTCCATGTTGATTTTCTCTTCATGCAGGACCTGGATCACTCGGCCTTCCTGGGCACGGAGCTCTGCGATGACCCCATCCTCCAGTTGGTATAGAATTTCACGTGGCAAGGTGGCCAAGTTCAAGCTGACACCTTTCATGCTGCTCATTGTAGCCCAGTCACCCTCGCTGTTGTTGCTAGTGAACCTTCGGGAAAGACAAAGGTGTTGCCCATATGGGCGCACAGTGTATGTCCAACTTCAACAGTTCCTATTGCGACATGCTGGGCCATTGTGCTTGTTTGGGGGTGTTGTACCTGTAAACCTTCTAGTTTCACGCTGAGCGCCCCCAACACAATGTTCTTCTCCATCCGCAATCCCTAGAGCATGTCCTTTGTGACCTCATGAATCGTTTCACTGATATCCAATAGATCACCTTCTGTGAGAGTGATCAGGTTGACAGACGTCTTTGTGTCTTTTCCCTTCTTTCAGGGAGCTATTTTCTCAGGGCCGCACGGCCTCTTGAGTTGGGTCGATGCGGAAATGGGGTCCGCGTGTTCCTCAATCCTGTCCCCTTCCCTGGTCTGTTGCCCCATGGACATCTCCTGACCCTCCTCGGGCTCTCTAGTTGGTGCAGTTGTGGTCTCTACTGTCTGTGTTGCTGCTACTGAATTAGCCGCCTTCTGTTCTGTGGCCTCTTTTTGTTCCTAGCACCTCCTCTTAGCCAGCTGTGTGATGCGCAGCTTGGTGTCCTTCTTTCTTTGCTGAGCTGCGACCTTCTCCATTTCTGCCAAGTTTGGTGCGTGCCACTCCGGGGGTCATGACTCCATTACTGTGAAGATTGCATCATCCATTGCAATGAACAGAAGCTTCACCCATTTTCGTGTTAGGTCCTTGTGCGCCCGGCTATACAAGTTGTGCATATCTGCCATGAATTCTACCACGCTTTGCAAGTTGTTATGAACCGTAGGGTACAAGCGCAGCCTACAGTTGATCCATGTTCGGATGCTCACCTCCACGAACACCCAGAACACCTTTATCTCACGAATCTTATGCACGTATTTTGTAGCCCAGAGTGAGGTGTACCTCGCGGCTTCGGCCAGGTCACCCTCAATAGTGGGAAACTGGCTGTCCTCCGACAACTCCCTTGCAACCAACCGGATGGATAAGAGCAACCACACATAGTGGAAGGTCTTACCCTGCTCCTGGGCCTCCCCGCAGTTTGTCAAGAGCTCATTGCGGAGGAACTGTGCCAATTGAACTAGACCCCTCTGCGCATTGCTCTGCCAACGCAATCACAGACACTGGTACTTCATCGACGCGGCATTTCCTCATTAGCTTGCCAGCCAAAATCTGGGTGGCTACGTGCACCCCTTGGTCTTTAATGCTTGCTACTGTGTACCCCCACTTTCTCTTTTCTAGTTTATACTTGGCCTTCATAGCTTCTGCGAGGGCCAAGTCACTGCTTTTTCCTGCTATGGCTGTGGGGTCATTTCCTTTGACTGGTAGTTGAGAAATTCGGTGAATTAGATTGGCCATGATGGGAATCAGCTCCTCTAGCCAGAGATACCCATTATGCACCAAGCACAACAGCTTCCTGATGACAAAAATGGTGATGGGCGCGCGGTGGTAGTGGGTTATCCATCGTAGATGGAGTAACCCAGCCCTCTCCACACTGCACAACCATTTCTACTTCATTAACTTCTCCACGGCCAACTGTGGGAACTTCTTACTATCTACGAGGTCCAAATCTTAAAACTTCATAGTAGGTACTCGTCCCAATGGTGGACCTTCAAACCTTATATCATCGGGGAGGAGTGGGGTCTGGAGCGCACTCTTCGTGGCCTCCAGGTCCTTCGGTGCCTTGGCTTTCCCCTTCCATGGGGGGATGTAAGGAGCTAACTTTGTCGCGGAAGGTATTTGGGAGACATCCTCCACCTCATCATCTTCCACCTCAATTTGGGTGATCAGGGTTTCCAAGTCTTCCTCCTCCTCCTCTGTTTCAATGGTGACGACTTTTCCCTTCTCTACCATCGACAATTTGCCAAACCATGGGTTTCTTGGGGATACACAAATTGGCCCCATCGTTTGCTTATCTTTCTATGGCTGTGGCATGCGTGGTGATTTTGAAAGTTCTGGCGCGGATGCCACCTCTCCAGGCTCCTCATGGGCCATATGGGGTTCCGCGGTAACTTGGCGAATCACACTCTTGTTCTAGCAGCCGTCATTATGTATACACTTGAGGATGGTAAGAGTACGTGGTGCTCAATGCTCTATACTTGCTCAATCTCATGCAACCAAGTGTTGCCTTATGGCTAGCCCTAGGGGCTTTATAGCGTCTTTTGAATTTGAATTCGACCCTTTCCCCCACTTCTGAGTCATCAATGCCTTCTTGGCAGGAGATCATCCCAAATCTAGCTCTTAACTTGTGTCTTAATTTCTCGCCGTCCGCTCCTTTTTGCATTAAATTGGACCTCTTGTCATGAACAGTGACACCAATGGTCATCTCCCAGCCTACCCACACAATAGTATAGCCCCTTATGCGTGGTTGCAACCCTTGTGTCATACCGATCCTGTGCACAAACCTCGCATCACACAACTCCCATAAAAACTCTTTTATAGTCTCGCGCTCTCTTTCAACTGCTTGGAGCGTTGAGACTGTGCTCTCCACGTATAGTCAGGTGGTCACACCACCGTGTGCGAAGCTTCAATTTACCTTCCAGCCTGGTCCGTGGGCACCCCTCAATTACCCTTGCGTCCATTAGTGTGTCACATTCTTCCTTGTATGGTGCGCTCCCCTATTTACTTTGTCTAGTAAGGTGCAATCGTACCCATGATAGAAAGGCCACAACTTCTTCTAATGCAGTGGTATGGCTGGCTATACCTTGTCCTATCGTGCTTAGTTTCCCAACATTGCATGCTTGCACGATTTCGGTTTCCAGTTTGTTGATTTCTTCGTTCAATAACATGCTTTTCTTTCCCAGTCATACCCAATCTTCTTCGAGTTCACGAAGTTTCAAGTTCCCTCAATGAATGGCTTCCTATAACTGCATAATTCCTTTACTTAGGTCCTCTTGTACTATCCCAACTGTGGGAGCTATTGTATGGGGATTCTTATCTACTCTTATGGTCTTGTCTCTTCTCCTCAGTGTTGGAGTCATTTTCGCACTCGAGGTTTTGCTCATGGCCCTATAGGCCCATCAAACTGCTGGTACGCGCAGGCCCCAATCAGTTCGTCTCACCTAGTGAACTCTGTTCATGATTCTGCATACCTTTTTGAATGCTTCGACGTGGAATACTTGTGGTGTGCGTTGCTTTTCCTGCTGCTGCGTCTAGTTCCGATTTTCGATCCTTAGTCTGGGGTGTGCTTGTGTGGATTGCACAGCACACGTCTGCACCCATCGACACAGGTGGGTGCGCAAACTACTTCGTCCTAGCTGCCCGGTTTTTGTTCGACACTGGGGGCTTCCAAACCATAAGCGCATCTGCCTTCTACATTCACACCAGTTTATAATGGTCTCCTGATGTGTACTCCACCATTGTGCGGGTGTTGCGCGCAGTGCCCATTCCAGTGCACCGTACCACTACTGTTCCAATACTGCGTTTTCAAATTTGTCCAAGAATTCATCCACTGTTGTCACTCCATCATATGTTGGCAGTTCCTTCGCCTCTGTCGTCATGTAATGCAGTGATCTAATCATCATGTTGCAATTCAGTGTTGTCACTTCGTGCAATCGGTTCTGCCAGCACTCTACTTCTTCATTTGAATCCGAAGTACAGGAGCTGTCACACACCCATGAGACTCTCCCATCTGCAATCAGGTTCACTCGATCCTGGTCTCGCACAGTTATTGGTAAATACAATCCAACTCATCGTCACTTTCATCGTTGCACACTGGTTCAGTGTAGCGCTCCTTCGGCTGGGTCTAGTGAGACTACTACGCGTAGGGACTTTTTCTCGAATATCATCTTCCTCTTCTTCAGGTTGATGACTCCATTCATATCAGTGGCCCAGTCTATTCCTAGCAACGCGGGATAGGGATTGTTGTCATCGAAAATCTCTATTACTTCAAAGTCCGTCTGTGTGCTCACGCCTTCGATATCAATTATTTCCCCTTGCAACCTTCCCATGGGTAAAAACTTGTGTTGATTTGCCATTCGTAATTAAATAGGGGACCACTGCAATGCGAGCCTACCCATGTGTTGCCATGTTTGCTTCAGTAACACATTTGCGTCCGATCCTAGATCTAGGATGACCTGATCCATTTTGTACGCACCAATATGTGCCGTCAATCTCATTTCCCTCCTCATGCGCAATACATGCTTTCCTAGTTTCCGGACTACGCGCAGTTCCCCTGACCCTGCGCACCTGGTGATCAACTCCTATAGTCCCTTAACTGCCTTATTGTCATGCAACAGTTTCATGCATGTCTCCAAAAAGGTAGTGAGCATGGAAGGATCCATTCCTGTCTCTGGTTGATCCTTACTACCTGAAGTGGAGGCCTCCATGAAGCTCTTCTTAGCTTCCATGAACGTCTCCTTTGCACATTCTAGGTCAAACTTAGGTTCCTTTGTGGGATCCTTACGAACCCATGTATCTTCCTCAGGCTACTTCTCCTTATTTTCCCCCTGTGGTTGTGCCACTGCTGAGCATCATGTTCACATTTGGGTCCTTCACGCGGTTCAAACCTCATCATTTGGATATTTTGAGTCAGAGGAGGCTGGAGTACCCCTTTCTCACGCATCTATGGGATCAACGTAGGACAATCTATCTGTTAGAGCCTAAATCTACCTTAGGCTGAAGGAAGGCAAAATTCAGGGTAACCACAAACCACGCTCAGTCTGGTAGCTAGCCCTACCAGAACAGGAGAGGGCTCTCTCCGGGTCACACTCAGTAAAAATACACAATAAAGTCTGAGATGACTCAAATTGAAATACTGATTTTAGGCTAGTAAATAGATGTGGAAAAGGCGATTTTTGAATGACTGAATTTTCTGGGCTGTAAGGGACCAAAGGAACACCTGAGCTGGGAAATTAAATCAAGGACACAAAATATTTCGTGAGGCAAGATAGGCAGGAGGTTTAGCAGTAAGATTGAAGTAATATGGAATGGAAAGACTGTTAAGAGGTTGAAAAGGGCATAGCAAATGAATCCTTTTCAAACAGAAGAATAAACATACAGCATGAATACCTTACCAAGGCAGAGCAGTGAACTGGATTCCGCCTTTCTTACTTTAAAGAATTCAATTGGAAATGGTTATAAATGGACTGTATAAAACATAACAAATACACATATGAAACAAAAAGAAGAAACATCTACCAAACATCATACCACATGAATCTCATGAATCAAAGCTACATCATTTTATTAATTCCCTGGCCAAAATGTGCAGTGCAGCGCTGATTTTTCTCTCCCATAGTCTCCCAGAAATTACAACCAACCCTTTGCAAATGGTTTTTGCATACAATAAATAGACTATGCCATTGTGAAATAGAACGACCCACAGTTGGGGAGTTTTTCAAATCATTACAAAATGGAAATGGAAAGCCAACCATTAGTGACAGGTGCAGCATTACAAAAATGACAAATTGCTTGGGTGACTGCTCGCCTTCCTTTGCCACTTGGATAGAAGCCAACCTTTAGTGAAAATATTCTTTAAACTTTGCCTTAGGTGCCAAAAAAAGTGTAGTGTAAATGAGCGGGCCCACTTGGAGAAATTTACGAATCGAAATTTTGCGGAGAAGAAGTGATTTTGGCCTTTGGGTCTATATGCGTTGCGCCCAAAAACTGTATGCATCACGCTAGTTTTGAACTAGTTTTGAGGCCCTTGCCGAAGTCCAAATTGAACTGAAGTGTGCTTGTTGGAAAGCCCTGCCTGTCTACTTTCCAACCCAAGTGAAATTTCTGAATTTGGTACCCATTTTCCCCTCCAAAACTTCAATCTCCCAAGACTTCTTCTTGTGTGTGAAATTAGGGGCAAAGAGGTCATTTTTTGGGTGTTTTTGACCTCCTAAGGACTCAAAACTAGTCCAAACTTCCGGGAAATGCACAAATAGTCATGGTTTTCCATGGAAAATCCAAAAATGCAAACCTTTTGTCATTTGGAGCTCCCTATTGTAAGCACGCGCCAGTGGCACGACACACAGGGAGAAAAACCTTGTTTTTTGCACAAAAATTTCCAAAAACACCAAAAATGCCCCAAATTTCTTGAAATTTGGGCTGGAGCTTCCTTATCAAGTGTTATGGTGGGCCAAAGAGGCTTCGGCCAATATCTGAAGTCGATCGAGTTCCCTTTTCCTCTTTTGCTTCTTGATTGCCTTCCTCAATTTCGCCTTCAAATTCCATATCCGAGCCTTGGAACTCATATTGCGTGCCCTGTAATGATAAACCATATGCCTGAATAATGCTTTTTCCTTGTCGCTTTCACCAACATCTTCTCTAAGTGGATGTTGATCCTCTTGAGCCAAATCTCTTGATCAGCCTCTATCTCTTGTTGAATGGGTGTCCTCTCATTTAGGTTTCGTTGGGCAGCCTACTGGTCTTCACGGATGTTTTGCCACCTCTATGAGGCCTCCTGGTTGCATGTACCTTTGTTGGCAAATCACTGTGTGTCTCTTCTTCATGATCATATGACGGATCAGATGTCATGTCTACTGGTGGACAAACTGTCTTGGACAAATAGGTGTTGATATGTCACACTGTCTTGTAATGCCTTTGATGATGTGCTTGACCTTTGTCAGCAAGAGAAAATAATGACATGAGGGACAGTAAGGGGAGGGAAGAATAGTGAGGGATTAGGGACTATTGGGGAAAGATTTGTTTGGGAAATATAGGAGGGTTTGAGGGGTCTTATGTGTGGGATAGGGTTTAGGGTTTCGCCTTTGAAAGTTTTGGGAAAGGGAATTTAGGATAGGGTTTAGTAACTTTAGGGGATGGGGAACAAAAGGAATTAAGGACAAGAGAAATAATGGAAAAGAGTAACTTTGGTGGCGAACAAGTTTTGAAACCCTAGGTAACAGTTTACATGTGAGGAATTCAAAATGAGAGGGGTTGAATTTTTGTTTCAATCATTAGCATCCATAAACCACCATACCCTAGCACAAACTTGGATGAAACACCAAAATGGAGGCTTTACCTACTTGTGGAATGAAGAATTTGAAATTTGGAGGAAGATTTCAATGAATTTCAGGCCTTTTAGCCCTGTGCGCCGCGCCTCCCATGTGCGCCACGCCAGTGTAAATTTACACTGGAAAATTTCTCCCAGTGCGCCGCGCTCCCTCTGTGCGCCGCACCTTTTTTCAAGAGCCTTTTGGAGGCCTTCCTAGTGTCCAAATTGGGTGATGGATAGCTCCTTGGAAAGGTATTTGAGTCTACTTTCCAACCCAACTAGAATTTTTCAATTTGGAGTTCATTTGCCCTATCAAAAATCAAATCTCCCAAGACTGGTCAAAATGTGCCAAATGAGGCTACCTCAAGGGAGAGTGCTGTTACAATCAACTTTTAAATGCCTTTCACAACTCCAAATTGAGCTCATGATAGATCATTGGAAAACTCTTTGTGTCTGTTTATCATTTGACTCATCAAGAAAGTCATTTTGCTAACCAAGCTAAGAGAAAACTTGATTTTCCCAATGTCACTTCAGAGGTGCATCAATTCTCTCGAGGCAATTGTATTTTTGGCATTTCTCCAAAACCATGACACCTGTGTAAAAAGTGAAGGACATTTTTCTTCCTTGGCTTAGTTTGGAAAAAAACCTCTTTTAGTTTTCCAAAATTCATCTTTTATTGCTCAGAAACATCATTGGAGGAAAACCTATCTCGATGTGTGGAACAAGGGATTTGTCGAAATGAAGCGAAATGAAGGGGATAAGAAGCTTCTAAATTCTTGGAAGTAGGGAGGGATGTTAAGAATCAGGGGAAAGTGGAATTTCAAAGATTGAGTGAGGGGAAGGGGTCCAAAAAGGCAAAACACAGGTCCAACCTAGAAAATTGCCAAGTTGTAGGAAGAAACTATGGTTTGTGCAAAAATGAGGAATTTGGGGGATCTCAGTGATTGGAAGTGTTTGATAAGGTAATTTAAGGATAGGGGAAGGTGTATGAACATCAGGATACAAGTTTTGCTGATGATTTGACCGTCCAAGAAAAATTGCCTTCAAAACCCTGGAGAGGGAAATGACCTTACCTAGGCGCCACTGAAGCATGAACAAGGTCTAAAATGACCCAGTGGAACTTGAGATGATAATGACAACCCTCTGAATGATGGTACACTCATTTGAAGGGTGACATGGACCGACATCTAGACAAATTTGACAGGAATAAAAGAAAACCCTAGATCTAATGCCTAGTGACCAAATTTTGCTTGAAGACTTACTAAAATGACAAAATTTGACCTTGACACTCTGAGACCACTTTGTAAGAGCATATTTGATCACTAGAGGAAGGCTGCAAAGACTGACACTAACATTATCATTTCATGATCAAACTGAGCACAGTATGAACATGTTGTTCTTGTCGGGTTGGTACAATCACGAGCGTTGTACCTTGGTCCTCCGCAATTGTAACAAATTAACTGTTTGCGGCCCCTTCTTGTCCCATTCCTCCTCGTCCTCGAACTCGCCCCTGAAATCTCGCACGTTCCATCCTCACAACTAGGTCAAGGGCTCGTGTTTTTGTCTGCATCCTATAGGCTGGGGTCCGATCCATCATTAACTCGTAACTGTGACAAGTGCACTCGTCATGGCCTACTGACCTGCAGAAATTACAAAACAGCTACTGGGGAGTCTGTGTATACTTCTGCAACAAATGACAATTATCCATCGTGTGTTTTCCTCCTATCTGACAGATCATGCACCATAACATGGGTGTCACACTTGGCCCTGCCTGTGCCTCCGGTCTCAATGGCATTGGCCCCCCTCCTGCCAAGTAGTTTGTGAATACTGGACAATGGTCCTTGTCATGGCCCTAGCCTTTGCATTTTATGCACCATACTTCCTCATGTGCTTCTGGCCACGGTGCCCTATCCTGCTTCAAGCTTTACATTTCTAGGCAGAGATTCTGTAGTTGCATGTGGATTTCTTGGAATCACAACCTAGGATCTTGTATCGGGGTCTCATGCAACCTCATCGCCATTTCCAACACTTCAGCCTGGGTGGAAAGTTTCTGTTGTGACAACATCATCCTCAAGTGCGATGTTAGGGATGCCACAAACCATGCGTGATGCTATGCATCCGTGAGCATCATATTAGCCTCGCGGATCATACTCTTCAGCCATTGATCTAGATCCTAGAGGGTCTCACCTGGAAGCATCGTGATCTCTTTAAACCCGATGATTAACTATGTCTCTGATTTCGACCGATTAAATTCTCTGTTCAATGCATTCTGGATCTCTGTTATCCCTACATTTAGGTGGTCATTGGAATGCTTGATATACCATGTCAACACGCGATCCTGCAGCACGCTCACCAATGTAGCCTTCTTAATGTTGTCGTCCATGACCCCTTTCGCTTCCCAGACTGCTCTTACCACGAACCAGAACTGGTCTTGATCCTCATTCTATACTCCTCTGAATATGGGTACCTTGATCGCACTTGCCATGCTGAACTGCGAGGTTGGTGGTGGTGGAGTGGGTAGAGATGGAGGCGAGGGAGGTGAAGCCGGTGGTGGCATGGGTGGAGGTGGTAGCTGTGGAATGCGCTGCCTTATGAAGTTGACCACACTTCTCAGAGAGACCCGAGCGAGCTCTTCCTCGCTTTCTCGTGAAGGTAAAATTAACGAGTTGTTTGCTAATTCCCCATTACCTTTGTAGATATTTCCGCTCCACGTTGCCCCAAACATTAATGTATTCACATAACCTATTTTTCACATAATAGCATCTTAATCTAGGTATTAAAAGATTTAATATACTTACCTCACGGTCCCTTGAGAAAACATCATTCTGCCTAACTGTAGCTCATGATCGTGTCCACCAAAAACTTAGTGATAAATCCCCCTATTATCTGGTCAAGCCAATGGTCCATAGGTCGCGCGATCTTGTCTTCTGATGCCTCTAGTTTGCGCACTAATTCCAGAGTCCACACTATTAGTTGGTCGAGCTTACACCTTCCCTGGCTGTTGGCTAATCTCGTGATCCACTCATATAGTTTAGAGGGTAAGGATGCAAAGAAAATCTTGTGGATTTCTATATACACGTAACGATCCAGCTACATTTTCTCAGATACCTACGGAGTTCTATTTTCCTGTGTTGCGAACTTGTGAATATTCTTATCTAACCACTCTTCAGTTTCCTTCTTTGTTGGGTTCGAGTGGCACGACATCAGACATCCCTTAGACAGATACTGGTCCTGGCAATGAAACCATTTGTTGGCTACATGGGGCCTGACCCAGGTTCAACAGTGAGTTTAGCCAAGCAAATCCCAGTACTACTAGCCCTTTCGACAACAGTCCGCAGAGTGCAGACTGAAGACTCACCTGAAGTAGTATGGGAGGGTGCTGGAACTAGGTTTCCGCACCGTGGGGATGTCTGATATGGGTGATAAGTACATGATTCAACCTTCGTGCTTACTAGATTACGTGCACCAGTGGGCTTCCTGCATCCTGTGGGACTTCCTTCGCACAGATCCAGCCGAAGTCTGACCAGATCAATTACCCAAGTCTTCCTCATCTAGGTTCTATTCGTTAATTACTTAGAAATTTTTCATACATAAACATACATACAAGTGCATGCATATAGATAGATAGATATCATTAATTCCGAACATCAAAGTATAGATCTACGAAACAGATGCACAATATGCCGAATAAACTTAGCTTTATTAATGATCCTTTTCAAGTTCAGTTCAATACAGACCCGACTCCGCCCTGCGCACTCAGCTGCAGGGGTCTCCGCACTCAGCTGCAGACTCCACTAGGCCTCTGCGCACTCAGTTGTAGAACGTTTACCTACTACTATGACCCACTACCTTCAGATCCATTTCTATCCTCTAACCATGCCTTCGCCTCTATCTATTACTTGCCAAAAACTCTTCACCCCCTTTACACTTAGAGTGTCGCTCTATTTATACAATCCCATGGTCCGCAGACCATGGGTAGGCTGACACATCTTTACATTAAATTACATTATTTTAGGGTGGAAAACCCTATGACTCATCCTAGAATATTGCGCTCTACACCCGCATTTCACGAAGTCTTTACATTATATTGACCAACACTCGAGCTTTAAGACCCAAAAAACATGCTATGGGAGGATCCGTTGCCCAAAAATGTGAAATAATACTAATGAATATTTAAAGACTCTCTCAGTTGGTAATCTGATAAACTGCTCATGTATTCTGTCTGCTATGAACTGAGCATAGTTGTAAATTGTAGCAGGAGGCTTGTCTGGGAAAAATATGAAAAGGAAAGCAAGAACAACCTCATCCACATGTTCATTTGTGGTGTACCCTAGAATGCAAGAGATCATGGTAGTAATCTATCTGGCCCTGTCAGAGAAAATGGTGGCCGCATATGGAGGAGTATTTGTAGGAGTATAAGACTCCTCTATGATGAAATTTTGAAAAATATAAGCCTTCTTGAGAAGGTCTAGCTTTTTGTAGAGTTCAAGTAAACCTTCAATGTAAAGTGGGGTCTCATTTGGGCCTGGCTGGATTTGCAGCGTTTTATTAATGGATTCAGTAGTGATGATGAATAAAACTTGCTGGTCAGGGGTGACTATGGCTCTTTGACTGGGAATGTAGCAAGCTTGCCAGAAGTGGATGATTTCTGGGAATGGGTGTACTTCTGGGAACAAGTACTTTGGTAAATTGGACTCCCATAGGTGAATGCCATCATTCTGGTTCAAAAACTTGTCTTTACTCCAGTAGTGGAGTTTCAATAAGTGGGCAGGGGAAGCAGTATCTTTAATTTGAAAGTTTTTGTTGGCTAAAGAAAGGTGGTCAATATCCAAGTGAGGGGTTTGTAGGGGTATTACATCCAGAGAAGTTTGGGAAGCCATAATTGGGTTAATTCAACTGAATTAGTCTTTCTGTGGCTTTGGGAGTGAGGTCAGAAACTCTAGAATAGTGGGGAGGGTAATAACAGTCTGTAAAAAAAGGGGTTTGGGTGCACAGTAGGCTTCTCTTCAGTTTAGGAAGTTTTTTTAATTAATTAACCATTCAATAATTACTGTGCATTTTTCAAATTCATAGGGTCGTTCTGGTTTTTCCAAGAATACCTGGAAATTGAAGATTTGGTGCGTAGATGGGTTTTTGTGGTAGCTGCAGAGGGTACCGAGGCTTGAACTGGGTACTTGTTGCTTCAATTTGGTGTCTGCAGCATCTTCAAGTGGCAATAGGTGGCTAAATTGGTCACTCAGAGGTTCTGGGTGTCACAATTGGCTTAACAGAGTATTACAACAAAAATGAGTGAAAAGAGTAAAATGGGACATTTTTGGCCTTTTAACCAATAACGGTAACATTTTGATGCGGAATTTAATGAATGAACAGTGGGAAGTTTTTGGTTTAGGTGGGGAGGTGGTTTTGTGCAATATCGCACCACTTTTGAATGGCGGGCAGTATTTTTTGCAAGCACGCGATATAACCTGGTGTCGCCATGTAGCAGAACAGTGCTCGTCCAAAACCTCAAATCTCCTATGCTCTCAGGCCGTTAACAGTCGGATGACGAATCCACACGATATGGTTGTGCATTTTTGGATCTAGGGGCGGGGTATCGGAGGAATATCGTGCAGTTGAGTTGAATAGATGGAGCCAGGAAAGTGATTGGCAGGCCCTGAGGTTTAATTACAAAGAATTGTAATTAATTAATGAATAATGTCGGGATTTTTAATATAAGCCAATGGTTAATAAAGGTGGGACCATAGGTTAAATGGCAGGTTCTTTTTTTTACTACACCAAGGTTTGGTGGGTTAAAAAGGGTGTCGGGGAATATTAACATGGGGGAGTTATAAAGCAGGACTTTAGGAAAAAACTTAGGATAAAGGGTTTTTTGTGGGTTTTTTAGGGGAAAAGGAAATTAATAAGGGGGGAAGTATTATTTGTGATGGAAATGTGTTTCACACTAGGGAAAAGGGGTTTTGGGAAGGGGGAATGATTTTTGAAGGGTAAGGTGTAGGGAAATGTGTGAAACAAAGGGATAAAAGGTCAAAATGAAGGGAAAGGGTTTTTTTACGAGAAATGAAGGGATAATGAGGGGAAATTAGCAAATAAGTATGTGGGGTGTAGTGAAATGAGGGGAAATTAGTAAATAAGCTATAGTGAATATCCTTTCTTTTTCACAATTCCTCCTGCACATGAAACATAGGATTAATCATAATGAATGTGATTTTGACTTAGCAACCTTGTGCACTTTGTAAAACTTCTTCTACCTAGCCTTTATTTACCCTAACAGTTTCTCTTCATTTTAGTGGGTGCATTTGATCTTGTTGACCCTTTATTTCCTTTTCTTTTGATAAGAAAACTATCTAATTCTAACCTTATAACTTCCAATGGCTCAAATTAAACTAATGAGCTCATTATTATTCTCTACCTAACTACTGATCTGCCAAGATTAAACAGTTTAGCTAGATCTTTATTCTCTATCTATCAACATGAAATTTAAAGCATGAATGAGTCAAGATTAAACTATTTGACCATCATGGATTGTGGAATTTTTTACAAACTGCACATAGTCTTATTTTCCAAAGTAAAGTAAAAGGTAGTGGCATTTGAATTTGCACACTTTCATGATCTATTTTTATCTCTTTTTTGGGTTCATTATTTTTTTTACTTTTTTTATCTTTTCCTTTCTTTTTGTCCTTTGATTATTCTTTTAGGACATATCCTCTTTACATTTTTTATTTTTTAATATGGAAAACATTTTGCAAAAAGAAAAAGTATGTACAATATTACAAGACTAACCATACTCAATTCAAAATTACGAATCCTATTATTATAGGACCCTAATAGTGGCTCCACACGGGGATGGCATTTGCTAGTGAAATGTAAATAACTTTAAGATCAGTAGCCTTTGAAAATTTGACTGTGGCTACCTTGTAACTACTCCTCTGTGATCTGCTTTATTCATACATATGGTGGTACATATTTCAAAGCTTAGGGCCTTCTCTTCAGGCTTCAACCTCAAAAATTACCATCCAATCCAATCTAAACTCTGCAATGTTATATACAATGAGAAAAGTAAAATGAACTACTGTTAATCTGTGGATAAGTAATGCTTTAGCATTCTACCATTAACTAGTCCTCCTGGTAGATTTTTTCCATCTAACTATCTCAAGAAAAATGCATTGTTACCTCTGTAACCATAAATGATATAAGGACCTTGCCATAGGAAATCAAATTTTCCATGTTTACCCTTTTCTTCTCTTCTAGAATCCCATTTGAGTACTTTATCACCTATGTAAAAATCATTAGCTTTGGTTTTCTTGTCAAAAATCTTTCTGATTTTATCCTGGATCACTTGTGATTTGACATAGACTTCTTCTCTAGTCTGCTGCAAGCGTATTGTCTGATTTATCCTCCTTTGGATATCATTTGGTTCTACTTGCAACTCTTGAATCATTTTCATCACTAGTATTCCTAAAGAGGATGGAAAAACAACATCCATTCCATATGCTAGCTAGTAAGGAGATGTACCTGTTATCACTTAGAACCATAGTTCATGTATGTAATGTTGTCCACAAGTTTCATATAAAGGTTTTCAGTTTTGTGAATAGGTTTATATGTGTGTGTCACTTTGAAATTTGAATTTCAAAAGGTATTGATGTAAGTTCGTGTAAGAAAAAAAATCGTTAGATACCCTCCATCATTGTCAGTTAAGGCATGTCATGTCATTAGTACTTTGCGCAGTTTCGCAGCGCATGTTTGTTTGGTCAATTTAGCTGCGCAATGATGTTTCCGTCTTTTCGCAGCGTACTGTTTATCAGCCATTTCGTAGCGCGTTTTGTTAAATTTGAACTGTCCGCGCTACGAAATCGGGGTTTCGGGGTTTTTGTAGCGTTTTCTCTTGCAATGTCAAATCTGGGAGGGGTGAGTCATAGGTCCGTTCATGTTTGTCAGTTGATGTCCTCTCCAGGTCATGATAAATCATCATTCCGCCATAAGGTCCAGAGTCATGCATATGAATGTCAGCTTAAGGGATTTTAACGAGGTATGGTTATGTCATAATGTGTTTTCATAATGTGTAAACATGTTTGCTGTATGAGAAGCCCAAGTTCTTATTTAAAGAGATTATTGCAAGCGAGCCTGCACTCCAAAGTCGAGATTGTTTTCGCGCTGTAGCTGCCATTAGTTTCCTGTGCGAAAATATCCGAAGCAAGATGGAAAAGAGGGAACATCGATCCGGTAAGTGTTTGAGGACAGAGCCGGAGGGGTTAGATGTTACTCTCGGGGATGAAGGTGTAGCAAGAGCCTTTCGAAATGCTGGTTGCTGGAGGTTCTGCGAGAAATTGAAGGGAGGACATGCAGAGGTAACGAAGGCTTTCGCATTGAATTTTACTGGACTGAATTCAAAGGTGTCAATGTTAGAGTTTCCTGTGTCTCCTGAAGCTATTTCCACTGTCACTGAAATTCCGAGGGGTGGTCAAGAATGGTTCAAAAACTTTAAGTTCGACATGAGTCCCTGTAAAGAGTTTTTGAAGGAACCTTATGTAAATGAGGACCTCACCAAAGCGGTGCCAAGGAGTTACATAAAAGAACATTATGCTATGCTCCTCACATGCATCCAGAAATACCTGACATGCGAGGGAAGGTACAATAAAGTTTACTCCTACCACTTCAAACTTTTGTTGCATTTCACAGGTAAGGTTTCAATAGACATACCTTTCTATTTGTTCAGAAGCATTAGTAAAATGTGTGATAAAATCCAGTTAAAGAAAGATGGTTGTGAAACATCCCTGTTTCATCATGGTTTAGTAAAGTTGCTGGTGTTGGATGCTTTACAAAAGATTGGCAGAGATTGGGATTCATTTGTGTTTATGGCCGGCTTCCCAAGCAAAACAGGCCTCACTCCATTGCCTGTGAGGGAAAGGGAAGAAAGGAGTGAAGAACCCGCTCTGGCTGAGCTTAGAAAAGAGGTGACTGACCAAAAGAAGCCTAAAACCAAGTTAAGGAAATCAGAGAAGTCTGTGGCAGCAAAAGAGACACCTAAATCATCAGCGAAGGAAACTCCTAAGCCATCATCTAAGGGGACATCTAAATTATCAGCAAAGAAAACTCCTAAGTCATCATCTAAGGAGACACCTCAGTCATCAAAGCAGAAGATCCAGAAAAAGAAGGATGAAGCTAAATCAAGTGAAGTTGAAAAGATTTCAAGGGTGAAAACCAGAGGTCAACTAAACAAGGAGAAAGGTAAGTCAATTACTGTGGAAGAAAGCCCTATTTCAAAAGGCAGTTTAAATGACTTACTTGAAGCTATTGAACTTGAGCAAGATCACCCAGTGCAGCCAATGCATATTGACCTCACTCAATCTTCACCCGAAAGTTCTAAAAAACCAAGAGCTTCAAAAAGGTTGAAATTTGAGGAGCCTAGTAAAGAATATGCTTTCAAGCCACGTAGGCCAGTTACAAGAAGACAAATGAAAGAAATGGAGAAAGCGCAGAAAGAGAAGGCACCTTTAGAAGTGCCTAGTACAGATGTACTTGAGGTTTTGACCAGAACAGTTCATGCAGCCAGAAGCAAAGACAAGGGTAGTAGGGTCATCATCAGCCAAGGTGGAAATGTCATTGCTATCAAGCAACAAGCAGGAACAACACAAGAAGAAGTGCCTCAGATTAAAAATGTTTCTAAGGAAAGGGCAGTGAGATATGCAAATTATAAAAGGGCTGTGATAAAAGGCAGAACAAGTCTAATGAGCCAAACTGACTCAGTGTCTGATGCATATGTGTGGACGGTGCCAGCTCTGAAGCAGGCAAAAATCATGAAACAGATGAATACAAGCTTAAGAGCAGAAAACAAGGTTTTGAAGGAAGAAATTAGCATTTTGAAGAAGAAGCTAGGTAAACTAGCTGATTAATCCAAGGGGAAATTTGCTTTTCAAGTTTTGATAAATTTTGGCTGTCATCATTTCGAAACTTTTTGGAGCCCTTACACCTGTACAAAATAGCTGAAGAAATCACGGAGTTAAGTCATCAGTGCTTTAAAGGTCATATGCTTTGTTTTGATTACCTACAGCAGTTTCGTAGCGCGCTACGAAACTGCTGTAGATGACTGTTTATGTGAAAAAAATGAAATTGATGCTGAGGTCAGCAAATCTTAAAAGGGATTACTCGAGGCCAGCATGGAGATTATACAAGGCTATCTAAGCATTCAAAAGGTGACAAGTGTGAGTATGTAAGGAAAAGGTGAAATTTTTGTCTTTGGTTAAAGTCTTCCTAAAGTTACTTTATAGCCGAAATATTAGGGTTCTGGTAGGGTTACCGAAATTTTGAGTGGTACACCTGTTCAGTTCACAAAGTGTCCAGATCATAAGGCATATTGAATTATGCGTGGTTATTAGAAGAATTAAATGGCTTGGAGCATAGTCTTTTAATGCATGAGGACTAATGGGAGGCAGAGACCGTGAACATAGGACACAGATCCTCATCAGTTGATGAGTCATCCACATATCAAGTATCCGAAGCTGCTCATTCAGTGAATGTTCCTCCAGCATGTCTTGGCTATTACTGAAGTGATACAGGTGTCAAATTTCAAGAAAGCATCAATGCACACGAGGAGATAGACTTAGAGTTTCAATGGGAATGGGACTCTATGTTTTCACAGCGCAATACCTTTGTAATTAATTAGTTTGTTTAGATATGGATAAGGCAATTAATGATAGGATTTCGAGCTCCCTTCATGCTTGTTGAGGAGTCTCAAGTAGTTGTATTTTGGTTTTCCTATATATAGAAATGACTCTGATGTAAAAAAGGTTGGACATTTTATACAAAAACAGAGTTATTTGGGCCAATGTAAAGACTTGTTACAGTAATAGTAAAACAGTGGTTGTTTCTTCTCAAGATTCTCAATGGATTATTTTGTTCAAATATGATGGTGGTGTTTTCTCTTATATGTTCTTTTACAGCCTTGTTATAACATAATCACTCAGAATTCATTTCTAATGCTCTGACTTCCTGTATGTTTGGCAAGCTGTGGTTTGTGTGAGATATGTTTGAACATCTAATGCAAAGAGCCTTGACTTCCATGAAATGACTGTGCTTTTGTTTATTAAATGTGTAAGACTCCATAGCCCAATGAAGACCAATTTGATATGTGTTCAACCAGCTTTGTTTTCATGAATGTGTGAAGAGTTAGCCATCTGTTGTTGTAATTGATTTCTATCAAAAGTCTGTGAGAGAGCCCTCTCTGACTAGGAAGGCTAATTCCTAGTCTAAAGTCTGGTTGAAAGAGTTACATAAAATCTTACTTGGTTGCAGCCCTTAGTACTGATTTTGTGATAACAGTACCAATGGATTTTTTGGTAGTTAGTCTCTTTGCCCATAAGGCATTAACCAACTTTTTGTTCCAGGTCCTCTTGTTGTCTTCTAGCAGTTTCTTGATGATATTGACAAGGATTTTGTTTGAAGATTCTACAAGTCCATTACCTTGAGGGTAATAGGCAGTGGAATGGCCAAGGTTAATGTGATATTTGTTACAAAAGTCAACCATTTTCTTGGATTTGAAAGCAACTGCATTATCAGTGATGAGATTTTGGGGCATCCAAATCTAGAATGGATGTTGTTCTAAATGATGACAGAGTCAGTGGCTTATCTGGAAGGGATGGCTTCTATCCATTTAGTAAAGTAATCAGTGGATGTCAAAATCCATTTATACTGGGCTGAGGAGGATGGGTGAATTTCCCCAATGAAGTCTAAACCCCATTGTTTAAAAGGAATTTTTGTGGAGATGGGTTTGAGAGGCAATGGTAAGTGCTTCCTTTTGCCCTCAAATATTTGGCACTTGTGACAGGAGGTCACATATTTCTTGACATATGAAAAGAGGGTGGGCCAGTAAAAACCTGCCCTTAGGATCTTATCAGCAATTATTTTCCAATATAGGTGTCATCCACAATCTCCTGAATGAAATTCTTGCATAACTTTGTTAGCTTCATCATTCAATAAATAATTCAATAAAATGCCACCATTATCTTTCCAAAACAAAGCATTATCTATGATACAATATTTCATTGATTTCATTTTCCAAAATCTACTTTTAGTTCTCAATAAACCAGGAGGAGCTTGTAAGTTTAATAAAACAAATATAATATTTGCATACTAGGGTGAATCTATGAAAGCTTCACTGATCTGTGGAGTTGCCATCTCTTCCTGATCATCTAGGGAACTAATGAAATCTATGTCTAAGACCTGACAGTTCGATTCAGCCATGGGTTTAGCTAAACCTTGGCCTTTTATAAGTTTTGTAGGCTTTATTTCTATGTCATATTCCAAAATAGTGGCAATCCATTTGCCTCTTTTTCCTTTAGGCCCATTCTGTGTCAGAATGTCCTTTACAACTGAATTTGGAACATAAGCACTGATGTGTGAGTATAAGATGTACAATCTAAAATATTTAATAGCTTTCACTAAAGCAAGTGCTTGTTTTTTCATTATGTTGTACTTCAGTGTAGCATCTCTCAAAGATTTGCTAAAAATGCAATAGGCTGCTCATAGCCTTGATCATTCTTTTGCAACAAGACTACTACAATAGTTTGTTCTGAAGCAAAAAAAAAAAGTTATAAAATCTTTTTTGAAATTAGGACTTATGAGCACTGGTGTTTTAGTAAGGGCTACTTTGATTGCCTCAAAACACTGTTTAGCCTCTACTGTCCACTTAAGTGCTGAATCTTTCTTTAACATGTTATTTAATTCTTTAATTAATTCTACTAAGTTAGAAATGAATCTCCTAAGAAAATTTATTTTGCCTAAAAATGACTGTAATTCTTTGATGTTTCTAGGATAAGTGATGTTCAGGATTGCCTCTAGTCTAGTTGGATCTATTCTAATTCCATGTTTTGATATTATGTGTCCCGAGAGTTTACCTTCTTCTAGACCAAAGAGTGTCTTTTTTGGATTTAAGGAAATGCCAAATTTTCTGCATTTAATGAAAACTCTTCTTAGGCGATCTAGATGTTCATTATCTGATTTGGAAAACACGGTGATGTCATCTTGGTAAATAAATAGAAAGTCATGGATTTCTTTTGCAAAAGCTATGTCCATAGCTCTTTGGAATGTTTCTCCAGCATTCATTAATCCAAAAGGCATCTTCCAATACATGAAATTGCCCCAAGGAGTAGTAAATGTAGTCTTTGTTTGATCCTATGGTTGAACTAAGCTTTTTTTGTATCCGGGAAATCCATCAAGCAGTGAAATTATGGATGAGCCTACTACCCTCTCGAGAATACGGTCCATTTTAGGGAGAGGATAGTTATCTTTTAATGACACTTTGTTCAAGTTTATGAAATCAACATAGAGTCTGATTTCTCCTGTTTTCTTTCTAGTAGTGAGTAAATTAGAGACCCAATCTGAATATCTAATTGGGGTTATGGTTTGTGCATCCTACATTCTTTTTCCTTCTTTTTCAATTAATAGCATAAGAATTGGATTAATTCTCCTAAGCTTCTATTTAAAGGGTTTATGATATTCTTTGATGGGTATCTTATGTTGAATTGCATCATAAGACTTAAGGTCTTCATAACTCTAGGCAAAGACATCTTGAAACTCTTTGAACAGATTTAGGTATTTTAGCTTTTCATTTGAAGGTAATGCTTTGGATATTTTGATAAGCTTGGGTTTTTCTTCTATTCCTATGTTACATTCTTCTGTGTCTACTCTTAAAGGCTCCATTTTTGGTTTCCTAGCTACATCATTTGAATGAAATAAATCTTCTAATGGGACTAATCCCTTAGGAAAAAAGTTATTTTTAAGGTTTAAAATCTCAGAATGATCATTGATTATTTCTTCTATTTCTACTCTTTCTAAGTTGTCTATTTCTACTTTAGTGAATTTAGTGGGTTTATCTACATCTAAAGCATTTATATATATCTCACTATCTATGATGTTATCTATTGTACAATCTGTATCTATGTTACCATTTTGAAATTCTCCTTCAGCATTCATGAAATCATAGGTTTGAGAATCTTGTGAGAAAATTTGCCAATATTTCAAATTGTCAGGTATAACAGGTCTGTGTCTTACTTCTGTTGTGTACTGGTGGTTGGGCTGAAAAGGTAATTTACAAGTACTAGCAAAAGTAGCCAAATTGTGAGCTTGCATGTTCTGTTTCCTACGAATAGCAGCAAAATTAGTTTCAAGAAGATCCTTGACCAAATCTAAGATAGTTTCCCTGTATTGGATAAGCCTAGGATTATTCACAGAATATTCTCCCTTAATTTGTTTTATAATCAATTCTGAGTCTCCCATGATAGAAACTCTCTTGGCTCCAAGTTTTCTTACAATTTGTAGTCCTAAGATTAAAGCTTCATATTTTGCCATGTTGTTTGTGCATTTAAAGTTTAATCTAAAGGCATGACCTTTAGAATGATTATTTTCCATGTTGTGAATCTAAACTCCTGCTCCTTCTCCTAATCTATTTACAGATCCATCAAAATATAATTCCATAGAGACTCATGAAATATGTTTTCACTATCAGAGGCTTTGTATTTTTTGTCTTCTACAACTGTGATTTCAGTTTTTCCATTATCTAAATTATACAAGATAAACAAGTCCATATCAGAATGCATGAAATATATGGAGTAATTCTGTGGTTTTTCTGAACTAGTTACCATGTATTTCATCAAGGTTTCTCTGTAAAGTTTTCTTTGCTGACCAAAAATAGAGATGGTAGCATTGACATGTCTAACTGTAGCGATCCCTGCAATTTTACTCCCCATGAGCGATATAATAGAATTCCATACTTGGTTGGGATATCATCAACTACTATGTCCATAACAATACTCTTTGTTGGGCACTAGACTAGAGTCACACAAAAATCTTTAATCGGGCCAAGGCATTTGACTTGGCTAGAATCAAAGGAAAACAGGTCCTTGTATGGTTTGGTGATATCTAAGTTTAATCTCTCCATGATTGCTTTAGGCATTAGGTTATGGGATGCCCCTGAGTCTAGCATAGCATTGTGTAAGATTTTATCATGAACATTTAAGTTAATGTAGAATGGAGGGATAACCCCCTGTTGATGTTTGCCATTCACTTCTGGACCAAATAATAACTCAGGTTGATCATTGTTAAGGTTTACAGCATCTTCTCCTTCACCTATGTTTAGTGTTTCAGTGATTTTTGTTCTGTATGATTCATTTTTCACTAGCTCGGTCAAAGGAACTGATATTTTCAACTTTGCTATCTCATTCTTTACGTTGAATGGAAATTGAGTTTTTCCTGATTGTATGAGGCACTCCTTAGCAAATTTGGTTTGCGTACTTTTTATCTTCTTTATTAGTAGTTGGAAACTCAGTTTGTGTACCATCACTTTTGTTTTGAATTGTATTTTTTGGAATGGCTTGAGTAACAATTTCAGTTTGAGTTTCAGCTAAAGTTATATCTACAATTTTTGGGGTGGAAGTCTCTTGAGTTCCTCTAGGGAGAATTTGTAGAACTTTAGTCACAGGAGCTTCTGTTATTTTCTTAGTTTGGGTTTGGACTAATTTCTTAGTGGGAATTTCATTATTCTTTTTTCTTCTAAGGCTATACTGTTTGTAGACTTCATAAATAGTAGATTCACAGCCTTGTTTATAGTCAAAGGACTCCCCAGATTCTAATTTCGATTGTTGTAACATGTACATTTCCTATTCTTCCTGAGTAAGAAAAACAACATCTTCGTTTTTAATCCCTAATAGGTTTATCTGGGTGTCCTCCTCTTCTTCGTGATTTTTTGAACCCTTGGCATAATTTTCTTGGAAAGGAGGCCTAATCTGTTGATCTGGTATAGCATTTTTTCTAGTGTTCATATTTTTCCTAAAGTTGGGGTTTCTAATTGGGGGTGCTTGTTGATTCTCCCACTGAGATTTTCTTTCCATATTTTCTAATCTATCCATTATCCTTTCTACACTTTTGTCTAAACTATCTATCTTACCATTTGAAGTGGATGTTTCCTCTTTAATAACTAATATTTTTTCATTTCTCATCCTAACTTTCTTAGCTAATAAATTGGCTTCTACACTAACAAAATTACTTTGCATTTGTTCTAATGTTTCAGGGTTTCTTTCTCTTAATTGGTATGACATATTGTCAAAACCATCAAGGAATTTGATTAATGCTAGCTTTGGTGGAGGTTAAATATTAGCAGGGATTGCATTATAGATACTATTGACCCTAGTACAATAATCCTGAACAGACTCATTAGGAGCTCTTATAATGTTTTCATATTCAGATAGTATTTTTAAGGGGTTTTTCTTTCTTTCCCATCTATCAATAAACAATATATGGAAAGCAGCTAAATATGCAATATGATTAGCAGGTAAACCTTTGAACCATTTTTTAACATCCCTTGTTAATGTTTGGGAAAATAACCTCATTTTCACATCAGACTCATCAATCTCATGCAACTCAAAATAGTCAGTCATTTTGTTTACATGTTGTTGGGTAGTATACTGGCCAGTAGCATCAAACAGAAAGATCTTACTTTGGTAATCTTGGGGCATGGCATGTAGTTGAGCTGGTAGGACCAAAGGTGCATATTTGTCTACCATGGATGAGATTTTGGTTTGACTAGGGGGCAAAGTAGTGGTTCTTGAAAAAGAACTTGAGATGGTTTTAGATGAGCTAGATGAGCTTGAGATGTTTGGTTGGAGAGGAACTTGAGGAATAACTGGTTTAGGGGAATGAACTGTGGTGGATATTATAGGTGAGGTGGTAGTAAATGAAGTTGTATTTACAGTTTTTGAAGACTTTGTAGAAATTTCAGGGGTAGCAGTAGTTAAGGCAGCTAATTCAACTGATTGATGAAGATAGGCCTCGTTTATATGTCTGATCAAAGTAGACATTAGAGCTTCTAGTTTGTCAGAAGTATCCAAAACATGTTGATCTAAAGATGGATGTATAAACACCTTCTTTGACTCAATGAATCGAATAAAATTAGGGTCTACCATAGTCTCATGAATTAAATTTTTTGATTTGGTTCTAAACAAAGAAAGCTCAAATGATAAATCAAATTGAATATCCTCTAAACTTGATAACTCCTTGGGGAGTGAATTTTATTTAACTAACTGGCTACTACTTGCTTGAGTTTCTACCTTTTTTGATTTTCTTAAAATTCTATCAGGGTTTTCAACTATTGTAGCAGGGTTCGGATCTGGATTTTCCCTGGTATAGTGTGTTCTCCTGGAATCCAGGATTTTAATTTTTTAATTGTTTTATGAAACTTTTTATCAACTCTAAAATTACCTTAAGGGGCAAAAGATAAGATTTAAGATTTCCTTAAAGTTTTATTAAATTGAGGACAAGTCCCCAGTATAGTCACCAATATGTTATCACTCCAAAATTTCTCTAAGATTTGAAAGAAATGATAGAGGTAACCACAAACCTACTTTGGAGATTAGGATCTAGCCTTCCTAATGCTCAGAGAGGGCTCTCTCTTTATGATTTAACTTTGTTTAGTTAATTGATTTTAGGCTAGTTATGATTGTACTTGGGTTTTGATTTTGATTTTGATTTGGTGGTGGGATTACTGACTTAGATGGATAGAGGGATGTCTTTTACCATTGGTCTATGGGGTCAAGTGTTAAGAAAAAATGACTAGATCAAGTTCTACAAATAGTGTTTACAGGGCAAGGTAGCTGAGTAAATTTCAGATCTTAAGGCAGGATGGTGAAGTGGTTTTCAATCGGATCCAAGGAGCAATTAAGGGTTCCTTAAACTGGATAATGAAGGAAATAGTAGGGTTCAATCGAAACTAAGGAGGAATGAAGGGTTCCCTAATCTAGATATCAGAAGAAAACATTAAAATGATTAATTGTTCAAGACAGAGTGTACTTGAACAAATTTTGTAATATAATTATAGTTAATTCATTCAATTTAGATAACATGCAAGTTTGTGAAACACTTAAGAAAAAAACAATTTTGACAAATAAAATACTCCACTGAAGTAGCTCAACACATGAATCCTGTAATGCAATCTCTTTATTACTCAGTCCAGTCTACTGACTTGAAAACTTGTTACAATGAACCCTCAGGTTACAGATCAATACAACTATAGAAATGTCTAGCAATCCGCCCTCTATACTTCGAATTATGAAGTATTTATACAAAAATAGTTTACAAAATATCCCAAACTGTCTATTGGCTTGTTGGGGCCTGACCCAGGTTCAAAGTTAATTATCCAAGAAAATCCATGTATTTCTGGCCCTTTCGGCAACAATTCATGGAGCGCGGACTAAGGTCTCACCCAAAGTGGTATGGGGGGGTGCTAGAACCAGGTTTCGGCACCCTTGAGATGTCTGAGGATTGGGTTCGATCCAACTATTCGTCCCTGTGTGCGGGTTACTTCGCGCATTTCCCTATTCCTCGCGCCTAGATACACTGCCTTCACGCAGCCCTATCTAGGGGCTGTGGAGCTTCCGTGCTGCTAGAACAATGCTCTGTGCTATTCCCTTAAGAAACACCCAAGATCTTACTTATCTTCCTATGTCAGTTAATTACCTTCGTGTAGATGGATGTCTTATGTTATATTTATTTATACAAAACATTCATATTAGTTTGCGTAGCAAATAAATAATACACTTGCAATTTATACCCAATCATACACTAAAACAGGAAAAAGATACACAAAAATATGGTAAACTTCTCTTTATTGATTCTTCCAACATTTACAGACTCAACCTACCCTGTGCAATCAACTGCAGGGGTCTGCGCATGGAGATGTGGACTATTAGGCCTCTGCACGCGAAGCTGCAGAGCCTTCTCCTACTCTATGACTCCAAGACACCTTTTACACTTTGACTCAATTACTTCAACTCATTATTCTTCTTTTCTTCTCTCTCTTTTTTCTTCTTAGAGCCTCGCTCTATTTATACAATCCCATGGTTTGCGGACCATGGGTAGGTCTATCAAGCTGACATTACATTAAAAAAACTAGGGCGGACAACCCTGTGACTCTATTATGATTTCACGCTCCGCGCCCATAATGCATGGAGCTTTTACAAGGATTTGGGCAAAACTTGGTATTTAAGCCCAAAAACATGCCTTGGGGGGGGGATTCCATGCCCAATAGGCCCCCAACACAAACATCGTGACTCGCCCTGGAGTCACTTTGTCAATGTGGAGATCTTCGTGTAGAGTCCCTCCAATTCTGCTCGAACTGCTGTAAGGTCGGCAGCGCACTAGGCTGCTGCCTATTGGATCTGCTATATGTGTTGTTTTGAGACCACATTGTTGAAGTGCTTCTATGCATCTGTGCTTGTATCCCCTGCATTTGTATGAGCTTGCCTTCAATTTCTGCTGTGATGGTGAAGGCCTCATCGATCCAAGGTTGAACGCATGCCTTCAGGACTACTTCCTTGTGCAGTGCCCTATCCACCTATTCTTTCAATGATTTAGCATGTTGCATCCATGCGAGTGATTTGATATTCACCCTATGAGTGACATCAGTTAAAGATTTATTAAACTAAGGTATTACAGATTCATGTGTTGGTGTGTGTTCTGTGTTATTGAAGCAATGAATCGATCAGATTGCTAATACACTGACAATAAAATGGAAAGACAACAGAGAAATACAGTAAGCAAACACAAAGACGCAAACCATTTTAATAAGGAGTTCACCATATTCTCCAGGGCTACGTCTCAGTCCAACTTTTAGTGGTGGCCTTGTTTTATTGTGCCTTTGGGCAGAGAATTTACAATACAGGGACTCAATGTGAGTTCACCTGAAGAAAGTTTTTTCTTGGTAGGGCGGTTCTTGGATTCCCCAAGCCATTGGAGTACACAGTCTCTTCTTCTTCCTACCAGCTCTGTGACCTTCTGGTCTACAGTGGAAAGAGCCAAATGTGATGCTCAATCTAGACAGATTCCTCTATGGGATGGCTTGAATCCTCAAGCTCTCTGGTGCTCGATGCTGCTGCTGATCATCTTGGCCCTCTATCTCTTCTGCTATGATTTACTGTTCTCTGTGTTCAGTCCTCCTCTCAGGGTTCACTGTTCACTGTCTTTCTTGGAAACTTGGACTCTACTCAACTCTAACTGATTACGACTGTCTCCGTTCATGGCTTTAGCCATTCGATCCCTATGCCTGTTCGGTTCCTCTTCTGCCTATGCCAATTCACCTTCTGCAACTGCACTTGGAGTTCCTTGTGTTCAACGTCATCATGAATGCTTATGGAGTGGCCACTTGTCCTCCTCTAAATGGCACCAACAATGCTTCGTCGATTCGTTTCTTTAGTTACACCGTGGATGCGTTCTTCCTCCACTGTGGCGATCAAACAAATTCCAAATCCCTTTAAAACGTGGCTTAATTCCTTGTCGATTCTGCTTCCTCCTATCAGGCACGATCTCAGCCATCCGATCTGGGCCCACTAGATCTGACGCCATATGCACGTTTCACGTGATTGACTTGCTCGACCGATAGTGCATGATCGACAGCGGTTTTCTCTCACCTCCGCCTACCACACGTCGATCGGTGTATGGAATCACTCCACTCCTGTCCAAAACTTCTTACCATTTAAGGGTGCCCTGATCAAAACCGCTAGTTTCCAAAGCGCGGGTCCCACCATGTACGATTAGTGCTTTTTTCCCTTTTCCGCCTGCAGCCCTCCAGTTTCCCCATGTGACCAAGTGCTCAGTCTTTCCCATTTTGGCCATGTTCGCCTAGCGAGGTGCTAATCGCGCATCAAAAATCACCCCTTTTTCCCATTCCAGGGCTCCGAGGGGATACTTTTGCCTCCCACACGGTCTCCATGGGCCTCGGTCAGTGCACTTTGATCGAGGTCCTCGTTTTTCCATGTTAGCTACCATCACCACTAGTTCAAGGTGTTTTTGATTGTTGTTTTGGATTTCTTTAGAGATTTGTTCAACTTGATTCAGTCATGGTTATTTGATAGTCTTCTATTTATCCAATTCGGATCACGGCCTTCCCACTGAAAAAGCCTTTGGACCACCAAAAATTGGTTTTCAAGAATCGACTAAGTGAGGATACTGTTTCTTCACTTGTCCAATCTCAATCCACTTTGCATTGCTTGGCTTTGAACCTCTGAGCCCAATTCTGAGGTACTCAACATCTCCCATATGTGTTGTCCTTACCTTCCTATCCAACAACGTGTCTTCCTGCAACTCGTTAAGATATTCAAGTAGTAGGTCATCAATATAAGGCAATTGACTTTGCTCTTCAGGGTCCTCAATCATCAAAGGTTCAAACAACCTCAAGAAATCTGCATTTACGACTGAGTAGATGTGCATGTAAGCTGGTAGATCAAGGCGAAAATCATTTTCACCAATCTTCTCAAGTATCCTAAAAGGTCCATATTTGATAGGCTTTAGCTTTTTACCTTCACCTTGCATCCTGTCCTTATTGATATACAGTTAGACTTGGTTCCAAACTTGAAAACTATGCTCCATCCGATGCTTATCATGCCTAGCCTTGTACTTGGCCTAGCTCTTTTCTAGTTGTTCCTGTACTGCTTGGTGGATCTCCTAAATCTATTCAATGAACCTAGTTTCCTTGTCCATCAACCATGGTATCTTTACCAAAGACAAAATCCAAAGGAGACCTTGGTGTGAAACCAAAACAGGTCTCAAAAGGAGATCTCTGTGTAGAGGAGTGTTTGGCTCTATTGTAAGCATGCTGCACATAAAAAAGTGTTCATCCCAAAGTTTAGGATGTTTACTGTAATATCCTCTCAGTAACTGGATCATGGTCCTGTTTACTACTTCTATCTGGCCATCTACTTGTGGATGAAAATCTATGCTAATAGAGTGAGGCTCTAATTTGTAAAAGAGAAATTGAAGGATAGAGATAGCGGAGTAGAAGATCTAAGAGAAAATTATAGTTTTGGGTCATAGAGTAGGAGAAGGCTTTGCAGCTGAATGCGAAGAGGTTTGGTAGTCCGCAGCTGAGTGCGCAGACCCCTACAGCTGAGTGCATAGGGCAGAGTTAAGTCTGTAACCAAAGAAGAGATTAATAAAGAGAATTTTTTTATAAATTTGTGTATTTGTTCCTGGGTTAATGCATGTTTGATGTAAATTGCAAATATACTGCTTATTTACTGCGTGCACCTGTATGAATGATTTATATTATTAATTATAACTTAAAGCATGCAAGTAGGCTAATTTAATAACCTAACAGTGGAATATCAGTGAAGTCTTGGGTAATAACACAGAAGTGCAGTGTTCAGCCCTTGAGTAGGGCTGCACAAAGGTAGTATCTCAAGCTGTGAGGTATAGGAAAGTGCGCAAAGTGACTTGTGCGCAGGGTCAAACCGTGGACCACTTGAACCCATCAAACATCTCCATGGTGTGGAAACTTGGTTCTAGCACCCTCCCATACTACTTCAGGTGAGACCTCAGTCCACGCTCCATGGACTGTTGCTGAAAGGGTCAGTAGCACCAGGATTTGTTTGACTAAGTCGCCTCCGAACCTGGGTCAAGCCCCAACAAGCCAACAAGTGTCCTCCTAGCAAATAGTGCCAGTATTTCTGTAGTACGTACACCATAGCCAACCCCTCACATTCAGTGGTGGAATAGTTCTTTTCCACTTTATACAACCTGCAACTTTCGCACACAATAGGGTGATCCAAGCCCTCTCCACCCTCCTGTGTGAGTACTACTCCTAGCACTATACACGATGTGTTGACATGAACATGAAACTCCACATCCCATTTTGGGAAGACCAAGATTGGTGTGGAGGCTAATTTCTCATTTAGTACATCCAAGCTTTTCATGCAATCATCATTCTAGCATAACATGACATCCTTTTTCAATAGTTTCTCCATTGGCACAATGATTTGGGCATAGATTTTGATGAACTCTTTGTAGTACCTTGTATGTACAAGGGTAGTGCACAACTATTTAACACTTTGCAGTGCTTCCAAATTCAGAATCACTGCAATCTTCGCAAGGTCTACCATCAGCCCTTGTTTGTAGACCACATGTCCCAACATGTTCCCAAAGGGAACGAGGAACGTACACTTCTTGAGGTTTAGTGCAACTTGGTGTCGTCGGCAAGTATCCAGTATCAAGTGTAAGCTTGATACATGGTGCTTAACTAATCTAAATACAGTCCAATCATCGAGATAGACCTCCAGGAATTTGTGGATATATTCTTTGAATGCTGCAACAACTATGCGCGAAAAGATGGCCGACGCATTTTTCAACTGAAGCGGCATAACGTTGTATTGAAAGCAGCCCCACTCAGTCGCAAAGGTGGTCTTTCTCCTGTCTTTCGGTGCGATTTTGATCTGGTGGTACCCTGAGAACCCATCAGTAAAAGAATATGCTTCATGTCCACCGACATTTTCCAATACTTCATCTATGAACGGTGTTGGGAATGGGTCGTGCACACATGCGTCATTCAATTTTCTGAGGTCCATGCATATTCTTATCTCACCCTTCTACATCTTTTCCTGCACTACCATAGGGCTTACCCAGTCAGATTCTTCCACTAGCTCAATGATTCCAGCTGCGAGCATTTTGGCTAGTTCTACACGGAATTTTTCCTTGTACTTCAGATTCAAGTGGTAAGGCCTCTACTTAACCGGCGTCGTGTTGGGTTTTAAGGTGATCTTCATCATCCCTAGATCACTAACAATCCCTTTTAAGTCCGTCATCTTGGTCGAGAATAAGTCCTGGTACACACGGAGTAACTCAGCAACCTTATCCACAGTCGCGTCATCCCAGTAGTCACTGAGCATTGCATACTTAGGTTCAACTTCCATACCAATGTTCACCTACTTTGTATTTACGAGAGTGGTTATGTCAGGGTCTTTAATCAATGGCCCTTGAACCTCACGATAGCCTTCCATTTCTGGAATGTTAACTTTTCGCGGATCTTCGTCATCTTCTTCAGTATTCACGTTGTAACACTCCAGCGCACAGTTCAGCTAGGTCACTGATTCAGGTTGAAGCACTTCTATCAGCTCTTGGGGTATTTTAAAGATAGTTGCTTTTGCTGCTTGTAATGCATCATCAACAGTATCCCACCAATGATCCTCAAACGTGAAGGTTAACAGAAATCTTTCGCGTAAGATATCCCATTCACTTGTTCCACGGTGGAGCTCTGTCTCTATATACCAGTTCATGGGTATAATATCCAAGGTATGATAGAATAGGTGCACCCACTCAGGTTGTGGCTCTTCCCCATAGACTTTTGTCCATTTGGCAAGGTGTGCGCACAGATCATCCCATCCATCATACTTGTCTTTTAACCACATCTAAGGATTTCCAAACCGCATGCGCATCATCCTTCTACATTCGTGCTAGTCCTCAAAGCTTCCTTGGTGTGTACCCCACCACCTTGCAAGCGTAGAACACAACACCCATTTCAGAGTATCAAAACATTGCTCTTCTCACACTTCTTTTTCAAATCTATTCAGGAAGTCATCCACCTCACTTATCCCATCATACGTAAACAGATCACTTACCTCCATTGCTACGTAGCACAACGATCTCATCATCATGTTATAGTTTAGTGTGGTTACCTTGTGTAACCAGTTCTGCCATCGTTCTATCTCCTCGTCAAAATATGATGTGTAGGAGCTTTCATGCTCCCATGAGATTCGCCCATCCACGGTCAGATTCACCCAATCTTGCTCTCGCACGGTTATCTTGTAGATGTAGTCCAAATCATTGTCATTGTCGTAGTCGTGCACCGACTCTGTGTAGCGTGATCCTTCTATACGGTCCAAAGGTACAACCATGCGTAGAGAATTTTTCTCAAAAATTATCTTGCGTTCTTCAGATTTATCACCCCATTCATGTCAGTGGTCCAATCTATTCGCAATAACGCTTGGTAGGGATTGTTGTCATCAACAATCTCTATCACTTTGAAATCTTCTAGCACACTTGCTCCTTCGATATCTACTGTGATTCCCTACAAATTCCCCATAGGTAGGATATTTTTCTAGTTCGCCATTCACAGTTGGATAGGAGACCATTGCAGTGTAGGATTTCCCATGTGCTCCTATGTCTACTTTGGCAAGACATTCATGTCTGATCCTAGATCTAGAATCAGTTGGTCCATCTCATTTCCCCAATCTGTGCGACCAATCTCATCTCCCTTCCTATTCACATTGTGTGCTTTCCGAGCTTCCGGACTATGCATGGTTCTCCTTGTGCGGTCCTAACGCATCTATTTATGAGTTCTTGCAGCACCTTTACAGCCTTGCTGTCATGCAACAACTTCATGCATGTCTCCAGGAACGTTGTGAGCATCGATGGGTAAATTTCCAGCTTCGGTCTGTCTTTACTTCCTAAAGTAGAGACCTCAGCGAAGCTCTTCTTGGCTTCCATGAAGGTTTCCATAGTGCGCTCCAAATCAAACTTTGGTTCCTTTGTTTGAGCCTTAAGAACCCAATTACTTTCTTCAGGCTACTTGCCTTTGTCATCTCCTATATCGTAATTCCACTTCAGAGCACAATATTCACATTAGGGTCTTCCTCGCGCGGCTCAGACCTCATCATTTGCAGGTTCTGAGTCGAGGGAGGTTGGAGTGCTCCTTTATTGCACAGCCTCGCAATCATTGTAGGACAGTCCTCCATCTCATGATAACAAAATGTACAATATAGATACGATGGATGCGTTGGATTCATAAAATCACGGACATAATATCCTAACCCTCCTTCAGCATTCATGAAATCATAGGTTTGAGAATCTTGTGAGAAAATTTGCCAATATTTCAAATTGTCAGGTATAAAAGGTCTGTGTCTTACTTCTGTTGTGTACTGGTGGTTGGGCTGAAAAGGTAATTTACAAGTACTAGCAAAAGTAGCCAAATTGTGAGCTTGCATGTTCTGTTTCCTACGAATAGCAGCATAATTAGTTTCAAGAAGATCCTTGACCAAATCTAAGATAGTTTCCCTGTATTGGATAAGCCTAGGATTATTCACAGAATATTCTCCCTTAATTTGTTTTATAATCAATTCTGAGTCTCCCATGATAGAAACTCTCTTGGCTCCAAGTTTTCTTACAATTTGTAGTCCTAAGATTAAAGCTTCATATTCTGCGATGTTGTTTGTGCATTTAAAGTTTAATCTAAAGGCATGACCTTTAGAATGATTATTTTCCATGTTGTGAATCTAAACTCCTGCTCCTTCTCCTAATCTATTTACAGATCCATCAAAATATAATTCCATAGAGACTCATGAAATATGTTTTCACTATCAGAGGCTTTGTATTTTTTGTCTTCTACAACTGTGATTTCAGTTTTTCCATTATCTAAATTATACAAGATAAACAAGTCCATATCAGAATGCATGAAATATATGGGGTAATTCTGTGATTTTTCTGAACTAGTTACCATGTATTTCATCAAGGTTTCTCTGTAAAGTTTTCTTTGCTGACCAAAAATAGAGATGGTAGCATTGACATGTCTAACTGTAGCGATCCCTGCAATTTTACTCCCCATGAGCGATATAATAGAATTCCATACTTGGTTGGGATATCATCAACTACTATGTCCATAACAATACTCTTTGTTGGGCACTAGACTAGAGTCACACACAAATCTTTAATCAGGCCAAGGCATTTGACTTGGCTAGAATCAAAGGAAAACAGGTCCTTGTATGGTCTGGTGATATCTAAGTTTAATCTCTCCATGATTGCTTTAGGCATTAGGTTATGGGATGCCCCTGAGTCTAGCATAGCATTGTGTAAGATTTTATCATGAACATTTAAGCTAATGTAGAATGGAGGGATAACCCCCTGTTGATGTTTGCCATTCACTTCTGGACCAAATAATAACTCAGGTTGATCATTGTTAAGGTTTACAGCATCTTCTCCTTCACCTATGTTTAGTGTTTCAGTGATTTGTGTTCTGTATGATTCATTTTTCACTAGCTCGGTCAAAGGAACTGATATTTTCAACTTTGCTATCTCATTCTTTATGTTGAATGGAAATTGAGTTTTTCCTGATTGTATGAGGCACTCCTTAGCAAATTTGGTTTGCGTACTTTTATCTTCTTTATTAGAAGTTGGAAACTTAGTTTGTGTACCATCACTTTTGTTTTGAATTGTATTTTTTGGAATGGCTTGAGTAACAGTTTCAGTTTGAGTTTCAGCTAAAGTTATATCTACAATTTTTGGGGTGGAAGTCTCTTGAGTTCCTCTAGGGAGAATTTGTAGAACTTTAGTCACAGGAGCTTCTGTTATTTTCTTAGTTTGGGTTTGGACTAATTTCTTAGTGGGAATTTCATTATTCTTTTTGCTTCTAAGGCTATACTGTTTTAGACTTCATAAATAGTAGATTCACAGCCTTGTTTATAGTCAAAGGACTCCCCAGATTCTAATTTCGATTGTTGTAACATGTACATTTCCTATTCTTCCTGAGTAAGAAAAACAACATCTTCGTTTTTAATCCCTAATAGGTTTATCTGGGTGTCCTCCTCTTCTTCGTGATTTTTTGAACCCTCGGCATAATTTTCTTGGAAAGGAGGCCTAATCTGTTGATCTGCTATAGCATTTTTTCTAGTGTTCAGATTTTTCCTAAAGTTGGGGTTTCTAATTGGGGGTGCTTGTTGATTCTCCCACTGAGATTTTCTTTCCATGTTTTCTAATCTATCCATTATCCTTTCTACACTTTTGGCTAAACTATCTATCTTACCATCTGAAGTGGATGTTTCCTCTTTAATAACTACTCTTTTTTCATTTCTCATCCTAGCTTTCTTAGCTAATAAATTGGCTTCTACACTAACAACATTACTTTGCATTTGTTCTAATGTTTCAGGGTTTCTTTCTCTTAATTGGTATGACATATCAGTGTCAAAACCATCAGGGAATTTGATTAATGCTAGGTCTGGTGGAGGTTTAATATTAGCAGGGATTGCATTATAGATACTATTAAACCTAGTACAATAATCCTGAACAGACTCATTAGGAGCTCTTATAATGTTTTCATATTCAGATAGTATTTTTAAGGGGTTTTTCTTTCTTTCGCATCTATCAATAAACAATATATGGAAAGCAGCTAAATATGCAATATGATTAGCAGGTAAACCTTTGAACCATTTTTTAACATCCCTTGTTAATGTTTGGGAAAATAACCTCATTTTCACATCAGACTCATCAATCTCATGCAACTCAAAATAGTCAGTCATTTTGTTTACATGTTGTTGGGAAGTATATTGGCCAGTAGCATCAAATAGAAAGATCTTACTTTGGTAATCTTGGGGCATGGCATGTAGTTGAGCTGGTAGGACCAAAGGTGCATATTTGTCTACCATGGATGAGATTTTGGTTTGACTAGGGGGCAAAGTAGTGGTTCTTGAAAAAGAACTTGAGATGGTTTTAGATGAGCTAGATGAGCTTGAGATGTTTGGTTGGAGAGGAACTTGAGGAATAACTGGTTTAGGGGAATGAACTGTGGTGGATATTATAGGTGAGGTGGTAGTAAATGAAGTTGTATTTACAGTTTTTGAAGACTTTGTAGAAATTTCAGGGGTAGCAGTAGTTAAGGCATCTAATTCAACTGATTGATGAAGATAGGCCTCGTTTATATGTCTGATCAAAGTAGACATTAGAGCTTCTAGTTTGTCAGAAGTATCCAAAACATGTTGATCTAAAGATGGATGTATAAACACCTTCTTTGACTCAATGAATCGAATAAAATTAGGGTCTACCATAGTCTCATGAATTAAATTTTTTGATTTGGTTCTAAACAAAGAAAGCTCAAATGATAAATCAAATTGAATATCCTCTAAACTTGATAATTCCTTGGGGAGTGAATTTTATTTAACTAACTGGCTACTACTTGCTTGAGTTTCTACCTTTTTTGATTTTCTTAAAATTCTATCAGGGTTTTCAACTATTGTAGCAGGGTTCGGATCTGGATTTTCCTTGGTATAGTGTGTTCTCCTGGAATCCAGAATTTTAATTTTTTAATTGTTTTATGAAACTTTTTATCAACTCTAAAATGACCTTAAGGGGCAAAAGATAAGATTTAAGATTTCCTTAAAGTTTTATTAAATTGAGGACAAGTCCCCAGTATGGTCACCAATATGTTATCACTCCAAAATTTCTCTAAGATGTGAAAGAAATGATAGAGGTAACCACAAACCTACTTTGGAGATTAGGATCTAGCCTTCCTAATGCTCAGAGAGGGCTCTCTCTTTATGATTTAACTTTGTTTAGTTAATTGATTTTAGGCTAGTTATGATTGTACTTGGGTTTTGATTTTGATTTTGATTTGGTGGTGGGATTACTGACTTAGATGGATAGAGGGATGTCTTTTACCATTGGTCTATGGGGTCAAGTGTTAAGAAAAAATGACCAGATCAAGTTCTACAAATAGTGTTTACAGGGCAAGGTAGCTGAGTAAATTTCAGATCTTAAGGCAGGATGGTGAAGTGGTTTTCAATCGGATCCAAGGAGCAATTAAGGGTTCCTTAAACTGGATAATGAAGGAAATAGTAGGGTTCAATTGAAACTAAGGAGGAATGAAGGGTTCCCTAATCTAGATATCAGAAGAAAACATTAAAATGATTAATTGTTCAAGACAGAGTGTACTTGAACAAATTTTGTAATATAATTATAGTTAATTCATTCAATTTAGATAACATGCAAGTTTGTGAAACACTTAAGAAAAAAACAATTTTGACAAATAAAATACTCCACTGAAGTAGCTCAACACATGAATCCTGTAATGCAATCTCTTTATTACTCAGTCCAGTCTACTGACTTGAAAACTTGTTACAATGAACCCTCAGGTTACAGATCAATACAACTATAGAAATGTCTAGCAATCCGCCCTCTATACTTCGAATTATGAAGTATTTATACAAAAATAGTTTACAAAATATCCCAAACTGTCTATTGGCTTGTTGGGGCCTGACCCAGGTTCAAAGTTAATTAGCCAAGAAAATCCATGTATTTCTGGCCCTTTCGGCAACAGTTCATGGAGCGCGGACTAAGGTCTCACCCAAAGTGGTATGGGGGGGTGCTAGAACCAGGTTTCGGCACCCTTGAGATGTATGAGGATTGGGTTCGATCCAACTATTCGTCCCTGTGTGCGGGTTACTTCGCGCATTTCCCTATTCCTCGCGCCTAGATACACTGCCTTCACGCAGCCCTATTTAGGGGCTGTGGAGCTTCCGTGCTGCTAGAACAATGCTCTGTGCTATTCCCTTAAGAACACCCAAGATCTTACTTATCTTCCTATGTCAGTTAATTACCTTCGTGTAGATGGATGTCTTATGTTATATTTATTTATACAAAACATTCATATTAGTTTGCGTAGCAAATAAATAATACACTTGCAATTTATACCCAATCATACATTAAAACAGGAAAAAGATACACAAAAATATGGTAAACTTCTCTTTATTGATTCTTCCAACATTTACAGACTCAACCTACCCTGTGCACTCAACTGCAGGGGTCTGCGCATGGAGATGTGGACTATTAGGCCTCTGCACGCGAAGCTGCAGAGTCTTCTCCTACTCTATGACTCCAAGACACCTTTTACACTTTGACTCAATTACTTCAACTCATTATTCTTCTTTTCTTCTCTCTCTTTTTTCTTCTTAGAGCCTCGCTCTATTTATACAATCCCATGGTTTGCGGACCATGGGTAGGTCTATCAAGCTGACATTACATTAAAAAAACTAGGGCGGACAACCCTGTGACTCTATTATGATTTCACGCTCCGCGCCCATAATTCATGGAGCTTTTACAAGGATTTGGTCAAAACTTGGGCTGTAAGCCCAAAAACATGCCTTGGGGGGGGGATTCCATGCCCAATAGGCCCCCAACACAAAGATCGTGACTCGCCCTGGAGTCACTTTGTCAATGTGGAGATCTTCGTGTAGAGTCCCTCCAATTCTGCTCGAACTGCTGTAAGGTTGGCAGCGCACTAGGCTGCTGCCTATTGGATCTGCTATATGTGTTGTTTTGAGACCACATTGTTGAAGTGCTTCTATGCATCTGTGCTTGTATCCCCTGCATTTGTATGAGCTTGCCTTCAATTTCTGCTGTGATGGTGAAGGCCTCATCGATCCAAGGTTGAACGCATGCCTTCAGGACTACTTCCTTGTGCAGTGCCCTATCCACCTATTCTTTCAATGATTTAGCATGTTGCATCCATGCGAGTGATCTGATATTCACCCTATGAGTGACATCAGTTAAAGATTTATTAAACTAAGGTATTACAGATTCATGTGCTGGTGTGTGTTCTGTGTTATTGAAGCAATGAATCGATCAGATTGCTAATACACTGACAATAAAATGGAAAGACAACAGAGAAATACAGTAAGCAAACACAAAGACACAAACCATTTTAATAAGGAGTTCACCATATTCTCCAGGGCTACGTCTCAGTCCAACTTTTAGTGGTGGCCTTGTTTTATTGTGCCTTTGGGCAAAGAATTTACAATATAGGGACTCAATGTGAGTTCACCTGAAGAAAGTTTTTTCTTGGTAGGGTGGTTCTTGGATTCCCCAAGCCATTGGAGTACACAGACTCTTCTTCTTCCTACCAGCTCTGTGACCTTCTGGTCTACAGTGGAAAGAGCCAAATGTGATGCTCAGTCTAGACAGATTCCTCTATGGGATGGCTTGAATCCTCAAGCTCTCTGGTGCTCGATGCTGCTGCTGATCATCTTGGCCCTCTATCTCTTCTGCTATGATTTACTGTTCTCTGTGTTCAGTCCTCCTCTCAGGGTTCACTGTTCACTGTCTTTCTTGGAAACTTGGACTCTACTCAACTCTAACTGATTACGACTGTCTCTGTTCATGGCTTTAGCCATTCGATCCCTATGCTTGTTCGGTTCCTCTTCTGCCTATGCCAATTCACCTTCTGCAACTGCACTTGGAGTTCCTTGTGTTCAACGTCATCATGAATGCTTATGGAGTGGCCACTTGTCCTCCTCTAAATGGCACCAACAATGCTTCCTCGATTCGTTTCTTTAGTTACACCGTGGATGCGTTCTTCCTCCACCGTGGCGATCAAACAAATTCCAAATCCCTTTAAAACGTGGCTTAATTCCTTGTCGATTCTGCTTCCTCCTATCAGGCGCGATCTCAGCCATCCAATCTGGGCCCACCAGATCTGACGCCATATGCACGTTTCACGTGATTGACTTGCTCGACCGATAGTGCATGATCGACAGCGGTTTTATCTCACCTCCACCTACCACACGTCGATCGGTGTATGGAATCACTCCACTCCTGTCCAAAACTTCTTACCATTTAAGGGTGCCCTGATCAAAACCGCTAGTTTCCAAAGCGCGGGTCCCACCATGTACGATTAGTGCTTTTTTCCCTTTTCCGCCCGCAGCCCTCCAGTTTCCCCATGTGACCAAGTGCTCAGTCTTTCCCATTTTGGCCATGTTCGCCTAGCGAGGTGCTAATCGCGCATCAAAAATCACCCCTTTTTCCCATTCCAAGGCTCCGAGGGGATACTTTTGCCTCCCACACGGTCTCCATGGGCCTCGGTCAGTGCACTTTGATCGAGGTCCTCGTTTTTCCACATTAGCTACCATTACCACTAGTTCAAGGTGTTTTTGATTGTTGTTTTGGATTTCTTTAGAGATTTGTTCAACCTGATTCAGTCATGGTTATTTGATAGTCTTCTATTTATCCAATTCGGATCACGGCCTTCCCACTAAAAAAGCCTTTGGACCACCAAAAATTGGTTTTCAAGCATCGACTAAGTGAGGATACTGTTTCTTCACTTGTCCAATCTCAATCCACTTTGCATTGCTTGGCTTTGAACCTTTGAGCCCAATTCTGAGGAACTCAACATCTCCCATATGCATTGTCCTTACCTTCCTATCCAACAACGTGTCTTCCTGCAACTCGTTAAGATATTCAAGTAGTAGGTCATCAATATAAGGCAATTGACTTTGCTCTTCAGGGTCCTCAATCATCAAAGGTTCAAACAACCTCAAGAAATCTGCATTTATGACTGAGTAGATGTGCATGTAAGCTGGTAGATCAAGGCAAAAATCATTTTCACCAATCTTCTCAAGTATCCTAAAAGGTCCATATTTGATAGGCTTTAGCTTTTTACCTTCACCTTGCATCCTATCCTTATTGATATACAGTCAGACTTGGTCCCAAACTTGAAAACTATGCTCCATCCGATGCTTATCATGCCTAGCCTTGTACTTGGCCTAGCTCTTTTCTAGTTGTTCCTGTACTGCTTGGTGGATCTCCTAAATCTATTCAATGAACCTAGTTTCCTTGTCCACATCATGGCGTCCATCAACCATGGTATCTTTACCAAAGACAAAATCCAAAGGAGACCTTGGTGTGAAACCAAAACAGGTCTCAAAAGGAGATCTCTGTGTAGAGGATTGTTTGGCTCTATTGTAAGCATGCTGCACATAAAAAAGTGTTCATCCCAAAGTTTAGGATGTTTACTGTAATATCCTCTCAGTAACTGGATCATGGTCCTGTTTACTACTTCTATCTGGCCATCTACTTGTGGATGAAAATCTATGCTAATAGAGTGAGGCTCTAATTTGTAAAAGAGAAATTGAAGGATAGAGATAGCGGAGTAGAAGATCTAAGAGAAAATTATAGTTTTGGGTCATAGAGTAGGAGAAGGCTTTGCAGCTGAATGCGAAGAGGTTTGGTAGTCCGCAGCTGAGTGCGCAGACCCCTACAGCTGAGTGCATAGGGCAGAGTTAAGTCTGTAACCAAAGAAGAGATTAATAAAGAGAATTTTTTTATAAATTTGTGTATTTGTTCCTGGGTTAATGCATGTTTGATGTAAATTGCAAATATACTGCTTATTTACTGCGTGCACCTGTATGAATGATTTATATTATTAATTATAACTTAAAGCATGCAAGTAGGCTAATTTAATAACCTAACAGTGGAATATCAGTGAAGTCTTGGGTAATAACACAGAAGTGCAGTGTTCAGCCCTTGAGTAGGGCTGCACAAAGGTAGTATCTCAAGCTGCGAGGTATAGGAAAGTGCGCAAAGTGACTTGTGCGTAGGGTCAAACCGTGGACCACTTGAACCCATCAAACATCTCCATGGTGTGGAAACTTGGTTCTAGCACCCTCCCATACTACTTCAGGTGAGACCTCAGTCCACGCTCCATGGACTGTTGCTGAAAGGGTCAGTAGCACCAGGATTTGTTTGACTAAGTCGCCTCCGAACCTGGGTCAAGCCCCAACAAGCCAACAAGTGTCCTCCTAGCAAATAGTGCCAGTATTTCTGTAGTACGTACACCATAGCCAACCCCTCACATTCAGTGGTGGAATAGTTCTTTTCCACTTTATACAACCTGCAACTTTCGCACACAATAGGGTGATCCAAGCCCTCTCCACCCTCCTGTGTGAGTACTACTCCTAGTGCTATACACGATGTGTTGACATGAACATGAAACTCCACATCCCATTTTGGGAAGACCAAGATTGGTGTGGAGGCTAATTTCTCATTTAGTACATCCAAGCTTTTCATGCAATCATCATTCTAGCATAACATGACATCCTTTTTCAATAGTTTCTCCATTGGCACGATGTTTTGGGCATAGATTTTGATGAACTCTTTGTAGTACCCTGTATGTACAAGGGTAGTGCACAACTATTTAACACTTTGCAGTGCTTCCAAATTCAGAATCACTGCAATCTTCGCAAGGTCTACCATCAGCCCTTGTTTGTAGACCACATGTCCCAACATGTTCCCAAAGGGAACGAGGAACGTACACTTCTTGAGGTTTAGTGCAACTTGGTGTCGTCGGCAAGTATCCAGTATCAAGTGTAAGCTTGATACATGGTGCTTAACTAATCTAAATACAGTCCAATCATCGAGATAGACCTCCAGGAATTTGTGGATATATTCTTTGAATGCTGCAACAACTATGCGCGAAAAGATGGCCGACGCGTTTTTCAACTGAAGCGGCATAACGTTGTATTGAAAGCAGCCCCACTCAGTCGCAAAGGTGGTCTTGCTCCTGTCTTTCGGTGCGATTTTGATCTGGTGGTACCCTGAGAACCCATCAGTAAAAGAATATGCTTCTTGTCCACCGACATTTTCCAATACTTCATCTATGAACGGTGTTGGGAATGGGTCGTGCACACATGCGTCATTCAATTTTCTGAGGTCCATGCATATTCTTATCTATCCTTCTACATCTTTTCCTGCACTACCATAGGGCTTACCCAGTCGGATTCTTCCACTAGCTCAATGATTCCAGCTGCGAGCATTTTGGCTAGTTCTACACGGACTTTTTCCTTGTACTTCAGATTCAAGTGGTGAGGCCTCTGCTTAACCGGCGTCGTGTTGGGTTTTAAGGTGATCTTCATCATCCCTAGATCACTAACAATCCCTTTTAAGTCCGTCATCTTGGTCGAGAATAAGTCCTGGTACACACGGAGTAACTCAGCAACCTTATCCACAGTCATGTCATCCCAGTAGTCACTGAGCATTGCATACTTAGGTTCAACTTCCATACCAATGTTCACCTACTTTGTATTTACGAGAGTGGTTATGTCAGGGTCTTTAATCAATGGCCCTTGAACCTCACGATAGCCTTCCATTTCTGGAATGTTAGCTTTTCGCGGATCTTCGTCATCTTCTTCAGTATTCACGTTGTAACACTCCAGCGCACAGTTCAGCTAGGTCACTGATTCAGGTTGAAGCACTTCTATCAGCTCTTGGGGTATTTTAAAGATAGTTGCTTTTGCTGCTTGTAATGCATCATCAACAGTATCCCACCAATGATCCTCAAACGTGAAGGTTAACAGAAATCTTTCGCGTAAGATATCCCATTCACTTGTTCCATGGTGGAGCTCTGTCTCTATATACCAGTTCATGGGTATAATATCCAAGGTATGATAGAACAGGTGCACCCACTCAGGTTGTAGCTCTTCCCCATAGACTTTTGTCCATTTGGCAAGGTGTGCGCACAGATCATCCCATCCATCATACTTGTCTTTTAACCACATCTGAGGATTTCCAAACCACACGCGCATCATCCTTCTACATTCGTGCTAGTCCTCAAAGCTTCCTTGGTGTGTACCCCACCACCTTGCAAGCGTAGAACACAACACCCATTTCAAAGTATCGAAACATTGCTCTTCTCACACTTCTTTTTCAAATCTATTCAGGAAGTCATCCACCTCACTTATCCCATCATACGTAAGCAGATCTCTTACCTCCATTGCTACGTAGCACAACGATCTCATCATCATGTTATAGTTTAGTGTGGTTACCTTGTGTAACCAGTTCTGCCATCGTTCTATCTCCTCGTCAAAATATGATGTGTAGGAGCTTTCATGCTCCCATGAGATTCGCCCATCCACGGTCAGATTCACCCAATCTTGCTCTCGCGCGGTTATCTTGTAGATGTAGTCCAAATCATTGTCATTGTCGTAGTCGTGCACCGAATCTGTGTAGCGTGATCCTTCTATAGGGTCCAAAGGTACAACCATGCGTAGAGAATTTTTCTCAAAAATTATCTTGCGTTCTTCAGATTTATCACCCCATTCATGTCAGTGGTCCAATCTATTCGCAATAACGCTTGGTAGGGATTGTTGTCATCAACAATCTCTATCACTTTGAAATCTTCTAGCACACTTGCTCCTTCGATATCTACTGTGATTCCCTACAAATTCCCCATAGGTAGGATATTTTTCTAGTTCGCCATTCACAGTTGGATAGGAGACCATTGCAGTGTAGGATTTCCCATGTGCTCCTATGTCTACTTTGGCAAGACATTCATGTCTGATCCTAGATCTAGAATCAATTGGTCCATCTCATTTCCCCAATCTGTGCGACCAATCTCATCTCCCTTCCTATTCACATTGTGTGCTTTCCGAGCTTCCGGACTATGCATGGTTCTCCTTGTGCGGTCCTAACGCATCTATTTATGAGTTCTTGCAGCACCTTTACAACCTTGCTGTCATGCAACAACTTCATGCATGTCTCCAGGAACGTTGTGAGCATCGATGGGTAAATTTCCAGCTTCGGTATGTCTTTACTTCCTAAAGTAGAGACCTCAGCGAAGCTCTTCTTGGCTTCCATGAAGGTTTCCATAGTGCGCTCCAAATCAAACTCTGGTTCCTTTGTTTGAGCCTTAAGAACCCAATTACTTTCTTCAGGCTACTTGCCTTTGTCATCTCCTATATCGTAATTCCACTTCAGAGCACAATATTCACATTAGGGTCTTCCTCGCGCGGCTCAGACCTCATCATTTGCAGGTTCTGAGTCGAGGGAGGTTGGAGTGCTCCTTTATTGCACAGCCTCGCAATCATTGTAGGACAGTCCTCCATCTCATGATAACAAAATGTACAATATAGATACGATGGATGCGTTGGATTCATAAAATCACGGACATAATATCCTAACCCTTCGCAATTGTAACATATCAGTTGTCTGCGACCTCTTCCTAGTCCTCCTCCACCTTGGCCTCGTCCGCACCCCTGAAATCTAGTTTGCACCATCCCTGCATTTTGGTCAAGGGGCCGTGTTTTGGGTTAAACTCTATAGGTAGGAGTTCAATCTACCATCAGCTCATAACTTCTACAGGTGTGCTCATCATGGCCTACTGATCTACATAAATTACAGAACAACTATTGTGCATTCTGTGTGTACTTCTACAATAAATGGCAGTGATCTGTAGCATGCTTTCCTCCTATCTGACAAATCGCGCACCATAATGTAGGTGCCATGCTTGGTCCTGCTTGTGCCTCCGGTCTCAATGGCATTGGTCCTCCTCCCACAAGGTAATTCGCGAACACTGGGAAGTAGTCCTTGTTACATAGTAATTTGTCACTGCCTTCACCCCGGTCCTTCTACTGTGTCATGTGTCCAGTAAAACATGCTCATATTGAACAAGTGCTCTCTTATGTTGCCAATTGACACACTTTTCCTAAGTTTTCTGCCTCATCGCGAGAATCCACTTAATGTACGTGACGGACCTCTGTCATAAACAGTCCAGTTGGGCCCTCGTCACAGGAGTACATCTACTTCCCGCCACAGTCGGATTTCATGCCCCGGCGCGAGGCTATTTGCTATCTTTAATGACGGTTTGACTGAATACATTGCCTACTAGCAATGTCAGCGCTAAAGCTTAGTTATGAACTAGCGACGATCCAGATTGGGTGAATTCGTTTGAACAGTTGGCCTTCTAGATGTCTCTGGACTTGGTTGTTGGGTCAGATTGGGTCACCCTTCCCCCTCTGGCATGGTAGTTCTGTCTTTTGTGCTGCTTGCCTTGAGGATAAGCTCCCTCTCCCTCATTTCATGGAGACTCCTTCTCCTATAAAATCACTCACCGTTGCTATCATCTACTAGATCTTTTGGTTGTACAGTGATGTTGCTGCTTTTGAGTTTGATAGATAGTTGGTGCAAGTGTGACAAGTGTGGGATTGCTTTGTTGTTTGCAAGAAGGTGTGGAGTGCCCTTAACTTTGTGTAAATCTTATGAATGAGAAAGAGAGATATATTGCTATTTGGGAGACCTATCTTTGAGAGTGAATGCTGAAGAAACACACTAGTTGGACCCTCTAAGAAGGCTTGCGACATCAAGACTTGGTTGTAAGCTTTGCTCTTGATTTATTATTAATACAATCAATGATGATTTCCTTTGTCTTGTATGTAATTTACTTGATAGCTCATGACTTCTTGACTTTATGAGTAAATAGATCATTGTTGTTTCTCGGTTACATGCTCTGTTGTTTCTTTGTGGTGTTTTAGGTTGATTGCTCGTTAAGGAGAAGGAAACAGAAACTGGAGCAGTGCAACGGAACTTCATCAACCACCGGTTTGAAGTAGGCGTCCAACGATGACTGTTTAAGGGAATTAATTGTTGTTTTGTCCTTGCTGTGACTAGACCCACTCTAGGGCTAGAGGGGTTGCCTCTATCCACAGAGGGAACACTTTCCTGCATCACAAGTTTGGACTCCACTGGGGAAGAGCCTTTGTGGGTTTCTTCTTTTGTTTTCTCTTGTTTTGGTTTTGATTTGGTGTCTTTTGAATTTCAGGGATAAACTATCAGTATTTTAGGTTACCTAGGTTGATCTGGGAAATCCCTCTATTGTCTGAAGGATTGACTGGTTTTTGTTTGGGAGTTTCTTGTTTGTTTGTCATCTTTTTTAAGATCATTGCTGAAAATAGTTTAACAGTCGCGTCGACGTCGCCTTGACTCTTTTGCAAAGTCCTGTGCGTCACTGAATCCCGTCATACAGTAGCAACGACTCCTGAAATTGGCCCGTCATAGAAGAGACGTGTACTCTCGTGACAATGTTGCTCTGTTGCTACGGTTAGTGGCTGATCGTCCCAAGTTGCTTGTGTAATGCCCACGATGATTCCTGTAGAATTGTTTTTTCAATTCTACCTCCTGAATTCACCAGTCCTATTGATCCCTTGCTTTCTTTCTCTTGCTCAGTAGCTTGTTTTTTACTGTTTATGGTTAAGGCACTCTTTCTTTGGCTTTATTGAATGAATATTGCATTTTTGGCTATGTGACCTAGTTTGTTCTTTCAGGTTCTTGAATTAATTGGCTTGGTTGCTAGTTTTCCCAAGGTTCATTTGCAACTTTCTTGTCGGTTTGTTTGAGCCTTCTCCATTGCTTGTTTTTGGTTGATTTTTAGTGACGATTATTGAACCAATCTTTGGTATTGATTCGATTTCTTTTCACTACCGAACATAGATCACAATTGTTTGGATCAACTGGTTTTTTCACGCTTGCATGTTTGTTTCTTTTAAATTTAAAACAATCAAAATCAAAAGACTACATTCATTTAGTATACGAAAGTGAAAGTGTAATTGCATTTCAAGTTTTCATATTGGAAAGCAAATGATAAAATCCATCATCAGTGGTATTCGTGCACTATAGGGTTTATGTGTTTTTGCATTGTGTCTCTTGGCTTATCTTGGTTTTCTTGGTTTGGGAATGATCTCTCTACCCTCCTGTAGGTAGGTGTTCATTGAAGTAAAAGGATGTTTCACTCATTCTCGCCGCATCCTAGGTTTTGTTGTACACACATGGTAAGGCTTGAAAACTGAAACATAATTCAAGATCAACTCTAAAATGAACTGAATGAACTTAACAACGCATTGGAAAATAACACACACCATTTAGAGGTCTAGGCTAGAGACGTGCTCCGGCGTTGTTAAACCTAGTCACTATTGTTTTCACTCAAGGTTGGGTGATTCCTCCTTCTGTGACTCAACAACAGTCTAGTACAGAATTGCGCTCCCAGTACTGTCGAGTATATGTTGGGAGACCCCACTAGTTATCATCCTATATCCCTAGGAAGTTGTGTCTACTGCATTGCAAACTGTAATGCACCAAACACAACATTTGGGAAGATTGACTACCGTACGGAAAGTTCTTGGTTTTCATATGATCGCCAAGGTGTATATGCAGTTTTATGGGATGTTTGGTAAACCTTTTGCCTAGTTTCTCCAGAGCAATCCCTTTTTGGACTCCTTAAAAGAAAAGGTCCATCTGAGCACATGTCACTTCAGACTCATTAAATATCTGAAGGCGACTAGAGTCATCTTTTTTTCCTTTTCTCGACTCTTTAAATATGAAAAGGTCAAGTTCTGTTCCTGTGTCTTAAAATTTATTCGGCCATGTTCACACTTACCCTATTAGATCTTGTTGCATTTTAGTTTGCAAAGGGTTATTTTTTCCTCACTCAATTAGTTATCCCTAGGGCTTTTGAGTTGAATCATCCTGGTGGAATCACTAATCCTGTCTCCCATTCCAAGCGAACAAGGATCCCCATCTTCTATCGCTCCTGAGGTACCGGTTGCTAGTGATACTCTTCCTATTATTCCGAGTATCCAACCAGTCTACTCTCGCGCTCTGAAAGACGAATCTTATGATATTCGTTGGAACCCCATTTGGGAGCCTTCCGAAGAAGATTTTCCCCTTACTCCTCTTGGTGTTTCAGTCCCAATGTCTTCTTCTGACATGGATGAGACAAACCTCATCATGAGTGAAGAGTCCTTTATGGCAAGAGGTGAAATTCCTATACCGATGAAAACTTCACCCTTCCGTGTCGTCTCCCTTGGTATCACGCTGCCTTTACGTTATAACGCTCTAACTGATATCATAGGTTCTAGGTCTCCCCTTACAAGTTCCATGTGGTCTCGTACTGTCACTCTGACTTCGGGATCTTTCACTCCCCAGATTCACAATGTGACATCTATCCCGACTATTCCAACCGTTTGTGTGGCTTCCTCAGCCCCCGTTATTAGTGTTGTCACTACATCTTCAGTTGTGACCGCTGTTGCCGGGCCTTCAGCAGGTCCTTCACACAGTGGCCCTACAGCACCCATATCCGAGGTTGTTGACCCTAGCCTTAGTGCCCCACCTTCTTCTGGTTCCATTCCAGCAGGGGGGGCATATGATCAATATCCTCAAATTCCTCAGAATCTGGATCCTCAAAATCAGTTTAATTATTATGATTCTCAAGGAGCCCATATTTATCACACTGGACCCATAGGATCTCAACCTTTTGTTGAGGTCTCGGTTCTATTGTCTGTTGCTTGGGGTACCATAGCTTACCATGGTGGCCAAGCACAGTCTTCAAATATTCAAGGACCACCCTATCAATGTCAACCATCTTACAAACATCAGTCTTACAGAAAACTGTACTATGGGCAACCTTATTCAAGGCAAAATGTTGACCCACAAGGACAACCCATTCCAGGACAACCTTCGGCCTTCGGCGGGTCTTATTTCACATACTTTGGGCAACCTTCTGGTAACCCAAGGCAACCTTACATTCAACAAGGCCAACTTGGTACCCAGCAAGGTCACCCTTCTGGACAAGTTGTTCAACCTCAAATTCAACAAGGCGAGCCAATTGTTATAGACATTTTTGTGCCTTACAGCATTGAGCATGAAATATCCATAATCTAAGGGATCCAAAGTCCCTAAACATGTTGTTCCTTCCCCTAGAGGAACAAGGCTAACAAACCACAACAATTCACAAAAGTTCTCTACCTGAAACTGCTCAAAAACAAGTCAATTCAGGATCATGTCAACTGCTCCATTGACCATCTGCACTGAATGTCAGTGGCTCCACTGTCTACCTACGTTGAATGTCAACTCCAACACTAGCTACCTACGCTGAGCGAGTTTGGACAAGTGGCAGACTCATTCCTTAAGGTGTCAATGCTCAGGAAGCTTCCAAAATGACACTTGCCTCAGGGAATTCGACTGGTGATGAGTAAGAGGTTCCAAATCTCCAAGTGGAAGCAAGAACCTCCAAGTGGACTCAAGAACTGAGAGAGGGAGAGGACACTAGTCAGATCTCAAGCTGACTCATCCTCTCTCCAAAATAACTATATATAGATCTCTCCTCCATGAGATCTAGAGGCTGGAATTTTATTATTGCAAAGAATTTCTGTTGGTTTGAGACTGGAATCATTGGGTGCTTAATGCTTTGAAGGGGCTGAAGATAGGAATTCCATTTGCCGGGAAGGAGATGTTGGATTGGAGCCCTCTGGGTTGTATCTCTTCCTGAACCTTGTTATTCATCAATAAAGTTATCTTGGTTTCTCCTATATGCTGATGTATTTTGATGTGTAAATGTATTAGTGTATTTGGTTTATTTCTAATCCTAAACTAGTCATGAATGTGAACATCTGTCTTTGTGTAGTGTTCTTCTCTTGTCTCAAGTAGCTATTCTCTTGTCGCAAGTAGTTGTTCTCTTGTGATCTTGCAGGAAGTTGTAGCTGGATAAGCAAGAAGGCAAGTAGCTGTGAACGCCCAAAGAGAAGGGAGATTAGATCGAGGGACAAACGGAAGACACCGGTAAGTCTATTGATCTCTCTTCTTTCACATTCCATAAAGGAAGAAACCAGTGTAGCTGTATTCATTTGTTGCTAAGGCACTGTCACACCTTAGGTGGATAGGATCATCCTGCATAGGAATTTTTCCCCACAACAAATTGGTGACTCCACTGGGGAAGATTTGTTTAATCGTTTTATTTGTGTTTCCGTCATTTGTTTACTTCATAGACTTGACAGCAACAATCGAACTGCATCTTTCCCGGATGCAAAGTAGAAAGTTACTACTTTGATCCAGTTGTTGGACTTGTCTATGATCTAAACAATGGATTCACAAATGATTTGATGATCCTTGTGATAGATCTTAGTAGCTTTCAAAGCATCCCTTTGATTAACCTTGCTTGTGTTTCTGATTTGGCCTAAAACTGTTGATTTTTGAGCAATTTGTGACCCAGAACCCAGGAGAAACGAGAGTTTATCCTTCAGCGCAACTGCTGTGAAGGCAGTCTGCATTTCAACGCAGGTCCCGTGAAGGCTACCTGCACTGAATTTCAAATCCTCAGTGTTGAGGTTGTGCTGAACCAGTTTGGCCTTGTGCAGCTGGGGTTCTCTGCTCTCTATTGCCCAATTTTGATCTCTGTTTTTTGCAGCCTTTAACCAGCATAGGTACCAGTCAGATAACTCCTTTTCTTTGCTTAGATTCCGCCTCCTTTTGTACAAAAAGACTGTGAGTGTTTTTATGTGTTTGTGGCGTCATTTACAGTTTTCCTTTGCATGAGTAAAATAGTCATCCTGTAGCCTTTGATTCAGATCTGATTGATTGTGATCTTAGAAGAGAGTTCATTGGCTGTTTGTAGATTGATTATACATTTACTTTTGCTTCTTGGTTTGAATTTGTCTCTTTTGAAGTGTCAAAACAAGTCTTTATTTCGAAAATCGTTAAGTGTTGTAATCTCTTCTATCTTCTCTGATTTCGAAAAAGTGAACTTGTTTGTATTGATCATTTAAAAGCAAATTCAAAGTTGTACAAAAAGCTTTCTTTGTAGGCATCAATACTAAGAAATCGGAAAACAAACACCTACATTGTGCATTTTGCATTTGATAGTTTGCATGTTGGATTTAGGAAAAGTGCATTAGAGTGTGCTGATTGCTCTTTGAGAAAAGATGGTGTCTTTCTTTTCCCTTAGTAGCTAGGATTTTCAAAGTTGAAAAGATAATAAAGCTTGCTTATCATCTTTAGACTGTATTTAGGAATTTGTATCATACATCTCGTGGTGAACCTTGAAAGGCAAACTTTAAGAAGATCAACCTAAAATAAACTGAATGAACTTAACAACGCTTTGTAACATAACGCACAACATAGAGGTCTAGGCTAGAGACGTGTTCCGGCGTCGTTAAGCCTAGTGACTGTCGATCTCGTGGAAGGTGGGTGATTCCTCCTGAGGGACGATAGCGCTAGTACAGATTGTGCTCCCACGTACCGTCGCGTATATATTGGGAGACCCCTATAGGCATATATCCTTTATCCTTAAGAAGCCGTGTCGGCCGCCCTACTGATCGCAATGCAGTGAACACAGCATTCACGAAGATCGACCGCCCGTACCTTAAAAAGTATTCTGCGGTTTTGCGAAAAGTTTGGCACACCCTCTGCCTAGAACTCCAGAGCAGTTCCTTTTGGCCTTTTTCAGACTCTATAACGGAAAAAGTCCATCCGAGCATTTGTCACTTCGGGCTCGTTAAAACATCGAAGGAGATTAGAGTCATCTTTTGCTTTTTCTCGACTCTTTAAAATTGAAAAAGCAGGTTGTGTCTAAGCGTCGTTAAAATTTATTTTAAAAGGAATACTCATCACCATTCCCTCGTTGATCTTCGAAGTTAGTCTCTTTTCATCGTAAGTTCTTGTAGAATCGCTAGAAAATCTTTTGGATAGACTAGATATGTCTGAACAACCGTCGACATCTAGGACTGTGTCATCCGACACAACAGCGGCAGAGTCTCCTGCTGCTACCCCAACGATGTTCGATGGTATACCATCTGTCCCGGCAAGTTATCGACAACAAGCCGGAGTCCCATCAGGGACTGCTTCGACGACATGGTTAGTTCCTATTTCTTCATCTGGATTATCATCTGGTATTTCTTATGTTGAAACTCAACAAATTGATCCAATGTGTCTTCAAAGGCCAATCTGCCCTTTAAGTACTGGATTGCCACCATATGGAGGGCAGTATGCCTTTTCATTATTCCCTCCCGGAGAACAACCATATGGGAGTTTACAACAAAGTTCAGGTCAAATTGGAATTACATCCAGCGGTTGGGTACCAATACTGCCTCAGCAACCAAGGGTTGTATATTCAATGCAACCAGTCCACCCTGTGTCGAATATTCCCACTATACCTGCTATGGTTACTGCGTCGCAAGTACAAGCGCTACCTGTTGTATGTCAACCCCAACAGCCTCAGGTTGTAATACAACAGCCTCTTGTCTCAACGACTCAATCACAACCTCAGGTTTGTGCCTCCTTATCTGGAGCGACTCAGGATCAAACAAGTACTGTGACTCCTCATCTTGGTCAATCATCCAGTATTGGTCAACAGCAAATGGTTCAACAACCAGAGCTGGTTCAAACTCAACAACCCCCATTCCAGCAATCATATCAAGGACCTGAGCAACAAGTCTTTGTAAGTAATGGGTAATCGCATTTCCAAAGCGGTAATCAACAACCATATTATAATGGTTATGCCCATCAACCTTGTCAAAGTTGCCAGCATCAAATACATTATGCTGGTATGCAAAGACCCACTGCTCAGGCGATTCCATCTTATCCTGGGTATGCTTCGCCTAACCTGAATCAATAGTTGCCCTTTGTAGCAACTCTAGAATTACCAGATCTAAACCGGCTAACGAATGATCCAATTGCTTATGCCCCTTGGTGGCCAGCGATTCCGCATAAACTTCCGTCAGATATTCCTAAATTTAATGGAAATCCGGGTGAAGATCCGTCGAATCATGTGATGACATTTCATCTGTGGTGTTCATCAAACACCCTAAACGATGATTCGATTAGGCTTCGCCGTTTTCAGAGGACGTTAACTGGTCCAGCGGCAAAATGGTATATTGAATTGCCTAGAGCTTCGTTCAACAACTTCAGTACCTTAGCCACGACTTTCTTAACCCATTTTCAATTACCGATAAGGTATGAAACTGGAACGGAACTCCTAACCAACTTCAAACAGACAACGACCACTCACATATCTGGTCATATACATGAGTGGCGACATCGTCGTAGGATGGTAATAACGTACATTCCCGATTAGCTATTAGCTGAATGGTTTATCAAATCCTTACTTCCTACAATCACGGAAGATGTGGCAAAGGGGGGAGTCGTAACGGAAAAGCAAGTCATCGCTCGTGCACAATATCTGGACTTGGTCTATACTCAGTCTGGCATGCTCTATGACAAAATACCTGACCCCCTTAGACCGGAATTCTCAATTCCTCCTCCTCCTAAATCAAACAATGACTCTCATGCCATCGATGGCGTGATTGGCACGACAGACACGAAATCGACAAAGGCTACATCTAAAAGGGCCCATAAAATTTCCAGTCAAAATGAAAATGAGGAACTTCTTGCCTCGGAAGTAAATGCCGCGTCGACCGACAAGGGCAAACAACTGAAGCAACCAGGGGGCAAGAAGAAAAAGAAAGGGAGAAAAAGGAAACCCCCTATGGGGTGTCATATATGCGATGAGGATCATTGGACGAGAGATTGTCCACATATAGCTGAAGTTAAGAAACTCTTTAAGAGTTCAAAAACCTCAGCAGTATTGACTGATCCGTTTCCAAGCCCGGGTGCCAAACTGGTTGCTAATCAAAATGCTTCCCGATACCAAGTGCTTATGTTGTCTATCTCAAAGCAGCAAAATGATGCTTTGGCAAGGAATAAAGATTACGGAATCCACAGGTGTCGAATAACAAGGCTAATGAACAACCTAGTAGTTCGACAACAACTTTGACCAAAGTTGTGCCACCCACCATTCCTGAACAAATGATAAAGTCGCCAAAGGGAGTAGTGCACAAGTCGACATTTAATCCTCGTGCAAAAATAGCACAGAATTATAATATAATAGAGGACCTAGCCCAATCGCCGTCCGCTATGTCGACGCCTGAGGTACCGCAAAATTGCCTCTCCCAAGAGCAAGCTTTATTATCAGCAATAGGTGAAATTGACCCAATGGACTCCAATCTTGTGGCCTTTGATCATAAAGGATATGACCGACAGTTACCAGCTCAACTAGCTTTCCTTATTCAAGTGAAAGCCCTCAACAAAACTGTTCATCGAACAATTATTGATGAGGGGGAATCTACGTGTATTATGTCGATGAGTTGCTGGAAGAATTTAGTATCACCACCCTTGTCGAGATCGTCAACGACGTTAAAAGCATTTGATGGACGATCATACACTCCATACAGGATTTTAAGTAACTTGCAAGTTGAACTAGGGGGCAAAACAGTAGGAATTGATGTTGAAGTAATTGATGGAAACCTCGATTACAACATCCTACTAGGAAGGCCCTGGATATATGCCATGGCCACAGTTGTGTCGACCTACTTCAGGAAGATTGCATTTCCCTTTCAAGGAGGAATTACAGTCGTCGACCAACAAACTTTCCTCCCCGACAGTTCACAAGTTACGGGAAGCATTCCAATGATCCATGGAAGCAATTATTCCCTTCAAAATATTGGAATAGGTCTCCTAAAAGACCCTACCTTAATGGGTACTTTTGCCCTACCACCTGCAAGTAATCTGGTGGAAGTGGCCACAGTGGAAACCTACAATATGAAATCTTCTATATCTAATGGATTCGGAAGATTCCTAAACATTTTGTCAGCATGGATCATCGCCCTAATAGAAATACTGTAAATACAGTGGGCACCGAGGACGGTTCTAATCTCGTGTCAACCTCGTTAAAAAATGAAACAAGGAGTCATGAGGATAGTTCTTTTACTGTGTCAACCTCATTAAAAAATGAAACAATCTCCTTTCCAAATCTCAAAGGTAAACCTTCATTCCAACCACCAAGTTGAATGCAATGAAGCTTGGGGGGCATGCACGTCGATTTGCATTATTATGCTGGGGGCATGCAAACTTATTTCGAGCAGTTTTATCATAAAGTTCATGCTCGTTAAAAAATAAACGTAAGATCCGAGCAGTTTTAGCGCATAGTTCATGCTCGTTAAAAAATAAACATAAGATCGAGCAAGTGTTTCAATCCGCGTTTAAGCTCGTTAAAAAATGAACTATCCCGGTAAATAACCACTGTGAATGTAATATAATCAGCCATTAAAGCCTTGGTCGTGTTTGCACCGTCACCTCCACTTTTCATTTGGCCGATCGTTCACCTCCATATGTTTGTTTACCCATTTTGAGGAACAGCTGCGAAGAGTGATTTCACCTAGCCATCCTTGTGACACTGCCGTGATTGGAAAATTCCAACCTGTACCTGGAATCAGCTGCTATCCCTGTTTATCACTCGTTCCTCAAAAGACGAGTCTTCTTTAAGCTCTTTTCAACTGACTTGTAAAATATGAAAAGATTGCCGAGTTTTGGCCTTCCAGCTCGTTAAAGCGACCGGAATAGCTATCCCTCCTCTAGATTTTAATCTTTTTGGACCTGAGGGATTATTGCACAAAAAGATCGAGCGCTTGTTTTGTTCGGCTCGTTAAAACTATCGAAAACTCATCCCTTCTGTATTGTTTTATACTTTTTCGGACTTAAGGGATTAGATGACGAAAAAGGAATTTTGGAGTTGACTTTATGTATCTTTTCAGACTCTCTAAAAATTAAAAGAACCGAGTTATCCTTGTCGTTAGACTCGTTAAAATCATTAAATAGAGACAAACTTGTCTTTAGACGAGAACGAGTTTCACTATCGTTAAGCTCGTTAAAACATAGCGATGGGCTTGCCCGAAGGGCAGGTTATAGAACAAGCATATGTTATCCTCCTCAAGCTTGACAAAAATAAAGAGGTACTGGTCAGCAATGACTGGGGAAAAAATTGGGAGAAACTAAAGAAAACTTTGATGGTAGCAGGTCGCTCTTGAACATGACACTTTTCCTCCATACCACAATCGGGTTGGGTTGTTTCATTCAACGGTCACATCACCATGGTCTCGCCATACCATCCATATTTGGGGTAATGCTACCAATCCATCGCATCAGTGTCACCATATGTTTAAGAGAAGTCGTTCAGAAAGAGTCAACCGTGTCCCATCCACTGCCATACATTATCCTTCATCCATTCATGACCGCCACCCTGAATCATATGTCACAGATCGTTTTCACCTCCATTAAAATCATTAGCTCCGTTCCATGTCACTGATGTGGGATTCATTAAGGCCCTCCTGTGACGGATCGCTTCTTGTCGACGTCATCTCATTATCCAAGAAGTTGATCTAGGAACAACCCCTTCAGTACTTTGAAGCTTGCATGCCACAATGGCAAGTTTCTCACTTCCGGCGACAGGTATACATCAATGACCTTCGACTGAAAGATTTTGCGTGGTGTTCAACGCCAAATCCTTTATTCACACCACGTGAATTGTACTGCAGTACCTTGAGGGTCATTATCATTATCGGTGATTCCTCTCGCGCTTGTTAACGGTTTACATCATTGACCGGTAATCAAGCGATGTCTTTCCATGTTCGACTTCAGAACAATTCTCACATGGATCGACTTGTACTTAGAGTGAAGATCGAACGAGTTTGAAGACCTCGGATCTAGTTTCATCCATCCGGGCTGCGATATATATTCAGGAAAGATAAAAACATTGACATGTACATCATTGCAGCAGATAATCATCCTACTCAAAGGATGATAATTTCATCAAAATTATTAGTCTACCATCAGACGATTGTCTGTTCTATGTACAGAAAAATGTATTTATAAAGTTGAGCATGGGAATGCCCGCCTCAGCTAGATCATGAAAGCAGTATGAAAAATAATGTATTGTATTGTATTGTATTACAGGTCTCCCTCCCAGCATTGGATGAACTTCGGATCCCCCTGATAAAGCATTTCGCCCGATAAACAGCCTCACACTTTAGGGGGCAACTGTTATAGACATTTTTGTGCCTTACAACATTGAGCATGAAATGTCCATAATCTAAGGGATCCAAAGTCCCTAAACATGTTGTTCCTTCCCCTAGAGGAACAAGGCTAACAAACCACAGCAATTCACAAAAGTTCTCCACCTGAAACTGCTCAAAAACAAGTCAATTCAGGATCATGTCAACTGCTCCATTGACCATCTGCGCTGAATGTCAGTGGCTCCACTGTCTACCTACGTTGAATGTCAACTCCAACACTAGCTACCTGCGCTGAGCGAGTTTGGACAAGTGGCAGACTCATTCCTCAAGGTGTCAATGCTCAGGAAGCTTCCAAAATGACACTTGCCTCAGGGAATTCGACTGGTGATGAGTAAGAGGTTCCAAATCTCCAAGTGGAAGCAAGAACTCCAAGTGGACTCAAGAACTGAGAGAGGGAGAGGACACTAGTCAGATCTCAAGCTGACTCATCCTCTCTCCAAAATAACTATATATAGATCTCTCCTCCATGAGATCTAGAGGCTGGAATTTTATTATTGCAAAGAATTGCTGTTGGTTTGAGACTGGAATCATTGGGTGCTTAATGCTTTGAAGGGGCTGAAGATAGGAATTCCATTTGCTGGGAAGGAGATGTTGGATTGGAGCCCTCTGGGTTGTATCTCTTCCTGAACCTTGTTATTCATCAATAAATTTATCTTGGTTTCTCCTATATGCTGATGTATTTTGATGTGTAAATGTATTAGTGTATTTGGTTTATTTCTAATCCTAAACTAGTCATGAATGTGAACATCTGTCTTTGTGTAGTGTTCTTCTCTTGTCTCAAGTAGCTATTCTCTTGTGATCTTGCAGGAAGTTGTAGCTGGATAAGCAAGAAGGCAAGTAGCTGTGAACACCCAAAGAGAAGGGAGATTAGATCGAGGGACAAACGGAAGACACCGGTAAGTCTATTGATCTCTCTTCTTTCACATTCCATAAAGGAAGAAACTAGTGTAGCTGTATTCTTTTGTTGCTAAGGCACTGTCACACCTTAGGTGGATAGGATCGTCCTGCATAGGCATTTTTCCCCACAACACCAATTGTCTAGCCTACTCAACCATCTGGTCAGTCTGGACAGCTTCGATTCTGCAAGGTCAACCCAATTCCAAACAAGTCCAAACTTCTTGGCAAATGGGCCAACCTCAACCTCAACTGGGCCAACCTTCTAGCCAGATGGCTCAACCTCTGTCTTCTCAACGAGATCCATCTAGACCTGCTCAACCGGGCACTCAAATGATCGTTTCTTCTCAAGCTCCACCCGGTTTTCAGCCCCAATCTAGGCTCCAGACCCAACCCGGTCTTCAAATTCAAGTTGGATCCCAATCCCAACCTGCTTATCGAACGTAGCCTAGCCTTAAGGCTCAGTTTGGAGCCCAGCCACCTTATGGTTTTCAACAAACCCAAGGGCAAACCCAATTTGCCCCATACCAAAATTATCAACTGCAGGTGAATCCTTACCAGAATTTCCAGCAACCATATGTTGCTCCTGCGGGCCAAGCTGGTAATCAATGGAATGCTGGGGGTCAGATCCAGGGTTAGCCATCTAGTTACAACTATAACACCTATGGACATAATCCCTACGGACAAAACCCTTATGGGCCAAATCCGTCCGGACAAAATCATTGAGGGCAACAAGCAACTGGGTGGAACTCTGGTGCTACTTCCTCCCAATGGCCTCAAATGTCCTTTAACCCTCAATTACCCTTTTTAGTAACATTGGAATTACCGGATGTGTCCAAACTAACAAATGATCCCATTCTTCATAATTCGTATTGGCCACCGATTCCAACTAAAATTCCCGGTGATTGTCCCAAATTTGACAGTAAAGTTGGAGAAGATCCCCAAGCCCATGTCATGACTTATCATCTATGGTGTTCATCAAAATCATGGCTTGATGATTCAATCCGGGTCCGCCTTTTTCAATGGACTCTCACTGGCTCTGCTACTAAATGGTATATTGAGCTAGCTTACGAATCTTTTCAGGACTTTAACTAGTTGGCTATGGCATTTTTAACTCATTTTCAGTTGCCGATTCGATATGAAATAAGCACACATCTCCTGACATCCTTAAAATAGACCATGGCCATGCATATCTCTGATCATATCCATGAATGGAGACGACATCGCCATTTGATTAAGTTTTGGATTCCCGATCAACTTCTGACTGACTGGTTCACAACCTCATTTGTCGGTCTGATGGCCTGGGACATTGATATGGGGGCATGTGTAACTAAAGAGCAAGCTATTGCGTATGCTCAGTACCTTGACTTGGTTTACTCCCAGTCCGGTACACTATATGATTATTTTCCTGATGCTCCAAGGCTCAGAACTTCTAAAGCCCTGCCAACACCATCTATTGATGGCGTCATCGGTTCTGTCAATACGTCCTCTAAGAAATCTTCTGCGAACCTTGGGAAGGAAAAGTCAAATGCTTCGAATGAAAACACTTCTCAAGCCATATCCAATTTTGGTAACACTTCCAAAGTTAACGTCGTTTAGTCCACCACGACGGACAAAGCTTTGAAAGGGAAAAAGAAGGGAGAAGGAAAGAATAAGGCTAATCAACCGAAGCAAGATTCCCCTAAACCTCCACCCAAGGAAGGTTCCAAACGCAAGCCTAAGTATCATTGCCTCATCTGTGATGAGGATCACTATACTAAAGACGGCCCCAGGCTGTCTAAAGTTAGTCGGTTGTTAAAATGTGCCCATGGGACTCCTATCTTGCTCAAAGAGCCTTTTCCCTCGCAAAAAAGTCAAATTGTGGCCGATCCATCTCAATCCTCTTCTCCCTTTGGTTCTCAGGTATTTATGGCTAGGACGATTCCCATCCACATTAGTACTCAAGTGAAAGAGTATTTGTCGCCTGCCAGGAAGGAGACTAAGGTCCCCTCTAGTGCTCCTCCATCCAATTCTGGTCCCCTCCATATCGAGTGACCTAGCACTGAAGTAGTCTTCCGACCTCCTCCTAAAGGGGTGCTCCAGAAGTCTTCTTACAACCCTAATGCTTGTGCTGCTCAGCACTATAGCATCGTTGAGGACTTAGCCCAGGTTCTGTGAGCTATTTCTGCATTAGAAGTCCTCAAGAGCTGCCCCTCTCAGAGGAAGTCCTTGCTATCGGCTATCGGTGGCATTGACCCGATCGACTCAGATTTGATCACTTTTGACCTAGACAGTCATATACCGAGACTGCCTCACCAAATTGCCTTCCGTATTCAGGTCATCATCAATTCTAAAACTATTCATTGCACCGTCATTAATGAAGGCACTTCTACTTGCATAATGTCTGTTGCTTGCTGGAAGGCTATCGGTTCTCCGACTCTGAGCCAGTCTCCTACGACCTTGGAAGCTTTTGATGGGAGAGAGTCTCATCCTTATGGTATACTCCAACGTTTTCCCATTACTCTAGAAGGGAAGATGGTCAAAGTGGAGGTAGAAGTTGTCAATGCCAATTTAACTTACACCCTCCTTTTAGGATGAAGCTGAACATATGCCATTCGAGCCATGGATTCATCTCTATTTCGTGTTATTCATTTTCCTCATCAGGGGAAGATCATCACAGTAGACCAGTTGTCCTTCTTCACCTCCTCCTCCTTTGATGGCAACGTGCCTTTCATGGAGCATACCTTCATTCCATGTGAGAGTGTGCGTGCTGGACTCTTTAAAGATCCTCCCATTATGTGTGTTTTTCACTCCCACCTCCTAACATCGCTCCCATTAATATGATTTTTTTTCGCTCTGATCCTTGGGTTCTTCCTCCTGTTAATCAGATAGAATCCTGGGGCGATGAGATGCCATTGAGTCTTGTCGAGCTCAACTACATCGAAAAGGAAATTTTCCCTACTGATGAAGCGATTATTGAGACCATGTCTTTTGAGGAACCCCCTTGGTCTGATCATCACCATTGTTCCTCATTTCTCCCTACCCATCGGGAAATGCTTACTTGTCTCGAGCAGTTTGCTCCTTTTCTCCCCTCCCAACCCCTTCAAAAACCCATCCAAATTCATCAAGTGTCTTCTGAAGGGAATATGGGGAACATTATACAAACTCAACCAATCGACATCTCTGTTAAACCAGGGATTGTTGAGCACATCCATGTCGGAGTAACTTGTAATCCGGAGGAGATTCAGCTTTATACTAATCTTTTTCACGAATTTCGTGATGTGTTCACTTGGTCTTACGAAGAGATGCCCGACATCAATCCTAGCATCGTGGTGCATGAGATACCTACATATCCGGGTGCCAAACCTGTTTGACAGCATCTATGCCCTGTGCACCCCCGAAAGGCTGCAGCTATTAAAGCAGAAGTTGAAAAGCTTCTTAAGGCTGGCTTCATTTACCCTATCCCACTCACAGATTGGGTTTCTAATATTGTCCCTGTGACTAAAAAACAGGGCACTATTAGGGTATGTGTTGATTATCGCGACATTAATCGTGCCTGTCCCAAAGATAACTACCCTACACCCTTCATTGACCAGCTCATTGATGAGTGTGTCGGGAGTGAGATATATTCATTCATGGACAGATTTTCTGGTTATAACCAGATTAATATCTCGCCTGTGGACCAACACAAGACCAACTTTATCTGTCTGTGGGGCACTTTCGCTTATAAAAATCTCCCCTTCAGTTTAAAAAATGCCGGTGACAGCTTCCAATGCGCAATGTCTTATGCGTTTCATGATATTTGACACATTGTGCATCCTTACATGGATGACCTCCTAGCTCATTCAAGGAAGTTCTAGGACCATCCAACCCACCTTCACGAAAATTTCCTCCGCTATTGACACTATCGTATCTGGCTTAATCCGCATAAGTGTGTCTTCTGCGTCAAGTTAGGCAGACTTCTCGGGTTCATCATCTCCCCGGGAGGGTATCCATCTCGATCCCCTTAAAGTCGAAGCCATCCTGAATCTCCCTTCCCTTGCTTCTTTGCAGCAATTGCAGAGTTTACAAGGCAAAGCAAAATTTTTATGACGATTTATTTCGAATTATGCTGAAGTGGCCAAAGGCTATACGCGGTTATTAAAGCGGGACACCCCTTTTCTTTGGGATACCGCTGGACAAGAGTCATTCGAGAACATCAAGGCCCTCCTTGTTTCTGCTCCATTGTTATGTTCCCCTAATTATCACCGTGACTACACTCTTTATTTAGCCACTGCCGATACCACCATTGGCATGGTTCTAGTTCAAGATGATGATGATGGTACTGAGCATGTCATTTACTATCTCATCCACAATTTACTTGATACGGAAACTCGATATGCCTATGTCGAGAAGTTGGCATTGGCTGCCATTTTCACCATCTAACGTTTCCGCAACTATATATTATTGCATACCACGACGGTGATTTCTAATTGCAACCCAATGATGTACATCTTATCATGTCAGTTACTAGGGGGAAAATACTCAAAGTGGATTGTCATCCTTCAAGAGTTTGACTTGGAGTTCACTACCACCAAGTCTAAGAAGTCCCTCGTCTTCGCTGAGTTTCTTTGCTCCCTACCATCTGTTACCATGCCCTCTCGGTTAGAGGACCATATTCCAGATGAAACTCTATTCTTGATTAGTACCCTCAATCCTTGGTACGGGGATATTATTGTCTATCTCCAGACGTCCTCTTTTCATCCGATTTGTCCAAGGATGCTCGGTGATGGATTCGTCATCATTCTCAACCTTATCGCATTATTGGGGACACCCTATACCATCTCAGCACTGACTCTATTCTCCGCTGATGCTTAACATTCGAGGAAGCTGAACGAGTTCTAAATGACTGCCATTCTGGCGCCTGTGGTGGTCATATGTTCGGGTATGCTACTGCTCAGAAGATCCTCCATGCTGCTTATTTTTGGCCTTCTATCTTCAAGGATTGCATTCTTGTCGTCTGCTCTTGTCATGAGTGCCAAATCTACCAACGGAAGATGCACGCGCCTCCTGCTCCTTTGCACCCTATCATTACTGTCGGCCCTTTTACCAAATGGGGCATTGATTATATGACCTATAACCCTCACTCAACCAGGGGGCATGGATATATCATCGTTTCCATTGATTATTTCATGAAATGGGCCGAGGTGATGCCTACACTATCCGAAGACGGTCACACAACGGTGAAATTTTTATTCAATCATGTCATTTCGCGATTCAGAGTTGCTCAGGCTATCATCACTGATCACGGCAAACATTTCCGTAATCATATGATGACTGAGTTATCAACCCAGTTGGGTTTGTGGCATGATAGCTCAACACCATAGTATCCTCAAGCCAATGGCCAAGTGGAAGCTGTCAACAAAGTTTTAGTCACGATGCTTCAACGCACCATTGGCATGCACAAGTCCAACTGGCATTTGATGTTGTTCTTCGCCTTATGGGCCTACCGAACTTCAGTGAAGGATGCCACCGGTTTCACCCTGTTCCAATTGGTTTATGGTCTGGAGGCTACCCTTCCGATTGAGTGTGAGATCCCTTCTCTTAAATTAGCCGTCGAATTAGTCCCCAACACTACTTTGGTAGAAGAGCGTCTTCTCTACCTAGAGCGATTAGACGAAACTTGTCGACTAGGCTCTCTAGCCATTGAAGCACAGAAGAAGAGAGTGAAAACTCACTTCAATCATATTGTCCATCCTCGTTCTTTCGTTGAAGGAGATTTAGTCCTGCTCTACAATCAAGCAAATGATAAGCTAGGGGCAGGCAAATTCGAACCTATGTGGCATGGGCCTTATATTGTGAAATCAGTTTTGCAAAAAGGGGCCTATGAGCTAATTTATTATTAAGGGAACCCTCTGGATAAGCCCCGAAATGGGCTTTATCTGAAAAAATATTATGCATGAACCATGCATTTGATTTGTATATATGTGTGTTTTCATCAGGTGTGTTGTGTGTGTGTTTTCATGTCTGGCTTGGTGTGTAGGCATAATTGCCACTTATTGTGTCTTTTTGCTTCTTGTGTAGACGTCTGGTACATCTTACGTTGGTTTCACTGATGGTGCCTACCGCAGTACTTAGAACCTTTCTTCTGCGGCATGGGTGATCTATGATCCTCACGGTGAGTTAGTAGACCTTCAAGGTGTTTGTCTGGGTCGCACCACAAACAATGTCACTGAATATAGTGTTGTCATTGAATTACTAACTGAGGCTATCAACCTCGATATTCGTACATTGCTTGTGAATATGGATTCTCAGCTTGTTGTCCACCAACTTAATGGGCATTATTCCATCAAAGATCATCGGATTTTCAAGTTGTATTTATGTGTTAAATTGTTGGAAAGAAATTTTGGTTTTATTACATATCAACACATTCCAAGAAGATTAAACACATTAACTGATGCATTAGCAAATCATGTATTAGACATACATTTACACAACATGTAATCAAAACAACATATAGAAGCATTCAAAACACAATAATGAACCATAGGAATATATATATATATATATATATATATATATATATATATATATATATATATATATATATATATATATATATATATATATATATATATATATATATATATATATCGTGTGGCGCACCAGGTGCTAAAAAAATAAGTATATATGTCCAAATAGAGTCTGTTCTCTCCATACATCCGAGACACATGTCTCTCAAAAAATCAACAGGAAATAAAACCTGGGCATCTATTACGGTGGGTTATGCTCCCTGTAGCACACCACTGCTCGTGTGACTCACCTAAAGAGTCTATGCACCCTAGGTACCACCCCTATTGTATGTATCTCATACTCTATGGGGACCTCCTCGATCCCCCTGTAATCAGGGATCCCCTTTGTCAGGCCCTCATTATTGTGGGCCACTGTCTCCACTGAACTGCCAACTGGGGGAACCAAGGCCAGCTCTCTGATGCCTTGTGGATCCCTTCGTGCCTCTAGAGCTAGTCCCATGGGCCTCTCTGGTCCCACATCTACAAGTAACATAGAGTACATCATTAAGACATATGCATGAAAAAATCTAAAAAATACCATAAAAGACAAAATACAAAAATAGTGTGATCAGGTGTTCTACCTCCATCATCCCACTGCTCACCAGCAGGCAGCTGCATGTCAGGGTCTCCACAAAAATCCATACCAGCATATGGCCAATCCTCGATGAAGATCATTTGGTGATCCAGCCACTCGCGGAATAGTGTCCCCCATGACACTGGTCGTCCGCCACCCCCCCGTGGTATAACATGTGCCCAGCGAGTGATCCGGGTCTCCCACGGTCTGGGCCTATCCAGGTCCATGTCCTACAACTGAAGTGCCGACACCCACGCCAGCATGAGCGAGATCAAGATAGACCCATAACCAAATTACTTCGCATCCCTGAGACGACATTTGGTGAGCTGTCTCTTCATGTTGATTGTCACTGCTTCCTCCCAGTTGTACATGGTTGGGTTGAGGCAATCAAGAGCCAACCGGAGGTGGGTCTTTGTTGACTCGTGTTGGGCTTGGGAGCCCTCTTCCCTCGTCACCATAAATAGAACCAAGTGAAGAACCAAGTCTTCCACCATGGGAATTGCCACTTTCCCGCTAGTGTTTGATTTGCATGCCCTCGGGCACACTCGTGCTATCAGCCCGTCCAGTGGTTCGCCCCCGGTTCATTGGCCCTCTAGAATCGGCCTCTTGCCGTGACGTGACAATTCAGTCAAGAAATATATGTCCATAGCATCGAACTCAATGTCTCTGCCCTGGATAATGAACTTTCCATCTGTTGGGTTCCAAGCATGAATTAATAACTCTAACAAGTTGGGTTGGACCCGAATATGTGGAGTGAGAAAAAATTTTAGTAACCCTCAAGCATGTAAATAATTTCGGCACCCAGCATCATTGAATGCTTGCTCATCGTTGATATCATGAGTTCGTTCCTGCCAAACAAATGCCATGTTGCCCTGCATTAAAAGGAAAATGAATTAGAGCTCTTTTCATAAATTTAAATCCATAATTTATACAAAAATTCAACTTCACGTCGCCATCATGGTTGTTTTCAAAAAAACGGCGACGATGTAGAGTCAATAGTTCATTCTTCCTGTGAGCGTCATGAGAATACATCTATTTCTCACAACGATCCCAGAGGTGGTGAGTGTAACCACGCTTGGTCGTCGCGAACCCGATCGGCTTTTTCGCAATGACCTAAACGCACTTACCTAACACTAAATTGCGTAAAAAAACTACTAAAATGTAGCTCAAGGAGGAATGTACTTACTTGGCGAAGGTTTTAGGATGAACCATGGATGGATGGTGCTGGAATCAGCTTGAGGAATTCACTCAGGTTGGCGCTCCAAATGCCCAAAGGTAAAAGTGTACAATGTAAATGGTAAAAAAAATGAATTACCCCACCCTTTTTATAGTAATTTTTTGAAAAAATTAAAAAATTATACTTTAGGGTGTGGGTTTTTTTTGTTTATATCATTTTTAATTAGGTTTTTTGGGTTTTGACCATATTTCCACAAATATTATCTATTTGTATCGAATGGGTTTTACGTTTGACGTGTTTTGTGCAGAACTACAAGTGGCGAGGTTATGTCATACTTTGTATACACTTGGTTCGTCTTTTTCAAAAGTCTTCTTTAATTCTCTTTTCTGACTTAAAAGAAAAAAATATTGCCAAGTTATTCCTTTTGACTCGTTAAACGAAATAAGAGGCAGCCTGCTTTAAGCTCTTTTCCGACCGTATAAACGCGAAACGATTGTGGGGCTTTTATCGTTTCGGGTTCATTATTGGTTACAAGACGACGTGTCTTCGATAACTTTTCTACTCTTTCGGATCGAGGTCACTAATGACGAAAAGTACTCCTTGATCATAATGGTCAAGCATTTCTCTCAAGTATTGTTTTATACTTTTTCAGGCTCGACAGACACAAATCTACGAAAAAGGACCCCACTGGAGTTTTCTTTTCCGTGTCTTTTTCAAACTCTCTAAACATGAAAAAGACTCTGAGTTTCACCTATGTAAGACTCATTAAACCCTGATGGAATTGGACTCATCACCATGACAAGACTCAAGCTTCTCCTCCCTAGGGCTCGTTAAACTATTACTAGGTTGGATTCGACCGAAGGTCGAACTTATATTACAAGTATATGCTATCCCCTTCAAGCTTGTTTTCAAAAATAATTGGGGTACTCGTCAGCAATGGTGGGGGAAAATTTGGAAGTTGTCATTGGTTACCTGCGGCAATTAGTAACTCTTGAACATCAACACTTTTGCTTCTTATCGGGTTGGGATATCCACACATCGTCATTTGGCCTTCCAGGTTTTTTGGGTTGCCATTTAGCCTTATTCCATCTGATCCATGCTGTCTCCATCAAGCCTCTGATCCCTTGGTACCTGAATGTTGTCGCCCTCCAGAGTCGTGTCACTGACATGTTCAAGGGTATAATCCTTCTGTAGTTCACATCCTTACCTCCTTTTCCGATGCTCTGTTTCACCATCTACCACTTGTTCCTTATCTCGTGTCGTTGATGGGGGAAACATTATGGCCCTCCTGCAACGGATCGTCTCTTGTCGACATCAACTCACTATCTAGGAGACTGATTAGGAATCCACTTTGTTACCTTGGAGCTTGCATGCCTCAATGGAAAGTTCTTTGCGCCTGATGATCGACTTTCATCATTGGTCATTGATTGGGTGATTCCACAAGTGTTCAACTTCACCTCATTCTTCACACTTCATGGTTTGTGCTAGACAGTACCTTGAGAGCCATTGTCATTATTGGTAGTTTCTCTCGTGCTTGTTAATGGTTTTCATCATTGACCGGTAATCAAGCGACTTTCTATCATGCTCGACCTCAGCGCATCTATTCACATGCTAGAATTTGTACTATGATCGGTTGGGTTTCAAGACCTCGAACTAAGATTACACATGTTCAAGCTGTGTGAATTGGTTCGTGATTACGTGACTCTTTGATGGATGGTTGCGACCATACCTGAGTCTTCATGGGTGGCTATGACAATACCTTTATCATTATCATGGTCTTACTAGCTAGATGGCTGCGTCCATACCACAGACCTAGTTTGTATGTCTTTTGGATGGCTGCGCCCATGCCTAGACTACATGTATTTCACTATCAGAGATATCAATTGTACTTGCGCCTGCAGGTTCTTCTAGATGGTGTTCCAATTCAGACAGTTTCGTAAAGCATTTCACCCCTCCCACTCTCTTGGGCTTCATACTTTAGGGGGTATCTGTTACACAGTAATTTGTCACTGCCTTCACTCCAGTCCTTCTACTATGTCATGTATCCAGTAAAACATCCTCATATTGAACAAGTGCTCTCTTATGTTGCCAATTGACCCACTTTTCCTAAGTTTTCTGCCTCTTCGCGATAATCCACTTAATGTATGTGACGGACCTCTGTCATAAACAGTCCAGTCGCGCCCTCGTCATAGGAGTACATCTGTTTGTTGTGACGATCGGATTTCATGCCCCGGCGCGAGGCTATTTGCTATCTTTAGCGAAGGTTTGAGTGAATACATTTCCTACTAGTGATGTCGGCGCTAAAGCTTAGTTATGAACTAGTGATGATCCAGATTGGGCGAATTCGTTCCAACAGTTGGCCTTCTGGATGTCTCTGAACCTAGTTGTTGGGTCACATTGGGTCGCCCTTCCCCTTCTGGCATGGTAGTTCCGTCTTTTGTGCTGCTTGCCCTAAGGATAAGCTCCCTCTCCCTCATTTCATGGAGACTCCTTCTCCTATAAAATCACTCACCATTGCTATCATCTACTAGTTCTTTTGGTTGTAAAGTGTTGCTGCTACTTTTGAGTTTGATAGATAGTTGGTGTGAGTGTGACAAGTGTGGGATTGCTTTGTTGTTTACAAGAAGGTGTGGAGTGCCCTTAACTTTGTGCAAAGCTTGTGAATGAGAGAGAGATATATATTGTTATTTGGGAGACCCATCTTTGAGAGTGAATGCTTGAAGAAACACACTGGTTGGACGCTCTAAGAAGGCTTGCGGCGTTAAGACTTGGTTGTAAGCTTTGATCTTGATTTATTATTAATACAATCAATGATGATTTCATATGTCTTGTATGTAATTTACTTGATAGCTCATGAATTCTTGACTTTATGAGTAAATATATCATTGTTGTTTCTCGGTTACGTGCTCTATTGTTTCTTTATGGTGTTTCAGGTTGATCGCTCGTTAAGGAGAAGGAAATGAAAACTGGAGCAGCGCAACGAAACTTCATCAACCACTGCTTTGAGGTAGGCCTCCAACGATGACTGTTTAAGGGAATTAATTATTGTTTTGTCCTTGTTGTGACTAGACCCACTCTAGGGCTAGAGGGGTTGCCTCTGTCCGTAGAGGGAACACTTTCCTGCATCACAGTCCTAGTCATGTCCCTGACCTTTGCACTTTACGCACCATACCTCCTCGCGCACTTATGTGCGAGCTGTCTTGTCTTGTTTCAAACTTTGCATCTCAAGGCACAAGTTTTTCAACTGTACGTGGATCTGCTAAATCCCATGTTAGGATCTTGTATTGGGGTCTTGTGCAGCCTCATCGCGATCTCCAAGGCCTCGGCCTGAGTGGTTAGCCTTTGTTGTGATAACGCGTTCCTTAGATGCGGCATTAGCGATGCTACAAACCATGTGTGTTGTTGTCCATCCATCAATGTCATATTAACTTCGTAGATTGTACACTTCAGTCTCTGATCCAACTCCCAAGGGGTCTCCCCTAGAAGCATCAGAATCTCCTTGAACCCAATGATCGACTGTGTCTCTGACTTTGGCCTACTAAATTCTTTGTTCAGTGCATCTTGGATATTTGTGATCCCCGCATTCGGATTGTCATTGGAATGCTTAATGTACCAAGTTAGCGCGCGATCCTGTAGAGTGTTGACCAATGTCGATTTCTTTATATTGTCATCTGTGACTCCTTGCGCTTCCCATACAACCATTATCACAAGCCAAAACTGGTCTAGATCTTCATTCCATACTCCCTTGAACACTGAGAACTTTATCGTTCTCGCCATATTGATTTACGGTGGTGGCGGAGGTGGTATGGGCGAAGTTGCGGGTGAAGACGGTGAAACTAGAAGCGGTGTGGGTGGGGGTGGTATGCGCGGAATCCTCTATCTTATCAAACTGATCGCACTTCTTGGTGAGACCTTCGTGAGTTCTTCCTCGTCCCCTCACAGAGGTGAAATCAAGGGGTTAATTTCTAGTTCTTTACCACCTTCATTCCTATGGATTCTCCCACTTCGGATAACCCCAAACATCAATTTATTTGCATACCCATTTCTCACATAGTAGCATTTTAATCTAAGTGTTCAAATGTTTAACATACTTACCTCATGGTCCTTTGAGGAAGCGTCATTCTGCCTCGCTATAGCTGACTGAAGTATCGACCACGAAATTGATGATGAATCCTCCTATGATTTGATCGAGCTAGTGATCAACAGCATGCACAATCTTATCTTCTGATGCTTCCAATCTGTGCACCAATTCTGGAGTCCACACAATAGGACTGTTGAGTTTACACCTTCCTTGGTTATCTGCTAGCTTTGTGATCCACTCGTATAACTCAGTGGGGAAAGATGCGAAGAAACATTTGTGGATCTTTGTGTATAAGTAGAAGTCTAACCACTTGATCCATGAGGATTCTGTTGATTCACTTGTACAAGTGTTCAAGTGTCATCATCAGTATTCAATGTTGTCATTGTTTCAGTTCAATTTCAATAAGATCGACAGTGTTGGTTAGGGATCAGGTTGTTCAGGTAATGTTCATAGTGTTCATGGTGTTCAGTTGATATGGGTTGTACTTGGATGTCGACTTGAGTTCATAGACAGTTCTACTAGGAATGGTCGAAGACATGTGTTTTGTCGTTCATCTTTGTAGGATTAGTGTTGACATGGGTGTCGTCATGGAAAAGGATCGATATCGCCATTTTTCGACGATAGACATGTGGTTTATTGTCATCATGTGACAAACGTCTCAAAATGTCGCTTAGTGACGGATTGATTGTAAAGGGGTTGATGAGATTTATGTAGTAAACCATAATCTACATCTAAGCTTAAGACTCAACCTAACCCTAAACCTTAATGCACTTAAATATGTATTAAAAACCTAATGTCTAAACCTTTTGCCATGTAACCAAATACATAAAACCTATGCTAATCCTAAGTTCTAAACCCAAACCTATCGCATTAACACAACAAACCCTAACCTAATATCTCTTGGCCATATCAAAACATTAGAAAAACAAATATAAAACCAAAACCATAGGCCCTAACTTCCAGATTAACCATCAAGACAGCTAACCATGTCGGAGGACATGTGAAAACTGTATTGTAAAACCATTAGAGGTAGGTGCTAAAAGTTTTGGATTCTGACTGTGTCGGAACTACAGTCACCATGTGATCAGTGTGTAAGCCTTGGAGTTAACCGCATCACAGATGTAAGTTCCCTGACTGCTAACCATAACTGTGGCAGGAACTACGCCATGTGAATAGCTGTGGGGATTCACTGTCAGTGTTAGCACTAGGCAGTCAAAACCCTTAGCAGCACCATCGTTGGAAAGTTGTCACATGCAAACCTCCGTCGCACTGCTAGCTGGAATCGTCGGAGGGTAACTACAGAGTTGGTAGCCTGCGGTTAGACCACAGTTATCACATGCCAATCGTTAATCCATCGCGCGCGGTTAGAGAACTGCAAATGGTTATGTATTTATTATATGGTTAATTATGGGTTTTGTTAATAGTTTGTCAAACAAACTATTTGAAGACCATGACAACTAACCCTAGGTGTCCCTTTGTAACAAGACCAAAGTTAAAACCCTATTCAATTTACAAACCAAATACATATACAAACTAGCCAAGGTGGTTTTGATGAACTTGGAGGTCTTTAAGAGGTAGACTTGTCCTATGAAAGACATTAGAGTGGTTTTTGACTTTTGCATGCATATTCTAGACGACATAAGTGATTTTGTTTTCAGTGTTTCAGGAGCATCCAGGGTCGGTTTTGGAAACTGTAAGTAGCGTTGGAAGGCAGGTTCAAAGGGCTATTTGATGACAGAGGTTAGAGTTACTTGTGTGTAAGTTTAGGCTGACTAAATCACTGTGTAATTGACTCCTTTCTTCTCATTCCTAATAAAAATGGTTTCCCATCTTGCAAGCGGACTCGGAGATGTAGTCCATCAGAGACGAACTCCATCATCAATTTGTTGTCTGGTATCACTATGTTTTTACTATTTGAACTTCTATTATACATCGATTTTATGTTTAATAAGCTGTCGTAAAGTGTTCTTTTCAAGCCATTTTTCCTTGGTTTGCGTGCTTCAGCTAATATTCAAATCTTAATGGTTAATCAATTCTACATCAGTATTTAGCTTATGGTCATTTCAGATCACCACTTCTCCTTTGATAGTCATTGATTCCTATTTTCCTGCGTTGTGAACTCATGAATTTTTCTATCCAACCAATCTTCAATTCCTTTCTTTGTTAGATTCTATTGATATGACATCAGACATCTCTATGCAGATCATGGTCCCAGCAATGGAACCATTTGTTGGCTTATTGGGGCCTGACCTAGGTTCAGAGTTAATTAACCAAACAAATCCCTATACCACTGGCCCTTTCAGCAATAGCCCGCGAAGCGCGAAGTGAGGTCTCACCCAAATTAGTGTGGGGGGGTACTGGAACTAGGTTTCCACACCCTTGAGATGTCTGAGGGTCTGGTTCGATCCAACTGTTTGTCCCTGCGCGTAGGTTACTTCGCACAATTCCCTATTCCTCACGCCCTAATACACCGCCTTCATGCAGACTTAACCAGGGGTTGTGGAGCTTCCACGCTACTAGAGTAGCACTCTGCACTATTCCCTTAAGATGCACCCAAGATATTATTTATCTTCTTATACCAGTTAGTTATCCTTGCATAAATGGATGTCTTACGTTATATTTATTTATACAACACATTCATATGTGTTCGCATAACAAATAAACAATACACATGCAATTTATACTCAATCATACATTAAAACAGGAAAAGATATACAGAAATACGGTAATCTTCTCTTTATTAATTCTTCCAATGGTTACAAACTCGACCTGCCCTGCGCACTTAACTACAGGGGTCCATGCACTCAGTTGCAGACTACTAGGCCTCTGCACAGTCAGCTGCAGATCCTTCTCCTACTCGACGATGCAAAGACACCTTCTACACATCGAATCAATCACTTAGACTTATCATGCTTCCATTCTTGGTCATTCTCTTCTCTCTTTTCTACACTTAGAGCCTCACTCTATTTATATAATCCCATGGTTTGTGTACCATGGGTAGGTTTATCAAGCCCACATTACATTACAAAAACAAGGGCAGACAACCCTGTGACTCTATTATGACTTCGTGCTCCGCACCCATAATTCGTGGATCTTTTACAAAGGATTTGATCAAAATTCAGCTTTAAGCCCCAAAACATGCCTTGGGGGGGATTCCATGCCCAACACACTTTCACAAGAGGAAAAGCATGTATGGGTTGGAAAATCAAGGAAATTTAGGATTAAAGAATACCAAGGGTCAATACCATGGTATTAGCCCACGATATTGAGTGGAGTAATGGTTATTTGATCCCGTCCAAGAATACCACAAGCTCTAAGTGTTTTTTTGGTCTAAGGTATTGAGTAAGGCCAAAATCTATATAAGGAGGAGAAGATCAAAGGACAAGGTGTGCAAGTGAAAGGGTTTCTTAGGAATACTTCAATCTGAAGTATATTTTATGTTGTAGGGGCTACTATTATGATATGACCTGAAATATTTTGTGCACCTTGGATACAATGTTGGATCAGGGTAATAAGACCTAAAATGACTTATCATTGTATGATCTGATATTGGTTAGGCTAGATCAGATTTCTTAAACATGTTTTATTCTTTAAATCTCATGATCTGGGTATGTCTTAAGTCTGGAATAGAAAAAAAGTTGTAAGTTAATATTTGCATATCTATACGCTGGTTCACCTTGGTAAAGGCGCGTATACACGCATGCTTGAATCTTCCAAGTAGCATATGAAAAAGAAAATCCTGTTGTTCAGAAATGACTAATCTATCTAATCAATGCTTTTGTTTTATTGATGTCTGTCAATTAAGTCTTCTTAGATTTGAAAGTAAAACTGAATGCATAAGGAGTTTGTGTCTGATTGATTTATTGATAAAGTGTGAAGGGTTATCTTTGCTGCTAATTGTATGGATCTCTGTAAATTGATAGTAGATGTTCAGAATATTACTCATTGGTACAAATTTGATTCAAAATTTTGTATGATTTAGTAGTTTGGAGGTATATGTAGGTTTTGTTACAGGAAGTAGTGTATACATGCAGGTTGGGTTCATTAAAGTAGCGTATACATTTTGATGTATGATTTTTGAGGTTGCGGTTGGTTCTCAATGATGATGCTGGTTTCTGGGTTCTTCACAGTGTTCTGGTGACAGTAATCTGACTGTTCAAATTGACTGGTTGTTAGTTGATGCAGTTATTATTATAGAGTTTGAGCTTCAAAGTCTTTGATGGGTCCAGTGTGAAAATTTGATGAAATGAGTCCTTCATATTTTTTTGTTGTGTACCACAAGCATCAAGTCTGAAAATTAATGAAACATGGTCCCTGGAGGAAGAGACAAGTTAGTAGCCTTCTGCAGGTGGGTGCCTGCATACTGGTATGAGTCTGCACTAGTACAAGATTGTAAACCAATTTTCTTTATATTAAGAAGACAAAGATGATAGCAGGAGGTGGTTTTTCTCCCACATTGGGTTTCCACCTTAAATCTTGGTGTTCATGTGTGTTGCTTATGTGTGATGGTCTATTCTATTATTATTGCACATAGTTACTATATAATAAGATACAAATGAACTGATTAAATATCAACACATAATAAATTAACTAAATCATAAGTTCTTTGGGTATACGTTGGTTTCTTTAATCACAGTAGTGTGCACATGCAAGTTCACTTCATTGAAGTAGCGTATATAAACCTATTTGTGAAATGAAAAATTATTGAATTGCAAATACTGATTCACCCCCCTCTTATTATTACTTCCAATATCCGTTCGATAAGTTTTAGTCCATTTCACTAGGTGATCACACATATCATCCTTCCCACTATATTTCTCATTCAATCTAATGTTAGGCTTCCCAAACTGTAACCTCGTCATTCTTCTGTAATCCCTCCATCCATCAAAGCTGTCCTTATGTGTACCCCACCATCATGTGGGCATAGCGTGCAGTTCCAAATATAATTCTTTGAACCGGTGGTCTTCGGGGAATTCACATTCAAATGCATCCAAAAACTTATCCACATCAATTAACCCATCACAATAAGGTAAGTTTCTTACCTCCAACGAAACACAGTGCAACAATTTCATCATCATATTGCAGCGTAGTGTAGATACTTCATGCAGACAATTCTGCCAATGTTCCAACTCTTCATCTGAATCGGAGGTGCAGGGACTCTCCCGGTCCCATGCGATCCATCCATCTACCGTCAGATCGATCTAGTCCTGGTCTCGTGTTTTTATTTTATATATCTAGTCCAATTCATCCTCACTTTCTTCATATCACAAACTAGTTCAGTGTAGTGCCCCCTTTTGCAGGGTCCAATGACACTACAACCCAAAGCAATTTCCTTTCAAATGACATTTTCCTCTTCTTTAAGTTGATGACCCCATTGATGTCAATGGGCCAGTCAATTCCCAGGAGCACAGGGTATGGATTACTGTCATCAACGATCTCTATCACTTCAACGTCAGCCATCGCACTTGCAACTTCAATATCAATAGTTACTCCATATAGTCGTCCAATAGGGATGATATTATGTTGGTTTTCCATTTTGAGATAAATCCAAGACCACTACAATGCAGGTCTCCCAATTCTTTCCCATATTTGTTTTTGCAAAACATTCGCATCAGACCCTAGATCAAAGATGACCTAGTCCAGCTCATAATCTCCTATCTGCATGGTGAGCCTCATCTCGCACCCTATTCTTGCCTTATGTTTGCGAATTTTTCTAATTACGTGGTGTCCATCATGGTCATTCTCTTTGTTGGCACATTTGTTTATTAACTCCTGTAGGCCTTTCAAAATTTTGCTATCATGCAGCAGTTTCATGCAGGTCTCCAAGAACGTGGTAAGCAGAGAGGGATCAACCTTTGTAGGCATGTTGGTGTCTTGCATCTTTTCCTAACTTCCTGAGGTGGATGCCTCAGTGAAGCTTTTCTTGGCCTCCACAAATGTTTCCTTCACGTGCTCCAAATCAAGGCCAATTTCCTTTTATGGGGCCTTGCAGACCCATTCATCTTCCTCGGGATGTTTTCCTTTATTCTGATACTCAGCACAATATTCACCTCTTATCTTCTTCGTGGGGCTTAGCTCTCATCCTTTTTAAGTTTTGTGTAGGTTCCTGAAGTTGTGCTTTCTTTTCCTATATATTATCTATCAGCACCGACCATTCTTCTATAGTATGGTCAGACTAGCTACAGTATTGACATGAAAGGCATGTCTTATTCTGACACTCCCACACATAGTACACTGGTGTTCCACAGTTGTAACAGATAACTTGTCCTCAGCCTCTTCAAGGCCCTCCTCTTGGCCTCATCCTCATCTCTAATAACCTATGCGCCCTCCTCCGGAGACCGAGTTTCGACTTGCATCTGGTATGTAGGTGTTCTTTCCATCATCAACTCATATCTACGACAATAGCACTCATCGTGGCCCACTAATTTACAAAAGGTAGAGAACAACTGTTGAAGTATCTGAACAAACTTTTTAAGTAAATGACAATTATCTGTCACATGTTGTCTAGAAACTTGATAAATAGCACACCATAGCATAGCCCCCATGCTCGGTCTTGCTGGACAAGGATAATTTTAGGGGCGAATGTTCGCCCTTTGGCTAAATTAAGGGGTTTTAAATTTTTAGTGGGCGAATATTTTGTATCATAGTACATTTTTACAAATCACCTCAAATAGCCCACCTTATTTTAAGGGAGAGGGTAAAAAAGGTAAATTTAGCCCTTGAAATTAGGACTTACAACCTTCCATTCGCCCATTTTCAAGAATAGGTTTTATTTAAGTGAATCCATTCGCCCATTTTCAAGAATAGGTTTTATTTAAGTGAATCCTATGGGCCAAATACCATATTTATAAAAGATGTATGGTAAATTAATAAAAATATAAATAAATGAGAGGTATGGTAAATAAATAAAACATTTTTTATATTTACTCCATAAGTCACCTTATATACATGTAAGGGTGTAAACAAATAAAAATATAAGTAAAGTGGAGGTATGGTAAATAAATAAAACGCCTTTTTATACTTACTCAAAAGGTATGGTAAATAAATAAAAATATAAATAAACTAGACGTATCGTAAATAAATAAAACCTCTTTTTATATTTAGTCCATAACCCTCGTTCTATTTATGAAGGCTCAAGAAAGAGGTTTTATTTAAGTGAATCCTATGGGCCAAATGCCATATTTGTAAAAGAGGTATGGTAAATTAATAAAAATAAGTCACCTTATATTTACGAACACTCAAAAAATGGGTTATATTTAGGTGAAACCTATGGCCAAGATACTATGGGACAAATACCATGGACTAGATTGTTATTAATACCATGCAAAAAACCATTATTAACCCTAATATTAGAATTAATAAAAATAAAAATGGCACATGGTATTGACCCATGGTATTCACCTGGAATGTAGCCTATTTAAATGGGGGAATTAAACCAGCATGTAGCCTATGCTAAGATTCACTAGGACTTTACAAAGCTTTATTATTTAGTGAAAGACTCGCCAAGATCTTACAAGATTTTATAATTGAGTAAAATATTCTAATAAAAATAAAAATGGCACATGGTATTGACCCATGGTATTCACCAAAATGGCACATGGTATTGACCCATGGTATTCACCTGGAATGTAGCCTATTTAAATGGGGGAATTAAACCAGCATGTAGCCTATGCTAAGATTCACTAGGACTTTACAAAGTTTTATTATTTAGTGAAAAACTCGCCAAGATCTTACAAGATTTTATAATTGAGTAAAATATTCGCCATGCCTGGTGAGAGATTCGCCAAAAGCTTATATATACATATTATATTATTGATAAAATCGCCTTCCATTTTTCCTATATACCATGGAGATTCGCCCATTTATTATATTTATAAATTTAGGGGGGGTTCTTAAAATTTTCCCTGCTGCTGGAGCTTCTGGCCTCAGGGGAATTGGTCCTCCTCCTATAATATAGTTCACAAATATGGGACAGTGGTCTTTATCATGCCCTTGCCTCTTACACTTTAGACACCAGACTTCTGCACACACCTCTGGTTTAGTCTCCTTGTCTTTCTTCAAGCTCTACAATTCTAAGCAAAGGATCTGTACCTGAGAGTGAATCTACTATAACCCCAAGGTCGCATCCTAAATGGGCATTGCATGCAACCTCATCATGATTTCGAAGGCTTCATCCTGAGTTCATATCTTCTGTTGTGATATAGGAATCCTCAGGTGGGGTAGAAGTGAAGCTATATACCATTCGTGATGTTGATCATCCGTGAGCTGCATGTTAGCTTCTCGAATCACACATTTCAACCTTCAATCTAATTCCCAAGGCGTCTCATCAACCCTCATCATGATTTCCTTAAATCCAACTACTAACTGCAAGTCAGACTTAGGCTTAATAAACTCTTTATTTAAAGCAACCTTAGTATCTTCTAGCGATGCCAGAGGATTATCAGAACAATATTTAATGTACCAAGTCAGTGCACGATCTTGCAGAGTGGTAACCAATTATGTCTTCTTTATATTGTCATCAGTAATCTGTTGCACTATCCACACAACATTTGCAACAAACCAGAACTGCTATGTGTCTTCACTCCCAATGCCTTTGAAAATCGACAGCTTCATTGTGTTTCCCATGTTGGATCACGATGGTGGAGGTGGAGGTGTGGGTGAAGGTGTATGCAGTGGAAGTGGAGGTGGAGGCGGAGTGGATGGATGATGTGTTGGTGGAAAACCCTGTGTTATCAGCTGAACAATACTTCGCGGTAGAGCTCGTTCCACCCCATTTTCATCACTCAAAGGAGGTGTTATCACTCATAATTTTCCTTAGAAGTTATCAGAAGAAGGAAAATACTAAGGTAACCATAAACCAATCTTTTAAGTATAGGATCTAGCCAACCTATGACTCATAGAGGGCTCTCTATATATAATTTAGCTTTGTTTGCTGGGATTTTAGGCTAGTTCTTACCGTTCAAGGGGGTTTTGAGTTGTATTGAATGGTTGGATGGTGGAATCCCTAAAACATATGGGTAGAATGAAATATCTGGACCATTGGGTGTTGGCTTGTATGGGCCTGACCCAGGTTCAAACGTGATTTAGCCAAGCAAATCCCGGTACTACTGGCCCTTTCGACAATAGTTCGTGGAGCGTAGACTTAGGTCTCACCCGAAGTACTATGGGAGGGTGCTAGAACCAAGTTTCTGCACCCTGGGAATGTCTAATGAGCTTTTGGAGATACGCGGTTTGTCCTTGCGTTCAAGTCGCTACGCACACTTGTTATTCCTTCGCAATCTATGATGTTGCTTGCATGTAGCCATACTTGGGGCACAACCCGTATAATACCCAAGTTTTGTGTTATTTAATCTACTATTACCCGATTATTTAACTTGCAGATGTAACATTAATGATTGTTACAAGATATTCGACAATCATAACAGTGCACACAATAAACAAACCAACATAGATGTAAAGAAGACAATGCACCACAAATACACAGAAACAAGAATCAACTTCTTCTTTATTAATCTTCAATCCTGATTACAGACTCAATGCCGCCCTACGCACTCAGCTGCAGGGGTCCGTGCACTCAGCTACGGACTCTACTAGGCCTCTACGCACTCAGTTGCAGGGCCTCTCCCTACCACTACAACCCAATACACTTAGACTCTTCATCTATGCTTGAACCATTCCTACCTTTTCTCTTTTTCCTTTTTTTCCTTTTACCCTTAGAGCCTTGCTCTATTTATACACTCCCATGGCTGGCAGACCATGGTTAGGCTGGCATAACTTTACATTACATTACAACATTTTAGGGCGGACAACCCTATGACTCATCCTATACTTCGCGCTCCGCGCCCACAATTCGTGGAGTCTTACAAAACCTTTGACCAAAACTTGGGCTTTGAGCCCCAAAACATGTTGTGGGGGGATTCCATGCCCAACAGGCCCCCAACAAAATCATCGTGACTCATCTCGAGTCACTCTGCTAGTGCGGTGATCTTGGCACAGAGCCCCTCCAACTGGTCCCATACTGCTTGGAGGTCCGCGGTGCATTGTTCTGCAGTGCTGGACATGTACTCTTCAGATGCTTCTTTGTGAGGATCCACTATCTACCTTACTGCATATAGTCCCTACATTTGTGCGAGCTTACCCTTAATATTGGTCAAAATTGTGAAGGCCTCATCAATCAAACGCTGAATGCGTGCTTTGAGAAGTGCCTATTTCTGTCTTGCAGCATCCACCTGCTCTTTCAATGCCCTCACTCACTTCATCTTTGCCAGCTTTTGGGTGAAGATGACTATTTGTACAGTTCCCCTTACACTTTCATACTGCTCCTATAGTTTGGGCGCCTCTGTTTCCAGGCACTGTATGTTAGGGTCCTCCTGCAAGGATGTGAGGACGTTAAAAAATTGGTCCAACATACCGGTACAGTCCTACACTGCCCATCCAATTTCTCCCAATCCTGTTTGAATCACACTAATGCGCTATTCTCTGACTTCCAAAGGAGTGGAAGGTTGCGCCTTCAGCCGTAGCTTAGCAATATGGAGGTTCAGCTCCAGCTATACCTGCATTGTTTCCTTGTGCGCGGTTCAGACTCCACTTGCCAGACAATGGATCTGCATTTCTGTGGGTAGGTCTGCGGCGATGGACAATTCTGGAATGCATCGGCATGCTTCATCAACTGTTTGCACGATCTATTGATTCTATGACACTAGTTCGTCACGCTGCAGGTTGAGCTGTTCGATGTTGATCTTCTGCTCACTCAATACCTAGATCGAGTGGCCCTCCCTAGCGTGGATTTTTGCTGTGATGCCATCCTGTAGTTGATACAAGGTGTCTCGCGGAAGGGCAGCCAAATTAAGGCTCATTCCCTTGATCCTACTTACCATGGCTCTGTCATCCTCGTTCTCTATTGTTACTACTCCTTGCAGTAGCACTATAGTGTTGGCCATCTTTGTGCATAGCAGCTGCTCCACTGCTGATGTACCTGTGGCATCGTAGGCAGCTACTATTCCTTCCTGTGGGAGCCGCACCTGATGTTCCTGCAGCTGTGCCCTTAGAGCCCCCAACACAATTGGTTGCTTTGTCATGGCTTCCTAGAGCGCTTCCCTAGTGACCTCGCCAACTGTGTCGCCGATGTCATAGAGGTCGCCATCTATTAGTGTAATCGGTTCGATGTCCAGTTTGGATGCCTTGACCTTTTTTCATGTACCCGATCTCTTCGTGATGCGCGGCCATTTCAGCTGGGTGGATGTTGTGCTCGGGTCCATACCTTCTGCTATGTCCTCTGCTCCCTGTCCTGTAGACAAGTTCTAGCCCCCTTCCTCTTGCATCGTGGTGGCCCTTATTGCCTGCACTACTACTCCTTTTCCGGCAGCCTTTTCCTACTCTGTGGTTGCCTTCGCTGCCTCATGGGTAGCCCTTACCTCCGCAGCCGCGTGTTCGTTGCGCTTTTGCTGGGCCAACTATTTCATATGCAACTTGGTTGCATCCTTCTACTGTTGTGTTGTTGTTCTATCCATCTCTGCTAGATCCAAGGCGTGCCACTTGGGAGGCCATTATTCTAGCACTGATAAGATCAGATCATCAATGACGATGAAGGGGAGCTTGGTCCATTGCTGTGTCGGATCCTTACGCGCCTTGATATACACATTATGCATGTCCGCCTTGAAGTCTACAAAGTTCCGTAGACTGTTGTAAACTGTGGGGGACAGGGGCAGCCATCTGTTGATCCACATCCGGATGCTCACCTCTGTTACACAACAAATTGACCTCCTCATCAACTTAGAGGGGAAAGACATGATAGTTGAAGAAAAGACCACAATCATAGGCCTAGATTCCACACTAACATTGGTTGTACACTAAAAACCTGCTTTATAAAGCTTGTTTGCAAGCCTAAATGTGTGTTAGTAACCCTACTAACTCAAGTTGCTAGTAAGGGGACAACATTAGTGAAACTTGGTGAAGTTCTAAGGGTCAAATGAACGAATTGACTCAAAAATATCTAGAAATTTGTTCCTAAAAATACTCAAGAAAAGCAAAGAAACATCCAAAATCAACCTATTTGGAGGATTTCTAATCTGAAAGAAGGAGGCAAATGGGAAAGAGCTAAAAAGCATGGCAAGTTCATCACTTTTTCCCTAGGGAACTCAAGGAGGAACTTGGCAACCCTAACTCAATTGCTACATAAGCAAAGCTAGGGCTATTGTGAAAGGGGTCAGAGCATTTGAAAGGATAGCATACTTGACTATTGAGCATTATCTCAAGTCATAAGAAGTGAGCAAGAATGGGGAGAGAGAGAGAAGCTGGAGTGGCAAAGGAAGGCTGATGCAATAGATGGTTGTAATCACTCTTCCAATATTAATATAGAACTGCAGTTGTACTATCTACTCTATGGTGTTGGTACTATCATTCTTTAAGTTGTTTTTCTGATACATGTTTGCATGAGTAGCTTAGTTATATGTAACTATATGTTCTTTTATGTATTCATGTATTAGTTATCAGAGTTGTATGATATGATTATGCTTGTCTCTTCTTTATGTAGGACTTGATCTGGAGCTGGCTCATGGGACTTCCACCTAGCTGCATTGTGCTCTCCAACAAATCTACACAGAGGCTTGAGGTAATCTCCTTCTCCTACTTTGATAGTAGATTATTGTTTATGAACATGCATGTAACTTTGTGATAGTTGCAGATAATCTTACAGTTTGTCGAAGGTCCTGGGAAGAACTTTTAGGGTATCTTCATTCTCCATACACTATGCATTTTACCCCATGGCAAAATTGGCAACTCCACTAGGGACTATACATCTAGTTCCCGGTTTGCCCAAATAGTTCTCGGTTTTCTCCTCCTTCTAATAGCTCCCTATACTTCTATAATCCCTTTCTGACCCACCAAATGTCTTGCTGCATCTTGCCTACATGTATTCATCTCTGAATCTAATCTAGAAATCCCTCTTTTTTATTGATTTCGCACACTAACGTAGGTTAGTAGACTACACAGAGCTTTATAAAGCACTATGTCTACTTATAGGGAGCGTTAGTGGACCTATTAACTCTCTGTAGCCACTGTTACAGAGCGTTAGTCTCCCAATAACTTGATTTTCAGTTGTGTCTGTAAGCCAAAAGGGATAGGAAGCCTTCTCATGGACTGAAATAAGATCTGTAACTGCATTTTGCTAGAAAAATTGGTGTCCTAAAAAGTTATTTTTTGGGAAATAAGTTTTGTTTTTCTTTCTTAAAAGCATTTTTTACGAAAGAAAGACCCACATTTTTTATTCATCCTTCTCTTTAGCTGGTTAAAAGATGCTCTATTTTGGTTTCAAGTAGTTGTTAAGAAACATTGGAAAGAATTATTTTGGTTATGCAGGTGTCAAATGACTAAGATGCATGGAAAGAATATGAATATGTGAAAACTCTCACCTGTAGAATACAACTTGTTTTCATCGAATTGAAATTTTTTTAAAGCATTGACTTGTGCATGATTTATTGAGTCAATAGTCTCATCACATTTCATTCATCAACTCCCCTACCGAAGACAATAATCAAGTACACATAAAATTTACCTAAAATCAATCAGTAACTCTTTATTGAGAAAACAAACATTAGTGCAGGCTAGGATCTTGGGCTAAGTAGTGTGAGTAAACTGCCCAAGGTCGAAAACCAAACTAGTGTCATTAAAAGAGAGAAAAATTCCTTTTACACTCATACTACCGGGACCACTCCATTAAAAGCGGAGCAAAATATGAGACAACATCGGACTGTGAGTGAATGTAGCCCGCCTTCTCTTACAACTCCTTTGGGTATTCTGTGTATTGGGGATCCCTTCGGGGATTTTGGAACTGAGTCAAGGACTCTGGTATCCTGTCCACATAGCGTGTTATCTATGACTATGTCCCCCCTGGTGGTGTCTGTGATCTGAGGCATCTTTAGTGACCAAAATTTTAGGGACTTACAAAAGGTGACTAGGACGGGCTATCCTAGTACCTAACACAGACAGATCTACTTTGTCTTTAGTTTTTGGGAGGGTGCTTGTCTTTACGAGAGTACTTGGCCCCTTAATCTGAGTTTTGGGTGAAGCTCTAGAGTAATTGTAACTGTACATCTGGCCATCCTTCTCTGTTATCCATTGAGATAGTGGGTTTCATCTCCGGTGATCAGTGCTTATCAGATAGGGTAATTTCCCTCTGTTTGCTGATTGATCAACTTAGTGTATTCTTTATATTTTTTAGGCACCCGAGTGTTATCACTTTGAGACTTTAACAAATATCACGATATAATTTATTGATAATAATTAAGAGTCACCGTGGCTACATCTGGCCCTTGTCGTCAATCTAGATAATTGCTAGGACTTCCTCCACCCATTGTCCCAGATCTCACTCAGGATCTGTTTGGACAACTGATGATTCAAGTTTTCTGGAGAATTTATTTACCGAAGGATTCCTTCCTACCTTAAACCCTCTGCTTATGAATCCGTTGGACCCAATCTTGGATCCCGCGGTACCTGTACTTCCTGCTCCGGTAGTTGGAACATTTCCATCTATCCTGTCGACGACTAACAGGTCGTGCGACTTAAGGGATGCTTCTGGTCCCCCACCACTTCCCCAGTCGATAGTTACCACAACACCGGTAATGGCGAACCCCGCTATCCCATTTGTCCCAGGTACAACCACTCACATGACACCCTCTACAAGTGGAACCTAGCCAATTCCAGGCTCAACCCCTATAGTGTCAAACTGCATACCTTCGACAAGTGCCACATATAGCGCTCCTTGTAATGCTCAATATTGCACTATGGGTGCGATTCCCATCTACCAACAATATGTTCGACCGCCATTGTACAGTTCAAACCCCCAGATTCATGTATTTGGGGGGGTTCCCAATGTGCACATGCTGGTAAGGAATGTAACAGTTCCCCCTCCATTCTCAGGCATGCATGGTTAGTCACTAATTGACATGAACATTACTTATGTCAATCAAGGACAAATGGTTAGTTTTGTGATGGGAGGGAATCCTCTAGGAGGTCCCAACAAATCCATGGGGGCACCCTACTCACAAATTCAAATGAGTCAAGGGGGCACCGCTTATCCTGGGGGCAATTCTATACCCTAGTATCAAAATCCTCATGGAAATCCACTCTACAACACCATACCTCAAAACAATTGCTACACCACATAGCCCATGTGTAATATTGGGATTCAAACGATGGGATGAGCGCAAGGCTCCTGAAGTCATATGTCATCACCTTAGTCCAAGTCAAGGGCACCAAAATCTCTGCGTTTCTTGGCAACATTGGATATACCCGACTTATACAAACTGACAAACGACCACATCTATCATAACTTACAATGGTCGTGGATCCCGCATAAGATACTAACAGACATCCCTAAGTTTGATGGAAAGCAAGGGGAGGATCCAGGCACCCATATCACCACCTACCATTGGTGTGTTTCAAAATCTATGGTGGATGATAGTGTCCGATTACATCTTTTTCCCTGCACCCTTACTGGGAATGCAGCTAAATGGTACATTGAGTTACCATGCACGTCAGTAAAATCCTTCGACGCTTTAGCAATGGAATTCCTAAAGCACTTCCAGCTACCCATCCGCTATGAGACTGGACAGAGCTCCTCACTTCATTACGTCAGGATACTGCCACCCACATCTCTGATCATATACATGAATGGAGACGTAGGCAGTGGTTAGTCAAAGCTCCCCTCCTAGAATATCTCTTATTAGACTGGTTCTGCAAGTCCTTACTCCCGCAAATCGCTAGAGATGTCACTTTAGGTGGTGCGATCATAGAAGACCAATCCATACATCGTGCCCAGCACTTAGATCTGATATATTCACAGTCTGGCACTCTTTACGACATAATCCCTAATGCCCCTTGTAACTCCAATGTTTCTGCTACTTAGCACCGTGAGCGCACGCCGATGAGATTGTTGGCGCAACCTCTAGGGCTGTTGTGCAACAACTCAGTGGTCACATTGCCCAGATGGTAGTGGACCCCTCTACCAAATCGACTGCTCTTCCTACTACCACGATCAACTCTGTGCAGTCTACACAAAAGACCGATGGTAAGAACAAGAAGAATATGAAAAAGACTGCTCCTTCTGAGGAGCAATCAATAAAGCATCCAAACCCAAAACAAAAGGCTATTGTGCCTGTTGACGATGGAAAGGACAAACCCGCCATATTTCCTTGCAAAATCTGTGCTGAAGACCACATGACCTACAGTTGTCCACGTCTTCAGGAATGCACAGAATACATTGCTAAAAAGGATACTGGTTGGACCCCCGTTGTCCTCAAAAATCCTTTCCCCACTCAGCAGCAGCAAAACCTTATTGCAAACCAACCGCAACCCTCGCAAGGGGGCAACGATGGTTCGCAGCATCCTTCTGTTGGTGAAGGATCTTCTACTGTTTACACATTTGAAACGGTAGATCTACAAACACGAGCCAAATCTTATGGAGCTCCTATCTCTCATGTAGAGGAACCTTCCTCAAGTCCAAACCCACCACCACCCAATGATCTACATATCAAAAGGTTGGTTGCGGACCTTGTAATTCACCGCCCAAGGGGGCACTTCGACGCACAATACATCTGCACGTGTCACTCAAAACTACAACATTGTAGAAGACTTGGCGCAAGCGTCGTTGGCTATGTCATCACTTGAAGTATTACAAACATGCCCAACACAACAGAAAGCTTTACTTTTGGCTATTGGTGGTATAGACCCAACGGATTCCATGCTTGCTATTTTCGACATGGAAAAGTGTAAACCTCCCCTCTCGCACCAGTTTGCATTTCAAGTGAAAATTACTTCGAAAAGTAAAATTATACACAGAACTGTCATTGACGAAGGTGCTTCTACCTGCGTCATGTTGGCTTCATGCTGGCTCGCCCTAGGTTCTCCAACCCTATCCCCGCCGTCAAACTCCCTTAAATATTTAAATGGCCACACCTTTATCCCAAAAGGTTACCTGGATAGCTACCCCATCACTTTGTATGGGAAAACGGTTACGGTGGACATAGAAGTCCTAGACAAAAAAACTCGACTATAATCTCTTGCTGGGTTGCAGTTGGACATATGCCATGACGGCCATAGTATCTATTGTCTTTCACATCATCCTATTTCAATTGGATGGAAAGGTAGTTACAGTAGATAATTTATCTTTCTACACCCCTGATTATTCACCATTACCCAGTAGCTTTGTACCCCTGGTAGGTGGTGTTCTTGACTCTTATGTCAATCTCGGTACCAGTCAATTGAAGGCTTCTTCCCTCATGGTTTGTTTCCCTCTTCAGGTTCCCAAGGTTCCATAGATGGTCAACATGCTTTCATCTATTCCTCATGAACAGACCAATCCATGGATCCTACCGGCTCCTTCAGACCTTGACACATACAGAGACCAAATGCCACTGTCACCAGCTAAACTGGCCTACCAAGCCATTCAATCTGCATCCACATCTCTGGTCATGTTGGTCATGGCCAACGGTACCACCGCCCCTCGCATAAATTCTCCTCCTTTTGATCTACTCGATCAAGTCCTACCTACGGACGAAGCTATTCGATAAATCATGAGTTTAGGAGAGCAACCTTGGGAGGATTGGAACCATCGTGTTGCGATATCTGATTCACACAAGGTGCCTCTTCAAATCCTGTCCCCTGACATTCCAGAAATCGTTTCCTCACCCTATACAATCTTCCAAACTTTGGAGATGGAAGGAAGCATGGGCAATATTTCCACAAGATTTCCCATCGATATTTCTGTCAAGACAGGCACCGCGGAAGAAATTTAGATTGGAGCCGATTGCAATCCTGAGAAAATTGCAAGCTTCACCTACCTATATAAGGAATTCCGCTATGTATTCACTTGGTCTCATGAGGAAATTCCTGGCATTAATCCGTCTATTGTCGTGCATGAGATCAAGCTTTATGACGATGCAAAACCCATCGAGTGTAAGATCCCTTCCCTGCAAATAGTCGTTGAACCCCTACCCAGCACCACTGCTGAAGAAGAACTCTTACTATACCTTAATCAACTAGATGAAACCTGTTGAGATTCCACATTGGCACTCGAGGCTCACAAGAACCGGGTAAAATCCCAATACAAAAAAATGGTTAAGCTTCGTTCTGACCAAGAGGGCAACCTTGTTTTGCTCTATGATCAGAAATATGATCTCTTGGGGGTAAGAATACTTCAACCCTTATGGCTAGGTCCCTATATTGTCACGAAGGTCCTCTCACAAGGGGCATCTAAACTGCAAGACTGGGAGGGAGTCCCGCTCGCGGAGCCTAGAAATGGGCTTTATCTGAAAAAGTATTATACCTAGTATTGCACTAAGCATATGCTTTGTAATTTATGTATTTATAAGTTTTGCTTCCCTTTTTTGTGTGAATGGATTGTTTTGATATTTATTGGAGTACTTGTCTCATGCGTTCTTCTCACAATGTAGATGTTTCGTTACCCTTAGCATACGTAGGATATGCAGATGGTGTCAGTCATCACACACGGAACATTGCATCAACTGCTTGGGTCATCTACACACCCGAGTTGGAACTATTTTGCTCTGGGGGAGTCTTTCTTGGAACCGCCACCAACAATATTGTTGATTACATGTCCTTCATTTCACTTCTCATGGAAGCGTCATCAAGGGACATCTCCAATCTGGTGGTCAGGTTAGACTCCCAGCTAATCGTTATGCAATTGACAAATCGTTATCACATCCGTGATCCAACCTTGTTGCGTCATTATCTAAGAGTATGACTCCTAGAATGTCGATTTACAATAATCACATATGAAAACATTCCTCGAGAATTAAATATGGTTGTTGATTCATTAGCTAACTAGGTATCAGGTTGGCATCTATCTCATTCTTTATAGAAGCACGTATAAAGAGTAAAAATTTTATTGAGTTAGAAATTTTACAAAAACATTTAAAAACATTTACACCATCAAAATACCAAAATGTTTGTATATATATATATATATATATATATATATATATATATATATATATATATATATATATATATATATATATATATATATATATATATATATATATATATATATATATATATATATATATATATATATATATATATATATGTATATATATATATATATATATATCTATATATATATATATATATAGATCAAAATCCAGTCTTTTACATCAAAATATTCCAAAAATTGGATGTTTTAAGTACAAAATGGCTACTAAGCCCAGCTACAAACACCTATTTGGCTATGCCAAAACACCTGTTAGAAAGAGCGTATTGCTCCTGAAATTTTAAAACTGCTCTAGCTACCCTCTGAAGAGGAACAAGAAAATGCTCAGGTACACCGACTATCTACTGCTGCATATGAGCGCGAATCTCCCTCATAGGAAGGGGGGGGGACACCCATGGTCAAACCCTCCAGGTTCCTCAAAACCTCATGGATACTGTCAGCATCACCCCCTCCAGCAGGTAGTTGGCCTCCTCATCGCATATGGCAAGGTTCAGCTGCAGGTCGTAATGGCACCACATCTGTGTTAAACATAAAGTTTCATGTTAGTACTTATTTTTCCTATAAAAACATTACATAAACATTCAAAAGCTAAAAAATACTTAAAGTACTATCAATAATCATTCTCACCTTGAGGACCCCAGTTGGTCCAGGACAGTAGCATCAAGTTTGGGTTGCCGGTAAAGTCCATGTCCTCATAAGTATAGTCATCAATTATCACAATTTGGCCACGTAGCCACTGGAAAAAATCTTTATCGAAGAAATGCCGGATCGGTCCTCCTCCTGTGTGAGGATCGAGTCATGACCAACGACCCTGCCTTCGCTCCCTCAGATCAAGGGGACCTAAGCTCATCCTTGGGTGCATAACAGGAACCCTCTCAAGAAATAATGAAACTATGATAGTACCATACCCAAAACTGTGTTGGATACGAGTCTTGCATGTTGTTAATTCTGCCTTCAACTGGCGAAGCATTGCTTCACACCAGTTGAACATCTATGGCTGGACACAGTCAACTACAAGTAATATTTGGGCCTTTTTCACAATGTGGGGACTCTTTGACCCCGCCAAACGCACAATCAACCATAAAACTACCCTCATAGACCTGGGCCTTATCCTCTCTATGGGGACTCTGTTGCTAACTAGTCCACTCTCAGGGATGCAGTATAATTGCACCAGCTCTAAAGTAGATTGTGGATCTGGCCTACCACCGATGAGGTTTTCCTGTGCCCTGCAACACGAAAAACTAGTCAAAAAATATATGTCATCACGGTCAATAACTAGCTCTTGATCTCCAACCCTGGACACTTGCTCGTGTTCATCACAACACTGAATAATCCATCTCAATAAATCCTCCTACCCTTTCATCAGCTCCAACTTTGCATACTTCAGTAAACCGTAGTGGCATAATGCAAGTATGCATGCTAGATTGTTTCACATCAACAATTCTTGGCTATCATGGGCCCGTTCTCTCCATAGGTGAGTCATTATGGCCTGAAACTTGCACAAAATAACCCTAAAAACAGTCAAAATGGGGTAAGAAAGCTTTAGAATCCTTGCATGAGGTTTTCAAATGTGCCCTTCAGCTCTAATGCCCTCCCCAGTGATACACAGGGAGGATTAACGCCCTCCAGTGGCTCATACAGAGCGTTTAACACTCCCTACAAGCTATTTAGAGGACGTTAATGCACAAACAATGCTTTAGGGCACCTAAGATCTGCAAAATTCCACCCCTGAAAATGTCAAGAAAGGTTAAGAAATGCATAGAGCAAGGTTTTAGCCTTCACCTAGGACTGACGACACGTCGAATGGTCGCCCAGATCTCCTGCAATTGTCTATGGAAAATCTGCTCCTCTTTAGCTCCAAAATGCTCTCACAAATCTCAAATAGTGAAAATGATGAATGTGAAAGCTCAAAACATTTCCTTATATTTATGTTTGGAGACATGATTTTTTGAAATCATTAAAGAGGAAGTAGTCCATTCTCCATGATGTGTTATCATGCATGAACCCATATGATAGGAATTGCTGTGTTTTTATACTTTTTTACCGCTTTTGATGAAAGTATCTTCAGGAATGAAAAACAGTAAAAGCTACATGCAATTCTCAATAGAGCACTTTTTGGGATATTTTATTTCTCTTTAAAAAAATAGAAACATATCTGAGTCTTTCATCTTTGTGCTCGTTAAACATATACGACGATGGTCTGAGCGACTCTTTTTCTATCTTTTTCTAGCTCATTAAACCAAAAAAGACCATCAGAGCATTATTTTAGGTGCTTTTTTCTCACTCGTCAAATTGAGAAAATCCCGAGTTTTGTCTTTAGGCTTGTTAAACTTTATAAAGATGACTCGAGCATTCTTTTAGGTATTTTCTCGCTCGTTAAACTGAAAAATCTCGAGTTTTTGTTACTGGACTTGTTAAAAATATACGATAGCAACAAGAGCACTTGCTTTTTTGGGACTATTTCTCGCTCTTAAATCGAAAAAATCCCTGAGTTTTTCCCCTCCTTTGGGCTCGTTAAAATCTACAAAGGAGGAATGAGCAGTTCTTTTCCTCTTTTTCCTCGCTCACTAAACTGAAAAAGATACCTTGAGTTTTCTTCATTTGACTCGTTAAAATTTAAATGAAGGTATTGAGTTTGTCGTCGCGTGACTCATTAAAAATTCATGACAAAAAACAAGTTTAGTCCATCTCCTCGTACTTGTAACAAAATGAGGTCAACATCTATTGAAACATAGGTTTCTCTTTATCCGGATTCAATAGATTAACTAACAGAAAAGTAATCGATCTGGGTATACCATTAACCTTTTGTTGCACCCGATTAATAACTATGACAAAGGGACCACCATGGAGTTGCTCTTTACGATCTTTTCAAACTCTCTAAATATGAAAAGACCATTGAGTTTCCTAGTCTGGACTCTTTAAATTATAAAGACAAGATAGAGAGTTGCTCTTTTTGCGGTCCTTTTCAAACTCTTTAAATATGAAAAGATCAATGAGTTTGCCTGTCTAGAATCACTAAACTAATCAAATAGGGCACAGAGTCGCTCTTTTTGCAGTCCTTTTCAAACTCTTTAAATATGAAAATAATGACGAGTTTATCCATCTGGACTCGCTAAATTAATTAGACGGGGAAAGTGGACAATACAAATGTATTTCGTATTAGAAAGCGTGGTTTGGCAGCAGTTGTTCCCTTGAACATGGCACTCCCTCAGATAAACCTTCCTTGTGACGACCTCTCAATATGAACCCTACCATCCTATGAGTTTAGCCTATATACCCTGATGATTGCATCTCTGTATCCTAACACTCTTTGGTGTTCATGAGTCTAGTGATGTCTGGATAAAACCATTGTCGTGCCTTCTATTGTTCAAGGGTTAACTTTTTGTTTCCTCCATCAACCTATCAAGCATATCATTCCATCATGCCCTCTATTGTTTAGACCCAAAATGCTCAAAAGATTCATCCAAAAAAAAAATCATTCTTTTCCTATTTCGTGTCGATTGATGTAGGACACATTATTGCCTACCTTTTGACAGGTTTCTTCCTATCAAATTCAACACTCTATCTAGAAAGACAACCCAAAAACACATTCAGTGCCTTGGTACTTGCAGACATTAGTCACAGGTTGCCTTTTTTTTTATCAAGGGTTCTCATTATTGGCTCCTGGTTAAGTGACTCTATAGATGTTTGATGACAAAGACATCTTTCACACTCATTAGATTGTACTGTGCATCTTGGAGACCATCACCATTATCGGTGGCCTTCCTCGCATATGTTAATGGTCTCCATTATTGACTGGTAATCAGATGATTTCATGCATGTTCGATGTCAACGCATATATTCACATGTATCAATCTATGTTGTTCGGTGAAGTGGAAATCAAGACCTTGGGTAGAGGCTTGCATCATTCAACCTTGTTTCCTCTCCCAAGTTGTGGATATTGTTTTTTGGAGACAGCTTATCAGGATGATTCTATTATGACACCGGATCCGCATTGTGCTTATCAATGGCCAGTATTGTCATATCTCTTTAGAGAAAAATCACTCTGACATAGCTACTAAGCATTGGAATGCTTGAATCAGGACATGATTTTAGCAATTTATATATTTGTTGTATCAGGTTTCCCTTGCCACCTGAAGCTTTGATCCTCTCTCTCTCTTCGAAGGAAAATTACAGTTAAAGTAAAGTATTTCAGCCATCGTCATAGCCTCTAATCTCATACTTTAGGGGGCATCTGTTATACAATAAATTTACCTCATCATCAACTCAGAGGGGAAAGACATGATAGCTGAAGCAAAGACCACAATCACAGGCCTGGATTCCACACGAACATTGGTTGTACACTAACAACCTGCTTTATAAAGCTTGTTTGTAAGCCTAAAGGTGCGTTAGTAACCCTACTAACTCAAGTTGCTATTAAGGGTCAGTGTTAGTGAAACTTGGTGAAGTTCTAAGGGTCAAAGGAATGAATTGACTCATAAATATCTAAATATTTGTTCCTAAAAATACTCAAGAAAATCAAAGAAACATCCAAAATCAACCTATTTGGAGTATTTATAATCCGAAAGAAGGAGGAAAATGGGAAAGAGCTAAAAGCATGGCAAGTTCATTGCTTTTTCCACAGAACTCAAGGAGGAACTTGGCAACCCTAACTCAATTGCTACATAAGCAAAGCTAGGGCTATTGTGAAAGGGTTCAGAGCATTTGAAAGGATAGCATACTTGACTGTTGAGCATTGTCTCAATTCATAAGAAGTGAGAAAGAAGAGAGGGAGAGAGAGAAGCTGGAGGGGCAAAGGAAGGCTGATGCAACAGATGGTTGTAATCACTCTTCCAATATTAATACAGAATTGCAGTTGTACTGTCTACTCTATGGTGTTGGTACTATCATTCATTAAGTTGTTTTTCCAATACCTATTTGCACAAGTAGCTTAGTTATATGTAACTATATGTTCTTTTATGTATTCATGTATTAGTTATTAGATTCGTATGCTGTGATTACACTTGTCTCTTCTTTGTGTAGGACATGATCTAGAGCTGGCTCAAGGGACTTCCACCTAGCTACATTGTGCTCTCCAGCAAATCTACATGAAGGTTTGAGGTAATCTCCTTCTCCTACTTTAATAGTTGATTATTGTTTATGAACGTGCATGTAACTTTGTGACAGTTGTAGATAATCTTATAGTTTGTCGAAGGTCCCAAGAAGACCTTTAAGGGTATCTTCCTTCTCCATACACCATGCATTTTACCCCATAGCAGCCTCCATGAGCACCCAGAAGATCTTGGTCTCGCGGATCCGCGTGGCATCCTTAGTATCCCAGAGCAACACATACTTGGCGGCCTCTCGTAAGTCCTGTTAAATATTAGGGAACTGACTATCCTTAGGCAGTTCCCCTGTGATCAGTAAAATAGATAAGAGAAACCACACATAGTGGAAGGTCTTGTCCTACTCCTGGGCTTCCTTGCAGTTAGTTAGGAACTCCTCACAGAGGAACTCAGCCCAGTTGAATTGGACCCCCTCTATGCATTGTTCTATCAGCGCAACTACTGGCACTGATACCTCATCGCCGCAGCATTTTCTCATTACCTTCTTGGCCAGGAGTTGGGTGGTTACACACACCCCTTTATCTTTAATGTTTTTGATTGTGTAACCCCTATTTTTCTTTTCCAGTTTGTATTTTTTCTTCATGGCCTCTGCGAGAGCCAAATCTCCGCTTTTTCCGGCTATCTCTGGGTGGTCCTTTCCTTTATAGGGGAGCTGGGAAATACTGTGGATGAGATCCTTCATGATGGGGATAGGCTCCTCCAGCCATAAGTACCCATCGTGCACCAGGAAAAGTAGTTGCCTAATGATGAAGATTGTGATAGGTGCGCGGTGAAAGTGTGGAATCCATAGTAGATGAAGTATTCTGGCCTTCTCCACACCGCGCAACCATTTTTTGTGGCTCTAGTGTTGTGACTGAACCCTCTGTGCTCTGCTTCATGAGGTTCTCAGTCTCTAAATGTGGGAACTTCTCGCTGTCCGCAAGGTCCCAATATTCAAACTTCATTATGGCCACATGTCCAAGGGGCAGTCCCTCAAACACAATTCCATCGAGGAGGAGTAGGGTTTGGAGTGCACTCTTAGCAACATCCAAATCCTTGGGTATCTTAGCTTTCCCTTTTCATGGAGGGACATACTCAGGCAATTTCGGTGCAGCGCACACCGGCTGGATGTCTTCTTCCATGTCTTCAAGTGCCTTTATCTAATCGACAAGAGCCTGTAGGTCCTCCTCCTCATCGTCTATCTCGATGGTGAAACCCTTTCCCTTTTCTTCCAAGATTCCGTGGGGACATGCAAACTAGTCCCACTGTCTACTTATCCTTCTTGGGCCTTGGCGTCAGAGGAGATTTTGGAATTTCTAGTGCATCCCCAGCGTCTCTGGGGACATCCTGCACCGTGGGGTATTGCGCAGCTTTGTCGGTGGTACTTTCTACAAAACCCACACTTCTCCTGCTAGTCATCATCCTGTTTGAACTATCTATGGTTGTTTGCAAACTTCGGGGCTCAAATATCACTTGGCGCTCAACACTATGTGCTCTTCACAACTAATCAAATCTCAAATGAACAAGTGTTATCTCATGGCTAGCCCTTGGATTTTTATAGCGCCTTTTGAATTTAAATTCAACCGTTCCTCCCAATTCTGAGTCATTAATGATTTCTTGGTGACAAATTGTCCCAAATCTTGCCCTGGATTTGTGTCTTAAATGCCCTTCGCCCACTCCCTTTTGCCTTAAATCGGACATCCCATCATGAATAGTGACACCAATAGTCACTTCCCAGTCTACCTGCGTGGCAGCGCAGCCCCCCGTGTGTAGCCGTGAATCTTGGGACATGTTGATTCTATGCGCACCTCCCTTATCACGCAGTTCCCAAACAAACTCCTTTAGAGTCCCGCACTCTCTTTCAACTACCTGGAGCGCTAAGACTATGCCCCCTACGGCTAGTCAGGTGGTTGTGCCACCTGTGTGAGACTTCAATTTGCCTTTCAGTGTAGTCTGCGGGAACTCCTCAATTGCCTTCGCGACCATTGGCGCCGCGCGTTCTACTATATGTAGTGTGCTCCCCTGGTTACTGCATTTGGTGAGGTACAATCATAGCCATGGTAGCAGAGTCATAAATTCTCAGTGACACTTGTCTAATGTAGTTATATGATCATTCATATCTGGCCCTGTCATCCTTGGTTTCTCGATGAGACATGCTTGCGCGATCTTGTTTTCCAACCTCGTGATCTCAACATCCATCAAAATGTTTTTCTTCCTTAATCGCACCCGGGGTTTTTCGAGTTCGTGGAGTCTAAGGTTCCCTCGCCGGAGGGCTTTCTGAATCCTTAGATGTTCGTCCTCACGTAGATGTGTGATTTGTTCCTCCTTGCCATCGCGCACTGTTGCTACTACAGGAGCCAGTACGTGAGGATTCCCTTTTAGATATTCTTCTGTAAGTATAGTTTGTACCCCTTTTGCATCTTTGGAATCGTTTCTGCATTCAGGGTTCTGCACATGGTCTGGTAGGCCCATTGAACCGCCGGCACGTGCAGATCCCAATCAGTTAATTTCTCCTGATCAACCTTGTTCAGTACTCTGCACACCCTATCAAATGCTTCAACATGGATAATTGGTAGCGCAAGTCGCCTTTCCTGCTGTTGCAGTTTGTTCCGATTCTCTATTCTGGGGCCAGTATGTGTTTGTGTGGGTTGTATGGCATATGTTTGTACCCATCGAGAAAGGTGGGCCCGCAAGTTGTTCAGCCCCTGCTAACTGACTTTCTTTCAAAGCTGAGGTTTTCCAAAATGTAGGCATATCATTCTTCTACATCCACACCAGTCCTCAAGTTTTCCTATATGCATACCCTACCATCGTGTGGGTGTTGCGCGCAGTGCCCACTTCAGCGCATTGAACCGCTACTGTTCTAGTACTGCGCTTTCAAATTTGCTCAGAAATTCATCCACCGCTGAAAATCCATCATATGTCAACAGCTCCCTTGCCTCTGCTGTCACGCAACACAGTGATCTAACCATCATGTTGTAATTAAGCGTTGTTACTTCGTGCAGCTGATTCTACCATCGCTCCACTTCTTTGTCTGAATCTAAAGTGCAGGAGCTTACGCGTTCCCACGAAAGTCTCCCATCTGTAGTTAGATTCACCCAATCCTATTCTCACACAGTTATCTTGTAAATACAGTCAATATCATCATCACTATCATCGTCGTGCACTAGTTCAATGTATCGTGCTCCTTCGGCTGGATCCAGCGGTACCACTACGCATAGTGACTTTTTCTCAAAGATCATTTTGTACTTCTTCAAATTTATGACTCCGTTCATATCTGTGGCCCAGTCTATTCCTAGTAGTGCAGGATAGGGATTACTGTCATCAATAATCTCTATCACTTCAAAATCTGCCTGTGCACTCACCCCTTCAATATCTACGGTTACCCCTTGCAATCTCCCCATGGGCAAAATATTTTGTTGGTTCGCCATTCATAATTGAATAGTGGACCATTGTAACGCGAGTCTGCCCATGCATTCCCATGTTTTCTTTAGTAGTACATTCACATCCGAACCCAGATCTAGGATTACCTGATCCATTTCATACTCACCAATCTATGCAGTCAACCTCATTTCCCTTCCGATGTGCAATGCATGCTTCCCCAGTTTCCGGACCACGCATGGTTCTCCTGACCCCGCACATCTAGTTATAAGTTCTTATAGTCCTTTGATTGCCTTGCTATCGTGCAGCAGTTTCATGCATGTCTCCAGAAAGGTAGTGAGCATTAAAGGATCCATTCCTAGTTCTAGTTGATCCTTACTACCTGAAGTGGAGGCCTTCGTGAAGCTCTTCTTAGCTTCCATCAATGTCTCCTTCACGCGTTCTAAATCAAACACAGGTTCCTTTGTAGGAGCCTTGCGAACCCACACACTTTCTTCTGGCTGCTTCCCCTTATCATCTCTTGTGGTCATACCACTCCTGAGCATCATGTTTACATTCGGGTCTTCTTCGCGTGGCTCAAACCTCATCATTTGTAAATTCTGAGTCGAAGGGGGCTAGAGTACCCCTTCTTCACACATCCTTGCGATCAGCGAAGGGTAGTCTTCTGCCTCATGATCAAACTGAGTACAATACAAACATGATATCCTTGTCAGGTTGGTACAATCATAGGCATAGTGCCCTGGCCGTCTACAATTGTAACAAATTAGTTGTCCGCGACCCCTTTTTGGTCCCATTCTGCCTCGTCCTCGTCTGCGCCCCTAAAATCTAGCGCATGCCACCCTTGCATTTCGGTTAAGGGCTTATGTTTTGGTTTGCACCCTGTAGACAGGGGTCCGATCCATCATTTGTTTGTAACTTCGGCAGGTGAATTCCTCGTGGCCTACCGACCTGCAGAAATTACAAAACAATTGCTGGGACACCTGCGTATACTTTTGCAATAGATGTCAATTATTTGTAGTGTGTTTCCCTCTTATTTGATAGATCGCACATCATAATGCAGGTACCGCTCGGCCCTGCCTGTGCCTCCGGTCTCAATGGCATCGACCCTCCTCTTGCCAAGTAGTTCGCGAACACTGGACAGTGATCCTTGTCGTGCCCTTGACCTTTGCATTTTATGCACCATACTTCATCACGGACCTCCGGCCAAGGTGTCCTGTCCTATTTCAAACTTTTCACTTCCATACATAGGTTCTGTAGTTGCGTGTGGATTTGTTGGACTCCCAACCCAGGATCTTGTAAAAGGGTCTCATGTAATCTCATTGCCATCTCCAACGCTTCGACCTCAGTGGAAAGTTTTTGTTGTGATAGCGCCATCGTTAAGTACGGTGTCAGAGATGCTACAAACCATGCGCAATGTTGTCCATCTATCAATGTTATATTGGCTTCGCGAATCGTACTCTTCAGACTTTGGTCTAGATCCTAGGAGATCTCACCTGGGAGCATTACAATCTCCTTAAACCCGATGATTGATTGTGTTTCTGACTTTCGTATGTTAAATGCCTTGTTCAGCACAGCTTAGACCTCTGCGATTCCTGCATTTGGGTGGTCATTAGAATGCATGATATACCATGTTAATGCATGATCCTGCAGTGCACTCACCAGTGTAGCCTTCTTAATATTGTCATCCACAATGCCTTGTGCTTCCCATAATGCTCTTACCACGAACCAGAATTGGTTCGGATCTTCATTCCCTGCTCCTCTGAATACCGGTAATTTGATCACACTTGCCATACTAAATTGTGGTGGTGCCAGAGGTGGGGTGGGTGGAGATGGAGGTGAGGAGGGTGAAATGGGTGGCAGTGTGGGTGGAGGTGGTAAATGCAGAATTCCCTGCCTTATAAAACTAACCGTGCTTCTCGAAGAAACCTTCACGAGCTCTTCCTCGCTCTCCCGCGAGGGTGAAATTAAGGGACTGGTTTCTAATCTTTTACTACTTCCGCTTCTATAGATCTTCCCACTCTGCGTAGTCCCAAACATTAATTTATTCTCATAGCCTGCTTTTCACCCAATAGCATTTTAATCCAATTGCTCAAGGATTTAATATACTTACCTCACGGTCCCTTGAGGAAACTTCGCTACGCCTCACTATAGCTAACAGACGTGTCTACCACAAACTCAGTGATAAATCCTCCTATTATCTGGTCAAGCCAATGGTCTACATCTCGTGTGATCTTATCTTCTGAAGCTTCTAGTCTGCACACTAATTCCGGAGTCCACACTATTGGTTTGTCGAGCCTACACCTTCCCTGGCTGTCCGCTAACTTTGAGATCCATTCATACAGCTCAGAAGGAAAGGATGCAAAGAAAATATCATGGATTTCCGTATGCAAGTAGTGCTCCAACCACTGTTCCTCAGATACTCGCGAATTTCTATTTTCCTACGTCGCGAACTCATGAATCTTCTTGTCCAACCACTCTCCAATTTGTTTCTTTATTGGATTCCAGTGGCACGACATCAGACATCCTTATGAAAATCCTGGTTCCAGCAACGGAAACATTTGTTGGCTTGTATGGGCCTAACCCAAGTTTAGAAGTGATTTAGCCAAGCAAATCCCAGTACTACTAGCCCTTTCGGCAACAGTCTGTGGAGCGTGGACTGAGGTCTCACCCAAAGTAGTATGGGAGGGTACTAGAACTAGGTTTCCACACCCTGGGAATGTCAAATGAGCTTTTGGAGATATGCAGTTTGACCCTACGTGCACATCGCTACGTGCACTTGTTATTCCTTCGCAATATGTGATGTTGCTTCCATGCAACCCTACTCGGGGCACAACCTGTATAATACCAAAGTTCTATGTTATTTAATTTGTGATTACCTGATTACTTAACTTGTGGATGTAAGATTAATGATTATTACAGCATATTCAACAATCATAACAGTGCACACAATAAACAAACCAATATAGATGTAAAGAAGATAATGCACCACAAATACACAGAAATAAGAATCAACTTATTCTGTATTAATCTTCAGTCCTAATTACAGACTCGACACTGCCCTGCGCACTCAGCTATAGGGATCCCTGCACTCAGCTGTGGACTCTACTAGGCCTCTGCGCACTCAGCTGCAGAGCCTCTCCATACCACTACAACCCAATACACTTAGACTCTTCTTCTATGCTTGAACCATTCCTACATTTTCTCTTTTTCCTTTTACCCTTATAGCCTTGCTCTATTTATACACTCCCATGGTCTGCAGACCATGGGTAGGCCAACATTACTTTACATTACATTACAATATTTTAGGGTGGACAACGCTATGACTCATCCTATACTTCGCACTCTGTGCTCGCAATTCGTGGAGTCTTACAAAACCTTTGACCAAAACTTGGGATTTGAGCCCCAAAACATGTTGTGGGGGGATTCCATGCCCAAGATTGGGCTATGGAGTCAAAGAAGGTCAGCAGAACTAGGATAAACTCATTAAAGGGAGTATTCAAAGGGTAAGCTAGTAGAGTGAAATACAGGTCTTCAGATCTGATGGGTGAAGTGATCTTAACCAGGGTGAGAGAGCACTTAAGAATTCTCAAACGGAATCAAGATGAAGAACAGACAAAAATCATGAGTAAAGGGAAATTAAGAATCCTTTACTATAAATTGGGGGGAAACTACCTCATCTAAGGAGAAATAAAGAATTCCTTAACTTACATAATTAGCAGAAAACATTAAAATGCATAATGGTTGAAAACAAAGTTCAGTGAAGCAAATTTTGAGATATCATTCCATATTATAGCATTAAGATTTCAGATACTTTAAAGTTTGTGGGAAAACTCTTAAAGAAAGTAACAACAAAAAAAGAGAATAGTTGTCTATATTTCGCACTACACATGAATCAAGTGAGACGTCTTGACTTTATTCATTAATCCAGCTTGCTGGTCCAAACAATGATACAATAGCTTACAGTCTTTGATCAAGAAAATCTATAGAAATTCCTAAGAATCCACCCTACATACTTTGATTTGTGAAGTATTTATACAAAAACTATGTACAAAATATCTCAAAACAACTTGAGATTTATTCTAAGAAATACAAATATCTTCCTTCAAGAAGATAGAGACAGTTATTGAACTGTTTTCATGCTATCCCTTTTATTATGGTTGTGATGGCCTTTATAGTTGAAGTGTAACCCTTTATGCTGGATGGTAGTTGTGGTGTTTTACGCTGGAATCTTCTTCAACCTTTACCTTTCAGCAGATACTCTTTGACCATGATGTGCTTTTTTTTCCTATTTTACCTGGCTGTCTTGTTTTTACTGTGCCGTAACTTTCTGTTGTAGATTTATCATAGTAAATTAGTCATTGTCTCCCACCATTCTGCATCGGGTAGTTTTACATTTATCATCCTCCTATAGATTTCATCAGCTTCAGTATATTTAGGAAAATTGGGCTTAGTGAGGAATGAATGTTTGATCTCATGCTCCAAGAAAAACAAGTTTTCAAATGCGTTATACAAGACTTTGCCCGCTGGAAATGATTTTATGGATGAAGAGCTAGCTTGTTCCTTAGCCAATTGTCTGAGCCTATTACCGTAGTCCAATTGTGTCATTAGTTTTTCGTTGATAACCATAGGACTGGGCAGACCTTTTTCTCTCAAAATCCAGAATTTAGCCATGAACCTATCAATGGCTATCTGCATATTGTGGCACTTTTCTTCTAGGTTAAGCATAAGGTTCATTTTGGAAAGGACCTTCCTTATTTCCAAAATGGCCTCAGTCCTATCTTCTATATTTAGCTCATGGAGCTCATATCTATTCTTGCTGTTGAGGAAGTGAATGAGTCTATTGGCATCCTCTGGCTTATCTCCCAATTCTTCCTTCACTTTCTGGATAGCTTTTGTAGTTATATTCACTAGCTCTATTTGTTCAAAAATAACCTAGATTGTTGGCCAAATATCATTGACAGAGTCAATGATATTGGCCCACAACATTTCCTTGGTTTGCCCAAGTGATTTTTCCAGAGTTAAGTCTTTCTCTAATACTTTGATTCTTTCACCCATTCTTTGGGCTTTTTGTGCTTCATCTTTTTGCTTAAGTTGGGCAAGTTTACAATCAATTTCCAAGCTTGCCATCTTTTCTCTTAAATTTTTCATTTCAGTTGTCTGGATAGAAATTTCTTCCATCGCTTTGACTTGTTTTGCTACTTTCTCTCCTGATGCACCTGTCGCTGATGTAGATTATGTTGTTGCTAGCAAGGCTATTGCAAGTGGAGTTGTAGGTTTTAAAGATGTTGCTAGTGTGGAGGGAACTACTGTGGAGACTGTGGGGATAACATTTGTAGAAGAAGTGGCCACATCTTCTTGTTTTAATTGGATTAAAGCATCAAATTCCTTCTCTGTCTCTTTTAGTTGATCATTCAACTTTAACACTAAGTCCATGAGTTCTTCATGCCCCTGTTGGGCTTCTAGGACTTCCAATGTTTGTGGATGCTATAGCTAAGGCATTTTTAGATATTTTTTAATGTATCTATGTCATCATTCTTCTTTTTAATGAGAAGATCTATAGCTTTTATATCCTTGGGATCATGTCCCAATTCAATCACTAAGTCCTCTAAGGACTTGATTCTGGTATCCCTAGCCTGTGAGGAGGCCTTCTCTAGCTGAAATTGTGCTGAAATATTATTCAGAGAGTTTTGTATTTGGTGAGCAGCTATGGCTTTACCTATTAGGGTGGAGTATATCATCTCTCCAGCCTGTTTGTGCAATTCAATCTAGTCTATGGGATGAATATCCCTTGCCAACACGTCAAAGTCTACCTTTTTGAAATCGGATGATGTCTTTGGCTACTGGGCTATAGGCTTGATATAAGATATCTGCAGCTTCCCCTCTTTAATGTCAAAGGTGACATTAGCCTTGTTTGATTTGTAGGAGTCAGCTTTAGGTAATGAGCATAAGTTTGGGCCTTGAGCCTTTCGTTTCTTGCTTTGATTTCCTTGTACCTTTCCTTGATGTCCTGATCTATGTTAGCAGGCCTACTGAAAGAAGATACTTCCACAATGAGCTGCCTTTCCAACATCTGATTTTGTGATGTGGAAGGCTCTTGCATGCCTTCAGATGGAGTAATGGGCCTGCTTCTATTTCCTTGTGTGCTTGTGACCTCAGTTGATTCCTCTGTGTATTCCTATTAAGAGACAGGATTCATTTTCTGCCTTTTTGCTTGGCTTATTTCTGGCTCAGTAGGTGAGGTTCCTCTTGCTGATGTGGTGGCCTCCTCGCTACTTCTCTCTAGGTTTCTCTCCTCATTTAGACGAGTCTGCATAATTGGAGGGGTACTCATGGTGGTCTCTTGCTCTTCTGGTACCTGCAGAAAAGAGTTGTCATCAAGCTGCTTTTCTAAATCAATCAAATCATTTTCCTCATCTACTCTGGTGTTGTCTTGGTTTACTAGGGTACCTTCCACCCATTCTATTTGATTGGCATATGCTTCAATTTCTGGTATGGGGTGGTGGATGAAAGGTCCTAGCTTGACCTTTTGTCTCTTCTTGGAGATGAATTCCAAAGGGTCATATCTCCAAACAAAGCTTCTTTGGAACTTCATGCTCTGTAATATAAAATCTACTTCTAAACTTGCCTCCCTAGAATTGAAAATGAAGGGACCTAATTGATCATTGATTTTGAAATTGGCTTTCTTTTTTGCATTAACGAAGTTTACCTCATCTGCATTGATGATTTTTCTATAATATTCTAAGGCAAACAACCTCATGGGGAGGTATCTTGGCAGCTTATAAGGTGCAAGCAAGCAACCATATATTCTAATCTCTATATGGTTCTGATAAAGGCACCATTCACCCACTTTGGTCTGCTTGGACAGTTGGAGGACTCTCTTTATTTCTGGACTAATTCTAGGAGGAGGGCTTCCATTCAACATTGCCATGACTAGGTGTAAAAATAAATCAATGAAATTAGCATAAGGGTATGGAGACTGATATTGGTGGATCAATGGGGTCCAAAATATAACTGATCTAGGCTAACCCTTGGTGTCCAGCTTCTAAAGGGTAAATGGGAACTTATCAAGTTGATAATACAAGAACACATGGTATAAGACTGAGGAATATTTGAAAACTCTTTCATTACTCATCCTTGTGAATTGCTTATGGATTCTATCAGCTATGAATGTGGCAAAATCATATGTGGTTGCAGGAGGCTGCCCTGGGGCATCAATGGTCATAAAAGCAAGAATGATTTCACTAATGTACTCACTTGTGGTGTAACCTAAAGTACATGATATCATGGCTACAATGCTCTGTCCCCATGGAGAAAAGTAGCTGCTACATATGGAGGGGGGCCTTAGGGATGTATTTTTCTTCCCTAATGAAGGTTTGGAATAATTGGGCCAATTTTGTAGGGCTAAGATTGGGATAGCACTCTAGCAGGTCTCCAACTGAGAGGGAAGTTAGTTTTGGTCCTGGTTGGAGTTGCAAGATTTCGTTAATGGACTCAGTTGTAATAGTGAAAATGACCTTATGGTCATGAGACATTATGGTTCTGTGGCTGGGGACATAGCATGCATGGCACATATGAAAAATCTCAAGAAAGATGTGGACTTGGGGGAACTAGTATTTGGGTAAATTTGACTCCCAAAGACCAATCTCATCAAAATCGTTGAGGTATATGTCTCTACTTTGACAATGTATTTTGAGGAGGGGTTCTTGGGCAATGGTATCTTTTATTTGGAAATCTGTATCAGCTAAAGGAAGGTGGTCTAGGTCTAAATGAGGTGCAGAGATGGGCCTTACCTCCATTGCTATTGGGGCAGCCATACTCAGTTCTTGTGGATTTGAGTGTGGGGGGGCAATTCAGAGTTTTTTAGGGCATCGGTGGTTTTGCAGAGGGTTCAAGTTCATAGTGTAAAAAATCAAAGTAAATTTGATATACTTTAGTTAATTAACCATGCTACGAGGGTGAATTTACTCGGAATTTGACAATGGAGTTGGTTTTCCACGGTTAAATACCTGGAATTGGGCAAAATTAATGGTAATTTGTGGTTGATGGAGGTAGCAGAGGTTCGTATAGTTCTGGTATGAACTAATGAATGAATTGGGCTGTGTGCAGTGTCTGTGGAGTAATGGCGAAGGTCTGTGAGTGAATTCTCTATTTACAGGGGTTGCAAGGGCTATTGATATCAAATGCATGAAAAGAGAAAAAAGAACGATAATGGGGCTTTTATAGAAAAATGATATTTTTTGGCGGGTTCATTGTTCAATGAATAGTGGTGGTTTTCGGTTAAAAGGGAAAGTGGTTTTAGGAGGGTCGTCACACCGCTTTTTGTGGTGCGAGCGGTATTTGGGAGAGGCTGCCTGATTCCATTCATCGCTTGACACATAGCGTCGGGGGTCAGGGGGAAAACTGCTTTATCGGGCGGGTAAAGGATGGACATTGGGCATGGCCGATATGATCACGGGTTGTTGGATGAGGGGGAGAAATAATCAACGGTGGTCGGGAGATGGAGTTGCATAGTGATTTACGCATAAAGTTCTCGGGGGGCCCATGGGTCTAATCACCGGCGGTATAAGGTTAACTTAGAACTTAATCTCATCGGGAATGCTTTAATCACAGGATTAAGGACTGAGGGTGGGATTGTAATATGTTTTTTGGGATAAGGGGTAGTAATATAGTTTATAAATTAACTAAGGGGTGGGGTTATTTCATATAGAGGAGTTAAATATATATAGGATAGTGGGTTTTTTCGAGAATTTTTATATATTTAATTTAAAAGTCAATATGAGGTGAAATGAGTGGAAGGGGTATTATACTTAGGTATATGGCATGTTATGCGCTTCTCATACACTTAGTAGTTAGGATAAATGAAATTTGGTGGGTTTTTTGCATCAAATATGTTTATCAGGTGGTTTTCCTAGGAAAAAGGGTTTAACCTTTGGGAAAAGGGGTTTTGTGAGGGGGACGAGTGAATTGTAAGGGAGTTTAACACCTTTCCTTCTTAAGTCATCAAGCCAAGGGTATGGTCCCACCAGAAGTCAGAGAAATACTCTGAGCCTCTTTGAATTAAAGAACTATAGGTATTAATATTTTTATTATGGAAGGGAAGTTAGTGAGTGTCATAGGGGTTAAATTAGATGATGGGATGTTAACTAAATCACATTGTGAACCATTGCCTTTGCTTTGTTTACCACTTATGCATATTTGAAAGATGCATTTGGACCAATGACATAAGTGTTTTTTGTGTTATCACATGATATTTCTACAACCTTTATACTACTTACCCATCTACTTACCTTACCATTTTTCTTCACTTTATTTGGGTGCATTTAGACTAGCAAACCCTTATGAATATTTTTCTTTTCTTTACATAGAAAACTGTCTAAGTCTAACCTTATATCATCCAAGGGCTCAGATTAACCAGATGGCCTCCTTTTTTTTCACTCTACCTATCTAATTATCTGCCAAGATTACACTGTTTGGTCAAATTTTATTATCTAACTATAAACATAAAATTTGAAACATGAAATAGCCAATTTTAAACAAGTTGACTATCATGGATTGTGGCATGAGTAACAGGCTACACACAATCATTTTTTATGCATAAAAAGTAAATAGTAGTGGCATTTTGACTTGCACACTTTCATGGTCTCTTTTTGTCTTTTGGGGTTCATATATTTTCATTTTTTGACCTTTCATTCTTGTCCTTTGATTATTCTTTAAGGACATACACTCTTTGCATTTTTTATTTTTTTAATATGGAAAACATTTGCTGAAAGCAAAGGTATGTACAGTATTAAAAGGCTTTACCTTAGTCATTCAAAATTATGACTCCTATTGGTATAGGAAACTAATAGGAGGACCAATGAATGGACTATACTTCGGTCCTAATCTTTCACAATTTCTAAAGATTCTTCCACTCTATGTAGCTTCAAACATCAAGGAAATGGCATAACCTGTTTTTCACACAACAACATTTTAATCCAATTATTCAAAAATCTTAAATAATTACCTCATGGTCCTTTGAGAAATCGTCGCTCTGCTTCATTGTAGCTAATTGAGGAAACTATGAATTCTGTAACAAATCCTCCTATAATTTGATCGAGCCAATGATTGACATCCCACGCGATCTGATTTTCAAAGGCTTATAATCATCGCACTAATTCAGGAGTCAACACTACTGGACCGTCAAGCTTCCACTCCCTTGATCGCCTACCAACTTAGCTAACCACTCGTATAATTCGATCGGGAAGCTGCAGAATAAAATTTTTTGTATCTCTGTATAAAAATACCTATCCAACCACTGCTCTTTTCATAGGCATATATTCTTATTTTCTTGCGCTACAAACTCATGAATCTTCTTATCCACCCACTTTTCAATTTCTTTCTTGGTTAGATTCCAGTGATGCGACATCACACATCTCTTTTAGATAGATCCTGGTCCTGGCAACAGAACCATTTGTTGGCTTAGGGGGTCTTGTCCTAGGTTCAGAGTTAGTTGCACCAACTAACAAATCCCTACACTACTACCCCTTTTGGAAACAACCCACATAGTGTTGGCTATATTCTCACCCGAAGCAGTATGGAGGGATGTTGGAAACAAGTTTCCGCATCTAGAGATCAATGTGATGTCTTTTAGCGCCCTAGATCTGCCTTCACCCATATCTATAAGCCCCTAGGTCTTGGTAATGCAACTCTGTTTAAACAGCATTTAGACCTTCACTAAGGTCTACAATTGGTCTCTGTGGGCCCTTAACAGTCAATTTATGCACTTACGCACACCATAAAATAGACCTAAATTAGTTTTCGTGCAGATCTACTTAGGATATTACTAAACATAACAGAATTCATCTGAGTCTTCACGAAAGTACTTAACATGCATTGTGTACAATTATTAAGTCTTTTTGAAGAGAATCAGGCATCATTAGATAAATATTCCATAAACATATTATTCATCTACAACATATGTCATAAATAGAAGTAAACAACAATACACAAGATTTCTTCAGGAACAACTCTTTATTGATTTCCATTTTAGAATACAAACTCAAAACTTCCCTACACACTCAGCTACAAGGGTCCGCACACTTAGCTATGGACTCTACTTAGGCCTTCGCGCACTCAACTTTGGAGCCTTATTTCTTCTATATACCCATTCCTTACTTGCCCTTCTCTTCACTCAAGACATAGACATGCCTTAGACTTTTTAAGACACACCTATTTAGACCCTTGTTGATACAATCCCATGGTCCATGGACCATGGATGGGTCTCAAAACTGACTCAAAATTTACATAATCAAGGGGATAAAACCCCTTTGACTCGTAATCATCTATGCTCTCCACATCCACAAATCACAGAGACTTTACATTAGTTACAAAAAATACATCATACTTGGGTTATTTTAATCTCAAGACTGACCTAGCTAACCCCATCCTAACACTTGTGAGTTCTTTCCTAGTCCCGTGTCTATCTTCTTTGTGTTTGGTTGTCTCTTTTGGCTGATGAAGTCTTGATAGAAAATACGATCCATGTGTAAGGAGATTTTTGGTCAAACCATGAACTTCTATCCAGTTTGGGAAACCTCATGCCTATACTTAGTCTTCTGCTCTGGTGTGTTAAAGCTTATCCAACTAGTATAAGCGGAGAAGGGGAAAATCTAAATGAGAAAACCTGAATCAGAGGTATTTACATGCTTCTTTGAAGGAATAACCTCTCCTCTCAATAAATTGAGATCCCTCTTCCGCCCCAAAAATAAATAAGTTGCTATGCACAATTCTATTTCAAAAATAACAAAGGCGAAAGAAGAGAAAGGATTCCCCTATAGAGAGGTGAAGCAAGCAACTCAATTAGGGTACTTTTCAGACTCGCTGGTAGTGGAGAAATGCTTGTGTTATGACGTGATTCTATTGGGGTACTTTCCAAACCTGATGGTAGTGGAGAAACACCAAAGACAAAAAAATATACTCTGAAAATCTTAGACTCACGAGCTAAGATACCCTCCCCAATTCGAAACAATGTGATTTGGATGAATCTTGTGTTGTGTTAAACTGAGTTGATACAAGGAAAACCATGTCCATCCATGGGGTAAGTGGGGAAGCTGAAGTAATATGCATGATGAATCAATACTCCCTTGGACCAAGGTCCTGTAATGAACAAACCAGGACAGAGAAACTAGCATTCAACTAGTGTGTCACCTAGTGTTGTAGCAGCTGCAACACCCTCAAAAACTTTGGCTTGTACGCAAATTTTGGAGCCTACTGTGGATCCTATGATCGATCATTCCTTAGTCATATTGGGAACGGGTCCCCTAGGGTCAATTTTGGTGTTAAATGCCCAAGTTTTGGGGTAGAAAGCCCAAGTTTTTGTATAGGAAGGTAAAGTCTCTACATTTTGTGGCCATGGACTGCGAAGATGTAAAGAGTCATAAAGGGTTTCCACCCTTAGTTTATTTAATTTGTATCATCTTTAATAGATCCACCCATGGTCTCCAGACCATGGGATTGTATAAAAGGGGGTGTCTTAGAAGAGTCTAAAGCAGTGGAGTAGAGTTCATTTAAGTGTAGTCTTGTTATGTTTTATGTAATGGTTTTGTGAGAGCTAAGAGTGAAGAGTCTTATCGTAGGAAAGAGGCTCTGCAGTTGTGTGCACAGAGGCCTAGGGTAGAAGTCCACAACTGAGTGCATGGACCCCTGCAATTGTGTGTGCAGGGTAGTTGAAGTCTGTAAAGAGGATCTGAACATCAATAAAGAGAATTATTCTAGAATTATCTATGTATGATATGTTTTACTTCTGCATATGATTATGTTATGTTGAATATTGGGTTTATGTTTGAATTTTGTATTGATGCTCGAATCGATATGTTTTTCTTTGTTATATGAACGGAATTAAGAATATTTGTTTGCGTGAAGATCATCTTAATGCATGTGAAGATATTCAATACTTAAGCTAACCTGGGTAGAAACAAAAGTAAATAGTAATCATAGAGGCACGCAACTGCCTAATCTGCCTATCCAAGGTATGTGAAGGATGATCATATACCTTCATGGAGGTTTGAAGGAAGAATAAGAGAAGTATATCGATAGGCCCTAAAAGGCTTATCGACCTGTGCTAAGGAAGGTTTAGGGTATAAAACAACATCACTACCATCTTTCGGTGCTGAAACATGGTTCCTACATCCCCCCATACTACTTCGAGTGAGACTTCAGTCTGTGCTCTGTGGATTGATGCCGAAAGGGCTAGTAGTGTAGGGATTTGCTTGGCTAATTAACATTGAACCTGGGTCAGGGCCCATCAAGCCAACAAATCATTCCATTGCTAATACCGGGATTTGCATAAAGAGATGTGTGATGTCCCATCACTGGAATCCAACTAAGAAGGAGATTAAAGATTGGTTGGATAGAAAGATCCAAAAATTCGTGACGCAAGAGAACAAGTATCCATGATTGATGAAAGAACAGTATTTGGACAAATATCTATACATAGAGATACACAAAATCTTCTTTTTTTCATTCCCATTCAAATTATGCGAGTGGATTGCAAAATTGGCAGATGGCCAAGGAAGGTGGAGGCTTGACGATCCAATAGTCTGGACCCCAGAGTTAGTGTGGAGATTAGAAGCCTCTGAAGATAATATCGCACGTGATTTTGATCATTGGCTCATTTGTATCAGAGGAGGGTTCGTGGTAGAGTTTTCGGTTGATACTTTGGTTAGTTACAGTGAAGCAGAGTGCCTCTTCTTCAAGGAACCATGAGGTAGGTATTTAAGGTCCTTAAATACTTGGATTAAGATGATCTTGTGTGAAAAGCGGGTTATGCAGCTACCTTGATGTTTGGAGCTATGGGAAGCAGAAATATCTTCAAGGATAGAGGGAAACCAGGCCCTGAATATAGCCCATTGATTGGACCTCCTCTGGGTGACGATGAGGAAGTAGCATAGGCTTCTCCACAGAGCATTGTTCAACTGATAAGACAAGGGTTCCCGCAAATACCCCATCCACCCACACCACCTCCATCTTCACCTCCACCACATACGCCTTCACCCACACCACCACCACCTCTGCCACCATCCAATATGGCAAATTCAGTAAAATTGCTTGTGTTCAAGGGGTCAGGAACTGAGGACCCAAACTAATTTTGGTTTGTCACAAAGGTCATATGGGAAGCTCAGGGTATTACAGATGATCATATGAAGAAGGAAACATTGGTTACTTCTTTACAGGAACGTGCACTAACATGGTACATTAAATACTGCACTGATAATACAACAGTTGCATTAGCATATATTGAGACCGCGTTGAATAAGGAATTCAGAAGGCCCAAATCTGAAGCTCAATCAATTGTGGGATTCAAGGAGATCATGATGAAGCCTGGTGAGACACCTTGGGATTTGGATCATAGGTTGAAGTGCACAATCCACAAAGCCAACATGAATCTTACGGATGGGCAGCATTGTGAATGGTTTGTGGCTTCGCTCCTGCCTCATCTAAGGGTTGCTCTGTCACAACAAAATATTGGAACCGAGGCAGAAGCCCTGGAGATTACAATGAGATAGCACGAGAGAACGATGCAAGATGCTAATTTAAGGGTTTAGAAGATTCATTCACAGTTGCAGAACTTGTGCCTAGAATTTCAAATTCTGAAGAAAGATAGAACATCTCGGCCAGAGGTGCGTGAAGAAGTTTGGTGCCTGAAGTGCAAAAGTTAGGGGCATGACAAAGATCGATGTCCAGTCTTCACGAATTATGTTGCAGCAAGGGGACCAATGCCTCTAAGGACAGAAGCTCCAACAGGGCCAAGTACAGGGCCTGTGCTATTGTGTGCTATCTATCAGGTAGTTGGAAAACATGCGACGGACAATTTCCATTTGCTGCAAAAATTTGTACAAACACTGCAATAGCTCTTCTACAACTTCTGTCAATCGGTGGGTCATGATGAGCGTAATTTCCATAGTTATGGGCTAATGATGGATAAAACACCTACATATAGGGTACAGGTAGAAACCCAGCCTCCAGACCAAGGTGTTGGGGAAGCGCGAGGTGACTATTAGGGGCGCAGATGAGGCTGAGGTGGAGGAGGACTTGGTAGAGGCCGAGGGAAGGTCATTTGTTACAACTGTGGAGGACCAGGACACTATGCACGAGACTACCCAAACCCAACACGTCTATCATGATGGTATTGTACTCAGCTTGACCATGCGAGATAGGATTTCCCCGTATTATTATCTAAGATACGTGAAAAGGGGGTGCAGCCTCAATAGCCAACTCAGAACCTGTAGATGATGAGGGCTAAGCCTCGTAAGGAAGATCCTAAGGTAAATATTGTGCTGTGGAGTGGAATGATGATTGGCAAAGATAAGGGGAAGCACTCTGAAGAAGGTGAGTGGGTTTGCAAAGCGTGAGAAAAGGAGATCAGGTTTGATCTAGAATGTGCAAGGGAAACGTTTATGGAAGCAAAGAAAAGCTTCATTGAGGCCTCTACCTCAGGAAGTCAGGATAAGCTAGTTGAAGAGATGGACCCTTCCATGATTATTGCTTTCTTGGATACCTGTATGAAGCTGTTGCATGATAGCAAGGCTGTGAAAGGACTATAGAAGTTGATAAATAAGTGCGCTAGAAAGGAAAACACTCCTGATGGACCGCACGTAGTCAGGAATATTGGTAAGCATGAGGCTAGAACGGGGCATGAGATGAGGCTCACTACACAGATAGGAGAATATGAGATGGATCAAGTTATTGTAGATTTGGGGTCAAATGCAAATGTTTTCCTAAACAGACATGGGAGAGGATGGGGAGGCATGCACTATAATGCTCTCCGATTCAGTTAAGAATGGAAAATCAGCAAAAAATCATCCCCATGGAAATATTGCAGGTAGTGACAGTTGATATTCAGGGCACGAGCGCATTGGCTGATTTTGAAGTGATAGAGATTGTGGATGACAACAATCCCTAACCTGCACTCCTTGGGATCGATTGGGCTATTGACATGAATGGGGTAATTAATTTGAAGAAGCGGAAGATGATATTTGAGAAGAAATCTCTCTGCATAGTAGTGCCCCTGGACCCAAAAGAAGAACCGCGCTATGATGAACCAGTCTGCGATTATGAAAGAGATGATGATTTGGACCAGAATTATAAGATAACGGCGAGAAATCAAGATTGGGTGAATCTAACAGCTGATGGACGCATTGCTTGGGACTGCGAAACTTCCTTCACATCAGATTCAGATGAGGAGTTGGAGCACTGGAAGAATCGACTACATGAAGTATCTACATTGCGTTGTAATATGATGACCAAATCATTACATTGTGTATCATCAAAGGTAAGAAAGTTGCCTTACTATGATGGTTTAATGGATGTCGATAACTTTTTGGTGCATTCGAAAGGGAAGTGCCAGAGAAGCATCACTTCCAGGCCTTGGATTGGGCGCTACACACTACACCAGCGAGATAGTGGGGTATGCACAAAGATAGTTTTGATGATTGGCGCCTATATAGAAAGATGATGAAATTGCGGTTTGGTCACCCACAAGTACAGCTAACAGAGAAATATGATGGAAGGAATGACCCGCACGATCACTTGGCCAAATGGACTAAGGTTTATGGAGTGGAGTCTCAGCCTGAATGGGTGCATCAGTTTTGTCATAATTTGGATGTAATACCGATGAACTGGTACTTGGAAACAGAGCTCTGCCATGGCACTCATGAATGGGATGTTTTGCAACAGGGATTTTTGAGGACGTTTAGCTTTGAGGATGGGTTTGAATTATTAACGAGGTATTGCAGGAAGTTAAGGCAACAATCTTCAGAGTACCGTAGGATTCCTTGGACTTAATTCAACCTGATTGGACCACCCAGCTGAGCCACGCACTGGAGTGTTACAATGTGACTGTCAAAGAAGAGGACGAGGACCCGAGGAAAATTAATATCCCAGAGACTGAAGGTTAATGCAAAGTTGAAGGACCGCAAATTGAAAATGTAGATATCACTGTGCCACCAAAAACAAGACAAGTAAACATTGGAACAAAGTAGAAGCTGAAGTTTGCAAAGATTGGGGACTATTGGGATTAGGGACTACTTGTTCGCTACAAAGTTCTCAGACCTAAAGGGGATAATAGGGGACCTGAGAGTTATGAAAATTACGTTGAAACCAAACGCGGCACTAATCAAGCAGAGGCCTTACCGCCTCAATCTGGAGTATAAAGAAAGGGTCCGCTTAGAGTTGGATAAAATGCTTGCGGAGGGTATTATTGAACTAGTAGAAGAATCTAATTGGGTGAGCCCAATAGTAGTTCAAGAAAAGAAGTAGAAGGATGAAATAAGGATATGCGTAGATCTCAGGAAGTTGAATGATTCCTGCGTACATGATCCCTTTCCAACTTCGTTCACTGATGAAGTGATGGATAATGTAGGAGGACAAGAGGCATCTTCATTCATGGATGGGTTCATGGGGTACCATCAGATCAAGATCTCACCGGAGGATAGAAATAAGATGACCTTCACCACGGAGTGGGAGTGCTTCCAGTATACCGTAATGCCTTTTGGGTTGAAGAATGTGTCAGTGATATTTTTGTGAGTGGTCATCATGGCGTTTAAGGACTTCATTCACAAGTTTATGGAGGTATACTTTGATGATTGGATGGTTTTTGGGCTGGTGAAACGCCATGTAGCCAGCCTACAATTGATGCTAGATACATGTCGGAGGTATTAGATCACACTCAATTTGAATAAATGTTTGTTTTTTGTTCCCTTCATAATCTTCTTGGGCCATGTGGTGTGTAGACAGGTCAACCTAGCTAAGATAGCAGTTATAATTAATTTAGAATCACCAAGAAGTGTGAAACAGCTACGCGCAACATTGGGGCATATGGGACACCATCGAAAATTCATTAAGAGTTATGCCCATATTACCGTGTCGATGGAGAAGTTGCTAAATAAGGATGCTACATTTTGTTGGAGTCAAGAATGCCAACAAAGATTAGATGTGTTAAAGAAAAATATGGTCACCGCGTGGATCCTAGTCTTCCCAGACTGGAAGAAGGAATTTCATGTGCATGTGGATGCATCATGTATTGAACTCGAGGCAATACTAACATATGCCAGTGAGGGAGAGTTGGATCACCCTATAGCGTTTGCAAGTAGGATGTTGTCTAAAGATGAGAAGAATTATTCAACAACCGATCATGAAGGTTTGCCTATGATGTACGCACTCTAGAAGTTCAAACACTTCTTTCTAGGTGGACATGTTAAGATGTATACAAACCATTCTACATTGAAGCACTTGGTGAACAAGCCTATGTTGGGGGGGAAGATATGCATATGAATTTTGTTGTTCCAGGAATATGATTTCGAAGATATTATGAAGCACAAACGATTAAACGTGAGACCATATTATTTGTCGCACATTGAAATGGGAGAGGAGCCTACTAATTTGGAGGAAGGACTGCCTGATGCATAGCTCTTTTCAGTGTGTGTCGCGGACAAGCACTTTGCAGATATCATACACTTCCTGATGACGGGGACAGCTCCGGAGGGGTATACTAGTCAGCAAAAGAAGGAGTTGGTGGTACGCATGACATAATTTTCTATCATTGTAGGGCACTTATATAAAATGGGGTCAGATGAAATACTGCGATGTTATGTGCCTAAGTTTGAACGAAGCAGCATCCTCGCTGAAGCTCATGGAGGAGTTGCGGAAGGACATTACCCAGGAAAATCAATAACGTAGAAGATTTTATGCGCTAGATTATGGTGGCCGATGCTTCATAAGGATTGTAAGGCTTATTGTACCCATATCAACAAGCCATTGTGGAGGGATGAGCTGCCTCTAAATCTGCAACTGTCATTACAGGCATTTGAGAAGTGGTCGATTGATTTTGTGGGACCAACTCAACCTCCAGGAAAGAAGATAGGTGTGTGGTACATCATCACCGCAACGGAGTATTTGCCAAAAGGGTAGAGGCATGGCCTATGAAGGACTGTACTAGGGAAATAGTAGCAAAGTTCATCTTTGAGTATGTACTGACTAGGTTTGGTTGCCCGAAGATTTTTATGAGCGATCACGATACGCATTTCCTTAATGAGATGATCAGCATGTTAATAGAGGAATTCACAGTTTATCACCAAAAGAGTACACTGTATCACCTGCAGGCTAATGGGATGGTTGAAGTATTTAATAAGATATTGGAGAACGCACTGATGAAGCTCTGCAATGCACAAAGAAATGACAGGTATGTGCACGTACGTGCGGTGCTATGGGCTTACAGGATAAATTGCAAAATGCTAACTAGACAAACGCCTTTCAGACTGGTTTATGGCATAGAAGCTATGATGTCGATGGAGTACATTGTACGTAGTCTATGCATAGTGGAATTTACAATAATGGTAGATCACGAAGCCCTGGAAGAAAGGCTCACGCAGCTGACATAGCTGGAAGAGGATAGATATTTAGCTGGATACCATCAGCAAGTTCACAAGGAGCGTGAAAAGGCATGGCATGATTGGCACATCAAACTACACACCTTCAAGGTAAATGATTTAGTGTTATTATATGAAGACAAGTTTGAAAATTTTCCAGGAAAGTTTCGAATGCATTGGCTAAGGCCTTATGTCATCAAGGAGATTACCGATGGTGGAGCAGTTCAGCTGGTGAAGTTGAATGGAAAGATATTTCTAGGGAAGGTAAATGGAAGTCGATTGAATCCATACACTAGGGATCCAACTAGATGACTATATGGTGGAAGCATAGTCTTAGCACTCCAGAAAGCTGAAAGGAGGTACAGGACTATAAACTACACTACTTGTGTTGTAGAGCTGCGTGACTGGGGGACTGCGTGGAAAGGAGGAATATCACAGTATTAGCAGGAGCACAAAGGGAGTTGCGCTATAGGAGGAAATACCACACAGGGCAGGTAGAAAGTGACCATTATGGTCATTGTTCATGAGTTTATAGTGAAAAAATGGCTAAGTGGAGTAGGGGGGTGACATTTAAGTCAGAATTTAAGAGCGAGATCTTTGAAAATCTGCTGCCAATCTAGAATTTATGAGCATATTTTGGGGGGAAGGGTCAGATTCGAATTCGAATTTTCCTATAAATTATAGATGGATGCCCAACAAAAAACACTTTGCATTTTGAGAATTAAGGTGTTGATCTATCAGGCATGCATGAACCTTAAGAATTTTGAGGCTTTGGTGGCTAGTTCAGTATTTGAAAAGTTTCCTAAAGCAACCCAAGAGCTTCTTACTAGCCTCATGTCAACACTCATGGAAATCGTAAGTGTTGGAGGGTCGATGGCAACTGAGGGAGCTTCCCTTTAGATTGCAAGTGTAGAGGTACCCGCAGAAGTGCCAAAATCACTAAGGTCACCCAAGCTGAGGCCTAAGCTGACCAGAGAGGATCCAAAGACGAAGAAGGAAAAACAGAAAGCGCCACAGCCGGTGTGTGCATCACCCAGGAAACACCAGAAGAAAGAGAATTTCACCGTGCAAGAGAAGGGCAAGGTGGTAGACCTAGAACCCGATGAGGACATAGAAGAAATTGATATGGATGCAGAAGACATTGATGTTGAGGGCATAGAACCTATCTCAAAATTACCTGACTACATCACTCCACACCAGGGTAAGGTGAAGATCAAAAAATACATGGATGAGGGTAAATTTATGCTTAACACGCCTCTGCTTCCAAAGAAAATCACGTTCGAAGGACCACACCTAGCGTGTGTCCCCGATTTAAAACTTGAGGATTGGAACCTGGTGGATTTTGAGTGGTTCCCCCACTTGGCAACTGATACATTTATGCACCGTGTCTTCTATAAAGATTCTGGTGTGACCGCGCTGGAGCCAAGGCAATGGATTAAAGGGGTCAACAAGACAAGGTTGTCGAATCTCCTATCGGTGTTGCATTACCAATGCACTACCATACACATGATCGTGATCAAACAATTGTTGTGTTTGGTTCATGACGGGTGCCTGTGGTTGGAGGAGCCAATACCGATAACCGATTTGATGATCCATAGGATCACCTTGTTGCCACACTCAAGGCTGAGCCTGGGCAAGACATTTGGCAGCAAGGAGGGCGAGCGTGACCTCACCGAAAGAATGAAGAACAAGTTTAAACTTGTCAAGAAACCGTGTAGAAACTCCATATCAAGCATAACTGACCTCGCGGTCAAGGTAGCCACCCAGATTTTGGCTAGGAAGATAATGCAGAAGTGTCGTGCAGATGAGGTGTCAACACTGGTTTTGTCACTAGCGGCCCAATGCACGAAACGCATACAATTCAATTGGGTGCTCTATCTTTGTAGTGAGTTCCTCGCAAACTACAAAGAAGCACAAGACCAGAGTAATGCCTTTCACTACTCTTGGCTACTATTGTCAATTGTGTTGCTTGCATTACAATTGATGGAGGAGAGTTAGTTTCCTCTAGGCACGAAGGATTTACTGAAAGCAGCAAAGTTTGCTTCGTTGTGGGCCACGAAGGACGCTTCGCAGGTCCATGAGAGCAAGGGATTTTGGGTCTTAATGGCGATGAGTATCAATATGGCCGTCAACAGGAAACCACAGTTGTTGCTAGCCATCTTCGAGTTGTTGTAAAAATATGTGTTGTTCAAGGCGGACTTCCACTGTGTCTCCATGCTGGCACAAAAGGACCCCGAACAGTAATGGTATGATCTTCCATACCTGGTGACAGACGATGCAATCGCAATGATCCTTGAGCATTGGCCAGTAGAGTGGCGCACAGCCTTAGATCAGTCAACTGTGTCTAGCAAGTCCAAAGAAAAGCAGAAGAAGGAAGAGGCCCAATTGAAGATGCAAGAGTTGGCTGACAGGAGGAAAATCAAGTCTGAGGAAAAATCTAGAGCATAGCACATTGCCAAGGAGTAGACGGAAGAGAAGGAAGATAAGGAAGAGCATGACTCTGATAGGAGTCAAAATTCTCCTTCACCACAGATGGAGGATGAAGAGCAACAATCAAGACAGGGTGGTGCAGACCCAGAGACTACTCCATTCTGGGTTAAGCACACTAGGGAGTAGGAAAAAGAAGGGTCGTGGAAGAAGTCCAAGGCTAGTAAATCATCGCTCAACCCAATCACTTTGACGGAAGGTGATATGAATGACATTGGGGACACAATAAGGGATGCGACCGCAGAACTATTGCAGTAGTTTGAGCAGCAACAGAAATAAGCCCTAGTTTCCATTCAGATGCGTCTATGCGATTTGCAGATCCAGGCTACTCAGACCGGTGTAGGGCAGGGTAGCACGGTGTCGACTAGTTTGGCATTGGGAACCTCAGAAGTAGTGGAGATGGTTTGCTCTATGGATCCCTGGGCCTTCGCACTGTCGGATGGAGCGTTGAATGCAGAATCAGACGCTATCAAGGCCATTGTCAGTGCTCTAAAAAGGGTTGGGTTGAACTTGGCCACACTTCCAAGTGAATCCCTTCACACCCTACCAGATGGTGTGATCGCAAAACTTCGGGCCCAAGAACAGTGCGCGTTGAATGTGATCATCGTACAAAAGGTTAACAATGCCCAAATTTTGTAGAGAAGACTTCTAGAAAAGGTCTCTGTGCCAACAAAGTGACTCGGGGGTGAGTAACTGTAATTGTGTTGGGGGCTTGTTGGGAACAGGGCCCCTAGGGTCAATTTTGGGGTTAAAAGCTCAAGTTTTTGTATAGGAAGGTAAAGTCTTTGTATTTTGTGGCCGCGAAACGCGAAGATGTAAAGAGTCATAAAGGTTTTTCACCCTTAGTTTATGTAACTTGTGTCAGCTTTAAGAGATCCACCCATGGTCCGCGGACCATGGGATTGTATAAAAAGGGAAGTATTAGAAGAGTTTAAAGCAATGGAGTAGAGTTCAGTTCAGTGGATTCTTGTTATGTTTTATGTAATGGGTCTGTGAGAGCTAAGAGTGAAGAGTCTTAGCATAAGAAAGAGGTTTTGAATCTGTGTGCATAGAGGCCTAAGGTAGAAGTCCGCAACTGAGTGTGCGGACCCCTACAGCTGCATGCGTAGGGTAGTTGGAGTCTATAAAGAGGATCTGAACATGAATAAAGAAAATTATTTAGGAATTATCTGTGTATGATCTATTTTACTTTTGCATATGATTATGTTATGATGAATACTAGGTTTATGTTTTAATGTTGTACTAATGCGCGAATCCATATGTTTTGCTTTGTTATATGAATGCAAGTAAGAATATTTGTTTACGCGCAGATCATCTTAATGCATGTGAAGTTATTCTATACTTAAGCTAATCTAGGTAAAAACAAAAGTAAAGAGTAACTATAGAGGCATGTAAGTGCCTGATCCCCCTATCCAAGGTATGCGAAGGACAATTGTATACCTTAGTGGAGGTCTGAAGGATGAATAAGAGAAGTATATCGATAAGCCCTAAAAGGTTTATCAACCTACGTGAAGGAAGTTTTAGGGTATAAAGAGACATCACTACCATCTCTCGGTGTAGAAACGTAGTTCCTGCATCCCCCCATACTACGTCGAGTGAGACTTCAGTCCTCACTTCGCGGATTGACGCCGAAAGGGCTAGTAGTGTAGGGATTTTCTTGGCTAATTAATGTTGAACCTGGGTCAGGGCCCATCAAGCCAACAAGTCACTTATTTGGTAAGTTGATGATCTCAATCTTCCCTCTTTGGTCTTAAGATTTGTTCACACTTTTATCTTTATATAGTATGTGTCTTCTTTGGGCATGGGATTATCGCTTGTCATGCAAAGGCAATTTTGTCTTACTTTTAGGGGGAATCTTTGTGGGAATGGGTTGTCCTCACCACATAGACATGTTTCGCACTCATTTCATGCACTATTGCACATGTTTTTCCTTTATCCTCTCAAAGTCTCTCATTGAAACTGCACTAGTCATACGCTGCCAATAAGGTTGTTACATGTTGGGACAGGGTCCCCTAGGGTCAATTTTGGGGCAAAATCCTGAGTTTTGTTGTAAAAAATGTAAAATCTTCACAAGATATGGTTGCGGAGCGCATAGATAGTAAGTTTCCATAAAGGGTTTTCCCCTTCTTTTATGTAATTTGTGTTGGCTTTTGTAGATCCACCCATTGTCCACGGACCATGGGATTGTATAAAAAGGAGAGTCTTGGAGAGTCTAAGACAAGTAGATTTTAATGAAGACAAATTTAATGGGTCAGTAGAAGTAAGAATGAGGAAGTCCTCGAGTAGAAGAGAGGCTTTGCAGCTGTGTGCGTAGAGGCCTAGAGTAGAGTCCGTAGGTGAGTGCGCGGACCCCTACATCTGAGTGCGCAGGGAATTCTTGAGTCTGTAAGAAGAACTGAAGTATTAATAAAGAGATTATTCTAGCAATTCCTATGCTTTGGCTATTTATTTCTGTTATGAATGAATGCACTATTATGTTATGATGAATGATGGGTGTTGGCTTAGAGGTCCCTGACCTAGGTTCATCGTTAAGTTTATCCAAACAAATCCCTACACTACTATCCCTTTCGGCATCAATCCATGGAGCACTGACTAAATTATCACCCAAAGCAGTATGGGTGGGGTGCTGGAACCAATTTTCCACACCTAGAGATGGTTATGATGTCATTTTGTACCCTTTATCTACCTTCACACAAATTGATAAGCCCTCGAGATTTATCAATATAACTTCCTCTTACCAACCTCTAGACCTTCACGAAGGTATATGACAGTCTTTCGCGGACCTTAAATAGGTGAATCAACCACTTACATGCCTATGTAATCACTACTAAGTCTATTATTATCCAGATTGGCTTAAGTGTCTGATATCTTTAGCATGCATTAAGATATTCTTCGCGTAAGCAGATATTATTACTTGCGTTCATATAACAATGTAAAACATACAAATTCGCGCATCAATATAGCATTAAATCATAAACCCAATATTCATCATAACATAATCGCATTCATTCATAACAGAAGTAAATAGATCAAACACAGGTATTTCCAGAGTAATCTTCTTTATTAATGCTTCAGATCTTCTTATAGACTCAAACTACCCTGCGCACTCAGCTACAGGGGTCTATGCACTCAGCTATGGAATTCTACCCTAGGCCTTTGCGCACACAGCTACAGAGCCTTTCTTCTACTCTAAGACCCTTCGCTCTTTCTGCTAATGACCCATTACATTCATCATCAATGACTGAACTGCCTTAGACTCTTCTAAGACTCTCCTTTTTATACAATCCCATGGTCCGCGAACCATGGGTAGATCTTCTAAAGATAACACAACTTACATAAATAAAAGGGTAAAACCCTTTATGACACTTTACATCTACGCACTCTGCAAGCACAAATTATGGAGACTTTACACTTTACATACACAAACTTGGGCTTTCTGCCCCAAAATTTTGGCTTTTAGCCACAAAATTGACCCTAGGGGAATCTTTCCCAGCAAGCCCCCAACAAAAATATGGTGACTCACCCTGAGTCACACTGTTGGTGTGGAGATCTTACTGTGAAGACCTCCCAACTCCACTTGCACAACTGTAACTTCAGCTGTACACTGCGTAGCTCCCTGCTTGACTTGCTCCACCAACTGCTCTATTGTTGGTCCTATGCTATCTGCCTAGATCTTCTGTTATGTATTTTGCAGGCTAGAAAACTTCTCCCCAATGGTGGTGGAGAGCACATAGGTCTCATCCAGCCAAGGCCCCAATCTAGCCTTGAGGACTGCCTCTTTTCGTTGTGCTGCTTCAACCTGTTCTTTCCATTTCTTTACCTCCTACAGCTTTGCTAAACTTTGTGTGATAGTGACGGTGCGCATTGTTGCTCCGGTTTCATCATACTGCTTCTGCAATTCCCTTGCCTCGGTATTTAACCTATGTAGGTTGGGATCTTCCTGTAGACTCGTGAGGACCTCCATCGATTTCTCGAAGAGCGCAGTGCATTCTGCCACCGCGACATTTACTATAGCAACTGCATCCTTGACAGTTGCCTCGCGTTGTTCTCTAACCTCTAGTGGAATTGAAGGTTGTACCCTCAACTCGAGCTCTGTAATCTTTAGGTTTAGTTGAGACTGAACCTTGGCCATCTCAGTTTGAGCACTGCGGACACCTGCAACCAACTTCTGAATCTTCGTATTGGCTTTTTGGGGCCTGATCTAGGTTTGGAGTTAATTTGCCAAGCATATCCCTATACTACTGGCCTTTCTAGCGACAATCTGTGGAGCGCGGACTGATGTCTCACCCGAAGTAGTATGGGGGGGTGCTGGAACCAGCTTTCTCCACCCTTGAGATGTCTGATGGTCTGGTTCGATCCAATTGTTTGTCCCTGCATACAGGTTACTTCGCGCACTTCCTTGTTCCTCGTGCCCTAATACACTACCTTTGTGTAGCCCTAACCAAGGGTTGTGGAGCTTCCGCACTGCTAGAGCAGCGCTCTACTTTATTCCCTTAAGATGAACCTGAGATCTTACTTATCTTCCTATATAAGTTAATTACCTTCGTGTACATGGATGTATTATGTTATATTGATTTATACAAAACATTCATATGAGTTCGCGTAGAAAATAAACAACACACTTGCAATTTATACCCAATCATATATTAAAATAGGAAATGATACACAGAAATATGGTAAACTTCTCTTTATTGATTCTTCCAATAGTTACAGACTCAACCTACCCTTCGCACTCAGCTACAGGGGTTCGTGCACTTAGCTGCAGACTACTAGGCCTCTGTGCACTCAGCTGTAGAGCCTTCTCCTACTCTACAACCCCAAGACACCTTTTACACTTCGACTCAATTACTTCGACTCATTCTTCATCTATTCTTCATTATCCTCCCTTCTTCTTAGAGCCTCACTCTATTTATACAATCCCATGGTCCACAGACCATGTGTAGGTTTATCAAGTTGACATTACATTACAAAAACTATGGTGCACAACCCTGTGACTCTATTATGATTTCGCGATCCATGCCCATAATTCACGGAGATTTTACAAGGATTTGGTCAAAAATTGGGCTTTAAGCCCCAAAACATGCCTTGGGGGGATTCCATTCCCAATAGGGTCCCAACACAAACATCATGACTCACCCTCCAATCACTCTGTCGGCGCTGCGATCTTCGCGCGGAGTCCCTCCAACTCTGCTCGAACTGCTGCAAGGTCGGTAGTGCACTGAGCTACTACCTTCTAGATCTGTTGTACATGTTTTTCCGAGACCATGGTGTCAGAAGTGCTTTTGTGCATTTATGCTTGTGTCCCCTACATTTGTGCGAGTTTGCCTTCAATTTCTGCTGTGATGGTGAAGGACTCATCGATCCAAGGCTGAATGCATGCAATCAGGACTGCTTCCTTGTGTCGTGTTGTGTTCACCTATTCTTTCAGCGCTTTGGCCTATTGCATCAATGTGAGCCTCTGAGTGAGGGCCACCATCTGTGCAGTTCCTTTGACGCTATCATACTGATGTTTGAGTTCTCCCGCCTCTGTCTTTAAGCACTGAATGTTGGGGTCCTCCTACAGATTTGTGAGAACCTCAAATGACTCCTCCAACATGCTGGTGCAGTCTCTCATTGCACTGTTGATCTCGTCCAGTTCGTTGTAATATCACTGGTGCACTATTATCTTACTTCTGGAGGGATGGGAGGTTGCGCCTTCAACCGCAACTCTACGATCTGAAGGTTCACCTCCAACTAAACCTTTTTCATTTCCTCCCACACCTCGTCCACCCCTGCTACTAGCCTATGGATGCGTGCCTCTGCTAGTGTGTCTACTCGGATGGCTAGCTTATGGACGCTTTGACAAGCTTCATCTAGTACCTGTACTAGCTGTCGATTCTATGATACCACTTCGTCGCATTGCAAGCTCAATTGTTCCATGTTGATTCTCTGCTCGCTAAGGACTTGCAGTGCACAGCTCTCCCTAGCCCACAATTCTGCAGTTATCCCATCCTTCAGAACATATAATGTCTCCTACAGGAGTGCAGCCATGTTGATTTTGATACCCTTCAACACGGTAACCGCAGGCCTATCGGCCTCATTTGTTGTCACCAGTGCCCCTTCCGGAAGTACTATGGTATTCGTCACCCGAGCGTGCAACATTTGTTCTGCTGCCATTGTTCCGACTACGAGGCTGGTTGAAAGGGTACCAACCTAAGGAGTGCGCACCTGCAACTCATACAGCTACACTTGGAGGGCCCCCAACACAATCTAGTTCTCTTGCATAAAATTTTGGAGGGCCTCAGAGGTGACATCACACACTATCTCACCGATGTCGTGCAGATCACCTTCTATTAGGGTGATCAGGTCAATAGATAATTTCAATGCCTTGACCTTCTTGCATGGCCCCGTTCGCTCAGTTAGGTGCTAGCACTTCAGTTGGGTTGACATGGTTTGTGGTTCCATACCTCCCTCTTCTTCCTCTGCTTCCCTCTCATGCGAAGGCGACGTTTGTCCCTCGCGTGCCTTCACAGTTGCCTCCTATGCTACTACTGCTACTGCACCTTTTCCTATTTAGTTGTTGTCTGTGCAGTGTCCCGCGCCTCCTGCACTTCTGTTGCTGCTTCCTCCTTCCTTCTCTTCTCTGCCAACTGTGCCATGCGTAGTTTGGCCTCCTCTTTCCTCCTTTGTGCCATCAACTTCTCTATTTCCACAATGTCTGGAGAGCACCACTCCAGCGGCCATATCTCCAGTACATTGAAGATTACATCATCCGTGGCTACAAAGGGTAGCTCTCTCCATTTCTTGGTCAAGTCCTTGCACACTTTGATGTATATGTTGTGGATGCCCACTTTAAACTCTGCAAAACTCTGAAAGCTATTGTAGACAGTAGGTGACAACTGCGGCTTGTGGTTGATCCCCATTCTAAGGTTCATCTCCATGAACATCCAGAATATCTTACTGTCATGGATCCTATTTGCATCCTTTGTGGCCCAGCGCGAAGCATACTTCGCGGCCTCCGACAGATTCTTGTCAATTATGGGGAATTGACTATCCTCCGGCAATTCCCTAGCCACGAGTGCTATGGAGAGAAAAAGCCATGCATAGTGGAATGCTTTTCCTTGTTCCTGGGCCTCGCGCCAATTTTCCAGGAACTCCTTGCAGAGGAGCTCAGACTAGTTAAACTGGACCCCCTCCATGCACTACTCATCTAGTGCTACCACTAGCGCAGGTACCTCGTCCGCGTGGCACTTGCACATAACCTTACCAACCAGTATTTGGGTCACCACTTTCACTGCTTTGTCATTGATGTTGGATATGGCATAGCCCCTTTTCTTCTTTGCCAGCTTGTACTTCTTCTTCATGGCCTCTGCAATGGCCAAGTCATTACTCTTCCCCTCCGAGATGTCTGCAGGGTCATATACTTTACGCGACAGCTGAGTAATGTGATGAATCAAGTCTTTCGTGATGGGGATGGGCTCCTCCAGCCATAAACACCCACCATGCACCAGGTAGACCGGCTCCCTGATGACAAAAATTGTTATTGGGGCACGGTGGAAATGTGGCACCCATAGCAGGTTAAGTAGCCCTACCTTTTCCACTCCACACAACCACTTTTGTGGCTCTAATTTTGGAACCCTTGCCATTGTGTTATGCTTAGGCTTCATAAGGTTTGTGGTCTCAAGGTGAGGGAAATTCTCACGGTCAACAAGGTCCCAATCTTCAAATTTTAAGCTCGGCACCCATCCCAGGTGCATGCCCTAAAAAATGATGTTGTCTAGGAGGAGCAGGGTTTGGAGCAAGCTCTTGGTCTTGTCAAGGTCCTTGGGCACTTTAGTCTTCCCCTTCCGCGGGGGGGGGGGGGGGTAGGCGGCCAGCTTTGTTGGATGGTGCAGAGGCTCAGTTTCCTCCTCCATGCCTTCATCCTCGTCTTCTTCAATGATGAGGTCCTCCAGGTCTTCTTTTTTCTCATTGGTTTCAATGGTAACAACTTTCCCCTTTTCTTCCATCGACAACTTGGTGTGTAATGGGTTCCGTGGGGACAAACGTATGGGAACCATTTCTTGTTTGTCCTTCTTTGGTCTTGGCATGTGCAGTGATTTCGGGATTTCTGCCACAATCTAAATGCCTTCTAGGGCATCCCCCACAGTCAGGGCCTATGCGGCCTCTTCGGCGGTCATCTCTTTTATTTCCATAACTTCCTTGACACAAAACAAATAGGGCTCTGCTCAATAGCTCAATGTAAATGACTAGGTGTTGTTTGCTGGGCAACCCTTTGTAATTTATAGTGCCTTTTGAATTTGAATTCGACCATTCCCCCCAAATCTAGTTCATTAATTATCCCTTGGCAGTAAATTTTCTCAAATCTTACCCATAAACTGTGTCTTAAATGCCTACCACCCACTCCATTTGGTCTCAAGTTGAGCATCACATCATGAATAGTGACTCCAATGGTCACTTTTCAGCCAACTTACGTGACAACATAGCCCCCTGTGCGCAGTCGCAAACCTTGTGACTCTTTGCTTCTGTGCGCAGTTCCAACATCGCGGAACTCTTGGGTAGAATAGTTTAGAGTCTCGCACCTCCTTCCAACTGCCTGGAGTGCTAAGACTATACTTCCCTTGGCTAGTCAGGTGGGCACACCACCTGTGTATGATTCCATTTGGTCATTCATCATTCTTCCTGGGAAATACCCACCTTTTACCATTATTGGCAGTGTCACGCACCTCATCATCTGCCAAGCACCACCCTGGTTACTTTGCTTAGTAATATGGGGTCCAAGCTGTTGTGGGGAAAAGTATTCGATGCGGATGACCCTATCCCTACTCTAAAGGTGACAGTCTTTAGCAACAACTGAAAGTAAAGCTTTGATGATTTCCTTTATGAAAGTACAGAGAGAATGAAAAGAAGGCCAACCAACCTGGTGTCTTTCGCTTAGTCGATCCTTGTCCTCTCTCCTTGTCTCTTGTTCCCAGCTCCTTGCTCTCTTTGCCGGTCTAGCTACACACAGATCCTGCACAAAACAAGAGAGGAAACTACAAGATACATGTACTCATAACTGAAGCATGGATTAGGGTGAATCAAATATACATGTAAATACAATACATCAATGCAATACAAGTATATAGGAGAACATGCAAAACTTTATTGATAGAAGTAACAGGTTTCTGAGAAGGTTACAACCAATGATGGCTCCAATCCAGCAGCACCTCCCCAGCAGCAAGAACTCTCCTCTTCACCTCTAGTAAAACAATCACCCAATAGCTCTAACTATAAACCAACAGCACCTCCTTGCTTTACACAAAATTCCAGCCTCCTTAGACCTCATAGAAGAGCTCTATATATAGGAGAGAAGAAGAGAGGATGAGTCAGCTTGAGACTGACATGAAGCTGCCTTGTGTCCTCTCCCTCTTCAGTTAATCTTCAGTTCTTGAGTCCACTTGGAGATCCTTGCTTACACATGGTGATCAAGTACCTCTTACTCATCACAGGGCGAATCTCATGAACCAAGTGTCAATTTGGAAGCTTCCTGGGCAGTTGACACCTTGCAGAATGACTGTGCCACTTGGCCAATCTCGCCCAGCGCAGGTAGCCTTCATTAGATTTGACTTCCAGCGTAGGTACAAGGAGGAGCAGTTGCATTCCAGCGCAGATGCTCAGTGGAGCAGCTGACATGATCCAAAATTAGCCTGTTTTGAAGTGTTTTCAGGTGGAGAACTGATTGGAAGTGCTGTTGTTTGATGACCTTGTTCTTTTAGGGGTAAGAACAACATGTTTAGGGACTGAGGATCCCTGTAATTATTGACATTTCATGCTCCATGTCGCGAGGCACAAAAATGTCTATAACAGTTGCCCCCTAAAGTATGAGGCCGTTTATCGGGTGAAATGCTTTATCTAGAGGGTCCGAAGTTCATTCCAGTGCTGAGGAGGCGCCCTGTAATACAATACAATACAATACATTATTTTTCATTCTGTTTTCATGATCTAGCTGAGGCGGGCATTCCCATGCTCAGTTTTATAAATACATTTTGGTACATAGAACAGACGATCGTCTGATGGTAGACTGATAATTTTCTGCTGAAATTATCATCCTTTGAGTAGGATGATCATCTGCTGCAATGATGTACATGACAAATGCTTTTATATTTCCTGAATATATATCGCAGCCCGGATGGATGAAACTAGATCCGGGGTCTTCAAACTCGTTCGATCTTCACTCTAAGTACAAGTCGATCCATGTGAGAATTTCGCTGAAGTCGAACATGGAAAGACATCGCTTGATTACCGGTCAATGATGAAAACCGTTAACAAGCGCGAGAGGAATCACCGATAATGATAATGACCCTCAAGGTATTGCAGTACAATTCACGTGGCGTGAATAACGGACTTGGCGTCGAACGCCACGCAAAATCTTCTGGTCGAAGGTCATTGATGTATACCTGTCGCCGGAAGTGAGAAACTTGCCATCGAGGCATGCAAGCTTCAAAGTACTGATGGGGTTGTTCCTAGATCAACTTCTTGGATAATGAGCTGAAGTCGACAAGAAGCGATCCTTCAAAGGAGGGCCTTAATGAATCCCACATCAATGACACGGAACGGAGCTAATGATTTTAGTGGAGGTGAAAACAAACTGTGACATATGATTCAGGGTGGCGATCATGAATGGATGAAGGATAATGTATGGTAGTGGATGGGACACGGTTGACACTTTCCGAATGACCCCTCTTGAACATATAACGACACTGATGCGATGGATCGGTAGCATTACCCCAAATGTGGATGGTTTGGCGAGGACCATGGTGATGAGACCGGTGAATGAAACAACCCAACCCGATGTGGTACGGAGGAAAAGTGTCATGTTCAAGAGTGACTTGCTACCATTAAACTTTGATGTTCTCCCAATTTTTCCCCAGTCATTTCTGACCAGTACCTCTTTATTTTTGTCAAGCTTGAGGAGGATAACATATGCTTGTTCTATAACCTGCCCTTCGGGCAAGCCCATCGCTATGATTTAACGAGCTTAGCGATAGGGAAACTCGTTCTCGTCTAAAGACAAGTTTGTCGCTATTTAATCATTTTAACGAGTCTAACGACAATGAAAACTCGGTCCTTTTCATTTTTAGAGAGTCTGAAAAGGTACAGAAAGTCAACTCCATAATCCCTTTTTCGTCAGCTAATCCCTTAAGTCCGAAAAAGTATAAAACAATACAGAAGGGATGGTTGTTCGGTACTTTTAACGAGCCGAACAAGACAAGCGCTCGATCCTTTTGTGCAATAATCCTTCAGGTCCAAAAAGATTAAAATTTAGAGGAGGGATAGCGTCCCGGTCATTTAACGAGCTGGAAGGCCAAAACTCGGCAAACTTTTCATATTTTACGAGTCAGTGAAAAGAGCTCAAAGAAGACTCGTCTTTTGAGGAACGAGTGATAAACAGGGATAGCAGCAGATTCCAGGTACAAATTGGAATTTTCCAATCACGGCAGTGTCACAAGGATGGCTAGATGAAATCACTCTTCGCAGCTGTTTCTCAAAAGAGGTAAACACTCAAATGGAAGTGAATGATCGGCCAAATGAACAGTGGAGGTGATGGATGAAAACACGATCAAGGTTCTTATGGCTGATGAATTTACAATCTCAAAAGGTTATTTACCGGGATAGGTTCATTTTTTCCATGAGCTTGAACTCTGGGGGAAACTTTTGCTCACACTTTTCTATTTTTTAACAAGCATAAATTCAGTCATAAAACTGCTCGAATTTTGCGTTTATTTTTTAACGAGTATGAACTATATGCTAAAACTGCTCGATATACCAGTCATAAAAAGAACGCCTCCTATGAGATAACTATTTTTTAAGGAGCTTTATCTCACAAAGCTATGCTCCAATTTTGGCAAATTTTTACTTTTGCCCCACAGGCTTTCTTCATACAAGGTCGGAAACGGCTAATCCTACGAGTTTAAAGGGTTAGACCTACAGGTTTAAAGGGAGGACCTAAAAATTTAAAAAATAAATAGTCGTCCCTTGCTTGCATTCCAAAAGTTTGCATGCCCCCAGGTATAGGGTAGAATTTCGAGACTGCCCCTTTATCAACGAGGTTTGCCTCTTTCTTATTATCCGAAGAGGGTTCTATTTGCTGCCGCAAATCAATCCCTTTCTTCGGCGGTGTCTATCATTGGGTTGTCCAAAGATGGTTACCCTCTGTCACAACAATATAGTCCCCTACTTTGTAGGCTGCCCCTGCTTATCCTTCAAAACATATGTTTTAATGGGCGAGGCTTGAATTCAAAGATGGTTACTATTCGTCGCGATAAGGGAATTCCTACTTGGGCATTGCCCACTTTTTTAGACAAAGGTGAATGACTCTTTTGCCAAACACATAACTTTAACAAAAGAACACTATTCCAGAACAACCCCACTTCCTTCCACGGACGGGGTACGGACTAGTCATATTCTTCTGCGGAAATTCTTCCTTATACCCGGGGTTTCTTCTGCCCGAAGCAGACCAGGGTGCATGCCCCCTGGGTCCTAGTCTTTCTTTCCGAATCACTCGCACTCATCGGGAAGGAGGACTGGGGGTGGAGGCGAATCTTGAGCGAACAGACCATTTAGGAATGGTATTTGACTATTTGCGATGCGAGATCCCGGAAACGAAAGTTGGTCTACGAGCTTGACCACCCTTCCTTCGTGTGGAAAACACATTACTCTAAAGAGTGAGGAGACTATCGCTCCCATGCAATAAATATAGTCACGTCCAAGGAGTAGGTTATAATCCAAAGGTCCTTGGACGACCATCACGTTCATCTCGACGGTCTTCCCTTTCAATGTAACAGGTACATTGGGGAGGATCCCTAATGGTCGACTGGTTCCTTTATCAAAACCTGAGAGATTTCTCAACTCAGGTAAAAGCGCTGGGGAACCCAGTGCTTTCCAAGCAACAGAGGAAAGGATACTCACAGACGCCCCTTCATCAATGATAGTACCAGCCATGATCATTCTATAGATCTGGATAATGATTCTGAATGGTACACTGGCTGGTAACCGGGGTCTGCCTAGTTGATTCCAATCAAAGGATACAACCAGGTTGCTTGGTGGTGGGACCGAATATACGGCCGGATATGACCCTGATGATGTTCCTTCCTGCGATAAAGGAATGGGCGCATTGCCCTGACGCTCATCAGAGTCGGTGCTGATGAAAAGAACCTGGATGGTGTCATCCTTATTCTCTTCAGTGAGGGTGTCGCATGAAGACGACTCTTCGGCGACGGTGTCATTTGAAGACGGGTCTTCAATGACGGAGTCATTGGACGATAGAACCTCTGAAGGAAGAACTGGGTCAACTGCCGTTTCGACCTTTAGACTTTCGTCTGGTCTGGATTCAGTAGGTTCATTCTCAATGACCGACACTTCAGCTGACCACTTGAGCGGGCCAGCTGTATTTTCAACTATCGAGGGATTAGGCACGAGTTTTTGGTATCCAGGAGGAAGTCGCAACGGTGAAACCGGGCGATCTTCCAAAACTCTCTTTGCCTCATCTAAGAATGGACATTTGTGGATGGCATGATTGCCTTCACACAATAGACAGGGTGATCTTGGTCCCCTTCTTCGTCCTTCACTCTCATTAGTCGACGGATTGCAATCAACATGACAACCAGAGGTTGATGCTACCGGATTGTGCAACCTTGGGGACCAGTCCCTTAGTATCCAGGGAATACAAGGACAATCACGATGGAAGTGAATCCCTTTGCAAATGACACATGGCGATTTAGGCCCGGTCGGTGCAGTGTGTGGGTTTTTGTCAGCTTTCTTCTGCTTGCCCCCAGTCGCCTTCGCCATAGGCTCCTTCTGCTTCTTTTCTCTCTTCTTCTTTTCCTTCTTCTCCTTGGGAGGCTGGCTTTTGCCAGCTCTACCTTGCGAAGATGAAGGATCAGAGGAAGTATCATAAGAAGTGGAAGGCTGGTGGGTAGTTCTAGATTGTTCTGACTGTTGATTCGACTGCTCAGGATTAGTGGCGATCTGGACTACATTAGTTGAAAAGAGCCATACAGGTAGGCCAATTGTCAATCCTGGAAGTGACAATGTTGCCATATGAGGCGCACCAACATCTCCCCAAGAGGAGAAGGGATTTGGACTTCCGCCAAGGTTACCTCCTTGGTTGGTGGGCTCCATACTTTTCAACTGAAAGATCAACGTGGGAATAACAGGTGATTATGTTCCGCTTAAAATAAATTTTATTAACGACGCTTTTAGACACAAACTTGCTTTTTCATGTTTTAAGAGTCGAGAAAAAGCTAAAGATGACTCTAGTCGCCTTCGATGTTTTAACGAGCCCGAAGTGACAAATGCTCGGTTGGACTTTTTCAGTTATAGAGTTTGAAAAAGGCCAAAAGAAACTGCTCTGGAGATCTAGGCAGAGGGTGTGCCAAACCTTTCGCGAAACCACAGAATACGTTTTACAGTACGGGTGGTCGATCTTCGTGAATGCTGTGTTCACTGCATCGCGATCAGTAGGGCGGCCGACACGGTTTCCTAAGGATAAAGGATAAAAGCCTATAGGGGTCTCCCAATATACGCGACGGTACGCGGGAGCACAAGTCCGTGTTAGTGCCACCGACTCTCAGGAGGAATCACCCACCTTCGTAGAGATCGACAGTCACTATGTTTAACGACGCCGGAACACGTCTCTACCTAGACCTCTAGATGTTTGCGTTATGTTACAAAGCGTTGTTATGTAAATTGGGTTTATTTTAATGTTGATCTTGCTTAACAGTTTGCCTTTCAGGGTCGCCACGAGATGTATATATACAACTTCCTATATGCAATCTAAGATGAGAAGCAAATCTTTTCAATCTTTCAACTTTGAAAACCTTAATCTACTGAGGGAAAAGAAAGACACAACTTTTTCCACAGATCATAGAACACACACTAAAATGCACATTTTCCTAAATCGTCAAGCACACAGTCAAATGCAAAATGCACAATGCATGTATTTCTTTTCGTTATCCTTAATGTTGATGTAAGACAGAAAGGAAACTGTTGTATAATTTTGAATCTAATTTCAAGTAGAAATAAACAAGCTTGTCCAATAATCAAAAAGACACCTTATGATCGTCTTGTTTAAACACAGGAAATGTATAGATCCAAACCATAAAATGAAAAACAAACAAACTCAAACAGCCATGAACAGTAATAAAACTAGCTCTTAAGATCACAAAGACACTTTTACAGTTCAGGATCTAAGAGGTCACAGCTATACTGGTTCGCTTTTCACAATGGGAAACTGTAACTGAAGCAAGAAATACAAAAAGAACATTCACAGTTTCATCACACAACTGAGGCGGAATAATGTCAAGGAGAAGGGTTTACAGCAAATACAATGACCAGCAAGCAATCAGCAAAAAATCAGTGAAAACAGGGCCAAGACACAATGGGAAAACTGAGCAAGACAATGGCTAACTGGACCAGCGCAGGCTCTGGTCTGTCAGTTTGACTCTCAGCGCAGTTCCCGAAGGGAGCACCTGCGCTGTAATGCAGACTGCCTGTGGACAGCCTGCTCTGGGACACGAGAGTTACGTCTACAAAGTTTTCCGGGTCATAAAAAGCTCAAAAATGCACTGTTTTTGCTGAAATAAAAAGCTATAGGTCAAGTACAGGCTAAGGGATGATCAAGAGGATGAAGATCTATCACAAAGAGTAAAGAGTCTTTTGTAGATAAGCTCTTTAAATCTTGAATTTGCTCAGCAAATGAGCAAGAGTAGCAGTCCCTCTACTTCGCTTTTGATATAGTCAAAAGCTTTTTGATTTGGTACTCTTTTCTTCAAGAAATGAATAGCAAAATACTACAAACACCAACAAGATACTAGGGTCCCCAGTGGAGTCGCCAGTTTGTTGTGGGGAAAAGTATCCGATGCGGATGACCCTATCCCTACTCTAAAGGTGACAGTCTTTAGCAACAACTGAAAGTAAAGCTTTGATGATTTCCTTTATGAAAGTACAGAGAGAATGAAAAGAAGGCCAACCAACCTGGTGTCTTTCGCTTAGTCGATCCTTGTCCTCTCTCCTTGTCTCTTGTTCCCAGCTCCTTGCTCTCTTTGCCGGTCTAGCTACACACAGATCCTGCACAAAACAAGAGAGGAAACTACAAGATACATGTACTCATAACTGAAGCATGGATTAGGGTGAATCAAATATACATGTAAATACAATACATCAATGCAATACAAGTATATAGGAGAACATGCAAAACTTTATTGATAGAAGTAACAGGTTTCTAAGAAGGTTACAACCAATGATGGCTCCAATCCAGCAGCACCTCCCCAGCAGCAAGAACTCTCCTCTTCACCTCTAGTAAAACAATCACCCAATAGCTCTAACTGTAAACCAACAGCACCTCCTTGCTTTACACAAAATTCCAGCCTCCTTAGACCTCATAGAAGAGCTCTATATATAGGAGAGAAGAAGAGAGAATGAGTCAGCTTGAGACTGACATGAAGCTGCCTTGTGTCCTCTCCCTCTTCAGTTAATCTTCAGTTCTTGAGTCCACTTGGAGATCCTTGCTTACACATGGTGATCAAGTACCTCTTACTCATCACAGGGCGAATCTCATGAACCAAGTGTCAGTTTGGAAGCTTCCTGGGCAGTTGACACCTTGCAGAATGACTGTGCCACTTGGCCAATCTCGCCCAGCGCAGGTAGCCTTCATTAGATTTGACTTCCAGCGCAGGTACAAGGAGGAGCAGTTGCATTCCAGCGCAGATGCTCAGTGGAGCAGCTGACATGATCCAAAATTAGCCTGTTTTGAAGTGTTTTCAGGTGGAGAACTGATTGGAAGTGCTGTTGTTTGATGACCTTGTTCTTTTAGGGGTAAGAACAACATGTTTAGGGACTGAGGATCCCTGTAATTATTGACATTTCATGCTCCATGTCGCGAGGCACAAAAATGTCTATAACACAAGCCAAGGCATCAGACTGATCAATTCATAACGATAGTCCTCAAACTTGTCAGTGTGATCATGCACACCCTGTTTTGTCGCCCTGGTCTTCTTATCGAGAAAATCATCCTGTATCCCGTCCTCCAGCTTCTTGAATTATGCTTCTACTAGAGCATTTTTCTTCCTTAATCGTACCCTTTCTCTCTCAAGTTCTTGGAGCCTGAAATTTCCCTGTTGGATTTCTTCGTCAAGTCCCAAGCATTCTGCTTCTTTCGGTTGGGCAATCCCTTCTTTCGAGGCTCCATGAACCGTCGTATCTACCAGTGTTGCTATGCACAGACTAGGCCTTTCATGCTCCATGGGGATTACAATGTTCACTTCATATTCCACCCTTAGAGGTGCCTGCATCATTAGGTTCTTGCACGCAGTCCTATACACCCATAGAACCGTTGGTACACGCAGGTCCCAGTTAGTCTGCTTCGCATTGTGGACCTTATTCAGCACTTCGGGTACCTTGTTAAAGGCTTCTATGCAGCTATCCTTCTGTGCAGTTGGTCTTTCCATACTCCTTGGTTCCAACCAGAGGGGTCATTCATGCCATTGCCTTGCTCGCACCTGCTTACTGACCATGTCTCCTAACGTGAAGACTCTGTGCATCCATGCAGGTTTCACACCAGATGCCTGCATCCATCTGGATAGGTGGGTGTGCAGACTGTTTCATCCAGCAATCTTTTCTGTTAATTGCATCTGAGGCTTCCCAAACCACATGCGCATCATTCTTCTATAGTTGTGCCAGTCCTCAAAACTTCTTTGGTGCGCACCCCACCACCTTGCGGGTGTAGCACACAGTACCCATTTCAAAGTGTCGAAACGCTATTGTTATGGCACTTCTTTTTCAAATATGTTTAGGAAGTCATCCACCTCACTTAACCAATCATACGTAGGTAGATTTCTTACCTTTGTTGCTATGCAACACATTGATCTCATCATCATGTTGTAGTTTAGTGTGGTTACCTTGTGTAACTAGTTCTGCCATCGTTTTATTTCCACGTCTGAGTCCAATGTGCAGGAGCCTTCATGCTCCAATGAGATTCATCCATCTGCGATTAGATTCACCCAGTCTTGCTCTCACGCGGTTATCTTGTAGACGCAGTCCAAGTCATCTTCGCTGTCGTATTCATGCACTAGATCCATGTATTGCAATCCTTCTGTGGGGTCCAAAGGTACAACTATGAGCAGAGACTTTTTCTCAAAAATCATCTTGTGCTTCTTCAAATTTATTACCCCATTCATGTCAGTGGCCCAATCTATTCCTAATAGCGTAGGGTAGGGATTGTTGTCATCAAAAATCTCTATCACTTCAAAATCTGCTAACGTGCTTTCTCCTTCAATATCTACTATGATTCCCTGCAATCTCCCCATAGGGAGGATCTTTTGTTGGTTCGCCAGTCGTAGTTGATAGGAGACCATTGCAGTGTAGGATTTCCCATGCGCTCCCATGTCTGCTTCAGCAAGACGTTCGCGTCTGATTCTAGATCCAGAATCACTTGATCCATCTGATATTCCCTAATCTACGTGGTAAATCTCATCTCACTTCCCATTCGTGTTTTGTGCTTTCCGAGCTTCTGGACTACGCGTGGTTCTCCTTGCGTGGTCCCAGCGCATCTATTTATGAGTTCCTGCAACCCCTTTATAGCCTTGCTGTCGTGCAACAACTTCGTGCATGTTTCCAGGAACTTTGTGAGCATTAATGGGTCTAGTTCCAGCTCTGGTCTATCTTTACTTCCTGAAGTGGAGGCCTCAACGAAGCTCTTCTTGGCTTCCATGAAGGTTTCCTTAGTGCACTCCAAATCAAACTCTAGTTCCTTCATTTGAGCCTTGCAAACCCAAGTACTTTCTTCAGGCTACTTGCCTTTGTTGTCCCCTATCGTAATTCCACTTTGGAGCACAATATTTACATTCGGGTCTTCCTCGCATGGCTCAGACCTCATCATTTGCAGGTTCTGAGTCGGGCGGGTTGGAGTGCTCCTTTATCGCGCAACCTTGCTATTAGTGTGGGACAATCCTCCATCTCATGATTGAATAGTGTACAATACAAACATGATGGTGGCATTGAATTCATAAAATCATGGGCATAATGTCCTAGCCCTCTGAAATTGTAACATATTAACTGTTCACGACCTCTTCCTGGTCCTCCTCCACCTCAGCCTCGTCCATGCCCCTAAAATCCAGTTCCCGTCATCCCTACGTTCTGGTCAAGGTGCCGCATTTTGGCTTGAACTCTATAGGTAGGGGTTTGATCGATCATTAGCTCATAACTTCTACAGGTGTGCTCATCATGTCCCACTGACCTACAAAAATTACAGAACAATTGTTGCGAATTCTATGTGTACTTCTGCAATAAATGGCAGTTATCTGTAGCATGTTTTCCTCCTATCTGACAAATCACGCACCATAATGTAGGTGTCGCGCTCGATCTTGCTTGTGTCTCCGGTCTCAATGGAATTGGTCCTCCTCCCGCAAGGTAATTCATGAACACTAGGTAGTGGTCCTTGTCATGTCCCTAACCTTTGCAATTTACGCACCATACCTCCTCACGCACTTCTGGGCGAGTTGTCTTGTCTTGTTTCAAACGCTACATCTCAAGACACAAGCTTTTCAACTGCACATAGATCTGCTGAACTCCCAGGTTAAGATCTTGTATTGAGGTCTCACTCAACCTCATTACAATCTCCAAGGCCTCGGCCTGAGTGGTTAGCCTCTATTGTGACAACGCGTTCCATAGATGTGGCGTTAGCGACACTACAAACCATGCACACTGTTGTCCATCTGTCAAGGTCATATTAGCTTCACGAATTGTACACTTATATCTCTGATCCAACTCCCAATGGGTCTCGCCTAGAAGCATCGTGATTTCCTTGAACCCAATGATCGACTGCGTCTTTGACTTCAGCCTGCTAAATTCTTTGTTCAACGCAGTTTGGATATCTGTGATCCCCACATTCATATTGTCATTGGAATGCTTAATGTACTAGGCCTACGCACAATCCTATAGAGTGCTGACCAATGTTGCTTTCTTTATATTTTCATCCGTGACTCCTTGTGCGTCCCATACAACGCTTATCAAGAACCAAAACTAGTCTGGATCTTCATTCCCTATTCCCTTGAACACTGGCAATTTTATTGCGCTTGCCATATCGATTCGCGATGGTGGAAGAGGTGGTATGGGTGAAGATGGGGGTGAAGATGGTGAAATTTGCAGTGGTGTGGATGGGGGTGGTATGCGCAGAATCCTCTGCCTTATCAAATTGATCGCACTTCTTGGGGAGACCTTCGTGAGCTCTTCCTCGTCCCCTAGTGTCAGTGAAATCAAGGAGCTAGTTTCTAGTTTTCTACTACCTTCGTTTCTGTAGATTCTCCCACTTCGCGTAGCCCCAAACATCAATTTGTTCGCATAACCCGTTTCTCGCATAGTAGCATTTTAATCCAAGTGTTCAAATATTTAACGTACTATTACGTAGTAATTTGTCACCGACCCATCATTCCCTGATTCCGGACACTGCCGGTCCATGTTATTGACATCTACCTTGTGTCATGTTACAAATTATGTTTCAAGGTCTTCCTTATCATCTTAGGAAAAATATCTCAGGTTTAGTTCTCCTGGAGTAGACCCTTTTTTACTTGTGTTTCTGGGTCGTCACGGGATAGAAGTTGTTCCACCCTCGAAGATGGCCAAGATTGCACTAGCCCTGGCAAATTCTTTGCTTTGTCTCTATGTTGCACTAGCGACAAGCTACTTTTGGCAAGTTTTTTAAACAACTCATCGAAGCTTCAAAGTATAACAGCTTCATGGGTAGTCCTAGGGTCGGTTGTTGGATCAGATGAGCTCGCATCTCTCCTTTGGGATGGTTGTTCCACCTTTTTTGCAACATCTCAAAGAGATAATCTCTTTCTCCCATATTTTATGGAAACTCCTCCTCCTATAAATACTTCTTCCATGACTGAGATCAGCTAGCTTTAGAGTCGAAGAATTCGATAATAAGATTACAAAGTTTTTGCTAGAGTGTGGAAGTAGCCTCTCATGTAACTTAGCTTGGGATGGTTTTGAGTGGAGTTGAATTGATTATAAGAGTATTCTAGCATTAGCCTTTGGGTAGGATAGAGAGTTGTTCATCTTTTGGGAGACAGTATACGAGTGAATGCTTGCGGGGACATGCTGACAGGACCCTTCAAGGAGGCTTATGACGTCAAGGCTTGGTTGTAAGTTCTACTTTGATTTATATTAATACAAATCAACAAATTATTTCCTATATCGTATGTCGAAATGTGTAATGATAGCTTGAAGCTCCTTGACTCTTTAAGTGGATAGTTTTTGTCGTACTTTATTATGTTCGTGGTTGTGTTCTATATGTTGATTTCAGGTACAACTGATTAGAAGAACGAAATTTGGAGCAACACAATAAGAACTCCATCGAACGATAGTTTGAATGTAAGCCTTCAAAACATCAACTTTCTAAGGAAATTTGCTTTGGTATTGTCTTTGCTGTGACTAGACCCACTCTAGGGCTAGAGGGGTTGCCTCTATCCACAGAGGGAACTTGCTTGTGTCACAAGTTGGCGACCATACTGGGGAACCGATTTCTTTTTGGTCCTTTGAATTGAGTTTGTTATTGGTTTATTGTCTCCTTTACATTTGGGATGGATTTTTCATCTTCTGGGTTGTTTTAACTACTCCTAATAGTCTTCCCTCTGTCATGAGTGATAGGTCTGGCCTTCCCTCAGCTATTTTTTTGAAATTTTTCCTTTGTTTTAAGGTTGTCGCAGTTTATTTTGTGACAATTGTGAAGATAGTCACGCCTGTGTTATTTTCTTAGGTGCACCTTCTGCTGTTTGGCATGATTAAGTCGCCTCATAGTCGCGAAGAGCTCTGAAATCAGCTAGGCGCTGCTAACTGGTGTACTTCGACGGTGACGTCGCCATGTCATTAGTTAGGGAGGTGCAACATTTTATTGTCAGTGCATGTTGTCTGTTTTATGCTTGCAACGATTCCTGTAGGTTTCAATTTTTAGGTTTTGCTTGCTAACTGGCCAGTGTGTCCTGTCCTTTGAACTTCTCTTCCACCTTTTACTATGTGTCAAATTGTTGATTACTAGGATATTTGATTTCGAGTTCCATTCCCTTGAAACATCTTTGTTCAAACTGTGTGACCTTTTTTCCTTAGGGTTTCTTGAAGCATTGGTTTTCCTGGGTTACTTGTTCATCTGATCTTAGGGCTATGTTTGGCACGATCCCTTGCTTTCTTTGAGGCTTCTCTTTATTACTTATTTTTTCATCTTACTGATTGGTATGTGATGTTTGGTTACCAAAATTTTCAAATCTTGTTCATATGGTCTCCTTCCTTCACTTGGCATAGATCACATTTCTTCTTGGTTAGTGAGAAAGCTTTCCAGTTTTGCAAGAAGAACCATCTTCTTGGTTTTAAGTCTTTGATTCATTTTAGAGTAGAATGTTTCTATTCATTCATTGAGTGATTTCATTCAAAAAAAAGGCTTAAGACTAGCATTGTTTTGATTTTTCTACATTTGGTTGCTTTTCATTTATTTAAAAAATCAAAATATTGCATTCTGCATTAGGAAATGAGAACAATCTTTTGCATTAGTAAATTCTTGACATTTAGACGTTGAAAAGCAAAGGATGTATTTTTCATCTTCTTAATTAGATTGCTTGCAAGTTAGTGAAAGAAAGAAGCATTTCTCTTTCCTCTTGATTGGTTTTCCTACATTTGCTTGCCTGTTGCTTTGGTTGCTTTGAAATGAACCTCTCACTTTGCTTTAGTTAGTAATTCATTGAAAAGAAATGGTTTCTCCACTCATTTAGTTGCATTCTAGGAGCTTTGAAGATACATTCGGTAGGGCCTTGAAACTTAAATTTAATTCAAGATTAACAGCTAAAATTCATTGAATTAACCTAAGGAAACATTGAAAATTAATGCTCATATCTAGAGGTCTAGGCTAGAGACGTGTTCTAGTGTCTTTAAACCTAGTGGTTGTTGTTTTCACTAAGGTTGGGTGATTCTCCTTTTGTGATTCGATAAATGCTAGTACGGACTCGTGCTTCCTGTACCGTTGCATATATGATGGGAGACCCCACTAGGTTGCAATCCTGTCATCCATAGGAAGCTGAGTCAGTTGCCTTGCAAATGTAATACATTGACTTGAAGCTCCTTGACTCTTTAAGTAAATAGTTTTTGTCGTACTCTATTATGTTCGTGGTTGTGTTCTGTATGTTGATTTTAGGTACAAGTGATTAGAAGAACAAAAGTTGGAGCAACACAATAGGAACTCCATCGAACGACGGTTTGAAGGTAAGCCTTCATGACATCAACTTTCTAAGGAAATTTGCTTTGGTATTGTCTTTGTTGTGACTAGACCCACTCTAGGGCTAGAAGGGTTGCTTATGTCTGTAGAGGGAACTTGCGTGTGTCACATGTACTTACCTCGCGGTCCTTTGAGAAAGCGTCATTCTGCCTTGCTATAACTGACTGAAGTATCTACCGCAAACTTGGCGATCAATCCTCCTATAATTCGATCGAGCCAGTGATCAACAACGCACGCAATCTTATCCTCCTATTCTTCCAATCTATGAACCAATTCTGGAGTCCACACAATAGGTCTGTCGAGCTTACACCTTCCTTGGCTATCTGCTAGCTTCGCAATCCACTCGTATAGCTCAATAGAGAAAGATGTGAAGAAAATTTTGTGGATCTCTATATATAAGTAGCAGCCTAACCACTCTTCCTTTGATAGTCATGGATTCATGTTTTCCTGTGCTACGAACTCATGAATCTTTCTATCCAACCAATCTTCACTTCCTTTCTTTGTTGGATTCAAATGATACGACATCAACCATCTCTATGCAGATCTTGGTCCTGGCAACGGAACCATTTGTTGGCTTGTTAGGGCCTAACCCAGGTTTAGAGTTAATGAAAATCCCTGTACTACTGGCCCTTTTGGTAACAGTCCATGGAGCGCGGACTGAGGTCTCACCCGAAGTAGTATGGGGGGGTGCTGGAACTAGGTTTCCACACCCTTGAGATGTCTGATGGTCTGGTTCGAACCAATTGTTCATCCTTGCACGCAGGTTACTTCGTGCACTTTGTTTTTGCTTGTGCCCTGATACACTACCTTCACACAGCCCTAACCAGGGGCTATGGAGGTTTCGCGCTGCTAGAGCAGCACTCTGTACTATTCCCTTAATACACACCCGAGATCTTAATTATCTTCCTATATCAATTAATTATCTTCACATACATGGATGTATTATGTTATAATTATTCATACAAAACATCCATATGAGTTCTCGCAGCAAATAAACAATACACTTGCAATTTATACCCAATCATATATTAAAACAGGAAAAGATACACAAAAATATGGTAAACTTCTCTTTATTGATTCTTCCAACAGTTACAGACTCAACCTGCCCTGCGCACTCAACTGCAGGGGTCTGTGCACTCAGTTGTGGACTACTAGGCCTCTGTGCACTCAACTGCAGAGCCTTCTCCTACTCTATGACCCCAAGGCACCTTTTACACTTTGACTCAATTACTTCGACTCATTCTTCTTCTATGCTCCATTATCCTCCCTTCTTCTTAGAGCCTCGCTCTATTTATATAATCCCATGGTCCGCGGACCATGGGTAAGTCTATCAAGCCAATATTACATTAAAAAAATTAGGGTGGATAACCCTGTGACTCTATTATGATTTCGCACTCCGCACCCATAATGCGTTGATCTTTTACAAGGATTTCATCAAAACTTGGGCATTAAGCCTTGAAACATGGCTTGGGGGGATTCCATGCCCAACACTTGGCCTCCAATGGTGCTTCTTCTGGGATGTGCAATTCCAGAACGGTTATGGATGCTTCTGCTACCACTGCTGCAATTCACTCATTATTCTCCTGAACCTTCTTCCAGGTGTCTATCGCTACCATTTTCTCAATGAACATCTATTTGTTGTTAACCTTATGCTCGTTGATCATGCTCAATGCATGCTGCTCTTGGGTCGTAAGTTCTACGATCACACCTACTTGCAGCGTGTGAAGGACTTCACTTGGGATCGCATCCAAGTTCAAACCAATATTATTTAGAGGGCTAATAGTAGCCTTGTCAGCTTCCAACTATGCACTTAGAGCTCCATCCGGTAGCATGATGGCCCAGGATCCAAAGAACGAACCAACTCCACTGCTTTAGTTGTTCCTGGTGCTAAGATGGTCGATGTCACACTGCTCTTCCCTACACTGGCCCACAGTCGAGTAGTTTGGATCTGTAGCTCGCATAGACCCATCTGTATCGCGACCAAAGCTTGCTTCTGATGCTACTCAAACTGCTGCAGCAGCTTCACTGTTGTATCCCTTACCTTATCCCCAATGTCATCCAAGTCGCCTTCTATCAAGGTGATCAGGTCTATGGATGACTTAGTGGCCTTGGTCTTTTTTCGCGGACCTTATTTTTCATGTTCCTTGTTCTGCTTCACCCAGAAGGGAGTGCTCTCCAGGTCTCCACAACCCTATTATGATTGCTCTTCTTCTTCTGTCTATGGAGAAGGTGATTTCTAGTCCCTGTTAGAGCCACACTCTTCCTGCTCTTCTTGTTCCTTGGCAGCATGCTCCACTTTTAGACGTGCCTTCTCCTCAGTCTCCTTCTTTCTCTTTTTAGCCAACTGTTGAATCTTCGACTGGTCTTCTTCCTTCTTTTTCCTTCCTGCGGGCTTAGTAAACCCGCCAGAAAAGTCTGACATTGTGCACCAATTTACTGGCCAACGCTCAAGGACCGTTGTGATGGAATCATCCATCGCTAGGTATGGTAAATCATACCACATTTATTCTAGGTCCTTTCACTCCTGGATGGAGATATAGTGGAACTCTGCTTTGAACTCTGCGTATCCAAACAACTGCTCAAAGATAGTTGGTGATAGCTATGGATTGTGGTTGATGGCTGTGTGGATGCTCGATTCCATCAGCACCCAAAATATTTTACTCTCCTAGACCCTATCAACATCCTTTGTGGCCCATAGCAAAGAAAACTTCGATGCTTCTGGTAGATCTTTCGCGATCAGAGGAAATTGGCTATCCTCCATCAACTCCCACATGACCAACACAATTGACAGTAACAGCTAGGAGTAGTGGAACATGTTTCTAATGTCCTGTGCCTCCCTATATTTCGCAATGAACTCACTGCACAGGTATCGCACCTAGTCGAATTGTACGCCCTCTGTGCATTGGGCTGCTAGTGAAACCACTAGTGTCGGCACCTTGTTTGTGTGAAACTTCCTCATCACCTTTTCAGCCAAGATTAGGGTAACCACCTTCACCATGGGGTTCATAATACTCGAAATTTAATATCCGTGTGGCTTCTTGACAAGCTTAAACTTGTCCTTCATCCTTTTGGTGAGGTCATGCTCGCCCATCTTTCTGCCAAATGCCTTGGCCAGATTCAGCCCAGAATGTGGTAGTAAGGTGATCCTGTGGATCAACATGTCAATTATAGGGATCAGCTCTCCCAACCATAGGCACCCATCGTGCAACGAGCACAACAATTGTTTGATAACAATACAACTTATGGGAGCGCAGTGGTAATGCGACACCCATAGAAGATTCAACAATCCTGCCTTTTCCACCCCACAAATCCACTTCACCGGCACCAGCACGATGACACTGGAGTCCTTGTAGAATACTCTTTGCATGAAATTATCTGTAGCCAGGTGGGGGAACCACTTAGTTTCCCCCAAGTCTCAATCTTCAAGCTTTAGGTGTGGGACTCGTGTAAAGCACGAACCTTCAAATGTTACATTTTCTGGTAGTAGGGGTGTGTTAAGAAGAAACTTTCCCTCATCTGGGTTCTTTGGGACCTCCACCTTGCCCTGGCATGGAGGGATGTATTCAGACATCTTCGATGTAGGGTCTACCCCCTCAATATCAATGTCCTTTGCACCCATATCAATGTCCTATGTGCCCTCGTTGACCTCTAGAGCGACCACTTTGCCTTTTTCCTGCGCAGTGGGATTCTCTTTTCTCTGATGTTTTCTTGGTGACTCACACACTGAAAGGGTATTCTTATGTTTATCCTTCTTTGGCTTGGGAGCCTCTCCTGTAGGCTTAGGCTTCATCCTATGTGACCTCTATGATTTTGGCACTACTGCAGGCACCTCCATACTTACAACCTTAGGGGAAACTCCCTTAGAGGCCATAGTGCCTTCCGTGCTTGCGGTTTCTACGAGTGAAGACATGAGGCTATTAAGGAGCTCCTAAGTTTCCTTAGGTAACTTGTCAAACACTGAACTGGCCACCAAATACTCAAAAAACACAGGGTTCATTCAAAACCAGTAGCATGACACATAAACTCTCAAAAAGGAAAGTGTTTTTCGTTGAGAGGCCATCTGTAATTTATAGGCAATTTCGAATTCAAATCCAACCATTCCCCCCCAAAATCCGCTCATAAATGCTAGATTGGTGGCAGATTTTCAAAGATATTGCTCTTAATTTCAACTTTAAATGTCACCCCCCCACTCCTCTTAGTCATTTTCTCAATGTCAAATCATGAACAATGACAGTAACGATCACTTTCTGGCTACCTTGTGTAGTCTCTCCTCCCACACAGTCCCTGAATCACGCAACTCTACAACCCAGGTAGTGTAGTTTATAGCTCGTGCCTCCTTTTAGATGCCTGGAGTGCTAAGACTTTGCTAACTTCATATAGTCATCTGGTCAGATCCTAGGTGTATAGCTTTAAACAACTACCATTTACCTTTCTGAGAAATGGATCTCCATTCAATTTCACCAGTTGAACTACTCCACCATAAATAATCTCCTTGATAACATATGGCCCCAATCAATGCATCAGAAATTTTCCTCCAGCTTGGTCATTTGCATGAGCCTTTCTTCCAGGGCTCCATGGTCTGCCATTCTTGTGAACACCGCTATGTGTAGACTAGGCAAAATGTACTCCATTGGCATCACAGCTTCTACACCATAGACCAGCCTGAAGGGTGTCTGTCTGGTCAGCTTCTTACAAGTAATTTTATAAGCCCATAGCACCTTAAGGAAGCGCATGTCCCAATCATTCCTCTGCGCGTCGCAAACCTTTGTCAGCACATTCACCAATATCTTATTAAACACTTTAACCATCCCATTGGCCTGCGAGTGATACGGTGTACTCTTCTAGTGATAAAATTGGAATTCCTCTGTCAGCGCGTTGATCGTTTCATTAAGGAAATGTGTATCGTAGTTGCTTATCAAAATCTTCGGGTAACCAAACCAAGTCAGCACATATTCAAATAGGAACTTCATGGTTGTTTCCCTTGTACAATCCTTCATGGGTTGTGCCTCCGCCCATCTGGTCAAATTCTCAGTTGCGGTGACGATGTACCGTGCACCGGTCTTCTTTCCTAGAGGCTGAATCAGTCCTACACAATCAATCGCCCATTTCTCGAATGGCTATAATGACATCTGCGGATTCATAGGTAGCTCATCCCTCCGTGATGGCCTACTGGTTCTTTGAGATGCATCACATTCACTATAATAAGCTTCGGTATCCTTATGTAGTGATTACCACCACAACCCAGTGCGTAAAATCTTCTGCGCTGTTGATTTTCTTGCATAATGGCCTCCTGCGTCTCTTCCATGAGCTTCAGCGAGGATGTTGTTTCATTCAAACTTAGGCACATATCGATGCACTATTTCATCTGCCCCCATCTTATACAAGTGACCTATAATAAGAGAAATATTTTCTGCGCACACCACCAATTCCTTCTTTTGTTGACTGGTGTATCCTTCTGGAGCTATTCCGATAGTCAAAAAGTGTATGATGTCTGCAAAATGATTATCTGCAGTGTGCACTGCAAAGAGTTGTGCATCAGGCAGTCCTTCCTCCAAATTAGTGGGCACCTCACCTATTTCAATGTGCGACAGATGATATGGTCCTACATTCAATTGCCTTGGCTTCACAATGACTTCGAAATCATATTCCTGAAACAATTGTAACCATCTGCATATTCCCCCCCCCCCCAACATAGGATTTTTGACCAGGTACTTTAATGCAAAATGGTATGTATACATCTTAAAGTGTCCACCTAGCAAGTAGTGTCTGAACTTCTAGAGCACGTACACCATAGCCAAGCCTTGACACTCTATCATTGAATAATTCTTCTCAGCCTTAGTTTCCTGCTTGCGAATGTGATAGGGTGATCCTACTCTCCCTCACCAGCTTGTGTCATTACTGTTCCCAGCGAAATACATGATGCATCCACATGCACATGGAATTCCTTCTTCCAATCTAGGAAGACTAGGATCGGCGTGGGGACCATCTTTTCTTTTAACACATCCATTCTCCATAGACATTATTCATGCCAACATAATGTAGCATCCTTCTTCAACATTTTTTCCATTGGCGCGGTAATCTGGGCATAATTCTTGATGAATTTTCGGTAATAGCCAGTATGCCCCAGTGTTGTGTGCAACTTTTTAACAGTTCTTGGTACCTCCAGATTGATTATAACCATGATCTTAGCTGGATCCACCATTAATCCTTGTCTGCATACTACATGACCCAGAAAGATTATGAAGGGAAAGCAAAATAGAAACTTCTTCAAGTTTATCATGATCTGATACCTTTGGCATGTATCTAGCATCAAGTGTAGACTAGCTACATGGCATTTCACTAGCCCAAACACCATCCAATCATCAAAGTATACCTCTAATAACTTGTGAGTGAAATCCTTGAACACTGCGATGACTACGCACGAAAATATCATCGACGCATTCTTCAGTCCAAAAGGCATTACAGTATACTAAGAGCATCCCCATTCAATCACAAAAGTCATATTACTCCTATATTCCGGAGTGATCTTGATCTGATGGTACCCCGAAAACCCATCAATGAATGAATATGCTTCCTGTCCTCCTACATTATCCAACACTTCATCGGTGAATGGATTCGGAAAAGTATCATGCATGCAAGCATCATTCAGATTCCTAAGATCTATGCATATCCTTATTTCATCCTTCTGCTTCTTTTCTTGAACTACTATAGGACTGACCCAATCAGACTCCTCCACTGGTTCAATGATTCCATCCACTAACATTTTATACAACTCCAAATGGACCCTTTCCTTATATTTAGGATTAAGGTGATATGGCTTCAACATTATCCTCATCACCCCTAAATTGCCTATAATCCCTTTCAGGTCTGAAAAATTTGTAGGGAACAAATCCTGGTATTCTTAGAGAAATTCAACGACCTTATCCACCATAGTATCATCGTAGTAGTCCCCTATCTTCACAAACTTCAGCTTTACCTCTGTCCCAATGTTCACTTGTCTCATTTTCAGCAGTATGGTGATATCTGGATTCTCTGTCGGTAGCCCCTCAACTTCGTGGTGACCTTTTGTCTCTAGGATTTTAATGTTCCTTGGATCCTCCTCTTCTTCTTCAGCAATCACATTGTAGCACTCTAGCGCATGGCGCACCTGTGTGGTCCAATCTAGTTGAATCAAATCTAAGGGATCCTGTGGGATTCTGAAGATAGCTGCTTTGACCTCCTACAATGCTTCATTAATGGACTTGAATCCTTCTTCAAAGTTGAATGTCATCAAGAATCCTTATCTCAAAATATACCATTCGTTTGTGCCATGAAGGAGCTCTGTCTCCAAGTACCAATTCATAGTTATTACATCCAATGTGTGACAGAACAGATGCACCCACTCCGGTTGTGGCTTTGCTCCATAAGCATCAATCCATTTGGATAAGTGATCATGCAAATCACTCCTTCCATCATATTTCTCTATCAATCTTACCTATGGGTGACCAAACCGCACCCTCATCATTCTTCTAAATTTGTGCCATCCATCGAAATTTTCTTTATGCGTACCCCACCATCTTGCAGGTGTGGCGCGCAACGTTAAGTCCAAGGCTTGGAAGCGATGATTCTATAGAACCTCCCTTTCAAACACATCCATAAATTTATCAATGTCAATTAAACCATCATAGTAAGGCAGAATCCTTACCTTTGTCGATACACATCGCAGTGATTTAGTCATCAAGTTACATCGTAGTGTAGACACTTTGTGCAATCTATTCTACCAGTGCTCCAATTCCTCATCTGAATCTGATGTGTAGGAGCTCTCATAGTCCCATGCAATATGCCCATCAGATGTCAGATTCACCCAAACTTGATCTCGCACCGTTATCTTATAAATCTGGTCCAAATCATCATCACTTTCATAATCGTGGACCGGTTCAGTATAGCCCAGTCCTTCTGTAGGGTCCAACAGTACTACTATGCGGAGCAATTTTCTTTCAAATGGCATTGTCCACTTCATCAAATTGATCACCCCATTCATGTCGATAGCCCAATCAATCCCAAGGAGCGCATGGTATGGATTGTTGTCATTGACAATCTCTATTACTTTGAAATCCGATAATGCGCTCGTGCCTTCAATATCGATTGTCACTCTCTGCAATCTTCCCATGGGGATAATATTTTTCTGATTCACCATCCTCAATTAGATAGGAGACCACTGCAATGCAGGTCTCCTCATTCTCTCCCATGTTTGTTTAGGCAAAACATTCGCATCTGACCCAAGATCTAGAATAACTTGGTTCATTTCATATTCTCCTATTTGCACGGTGAGCCTCATCTCACACCCTGTTCTTTCCTTATGTTTACCAATTTTTTCGACCACTCGTGGTCCCTCAAGAGCACTACCAGCACATTTATTGATAAACTCTGGTAATCCCTTTACAACCTTGCTATCGCGTAGCAGCTTCATACAGGTCTCCAAAAATATAGTAAGCATGGATGGGTCCATTTCTTCAGATTGCTTATCCTGACTTCCTAAGGTAGAATCCTCAGTGAAGCTTTTCTTTGCTTCCATGAAGGTTTCCTTTGTGTGCTCAATCAAAGCCATCCTCCTTCCTGGGAGCTTTGTAGACCCATTCACCTTCTTTAGATCGCTTTCCCTTATCTTCACTAGTTTTCAGTCCACTTAGTAGCACAATATTCACATTGGGGTGCTCTTCGCAGGGTTCAGCCCTTATCATCTATAGGTTTTGTGTAGGCTGGTGAGGCTGTGTCCCATTTTCGTGGATCTTATATATTAATACAGCGCAGTCTTCTGTCATGTGGTCAAAATTGGTACAATATCAGCACAAAAGTCGTGTTGGGTTCATGCATTCTCACGCATAGTCTCCTAGACCTCCACAATTGTAGCAAATAACTTGCCCTCGACCACTCACAAGTCCTCCTCCGCCTCAGCCTCATCTTTGCCCCAGATATCCTCCTCGTGGCCCCCTTGGTCCTTGATCCAGAGGCCGAGCTTCTATATGCATTCAATACGTAGGCGTTTCACCCATCATTAACTCATAACTTCGGCAATTACGCTCATCATGACCTACAGATTGGCAGAAGTTAAAGAAGAGTTGTTGCGGTGTGTGTACAAATTTTTACAACAAGTGGTAATTATTTGTCGCATGTTTTCCAACTACCTGACAGATAGCACACCACAGCACGGGCCTTGCACTTGGCCCTTCTTTAGCTTTCGGTCTCAGAGGCATCGACCCTCCTCCTACGACATAATTCATGAAGACGGGGTAATGATCTTTATCATGCACTTGACTCTTACATTTCAAACACCAAACCTCTTCGCGCACCTCTGGCCGAGCCACTCTATCCTTCTTCAGACTTTGGATTTATAGGCAAAGGTTTTGCAACCCCACGTGAATCTGCTGAACTCCCAAAGTAGCATCTTGAATTGGCGTCTCGTGCAGTTTCATTGTTGGGCATGGAATCCCCCCCAAGGCATGTTTTGGGGCTGAAAGCCCAAGTTTTGACCGAATCTTGTTGTAAAGCTCCGCGAATTGCGAGCACGGGGTGCAAAAGTATGATATAGTCACAAGGTTGTCCACCTTAGATTTGTAATGTAATGTCAGCTAGATAGACCTACCCATGGTCCACGGACCATGGGATTGTATAAATAGAGTGAGGCTCTAAGTGTAAGAAAGAAGATAGGGAATAGAGAATAGAAGAGAAGCATGAGAAAGTCTAACTGATTGAGTCGCAAGTAGAAGTGTGTCTTTCGATCGTAGAGTAGGAGAAGGCTCTGCAGCTGAGTGCGCAGAGGCCTTGTAGTCCGCAGTAGAGTGCGTGAACCCCTTCAGCTGAGTGCGCAGGGCGAGTTGAGTCTATAACCGTGGAAGGAATCAATAAAGAGAAGTTTTGTTATAATTATGTTTATCTTTTCTTGGGTTAATGCATGATTGATATAATTTTCAAATATACTGTTTATTTACTACGCACACATATATGAATGGTTTATGTTGTTAAGTATAACTTAAAGCACTCAAGTAGGCAAAGATAATTAACTAACATTGGAATACCAGTAGTGCTCAGCCCCTGGGTAGGGTTGCGCAAAGGCAGTATATCAGGCTGTGAGGTATGGGAAAGTGCGCAAAGCAACCTGCATGCAGTGTCAAACCACAGACCAGTCGAACTCATCAGACATCTCTAGGGTGCGGAAACCTGGTTCTAGCACCATCCCATACTACTTCGGGTGAGACTTTAGTCCGCACTCTGCAGACAGTTGCCAAAAGGGCTAGTAGTATGAATATTTGTTTGGCTAAATTAACTCTGAACCTGGGTCAGGCCCCAACAAGCCAACAAATGGTTCCATTGTCGAGACCGGGATCTACATAAAGATGTCTGATGTTGTATCACAGGAATCCAACAAAGAAAGGAATTGAAGAGTGGTTGGATAGAAAGATTCACGAGTTCACAACGCAGGAAAACAAGAATCCGTGATTATCAAAGGAAGAGTGGTTAGATTGTGTTATAGCTCCATTTACCACCCTTGGTACTTGTGATGCTTGGTTTATGGCCTAAGGCAACCCCTCCTTCCATACTTGGTCCAAATATTTTAAAAATAGTGTTTTATTCCCTGTACGCTACTTTGCACTGAGATAAAAGCATTTACATGAGGGTTTAGTCAATACCCAACCCACCTATATGTGTTAAAACACTTTAAAAAATTAAATTTCCTTAATTATGGGTGGAGTTCACTAGTTTTACCTGTTGTTTACCTCCTAGTTCCCATGGCACAACTATTTCCCAACTGTTTCTCAACTAAAAAACTAATTGGGAGAAGTATAAATAGAATTCTATGGGAAGGCCTTAGGGAGGAGAAGAGATTGAATTATTATACTAAAATTATCCCTTACTGAGTCTAAAGTATCCATGTGCTTCAAGCACTTCTCCAAGTTTCAGGAAACCCTTATTTCCTTGAGTGTTGATATTCTTCCACTTGCTTGAGATACCATGGTATTGGTTATGGAAGGAGGTTGTTGAAGACTGGGACTGGACAGATCTGGAGGATGGTTCCACTTGGAGCCGGAAGAAGAAGACTCAGGTGAATTCTCTCCATGTTAGTTATAGCTTTCTACAATAAAAAGAAGCACTGTATTGTTCCTGAGATTAACTTTTTTTATGCATCAGATATTGTTGTAATTCATGTATGAGTGTTATTTTGATGTATAACTAATCATTTTCTTATTTGATATAAAGTTGATTTCATTAAAATACTTTATCTATATGCTGCTATGTATGTTCAAATTGGTTGATTTGCAGATTCGAAGATCATCGGAGTTGCAGAGGGTTTGAACCCTACTGGAACTACCTAAACAAAGGACATCCTGGTATGGTTGCTATCGCATAGTTTGTTTATATAAGCATGTTGTCTGAGTTGTATGAGTGTTTCTTACTGTAGTTTTCTCTTGCTCTATTGGGGTTCCAACCCAAATCCCTAGGGTACTCATTCCCGTAACAGAATTGGTGACTCTGCTAGGGATAACAATCTTGTTATTCCTAGTTTGGGTTGTACAGTGGCAATCAAGGCTCAGTTCTTGGTTTGCTCACTGTGACAATATTTTTTTGGTCCAGTAGAATCTCAGACCTTAAGTTTGATCTTTTTGATCTGGCTTTATTTTTTATTTTTCTTGTAAAGCTCTGTATACACACTTTATTCTGTTTACAGTAGCATACACACGCTTGTTTCTATGAAGTGAACCCGCGTATACACGAGTTTCCTTTATCAGAATCACGTGTACACGCCTTTGTGCTTAAACACAGTCACGTATACCATTTTTTGCAATGTTTTTTCAAATCTCTCTACCTAGACAGATTTGTTTCTTGGTCTGTTTGGTTTCTGAGTGGTCAATTTCTGTCTTTAGAATTTTATTATTCAGTGAACTTACTGTTTTGAATTCTCTTTCGCTTTGAAAATTTTTCGCCTAGGTTTGTTTATGAGTGAGTTTTACGATTTGTGTTTTGACACACAAGACTTCTTATAGAAGTTCTTGATTGTTCAGGTCCTCCAGAATAGCTGATTATTTTCAATCTTAGTGTCAAGCTCGGTTATCGGTCTTCTTGCTTTGCTTTCCGTCGTTTTGTGGCCTTACACCTTTTCTTGCTTTTTGAAAGTTTCTTTTTGACAAATTTGAAAGTGTTTCTATCCTGACTTCTTGGTTAGTTTTTCAAAGCTCTTTTCTAACTTTTGGGTCATTTAGTACAAGTTGAAGCGCTTTTTGTTCAAGTTTTCATTCGTTGTCGAATTTGTGACTTGCAAAGTTTCCTTGTGCTCTTCTTTCAGTTTTTGAGTCTTTGGTGGCATTTAGAGTGCTTTCGAAAGGTTGTTTTCATTGCTTCTTGAAAAAGAAAGGTTCTTAAAAAACATTGTTTTTGTCTTCTTTTTCCAAGTTTGATTTTGGTTTCTTTTGATTTTTTGAAAGTGAATTGTGACCTTTTTGGATTTGTCCTTCCTGTTTGGAGAAGGTTTTTTATTCAAAATTTTTATTATTTTCAAACACTTAAGTTGGCTTATTAAAGTTATAAACAATTGTTTTCATTTCTTTTTAGAGTAATTTAGGATCTTGCATCTTCATGTACACCTTGCATTAGGGTAGTTTTGCATTATTAAAGCATCAATAGTCTTTTTAGTTTTTGTGAGTGTGGAGTGTGCTTTATGAAAGGAAAAGAAAAAGTTTTTGCTTTATAGAAGTTTCATAGAACCCAAGTAGAAATTTATTTTCATCGCAGAACAAAGGATTGCATTCATATAAGTTAGTTTTTCATTAATTTCTTTTGCGTCATACAAACACCATTGGTTTCATTTCCATTTATCCCTTTGACTTAAAATAACAACCATTTAAAATCAAGTGATTAATAAAATAAACTAGAACTTTTTGTATTGTCATCAGAATACACCAACAAGTTTAGGTATATTTAGGGCCTTGGATAGTCGAGAGGAGAATAAACTCTCCAAGGCCGCTCTAAATTTAAAACATAGAAGTCTGATCAAAGAGCGAAATCCAATAGCATTAGGGAGACCGGGAAAGCTCCGTGACTGGGAGTTAAGCACGAGGATTCGTGAAGAGAAGGACAAGAGATACCCCCTCTCTTACTTGTCGGATCCTACCTCATTGCTGTTCCACCCAGCTTCTCATACAAGTTGGTGACCATAGTTTCCTATCATAGCGATCCACACAGGTGGCTGTGGAGGGGAATACCGTGGCACCTAAGGTTGATGTTGCATCACGTTCAATAGTACTTCTAGAAGGCACCCTTGTGAAGCTTGGGGGCTTGCATCGGCAAAGGTTGTTGTTTGGAGGTTAGTGTAACTACCTCTGATACCTTCGCTAGTAGGCGTGGGGCGTAACTACCCTAGTCTATTTTGAGAAGGCCCTTATTATTAACTTTCTTGTATTTTGGTGTCCGGTCCTAATCACCCAGAGCGAAAATACTTGGATGTTGTTTGATTGCTGATATCTTTAGGGACATTTTACTAAGTGTTATGTGCTCCTAATCAGCCTAGCTTTTAATTTTCTTGATTATTTAAGTAGATTTTATAAAAATAATTCATAGTGGTTGACCGACCATCTCAACGGTCTGGGAGACTTCGTGGGCTTTCACCTATGAGTCTAAAGCCTTCTCCTAGAAGGCGTAGGAGTGTTATAGACATTTTTGGGCACTACAACCCCAATCAAACATGTCCATAAACCAAGGGCTCTTAAGTCCCTAAAAGTATTGTTCCATATCCTAAAAGGACAAGGTCAGCTAATTACATCATCTCCCAGAAGTTCTCCACAGGAATCTACTCAGAAATGGTCAAAACTGGACCATACAGACTACCCAATGCAGAGGGTGCGATGCATCTCACCTGCCCACTTTAAAGGGTGCGATGCATACTGAAAAGCCCTTCTGTAGGGTGCGATGGGTGAGAGTGGACAAATGGCAGAGACAGTTTGCAAGGTGGATGATCATAGAATCTTCCAGAAACTTCTCCTATGACACTTGCCTCTCTGAATTCACTGAGGGATGAGTAGGAGATCATCACCCTCCAAGTGGAAACAAGAACTATCAGAGAGAGGACACTAATCAAAATCCCAGAAGCTGACTCACCCCCTTGCAATCATCTATATATGGATCCCTCATCCCAGAGACCCAAAGGCTGGAATTTTGTATCTTGTAAGGAAGTGCTATTGGTTTCTTGGTGGAATATCATAGTGTTGGGTGATCTAAGCTTTTCATGAGGTGAAAGAAGGGATTTCATGCTGGAGGATGGTGTTGGGTTAGAACAGTTGGTTGTAATACTCTTTTCTATTCTTGATATTAATAAAGCTATTCAAGTTTTCCTCCAGATTCTTGTATGTTTGTGTGGTCAATATATATCTGGTCCTATATTTTTTATGATTGTAGATCTCTGTTCTTCGATAGTATTATGCTACTTTGATTCCACAGGTGCTCTTTGAAGCTGGGTAGAAGAAGGAGAAGCGGTAAGGATCTGTCAGAAGGGAGAGGAACCTAGCAAGGAACCAAGCGCAAGACTGAGGTTGGTGTCCTTCATTCCCCTCTTATCTACTTCTCATAAAGGAAAACGAAGGTAGTTTTAGTTTGTTTGTTTCTAAGATAGCTACCAGTCTTAGTGGGACTAGCAGCTCCGAATGGACACTAGATTTCCTGACAGTAAGGAGCGATTCTACCAGTGTTTTTCAACCAGTGTCAGTAGGCACATCGAAGATTGATCCTCCGCTTGGGGTCATTAGTTCACAAGATAGACCTGGTACTACAACAGATTTAGAGAGGAACACACCAGTTCTTTCTCGAGTACTCTTCCAGTTGGAAGATAGTATTGAAGTAGAAGAGCTTTCAGAGTCAGTTGCACCTCCAAATTCTCCTCTCCCTCCTGATCATCCAGACATATTTTTATACGTTGGAACTTTGACTCACAGGCCTTCGATCCCAGTTCCACACACATCGATCCCTTCGATGACCACTGCTAGAAGCATGGCATCCACGACAAGTTTTGCGAGAATGCAGACTCCCATATCTGTGCAAGGGGGAGGAACTATTTCCATCCCTTCTAACACTCCCAGCACATCTATATCTGGGTCTACTTCCATTCCATTGACGAGTGGAGGTTCTCAACCTAATGCATCCAGTTTTGAATTTTTCCCTTTTGGAATCTCCTCCCAAGGTATTCCTTCGATTCGTTTGAATATACCATCAACTGCCTCCATATCCATGATGAGTGGATCGGCTTCTTTTCAGGGTTTCCCATTTGGAAGTGGTCATATACCACATTTAAATCTGATAGTAGGGTCAATGACTTTTCCTTTTACAACTCAAGGTAGTAACCCCTTTCATAGTTGGACAAACCCTGCGGTTAGTGGGATAGGAACTGGGAATCAATTTTTCGGCCAACAAGAGAAGGTGCAGTATTCCTCGGTTAATTCATTTCAAATTTTTTCACCCTTGGATAATGCTTGGAACCCTTATCAGGGGGTGTCAACTCCTTTCAATACTTCGTTAGTGGGTAACTTCACCGATTACAGAGGATTTTCGGCAGAAGTTGGTCAAACTCCAAATTTTACTAGACCACAAGGATCACCCTTTAGTTCAGCAGGCTCTACGAGTTACTTCAGGCAACCTAGTGCCTTTCAAAATCCAGGTTATTTTTTAAAACCTACGTGAACCCCGCCCATTCCGGATGGAATTCCCAAGGTCCTCCACGACTTCCTTTTCTGGCCATGCTTAATCTGCTAGACTTGACTAAATTGACGAATGATCCAATTAGGTACAATCTGGCTTGGCCTCTGGTCCCAACTAAACTTCCATCGGATATTCCAAAATTCGAAGGGAAGAATGGTGAAGACCCAGGAGACCATGTGACCACATTCCACTTATGGTGCTCATCCAACTCCCTGATAGATGATTCAATCATGTTGAGGTTATTTTAGCGCACCTTAATAGGGAATGCATCCAAATGGTATATAGAGTTACTAGGGGGCACCTTTACCTCTTTTGCTGATTTGGCTAATATTTTCTTCAACTATTTTCAGTTGCCTATCTGCTATGAAGCCGAAATTGAGCTTCTATCCAATTTTCATCAAGACACGGAAACGCACATTTTGGATCATAGCTAGGAATGGAGACGGAGAAATAGGCTTATCAGAGCCGAAATTCCACCAGATTTTCATCTCGAATGGTTTCTCAAATCTCTACAACTTGATATATCTAAGGATGTTTCTGTTTCCAGGGTTTATTCAGAAGAGCAGGCTATTTTTCAACCCCAGCAATTAGAATTGATATATTATCAGTCCGGGACTCTTCAGAAAATCCTACCTGACACTCCTAGATCCAAGGTTCATTTAGCCAAACCAAAGCCAAGCCCTCACGCTGATGATATAGTTGGATCAATTGACACAAATACAATGAACCTTTTGAACCAATTGCAGTAGTTGTCTCTACAAACTGCTTCGTCTAACCAGGTAGCACCGTCTACACCTTCACCTTCCCAACATACCTCCATAAATTCCATCCAAACTTCTAACCCCAAAGGAAATCAACAATCCAAAGGGAAGAAGAAGGGACGAGGTAAGAAGAAGAACTAGGAAGGGAAGGGTAATGCGAACAAGCTCGGTAACGATGCAGGTGAGGGTAGAAAAGAGTCGAAAAATAAGCTTAAATTTCCATGCAAGTTATGAAATGGAGATCATTTGACTCATCTCTGCCCCAAGATACAAGATGCTCAGTGCTTGTTAGTGCAACAAGGGTCCTCTAGCTCCCAAGCTGTCTTGACCAACCCTTTTCCCTAAGGGCAGCAATTACTTATTGGCACGAACTCAAACGCTGGTACCTCTGTAGGGGGCAACCAGGAAGGGGAAAATTCCTCAAATGTTTATATGATGAACTCTCATCTCGACGTTGCCACACGAGCATGTGATTATGGTGAAAAGAAGACATCTAAGGGTAAGTCTGTTCCTGAAACCGTAGACCCACATCATATTGAGTGACCCTCTACTCAGTCTGTACCTCAGATACTGAAAGGTTCCACAAAGAACTCAACTATTAACCCTAATGCTAGGGCAACCTAGAACGACTCGATTGTAGAAGATCTAGCTCAAAGTCCTTGTTCTATGTTTACTTTGGAGGTTCTCCAGTCGTGTCCTGCTCAGAGAAGTGCTTTGCTTTCGGCAATTGGGGCAGTGGATCCAAAAAATTCTTTAGTTCTCACTTTTGATATGTTGAATGTCAAAAAGAGACTTCCTCACCATATGGTTTTCCAGATAAAGTCTACTTACCGAAAAACCAATATTTTTCAGACAGTTATAGATGAGGGAGCTTCCACATGCGTAATGTCTATGTCATGTTGGAAGGCCATTGGATCACCTTCAGCTGTTCCTTCACCGACTCTCTTAACAACATTTGATGGTCATTCTCATAGGCCACATGTAATTATCTCGACTTTTCCTATATATGTTAGAGAAAAGGTCATTAATATTGAAGTAGAAATTGTTGATGCCAACCTAGATTACAACCTCCTCTTAGGAAGGAATTGGATTTATGAGATGGATGCCATAGTTTCATCTATATTCCACATTCTCTGTTTCCCTCATGAGGGGAGAATTGTTAAAATTGATCAGTTAGATCATTCTCCGGATGACTCACACGCATATTTGGATTCCACTGTTCCATTGGTGGATAATCCCCATCAACCTATAGAGAATTTAGGAGTTCGGATGTACTCTTCCTTGATGGGTATATTTTACCTTCCCCCTCCTACAGCTAGAATCAATGCAATTTCATCCTCCAAAGGGCCTTCACAGAAAGAGTCCTTTTGAACTCATTATTTTTCAAACCCTTGGACCTTACATTTATCTACCACCACATTAGATGGAGGGTAGGTAGGTGGAATGGAATTTCCTATGTCTACAACAGAAATTGCTTATCAATATTTCGTCAACTCTACAGACAACCATCCCAGTCCTTTTTCAAAAGAGGAGTTAAATGGTGATGTGGCTCCAGCTCGGACCCTTGACTCTACTTCTACTTTGGATTGCTTGGATACAATTTTACCATCTGAAGAAGCAATTTTGGAGGCAATGATGGGTTTAGATCGACCATGGGAAGATCTACATCATCGTTCATATTTTCTTCCTCCATTGCCTAAAGTTGAATCCAGGTTCTTCCATCTGCTTACTAGTGATGTTTGTACAGTTTCAAACCCTTTGGCTCCAGCATGGCTCTCTGCCGAAGGTAATATGTTGGTTATATCAAAAACTGTACCTATAAACATCTCTAGGAATCCTAATGTTATAGAAAACGTCTTCATCGTAGCCGATTATTCCCCTGAAGAGATTCAAATTTACACTGAACTTTTTAAAGAGTTTCGATATGTGTTCGCTTGGTCGTATGAGGAAATGTCTGATATTGATCCATCTATAGTCCAGCATGAGATCAAGATGTACGAAAACGCTAAGCCATTCGTCAGAAGCTTCGACCGGTCAATCCTAGCAAGGAAGTAGCTATTAAAGTTGAAGTTGAAAAGTTGCTTAAGGCAGGTTTCATATACCCTGTTCCTCTAATGGAGTGGGTTTCTAATCCAGTCTCAGTAGACAAAAAGCAAGGAACGATCTGAGTTTGCATCGACTTTAGGGATTTGAAGAAAGCTTGTCCAAAGGAGAATTACCCCACACCTTTTATTGATTAGATAGTTGATGAATGTGAGGGTAATGAAATTTTCTCGTTCATGGATGGATTCTCTGGTTATAATCAAATTTCTATCTGTCCAGAGGACCATCATAAGACATCATTTATTTGTCCCTGGGGCACCTTTGCATAAAAAAAGATGCCTTTTGGTCTTAAAAATGCTGTAGCTACATTTCGGCGGGCCATGTCTTACACTTTCCACGACATCAAACATGTCATAGAAGCATACTTGTATGATTTAGCCACTCTTTCTCGAAAGAGAATCGATCATCCCAACCACCTTCAGTTAGTTTTTGAGAGATGTCGATTTTATAAGATTCGGTTGAATCTGAATAAGTGTGTTTTTGTGGTCACATCTGGTCGGTTTTTAGGATTCATCGTATCAACTGAAGGGATTTGAGTTGATCCCTTCAAGGTTGAGGCAATAATTCAATTGCCTCCCCCGTCTTCCATCCGCTAACTTCAACGTCTCCAAGCAAAGGAAAATTTCTTGAGATGATTTATAGCAAATTATGTTGAGATAACTAAAGGATTTATGCGTTTTCCGCACAAAGGAGTTCCATTTTTATGGGACGAATTTGCACAAAGATCTTTTGATGCCTTGAAGCATGCATTAATCTTTGCCCTATTGTTGAGTCCACCGGATTATGGCAGTGATTTCCTTTTGTATCTTGCAACGGTATAATAAACTATAGGTATGGTTCTGGTTCAAGAGGATGATGCTCTCACGGATCATGTGATTTACTACTTGAGTCGAGGCTTAGTAGGTCCTGAACTACACTATTCCCATATCAAGAAATTGGCCTTGTGTTGGCTTAGTGGGGCCTGACCCAGGTTCATAAGTGATTTAGCCAAGAAAATCCCGGTACTACTGGCCCTTTTGGCAACAGTTCGTTGAGCGTGGACTAAGGTCTCACCCAAAGTAGTATGGGAGGGTGCTGGAACCAGGTTTCTACACCCTCAGGATGTCTGATAGGTACGCGGTTCAGCCTTCACGCTTACTAGGTTATGCGCACCTGCGGACGCGGTACGTCTTGTGTTACTGCATTCACGCAGCTCTAGCCGCAGCGCGACTCATGTTAATTACCCAAATCTTCCTTACATAGGTTCTATTCGCTAATTACTTAGAGGATTTTCATACATAAGCATTCATATCAATGTTTACCAAGTGCGCGTGTATGAATAACTAGATACAATTAACACATAACATCAAAATACAGATCCACGAAATAGATGCACAGTATGCCGAATCAAACTTACCTTAATTAATAATCCTTTTCAAGTTCAGTTCAATACAGACCTGACTCGACCTTACGCACTCAGCTTCAAGGGTCCGCGCACTCAGCTGCAGGCTCTACTAGGCCTCTACGCACTCAGCTAGAGAGCCTCTACCCAATACTATGACCCAATACACTTCAAATCCACTTCTATCTCCTAACCATGCCCTTAGATCTATCTATCACTTCTCCTCTCAAAAACTATCTTTACACTTAGAGCCTCGCTCTATTTATACAATCGACACAACTTTTCATTAAATTACATTATTTTAGGGTGGACAACACTATGGCTCATCTTAGACTCTCGTGCTCCGCGCCCAAATTTTACGGAGTCTTTACATTACATTGACCAAAACTCTGGCTTTAGGCACCAAAACCCTGATGTGGGGGGATCCACTGCCTAATAGGCCCCCAACACAATAATTGTGACTCATCCTGAGTCACTGTGCGGTGATCTTGGCACGAAGCCCTTCCAACTATGTCTAGGCTATGCGAAGGACCACAGCGCACTGCTCTACTGTCTGCTGCATCTGCTCTACTCGCTCGACTAAATGCTCACTATCAGAGGCAAATCCCTGTCGTAAATCTTGCATCACTTTCATTTGCGTGAGCTTTCCTTCAATGTCGACAGTGATGATGAAGGCCTCATCAATCCAAGGCTATACGCATGCTTTAAGTACTGCCTCCTTTTGGCGCACGGCATCCACTTGTTCCTTCAACACCTTTTCCTATTGTAGCTTCGCTAGCCACTGAGTCAGGATCACTATTTGCGTCATCCTGTACACATTGTCATATTGTATTTGAAGCTCCCACACCTCTGTTTCCAAGCGTTGTATGGTGAGGTCCTCTTGTAAGGCAGTGAGGACCCAAAAGGATTCTTCCAACAGAGTTGTACAGGTCTACACTGCCTGTCCTATTTCCTCCAACCCCTTTTGGATATTGTTAGAAAGTTGTTCCTGAACTTCCAGGGGTGTGGATGACTCTACCTTTAATCACAGCCCAACAATCTATAGGTTGAGGTTTAGCTGGATCCTCGTTTCTTCCTCCTTTTCCTCGCAAAATCCACTAGCTAATTTGTGGTTCTGCACTCGTATTGGTAGGTATGTCACAATTTCTAGCTATAGGGCACGATGACATGCTTCCTCTATGATCTGCTCCATCTTCTGACTATGCACCAACGCTTCTTCGCGTTGTAGGCTAAGCTACTCGATGTTGATTCGCTGTTCGCTGAGCATGCGCACTGTGCACTCTTCCCTAGCGCGAAGTTCTGTTGTCGCTAGTATAATATATCTCATGGAAGGGCATCCAATTTTAGGCCAAGTCCCTTGATCCGACCCACCGCAGCTCTGTCCGCCGCGCTGTCTGCTCTCAATGCTCCTTTCAGCAACACAACGGTGTTAGCCATTTTGGCCCACAACAGCTGCTCTGTTGCTGATGTACCCGCGGCACTGTAGGTGACTGTTGTTCCTTCTTGTGGGGTTGCACCTGAAGTCCCTGCAGTTGTGCTCTAAGGGCTCCAAACACATTCTTTTGCTCCGTCATTGCTTCCTGGAGCATTTCCCTGGTAACCTCATGAAGTGTGTCACCGATGTCGTATAGATCACCCTCTGTCAGTGTAATAGGCTCCCAATCTACTTTGGAAGCCTTGGTCTTATTCCATGGCCCTATTCGTTCTGTACTGCACGGTTGTTTCAGTTGTGTTGATGTCATGCTTAGGTCCATGCCTTCCGCTGTGTCGTCAGTCCCCCATCTAGTGGTCAGGTCTAGGCCTCTTTCTTCCTTTGTTGTGGTGGCCCTAGCTGCTGCTGTTTTTTCACCGGCCTTCACTGCCTCGCGGGAAGCCCTTACCTCGTTGATGAATAGATCATTTCACTTCTGTTGTGCCAGCAGCTTGGCGACATCCTTTTGTCTTTGTATCAGTGTCTCATCATGCGTTTCTAGATCTGGGGCATGCCATTCAGGTGGCCATGAGTCAAGCACCGCGAAAACAGCATCATCAATTGCGATGAAAGGGAGTTTGGTCCAGTTTTGCTCTAGATCCTTCCGCGCCTTGATATACACATTGTGCATACTACCTTAAAGTCCGCAAAGCTTCGCAGACTGTCATAGACTGTGGGGGACAGGTGCCGCCTTTTGTTGATCCACATCCAGACGCTTGCCTCCATGAGTATCCAGAAGATCTTGGTCTCGCAGATTCGCATGGCATCCTTTGTCACCTAGAGCAATGTGTATTTTGTTGCCTCTGGTAAATCCCGGTCAAGAGGAAACTGATTGTCCTTAGGCAGTTCCACTACAGCCAACAATATGGATAAGAGCAACCACGCGTAGTGGAAGGTCTTACCCTACTCCTGGGCCTCTTTGCAATTCATCAGAAACTCCTCATAGAGGAACTGCGCCCAGTTGAACTATACCCCCTCTATGCATTGTTTGGCCAGTGCAATGACCGTTGCTGGTACCTCATTGCCGTGGCATTTTCTCATCACTTTTCCTGCCAACAACTGGGTGGCTACGTGCACCCCTTTGTCTTCAATGCTAGTAATGACGTAGCCCCTCTACGTTTTCTCCAACTTGTATTTCTTCCTCGTAGCCTCTGTGAGCACCAAGTATCCACTTTTGCCAACTATTTCCACGGGGTCCCTTCCCATACAAGGAAGCCGAGAAATCCTATGAATAAGCTCTGCCGTGATGGGAATATGCTCCTCCAGCCACAAGTACCATTGTGCACTAGGTATAGTAGTTGCCTGATGACAAATATCGTGATTGGTGCATGGTGAAAGTGTGGAATCCATAGTAGGTGGAGTAGCCCGGCCTCCTCCAGCCCACGCAGCCATTTTCGTGGTTGTAGCGTTGTAATTGACCCTTCCTTGCTTTGTTTCATGAGTTGGCTAGTCTCCAAATGTGGGAACTTTTCGCTGTCCACAAGGTTCCAATCTTCAAATTTCATCATGGGCATACAGCCCACGACTGAACCCTCAAACATAATTCCATCTAGGAGGAGTGGGGTTTCGAGTGCCCTCTTAACGACATCCAAATCCTTGGGTACTTTTTCTTTAACTCTCTATGGGGGGGCATATTTGGGCAGTTTTGCAGTAGCACGCATTGGCTGAATGTCTTCCTCCATTTCTTCATCTGGTTCAATCTCTTCTATGAAGGCCTAGAGATCCTCCTCCTCATCATCTATCCCAAGAATGACGATCTTGCCCTTGTCTTCCATAGATAGTTTACCAAACCATGGATTTCACAGACATACGGACTGGTCCTGCTACCTGTGGAACCTTTTTGCGCCTCGGTGTCTGGGGCGACTTAGGAATTTCCAATGCATCCCCCACCCACAGCGAAGGGCTCTTTGTGACTTCCTCGGTGGTACTTTCAACAAAACCCACACCTCTCCTGGTAGTTGTCATCTTGTTCAAGCTATCTGTTGTTGTTCACGACTTTGGAGGCTCAAACACCACTTGGTGCTCAACACTGTGTGTGCTCTGTAACAGCTCAAATATCAAACAAACAAGTGTTGTCTTGTGGCCAGACTTGGTATTTTTATAGCGTCTTTAGAATTTCAATTTGACCATTCCCCCCATTTATGAGTCATTAATGCATTCTTGGTGGCAGATCGTCCCTAATCTAGTTCTGAATTTGTGTCTTAATTGCCCACTGCCCACTCCTTTTTGTCTTAAATTAGATATATTGTCATGAACAGTGACACCAAAGTCACTTCCCATCCTACTCACGTGGCAGCTTATCCCCCTCTGAGCGGGCGCGACCCCTGCAACATATTGCCCCTGCATGCAACCCGCTTATCATGCAACTCCCCTACAATCTCTTTTATAGTCCCGCGCTTTCTTTCAACTACTTGGAGTGCTGAGATTGTGCTCCCTACAGATAGTCAGGTGGTCGCACCACCTGTGCGAGGCTTCAATTCAATTTCTAGCCTAGTCTGTGAGCACTCCTCATTTTCCCTCGCGACAGTCAGCGTCGCACGTTCTTCCTTATGCGGTGCACTCCCTAGGTTACTTTGTCTGATAATGTGCGGTCGTAGCCATGGTAGCAGAGCCACAAATTATCGGCAGACATCTTCTGCTACATTAGTATTTTGGCCCATATCTTTTCTTGTCATTCTTAGTTTATTGATGCAGCATGCTTGCGTGTATTCGGTTTCTAATTCTTTGATTTTTACATCCATTAACACGCTTTTCTTCCTCAGTCATTGGCAGAACCATTTCCCTGTCGAATGGCTTCCTGATCCTTCGTATGTTCGACCTCGCACAACTGCATAATTCGTCCTAGTCACCGTGTATTGTTCCAACTATGTGAGGATTCCTTCCTCTCAAAACTATGGCCTCGACTCTGCCCGTCATCTTTGGGATCGTCCCTACACTCAGATTCTTGTACATGGCCCTAGAGGCCCATCAAACCGTTGGTACACGCAGGTCCCAATCAGTTCGTCTGGCCTGGTGAACCTTGATCAAGATCCTGCATACCTTCTTGAATGCTTCTACGTGGAATGTTTGTGGTGCACATCGTTTTTCCTACTGCTACGTCTGGTTCTGATTTTCGATCCTTAGACTGGGGTGTGCTTGTGTGGACTGCATAGCACACGTTTGCACCTAGCGACACAGGTGGGCGGGCAAGCTACTTTTCCTGGATGCTTGGCTCTCATTCGAAGTTGGGGGCTTCCAAACCATAGGTGCATCCACCTTCTACATTCGCACTAGTTTACAATGGTCTCCCAAGGTGTACTCCACCATCGTGCGTGTGTTGCGCGCAGTTCCCATTCCAGTGCACCGTACTGTTGCTGTTCCGATACTATGCTTTCAAATTTGTCTAGGAATTCAACCACCGTTTTCACTCCATCATATGTTGGCAGTTCCCTTGCCTCTGTCGTTACGCAACACAGTGATCTAATCATCATATTGCAATTCAGCATTGTCACTTGGTGCAAACGGTTCTGCCAATGCTATAATTCTTCGTCTAAATCTGAAGTACAGGAGTTGTCATGCTCCCACAAAATTCTCCCATCTGCAGTCGTATTCACCCAATCCTAGTCTCACATCGTTATCTGGTAAATACAATCTAGCTCATCATCACTTTCATCGTTGCGCACTGGTTTAGTGTAGTGCGCTCCTTCGGCTGGGTCTAGCGGGACTACTACGTGTAGTGACTTCTTCTCAAATATCATCTTCCACTTCTTCAGGTTGATGACTCCATTCATATCGGTGGCCCAGTCTATTCCTAACAATTTGGGATAGGGATTACTATCGTCGACAATCTCTATCACTTCAAAATCCATCTGCGTGCTCGCACCTTCAATATCAATTGTTACCCCTTGCAACCTCCCCATGGGCAAAATATTCTGTTGGTTTGCCATCCATAGTTGAATAGGGGACCATTGTAACACGGGCCTGCCCATGCATTCCCATGTTTGCTTTGGTAACACATTCATGTCCGAACCCAGATCTAGGATTACCTGATCCATTTCATACTCACCAATCTGCGCAGTCAATCTCATTTCCCTCCCGGTGTGCAATGCATGCTTCCCTAATTTCCAGACTACGTGCAGTTCTCCTGACCCCGCGCACCTGGTGATCAGCTCTTGTAGTCCCTTAACTGCCTTGTTGTCACGCAGCAGTTTCATGCATGTCTCCAGAAAGGTAGTAAGCATTGAAGGATCCATTCCTAGCTCTGGCTGATCCTTACTACCTGAAGTGGAGGCCTTCGTGAAGCTCTTCTTAGCTTCCATAAACATCTCCTTTCCATGTCAAACTTAGGTTCCTTTGCAGGAGCCTTATGAAACCATGTATCTTCCTCGGGTTGCTTCCCCTTATCTTCCCCTGTGGTCACACCACTTCTAAGCATCATGTTCACATTTGGGCCTTCTTCGCGCGGTTCAAACCTCATCATTTGAATATTCTGAGTCAGAGGCTAGAGTACCCCTTTTTCACGTATCTATGTGATCAGCGTAAGACAATCTATCATTTCATGATCAAACTGAGCATAGCAGGAATAGGATATTCTTTTCTGGTTGGTGCAATCTGTAGGAATTTACAGGGTAAGTTCCTCAGAAAGAATACCAAAAGGACACCGCTCACAACCAGATCTCAAATCAATACACCAGTATTTTTGACGTGGTTAAAACCCTCAGAGTGCAAGGAGGGAAACAGTCCACGGCCTGTCCCAACGTGGGTACTACAGGCAATTTATTAATCAAAGAATGAAAATTTACATAAGCTTCTCTCATGCACGGATTACCCGAACAATGACCCTCCATGCGCTTTAAATAGAACTCATGGACCAATCGGGTGTCAAGCCACGGATCAAGTGTCGGTAATACCGAGGTGAGAGTGAACCGTCGGATCACTACATATCGTGACCGTCGGATTGTAAGTTACAATATGTACAACGGTAAAGAAACACACTTTACCTAACTCTATACCTAACTCTAAACTAGACCAAGTTGAACTTAACTATATCCTATGTGTCGGAATATCCTAACATCCCCCCTTAAGAACAACTTGGGATAGGATTGAAGGATTTACAAATATGACACAATAGGAGAAGGAAGGAGGCACTAGAGCCTATCCCCCCTTAGTGACAACTTCCTGAACTCCAAGCATATATCGAAGTTTAGTGAACTTCGCCTCTGTGAGAGCCTTTGTGAAGATGTCCGCAACCTGATCATCTGTTGGACAATATTGCACTTCAAGAACATGGTCATGAATGAGCTTTCTGATGAAGTGCATGTGTAGTTCGATGTGTTTGCTGCGCTGATGCTGGACTGGATCTTTGCATAGCTGAATGGCACTTTGATTATCACACCAAAGTGTGGTTGGATGCTGCTGCTCAAAGCCAAACTCTGATAGGATCTGACGAAGCCACAAGGCTTCCTTACTAGCTTCCACGGCACCACGATACTCTGCTTCTGCTGACGAAAGAGAAATGGCAGCCTGTTTCTTACAAGCCCATGTAATAGGTCCTGAACCAAGAGTGAAGACATAACCGGCAGTAGACTTCCGATCATCAGGGTCACCAGCCCAATCAGAATCAGTGAAACCAACTAACAGAGGAGCTGCTTTGGCACTGTAATGAATCCCAAACTATACTGTACCTCGAACATAACGAAGTATTCTTTTGGCTGCTTTCCAATGACTTTCACGGGGGTTTTGCATAAAACGAGCAACAAGGCCAACAGCAAAGGAAAGATCAGGACGAGTATGGGTTAAGTACAAGAGTTTTCCTACAAGTTGACGGTATAAGGTAGCATCAACTTCAGGAGAAGTACAAGAGACTGAAAGTTTGACTCCAGACTGAAAGGGAGAAGGGGCTGGCTTACAGTCTTCCATGTGAAAATGACGAAGAATATCACAAGCATACTTGGACTGGGAAAGGGAAATACCCTCCTTGGATTGCAAGACTTGAAGACCGAGAAAATAGTGTAAGTGTCCTAAGTCTGTCATTTCAAATTTCTTTTTAAGGATAGACTTCACATGGTTTATAAGGTTGGGATCACTACCAGTAAGGATAAGATCATCAACATAAAGAACAAGGATGATAAGAGAGTCACCCACTTTCTTGGTGTAGACAGTATTGTCAGAATGACACCTAGAAAAGCCAGATTCTAAAAGAAAGCTATCCATTTTGGCATACCAAGCCCGAGGAGCTTGCTTGAGACCATAAAGGGATTTCTTAAGTCGACACACAAGGCTGGAGTCTGTTTGTATGAAGCCAATGGGTTGTTCCATATAGATTTCTTCCTGCAAGTCCCCATGCAAGAAGGCAGATTTAACATCCATCTGATGGACTTCCCATTTTAAAGAGGCAGCAAGGGAAAGAACAAGGCGGATAGAGTTCATTTTGGCAACAGGGGAGAAGGTTTCAGTGTAGTCAATGCCTTCAACCTGTGAAAAGCCCTTAGCAACAAGACGAGCTTTATGTTTATCAATTTTCCCATCTGGTCCATACTTGGTTCTGTAAACCCATTTACATCTTACAAGTTTTCGTCCCTTTGGTAGAGGAACAAGATCCCATGTATCATTTGTCATCAATGAATGATATTCTTCATTCATAGCTGCTTCCCAATGTGGATGGCCTGAAGCTTCTGCAAAAGTGTCAGGATCATGATTTACTGGAGCTTGAGCCAGTAAAGAAGAGGCTCTTTCAAACTGAGAACGTGTACGTCGCTGATCTGTAGGATCACCGGCAAGATCACCTGCTGCATCTCGAGTAGCACGGACCCATCTTGGAAGTTGAGGATCCTGAGAAGGTGGGGGAGGAATGTCATCCTCACTTTCATCATCTGAAGAAGAAATGTTTTCAAAAGTAGAAGAGATAGGAAGAGGTGGCACATCCGCCGGACTAGGCTCGCAGGCCGATTTATTTTCATCAAATTTTACATCTCTTCTAATGATAACATTTTTGGACTTAAATGGAATAAGTCTATAACCTTTTACATCTTCAGAATATCCAACAAAAGTACATTTCTCACTCTTAGGTTCTAAAGCTTTATGCTTTTCATCTGGAATATGGGCCCATGCTTCACTTCCAAACACACGAAAGTGACTTACATCTGGTTTAATGGAACTCCAAGCTTCTTCTGGAGTGATATTCTCTAGAACCTTAGTAGGAGTGCGATTGATTATATAATTTGCACAATTAATTGCTTCGGCCCAAAAACTAAGACTGAGTCCTTTAGATTGCAGCATACAATTAGCCATTTCCTTTAAGGTGCGATTTTTCCTTTCAGCTACACCATTTTGTTGTGGAGTGTATGGAACAGTATGTTGCATTTGAATTCCATTTTCGGTGCAAAAGTTGATGAATGTGTTTTTAACATATTCTCCACCATTATCAGTTCTTAGCTTAAGAATTTGATGTCCAGATTGTTTTTCAACAAAGGCTTTGAAGGCCAAAAAGGTGTTAAATACTTCACTCTTGAGTTTTAAGAAGTATACCCAAGTGCGTCTGGAGAAATCATCAATGAAAGTTAAGAAGTACTTGCAGCCAGAGAATGAAGCAATAGGAAGAGGACCACATAAATCACTGTGCACAAGCTGTAAAGGGGCTGAGGCGTGCCAAGAGGCACGTTTGTCAAAACTGTCCCGATGATGTTTTCCGAGTACACATCCGGAACAAACACCATCTCTGCAAGATACCATAGGAAGACCTGTCACCATATTTTCTTTACATAGATGCTGAAGGGAGCGATAGTTTAAGTGACCAAATCGCTCATGCCAAAGTTTGCTCACTTCATCATTATGAGCAACAAATACTGAGGGAAGATTTGATGACCCAAAGTTGTGAAACTTATACAACCTTTTGGAATCATCAGCAAGACCAGTAGCTAGAATCTGTTTAGGATCTTTTAGATCCTTGATTACAACATCATGAGGTGAAAATTCAACAATTTTACCTTCACCTGAATGAGTTATCTGATAGACAGATAGAAGGTTGCAGGATAAGGTTGGAACACATAATACATCATTAAACTGACCATTGTCTAGATGAACAGTTCCAGTCCCTACAACATTAAGAGATCTATCATCACCAATATATATATTTTTGGTGTTACAATCATTTAAAGAAGAAAACATGGCTTGATTTTTGGCCATGTGACAAGAGGCTCCAGAATCAATGAGCCACTCATGAGAATGAGAAGAAGAAGAAGATACATTTAATGCATAACCAGACTGAGATGATTGATAATGACATGCAGAAAGTGCCATTCCGGAAGTTGAAGTTGAAGTAGGCTCCACATGGATGTTATGTTTCTTCATTGCGGCTTCCAAGGCTTCCATCTTCTTAAAGCATTTAGATTCTAAGTGGCCATCTCGATTACAAAAGTTACAATGTCTATCAGACTTCTTCCATTTGTTTTTATTGGTCTTATCATTTTGCTGAAATGATCTTTCATTTTGAGGCTGAGATGGTTTAGGACCATTCTTTTGAGGATATGACTTCTTAGGATTCTTTGAATTGGGTTGCTGCTGGGCGGCTAACGCTTTCGTGGAAGAGTTTCCAAGATTAAGAAGACCAAGGTGTAAGAGTTTTTCTTGTTCTCTTATTAAGGAATCACAAAAGGAGTCAAAGGAAGGGGCCTTGTATTCTTGTCCTTGACAAATGAAAGCTTCCCTTGTAGAATGGAAAGTGGAAACAAATACAGAGTAGGCTGGTCCCAACTTAGTAAGGATGGAATAAATAAGGTTACCATCTTCTTTCTTAACTTTAACACCTTCCAAGAGATATCTAAGGGTCTTGAATTTGGACAAGAAATCTTCAATGCAAGAAAAATTATTAGGATCCAAAGTAAGCAGCTCATTTTCAAGTTGATGGGCTCTAATTTCATTTTTAATTCCAAAAACTTTAGCAAGCCTTTCTAATGCTTCATGAGGAGTCTCAAGTTCTGCAATGTGGAATCGAAGATCAGGAGAAACAGACATCCCTATCAAACCACGTGCTTGATCTTGTCTATTTTCCCATTTTGCCGCCTTGTCTTCATCTTTTGGTTTCTTCTCTTGGTCTGTGGCTATTCTGTAGAGACCTTTACTTCTAAGTAAATCTCCCATGTAGGCTACCCATTGGAAGTAGTTAGTGCTGTCAAGAATGACTTGGCATGGACTTTCCATTTTAAAAAAAAACTGAAGCTGAAGATGCTGAAAGTAAGTGTTCCAATGGATAGATCTCGAAAAAATAGGCGGTTTTAAAAAAAACGGCTCTGAAAAAGGCTTCCGGATGAAGAAGTTATGGCTTTTTGAAAAAAAATTGTTGACGTTGCCGGCAAAGTGCGCGAATGTGCGGGAATGAAAAAATCCGCCCCCACAAAATGGAGACTTGAACCCAAGACCTCTACTCTCTTAAAATAGCTTTGAACCAATTGATCTATACAAAAAATTTGAGAGAGAGAGAGAGAGAGGGGGGGGGGGGCCTTGGTTTGCGTGCTTGCCTTGAGAAAGCTCTTTTTCCCTACAAAACACAAAACACAAAACCCAACACGAATATGCAAAGAAAAAACGAACCTTACGGCTCGAAGTTAGCTTTAGCCAAAAAACTAGAAATTTAAAAAAAAAAATCTCAAAGTTAGCTTTAGCCGAAAAACTAAATATTTTTCTCAATGTTTCTGATTTTCCGAGATCACACTAAGGTGCAGGGAAAAGAGCATACGCATGAGAAAAATCCTTCCTTTCTGTTTCTGATTTGCCCAGATCGCACAGAGTCGCAGGGCAAAGAGCATACGCAGAAATGAAAGGTATAGATCCGGTTAAAAAAAAGGCTAAATAAACTAAGATCGAAATAAGCAGAGAGAAAATAACAGTACACTGCAAAAAAAAACACTGTATACCTCCCGATCTGAAAAATGACGCAGCTAGGGCTACCGGAAACCTTTTCGCGTGAAACGAAAGGGGTTCCTCACTGGAACAGATGCTCCGAACGCAACAGAGCAGTCCTCTCGGCCCGAAAGCAGTCATAAGCAACAGATCTAGGAAACGACAACCGCATGCAGTTCTACCGGCTTCAGATTTGGATCACCAACGGACGCGGCCCTCAAATAGCTCTGATACCATGTAGGAATTTACAGGGTAAGTTCCTCAGAAAGAATACCAAAAGGACACCGCTCACAACCAGATCTCAAATCAATACACCAGTATTTTTGACGTGGTTAAAACCCTCAGAGTGCAAGGAGGGAAACAGTCCACGGCCTGTCCCAACGTGGGTACTACAGGCAATTTATTAATCAAAGAATGAAAATTTACATAAGCTTCTCTCATGCACGGATTACCCGAACAATGACCCTCCATGCGCTTTAAATAGAACTCATGGACCAATCGGGTGTCAAGCCACGGATCAAGTGTCGGTAATACCGAGGTGAGAGTGAACCGTCGGATCACTACATATCGTGACCGTCGGATTGTAAGTTACAATATGTACAACGGTAAAGAAACACACTTTACCTAACTCTATACCTAACTCTAAACTAGACCAAGTTGAACTTAACTATATCCTATGTGTCGGAATATCCTAACACAATCATGGGCATATTGCCCTGGTCCTCCGCAATTGTAACAAATTAACTATCTGCGACCACTTCCTGGTCCCATTCCTCCTCGTCCTCGACCTCACCCCTGAAATCCAGCATGCGCCATCCCCACAACTTGGTCAAGGGCTCGCATTTCTATTTGCATCCTATAGGGTGGGGTCTGATCCATCATTATCTCGTAGCTGCGGCAAGTGCACTCATCGTGGCCTACCGACCTGCAGAAATTACAAAACAACTGTTGGGGAGTCTGTGTATACTTCTGCAACAAATGAAAATTATCCATCATGTGTTTTCCTCCTATCTGATAGATCACGCACCATAACGTGAGTGTCACACTTGGCCCTACCTGTGCCTCTGGTCTCAACGACATTGGCTCGCCTCCTGCCAAGTAGTTTGCAAATACTAGATAGTGATCCTTATCATGGCCCTGGACTTTGCATTTTATGCACCATACCTCCTCGTGCACCTCTGGCTACGGTGCCCTATCCTGCTTCAAACTTTTCATTTCCAGGGATAGATTCTGTAGTTGTGCATGGATTTGTTGAACTCCCAAAGCAGGGTCTTGTATTGGGGTCTCATGCAACCTCATCGCCATTTCCAATGCTTCGACCTGGATGGAAAGTTTCTATTGTGACAGAGCCATCCTTAAGTGAGATGTCAGGGATGCCACAAACCATGTGCAATGTTGGGAATCTATTAGCGTCATATTGGCCTCGCAGATTGTACTCTTCAGTCACTGATCCAAATCCCAAGGGGTCTTGCCTGGAAGCATCGTGATCTCTTTAAACCCGATGATTGACTGGGTCTTTGATTTCGGTTAGCTATATTCTCTGTTCAACGCATTCTAGATCTCTACTATCCTTGCATTTGGGTGGTCGTTAGAGTGCATCATATACCATGTCAATGCGCGATCCTGCAGTGCGCTCACCAATGTAGCCTTCTTAATGTTGTCGTCCATGACCCCTTGCACTTCCCACACTACTCTTACCACGAACCAGAACTGGTTTGGATCTTCATTCCCTACACCTCTGAATATGGGTAGTTTGATCACGCTCGCCATGCTGAACTGTGGGGGTGGTGGAGGTGGAGTGGGTGGAGATGGAGGTGAGGAAGGTGAAGTGGGTGGTGGCGTGGGTGGAGGTGGTAACTGCGGAATGCGATGCCTTATAAAACTGACTGCACTTCTTGGAGAGACCCAAGTGAGCTCTTCCTCGCTCTCTCACGAAGGTGAAATTAAGGGATTGTTTTCTAATTCCCGCTACCTTTGTAGATATTTCCACTCTGTGTCGTCCAAACCATTAATGTATTCACATAACCCGCTTTTCACATAACAACATCTTAATCCAGGTATTCAAAGATTTAATATACTTACCTCATGGTCCCTTGAGAAAACGTCACTCTGCTTCATTTTAGCTCACAGTTGTGTCTATCGCAAACTCGGTGATGAATCCCCCTATTATCCAGTCGAGCCAATGGTCCATAGCTCATGCGATCTTATCTTCTAATGCCTCTAGTCTGCACACTAATTCTAGAGTCCACACTATCGGTTGGTCGAGCCTACACCTTCCCTGGCTATCGGCTAACCTCGCGATCCACTCATACAGTTCAGAAGGAAAGGATGCAAATAAAATCTCATGGATTTTCATATAAACATAGTGATCTAGCCACCTTTTCTCAGATACTTGCGAAGTTCTGTTTTCTTGTGTCGCGAACTCGTGAATCTTCTTGTCCAACCACTCTTCAATTTCCTTCTTTGTTGGGCTTCAGTTGCATGACATCTGACATCCCTTAGGCAGATCCTGGTCCCGGTAATGGAACCATTTGTTGGCTTAGTGGGGCTTGACCCAGGTTTAGAAGTGATTTAGCTAAGCAAATCCTGGTACTATTGGCCATTTCGGAAACATTTCATGGAGAGCGCACTAAGCTCTCACCCGAAGTAGTATGGGAGGGTGTTGGAACCAGGTTTTCGCACAATGGGGATGTCTGATAGGTACGCAATTCAGCCTTCGTGCTTACCAGGTTACGCACACCTGCGGGCACGGTATGTCCTATGTTACTTCCTTCAGGCAGCTCTAGCCAGAGCGCGACCCATGTTAATTACCCATGTCTTCCTTACATAGGTTCTGTTTACTAATTACTTAGAGGTTTTTCATACATAAGCATTCATATCAATGTTTACCAAGTATGCGCGTATAAATAACTAGATACAATTAACACATAACATCAAAATACATATCCACGAAATAGATGCACAATATGCCAAATCAAACTTATCTTTATTAATAATCCTTTTCAAGTTCAATTCAATACATACCCAAATCTGCCCTGCACACTCAGCTGCAGGGGTCCACGCACTCAGCTGCAGAGCCTCTACCTACTACTACAACCCAATACACATCAGATCCACTTCTATCTCCTAACCATGCCTTTGCATCTATCTATCACTTTTCCTCTCAAAAAATATCTATACACTTAGAGCCTCGCTCTATTTATACAATCCCATGGTTCGCGGACCATGGGTAGGTCGACACAACTTTTCATCAAATTACATTATTCTAGAGTGGACAACCCTATGACTCATCCTAGACTCTCAAACTCCGCGCCCGCTTTTTGCAAAGTCTTTACATTACATTTACCAAAACTCGGGCTTTAGGCCCCAAAACCCTACTATGGCAGGATCCACTGCCCAACACCTTGGCAACCGTCCATGTTGTCCAGCGGCTTCAACATTATATTCTGCTATGAAAAACGTTCATCTTAGAGGTTGTTAATCCTTTTCAGTTTGTCCTCAGTAGGCGAGTGATTGGGGGCAAATACAATTGATGGATTTTTATTTTGCAAGAATTTGATCTTGAGTTCTTGTTAGCCAAGTCTAAGAAGTCATTGGTTTTTATGGAATTAATTTCTGAGTTGCCTTGTGAAGAAGACATTCTTTATGAGGAAAAGTTTCCCGACGAACATTTATTCCTCATTTCTTCACAAGATCCCTGGTATGGAGATATCATCATATATCTCCAGACTTCGAAGTTCTTGCCTTCTTCCTCCAAGGATGAGCGTCGAAAGTTATGTCATCTTGCAAAAAACTATGTTATCATTGGTGATACATTATATCGCAGAGCAGTTGATTCAATCCTTAGGCATTGCTTAACTTTGGAGGAAGCAAAGTTTGCACTCAATTATTGCCACAATGGAGCTTGTGGCAGTCATCTATAAGGGCTTGCAATAGCCTAGAAAATTTTGCGTGCCGACTACTTTTGGCCTTCAATTTTCAAAGATTGTGTTGAAGCGATCAAACTTTACCACCCTTGTCAAGTATATACTCGTAAGATGCGCACGCATCCAGCTTCTCTTTTTCCTGCTATCACCGTCGATCCATTTACTAAGTGGGGCATTGATTTTACTACTTGTAATCCACCTTCGGTGGCAAATCACAAGTATATTATAGTGGTCGTAGACTACTTTATGAAGTCGGTTGAGACCATGCCTACTTACAAAAATGATAGTGAAATAGCAGACTTATTTCTCTTCAATCAAATTATTTCACATTTTGGTATCCCGAGACAGATTGTCACTGATCATGGTAGTCACTTCCAGAACCAACTGATGACCGAATTGGCTCTTAAGTTGGGCTTCCGGCAGGAGAATTCATCTCCGTATTATCCTCAGGCCAATGGGCAACTCGAAGCCATGAATAAGTCCCTCAAGACAATCCTGCAAAGGACAATTGACAAAAATTGCTCCAATTGGCACATCATGTTGTACCCGGCTCTCTGGGCATACCGAACCTCAGTGAAGATTGCCACCAGTTTTACACCTTTTCAATTAGTTTACAGGGTGGAATCTATTTTTCCCATTGAATGTGAAATTCCATCCCTTAAGCTAGTTGTAGAACTTCTTCCAGAGTCCTCTAGTCTTGAAGAACACCTCATTCATTTGGAACATCTTGATGAGCAGCGTCGAGATGCCACCATAATAAACAAGGCCCATAAGAAGAGCATTAAAACTTAGTATGATAAAGTTGTCTGTCCTCGGGTCTTTTTTGAAGGTGACCTTGTCTTGGTTTATGACCAAGATAAAGACACCTTGGGGGCAAGAAAATTCAAGTCTATGTGGTATGGTCCCTTTATAGTAAAACAAATTTTGGGAAAAGGGGCTTATGAATTAGTCAATTTTGAAGGGAACAAGTTGGTGGAGCCCCGACATGGGCTCTACATCAAGAATTATTTTGCTTAGGTTTCAGCCGATAAATTGCTTGTTTGTATATATTGTATTTTTGTACATATTTGTTGGGCATTTTATGATATCAACATTTTTTTTATCTGCTTTGGCATATGTTGATGGATGACTTGATATATTTCAGATTCGTCGATGGTGCTAGTTGGCACACTCAGAATCTTGCTTCCGCAGCTTAGGTGATTTATTATCCACCTAGTTAATTGATGGTGTCAAGGGGAGTATGTATTGGTCCTGCTTCAAATAAAATTTCGAATACACTTCCGTTACTAATTTACTATCTGAAGCTATTTCTTATGGAATTGATTCATTGATAGTTTATCTTGACTCACAGCTGGTAGTGTCACAATTAAATAACATTTATCGGGTTCGAAATCCTTATTTATATCACCAATTTTTGAGAGTGAGAGTGTTGCAACGATCATTTGTTTATATTACATATGTGCACATTCCATGATCTACGAATTCATTAGCGGAATATATTGCTAATCAAGCATTAGATTGGCATATCAATCATTCATCAAATTAAACAAACATCAAAAATTTGGATCTATATACATATATCATAAAACTGCCTCTGTATACATAAAGTGTTCAAAACATAATATACAAAATTGGGACTAAATGCCCATAATCATGTCTAGTCTGTCTATTGACCCGGCTCAGGATGAGCAGCTAAGAAGTTAATTACTGCATTGGCCACATGCCAAAGTATGTGGACCCAGTCTCGTGGTACTCCTACCACACAACACTACATCTCCTTAGGTAGGTCCTCTACGGATATCATCAGTACCTGGTGAGTCAATCTCACCAAGTTTCTTTGGACTACATATAGGACCCTCTCTGTCTCAATTGTTGCCTCTTTGGCACCTCTGTCATGATGCCTATGCCTCAAGAATCCATCTGGTCTCACTGGACCCACATCTGGAAAATGATCATTTTTTCAGTATTTTGTCCCATCAAAAATATTTCTAAGTTCATTTCATATTTAAAAAAAGGAAAAAATCTTAAAAATCTACAAAAACTTCAAAAATTGTTACCTATGTCTCCCCATGCTGCGTTTGGTGGCAACACAAAATCCGTATCTCCTTAGAAATCCATCCCAGCATAAGGGTAGTGTTCGACTGCGATGGTCTGTTGGTCCCACCAGGGGAAAAACTCATCATCGAAAGTCATCCTCGGCATGTCCCCACCTCCAAGGTGTTTCATCAAGTCAGCCCATCTACCCATCCATGGATCTCGTAGGCTGCTGATGGAGACAGATACTTTGGGATGAAGCCCAAGCACCTTCTCGAAGAATAAGGAGCATAAAATAGTCTCATATCCAAAGTTCCTTGTCTGACCTTTCTGAATGGAGGTCAGCTGGCTCTTCATGTTGGTTAGAAGAGGTGTGCACCAGTTGAAAATCATGGTTAGGCATTCCACTACCAAGCTCATGGACACCCATGAAGACTGATGTAGTGAAGCTGATCTATTTACCCTCGCAATGGTAAACATCAGAAACCTCAAATATAAGCTATCCATGTGTTTGATTGGAATCTGACTTCAAATCTTTTCCAGATGCCCAGGATAGTATATATGTGCATAGCCTTCTACTGAAAGACTACTCCTTGTCCTGCCGGTCGAATGCACAACCTCCCCTCTTCAAGACAGATGAGTAATAAAGTAGATGTCTTCCACCTCAATCTTGAGGGGCATCTGATCTATCATGAAGGCATCATCCTCTACACTCTAGTAGTGGATCAGTAATTCGAGCAAGTGTGTGTTGGCTTTCATGTTCAGCATTTTGAAGAATTTCAACAAGCAGAATCCTCTCAATGCATCTAGTGCATTTTGGTCGTTCATTACCTCATTGTCAATTATGGTATAATCTCTCTCTCTCTCTCCATGTGATGTTCATCCTGAAAAAAAAATGAGTTTCAACCACTAGATTTTATGTTTGAACTTCAACTCATGTACATGCAGGTTCCCTTTACACACAGTCGCATGTAGGGCCATCGTATACACAGGTTTGTCACAGCCAACCCACGTGTATGCAGAGTTGGATTTTTTAACATGAATTCCCATGGTCAAATCTTAATTAAAACTTCTAAAAAGTATTACAAAACATTTCAATTATGATTTGAGGGTTACCTGGTAACTTTGGTGTGATTTGAACGGTCGAATTCTTCAGAGGCAAGTTTGCTCCTTTTTGATCCACAACATTTTTCCAAATAGAAATGAAAAATTTGTGAGTCTAAAAGTCAATATATAGCTTTGAAATTTCCAAATTTTTTCTCAAAACTTGATTTTTCATCTCATGAAATTTTTTACTTATGGGCTTGGATTGCCGAGAATGGGTTATTGTTTCGGGATATTTTGGATACTTCTTCGAGATCCTATTTCGGTCCCATGACCGCTGACCCGTCATGGCAGGTATTGTTCACTTATTGGCATATAGGTTAGGGAAAACCATTTTTTTTTTAATTGCATCTTGCATACTAGCCTCCGTTCAGCAATACATTAGCCATAGGGTCGACCCCATCATGTCTTGGTTAGAAAACTATGTTCACTTGCCGATTCTTAAATCATGATGCGATGGTAGAGCCATCCTTTACATGGGCATTGTAGTTAGAACCTCACTGACATTGGTTACCCATGTTGCTATATTGAATAGGCTCAGGAGTCCTCTTTAGTCCCGCCATGACTTGTGCATTGAAGACACATTCTCCTTGCTTCTGTGCTTATTTCTAGCCCTATACCCTAGAGGTTCCTTTGTGTTGAGTTGTACCACTGCATTGCATTTTCACTATTTGCACCTATTGGACTTGAGCCAGCTTCACTTGGACTCATGTTTAAGCCACTTATTTGACCATGTATTCGACAAAATCAACCATGCAATCACTTAGCTTCTACAACTTGGCACATCCTTTGACCCACGGAAGGAACATCCATCTGAGTTTCCTTGACCAGTTTCACCTCCCTACATTAAGCATAGGATTGTTCCCATCCCAAGAACTAGATCATCTGTTTCTCTCACACTCGTTCTTTCCACTGTACTATAGCATTCTTTTATTCGTTTTCCAGCTTAAAGAAAAAGACAAAAAAAACTTATATATTCCAAGAAGAGTAGGAACGGGACAACATTTCCATATATTATTGGCAACTAGAGTCAGTCATGTCGCCTTTGAACAAAGCACTCAAAAGAAAGTCTCTCCTCCATTTTGGGTGGGATTTAGTTTGACTTAGGTATGCCTTAACCTTGTTATTAAGTTAGTTATCCTCTGATTTGTTACCTCTTCCAATCATATAGAGAGTTCACTCGTGCCTCCTACATGACAAACTTATACAGAGTTATCATATGCTGTCATAGAGTCGTCATTGAGTCGTGATTTTGTTCAAGGGAGGTAAGCCTAAATGAGCCTCTCTGCGGTGTCTCTTAACCTATTTTTCAGTCATCCACCCTAGTTGTCAGTTTCATGTTTGTCATCACATCAATTATATTGGTCCTTTGCTCATGCCGGTTTGAGAAGGTCTCCATTAACTTCTTGTTGGCGGGTCTTGTCCTTATCGACGACGACATATTGCTCTAAGGGCGGACCTAGAGCTGCACCCTGGCCCTATTTTCATTATTGATAGGTCACCTTGTGCTTAGCATCAATCAGTATCATGGGTCTTTGACTAAGTGGTTTCCCTTGTGTTCGACATTAGCTTTCATTATCACACATTAGGATTCGTGCAGTGCCTTGTTTTCCATTTGACCCTATTGCTGGATTCCTTGCCTCTGTGTCAGCTTTCATTATTGGTTGGTTCAGAGGGTTTCTATCATGCGTTAGCTACATCTTGTGTACGCTGGAAACGTGCTTCGGTCGGTTTACTACATCTTTTTTGTCTGATTCCTTCCACATTATTGGCCTATGGGTTACACTTGCGCTAGATTGATGAAGGATGCCTTAATGCCTTCTTCTAGCGTATCTTTTCCTATCGACTACAGCTCATTGCTCTGGGATAAAGATCTGGAGTCCATTTCGTAGTACCTTGGGGTTTACAGTGATTAGTGGAAGATTCCTTCGCTATCAACAATGGGAAACCATCATTGTCCCTTGATTGATAGATTCTTCCAGGTGTTCGACTCCAGCTCATTCATTTGCACTTGTTAGATTGTACTTGGTACCTTGACTCTCATTATCATTATCAGTGAGTAGTCTTGCGTTTGTTAATGGTATACCTCAATAACTGGTAATCAAATGATTTCTCATGTGGTCGACCTCAGATCATTTATTCCCATTGGTAGAAATGTACCATGGCGGTCGGTCAAGACCTTAGGTTGCCTCATCATGTTTTGGTTCACTTGTTAGTTGCTCCTATTGCTACTTGTCGACACCATCCACGTTATTTGTTGTAGTCCTTCACAGCGACATCTTGTATGCTGGCATCCGAGTTGTGACGTAGTATAATTTTATTCCATCATGTTCATTTGGTACTATTGGGATCAGTTTTTGATATCAGTTATCAGCTTCATTGATCGTCTTCTTATATGTGATATTCATACATGTACTTTTTCGATCATGATCAGATGATCTATTATGTACTTTCAATTCTTTATACTTGTATACATAGTGGATCCGCTTGTACTTGATATGCAAACATGCCTTACTTTTTCTGAGCATGGATATGCCCGCCTCAGATAGCAGTTTCTTTCTGATCTCTTTTTGATGGCTTGGCAGGCTGAATTCTGGTGAAGTCTTTCTCAATCTCAACATGATTCCTTTCCATAGACTTAATACATTTCGGCCATCATGTACCCCTTCTGACCTCATAAATTAGGGGGAATCTGTTATAGCTCCATTTACCACCCTTGGTACTTGTGATGCTTGGTTTATGGCCTAAGGCAACCCCTCCTTCCAGACTTGGTCCAAATATTTTAAAACAATGTTTTATTCCCTGTACGCTACTTTGCCCTGAGATAAAAGTGTGTACACGCGGGTTAGTCAATACCCAACCCATGTATATTTGTTAAAACACTTAAAAAAATTAAATTTCCTTACTTATGGGTGGAGTTCATGGGTTTTACCTGTTATTTACCTCCTAGGGCCCGTGGCCCAATTGTTTCCCAACTAAAAGACTAATTGGGAGAAGTATAAATAGACTTCTATGGGAAGGCCTTAGGGAGGAGAAGAGATAGAATTATTATACTGAGATTATCCCTGACTGAGTCTGAAGTGTCCCTGTGCTTCAAGTACTTCCCCACGTTTTAGGAAACCCTTGTTTCCTTGAGTGTTAATATTCTCGCACTTGCTTGAGATATCATGGTATTGGTTATGGAAGGAGGCTGTTGAAGACTAGGACTAGACAGATCTGGAGGATCGTTCCACTTGGAGCCAGAAGAAGAAGACTCAGGTGAATTCCCTTCGTGTTAGTTATAGCTTTCTACAATAAAAAGAAGCATTGTCTTGTTCCTGAGATTAACTTTGTTTATGCATCAGATATTGTTGTAATTCATGTATGAATGCTATTTTGATGTATAACTAATCATTTGCTTATATGATATAAAGTTGATTTCATTAAAATGATTTATCTATATGCTGTTATGTATGTTCAAATTGGTTGATTTGTAGATTTTAAGATCATCAGGAGTTGTAGAGGGTCTGAACCTTGCTGGAACTACCCAAACGAAGGACATCCGGGTATGGTCGCTATCGCATAGTTTGTTTATATAAGCATGTTGTCTGAGTTGTATGAGTGTTTCTTACTGTAGTTTTCTCTTGCTCTGTTGGGGTTCCAACTCAAAGCCGTAAGGTACTTATTCCCGTAATAGATTTCTACTTATATACAGAAATCTACGAAATTTTCTTTGCATCCTTCCCTACTGAGTTGTACGAGTGGATCATGAGGCTAGCAGATAGCCAAGGAAGGTGTAAACTCAACAAACCTATTGTGTGGACTCCAGAGTTGGTGCGCAGACTAGAAGCATCGGAAGATAGGATCGCGCGTGCTGTCAATCACTGGCTGGATCGAATCATAGGAGGATTCATCACCGAATTCGCAGTAGATACTTCAGTCAGCTATAGTGAGGCAGAACGACACTTCCTTAAGGTATCGTGAGGTAAGTACGTTAATCTTTGAACACTTGGATTAAAATGCTACTGCTTGAAAAGCGGATTTTGCAAATAAATTGATGTTTGGGGCTACATGGAGTGGGAAGATCTACAAAAAAGAAGGTAGCTCAGGACTAGAAACTAGCCCCTTGATTTCACCTCTGCGAGGAGGCGAAGAGGAGCTCGCGAAGGTTTCACCAAGAAGTTCAATTAATCTAATAAAGCATAGAATTCTGCGCATACCACCCCCACCCACGCCACCACCAGTTTCACCATCTTCACCCCCGAATTTTCCCATACCACCTCCGCCACCACCATGAAGCAGTATGGCCAATGCGATAAAGCTACCAATGTTCAAGGAAGTCAGAAATGAAGATCCGAACCAATTTTGGTTCATGGTAAAAGTGGTATGGGAAGCACAGGGTGTCAAGGATGACAATATAAAGAAGGCAACATTGGTCAACACTCTACAGGATCGCGCGCTGACCCGGTACATTAAGCATTCCAATGGAAATTTGAATGCAGGGATAGCGAATATTGAAACTGCACTAAGCAAGGAATTTAGCAAACCAAAATCGGAGGCACAATCGATCATTAGATTCAAGGAAATCACAATGCTACAAGGTGAAACCCCGTGGGAGTTGGATCAAATACTGAAGTGCAACACTGTGAATGGTTTGTAGCCTCTTTAACAATGCATCTATGGAACACTGGTGCAACAAAGGTTAACCAGTTAGGCTTAAGCCTTGGAGGTCGTGATGAGATTTCATGAGACTCCGATGCAAGATCCTAACCTGGGAGTCGAGAAGATTCACACGCAGTTGAAGAACTTGTGCCTTGAGATGTAGAGTTTGAAACAAGACAGGATGGCTCGTCCAGAAGTGTGTGACGAGGTATGGTGCGTAAAGTGCAAGGGCCAGGGGCATGACAAGGACCACTACCCAGTGTTCACGAATTACCTCGCGGGAGGAGGACCAATGCCATTGATACCAGAGGCACAAGTAGGACCAAGTGTGGTGCCTACATTGTGGTGCATGATTTGTCAGATATGAGGGAAGCATGCTACAGATAACTATCATCTGTTACAAAATTATACACAGAATTCCCAGCAGTTGTTCTGTAATTTCTGTAGGTCAGTAGGCCATGATGAGCATACCTGTACAAGTTATGAATTAATGATGGATCAGACGCATACCTACATAGTTCAGGCCAAAACATGACCCCTCAATCAAAATGCAGGAATGGTGCACACTAGATTTCAGGGACGCAGATGAGGTCGAGGTGGAATGGGACCAGGAAGAGGTCGCGGATAGCTGATATGTTATGATTGCGGAGGACCGGGGCATTATGCCTGTGATTGTACAAATCCAATGAGGCCATCATGTTTATATTATACACAGTTTGATCATGAGACAGAGGGTTGTCCCACGCTAATAGTGAGGTTGCGCGATAAAGGAGCACTCCAACCTCCCCCGACTCAGAACCTGCAAATGATGAGGTCTGAGCCATGCGAGGAAGACCCAAATGTAAATATCGTACTCTGGAGTGGTATCACAACAGGGGATGACAAAGGCAAGAAACCCAAAGAAAGTACCTAGGTTCACAAGGCTCCAACAAAGGAACCAAAATTTGATTTGGAGTGCGCTAAGGAGACATTCATGGAAGCTAAGAAGAGCTTCGCGGATTCCTCCACTTAAGGAAGTAAAGATAGACTAGAACCAGAAATGGACCCATCAATGCTCAATACATTCTCAGAGACATGCATGAAGTTACTGTGTGACAGCAAAGCTGTGAAGGGACTACAAGAACTCATCACTAGATGTGTTGGGGCCGTTCCAGGAGAACCGCATGTAGTTCGGAAGCTCGGGAAGCACACGACGCAAACAGGAAGAGAGATGAGATTGACCATGCAGATTGGGGAATATGGAATGGATCAAGTAATTTTGGATCTAGGATCAAATGTAAAAATCTTGTTAAAGCAGACATGGGAGCGCATGGGCAGGCCTGCACGGCAATGGTCTCCTATCCAACTATGAATGGTGAACCAGCAAAAGATCCTACCTATGAGAAGATTGCAGGGAATAACGGTAGATATATAAGGTGTGAGTGCGCTAGAAAATTTCGAAGTGATAGAGATTGTTGATGACAACAATCCTGATCCCACGCTACTGGGAATAGGTTGGGCCACTGCATGAATGGAGTGATAAATCTAAAGAAGCACAAGATGAATTTTGAGAAAAGGTCACTGGGCATAGTGGTACCTTTAGACCCTGCATAAGGATCATGCTACACAGAGCCAGTGCGTGACTGTAATAGCAACGATGATCTAGACTACATCTACAAGATAACCGTGTGGGATCAAGATTGGGTAAATCCAACCCCAGATGGCCAACTATCATGGGAGTGTGAAAGCTCCTACACATCAGATTCTGACGAAGAGATGGAATGATGGTAGAACTAGTTAAATGAGGTAATCATGATCAACTATAACATGATGATAAGGTCGTTGTGCTGCATGGCAATAGAGGTAAGATATATGCCTAAGTATGACGGGTTGAGTGAGGTGGATGACTTCCTGAACAAATTTGAAAGAGAGGTACCAAAACAGCAGCGTTTTGATGCTTTGAAATGGGTACTGTGCACTACGTCTGCAAGATGGTGGGGTACGCACCAAAGGAGTTTTGAGGACTAGCACGAATGCAGAAGGATGATGCACATGTAGTCTGGGAAGCCTTAGATGTGGATAAAAGCTAAGTATGACAGATGAAACGGCCCGCGCGCCCACCTTTCCAGATGGATACAGGCATATGGTGCGCAACCTGCATGAAGGCACACCATCCAAATGGTAGGAAACATGATTGATAAGCAGGAGCAGACAAGACAATGGCACGAACGACCCCTCCGGTTGGGACCAGGAAGTATGGTAAGCCCAAGCACGCAGAAGCATATTCACGTAGAAGCTTTTGACAAAGTACGCGAAGCATTGAACACGATCCACCATGTGAAGAGGGCTGGCTGGGACCTGTGCATACCAATGGTTCTCTAGGCATATAGGACCATGTACAAAACCATGACCGCGCGGGTACCTCCAAAGCTGAAGTATGAAGCGAATGTTGTAATCCCCATGGAGCATGAAAAGCCTAGTCCGCATAGTAGCACCAATAGATACGAGGGTTCGCGGAGCCATGAAAGAAGGGATCACACAGCCACAAGAAGCAGAACGCATGGGACTTGAGGAAGAAATCCAACAGGGAAACCTTAGACTCCACGACCTTGAATAAGAAAGGGTATAGTTAAGGTAGAAAAGTGCTCTAGTGAACGTGGAAGTCAAGAAGCCAGAGGACAAGATAAAGAAAGATTTTCTCGACAAAAAGACTAGGGTGGTAAGGCAAGGTGCGTACGATCATGATGATAGGGTTAAGGCCTATTGCCGCGAATTGATCAGGCTAATGCCTTGGCATGGACCGCTTATTGCTAAGGATAGTGACTAGGGTAGCACGTTGCAAATGATAAAGTGTGTGATTCCGACCATAACAATAAAATGTGGGGATTCTCTAGGAAACATGATGAATGATCGCATGAAACTTTTCATGGGTGCTACAACCACCTAACTAGCCGAAGCAAAGAAAGTCTTAGCGCTATAGGCAGTTGGAAGGGAGCGCGGGACTATAAACTATGTTTCCCGGCAGCTGCGCGATATTGGAGATGTGCGCAGAAGCAAAGAGTCACAAGATCCATGACTGCGCACGAAGGGCTACACTGCCACGCAGGTTGTCCAAAAAGTGACTGTTGAAGTCACTATTCACAATGGGATGATCAAATTGAGGCCAAATGGAACGAGCGGTAGGCATTTAAGATGCAATTCATAGGGAAAATCTGGGAAAATCTACCACCAAGGGAGCATTAATGAACTAGATTTGGGGGGATAGTCGAATTCAAATTCCAAAAGCATTATAAAATACAAAGGGCTACCCAAAAAACAACACTTGGTAATTTGTGAATTGAGTGATTGAGCAGAACCCTGATTGTTGTGAGCTAAGAGTTGATTGAACCCCTGAGTTCACGAAGTGATAGATTGTTGTACAGATACAATGGCAACAGCTAAGGATGGTATGGAGATAGTAGAAATGATCGACGAGGAGGCCGCACAAGCCCTAACGGTGGGGGATGTTCGAGAAGGTTTCGAGATTGTGGTAGAAATCCTGAAATCACCATGCATGCCAAGACCCAAGAAGGAAAAACAAGCAATGGTTCCCGTACGTGTGTCCTTGTGGAACCTACTACGCAGCAAACTATCAATGGAGGAGAAGGGGAAAGTCGTCACTATAGAAACAGACAAAGAAGAAGAAGATCTGGAGGATCTTACCATCACAGAGGAGGAGGATGAAGACATGGAGGAGGATACCCAGCCTACGCACTCTGTGACAAAATTTCCCACCTACATCCCCCCACGAAAACGGAAGGCTAAAGTGCCCAAGGACCTGGATGAGACCAAGAGATCGCTCTAGACTCCACTCCTCCCAGATAGCATTATGTTTGAAGGCACGCACCTGGGCCGCATGCCAATCTTGAAATTTGAATATTAGGACCTCGTTGACCACGAGAAGTTCCCTCACCTTGAGACCAGAAACCTCATGAAGCAAAACACCATGCCAGAGGTGACAGAATTAGAGTCATGGAAGTGGTTGCGTGGAGTGGAAAAGGCCAGGCTACTCAACCTTCTCTAGGTGCCGCACTTCCACCGTGCCAAAATAACCATTTTTGTCATCAGACAGCAGTTCTGCCTGGTGCATGATGGGTTTTTATGTCTGGAGGATCCCATCCCCATCATGGCAGACTTGATTCATTATGTATCTTGGCTTCCATACAAAGAAGAGCAACCCGCGGCCATATCAGAAGGGAAGGACAGTGATTTTGCCATCGCAGAGGCCATGAAGAAAAAGTACAAGATGGAAAATAAGAAGAGGGGATACGCCATCTCCAACATCAAGGAGAAAGTAGTGCATGTGGCGACCTAGATCCTAGTAGGAAAGGTCATGTGCAAGTGTCGCACGGACGAAGTACCCACGCCAGTGGTAGCACTAGCTGAGCAGTGCGTGGAGGAGGTCCAGTTTAATTGGTCTAAGTTCCTCTACAAGGAGTTTTTAGAGAATTGTTGCAAAGCCCAGGAACAAGGAAAAACGTTCCACTATGCATGGTTGCTACTGCCCATAGTGCTCATGGCTGGGGAATTTTCGGAGGATAGTCAATTCCCCATAATTGACAGGAATTTACCGGAGGCCGCGAAGTATGCTTTGCTCTGGGCCATGAAGGATGCTAAAATTATACACGACATCAAAATCTTTTGGGTGTTCATGGAGATGAACCTCAAAATGGGGATCAACTGTAAGCTACGGTTGTCACTCACGGTTTACAACTGTCTGTAGAGTTTTGTAGAATTTAAAGCGGACATGCATAACATATATATCCAGGCGTGCAAGCACTCGACTAAACAGTGGACAAAGCTACCCTTCGTAGCCACAAATGATGCCATTTTCAATGTCCTGGAGCCATGGCCGTCGGAGTGGTGCGCCCCAGACATCACAGAGATCAAGAAGTCGATGGCACCAAGAAAGAAAGACGAGGCCAAGCTGCGCATCGCACAGTTGGCCAAAATATAAAGAAAGGATGCAGCAGTAGCAGAAGTGCAGGTAGCGTGGGATGCGGCACATAAAGAAGTTGAGCAGGAAAAGGCTGCAGCAGCAACAATAGCATAAGAGGGAACTGCGAAGCTGCACGAGGGCAAAACGACACCTTTGCAGGGGTAGGAAGTAGAGGAAGCAGGGACAGAAGAAGGAGGCGCAGACCCCCAAACTGCATCAACATAGATGAATCGCCAGCACCCAGCAGAGTGAGCAAGATCGCAAAAGAAGGTCAAGGCCTCGAAGTTGTCCATTGACCCGATCACCCTAACCGAGGGTGATCTGCATGACATTGGCAAAACTGTGAGTGATGTCACCTCTTAGGCTCTCTAAGATTTCATGTAGGAGAACCATATTGTGTTGGGGGCCCTCAGAGAGCAGCTACAGGAATTACAGGCATGCCCCCCCAGGCTAGTAACCTTTTGGCCAACCTCGCAATTGGCTCAAAAGCAGTAGAGAATATGTTGTGTGCATGGATAATGAACACCATAGTGCTACCAGAAGGAGCACTAGTGCAATCAAATGAGGCTGATAGGCCTTCGGTTAGCGCACTGAAAGGACTCGGTATCAATCTAGTTGCACTCCCACGCGAGACCTTATATATGTTGCAGGATGGGATAACTGATCCAGGTGGATATTGGTGGCCACCTACCAATTCCACTTGGACCCCCACCTTTGTTTCTCTCAACTTTTTAATTTCCTTAATTGTAGCACAATTTACTATTTTTAGCAGTTTTTCGGGTCTTGAACTTCCGGAACCGTTTTGAGGCCCTAAACGATGTTTTTTGGGAAAACTTGGAGCAACATGGGTCCACGGACCTGTGTTTCTCTTCCCACAGTTGTAGTTCTCGGATAGATCTTTCTAACGAGATACTGTGCACATCAAATAGAGATCGTATTCCAAAGTTACGACCCCAGGAAGTTGATGTACCAATTACCCAAACAGGGCCCACAGTTTGGCGTTTCATCTTCTAGGGTTAGGTTTTTGGATGTTTAGGGTTTTCCATTGTTTCTCAACAATAAACAAGCCTTAGAGCCTCATTGTAACATAGTTCAAAGGCATATAGCCACCAAATCTCTTCTTAGAGATAAGCTACCATCGCCTTAGCTAGTTTGTTTCTGTTTTTGTTTGTAAGCATATTTCAGTATTTTACATTAATGAAATGAAGTATTATTTCCGCTGCATATTTGTGTATATGGTTATCTTTGTATTTTTTTGCTTTCCTATTTAAATCTAGATCAGTGGTATTAGAGCGGTCTATTTTTTTCTCTATTTTTCTTTGCATGTCCCCAATGAAGTTGGGATATAAGGAGTTAGGGCTTGAACTGGTTGAACCTTTGCAAGACCAGCCTCGCAAATCTCGATGTCCTCCCATGGCAGATGAAAAGAAAGACAAGGGGGTAGGAGATCCTATCAAAATCTTGCTCGAATAATCCCTCGAGCGAAAAAGGAATGCGATGATGGAAAACTTTTCCCAGATCCTTCAGCGGCTACCTAGAGGCGATGCATCGGCTTCCAACAGCTACTCTGGAAATGCCACACGATTTAAGGCACAAGTTAATTTTGAAATCCCCATATTCGATGGTCAGATAGATGCAGATGTCGTCAATAAATGGTTAAATCTGCTAGAAGGTTATTTTTTTATTCATGATTTTTCCGGTCAGGAAAAGATTTTTTTCACTCTTCTCAAAGCAGCCCCCCACGTCAAGGACTGGTGGGAAACCTAATGTGAGCATAATGATGAAAGTACAGGCTCATTATTTTCAGTCGCGCCCACTTGGAATTCATTCTAGGATGCCATCAAGGAGTAGTACTACCCTGTCGGAAGCTATGAGGATCAATACATAAAGTGGACCACGCTATGGCAGGGAAGGGACCAAGACGTGCCGGAGTTCACCAATATTTTCCATACCCTTCGCACAAATTTCAGTATCAAGGATTTGAAGTAGCATTTGGTACTCAAATACTACGTCTGCCTACACAAGTACATCAAGGAAGAAATAGAATTCCTGAACATCTTCTCGCTTGGCACTGCATACCGATATGCTGTCAGGGTTGAGCAAAAGTTTAAACAGAAGAAGCGAGACTTTGGATCTATGAATCCAAAGTAAGGGAAAGATGCCCCCAAATCGGAGAACAAAGGACAAAGCCAATATGGGTCAGCCCAAGACAACTAGCCAAAGCCGCAAGCAAATAACAGCGTCACGAAGCCGAAAAAGGACACGGGAAAGTGGTGTCAGTTCCATAAGAGCTCCACTCACAACACAAGTGAGTGTCGGGCGAAGCAGTCACTGGTGGCTGAGCTAAAGGTTTCAAAATTGGATGCAGGTTCCAACTCTGAGTCAGAACCTGACAAGGGGAATGATAAAGGCAAGAAGATTATCTATGTGTAGCCCAACGCCACCGTTGCCACCATGAAGATCTAGAAGGAGGAACCTAAAGATCCAGAGGAGGAGGAGCGTCTCTTCCGCTCCTAGATGTGGGTAAAGGGCTCCGCGCTACAATTCATTATCGACAGCAGGAGCCAAAAGAACCTCATTTCGGAAGAGGTCATGAAGCGGCTAGGCTTACCGACCATAGCACATCCACAACCATACACCATCGGGTGGCTTCACCAAGGACGAGATCTTTGCATGAGCCAGCAGTGCCGCCTTCCATACAACATTAAGCCCTTCATGGATGAGGTATTGTGTGACATTTCTCCCCTTGAAGTTTGTGATGTATTACTAGGACAACCATACTTGTGGAAGTGACATGTTGTGTATGAATCAAGGCCCCGTGTTGTTATTGTTACTTTGGGAACTAACTTGTACAGGATACCAAAGGTAGCACTGCCTACTGTCATCTCTTTTATTACTGCAAAACAATGCACTAAGCTCATTTCCAAAACCGGGAAATTTGTTTTCCTGATGATATGCCCTCAAGGAAAGAAGAAGATGGTGGCCACAACCTCTAGACAAGGCCCCTCCACATGACAACTACAGATGGACAAGGTCATTGAGGAGTATGAGGACATCTTCACCTCCCGCGCAGGGATGTTATAGCTCCAAATATCACCCTGTGTATTTGTGATGCTTGCTTTATGGCCTAGGGCAACCCCTCCTTCTAGACTTGGTCCAAATATTTTAAAAACATTGTTTTACTCCATGTACACTACATTTCCCTGTGTTAAAAGCATGTACACGTGGGTCAGTCTATACCCAACCCGTGTATATGTGTTAAAGCACTTAAAAAAATCAAATCTCCTTAACTATGGGCAGAGATCATGGGTTTTACCTTTTGAATACCTATTAGTGCCTGTGGCCCAACTGTTCCCAACTATTTCCCCACTAAAAAACTAATTTGGGAGAAGTATAAAAAGACTTCAATGGGTAGGCCTTAAGGAGGAGAGAAGAGATAGAATTACTATACTGAGATTATCCCCTGATCAAGTCTGAAGAATCCCTATGCTTCAAGCACTTCCCCAAGTTCAAGAAACCCTTGTTTCCTTGAGTTTTGATATTCTCTCACATGCTTGGAGATATCATAGTATTGGTTATGGAAGGAGGTTGTTGAAGACTGGGACTGGACAGACCTGGAGGACGGTTCTGCTTAGAGCTGGAAGAGGAAGACTCAGGTGAACTCTTTCCATGTTTTTATTATAGTTTTCTACAATAAAAAGAAAGGATGTCTTGTTCTTGATATCAACTTTGTTTATGCATCTGACATTATTCTTATGGCTTATAAATGAAATACTATTTCAATGTATAACTAACCATCTGTTTATATGATATAAAGTTGATTTCACTATAATGCTTTATCTATATGCTGCTATGTGTATTATAATTGTTTGATTTGTAGGTTCGAAGATCATTAGGAGTTGCATAGGGTTTGAACCCTGGCTGGAACTACCCAAATGAAGGAAATCTGGGTATGTTCATCCTCACATAGTTAGTTTGTTTAAGCATGTTTCCAGAGTTGAATGCTTGTTTCTTCCTGTATATTACTACTGCTCTGCTAGGGTTCTGACCCAAAGCCCTAGGGGACTTATTCCCTCAATAGAATTGGCGACTCCACTGGGGATAACAATCTTGTTATTCCTAGTTTGGGTTATTTAGTGCCAATCAAAGCTCAGTTCTTAATTTTCTTGTTGTCACTGTACTGCTTGCTCCTGTAGGAACTCAGACTTCAAGCCCGATCTTTTTCATCAGGCCTCATTTTTTATTTTTCTTGTAAAACTTCATATACGCACCTTTGTCTATTTACAGAAGTGTACACACGCTAGTTTCTATGAACTGAAACCGCGTATACACAAGTTTCTTTTGATAGAAGCACATGTACACACAGTTGTGTAGAGACACAGTTGCGTATACAATTTTTTGCATGATTTTTTCAAATCTTTCTGCCTGGAAAGATTAGTTTCCTAGTTTGTGTGGTTTCTGAGTGGTCAGTTTCTGTTTGCATAATTTAATTTTACAGTGAGCTTACTGTTGTGAATTCTCTCCTGCTTTGAAAAGTTTTTGGCCTCGGTTTGCTTTACAGTGAGTTTTATGATTTGTGTTTGAACACACAAGGCTTCTTATAGAGTTTCTTGATTGTTCTGGTCTTCCAGAACAGAAGATTATTTGCAATATTTGTGTCAAACTTGATTTTTATGCTTTGCTTACTTTGCTTCCTGTCAATTTTGTGACCATTCACTTTTTCTTTCTTTTCGAAAGTCTCTTGCTGAGGAATTTGAAAGTGTGTCTTTCCTGATTTCTTGATCAGTTTTCTCAAAACTCTTTTTGCTACTTTTGGATCATTTAGTGCAAGTTGAAACACCTATTTTGTTCAAGTTTTCATTCGTATTGAATTGATAACTTGCAAAGTTTCCTTGTGATTTGCTTTCGATATTTGAGTCTTTGGTGGCATTTTGAGCGCTTTTGAAAAGTTGTTTTTATTGTTTCTTGAAAAAGAAAAGTCCTTCAAAAACATTGTTTTTGCTATCTTTGCCAAATTTGAGTTTGGTTTCTTTTGGTTTTTGAGAGTGATTTGTGATCTTTTTTTTATTAGTCCTTCTTGTTTTGGGAAAGATTTTGTGTTCAAAATTCTTATTCCTTTCAAACACTTAAGTTGGCTTATAAACAAATTGCTTTCATTTCTTTTGAGAGTAATCTATAATTTTGCATTATCATGTAAACTTTGCATTAGGGTAGTTTTGCATTATTAGAGCATAAATAGTTTTTTAGTTTTTGTGAATGTGAATTCTATTACAAGAAAAGAAAAGGAAAAAAGTTTTTGCTTTATAGAAGTTTCTTAGAACCCAAATAGAAGTTTCTTTTCATTGAAGAAAAAAAAAGTGCATTGCATATAAGTTAGTTTTTCATTAACTTCTTTTGCGTCATAACAACACCATCAATTTCACTTCCGTATTATCCCTTTGACTTAAAAAGAACAGCCACTTAAAATCAAGTGCTTAATAAAATAAACTAGAACTTTTTAGGTTGCCAACTGAATACACCAACAAGTTTTAGGTTTAATTAGGGCCTTGGATTAGGCAAGAGGAGAGTAAACTCTCCAAGGCCACTCTAAATTGTGAAAAATATAAGTCTGAATAAAGAGTGAAATCCAATAGCATTAGGGAGACCAGGAAAGCTACGTGACTGGGAGTTAAGCACGAGGGTTTATGAAGATAAGGACGAGAGATACCCCCTCTTAATTTTCAGATCTTACCTCACGACTGTTCCGCCCAGCTTCTGATACGAGTTGGTGTCTTTAGTTGCCAATCCTAGGGATATACACAGGTGGCTGCGGAGGGGAATCCCGTGGCACCTAAGGTTGATGTTGCATCACGTTCAACGGTACTTCTGGAGGGCACCCTTGCGAAGCTTGGGATCTTGCACCAGCAAATGCTGTTGTCTGGACGTTAGCGTAACTACCTCTGATACGTTCACTAGTAGACTTGGGCGTAATTACCCTAGTCTATTTTCAAAAGGCCCTTTATATTCACTTTCTTGTATTTTGGTGTCCAGTCCTAATCACCCAGAGCGGAAATACTTCGAAGTTGTTTGACTACTGAATTATTTAGGGACATTTTTAGTGTGTGTTCTGTGCTCCTAGTATTCCTAGCTTTCAATTTTCTTAAGTCTTTAAGTTGATCTTATTAAAATAATTCAAAGTGGCTGACCGATCACTTAGACTTTCCCATAGACTTCGTGGTCTTTCACCTACTAGTCCAAGCCTTCTCCTAGAAGGTGTAGGAGCGATTCTGCAAGTGGTTTTCAACCAATGGCAGGTGGCGCATCAGAGAGTGGTCCTTCGCTTGGGGGCATCAGTGTACAAGGTAGACCTGGTACTACCACAAGTTAGAGAGGAACACACCAGTTCTTTCTCAGGTACTCTTCCAATCAGAAGATAATATAGAGGTAGAAGAGCTCTCAGAGTCAATTGTGGCTCTGAATTCTCCTCTCCCTTCTGATCATCCAGACGTATTGATATACGTCGGAACTTTGGCACACAAGCCTTCAAGCCCAAGTCCACACACAAAAATCCCTTCGATGACCACTGCTGGAAGCATGGCATCCACCATGAGTGTTGTGAGTATGCAGACTCCTATATCATTGCAAGGGGGAGGAACTATTTCCATCCCCTCTACATCATTATTTGGGTCTACTGCCAGCACATCCTTGTTTGGGTCTACTTCCATTCCATCGATGAGTGGAAGTTCCCAAGCTCATGCATCCAGTTTTGGATTCTTCCCTTTTGGAATGCCCTCTCAAGGTATTCCTTCAGTTCCATTAAGTGTACCATTAGCTGCCTCCATGTCCATGATGAGTGGATCGGCTTCTTTTCAGGGTTTCCCCTTTAGAAGTGGTCATCTACCACACTCCAATCCAACAGTAGGGTCTATGCCTTTTCCTTTCACAGGTCAAGGTACTAATCCTTTTCAGAGTTGGACAAACCCTACAGTTAGTGGGATAGGAACTGGGAATCAGTTTTTTGGCCAACAAGGGAATGTGTCGTATTCCTCAGTCAATTCATTTCGAAGTTTTCCACCCTTAGCTAATGCTTGCAACCCTTACCAGGGGCTATCAGCCCCTTACAATAATTCGTTAGAGGGAAAATTTTCCAGTTACGGAGGTTTTTCGGCTGGAGTTGGTCAAACTCCGAGTTTTGCTGGACCACAAGGTTCACCTTTTGGTTCAGTAGGTTCTACCAGTTACTTCGGGAAACCTAGTGCCTTTCAAAATCTAGGTCATTCTTTTCAGACTTTTGAGAACCCTGCCCAATCTCGATGGAATCCCCAAGGTCCTCCAAGACTTCCTTTTCTGGCCACGTATAATCTTCCAGACTTAACTAACTTGACAAACGATCCAACAGATACAATCCGGCTTAGCCTCAGGTCCCAACCAAACTTCCATTGGATATTCTGAAATTCGAAGGGAAGAGTGGTGAAGACCCGGGCGACCATGTAACCATGTTCCATTTATGGTGCTCATCTAACTCCCTAATCGATGATTCGATTAGGTTGAGAATATTTCAGCGCACCTTAACTAGGAATGTGGCTAAGTGGTATATAGAGTTGCCAGGGGGCACTGTTACACAGTAATTTGTCACCATTTGTCACCGTCCCTGTTACCCCTCTCCCACACACTGGAGGACTCATTCTGGGACCTATGAGAAGTGACATGACCTGAAACCACTTGCATTATATTCCTCTAAGTATGAGCTTCATATGCCCTGAAGACATCTCCTGCAGAATACCCATAAAAAGACCTCTTTTTGCATTGGCGCGGTTCCACAGTGTACTGCTCGCGCCAATGGGGGAAATCCTCTAAAGAGGGCGTGCCAGTTGGCGCTCTGTCTGAGAGTCGCACTCGCGCCAACCCAGTTGGGTAAAGTTTTTAACAAACAAGCTTCCGAAGGTTCTCCTTAACCCATTCACCAACTGAATCCGTGTTGAGTTAGGATGGTTTTGCTTCGAATCTCCATAGAAGGGAAGTGGTTTTCCACCTTTCATGGAAGCTTCTTAGTGATAAAGCCAATCCCATGAATATTGTGGTTGATCCTATCTCCTTCCCCTCTATCTATAAAAGCTTGTTCTTTTTCCTTGAGCAAGCTAGTTCCAGCATAGTGCTAGTGATAGTAAGAATTTCAAGAGTTCAAGAGATTGAATTTGCAAGAGCCTTCTTTGCATCCATAAGGCTAAATCTAAGTAAGGAGATTCTTGTCACCAAGGAGAGAGAGGCTTGTTTCCCATCCCAACAAGATTTTCAAGACTTGTGTAGCTGATCACCCAGCCAAAGGAGGATTTGACGTCATAACTATGGTTGTATTCTTCTTTGTTATTTATCAATAATAGATGACTGTCATTATGGTTCCACTCTCATTGTCCTTTGTAATGATTGATGTTGAGTTATATCTTTTCTGACTGATATATAATTGCATCTATTGGATTTTATGCTTGTATTTGTGTTGTTCTTTGCATGTGCAGGTGTCCAATCACGGAGATCATGGGGATCGTGACCGACCGAAGCAAAGGAACAAGAGCGACGTCTCTTCTACGAATATTAGCGTTGGAATCCAAGTAGGTTCTCATCATCCACCTTCAATTTGCAATTAGGAACTTGCATGATAGCATTGTTTGATTGTTGCTAGACCCGGTCTGGGCTAGTAGGGATCGCCTCTGTCCGCAGAGGGGATTTACCTCCACAACAATTTGGCGACTCCGCTGGGGAGTTAGCTTGTTGTTTGATTTGTAAAATTTAGACGGAGCCTGAAGTACGGCCAGATAGCCTTCGAAACACTATTGCTTTGCATTAGCGAAGTAGATCAACGCCACTTCAGTCAATCTCTGGTTTGGTTAACGGACTAAACAACTTGGAGTTTGTCTGGTCTCTTTGGTTTCTCTTGTTTTGATTGCTTAGATAGTGTTGTGGTCACCAACAACCCCCCTTCTTCGCTCGATATTAGCAATAACATCAAGCAAAGGGGGTACCCTGAACAAAAAATCCCAAAAATATTTTGTTAAAATATTTTTTTTGTGTTTTTCTCCCTAAGGCTTAAACCGCATCGCAAGGAAAGGCTGAAGCATTACTCAAGCGCAAAAAGCAAAACTGCGAAAGAGCGACATGAAGTTCATCGCGTCGCATGCATCCCAAGTGCTCTTTAAAAAGAAGACCTTCCAGGAACGCCGATCGCCGATATGCGATATGCGACATCGCAAACGTCGCACTAGGCGGCATAAACCATTGAATAAAATCTGCGATCTGCGATGACTGCGATCTGCGACGACAACGATCTGCGATCTGCGACATCGATAAACCGCGATCTGTGATCTGCGATATGAAAAGACTCATCGCACGAATTCTCTGACATACACGATAAAACCAAGATTAAACGTGCGCCTTAAAAGAAATTAATCACCGCATGCTTGAGTATCAAGGAATGATTGCATCGCATTTATCGAAGAGTCAAGTCATGATGAATGTCAGGATTATGCATTCATTAGAGTTCAATGCTTTCATGTCAATCTTTTTATTTCCCTTCTTCTTTGCGTAGACTGCAAGACACGCAACTAATATAAATCTATATGCAGGAAACACCCAAGGGAAAGAGGAAAGCGCCAATCAGATAGAAGAAAGAAGATGCCTCCGCAAACGAATGCTGCATGCAGCAGGACCGCGGATTCCAGGCTATCAGCCAACCGGAACTGATGAAATTAGACTATCCAGGACTCAGAGTCAAAGGCGCACAAAAGCAGCGTGTCCACAAAATATCCTGAAGCTCAGACTTGGTAAAGCAGAAAAAGAAGCGCATGAGAAGGAAGACGCTCCAGAAAAGCCTAGAACAAAGAACGGAAACAATTCTCAAAACAGGGGGATGTCCATACAGCGCGATTCCTAACCCACTCAGTCGTTCGCACGACCGGAAACCGAAAATAGCAACAGCAAAATCAGTTCGAGAAGAACCTGGGTTGTGCTAAGTTTGCACGCGGCGAATACACCCAGCTGGAGAAAGGTTTTCGAAAATATCTTCTGGTCTGTCAGAAGGAGGTGCCAGCTCTTGCTATTTCCACTTTTATCTCCCGAGCGAAAGAAGAAGGCGGTCAGCTGACTCTTCCCACGAAAACGTTGCACTGTTGACAGCACTAAAGAGAATATACAGAAACGGTCAGAAATTAGATTTAAGTTTTAGAAATAAATTTGCTTTTAGTAAAGGGCGGTCATTTGAAACCGTTTCCCTAAATTCCTGTAATTAAGATTAATTAGTTAGTAGTATTTAACCCTTCTCATGGCATTTGGAGAAGGGTCCGGAAATCTGTCAAAAAACTTGTCCTCAGAACATGCACTTCTGCACCCTCAGAGGAGGTTTTTGATGAATGGATGGATCGAGATTTATTTATGTTTGCATTTTAATGTCTGTTACTGATGTTGCACTTCTGTACTCTTAGCAGATATTAGAACAAGTACGAATAAATCATTATTGCTTGAAGTTTATTAGTGAAATCAGTCATAAATGGTACTTTTATCTCTTGACTAAATTCTGCTAGTATCCCTAAAGTAATACACAGCTGAGTTCTTTATATGTTACTGTATGAATGTCTGTATTACCATTTGGCACTTCTGTACGGTGGGGTCATTTATTTATGCTTGACATATAGAAAACTGATTATGCGATATGCTGTTCACAACTGCTCTGCCTAACTTCTTATGCAGAATGGTTTATCTTTATCGATTTATATTCTGATAACACTTGAATGATCTTTATTACCAGTTGTTGTTTGAAATCTTTCTAGATCGCATAACAAAAGAAAACACCCCGGGTTATCGTAGACTAGATGTACTGTTTTTCTTCATTAGATTACATTAGTATAGAGTTAGTTTAGCAGTTAGAACTAAGACTAGTTTAGAGAAACCTTTAGATTAATACCATCGAACTCTACACACACACGCACACCCTTCACATTGGGAAACTGGTCCCATTACCCCCAGTCGGACCCACTACTCCAAACGGGCAAGGAGCTGCCAACCAGGTTCCGGACCGGGTGGGTATCCCCCTTGTTGTTGACCCGACTTCGGGGCCCTCAACATTTCTGGCGCTAGAAGGAGGGCCTGAGCTATGAATGGCGCATAATTCAAAATCCAAATACCATTCTGAGAGCAAATCACCCTCACCAACTTCCCCGACTTCCCCGGTACGGCTAAACTCAGAACTAGAAGTCGCTCGGACATCCACCGCTGCTATACATCCCGATACATCAGAACAACTTATTATCGACCCCCCTGAAGTTCAAACTTTGATCCATAAACTCCAGGGATTCTCTATTTTTACCCAGAAGTCTGATAAATCTAAAGGCAGCTTGACTTCGCAGTACAACCCTGCTCATCCCCTGACCCGATTGAAGAGTGAAAAGTTTGGCATCCAGCCAACTGAAACCCCTCTCCCCACTAGGAAAAGAGCAAGGAAAGCACTTCTAGAGTCTGACAGAGAGACTCTTTCTTCCACTTCGTCCATTTCAAACTCCCTCTCTGCGAAGTCAACCACCCACGTCGTCACCTCAAATCACTCATCCATCTTCCACAAACCTTCCTCCGCAATCGTCGAAGATCGTAACATCTCCATCTTCTCAACATCAAAGATCATCTTCTGCACTTTTGTTAACTAGCAACTCTGCGATGCCCCAATCTCCATGGAACAATCCTGGGGCGGTTTTAATGCCTCCACCCCTAAGTCCAATACCTGCCCATCCTGAGAAATGGCTACCGAAGTTCAATCCAGAAACAGGAATGCTAGTTGAAGAACATATCAATAATTTCATGCTTTCTGTCAATCTCAACGGAGTTACCAACGAAGATGCCGTGGTCCGACTTTTCCCCTATACAATGCAAGGGACAGCCGGGTCATGGTACTTTTCGCTACCCTCCGGATCTATCACCAGCTGGGACATTTTTCAAAATCAATTTCTCACCAAATTCGGCGATGATAGATCGACAGCGACACTGATCAACGATTTATAAAATCTTAAAGCTGAGGCTAGGGAACCCATTAAAGATTTTAACTTACGGTTCAACAAGATCCTCAACAAAATCCCCGCTGCTTCTCAACCCAGCGAGGAGGTAAGATGCGAATGGTACATCACGGCCTTACCTTCAAACTTGGCCATCTTCGTAGATAGGGCAAGCAAGACAACCTTAGTCGAAAATTTGGCTGAGGCATTAGCAGTTGAAAGACGCGTAGTAGCCCTAGAAAAGAGATCTACAATCGAAGACCGAAAATCTAAGAAAACCTCTTTCAAAGAAGATACCAAGAAGAAGCAAATGAAAGATCCTTTCGATATGGAAGGATTACAAAAGGTATTAAAGGCCATGTCTAATGAGATGATTGACATAAGAAAACAAGTAGCAGAATCGTCCCCAAGAAAGCCTTTTAGGAATTTTAAAAGAAACCCTCCTATGGAGACGAAGCCACCCAACGTGGTCTCAAACGTGGAATCTGAAGAAGAAGAAGAAGAAGAGAGCACCATCGAAACGCACACCGACGATGAAGAAGTGGTGGAATTGCAAGGAATGTGGGATTTCATCCTCCCGCAAGAGGAAGATCAAGAAGAACTTCCGGTTAGCACATGAAGCAGAAATCAACTTGATCCTCCCCAGACTACCCCAAAACAGAAGGGCGCAAGCCCTGCAGCAAAAGAAAAGGTCGCAACAAAGAAAACAACTGCTAAAACGACCTCATTTAGCCCAGTCCAATCAAAGAAATCACCTCCATCAAAGACACTAATAGTGTCGGATGAAATGGAGTATAACATCATCGATGACATGAAAAAGACTAGGGCTAATATCACTCTGTACGAGTTGAGAAAATTGAAACACCAACAGAAAATCATGATGAAAGAGTTACACGTCGTACCTACTACACCTTTGCCTACAGCTGTAGCTTCCCATAATACAGGAAGACCTCCAATCAACACGATCAATAAAATTGATCCAAATGACATTGCTTTGATTGGAGGGAGATCTAGATCTCATACTCCTCCTTTCCTCCTCACTTATGAAATCTTTAACAGAAACGTGCACAACTGCTTGGTTGATTCTGGTGCTTCAACCAATATTCTACCCAAGTCAATATGTGCCAAACTTAATGTTCAACCGCAAAAATCTGCAGTGCGCATAGTTCAACTTGATCGATCACAAGTCGAAGTGATAGGCGAACTTAATCAAGTGACCATAAGACTGTCGTCTAACCCCAAGGTATGCCAGGTTATTGATATTCTAGTGGCTGACATCCCTGAATTTTATGGTCTGATTCTTAGCAAGGACTGGTTCGAGAAACTCCACGGATACTTTTCAACCGACTGGTCGCACATGTGGTTACCCTTCAACGGGAAACCAAATCAAATAAAGGTTGAACGAGAATTGCACCAAAAATACATAGTGACGGATTTGGAAGGAGAGAATGAAGCCACAACATACAACAGCAACGTCATAGGCAACTACTCAGTAGACTCATTCCTCAGAAATTTCAATGCTCACATATCACCATATTTAGAAAATTCAGTTTTGTCCCAAGTAGAAAACTTTTCCCAGACTGATGATTCAAAATGTGTTAGTTTCTTAGATAACCCTGTAAATACTTCTTTATTTTGGAAATTATATTTTGATGGCTCTAAATCCAACGAGGGAGCGGGAGAAGGATGTGTTTTGATCAGTCCCGACAGAAATAAGACCATGCTCACATGCAGACTGGAGTTCGATTGCACGAACAACACAGCGGAATACGAAGCCTTGGTGCAAGGCCTATACAAAGCAATCGGCTGCAACGTCAAATATCTTCAAGTCTTTGGAGATTCTGAGATCGTCGTCAAACAGGTACGTAACACCATACACTGCCTGTCTAGTCATTTAAAGCACTATCAATCTTTAGTACAAGATCTCACTGCACATTTTACAGCGTTCAATATTTCGTCAATCCCGAGACTTCACAATGCAAGCGCAGACCTATTAGCTAACGTAGCCTCCAGACTCATTCCCTCCGAAGACTTTAGTCCAGATAGGTTTTCGATAGAATTAATTTTTAAACCGTCTATCCCTGACAACATCACCAACTGGAGAGTATTCAATGACGACCCAGACATCGTAAGTTTCCTCACCTCCGAAGGATCCTACTCAAACCAGATAATCGACGAAGACTGTCATGATCACCAGATACAACAAAATAGCACTAATAATGCTATACCCAAATCGGTGGTCAAACTAGAAGATTTATATGACTTAAAAAGTCGGTTCAAAAGGTCAGCTAATGCCAAACTTTACAGTTCAACTCTGAACTACGAATTAGTGAACCTAGGAACCGATGAGAAGCCGCAAAACGTTAATCTAGGCCAAGGTCTAGCTCCTGAAGAAAAATCAGCATATATCCGTCTTCTACGACAGTACAAAAACGTCTTTGCCTGGAATTACGATGAGCTGAAGACTTACAACACTTCTATCATTCAACACACTATCCCTATGACTGACAACGAGAAACCTGTCCAGCAGAAGCTCAGAAAAATCCACCCCAACTTGGAAAATCAGATAAAAACTGAGCTGAATAAATTGTTGAGAGCCAGAATAATCTTCCCGGTCAGACATTCCAAATGGGTATCCAATATGGTACCTGTTAGGAAGAAAAACGGAGATATTAGAATCTGCATCGACTTCCGGAATCTCAACAAAGCCTGTCAGAAAGACAATTTTCCCCTCCCACCTATGGAGCAAATATTACAGGCAGTCGCAGGCTCAGAGTTAATGTCTTTCTTGGACGGATTTTCAGGATATAATCAAGTGCTGGTACACCCAGATGATCAGTTAAGAACCACCTTCCGAACTAAGTGGGGTACCTACGCGTATCGGAAAATGCCGTTCGGTCTGATCAACGCCGGCGCTACTTTTCAGAGAGCCATGGACGTTGCGTTCAAAGGTTTAGTCAATAAATCGGTAGTGATTTACCTCGATGATATAACTGTGTACTCCAAGAACCGAAACGACCATCTCAAAGATTTGAAGCAAATTTTTCAAAGATGTTTAAGGTATGGGATCTCGCTTAACCCGAAGAAATATTTTTTCGCGTTGAGTGAAGGAAAATTGCTAGGATTCATAGTGTCCAAAACTGGCATTCACATTGAACCTGACAGAATCAAAGAAATTTCCGAGATATCCATGCCCCATAACAAAAAGACCATGCAATCTTTCCTAGGACAGATCAATTTTGTGAAAAGATTTGTCCCAGATTTTTCACGTATTATTTCTCCTCTACAAAAAATGATAAAAAAGAATTCAAACTTTAAATGGGGTCTAGACGAGCACGAAGCGTTTAACTTAATCAAACAAGCCATCATCAACGCTCCATCTCTAGCAACCCCAAATTTTTCAGAGCCTTTTGTCTTATACACGTTTGCCTCGGAGAATTCTTATGCTGCAATCTTGACTCAGGCAAATCAAGAAAAGGTAGAAGCTCCAATCGCATTCTTTAGCTCAAACTTACAAGGTGCTGAGCTGAAATATTCGAACGTAGAGAAACAGGCATATGCCGTTTTCAAAGCAATCAAATATTTCAGACCTTTCTTGCTAAAGGCCCATACCAAGGTCATAGTACCGTTCCCAGCGGTAAGAAACCTCCTGATACAGAAGGATGTGGGCGAAAAGAGAGCGAACTGGATCACCGCCTTGCAAGAATACGACCTGGAGATCAAGCTGGCGCACATCGTAAGAGGCCAAGGCTTCTGCAAGATGTTAGCTGGAGCATCGCAAATCCCCGAAAAATCATCTGAAGAGGTACACGCATATGAGGTAAGCCTAAATGACGCAGAATCATTATATGCTGACACCATTTATTTCCTGAAGAACGGGCATGCTCCATTTCACCTGGATCACATCAAGAAGAGAGCCCTGAGATTAAAAGCTAAACAATACCAGCTCGTAAATGATGTCCTATTTAAAAGAAATTATGATTCTGTGCTTCTTAGATGTCTTGAGAAAACTGAAGCCAAAAAGGTTTTGCAGGAACTCCACGATGGACCAGCAGGTGGACACTATGCTGGAGAAGCCACCGCACACAAAATCTTACGTGCAGGATACTACTGGCCCACGCTGTTCAAAGACTCGTACAATCACGTAAGGAAATGCCAAGTCTTCCAAACTACTGCAGGAAAGCAAAAGAAGTCATCCATGCCGCTGCAGCCAGTTAACATCGAAAAACCGTTCAGTCAATGGGGCCTGGACATAATAGGTGAGATCGTTCCTCACTCCTCTAAACAGCATAGGTATATCCTCACGGAAACTGACTATTTTACTAAATGGGTAGAAGCAGTTCCTCTCAAGACAGCTAATTCTGAAAACATTATTGAATTCATAGATCAGTTTATCATTACTAGGTTTGGATTGCCAACGGCCTTAATATTTGATAATGATTCATATTTTTCTGGAAATACCATGACTGAGTTCGCGATCAAAAGAGGGTTCAAACTGAAGTATTCTGCCAACTACTATCCACAAGGTAATGGGTTGGCTGAATCAACGAACAAGAACCTAATCAGGATTATCAAAAAGACAGTCGACCAAAACCAAAAGAATTGGCACAAAGCGCTGGTAAACGCCTTATGGGCAGACATAATTACAAAGAAAGCCTCTATCGGTACTTCTCCCTTTAATTTAGTTTACGGGAGAGAAGTAGTTCTTCCTACTCACTTAGTCATTCCCTCCTTGTCCTTAGTACAATACATTGATGAAGTATCTACTTCTCCCTTACAACTAAGGCAAATGGAAATAATCAATCTAGAAGAACAACGAGAACAGGCCAAGAAAACCCATGCTCACCACCAAGCGCTGATAAAATCCTCTTTTGATTCGAACATAATGACCAGAAAAAAAATTTAGATGGGAGATTTAGTTTTGAAGTGGGATAAGGCTCACGAATAAAAGGGCAAACATACGAAATTCCAGAGCTATGGCTTGGTCCTTTTCAGATTGTAGAGGTCATAGGCCCGTCGACTTTTGTGTTGCAGGACTTGACAGGCAGGAGAGATTCTTTGCCTGTGAATGGACAAATCCTCAAAATATATTTTCCATAGAAGGTCATCCTTCTATTTTTTTTAGGATAATTTTAGTTTTATTTTAGTTTTTTTTTTACTTCCTATAAATAACGTTGGTTGTGAATGATCATAAATAGTATTCATGAAGAAACATACCATTTCTCTATCAGATTTTGATTTCACTTGTATAAATAGTAAAACTTTTCGAAAAATCTGACTTTTATTATTGACAGATAGAGTTAACTTTAACCTGGATATGATGTTAGTTTCAACTTCACAAAGAAATCTGGGATGAAAGTAACTTTTGGAAAAAATTGTTTTATGCCAACGCAATGAAAGGTATCATCAATAGCAAAATAAGTATTCTCTGCAAAACTGCTGTTCTTAAACTCTATTATTGTCGTCCAGAGCTTTCTTAAGGAAAAACAATGACTTCCTCCCTGCTAAGGAGAATCGCAGCACCCAGAGAAACGATCCAAGAAGACACTATATCTCAAAGAATAAGAGGTCTCATCACGAGCCGGCTTATCATGATCACAGATATTATAACTTGCTGACTTTGCCACTATTGTCTATCAAAACAGGGCAACGACTCAAGATTGTTGCAATCAAAAGACAAGGGGTCTCATCACGAGCCAGCTTGTTCAGCAAAAGTGTAAATCAAGTGAATGACTGTGTCATAATTTGGCCACCAAACGAAGACATTGTTCTTTAGAGAATAACAAATCAAAAAAGAAAGAAAAAGTGTCAAAGGGATTTTTCTCTGGAATGTTGTAAATAACCTCAAGCAGGAAAAAGGATCATTGCTGGATAACATGGTAACCCTGTCGAGGCTATGGACGCTTGCGGGCAGCAGAGGCTCTACCTACGACAAATGAGCATACTTTACAAAGCCAGTACGCAGAGAAGACCTTATTTTGTCTTTGAGAAGACTGAGTAATGTCTAGGTGTGAATACAAGAAATAACCCAGAGGAAGCAAACAATCGGAATGAAATAAAAAGTTGTGACGAAACATCATTGACAGGATAAGGGGTAATACTCTATCTGTCCATAACAAAATTTAGACATAAGAAAATTTTTCTGTTTTGGAAGAGAAAATGCAATAGAACGAGCAGAGATAACTGGTTCTTCACAGTGAATCGCCATTGTTGTGGTCACCAACAACCCCCCTTCTTCGCTCGATATTAGCAATAACATCAAGCAAAGGGGGTACCCTGAACAAAAAATCCCAAAAATATTTTGTTAAAATATTTTTTTTGTGTTTTCTCCCTAAGGCTTAAACCGCATCGCAAGGAAAGGCTGAAGCATTACTCAAGCGCGAAAAGCAAAACTGCGAAAGAGTGACACGAAGTTCATCGCGTCGCATGCATCCCAAGCGCTCTTTAAAAAGAAGACCTTCCAGGAACGCCGATCGCCGATATGCGATATGCGACATCGCAAACGTCGCACTAGGCGGCATAAACCATTGAATAAAATCTGTGATCTGCGATGACTGCGATCTGCGACGACAGCGATCTGCGATCTGCGACATTGATAAACAGCAATCTGCGATATGAAAAGACTCATCGCACGAATTCTCCAACATACACAATAAAACCAAGATTAAACGTGCGCCTTAAAAGAAATTAATCACCGCATGCTTGAGTATCAAGGAATGATTGCATCGCATTTATCGAAGAGTCAAGTCATGATGAATGTCAAGATTATGCATTCATTAGAGTTCAATGCTTTCATGTCAATCGTTTTATTTCCCTTCTTCTTTGTGTAGACTGCAAGACACGCAACTAATATAAATCTATATGCAGGAAACATCTAAGGGAAAGAGGAAAGCGCCAATCAGATAGAAGAAAGAAGATGCCTCCGCAAACGAATGTCGCATGCAGCAGGACCGCGGATTCCAGGCTATCAGCCAACCGGCACTGATGAAATTAGACTATCCAGGACTCAGAGTCAAAGGCGCACAAAAGCAGCGTGTCCACAAAAGATCCTGAAGCTCAGACTTGGTAAAGCAGAAAAAGAAGCGCATGAGAAGGAAGACGCTCCAGAAAAGCCTGGAACAAAGAACGGAAACAATTCTCGAAACAGGGGGATGTCCATACAGCGCGATTCCTAACCCACTCAGTCGTTTGCATGACCGGAAACCGAAAATAGCAACAACAAAATCAGTTCAAGAAGAACCTGGGTTGTGCTAAGTTTGCACGCGGCGAATACACCCAGATGGAGAAAGGTTTTCGAAAATATCTTCTGGTCTGTCAGAAGGAGGTGCCAGCTCTTGCTATTTCCACTTTTATCTCCCGAGCGAAAGAAGAAGGCGGTCAGCTGACTCTTCCCAGGAAAACGTTGCACTGTTGACAGCACTAAAGAGAATATACAGAAACGGTCAGAAATTAGATTTAAGTTTTAGAAATAAATTTGCTTTTAGTAAAGGGCGGTCATTTGAAGCCGTTTGCCTAAATTCGTGTAATTAAGATTAATTAGTTAGTAGTATTTAACCCTTCTCATGGCATTTGGAGAAGGGTCCAGAAATCTGTCAAAAAACGTGTCCTCAGAACATGCACTTCTGCACCCTCAGAGGAGGTTTTTGATGAATGGATGGATCGAGATTTATTTATGTTTGCATTTTAATGTCTGTTACTGATGTTGCACTTCTGTACTCTTAGCAGATATTAGAACAAGTACGAATAAATCATTATTGCTTGAAGTTTATTAGTGAAATCAGTCATAAATGGTACTTTTATCTCTTGACTAAATTCTGCTAGTATCCCTAAAGTAATACACAGCTGAGTTCTTTATATGTTACTGTATGAATGTCTGTATTACCATTTGGCACTTCTGTATGGTAGGGTCATTTATTTATGCTTGACATATAGAAAACTGATTATGCGATATGTTGTTCACAACTGCTCTGCCTAACTTCTTATGCAGAATGGTTTATCTTTATCGATTTATATTCTGATAACACTTGAATGATCTTTATTACCAGTTGTTGTTTGAAATCTTTCTAGATCGCATAACAAAAGAAAACACCCTGGGTTATCGTAGACTAGATGTACTGTTTTTCTTCATTAGATTACATTAGTATAGAGTTAGTTTAGCAGTTAGAACTAAGACTAGTTTAGAGAAACCTTTAGATTAATACCATCGAACTCTACACACACACGCACACCCTTCACATTGGGAAACTGGTCCCATTACCCCCAGTCGGACCCGCTACTCCAAACGGGCAAGGAGCCGCCAACCAGGTTCCGGACCGGGTGGGTATCCCCCTTGTTGTTGACCCGACTTCGGGGCCCTCAACAGATAGCTTTCTGGGTTGGATGCTCTGTTGTCTCTTGCTGCCTGGTCTATCTGGATATTGTCGACCAAGCCTTGGACTGCTTGTTTTTATTTGTAAGCTAGCCAACTTGATTGGCACTCTTTTTTGCATGACAGTCGCGCCAATTGGCGCCGCTTGCCAGTGTATAGCCCGCGCCAATCCTCAATTGGCGCTATTTTTCCGCCTGACAGTCGCGCCAGGCCTGTGAACTTTTCCAGTTTGCTTGTTTGCAGCCTTCCAAGCTTGGGTTTTGTGTCTAGCTATCACTTGAGTGTGTCAGAGTCTTGTTTGACTGGTTTTGAGTTTTTTCGCAAATTATTAATTTGATTTCCTTTGAGTGTTTTTAGTTTATGATCTTTGGAACTCACACCCGTTTCTCTTGATTTGCATTTGATTGGTTCTTAGATTACATTAGAATCATCGTGTGTTTGAGAATTCTCTTGCATAGATCACACTTGCATAATTAGAATTCTGATTTTCAGGATATGAATGAAAAGTGTGCATAGATTACGTTTGCATACTTTGGGTGCTTGCCATTTTCTATCGATTTCACATTTTAGCCCTAGGACATCTAGTGGCTTTGCGTGTCGAGTTTTTGGTTCTTTGATTGTCCAGTCGATTTCTTGGCTACTCTCTTGCACTTATTCAGTGATTGTTAAGCTTTTTATTGCGTTATTCAAGAGATTTACTTCTTTTTCGCTTGGATTTCGCTTGGCTTCGTTTTGGGCTTAGATTACATGGCCCATTGAGGTCTTTGAGATCTTCTCTTGGTTCTGAAGGACTGCCTTGGTATTTACGGACTTGATTGTATTTTCATTGAGTGAAATTCGTCTTTTTACTCTTTTTTATTGTTTCTCAAAATTTGTTTAGTGCATTTTGCCATCAAAAAAGCAACAAACAATCTCTTTTGCTTTGCATTAGTTAATGGAAAATAAAGCTTTTCGTTGGTATTAGCGATTAGTAACTTTAGAGAAAAGTTTTGTTAATTGCCATTAGCTGCATTAGAGTTATTGTTGATTGTTTTATGGTCATTTTGTTTGATTGAAAAGTTCTCAACTCTCTCGTAGTTAGTGTTCATCGAACGAAATGATACTTTTTGGCATATAGCTTGCATCTAGGGAATTGTGAGAGATTACATACGGTAGGACCTGGAAATCGAAACCTAATCAAAGATCAACCGTAAATGAACTGAATGAACTTAAAAACGCATTGGAACATAACACTCACTGTTTAGAGGTCTAGGCTAGAGACGTGCTCCGGCGTCGTTAAACCTAGTCACTTTTGTTTCACTTAAGGTTGGGTGATTCCTCCTTCCGTGATGCAACAAGTGGTCTAGCACGGACTTGAGCTCCCACGTACCGTCGAGTATATGGGGAGACCCCACTAGGTTATCATCCTTTATCCACAGGAAGCCGTGTCTGCCGCCTTACAAGCCGTAACGCACCGAACACAGCATTCGGGAAGATTGACTACCATACGGGAAGTCCTTGGTTTTCATATGACTCCCAAGGTGTATATGCAGTTTTACGGATTTGTTTGGTAAACCCTTTTGCCTAGTTCTCCAAAGTAGTCACTTTTGATCCTTTTCAGACTCCTTAAAATGAAAAAGCTCATCTCAGCATTTGTCACTTCGGGCTCACTAAACATTCGAAGGGGACTAGAGTCATCTTTTTGTCCTTTTCTCGACTTTTAAAACATGAAAAGTTCAAGTTGTGTCCTTGCGTCTTAAAATTTATTTGGCTGCGATTAACATTACCTGGTCAGATCTTGTTTGCGTTAGCTTGAGTAGGCTTCTTTTCGTTCTCGATGGCAACTTTTCTAGGGTTCACCAACCCAGGGATCCCCTCTGACGGGAACCCTGGTCATTTCGCTCCTTTTGGAAATGTTGGTGCTCCTTATATGGCGACGTTGTCCCTCCCAGGGTTAACTGTTGGGTTGCTAGTTTGGTTGTTCTCAACCTCTTTGGTCCCTGCCATCTCATCGTCTGGTCAATCCGTCCCTCCACCTAAACAACATCATGTTGATTCTAAGGTGGATCTCTCCCCTTCTATGCCCACTTCTATGTCCTCATCTTCTACTTCACTTGGTGAAAGTGTCTAGTCGAGTAACCAGGTGGCTAAGAAGAAGAAGAAGAAGACGAAGAAGAAGAAGGCTCCTAAGGGAGAGGTTACAAGTGCAGCTACCCCCTCGAGTACACCTGAAGTCGGGCCCCCTTCCGCTCCTCCGCGGAAGGTCAAGTTTCCTTGTCGATTATGCAAGGAGGACCATCTTCTTCGTGATTGTCCTGGCATTCCCAGGGTACTAGAAGTATGGTCTCGTGATCCGGCCCGCCCCTCATCGTCCTCTGAAGCTCACGGCGATGCTACCTTATCAGTTGGGAATGGTAAGGGAAAAGGGAAGATTCGAATCCCCTGTAGACTTTGTGAAGGCAATCATCCCCTTCACCTTTGTCCACTCATGGATAAAGCCTCCGTTGTCTTGGAAAGTCTTACAGCTCCTTCACCCCAACTTCCCGTTGGTTATCAACGTCTCTCTGTAGCCGCAGATTGTTCCCCTACTAACAAAGATATTGATTCATATTCTTCTCTTGTCCAGGCCCCTATTCCCGAACCCGGTTGTCCCCAGCATGTTCCAGACCAACCATTGGTTGGAAAGAGTGTCGACTCGAGTCAGCCACTCGCTCACTCTATTTCGGAAGAGAATCACACCCATGTTCTTCTCGTCTCTTCAGATTCTCCTGAGTCCCGAAATGACTCTCCTAACCCAACTGCTCCCGAAGGTTCCCCTTCGGTTCCTTTAGCACATGGGGGCAATCATACGATTCCCCCACCAAGTAGTCTGGTCACTTCCTTTGATTGGAATCGCCTGATCGCCGGTCGCCTTCCATACCATATGCCTTTCCAGATCACAGTACATGGCACTGTTTTGGATGAAGGGGCGTCTATCAGTCTTATGCCGTTCACTACTTGGCAAGCTTTAGGTTCTCTACAGCTTGGGCCAGTCACTCAGAATCTGTTGGCCTTCGACGGAGGAGCCTGTCCATCTCTAGGAGTTCTCCCGAAGTTCCCTATTACTTTGGGAGGCAAAACCGTCTGTATAGACGTCTTGGTTACCCAAGGTGTTTTAGACTTTAGTCTTCTCCTTGGTCGCGACTATGTTTACGCCATGGGGGCCCTCGTTTCTTCGCTTTTCCGTGTGGTTTGCTTTCCGCACGATGGAAGAATTGTGACTATCGATCAAGTGTCATTCGTTAGTCCCCCGATGCCTCTTGTGCCGTTGTCGTCCCCTCCTAGTTTTCATCCACCAGTTGCATATACCCCACCACAGATCAACTACGTGGCCACCTATCCCATGCCTGGATCCAGTGATGCCACCATCGTGCATAATTTCCTGGGGGCATTGGGCCCTGACTTCCAAGATGTTTCCCTTCCACCAGGAGTGGCAATCTTGGAAGCCCCGACTTTCTATTCATTATGATGAAGTTCGAGTGGAGCATAGTTTTTTTTCCGGTGTCCAGCTCCTTAAAAAATGAAACTAGGTTTGGTCGGAGCATAGTTCCTTTCCTATTTCAAACTCCTTAAAAAATGAAACTAGGCTTGGTCGGAGCATAGTTCCTGATCTTGTGTCAAGCTCGTTAAAAAATGAAACAGGGGTTATGAGGATAGTTCTTTTACTGTGTCAACCTCATTAAAAACAGAAACAACTCCCTTTCCAAATTGAGTCTTTTGATTAAGATCTCGTAAAATACAAGTCGAGTCTTTCATCGATCTCGAGAGTGAACCTTCATTCCATCCACTTTGTTGAATGCAATGAAGCTTGGGGGGCATGTACCTCAATTTGCGTCATTATGCTGGGGGCATGCGAGCTTATAACAAGCATAGTTTTTCATTTCAAGCTTGTGTAAACATGAAACCGAATCCAAGAAGAGTTCTCCATGGTTCAAGCTTGCGTAAAAATGAACCCATACTCAATTTACATCTTGTGATTGCCACCTATCTGCTACATTCTGCTAGATGACCCTTGGTTGTTTCATCCCATCACCACCATCTCTTTGGCTGATCATATGCCTTCACTTGGTTGTTTTTCCTTTCCGGAGGAACCGCAGCGATGAGTGGTTTTATTAGCCTGCCTATTGACCATTACATGTTTTGAGCAGTTCCACCATTGCCGGAACTAGTTGCTACCCTTTATACCACTCCTTCCTCTAGGACGAGTCTCCTTTAAGCTCTTTTCTGACTCGTAAAATATGAAAAGATTACAGAGTAATTTTCCCTTTTTGACTCGTTAAAGAGAATAAAAATGGAGGTCTACTTTTAGCTCTTTTCCGATCGTTTAAAGACGAAAAGATTGCCGAGTTTTCCCTCTTGACTCGTTAAAACGTAAATAAGAGGCGGTAGTCTTTAAACTCTTTTCCGACCGTGTAAAAACGAAAAGATCGTCGGACCCTTGTCATTTTAGGTTCGTTAACGGTTACGAAACGACGTGATATCGATCACTTTTTTACTTTTTCAGGTCGATGTCACTACATATGAAAAGTACTCCTCGATCATAATGATCGGGCAGTTCTTTCAAGCATTGTTTTATACTTTTTCGAGCTCGAGAGACACAAGTTTACGAAAAAGGACCCCCCTGGAGTTCACTTTTCTGCTGTCTTTTCAGACTCTCTAAGCAGGAAAAGACGTTGAGTTCTTCCTTTGTCAGACTCGTTAAAACTTAATGACATCGGATCCCGTCGGAATGACGCCTCACAAGCATATGCTATCCCCGTCAAGCTTGTTAAAAATAACTGGGGTACTCGCCAGAAATGGTGGGGGAAAATGGAACCATAATTATTGTCGTGTCAGCAGTATGTCGCTCTTGAACATGGCACTTGTCTACTTTCGTGTCTAGGTGGGGACATCTCATCTCGCTTTTCACTTGCCTCCATGGGTTTTGGGTGATCCTTTTTGACCTCTCATCTACTCATTGCCTTGTCACCATGACCTTTGATCCGTTGATATCAAATACTGCCAAGTCCACTGTTGTGTTGCCGATATGTTAAAGAGAATTGACCTCTGCAAAATTACAACCTCCCTCTGATACCTCACATAATTCTGATTCACCACAACATTCTTCCTCTATCTCGTGTCAATAATGTGGGAAACATTATGGCCTACCTTTGATCAAGGTCACTTCCTGTCGACTTCAGCTCATTATCCAGGAAGCTGATCTAGAGACTCCCTTCTGGTGCCTTGGAGCCTGCATGCCTCAATGGCAGGTTCTTCATGTTTGATGCGAGGTTTTTATCATTGGCCTCCAATCAAATGATTCTACGGGTGTTTGACGCCAGCTCACTGATTCGCACGCCGTAGATATTACCTATAGTACCTTGAGGGCCATTGTCATTATTGGTGGTACCTCTCGCGTCTGTTAACAGCTTTCACTATTGGCTGGTAATCAGACGATGTTCATGCATGTTCGACTTCAACTCCTGTATTCGCATGCTTGGACTTGTACTCTGTTCGGGTCAAGATGGAGCGCAAGACCCTGGGTTTTGTCTGTTGGAATCCAGGCTGCGATTTTATGGATTATTATGTTTATTACATGACTCATTCACTGGATGGCTGCGACCATGCCTGAGTCTATTTATCGATCCTCACTGGATGGCTACGTCCATACCTTGGATCTAGATTATTGTGTACTCTATTATGGATGGCTACGCCCATACCACATATATCATGTACTTGAGATATCAGTTTTACTTCTTTACGCAGGTTCTCTGGCGGTGGTGTTTTTAGTTACACATGTTCTTGTAAAGCATTTCACCCCTCTCTCTCTCGGGCCTCTTGCTTTAGGGGGCATCTGTTACATAGTAATTTGTCACCGTTTGTCACCGTCCCTGTTACCCCTCTCCCGCACACTAGAGGACTCATTCCGGGACCTGTGAGAAGTGACATGACCTGAAACCACTTGCATTATATTCCTCTAAGTATGAGCTTCATATGCCCTGAAGACATCTCCTACAGAATACCCATAAAAAGACCTCTTTTTGCATTGGCGCGGTTCCACATTGTACTGCTAGCACCAATGGGGGAAATCCTCTAAAGAGGGCGTACCAGTTGGCGCTCTGTCTCAGAGTCGCACTGGCACCAACCCAGTTGGGTAAATTTTTTAATAAACAAACTTCCGAAGGTTCTCCTTAACCCATTCACCAACTGAATCCGTGTTGAGTTAGGATGGTTTTTCTTCGAATCTCCATAGAAGGGAAGTGGTTTGCCACCTTTCATGGAAGCTTATTAGTGATAAAGCCAATCCCATGAATATTGTGGTTGATCCTATCTCCTTCCCCTCTATCTATAAAAGCTTGTTCTTTTGCCTTGAGCAAGCTAGTTCCAGCATAGTGCTAGTGATAGTGAGAATTTCAAGAGTTCAAGAGATTGAAGTTGCAAGAGCCTTCTTTGCATCCATAAGGCCAAATCTAAGTAAGGAGATTCTTGTCACCAAGGAGAGAGAGGCTTGTTTCCCATCCCAGCAAGCTTTGCAAGACTTGTGTAGCTAATCACCCAGCCAAAGGAGGATTTGACGTCATAACTATGGTTGTATTCTTCTTTGTTATTTATCAATAATAGATGACTGTCATTATGGTTCCACTCTCATTGTCCTTTGTAATGATTGATGTTGAGTTATATCTTTTCTGACTGATATATAATTGCATCTACTGGATTTTATGCTTGTATTTGTGTTGTTCTTTGCATGTGTAGGTGTCCAATCACGGAGATCGTGGGGATCGTGACCGGCCAAAGCAAAGGAACGAGAGCGACGTCTCTTCTACGAATATTAGCGTTGGAATCCAAGTAGGTTCTCATCATCCACCTTCAATTTGCAATTAGGAACTTGCATGATAGCATTGTTTGATTGTTGCTAGACCCGGTCTGGGCTAGTAGGGATCGCCTCTGTCCGCAGAGGGGATTTACCTCCACAACATGCACCTTTACATCTTTCGTTAATTTGGCTACATTTTCTTAAACCATTTTCAGTTGCCTGTCCATTATGAAGCCGGAACTGAAATTCTGGCCAATTTTCATTAGGACACAGCTACTCACATTTCAGATCATATCCAAGAATGGAGATAGAGAAAGAGGCTCATTAAAGCCGAAATTCCACCTAAATTCCGTCTCGAATGGATTTTAAAATCATAACAACCCGAGATCTCCAAGGATGTTTATATGTCTGGAGTTTATTCTGAAGAACAGGCTATCTTTTGCGCCCAGCAGTTAGAACTGATATATTCTCAGTCTGGGACTCTTCAGAAGATCTTGCCTAATGCTCCTAAATCCACAATTGATATAGCCAAACCGAAGTCAGGCCTGCATGTTGATGGTATTGTTGGATTGACTGATGCGAATGAAGTGAACCTTCTGATCCAATTGCAGCAGTTGTCTATACAAATTGCTTCTTCTAATCACGCTGCACCGTTTACTCCTCCACCTTGCCAACCTTCTTCCGTAACGCCATTCAGGCTTCTAACCCCAAAGGAAATCAAAATTCCAATGGGAAGAATAAGGGGCGAGGTAAAAAGAAGAATCAAGATGGGAAGGGTAATGCAAACAAACCCGGCAATAATGTTGGTGAGGGTGGAAAAGAGTCTAAGAAGAAAGTTAAATTTCCATGCAAGTTATGCAGTGGAGATCATTTGACTCATCTCTACTTGAAAATTCAAGATGCTCAGTGCTTGTTAGTGTAGCAAGGGTCTTCTAGCTCCCAAGTTGGCTTAACTAACTCTTTCCCCCAAGGGCAGCAGTTGCTTGCTGGCGCAAATTCAAACCCTGGTACCTCTATAGGGGACAACCAGGAGGGGGACAATTCCTCAAATGTTTTTATGATGGGCTTTCACGTCAAAGTGGCTACACGGTCACATGATTATGGTAAAGCTGAAACATCCAAGGATAAATCTGTTCCCGGAACTACAGACCCACTTCATATTGAGCGACCCTCTATCGATTCTATACCTCGGATATTGAAAGGCTCTACCAAGTGTGCTACTATTAACCTTAATGCTAGGGCATCCCAGAACTACTCCATTGTAGAATATCTAGCTCAGAGTCCATGTGTGATGTATGCTTTAGAGGTACTCCAGTCGTGTCCAGCTCAAAGAAGTGCTTTGCTTTCAGTAATGGGGGCAGTAGATCCAAATAATTCTTTAGCTCTCACTTTTGATATGCACAATGTCGAAAAGAGACTTCCTCATCATATGGCTTTCCAGATAAAGTCTACTTAGCGGAAAACCATTTTTTTTCGGACAGTTATAGATGAGGGAGCTTCCACATGCGTAATGTCTATGTCATGTTGGAAGGAAATTGGATCACCTGCAATTGTTCCTTCACCCACTCTCTTGACAGCATTTGACGGGCATTCTCATGGGCCACACGGGATTATCCTGGCCTTTCCTATATGTCTTGGAGGAAAGGTCGTTAATGTCGAAGTAGAAATCATTAATGCCAACCTAGATTACAACCTCCTCTTAGGACAAAATTGGATTTATGAAATGGATGCCATAGTTTCAACTCTATTCCGCGTCCTCTGTTTTTCTCATGAGGGGAGAATTGTTAAAGTTGATCAATTGGATTATTCTCCAGGTGATCAATTGGATTTTACCATCCCAATGGTGGATAATCCTTGTCAACCTAGAGAGAATTTAGGATTTGGGATGTATTCTTCCTTGATGGGTGTATTTGATCTTCCCCCTCCTACAGCTAGAATTGATACAATTTCATCCTCCAAGGATCCTTTACAAAAAGAGTTTGTTCGCATTCATTATTCTTCGGATCCTGGGACCTTACCTTCATCTACAACCACATCAGATGAAGGGAAGGTGGGTGAAATAGAATCTCCTATGTCTGCAACAGAGCTTAGATATGAATTTGTTGATAACTTTGCAAACGACCTTCCTACTCCTTCGGAAAAGGAGTTAGATGGTGATGTGGCTCCTATTTGGACCCTAGACTCCACTTCTGCTTTGGATTGCTTAGATAAAATTTTCCCATCTGACGAAGTAATATTCGAAGCAATGATGATGGTAGATCGACCATTGGAAGATTTACATCATCATTCATATTTTTGTCCTCCTTTGCATGAATTCGAATCTAGGTCCTCCAATCTGCTTACTATCGATGTTTGTATGGTTCCTTTGGCTCCAACACAGTTATCTGCCAAAGGTAATATATTGATTAGCTCAATGATTGTACCTATAAACATCTATAGGAACAAGTTGGCGGAGCCCCCTGATGGGCTCTACCTCAAGAAGTACTTTTCTTAGGTTACGGTCAAGCAATAGCTTCTCTGTATATTTTGTATTTTTGTACATATTCTATCAGGAGTTTTTGTGATATCGACACTTTTTGATCTTCTTTGGCAGGTATTGATGGATGACGGTCTATTTTGTATTCGTCGATGGTGCTAGTTGGCACACTCAGAATCTTGCTTCCGCAGCTTGGGTGATTTATTATCTATCTAGTCAATTGATGGTGTCAAGGGGAGTATGTATTGGTTCTACGTCAAATAATATTTCCGAATATGGTGTCGTCATTAATTTACTATCCGAAGCTATTTTTTATGGAATTGATTCATTGGTAGTGTATCTTGACTCACAACTGGTGGTGTCAAAATTGAATAACATTTATCGGGTTTGGGATCCTTATTTACATTGCCAATTTTTGAGAGTGAGGGTGTTGCAAAGATCATTTGTTTTTATTACTTATTTGCACATTCCACGATCTGACAATTCATTAGCGGATTCTATCGCTAATCAAGCATTAGATTAGCATATCATTCATTCATCAAGATAAAAACAAACATAAAAAATTTGGAACTATATATATATATATATCATAAAATCGCCCGTGTGTACATAAAGGTTTCAAAAATAATATACAAAATCGAGACTAAATGCCCATAATCATGTCCAATATATCTAATGACCCGGCTCAAGATGAGTGGCTAAGTAGGTGACTACTGCTTTGGCCACATGCTAAAAAAGGCAAACCCAGTTGCGTGGTACTCCTACCACGTGGCAATGCATATCCTCAAGTAGATATTCTATGGCCTCCATCGGTACTTGGTGACTCAATCTCACCAAGTTTCGTTGGACTGCATATAGGACCCTCTCTATCTCTGCAACCGACTCTTCAACACCTCTTCCGCGACACCTGTGCCACATAAATTCGTCTAGTCGTACCGGACTATGTCTAAAAGTGTCTCACTGTGATATTCCACAAGATTCTCGTGTTGAGTAAGGACTGCCCCAATAGCATAGTCAGAGGCATCTGTCTCGACCTCAAATGGTTGTTGCAAATCTGGTAATGTGAGCACTGGTGCTATGCAGAGGAAATATTTCAACTTTGTGAATGCCTTCTGTTGAGATTCAGACCAAAAGAATTTTTCTTTTGCTCCTCCCTTGGTGACTTGACTCAAGGGCGAAGTGATATGAGAAGATCCCAACATGAACCTGCAGTAGAAGTTGGCAAGACCTAGAAAGCAGCGGAGCTCTGTCAGAGTGGTTGGAGATGGCTAATCCTAAATGACTTGGAACTTGGCTGGATCCACATGCACCCCATATTCATCAATAATGTATCCCAGATACTGAAGCTGGGTCATGCCAAAAGTGCATTTCTCCAAATTGGCACATAGCTTGTGTTGCCGCAGTGTTTGGAGAACCTGTCAAATGTGGTGGAGGTGTTCTTCCCAACTTTCGCTGAAGATTAGGATGTCATCCAAGTATACCACTAAAAATGAGTTGGTGAATGGCTGCAAGATGTCATCCATTAGCCTCATGAAGGTTGCAGGAGCATTTGTCAATCTAAAAGGCATAACCAACCATTCGAAAAGGCCCTCCTTGGCTTTGAAGGCAGTCTTCCACACATCGGAGGATTCGATTGGTACTTGGTGATATCCTAACTTCAGATCGATCATGCTAAAATATTTTTCCCCCTTCAGTTGGTCCAGGAGGTCATCAATCCGTGGGATCAGATACCTATTATGGACAGTGATCTCGTTCAGTGCACGATAGTCAATACAGAGTCTCCAAGTCCCATCCTTCTTCTGTACCAACATGTTCAAGCTCCCACGGGGTGATGAACTTGGACGGATGTGACCTTTTTGCAACAGCTCCTAAATCTGCCTCTTAATTTCATCATTCTCCATAACAGAGCGCTGATAGATTGGTCCACTAGGCAACGATGCATCCGGGGTCAGATTGATGGAGTGCTTGACCTAACAGTGCAGAGGAACCCCTGCGTGGGGAGGTGAAGATGTCCTCGTACTCCTCCATGACCTTGTCCATATGTAGTTGTATTGTGGAGGGGCCCTGTGTAGAGGTCAGGGCCACCGTGTTCTTCTTTCCTTGAGGGTGTATCATCAGGAAAACAAATTTCCCGATTTTGGAAATGAGCTTACTGCATTGTTTTGCAGTAACCAAAGAGATGGCAGTAGATGATGCTACCTTTGATATCCTGTACAACTTATTTCCCAATGTAACAATAACAACACAAGGCCTTGATTCATACACATTGTGTCACTTTCACAAGTATGGTTGTCCTAATAATACATCACAAACTTCAAGGGGAGAAATGTCACACAATACCTCATCCGTGAAGGGCTTGATGTTGTATGGAAGGCGACACTGCTGGCTCACGTGAAGATCTCGTCCTTGGTGAAGCCACCTGATGGTGTACGGTTGTGGATGTGTTGTGGTCGGTAAGCCCAACCGCTTCATGACCTCTCCCGAAATGAGGTTCTTTTGGCTCCCGATGGTGTACGGTTGTGGATGTGCTATGGTCGATAAGCCTAACTGCTTCATGACCTCTCCTAAAATAAGGTTCTTTTGGCTCCCACTGTCGAAAATGAACTGTAGCAGGGAGCCCTTTACCCACATCTGGGAATGGAAGAGACATTCCTCCTCCTCTAGATCTTCTGGTTCCTCCTTTTGTATGTTTGTGGTGGCGATGGTGGTGTTGGGCTCCGCGTCAATAATATACTTCCCTTTGTCATTCTTCTTGTCAAGTTTTGACTCAGAGTCAGAACATGCATCTAATTCTGAAACCTTTAGCTTGGCCACCAGTGACTGCTTGGCCTGACACTCACTTGTGTTGTGAGTGGAGCTCTTATGGAACTCACACCACTTTCCCGTGTCTTTTTTCGGCTTCACGGTACTATTCTTTGCTTGAAGCTTTGGCAGATTGTCTAGGGCCATCCCGCCTTGGCTTTGTCCTTTAATCTGTAGGTTGGGGGCACCTTTCCCTTGCTTCAAATTCGCAGATCCAAAGTCTCGCTTCTTCTGGTTAAACTTTTGCTCGACCTTGACGGCATATTGGTATGCCGTGCCGAGCAAGGGGATGTTTAGGAATTCTATTTCTTCCTAGATGTACTTGTGAAAGTAGCCATGGTATTTGAGTACCAAATGCTACTCCGAGTCTCTGAAACCCAACTTTTTGCAAAGGGTATGGAAAATATTGGTAAACTCTGGCGCATCTTGGTCCCTTCCCTGCCGCAGTGTGGTCCACTTTATGTATTGATCCTCATAGCTTCTGACAGGGTAGTACTGCTCCTTGATGGCATCCTGGAATGAATCCCAAGTGGGTGCGACTGAAAATAGTGAGCCTGTATGTTCATCCTTCAACTCACAGTAGGTTTCCCACCAGTCCCTGACATGGGGGGCAGCTTTGAGAAGAGCAAAAATAATATTTTTCCGATTGGAGAAATCATGAATAGAAAAATAACCCTCTAGCAGATTTAACCATTTATCTATGGCATCTGTGTCTATTTTACCCTCAAAGATGGGCATTTCCAAATTAACTTCTACCTTAAATGGCATGGCGTTTCCAGAGTAGCTGCTGGAAGCCGAAGCGTCGCCTCTAGGTAGCCGCTAAAGGATCTGGGCAAAGTTGTCCATCACCACGTTCCTTTGTCGCTCGAGGGCTTCTTCGAGCAAGGTTTTGATAGGATCTCCTACCCCCTCATCTTTATTTTCATCTGCCATGGGAGGCCATTGGGATTCTCGAGGCTGGTCTTGCAAAGGTTCGACCAATTCAAGCCCTAACTCGTTATATCCTGACCTCATTGCGGACATGCAAAGAAAAACAAAGAAATAAAGCAGACCGCTCTGATACCACTGTTTCGGTTTTAAATAGGAACACAAAAAATTATAGAGGTAACCATAAACATAGAGATGTAGTGGAAATAATACTTCATTTCATTAATGTGAAATAATGAAATATGCTTACAAACAGAAATGGAAATAAACCAGCTAGGGCGATGGTAGCTTATCTCTGAGAAGAGATGTGGTGGCTACATGCCTCTGAACTATGTTACAATGAGGCTTGAAGGCCTATTTATTATTGAGAAACAATGGAAAACCCTAAACATCCAAAAACCTAACCTTAGAAGATGAAACGCCAAATTGTGGGCCCCGTTTGGGTAAATTGGTACATCAACTTCCCAGGGTCGTAACTTTGGCATATGATCTCCGTTTGACGCACACAATATCTCATTAGAAATATATATCTGAGAACTAAAACTTTGGGAAGAGAAATATGGTACATGGACACATTTTTCTCCTAGTTTTCCCAATAAAACGTTGTTTAGGACCTCAAAACGGCTCTGGAAGTTCAGGACCCGAAAAACTGCTAAAAATAGTAAATTGTGCTACAATTAAGGAAACTAAAAAGCTAAGAGAAACAATGGTGGGGGTCCAAGTGGACTTAGCAAGTGGCCATCAATATCCACCTAGATCAACATCCCTTTGAGTGTCCTTGACCAGCTTCGCCTCCTTGCATTGAGCATAGGAATGTTCCCATCCCAGGAACTAGATCATCTGTTTCACTCACACTCATTCTTTCCACTATACTATAGCATTCTTTTATTATTTTTCCAGCTTAAATAAAAAGACAAAAAAATTACATATTCCAAAAAAGAGTGGGAACGGGACAACATTTCCATATATTGTTGGCAGCTAGAGTCAGTTGTGTCACCCTTGAACAAAGCACTCAAAAGAAAGTCTCTCCTCCATTTGGGTAGGATTTAGTTTGACTTAGGTACACCTTAACCTTGTTATTGAATTAGTTCTCCTCCGGTTGGTTATCTCTTCCAATAATATGGAGTGTTCGTTCATGCCTCCTGCATGACGACCTTATACAGAGTCATCATATGCTACCACATAGTCATAATTGAGTCGTGCTTTTGTTCAAGGGAAGTAAACCTGAGTCGGCATCTCTGCGGTGTCTCTTGAGCTATTTTTCAGTCGGCCATCCCTGGTTTTCAGTGTCTTGTCTATCATCACATCAGTTATATTGGTCCTTTACTCGTGCCGGTTTGAGAAGGTCTCCATTGACTTCTTGTTGGCGGGTCTTGTCCTTATCGACGACAACATATTGCTCTGAGAATAGGCCTAGAGCCGCACCCTGGCCCTATTTTCATTATTGATAGGTCAACCTGTGCTCAAAATTGATCAGTATCATGGGTCTTTGACTGAGTGGTTTCCCTTATGTTCAACATCATCTTTCATTATCACACATTGGGATTCGTGTAGTGCCTTGTTTTCCATTTGACCCTATTGGTGGATTCCTTACCTCTGTGTCATCTTTCATTATTGGTTGGTTCATAAGGTTTCTATCGTGCGTTAGCTACATATTGTGTACGCTGGAAACGTGCTTTGCTCGGGTTACTACATGTTTTTTCTTTAGATTCCTTCCACATTATTGGCCTATGGTTTACACTCGTGCTACATTGATGAAGGATGCCTTAATGCCTTCCTTCTAGCGAATCTTTCCCTATCGACTACAACTCATTGCTTTGGGTCCAAGGTCTAGAGTCCATTTGGCAGTACCTTGGGGTTTGCAGTCATCATTGGCAGATCCTTCACTATGAATAGTGGGAAACCATCATTATCTCCTCATTGATAGATTCTTCCAGGTGTTCGACTTCAACTCATCTATTCGCACTTGTTAGATTGTACCGGGTACCTTGACTCTCATTATCATTATTGGTGACTAGTCTCACGTTTGTTAACAGTATACATCAATGACCGGTAATCAAACGATTTCTCACATGGTCAACTTCAGATCATTTATTCCCATTGTGTAGAAATGTACCACAGCGATTGGTGAGTACCTCGGGTTGCATGAGCATTCTTTGGTTCACTTGTCAGTTGCTCCTATTGCTGCTAGTTGACACCATTCACATTATATGTTGTAGTCCTTCACAAAGACATCCTATATGCTGGCATCCAAGTTGCGATGTAGTATCATCTTATTCCATCATGTTCATTTGGTACTATTGGGAATAGTTTTTGACATCAGTGATCAGCTTCATCTTACAGATTCATTGATCATCTTCTTATATGTGATATTCAGACATGTACTTGTTCGATCATGATCAGATCATCCGTTATGTAATTTCAGTTCCTTATACTTGTATACATAGTGGATCCACTTGTACTTGATATGCGGACATGCTTTACTTTCTCTAAGCATGGGTATGCCCACCTTAGACAGTTGTTTCTTTCTGATCTTCTTTTGCTGGCTTGGAAGGCTGAAATCTGATGAAGTCCTTCTCAGTTTTTGACAGGTTTCCTTTCCATATACTTAATACATTTCGGCCATCATGTTCCCCTTCTGACGTCATATATTAGGGGGCATCTGTTATAGCTCCAAATATCACCCTGTTTATTTGTGATGCTTGCTTTATGGCCTAGGGAAACCCCTCCTTCCAGACTTGGTCCAAATATTTTAAAAACAATGTTTTACTCCCTGTACGCTACTTTTCCCTGTGTTAAAAACATGTACACATGGGCTAGTCTATACCCAACCCGCGTATATGTGTTAAAACACTTTAAAAAATTAAATTTCCTTAACTATGGGTGGAGATCATAGGTTTTACCTGTTGACTACCTATTAGTGCTCGTGGCCCAACTATTCCCAACTGTTTCCAAACTAAAAAACTAATTTGGGAGAAGTATAAAAAGACTTAAATCGGAAGGCCTTAAGGAGGAGAGAAGAGATAGAATTACTATACTAAGATTATCCCCTGATCAAGTCTGAAGAATCCCTGTTCTTCAAGCACTTCCCCAAATTCAGGAAACCCTTATTTCTTTGAGTTTTGATATTCTCTCACATGCTTGTAGATATCATAGTATTGGTTACAGAAGGAGGCTATTGAAGACTGGGACTGGGCAAACCTGGAGGACGGTTCTGCTTAGAGCCGGAAGAGGAAGACTCAGGTGAACTATTTCCATGTTTTTATTATAGTTTTTTACAATAAAAAGAAACATTGTCGTGTTCCTAATATCAACTTTGTTTATGCATCTGATGTTATTGTTATGGCTTATATATGAATGACTATTTCAATGTATAACTAACCATCTATTTATATGATATAAAGTTGATTTCACTATAATGATTTATCTATATGCTGCTATGTGTATTAGAATTGGCTGATTTGCAGGTTCGAAGATCATTAGGAGTTGCAAAGGGATTGAACCCTAGCTGGAACTACCCAAATGAAGGACATCTGGGTATGTTCATTCTCGCATAGTTAGTTTGTTTAAGCATGTTGCCTGAGTTGAATTCTTGTTTCTTCTTGTAGATTACTCCTGCTCTGCTAGGGTTCTGAACCAAAGCCCTAGGGGACTTATTCCCTCAACAAGGGGTTCCTCTGCACTATCAGGTCAAGCACTCCATCGATCTGACCCCAGGTGCGCCGCTGCCCAATGGACCAATCTATCAGTGCTCCATTCTAGAGAATGATGAAATCAAGAGGAAGATTCAGGAGCTGCTGCAGAACGGTCACATCTGTCCAAGTTCATCGCCCTATGGGAGCCCGATCGTGTTGGTACAAAAGAAGGATGGGACATAGAGACTCTATATTGACTATCGGGTGTTGAACAAGATCCTTGTCCATAATAGGTACCTGATCCCATGGATTGATGACCTTAGACCAACTAAAGGGGGAAAAATATTTCAGCAAGATCGATTTGAAGTCAGGATATCACCAGGTACCAATCTAACCCTCTGATGTGTGGAAGACTACCTTCAAAGCCAAGGAGGGCCTGTTCGACTGGTTGATGATTCATTTCGGATTGACGAATGCTCTTGCAACCTTCATGAGGCTAATGGATGACATCTTGCAGCCATTCACCAACTCATTTGTAGTGGTATACTTGGATGACATCCTAATCTTCAGCCAAAGTTGGGAAGAGCACCTCCACCACATCCGAATGGTTCTCCAAACACTGCGGCAACACAAGTTATGTGCCAATTTGGAGAAATGCACTTTTGGCATGACCCAGGTTCAGTATCTGGGATACATTATTAATGAAGAGGGGGTGCATGTGGATCCATCCAAGATCCAACTCATTCGAGATTGTCCATCTCCAACCACTTTGATAGAGTTCCTCAGCTTTCTAGCTCTTGCCAACTTCTACCGCAGGTTCGTGTTGGGATTTTCTCATATCACTTGGCCCTTGAGTCAAATCACCAAGGGAGGAGTGAAAGCAAAATTCTTTTGGTCTGAACCTCAACAGAGGGCATTCACAGAGTTGAAAGATCACCTCTGCATAGCACCTGTGCTCACATTACCAGACTTGCAACAACCATTTGAGGTCGAGATAGATGCCTCTGACTATGCCATTGGGGTAGTCCTTACTCAACACAGGCATCCAGTGGCATATCATAGTGAGACACTTTCATACACAGTCTGGAATTATTCCACTTATGACAAAGAGATGTATTCCATTGTGAAGGCCTACCGACAATGGAAGCATTACATTTGGGAAAGGAAACGGTCATCCACACAGACCACCAACCCCTACAGTTCATATAGACCCAAGGGAAATTGCAGAATGATCACCATCAGAAGTGGTCCACATACCTACAACAGTTCCATTTGAATATCAAGTATAAGAAGGGTAGCACCAATAATGTTGCAAATTGCCTCAGTCGACCACCGATCATGGCATTAACCACTATGCTCAACTCTTGTGGGCACGAGACTTCTGATTGGCCACTTCTCTACAAAATCAACCCAGAATTCAGAAACACATACCAGACACTCTTGGAGGGTTAGCATGTTCCAGATTTTCACCTCCAAGATGCCCTATTATGCCACCTGGGTCACCTTTGTGTTCCTTCAAGCAAGCATGCCAAGATGATTTGGGAAGCACACTACAGTCGAGCTATTGGACATTTCAGGGTCGAGAAAATGGTGGCAGTACTGCAGAAGTATTTCTATTGGCTGAATCTTTGACATGATGTCAGGAAGTATATCAAATCATACATTGCCTACGCCATTTCCAAACTGACCATCAAAAATCAAGGCCTCTATACCTCGCTGCCTACCCCTAATTGACCTTGGGAATCCATCTCCATGCATTACATTTCAGGTATTCCTTCCACTAAGCCTGGAAATGACTGTGTTTTTGTGGTCGTCGAAAGTTTCTTGAAGATGGCCATTATGGCTGCATGCAAGAAGAATAGCACAGCAGAAGCCACTGCTAAACTCTTCTTTGAATGAGTGTGGGTACACTTTGGGATCCCATAGTCTATCATCTCAGATCGAGAGAGCAGGTTCCTTAGTACATTTTGGTCCAGTCTCTAGTTGATGCTTGACACCAAACTCACTAAGTCCACAACCTTCCATCCTCAAACTGATGGTGAGACAAAGGTTGTCAACAGGATGATCATACACATTCTGCGCATGTACAACTCAAAGCATCCACACACATGGGGAAAGAGCGGCCCCTATGTTCAACACAGCTAAAACTGAGCTCTCCACAGCTCGACTGGCCACAGCCCTTTTCAGGTGGGCTTGGGATTCCAGCCACTATGTCCCATTGATGTGGCCATGCCAGTTGTAACTACTCATGCAGATTCGGCTCATGTCCAGTCTAAAACAGATAAGGCAAATAGCTTCATTGAGCACATCCAACATATTCACCAGCAAGTCCATGACATTCTAGAGAAATCAAATGCCAAGTACAAGCAGCAAAATGATCAACATCGGGTGCCACACAAGTTTTAGGTGGGCGACAAAGTCGATTTCATTGTAAAAGGAACGCCTTACCAGAGCCTATCGAAAACTCAGACCACTCCAATATGCTCCTTACACCGTTACCGAGGTTGTGGGAGACAATGCATTTGAGCTCAGCATTCCCCCATTCCTTAGCCTACACACAGTATTCAATGTGGACCATCTTCGGCCATACTTCCCACCATTACTAGACACATCCGACATTACAGAATAGCTGACACCCACAGAGTTAAATCTAGATTGCATGGAACAAGCTGCAACTGATCAGATCATGGACACACAAATCAATCACACTCACCAGCAAAATATCCAATTGTATCGAGTTGTCAAAGTAGGCCAACTCCTTCATCAGGGCAAGTGGTTCACAAGGGACGAAGTTCAACAAAAGTTTCCTATCTCATGGAGGAACTCAATGAAATGGGGACCATTACTTCCTAAGGGGGGAGGAACAATCCAGGTGGATATTGGTGGCCACCTGCCAAGTCCACTTGCACCCCCATCATTGTTTCTTTCAGCTTTTCAGTTTCGCTAATTGTAGCACAGTTTACTTTTTTTAGCAGTTTTTCGGGTCCTGGACTTCCAGAGCCGTTTTGAGGCCCTAAACGACGTTTTTTGGGAAACTGGGAGCAAAATGGGTCAATGGACTGATGTTTCTCTTCCCAAAGTTGTAGTTCTTGGATAGATCTTTCTAACAAGACACTGTGCACGCCAAACAAAGATCGTATGCCAAAGTTACGACCACATGAAGTTGATGTACCAATTTACCCAAACGGGGCCCACAGTTTAGCGTTTCATCTTCTAGGGTTAGGTTTTTGGAAGTTTAGGGTTTTCCATTGTTTCTCATCAATAAATAGGCCTTTGAGCCTCATTGTAACATAATTCAGAGGCATGTAGCTACCACATCTTTTCTCAGAGATAAGCTTCCATCGCCATAGCTGGTTTATTTTCGTTTCTATTTGTAAGCATATTTCAGTATTTTACATTAATGAAATGAAGTATTATTTCCACTGCATATTTGTGTATATGGTTATCTCTATATTTTTTTGCGTTCTTGTTTAAATCTGGATCAATAACTACAGAGCTGCGAGCTAGGGAGAGCTGCGTGCTCCAAGTCCTCAGTGAGTAGAAAATAAATATGGAACAACTAAGCTTGCAATGCGATGAATTGGAGTCACAAAATCAACAGCTAGTATAGGTGATAGACGACACTTGCCAAAGCGTCCCGGAGTTGGCCATCCCAGTAGAGGCGTGTATCCACAGGTTAGCAGTAGGGGTCCGCGAGGCGAGGGAAGAAATAACAAAGGTTCAGCTAGAGCTAAACCTTGAGATTTCCGAACTACAGTTAAAGGCGCAACCATCCACTCCCCTGGAAGTCAGAGAAAAGCGCGCTAGTGCTATCACAGTGGGATTGGAGGAAATTGGAGATGCAGTGCGAGACAGCACCAGTATGTTGGCAGAATCACTTGAGGCCTCTCAAATCTGCAGGAGGACCCCCACATTCAACGCATAGAGACAGAGGCGGAAGAACTCCAACAGCAGTATGATAGTGTCTGAGGAACTACGTAGACAGTGGTCCTCATTCAACGGCTTGCGCAAATGCAGCAGGCTAAAGTGTTGAAGGAGCAGGTGGACGCGGCACGACATAAGGAAGCAGTCCTACAGGCATGCATCTAGCCTTGGATCGACGAGGCCTCCACCATCATGGAAGAAATCGAAGGCAAGCTCACACACATGCAGGGGATGCACACATTGATGCAAAGAAGCACTCCCGACATAGAGGTCTCAGAACAGCATATGCAGCAGATCCAGCAAGCAGCAGCTCAGTGTGCTACTAACCTCCGCACAGTTGGAGAATAGTTGGAGGGACTCCATGAAAAGATCATCGCACCGACAGAGTGACTCGAGGGTGAGTCACGATGTTTATGTTGGGGGTTTGTTGGGCATGGAATCCCCCTGTTATAGACATATTTGGGCACTTCAACCCCAATTTTATATGTCAATAAACTAGGGCTTTTTAACCCCTAAAAGTGTTGTTTCATACCCTAAAGGATCATGATCAATTGATTACATCATTCCCCAAACGTTCCACCTGAAAAACCATCTAGAACTGGCCTAAACAGGACCTTATTGACTACTCCACTATCAGGGTGCGATGTGTTATCTCAAAATCAAGCCCTGGAAGGCTGCAACCCAGGAAGACTTCAAGTAACTATTTCACACCAATCTTTTGACTAAAGCTTAGCCTCCTTAGCCTGAGAGGGCTCTCTCAAAGGGTTATTGATTTTGACTATAAATAAGATGGCTAACTCTCTTGAAATAACATTAACAAATATGAAGGCTAGACAAACATTGCATAGGTTTCCATTGGGCTTATGGAGTCAATCATACTTCAGTAAACAATGACACTGCTTTTACATAGAAGTCAGGGCATGTGGCATTTAGATGCTCAAAACACAACTCATAGAAAACCACAGTTTACAAATACACATAGGAAATCAGAGCAGCATAAGTGAATTCTGAGTGATTGTGTATTTATACAACTGTAAAAACATTGAGGAGAAAGTAAAACCACACATCTTGAACATAGAAATACTGTATGAATCCTGAGAAGAAAAGCAGCAAATTATATTACTGAAACTGAGATTTTACACAAGCAAAAACAATACTCTGTTTTATCAAATATCCAACCCTCATTACATAGATGTTCCAGCTATATATAGAAAATCCTTATTCTAACTACTTCGAGCTTCCTCCTCCAACATGAGGGGAACTCGAATTCTGCCTATGATGACACCTATCTGCTTTACAACAAACTATTAAATACAATTAATGCTAACTGGAGTTCTAAAAAGTTCTAATTTGACTATAACTCTAACTCTATCTTCCTCGTAGAATGATTCCTTCTTGTTCTCTGACACCTGGGCTCCTTTCAGTTTGGCTGAGATGGCTGAGATGAGCCACGTTGGCCTTGGATGCTATATGCTTTAACTGCTCAGTGATGTTGGGAGATATCCCTTGCTTTTCGGTTCCAGTCTTCCATAACTTGCTCGAATATACAGCAGCATGTCTTTAGCCCTTTAATAACCCAAAAATATAGGAGATCACCATGTTCCTGATGTGTTGGAGGCTTCATCGATGGGCAAGTGTGCAGGCCAAAATCCCTCGTATGTAACTCATTCAAAACCCTAATGACCGGTAATAAAGTGGCTTTATAACAGAAACTTTAAACTTGAGTCAAAACATTTCACCTTTTTAAAGGTACACCTGTCTTGATCTGAATGGCTGTGATAGCTTCATTTGGTCTCTTACATGTCCTTCAGGTGTTTCCTTTAGAAAATTCCCGATCATTTTACCAAACTGTTTGTCTGCGTTTAAAATCAACACCTACAGCAGTTTCGTAGCGCGCTACGAAACTGCTAAATTGTTTAAACAGCTTGTCTTTTTCCTGAGGTATTTACCGCCTAGACATTTGATTGCCAAAACTCCTTTTGATCTTTGATACATATAGCAGGGATATTCATGTCCTCAAAACAATATAAACTAAGCAAAATTTGACAAAATTTGGCACAAAACCTTTCTTTGAACAACAATTTCATTCAGCAGCTAACTGGCCTAGCTGTGCCTTCAAGTCTTCCACTTTCTTTCTCATAGCTTTATTCTCAACTCTTAGATGCATGTTTATCTTTCTGAGGAGTTTGGCCTCTTTAATGGCAGGTACTGTCCATGTGTAATCATCGACTACTGAATCCACCTGGTTTACTAGGTTTTCACTTCCTTTCAATACAGCTTTACGATAATTTGCATACCTGACTGCAAACTCCCTAGTGGCATTCTTCACCTGAGCAATCTCATGTTTAGCTGCTTCTAACTGATTCTTTATAGCTATAATATTTCCCCCTTGAGATATGACGACTGTTCTGTTGGTGTCTTTTTGCTTAATTTTCTCTGCTTCCTCTGTTCTGGGCAATTCTTCGGCTTCCTCTGTTCTGGACAATTTCTCAGCTTCCTTTACTTGCTTCCTTGTAATAGGTCTTCTGGGTTTGAAGATGAATTCTTCACCAGGTTCATCAAAATTCAGCCTTTTTGAGGCCTTAGGCTTCTTGGTACTTTCTGGTGATGACTGTGTCAAATCAATATGCACTGGCTCAATTTGCTCAAACTCAATGGCTTCCAATAAATCATTCAGGCTTGCCTTAGATACTGGGCTTTCTTCAACAGCTAAGGCTTTACCTTTTTCTTTACTTACTTGGCTTCTTGTCCTTACTCTTGAAACTGCTTCAGCTCTGCTTGTTTCAGCTACAGTCTTCTCATCCTGAGTCTTTTCTTTTGTTGCTTGCTGAGGTTGTTCTTTAATGATCAGTGACTTCATTGGTTTTTTAAGCTGTGACTTGGTTTGTTTTTTAGCTCTGGCCTCCTTCTGAAGCTCAGCTATTGTGAGTTCTTTGGCTGGTTGTGGAGTAAGGCCAGTTTTACTTTGGAATCCGGCCATGAAGATGAATGAGTTCCAGTCTCTGCCTATCTTCTGGAGACCATATAAAACTAACAATTTGATTAAGCCATGGTGAAATAAAGAAGTCTCGCAATCTTCTTTTCTCAGCTGCACCTTATCACACATTTTACTTAGACTGCGAAATAAGTAAAAAGGAATATCTATGGAAGCCTTCCCAGTGAAATGTAAAAGCAACTTGAAATGATAAGAGTAGACCTTATTGTATCTCCCTTCACATGTTAAGTATTTCTGAATGCAGGTGAGAAGAAGGGCATAATGCTCCTTAACATAGTTTCTGGGCACTGCTTTTGTTAGGTCTTCATTCACATATGCCTCTTTTAAGAACTCTTTACATGGATTCATATCAAATTTAAAGTTCTTAAACCATTCTTGCTGCCCTCTAGGGATTTCTGTTACAGCAGCTATTGCCTCCGGAGACACTTGAACTTCCAACATAGCTATTTTTGAATTTTAACCAGTGAAGTTCAAAGCAAACTCTTTGGTTACCTGCGCATGTCCTCCTTGCAGCTTTTTACAGAAGTTCCAGCACCCGACATCTTTGAATTCTTTCTTCACGCCTTCATCCCTCAATGCTATGTCTAAACCTTCAGGTTCGGTCCTCTGGCATTTTCCAGATCTGTGTTCTTTCCTCTCCATTTGTTTTTTGAAATCTTTACACTCACAATGACCAACAACTTCAGTTGAAATGGCGGTTCAGTTCTTTTTAACTCGGGCTCGCTTGTAATCAGGCTCGCTTGAAAACAGCCTCGCTTGAAAACTCAAATACGTAATCCAATAAGCTTGTCACTTATGTAACACTCACGATCATCATCAAGATCCATGCATGGTACAGTCCATCGGAATGATATTTCTGTGCATTTCATCAAATCTATTGGTGGAGTGATGACTAATGAGCGCTTAGACATGCTACGGGAGGTACACAAAAACTGACATGAGAGGACAGAATTGGTGACTCATTAACAGACTTGACACTTTAGGAAAGATTCGCTGCGAAATCCACGAATCCGCGATTTCGCAGCGCGGTTAGTTTAAAATTCTAATAATGCGCTGCGAAATGGCTTAATGATAATGCGCTGCGAAATGACTGAACAATGATTACGCTGCGAAACTGGCCAATAGGAGATTACGCTGCGAAATCACGAAAAGACTCAGTGAATAGGGTAAGACAAGACATGGCTTATAACACAATGATGGTGGAGGAGAACCAATAGGATTAGAGTATAATTTAAAACAAACACCTTTAAAACTCCAAATCCTAAGTATGAAACATAAAACGAAAACCATATGACACAGACCTTTGACATTGAACTAGGACCAAGGACTATATGCATAAAAATTTTATTCTAAGTGATAACACGATGCATACTAACTCCTACACTAGCCAGGTGCGATGCATACTAATGAGGCCTTCTATAGGGTGCAATGAGCGAGGATGGACAAATGTCTGAGACAATTTGCTAAATGGATGCTCATGGAATATTCTAGAAACTTCTCCTATGACACTTGCCTCTCTGAATTCGCCTAGGGATGAGTAAGAGATCCAAGAAATCTCCAAGTGGAACCAAAAACAACAAGTGGAATGACACTAATCAAAAACCCAGAGATGACTCACACCCTTGCACACATCTATAAATGGATCCCTCATCTGAGAGATCTAGAGGCTGGAATTTTGTGAATTGCAAGGAAGTGTTGATAGTTTGTATTTGAGAAAGAGCATTGTATTGTTGGGTGATTTTGCTATTTCATGAGGTGAAGAGGGTTTTGATGTTGGGAGGATGATGCTGGATCAGACAACTGGGTTGTAATTCTCCCTTCTATTTAATAAAGTTCTTTGAGTTTTCCTCCATACGAATGTGTATTTGTGAATGTTGTTATTTGTGAATGCCATTGTATGTTCATTATATTTCTGATTCTGTAATGATTATGATATAATAGATCGAGATGCTTTGATAGTTCTTTGTTACTATGTTTCTATAGGTACTCTCCAAGCAGGATAAGTACGGAGAGGAGTTGCAAGCTCTGTCAAGGGGGAGAGAGATCAAGCAAGGAGTTAAGTGGAAGATCTAGGTTGGTTCCTTTGCCTCTCTCTTATCTATCATACATAGAGGAAATTGAAAATTGCTTTAAACTGTTTGTTCTAGGGTAGCTGCCAGTCCTAGAGGGCTAGTCGATCGAAAAGACACTAGTTTTCCTAGAAACAAAATTGTGACTCCACTGGGGATCGAATATATATTTTTTTATTGTCTTTGTTTGTTTTATAAACTATAGACGGAGCCTGAAGTTAGCCAGATAGCCTTCAAACTACTCTTTCTCTGCAATTGCATAGTAGATGAATGCTGCTTCAGTCAATCTCCAGTTTAGTTTATGAATTAAACATTTGACTCACAAACATTCTAGATGCCCTTTTGGTAGCTCAGTAACCTCTCAAGATCATTCCTCTATACTTTTCTCTTTACTGTCCATCATGGCTCAGCTTAACTCACTGAAATCAGCTGCAAATTTGATCCAAAACCCATCTCAGTTGTGCTCCCTGGCCCATCACATTGTCTGTCACTGTCAACCAGTATGCATTGCACCTCCTGATCTTGAAAAGTGTGTTGCATCCCCGTTTATGTGAAGCCTAGGTGCGATGACTGACTGAGCCTATTTCCCTTCTTGAAATTTGGGGTTTTTTGTCCTTGTTTTCAGCTCTATTTAGTTGTTTTTGCTGCTTATGAACAGTACCTCATTACTGAAACCTGCTTGCATCACATAGTTCAGCCTCCATTAATTAGGATTAGTAAAAAAATTTATGTATTTGTCCATCATTTACAATCCTTTGTCAAAAAATTGCTTAAATCGATTTGTCATTTTGGTACAAAAAGTGTCGTAACTGTCGTTTTGTGTCAAAAAGAGAAGCGTCGTTGAGTCTTCCTTCCCTGAATAGTTGATTGAACTTTTCTTCAAGTATTTGATTTGATTTTTTGATATTCGAAGTGTCGAAAGCATTTTCTATTCGAAATTGAAAAGTGTCATTTATTCTTCCTTTCCATTTTGAAAAAGAAATTGTCGAAATGTCGCTTTGAGTAAAATATTTTAGATCTTTGTTATACTTAGTTTTCCTTTTTGGCATTTTTCACATTAAGGGGAACAAAAAAAAATACATGCATTTGCATTTGCATTTAGTTTGTGTGCAAAATGATTTATGAAAATGCATTAGTGTGTGCTCTTTGCTCTTTGTTTGAAATAAATGGTAATCTTCTTTCCCTAGTAGCTAGGATTTTCATTGCTCAAAATAAACAACGATTGTTTATCATTGTAGATTGCATTTTTAGGAATTTCAAATCAACATCATGTGATGAACCACTGAAAGGAAAACTTCTAAAAAAGATCAACTCTAAAATAAATTTCAATGAACTTAATAATGCTTTGGAACCTAACGCAACACATCTAGAGGTCTAGGCTAGAGACGTGTTCCGGCGTCATAAAAACTAGTAACTATCGTTTTCATCGAAGGTTGGTTGATTCCTTCTCTTTGATATGACAAGTGCTAGCACGGGCTTGTGCTCCCCGTACCATCGATTATATATTGGGAGACCACAATAGGCTTATATCCTTTATCCATAGGAAGCCATGTATGTTGCCCTATCGATCGCAATGCACTGAACACAGCATTCGGGAAGATTGATTGTCGTACATAAGTCCTTGGTAATTTCTCTTTAATTTATCACCAAGGTGTATATTATAGTTTTACGATTGGTTTTGTAATCCCTCTATTTAGATTTTCCAGAGTAGTCACTTTCGTTCCTTTTCGACTCCTTAAAAGAAAAGGTCCATCTGAGCACTTGTCGCTTCAGGCTCATTAAAAATCGAAGGGGACTAGAGTCATCTTTAGCTTTTTCTCGACTCTTAAAAATTGAAAAAGCAAAGTTGTGTCAAAGCATCATTAAAATTTACTAATTCAGAATAACAACCCTATTCCATCATTGATCTTAGGTTGAGATAATGGAGTCCACCAATCAAGGAATCCCTTTTGAAGGGAATCCTAGTCCTTTTTCTTCTTGGGGAAATATTGGTGCTTCATTTATGGCTACATTATCCCTTCCGGGAATTACAATTGGCCTGCTAGTATGGTTATTCTCAACCTCTGTCATTCAAAATACAATGATTCCTTAGCAATCAAATCAGCATCCAGTTAATACATAAGTTGATCCTTCACCTTCTTCTTCATTTGTTTCTCCCTCCCCTTCTTCCTCTTTGATTGGTGAAAGTAGTGATGCTAGTAACCAAGTGACTGAGAAGAAGAAGAAAGGGAAGGAGAAGAAGAAGAACTCAGTTCAGCAAGGGGGCAACCATGAATCACCTGGTGAAAATCCACACACTAAATCTCCTAAACCCAAATTTCCTTGCATAATTTGTAAAGGAGACCATTTTCATTGAGACTGTCCTTGCCTTCCTCGGATCTTGAGAGAATGGTCTCCCCATTCGCACCATCCAGTATCATCGACCTCTAGTGATCATGTTGATAGCACACCATCAACTAGTGATAATGAAGTTCATGGACAAAAGGGAAAGGTCAAAATTCCATGTAGATTATGTGAAGGGGGCCATACCCTTCCCCGTTGTCCTTTTTTGGATGAAGCCAAAAGAGTCTTGCATACCTGTACTGCTTCACCGCAGCGACTTCCATCTAGATACAAGAAACTCTCCCCAAGTCCTTTCTTAGTTGAAAAACTGACTTACTTAACTCAATTGTTGTTCAAAACACCTCTCTCTGAAAGTGAATCTCAGGAGTCCATACCCGACCTAACTCAACAGGTCGAGGTGACAGGTGACCCAGTTTTACCTTCAGAAGATCATATCCTTCCTAAAGAGAGTGAGAATGATACCGTTCAAATTCTTTTTGTTACTTCAGATTCTGATGAACTTGGTGATAATCCACCTATTCCCTTACAACAGGAGGAAAATCCCCCAGTTCCTGCTACTCAAGGGGTTAATTCACCCGTTTATCTGGTACCCCCTCCAAGCAGTCTAGTCACTTCTTTTGATTGGAATTGACTAGCAAGATCCAGCCTTCCTTCTCATTTACCATTTAGGATCATAGTAAAAGTTTACAAAATGATCGTGTCTGGCACTATCATAGATGAGGGTGTGTCAGTGAGTATCCTTTCCTCAACTACTTGGAAAGCGCTTGGTTCACCATCGCTTATACCTATTACATAGAATTTGTCAGGCTTCAACAAAGGAACCAGTCGAACGTTAGGGATCCTTCCTAAGTTATCGATAACTTTAGGAATGAAAACCGTTCACCTAAACATGATGGTAGTCCCAGGACTATTAGATTACAATCTACTCCTTGGACGTGACTATGTTTACAACATGGAGGCTATTGTTTCAACACTCTTTCGAGTGATGTGTTTCCTGCATGAAGGAAAAATTGTCACTGTTGACCAGCTTTCATTTCCCGATTCAAGCACAGCCCCAAGTGGACCATCATCCCTAAATAGTCCTCGTACTTCAGCGATATCTATCCAACCTTCATTCCATCAACCTGATTTCCAGGAGTAGTCTGGTGAATGTAACGAAGCTTAGGGGGCATGCACCCTTGTCTATTTGGTAGACAAACCCTGCTGAAAAATAAGTTGCCATTTAGGTTAAGTGATTGGTCGAGACACCATTCACCTTCATCTATTTGGCAGATGAAGCCAAGGAAGTGTTTTGTCTATTTGGCGAAAGAAACCATCCTACCATATGAATTTCCCTATAATTTATGTGATTGGTCTGACACACCATTCACCTTTGTCTATTTGGTGAACAAAGCCAAGGAAGTGTTTTGTCTGCTCCACAGACAAAACAATCCTTCTTAACCATAGTGATTTCCATATGGTTACTGGAGACTCTCCTTTTCATCATGCTGGGGGCATGCAAACCTTTTTTTCAATTTCATTTTCTAAACCTTTTAGCTCTTTAGCTTTTTAGCTTTTCTAGCCTTTTAGTTTTGTCTTTTCTAGATTTTTTTAGTTTTTTCTTGTTTCTAGTTTACATAAAAAGAAAAACTAAAAACCGAGCATATGTTATCGCAAGGTTCAAGCTCGTTAAAAATAAACCTACCACTGAGCATGATTCCCCATGGTTCAAGCTCATTAAAAAATGAACCCACCTTCAGTAAATAACTTTTGTGATTGCCACTATTAGCCTTTTGAGCCTTGGTTGTGTTCCTGCCATCACCTCCATTCTTTTGGCCGATTATATGCTTCCACTTGATTGTTTACCTTTTTGAGGAACAGCTGCGACGAGTGGTCTTATTAGCCACCCTCTTCACATCACCTTGTTTTGAGAAGTTCCAAGCTTACCCGGAACCAGTTTCTACCCTAGACACCACTCGTTCCTCAAAAACGAGTCTCCTTTAAACTCTTTTCAGACTCGTTAAATATGAAAAGATTGTCGAGCGCTTGTTTTTTTCGGCTCGTTAAAGTGATCAAAAAGTCATCCCTTTCGTATTATTTTATCCTTTTTCGGACTTAAGAGATTATCTTATGAAAAAGAACTCTTGTTTTCGTCCCTTTTCAAACTCTCTAAACATGAAAAGGACCGAGTTGTCCTTGTCGTTAAACTCATTAAAACAATAGCGACAAACTCATCCACCCGAAACGAGACAGAGTCCCCTTTTCATCCCTTTCAAACTCTCCAAAAATGAAAAGGACCGAGTTTTATTTTTCATTAAACTCGTTAAAACAATAGCGACAAACTTGTCCACCTAGACAAGAACAAGTTTCATTGTCGCTAGACTCGCTAAAACATAGCGACAGGTTTGCCCGAAGGGAAAATTATAGAACAAGCATATGTTATCCTCCTCAAGCTTGACAAAAATAAAGAGGTACTGGTCAGTAATGAGTGTGGAAAAAGGGAAGAAAACTTGAAGAACTTTATGGTAGCAAGTCGCTCTTGAACATGACACTTTCACTCCGTCACCATGATTGAGTCGGGTTGGGTTATTCCGTTCACCAGTCCTTTCACCGTTGGTCTTTCACACCATCCATTTTTGGGTTTAATGCTACCAATCCATCTCAGTGTCGCTGATATGTTCAAGAGAATTCATTCAGTTGAGAATTCACCATCCACTTAATGCCTCATCCGTTGCAATAACTTCACCCTCCATTTTTCATGACCGCCATTCCTTAACCTTGTATCATCAGATCATTTTTTCACCTCCAGAAAATCATTTTCTTCGTTTCATGTTGTTGATGTGGGATACATTAAGGCCCTCCTATGATGAGTCACTTCTTTTCAACATCAGCTCACTATCCAAGAAGTTGACTTAGAAACAACCCTTTCAGTACTTTGAAGCTTGCATGCCTCAATGGCAAGTTTCTTACTTCCGGCGACAGGTTGACATCAATGGCCTTCGACCGAAAGATTTTGTGTGGTGTTTCACATCGTATCATATATTCACACCATGTGAATTATACTGTAGTACCTTGAGGGTCATTATCATTATTGGTGATTCCTCTCGCGTCTGTTAATAGCTCACATTATTAGCTGGTAATCAGGCGATGTCTTTCCATGTTCGACTTCAGAACATCTTTTCACATGGATCGACTTGTACATCGGGTGAAGATTGAACGAGTTTGAAGACCCCGGATCTAGTTTCATCCATCCGGGCTGCGATATATTCAAGAATATAAAGACATCAAATGTACACAGAAGCTGCACAGATAGTCATCCAAACCAGGGATGATGACTCTACATATGAATAATCACCAGTCTGCAACTGCAGACAACTATCTATTCTATGTACATGAAATGAATTTATAAAGTTGAGCATGGGAATGCCTGCCTCAGCTAGATCATGAAAAATTATATTATGATGATGTATTGTATTGTATCTTATACAAGTCACCTTCCAATTCGAAAACCTCAGATCCTCATGATAAAGCATTTCACCTGACATTAAAGATTTACGACTTCATGCTTTAGGGGGAAATTGTTATAGACATATTTGGGCACTTCAACCCCAATTTTATATGTCGATAAACTAGGGCTTTTTAACCCATAAAAGTGTTGTTTCATACCCTAAAGGATCAAAATCAACTGATTACATCATTCCCCAAAAGTTCCAACTGAAAAACCATCCAAAACTGGCCTAAATAGGACCATACTGACTGCACCACTGTCAGGGTGCGATGCATACTAACTCCTACACTAGCTAGGTGCGATGCATAATGATGAGGCCTTCTGTAGGGTGTGATGAGTGAGGATGGACAAATGTTCGAGACAGTTTGCTAAGTGGATGCTCATGGAATCTTCTAGAAACTTCTCCTATGACACTTGGATCTCTGAATTCACCCAAGGATGAGTAAGATATCCAAGAAATCTCCAAGTGGAACCAAAAACAACAAGTGGAATGACACTAATAAAAAACCTAGAGATGACTCACACCCTTACACACATCTATAAATAGATCCCTCATCTAAGAGATCTAGAGGTTGGAATTTTGTGAATTGCAAAGAAGTTCTGATAGTTTGTATTTGAGAAAGAGCGTTGTATTGTTAGGTGATTTTGCTACTTCATGAGGTGAAGATGGCTTTGATGTTGGGAGGATGATGCTAGATCAGACAACTGGGTTGTAATTCTCCCTTATATTTAATAAAGTTCATTGATTTTTCCTCCATACGATTGTGTATTTATGAATGTTGTTATTTGTGAATGCCATTGTATGTTCATTATATTTCTGATTCTGTAATGATTATGATATAATAGATCGATATGCTTTGATAGTTCTTTGTTACTGTGTTTCTATAGGTACTCTCCAAGCGGGATAAGTACGGAGAGGAGTTGCAATCTCTGTTAAGGGGGAGAGAGATCAAGCAAGGAGTTAAGCGGAAGATCCAGGTTGGGTCCTTAGCCTCTCTCTTATCTATCATACATAGAGGAAATTGCAAATTGCTTTAAACTATTTGTTTCTAGGGTAGCTGCTAGTCCTAGAGGGCTAGTCGATTGAAAAGACACTAGTTTTCCCAGAAACACCCCCCGAGGCATGTTTTGGGGCTAAAAACCCAAGTTTTGACCAAATCTTGTTGTAAAGCTCCACGAATTGTGGGCACGAAACTATGATAGAGTCACAGGGTTGTCCACCCTAGTTTTGTAATGTAATGTCAGCTAGATAGACCTACCCATGGTCCACATACCATGAGATTGTATAAACTAAGCGAGGCTCTAAGTGTAAGAAATAAGATAGGGAATAGAGAATAGAACAGAAGCATGAGAAATTCTAAGTGATTGAGTCGCAAGTAGAAGTGTGTCTTTGGGTCGTAGAGTAGGAGAAGGCTCTACAGCTGAGTGCGCAGAGGCCTAGTAGTCTGCAGCCGAGTGCGCGGGCCCCTGCAGATGAGTGCGCAGGGTGAGTCGAGTCTGTAACCATGGAAGGAATCAATAAAGAGAAGTTTTTTTATAGTTCTGTATATCTGTTCTTGGGTTAATGCATGATTGATATAATTTGCAAATATATTGTTTATTTACTGCACACATCTATATGAATGGTTTATGTTGTAAAGTATAACTTAAAGCACTCAAGTAGGAAAAGATAATTAGCTAACATTAGAATACCAGTAAGATCTTGGGTAATAACACTAAACACGCCACTCAGCCCCTAGGTAGGGTTGCACAAAGGCAGTATATCAGGCTGCAAGGTACAAGAAAATGCGCGAAGCAACCTACGCGTAGGGTCAAACTGTGGACCATTCGAACTCATCAGACATCTCTAGGGTGCAGAAACTTGGTTCTAGCACCCTCCCATACTACTTTAGGTGAGACTTCAGTCTGTGCTCCACGGACTATTGCCAAAAGGGCCAGTAGTACCAGGATTTGTTTGGCTAAATTAAATCTAAACCTAGGTCAAGCCCCAACAAGCCAACACTCACTGTAATTTCCAGGGCCTATGCCTAGGTCCCAATCTTTTGATGTGATAAAGCAACCCTAAGATGAGGCAAGAGCGAAGCCACAAACCATTCACGATGCTGCCCATCTGTAAGATTCATGTTAGCTTCACGGATCTTGCACTTCGATCTCTGATCCATCTCCTAGGGTGTCTCACCAAGCTTCCCCATGAATTCTTTGAATCCAATGATCGATTGTGCTTCATACTTGGGCCTCCTGAATTCCTTATTCAGCACAGGCTGAATGTTCGCCAACGTAGCCATCGGGTTATCAGTGCAGTATTTAATGTACCATGTTAGCGCGCGTTCCTGTAAAGCAGTAACCAACATTTCTTTCTTCATTTGATCATTTGTAATGCCATGGCTTCCCACATAACCTTCGTGAAGAACCAAAACTGGTCCAGATCCTCATTCCCCAAGCCCTTGGAAACATGCAATTTTACCGAATTCGCCATATTGAATGGTGGTGGAGGTGGTGGCAGTGTGGGCAAAGGTGTATCCGATGGAGGTGAAGATGGAGGTGGTGTGGGTGGATGGGGTATTCGCGAGAACCCTCGCCTTCTTAATTGGACAGCACTCTGTAGAGAAGTCTATGTTTCTTCTTTGTCATCACTCAAAGGAGGCTTAATCAGTGGGCTATATTCAGGTCCAGTTCCTTTTCTATCTTTGAATAAATTTCCACTTTGTGTAGCTCCAAACATCAAGGTAATTGCATAACCCACCTTTTAGAAAAGAGAATTTTAATCCAATTATTCAAAGACCTTAAGTACTTACCTCATAGTCCTTTGAAGAAGTGGCACTCTGCTTCACTGTAACTGACCGAAGTATCAACCGCGAAGTCTGTCGCAAATCCTCTTATGATACGATCAAGCTAGTGATTTACAGCACGTGCGATCTTATCTTCAGAGGCCTCCAATCTCCGCACTAACTTCGGTGTCCACACTATCAGACCATCAAGACTCCACCTTCCTTTGTTGTCTGCCAATTTAGTGATCCACTCATATAATTTGACCGAGAAGGAAAAGAAGAAAATTTCATGTATCTCTGTGTATAGATACCTGTCCAACCGTTGTTCTTTTGTTAATTACAGATTCTTGTTCTCTTGTGCCGCGAATTCGTGGATATTTTTATCCAACCAATCTTCAATTTTCTTCTTAGTTGGATTCCAATGATGTGACATCACACATCTCTTTATGTAGATCCTGGTTCTGAAAATGGAACCATTTGTTGGCTTAGTGGGCCCTGACGCAGGTTCAACATTAAGTTTAGCCAAACAAATCCCTACACTACTGGCCCTTTCAGCATCAAACTGTGTAGCGCAAACTGAAGTCTCACCCAAAGAAGTATGGGGGGCTGCTGGAACCTAGTTTTCACACCTAGGGATGGTTATGATGTCATTTTGTACCATTTATCTACCTTCACGCAGATAGATAAGCCCTTGGGACTTATCAATATAACTTCTTCTTACCAACCTCTAGACTTTTGCGAAGGTCTACAACTGTCTTTCGCGGACCTTAAACAGGTGAATCAACCACTTACATGCCTCTGTAATCACTCCTAATTCTATTACTATCCAAGTCGGCTTAAGTGTCTGATATCTTTAGCATGCATGAAGATATTCTTCCCGTAAGCAGATATTATTACTTGCATTCATATAACAATGTAAAACATACAAATTCGCGCATCAATATAGCATTAAATCATAAACTCAGTATTCATCATAAAATAATCGCATTCATTCATAACAGAAGTAAATAGATCAAACATAGGTATTTCTAGATTAATCTTCTTTATTAATGTGTCAGATCTTCTTATAGACTCAAACTACCCAGCGTACTCAGTTGCAGGGGTCCGCATAGTCAGCTGTGGACTTCTACCCTAGGCCTCTGCACACACAGCTGCAGAGCTTTTCTTCTACTCTAAGACCCTTCGCTCTTTTTGCTAATGACCCATTACATTCATCATCAATGACTCCACTACCTTAGACTCTTCTAAGACTCTCCTTTTTATACAATCCCATGGTCCACGAACCATGGGTAGATCTTCTAAAGCTGACAGAACTTACATAAACAGAAGGGTAAAACCCTTTATGACTCTTTACATCTACATGCTCTGCGACCACAAATTGCGAAGACTTTACACTTTACATACAAAAACTTGGGCTTTCTACCCCAAAATTGACCCTAGGGGACTCTGTCCCAAAATTATATTTTATCAAACATAGGAAAATCTGACGAGGTTCAGGACTTTCATGTACCACCTGACCATAGACATGGCTAAACCAAATCTTTCTTTCAACCAGTCACCCCTCTACCGTATTACAAGCATGAATCTAGGATCTCATGGATAAACCAATCCAAAAACAACCAAGGGAATCTAGAGGTTAAACCACTTCTACCCTCACCAAACTGTGATCTCATCAAAACTTGCACCGAGATCACAAAACCAAACCAAGATAGGAATGCCTCTGGACTCCATCAATATCCTTAAGGAATTTTTCATCTCCCTTTCTCTCAAGCTTTACCGCAATCCACACTGGATCACTAGTCCCTAAACCGAGACCAGGGAAAATTTTAAGAACCCCCCCTCAATTTACATGTATAATAAATGGGCGAATCTCCATGGTATATAGGAAAAATGGAAGGCGATTTTATCAATAATATGATATGTATATATAATTTTTTGGCGAATCTCTCACCAGGCATGGCGAATATTTTACTCAATTATAAAATCTTGTGTTTATTGAATACACAAATGAAATCATTGCATTTCTTTAAAATATCTTTTGAAATCAAAATTACCGAAATTACATATCGATAACCTAGTGCGTGTAGGATAAAATTCACCCGTGCCATTCATAGAAAGCATGAGAAAAAACCTAATACTATATATAAAACCAAGAAAAATTAAAATTCATCACTTCTAGGGACCTCGTAACCACCCTGCCAATACACAAGTATGTTCCTGTTTGCAATTAGAAAAATTACCCAAATTACAATCTTTTTACTCCAGCATATGTTGGAAAGTTATAGAAGGATGACTAGTGCAATCAATCCATTCCTTTTAGCCCTAGATCCGTTTCAGTTTAAAACCGAAGTATACAAATATACTTGTCCAATGTCTATGCTTTAACAAATCACCTTAAGATGTTCTTACAATATAATTTCTTAAGTCTATTTAATATCTTCATTATCATAAAAACCAACCTATATCCATCTTAACTCCACATCTACCACACTTAGGGGGATGAAATCTATGTATCCCGCTGAGCACTTGGTAGACCCAGAATTAAGATGGGTCTAAGATGATAGAATTTCCTCTTTAAATAGTCTATGCTCACATGAATACCATGGTATTACCATGGGTCAATACCATGGGTTATCATAAACCTGGAGCTTAAAAATTACTATTAGTAATTTATAAAAATTAATAAAATTAATAGTTGATTTTTATTTTATTTTTTATTTTAACCAAGCTAAAATGTTTAACATACATTAAATTACAGCATCCATTTTTACTCTTTTCACTCTATGCTATTTTGCATATCACGATATTTGATACCTCTCGGGGGTTAGTAGATCCAGAGTAAAGATGGATCTATGCTGGTTTAATTCCCCCATTTAAATAGGCTACATTCCAGGTGAATACCATGAGTCAATACCATGTGCCATTTTTATTTTTATTAATACTAATATTACGGTTAATAATGTTTTTTTGCATGGTATTAATAACAATCTAGTCCATGGTATTTGTCCCATAGTATTTTGCCTATAGGTTTCACCTAAATATAATGCATTTTTCGAGTGTTCGTAAATATAAGGTGACTTATGGAGTAAATATAAAAAAATGTTTTATTTGTTTACCATACCTCTCGTTTATTTATATTTTTATTAATTTACCATACCTCTTTTACAAATATGGTATTTGGCCCATAGGATTCACTTCAATAAAACCTCTTTCTTGAGCCTTCATAAATAGAACGAGGGTTATGGACTAAATATAAAAAGGGGTTTTATTTATTTACCATGCGTCTAGTTTATTAATATTTTTATATATTTACCATACCTTTTAAGTATAAAAATACGTTTTATTTATTTACCATACCTCCACTTTACTTATATTTTTATTTGTTTATGCCCTTACATGTATATAAGGTGACTTATGGAGTAAATATAAAAAAAGTTTTATTTATTTACCATACCTCTCATTTATTTATATTTTTATTAATTTACCATACCTCCTTTATAAATATGGTATTTGGGCCTTTGGCCCATAGGATTCACTTAAATAAAACCTATTCTTGAAAATGGGCGAATGGAAGGTTGTAACTCCTAATTTCAAGGGCTAAATTTACCTTTTTTACCCTCTCCGTTAAAATAAGGTGGGCTATTTGAGCTGATTTGTAAAAATGTGCTATGATACAAAATATTCGCCCGCTAAAAATTTAAAACCCCTTAATTTCGCCAAAGGGCAAACATTCGCCCCTAAAATTTTCTATGACCGAGACTCCACCCTTAGGATTTACTATGTATCCCATGAAAATCGATCACGGGATTCCTAGGCCTTTGGGATTTTCCTGAGACAACCTCCACCTTAGATTCTGAAACCATCCGGCAATTCGAAAGTCAAAAACCGAGAAAACAATCCCATCATGCCATGGTTATCTATAAAAAGGAAAGGCTAGGCTGAAAACCACTGTCATAACCTGACAAAACCATGCCACTGAAAACAAGAGAACAATACACTAACATGCAAAGCCATGCATGTCAAACCAACTAGGAAATCACACATGTAATATGTTATCTGCAAGTATTCAAATTGAAGCTTCTTGATCGTGCTCTTCCTTGCTTGATCCTTACTTTCATTCCTTTTCTTTTACTTGCTTTTCCTTCCTTGCTGCAAGACTAGAGTGCTCCAAGAAAATTCTAAGTGTCCAAGAGTGAGAAAGAGAGAGAGAGAGAGAATAATGAGAGAGCTCCAAAACTGAACTGACAAAAGGTTACACTGACCAAGTCTGCCCATTGATCCTTAGAAGACTTTTTATCAATGAGGCCTCTATTTTCTTCAATTTCCATTATTTTCCTTCATTTTCTTCCTCACATCCAACCTATGACCTTTCACCTTCCTTTTCTCCTATTTTCCTTTATTTTCATAAATAAATGTGCCAAAAATATTGTTTTTCCTTTTAAATGCCTTAGCCATTGCCTTTTCCAATTTCCTTAGCCATAATAAATTGAACCAACACCCATTAGGATGTTTTTTCCTAACATTCATCTTGGAATAAGTGTCCCTTTCTTGTGGTCTTATTTTACCTTTATTAACTTTTATTACATCAAATTTTAACCAGGGGCTATTACATCTAGTAACCCTTCTTTCAAAATTTCTATCCAACATATTACTTTCTGATTGACCCATTTCAAGCCACTTAGGATTCTTCTTAACTTCATCTATATTTACTAACTTTGAATTTTATTCATCACCAATATTCACTGCATCTTTCTTTAATTCAAACTATATATGTTATGGGTGATAGATTCCCTTCTCATCAAACACAACAACTCTACTTATTATCACCTTCTTTGCTTCAGGATCAAACAACCTGTAACTTATTGTTTCAGTACTGTATCCAATAAAGATACACTTCACACTCTTATCATCACATTTCTTCCTCTTTTCCTTAGTAACATGTGCATATGTAGTATTTTTGGCTTGAGGGGGCTTGGACCCAGGTTTGGAGTTAGCTTCGCTAACCAACAAAACCCTACACTACTAGCCCTTTCGGAAACAACATGTGTAGTACAGGCTACTATCCCACCTGAGTTAGTATTGGGGGATGCTAGAACCAAGTTTCTCCATCCAGAGGGCTATGTGATGTGTTTTCTATAGATCTAGGGCTTATCTTGACCTTCGCAAACCCTAACCCTTAGAACCTGGAAATTACAGTAAATGACACTAAATAAACATAATTCCTTCGTCGATTGTGCTAAACATGCATAACATCATATCAATAAATATATCTATGTCTTCGCAAATCTATTAAGTACTTTTCCTAATTAATTGCATTCAATAGATCATAAATACAGTAAGTTCATAAATAAAACAGTAACACATAAATGCATAGATAGTTCTTCGAATTAGGTCTTTATTATGCTTTAGATCTTCAATTATAGATCTTCCCAACCGCATGCACACAGCTGCAGGGGCCCCCGCACTCAGTTATAGACTTACCAAGGTCTCCTTGCCCACAGCTATAGGAGCCTTCCCATTCGTACAAGTACAGAATAGATAAAATCAGACTCAACTCATGCACTTCTCTCCTTTAGCTATCTTATGACTCTTCTATGACTTCCTTTTATAGTATTCTTCATTACAATACCATGGTCCGTGAACCATGGGTGGGTCTCAAAATAACTTGACTCTAACAAACTAAGGGGCTTTGACCTTCCTAAAGCCCCTTTGACTCTTATAAACATGCGCTACTCGTGCTTCGCTACTCCAAATGCAGATACTCTACAATATTTCACAAAAGTTAACAAAATTTGACCTAAGGGACCCCGTCCCAATAGGCCCCCAACACAAAGTCGTGACTCGTCCTGAGTTAGTCTGCTGGTGTTGCCTCATCCTTTGCTTGCAGGCCGCTGAATTCTATATTCAATGCTTGAATATCTGTTGTTCCCTATGTGATGGCCTGACAAACTTATTCAACCAATTTCTCCATTGTTGGACCTTCAACTGCGAGGCCCATGGTTCTATGTGTGTACTGAATAGATTTTATCTTGCTCTGAACAGTCTGTAATGGTTGGCTTGCCTCGTCAGCCCAAGGTTGCATCCTTGAGGAAATAATGGAGGCCTTCTGATGTAGCTCATCAATCTGGGTCTATATGAATTTCCCTTCTTGAAACCTGGTGAACCTCTGCACAGGGGCTAAGGTCCGCACTATCACCCTATACTCATCAAACTGTAGTTTCTTTTTGCAGTTGTCAACTTCGATCGTCTTCAAGTGTGGATCCTCTTGCAGCGAGGTCCAAATATCCAATGTCTACTCCAACAATTGGTTGTAGTCCTTTACTGCAACGACTAGAATGGTCATATCTTCTATAATAGTAGCCTTGCACTACTCTCTGACTTCCAGAGGAGTGGTTGGTTGTAGCTTTAGTTGAAGCTCTAAAATTTGCAACTACAACTCAAACCGTACCTTTCTAATTTCTTCTTTGGATTCCTTCACTACAATAGCTAACTTGTGAATTTTCTCTCCTCAGGCCACCTCTGTTGGAATTTGGAGCTCAGGGAGCTCACTGCACAATTAGGTAAGGGCAACCTCTAGCTACTGAATCTGCGACATCACCTCATCGTAGGCCTACAAGGCCTACACTTTCTCTACAAAAATCTATTGATTGTTAGTTTTTACCTCGACGATAATCAATAGGGCTCTTTTTTCCTAGATGCGAAGCTCATCTGAAACTACTTGGTGTAGCTCATGCAAGGTTTGGATAGGTAGTGTTGTAAGTTTGATACTTATATTTTTCCAGTACTTCACGCGCTCCTAGTCTTCGGCTAGCTCAAAATGGAGAGAGCCCCCTAATAGTTGCACTGCTCAGAGCTTGGATGTGATTTCTGTATTGGAACCAAATTTCGGCACACTTGCTTGATCCGCGCTCACCTGCACCACACTCACCTAGATCACTCCTGTCTGGACCTATAATTCCTTCCGGCCCTCTTGTACTTTGTTCAATACCTAGTGGTACTGGTCCTTGATGTGTCCCCATATAGTTTTAGTGACGGAGCAAAAAACATCACCTATCTCATCAAGGTCCCCCTCAGTGAGGACCAATGGTGTCATACACGTAGACTTATCGGACTTTTACTTCTTACGAGGTCCCATCGAACTTCGCTTATGCCTCTTCCGGATCCTAAATGGGGACTCTAAGTCCTATGATCTGAGATAGGCATCTGCACTCCCTTCCTCTTCATCTTTGGTTTCAATGTCAACATCAGTGCACTCTGTCTCAGGTTCTTCGAGGTCAATGGTGACCTACGATGTTGTTTCTTGCATATCCTTTTCCTTCTGCGTCACCTTCCCTTTCGTAGAAGAATTTTCCTTCTGGGATTCTTTCTCCTTATGAGAATCCTTCTGTGCTTCTTTCTTCTTGTCTTTCATGGCCTCTGTCGTGGTGGTTGTTTTCCTCTTTTCAACTTCTCCGGCCTTACTTGTTCCTACAGCTTCGCCAGATGGGGTGAGCCAATCGTTTGGCCATTTGCTGATGACCCCCATAATATTGCCCTCTGCAAAAAAATATGGCAACTTGTTCCATGTTCCTGTGGCATCCTTTTTCCCGCGCATGGATAGATTGTGAAAATCTGCTTTGAAGTCTACTATATTTTTATAGTGCACATGTAGGTTGGGTGACAATTGTGGTTTTTGGTTGATCACCATCCGCAGCTCTGACTTGAAAAATACCCAAAACATCTTTGTTTCAATGATACGGTCAGGATCCTTTATAGCCCATAGTGAGGTGAATTTCCCAACCTTGCACAAGTCTGTATCCAGCGTTGGGAACTAGATACCCTCAGGCATCCTCTAGGCTACCAACGTGATCAGTAGCAGTAACCACGTGTAGTGGAATTCCTTTCCGTCCTCCTGGGCTTTGCGATAATCCTCCAGGAATTCATGGTAGAGGTACTTTACCCAATTGAATTGGAACCCTTGGATGCACTGCGAAGCTAAAGATACCACTGGTGCCAGCACTTCATCGACGTGACACTTCCACAATATTTTTCCTTCCAAAATGTGCGCAACAAACTCCACAACTCCATCAGAGATAGAGCTAATGGAGTAGCCTCATGACTTCTTCACCAACCTGAAGTCACTCTTCATCTGATCCATGAGCTTCTTCTTCGGCGGATTCCCCACAAAAGCGTCTAAGAGGTTCGTGCCTTGATAAGGTAACAAGGTGATTCTGTGGACCAGCATATCATCAATTGGAATGGGCCCTCCCAGCCAGAGGCACCCATCATGAACCAATGCCAAAATTTGACGCACACAGATGGTATTAATTATGTTGCAGAAAAATTGTGGGACATACAACATATTGAGAAACCCTGAGTGCTCAATTTCGGCCACCCACTTCATTGGCTCAAGCCTTGTGACACCCACCTCCTTGTAGTAGATCGATTTCAAGTATTTACTAGGTTCTAACTCTGGAAACTTTGCATGGTCGCCCAAATCCAAATCATCTATCTTCAGAAATGGTACTTGGCCCAAGAAGTCACCCTCAACAAGTAATTCCTCTAGCAAAAATGGTGTGAATACCTTGTATTTCAACGATTCTGGGTCCTTGGTCACTTTGGCAGTGGATATCCTAGGGGGTACATATGGCAGTAGCTGAGTAGTTGGCTCTACATCCTTCACGCTGATGTCTTTGACCCCCATAGTCAACTCTTCTTCATCCAGATCTAGGGGTTCTATTGGCTACTTATTCTTATCCATATGACCCTTCTGTCTAATCTCATATGGGTTTTTTCACGGAAATTTCCAAACCAGAGCTTGATATGGTTTTTTTTTCTTCTTCTCTCCTGTCGTGGAGGCAGTAGTTTTTGGCCTCGATGATCTAGGCATTATGGTATGGAATAGTGGTGTTGCAGTCATCTTTTCAAGGCTCTCTCAGAATAGTTTCTTCTACCACTTAGGAAAATCAGCCTCAAACCCAAACCCCTTTCACGAAAACTCCTTCTCTACTTCTTGCCAATCTCATCCAAACATATAGAAATCATTTATGCTCACACTTAGGTGCAAAATCTCAAGGAAATCTCTTTGGAAGCAAAGTGCTCGAATGGGGAACGCGATGCTATATTTATAACCCTTTTTTAATTCAAATCCATCAATTCCCTCCACATCTCCCTCATTAATGCTCTTTTGGCAGTAGATTTCCAAATATATGCTCCTTAAATGCTTTCCCCCCACTCCCTTTAACAGAAAAATATCCATCCAATCACCTACAATGTTTTCAATGGTCACTTTCTAGCTAGACTACATGAGACCCACCTTGCTAGTGCAGCTCCTTCGTCGTAGCTCCCATCTGCACCTTTCTCTTAACCATCACGCAACCCAATATCTTTGTCAAACTATTCTCCTAGTAGAGTGGGTTATAGTCTTGTACTTCCTTCCAACTACCTGAACTACTAAGACTGTCCTACATCCATATAGTCATTGTGCAGGGGAAGGATCACCCCTATACAACTTCAACCAAATTCCATTGATTCTTCCCTGAAATAGCTCCCCATTCATCTTTGTGAACTGAACTTCTCCCCCATTTGTAATCTCCTTGACGATGTATCGTCCCAACAAAAGCATCTAAAACTTTCCTGGGAACACAGTAAACTTGTTATCATATAGGAGTACTAAATCTTACTTTTTAAAGGTTCGTTGCTTAAGGTGGTGATCATGCCATGCCTTTTCTCTAGCCTTTTGCACCTACTAATAGAAACTTGCCAAGAATTGATCTTCTTCTAACTAAAGTATCTGCGCGAGGTGTTCCCCCATTATATCCAAATCTACCATCTCTATAACTGCAACAATCCTCAAACTATGCACTATGTATTCCATTCACATCATCGTTTCTTGTCCATAAACGAGTCAAAATGATGTTTATATAGTCAACTTTTATAGGTAGTTTTATATACCCAAAGAATAGTTGGTATGCACACATCCCAGTCGTTTCTATTCACATTACAGATCTTCGTAAAATCATTTTCCAGGATATGATTGAAAGCTTCAATTGTTTCATTTTATTGAGGATGGTATGGCATGCTCTTCTGATGATACATCTAGAATTCCTCTAGCAAAGAAGCTGTCATTTCATTCAGGAAATACAAACCCCTGTCGCTCATCAAAATCTTAGGACAGCCAAACTTAAAAACAATGTATTCAAATATAAACTTCACAGTTATAGTTGCATTGCAATCTTTTACAGGTTGTGCCTCAGCCCACCTGGTCAAGTATTATGTCATCATGATGATGTAGCGTGCACTTATCTTTTTTCCTGGTGGATGAATAGGTCCCACAAAATCTATTGCCCATTTTTCAAATTCTTGTAATGAGACTTGCGGGTTCAGAGGAAATTCATCCCTTCGCGATGGCTTCCTGATCCTCTGACAGACACCATATGCCCTACAATATTCCTTTGAATCCTTATGCACAAATGGCCACCATAGTCCATCTCATAGGATCTTATGTGTAGCCATTCGTCCAACATAATATCCTCCACCAACTCCTCCATGTGCTTCAGCAACGATACTTTGTCTTTCATAATATGGTACATACCTGCGCAGAACTTCATCCGACCCCATTTTATACAAGTTTCCTGCAATTACGGAAAAATCCGTAACCCTAACCACCAATTCCTTCTCTGCTTCATCGTATATATTTTAGGAGCTACACCTGTAGACAGGAATTGGATTATATCCGTAAAATGTTTATCTGCAATGCGCATAGCAAAGAGTTTTGGGTTAGGCAATCCTTCATCGAGACTTGTAGATTCTTCGCCATTCTCAATCCATGAAAGGTGATCGGGTCAAACATTTAATCTTCCTAGCTTCATAATTACTTCAAAGTCATACTCCTAAAATAGTAGTAACCACCTACAAATCCCCCCCCCCCCCCCAACACAGGCTTGTTAACCAAGTACTTCAAAGATGAATGGTCTGTATACATTTTGAAGTGCTCACCCAACAAATAATTCCTAAATTTTGAGCACATATACCATCGCCAACCCTTTGCGCTTCGTGGTAGAATAATTTGTCTCCCTCTTAGACAATTTTCTACTCGCAAATGCAATCGGATGGTCAATATCGCCTCCACATATTTGGGTTAAAACTACTCCTAACGCTATGCAAGACACATCCACATGGACATGAAATTCTTTCTTCCAATCCGGGAATACCAAAATGGGTGTTGTAACCATCTTCTCCTTTAAAACATCTAAGCTTTTATGGCAATCATCATCCTAGAAAAATGTCGCATCTTTCTTTAATAATTTCTCCATGGGCGCAATGATATGCGCATATGCCTTAATAAAATTTCTATGGTATCATGTATGGCCCAATCTCGCACACAACTATTTTACATTCCTCGGGGGCTCCAAATTGTTAATCACTGCAATTTTGGCACAGTCCACCATAAAACCTTACTTACAAACAACGTGGCCCAAAAATATTCCATATGGTACGCAAAATATAATCTTCTTCATATTTATGGAGATCTGATAGTTCCTGCAAGTATCCGACATTAGGCGAACACTTGCAACATGCTTTTTAACTAACCCAAACACTGTCCAATCATCAAAGTGGACCTCCAAAAATTTGTGAATAAATTCCTTAAAGGCTACAATTACCACCCTAGATAAGATTGCAGGGGAATTCTTAAGTCCAAAGGGCATAAATATATACTAAAAAGAGCCCCATTCTGTGGCAAAGGTAGTCTTACTTCGATCCTCTAGCATGATCTTGATCTGGTGATATCTCGAGAATCCATCGATAAAAGATTATGTTTCTTAACCACCCACGTTTTCCAAAACTTCATTTATGAATGGAAAAGGGAATGGATCATGTACCCAAGCATCATTAAATTTCCTTAGATCTATGCAGATCTAGATTTTTCCCTTTGTCTACTTCTCTTGAACTACAATAGGACTAACCTAGTCCGATTCTCCTACAGCCTCAATGATTCCTGTTGCCAGCATGTTATCCAGCTCTTTGTGCGCCTTTTCTTTGTACTTAGGATTCAATTGGTATGGGCATTATTTTACCGGCTTTGCATCTGACTTCAAATTGATCTTCATAACACCCAGATCACCTACTATCCCCTTTAGATCAGAGAAATTTGTTGGAAACAAGTCCTGATATTCCCACAATAACTCCATGACCTTGAAAAATGTGTCCTCATCCCAATAATCTCCTATATTCACGAACTTTGACTGTGCTTCTGACCCAATTTTCACTTGCTTGGTCTTTAATAGTTTTGAAATATCAGGCACCTCGACCTCATGCCCAACAACTCCATGTTATCCCTCTAACTCAGGGATACTGATATTCTTGGGATCTTCGTCACCTTTTTTTTTGTTAACATTGTAGCATTCCAGAGCATAGCACAGCTACATAGTCCAGTGAGGTTGTACCCATGAGATAGGCTCTACAGGCATTCTGAATATCGCAACCTTGATTTCCTATAATGCTTCACCAATACATTCGAATCCGTCCTCAAAACTATATGTTAGCAAGAAGCTTTCATTCAGAATGTCCCACTCCACGGTTCCATGTCGCATCTCTATTTCTAAGTACCAATTCATCGAAATAGTATCCAAGGTATGGAATAATATATGTACTTCTTGGCTTGTTGGGGCCTGACCGAGGTTTGGAGTTCATTATCCAAACAAATCCCTATACTACTGGCCCTTTCGGCAACAGTCCATGGAGTGTGGAATGAGGTCTCACCCGAAGTAGTATGAGGGGGCGCGGAACCAGGTTTCCGCACCCTTTATAAGTCTGAGGGGTTGAAATGGTCCAACGGTTAGTCCCTTCACGCAGGTTACTTCGCGCACTTCCCTGGCCTTCGCTGTCTGATATATTTGTCTTCGCGCAGCCCTAACGAGGGGTGGTGGGGCTTCCACACTGTTGGAGTAGTGATCTACACTATTTCCCTAAGTCACACCTGAGATATTACTTATCTTCTTGTATCAGTTAGTTATCTTCACATAAATATATGCCTTATGTTATATTTACTTGTTCAGCACATTCATAAGAGTTCGCGCAAATCAAATAAATGGTCAACTTTGCAATTCATAATAATACACAAAACAGGAAAAGATACATAGAAATATGGTAAAACTTCTCTATATTAATGCTTCCAACAATTACAGACTTGACCTACCCTGCGCACTCAGCTTCACGGGTCTGCGCACTCAGCATCAGACAACTAGACCTCTCCGCACTCAGCTGCAGATCCTTCTACTACTCTACAACCCAAAAGACACAACTTACACTTCGACTCAATCCTTCTTTGATTCTTCCATGCTCTAATAAGATTTATTGATTTATGTCTCTTACACTTAGAGCCTCACTCTATTTATACAATCCCATGGTCTGCAGACCATAGGTAGATCTTTCAAGCCGACATTACATTACAAAAACAAGGGTGGACAACCCTATAACTTTATTATAACTTCATGCTCTGCACCCATAAATCGCGGAGTCTTTACAATGGAATTAGTCAAAACTTGGGCTTTAAGCCCCAAAACATGCCTTGGGGGGATTCCACGCCCAACAGGCCCCCAACACAAATATCGTGACTTGCCCTCGAGTCACTCTATCAATGCAGAGATCTTTGCGTGGAGACCCTCTAACTCTACTCGAACAGCTGCAAGGTCGACAGCACATTGAGCGGCTACCTACTGAATCTGTTGCACATGTTGTTCCGAGACCATGGTGTTGGAACTACTTCCCTACATCTGTTCTTGCATCCCCTGCATTTGCTAATAGTCCCGCGCCTACTTTTAGCTCCCTGAGGCGTGACGACTGTACTTCAGTCGACTAGTCAGATAGTTGGGCCACACTTGTAGGGCTTCAGCCAACTGCCATTCAGCTTTCCTGGGATAGGTTCTCCATTTACTTAACCAGCTACACCGCACCTCCATCTGTGACTTCCTTAACAACGTACGGGCCCAACCAATTTATGTGGAATTTCCTCGGGAATTTATCAAACTTACTATCATATAGTAACACTAAATCATTTACTTTGAAGGTGTGCAGCTTAATATTTCGATCGTGCTAGGCCTTTTCGTGCTGCTTTTTTACCTGCTGATGGAAGTTAGCCAGAAAACGTTCCTCTTCTAGTTCCTCCAACTGTTTGATTCGTTCCTCCAGGGCTCCACGGTCCGTCATACCTATGAGCGCTGCTATGCACAAACTAGGCACAATATATTCCATTGGCATGATAGCTTCCACTCCATAGACCAACCGGAAAGGTGTTTTTCCCGTCAGTTTCTTACACGTTGTTCTATAAGCCCATAGTACTGCAGGTACGCGTAGGTCCCAATCACTCCACTATGCATTGTAGACTTTCGTCAACGCAATCTCCAATATTTTTTTAAATGCTTCTACTATCCCATTGGCTTGTGGGTGATACGGTGTGCTTTTCTAATGATACACCTGAAACTCTTTTGTTAGTGTGCTAATTGTTTCATTCAGGAAATGTGTACTGTAATCATTCATCAAGATCTTCGGACATCCAAATCGTGTCAATACATGTTCGAACAGAAACTTCACAGTCGCGGCAGCCATGCAATATTTTACTGGCTGTGCTTCTACCCAACGAGTCAGGTACTCTGTCGCAGTGATAATGTATCGTGTGCTCGTCTTTCCCTGAGGTTTGATAGGGCCTACAAATTTGATTGCCCACTTCTCAAAGGGTTGCAACGTCATTTGTGGATTCAAATGCATCTCGTCCCTCCGCAATGGTTTACCTATTCTTTGACATACATCATAGGCCTTGCAGTGTGCTTTTGAATCCTGATGAAGGGTTGGCCACCATAACCCTGCACGGAGAATCTTTTACGCGGTCGCTCACCCTAAATAGTGTCCTCCTGCAGTGCCCCCATGTGCGTCTGTGAGGATCTAACTCCGTTCGAATTCGGGTACATACCTGCGTAGTATCTCGTCATTGCCCATCTTATATAGGTGCCCCGCAATGACAAAAAAATTAGCTGCGCGCACCACCAGTTCCTTCTTCTGCTGGATGGAGTATTCGTTCGCCATAGTTCCCATTGGTCAAAAAGTGGACTATATCTTCAAAGTGTCCATCCACTACACACATAGCAAAGAGTTTTGCATTAGTTAATCCTTCTTCCAAACTAGTAGGTTCCTCTCCCGTCTCAATGCGCGACAAGTTATCTAGTCTCGCATTCAGGCGTCTAGGCTTCACAACAACCTCAAAATAATATTCTTGGATCAATAAGAGCCACCTGCATATGTGCCCCCTAACACAGGCTTATCGACCAAGTATTTTAGCGCATAATGGTCTGTATACATCTTGAAGTGTCCTCCTAGCAAATAGTGCCGATACTTTTGGAGCACGTACACTATAGCCAATCCCTCACGTTTAGTGGGGGAATAGTTCTTTTCTGCTTTAGACAACCTGTGACTCACAAATGCGATAGGTTGATCCAAGCCATCTCCTCCTTCCTGTGTTAGTACCGTTCCTAGTGCTATACATGATGTGTCAACATGGACATGAAACTCCTCATTCCATTTCGGGAAGACCAGGATTGGCGCAGAGGCCAATTATTATTTTAATACATCCTCGCTTTTCATGCAGTAATCATTCCAACAGAACATGACATCCTTTTTAAACAGCTTTTCCATCGGCGTGGTGATCTGGGCATAGCTTTTGATGAACTTCCTGTAATACCTCGTGTGTCCCAGAGTAGCACACAGTTGTTTGACACTTCGCGGTGCATCCAAATTTAGAATCACCACAATCTTCACGGTATCGACCATCAGTACCTATTTGTAAACTACATGTCCCAACAGGTTCCAAAAGGGAACGAAGAACATACACTTCTTGAGGTTCAGCACGATTTTTTGTCATCGGAAAGTATCCAGCATCAAGCATAATCTCACTACATGGTGCTTAACCAATCCAAATACAGTCCAATCATCCAGATAAACCTCCAGGAACTTGTGGATATATTCCTTGAATGCTGCAACAACTATGCGCGAAAAGATGGTCGACACATTCTTCATCCCAAATGGAATAATGGTGTATTGAAAGCAACCCCATTCAGTTGCAAAGGTTGTCTTACTCGTACCTTCTGGCACGATTTTGATCTGGTGGTACCCTGAGAACCTGTCAGTGAAAGAATATGCTTACTGCCCCCCGACATTTTCTAGTACTTTGTTTGTGAACGGAGTTAGGAATGGGTCATGCACACATGTGTCATTCAATTTTCTGAGGTCCATGCATATTCTTATCTCTCCCTTCTGCTTCTTTTCCTGCACTATCATAGGGCTTACCCAACCGGATTCTTCCACCGGCTCAATGATTCCAGCTGCAAGCATCTTGTCGAGTTCTAAGCGGACCTTCTCTTTGTATTTTGGGTTCAAGCGGTAAGGCCTCTACCTAACTAGCTTCACGTTGGGCTTTAATGTGATCCGCATCATTTCTAAATCTCTGAAGATTCCTTTTAAGTCTATGATCTTGGTGCGGAACAGGTCCTGGTACTCGTGGAGTAACTCAGTGACTTTATCCACTGTCGTGTCATCCGAGTAGTCGCCGAGCATTGCATACTTAGTTTTGGCTTTCATACCAATGTTCACCTGCGTTGTTTTTACCGGCGCGGTTATGTCAAGGTCTTCAATCTATGGCCCTTGAACCCCGTGATAGCCCTCAATTTCTGGAATGTTAACTTTTCACAGATTCTCGTCGTCTTCTTCAATTTTTATGTTATAACACTATAACACACAGCTTAGCTAAGTCACCCATCCAAGCTGACTCACTTCTATTAGCTCTTGGGGTATTTTAAAGATAGCTACTTTTACTGCTTGTAGTGCGTCATCCACAGTATCCCACCAACGATCCTCAAACGTTGTCCCCTATTCTGACCACTCTGCGCTATGTACTTTTATATCTAAAATGTAATGGGTTTTTGAGGAGCAAAGTCTTGAAGCATCTGTAAGTCCAAGTCAAGGGTGTTGGTAGGTAGATAAAGGCTCTACAACTATGTGCACAGAGGCCTAGTAGAGTCCGTAGCTGTGTGCACAGACCCCTGCAGCTGAGTGCGCAGGGTGGATCTGGATGTATTGGTGAAGGAAGTGAATAAAGATAAGTTGATTCTGAAATTCTGTGTTAAGTCTGAATTATTGTGGATCTGGCTAATTTATGGTTGATATAACTATTTGATCTATGCGCGTATGTTTATGTATGAGTTTATGCAAATCTGTATCTTTTCTGGTGCACAAACTAGTTATTTCTGTTAAATGTTTGCTTAAAGACCATAAAAAGTAGATCTAATCTATAACAGCACATTAATAAGTATTAAGGATTTTCCTGGGTCTAGATCTATGCGGAAGCAGAGTGGCGTGAAGCCACAGAATGGTGTGCGAACCTTCCAGACCACATCAAGACATCCCAAGGGTGCGGAAGCCTCGTTCGAGCACCCTCCCATGCTACCTCGGGTGAGACCGTAGTCTGCGCTCCGTGGGCTGTTGTTGAAAGGGCCAATAGCTGTAGGATTTGTTTGCCTAAATAACTCTTCTGAACGTTCTGTGTCATAGTAGGTTGTGCTGCATTTTTCTCACAAATCTACACTATCAGTGTGGGGCACTCTATCAGTTCATGGTCGAATTGTTCGCAGTAAGGGCATGATATTCTGGTCGGATTGGTACAGTCCCACGCGTAGTGACCTGGTCCTTTGCAGTTGTAACAGATGAGCTACTCATGACCCCTTCCTGGACCCATTCCTCCTCGTCCTCATCCACGTCGCTAGAACCCACCGCGCGCTATTGCCACAGCTAGATCCTGACCTCGCACTTTAGTCTGCATTTTATAAGTAGGTGACTGGTCCATTAATAATTAATAACTACAGCAATCTCATTCCTTGTGGCCCACCGATCTGCAAAAGTTGCAAAATAGCCGTTTGGGTGGGGGGGGGGGGGGGGGGCTGTCTCATGTTTTGTAATAGATGACAGTTGTTTGTGGCATGCTTTCCTCCCTCTTGACATATCACGCACCAGAGTGCAGGCACCACGCTTGGCCCTACCTGTGCCTCTGGTCGCAACGGCGTTGGTCCCCCCGCTACCACATAGTTCACAAAGACTGGACAATGATCTTTATCATGACCCTGGCTTCTACACATTATACACCATACTTCCTCCTAGGTTCCTGGGCAGGGTGCATGTTCTTGTTTTAACTTCTGCATTTGTAAAAATAGGTTTTTTATTTGCGCGTGGATTTGCTAAACTCCCAACCCTGAATCTTGTATCGGGGTTTCATGTAACCTCATTGCTGTCTCTAATGCTTCAGCCTGGGTTGAGATCTTTTGCTGTGATAGAGCCATCCTCAGATGTGGCGTCAGTGACACCACAAATCATGCACAGTGCTGCGCATTCGACAGCATCATGTTCGCCTCACAGATTGTACTTTTCAATCTCTGATCTAGATCCCACGGAGTTTCACCAGGCGTCATCACGATTTCCTTGAACCCTATGATCGACTGCGTTTATGATTTCGGCCAACTAAACTCTTTTTTTAATTTAGTCCAAATCTCCACTGTTCCCGCATTTGGGTTATCGCTTGAGTACTTTATATACCATGTCAGCGCTCGGTCCTGCAATGCGCTAACTATGGTAGCCTTCTTGATGTTATCATCCGTAACTCCATGCGCTTCCCATACCGCTGCTACCACGAACCAAAATTGTTTTGGATCTTCGCTTCCTGCTCCTTTGAATGTTGGTAACTGGATCGCGCTCGTCATTCATAACCTTTGTCTTATGCGTCGGTGTTCTATAAACTCGTACTACTCCTGATCCAATCAATCTTCACGCTCTTTCCTCATAGGATTCTAGTGTTCTGACATCAGACACCCCTTAGGCAGATCCCCTATATGGGCCTGGGTTAGGTTCTTCGCAAATAGTGTCCCCTATGTCACCTAGGTCGCCCTCAGTAAAGGTGGTCAGTTCTCCGTCCCATTTAGATTCCTTGGCCTTCTTTCATGGCTTTGTCCATTCTGTCGGCGGCGGCCGTTTTAAGGGCACACCCATGGTGGTTGATGGCGTTCCTTCCATCCTTCTCTCTGTCGCTAGCTCTGTGGGCACCTTCTAAAAACTTTCGTCCATTGCAGCCACTCCAACTGGTGGTTTTGTTGTCGAAGTTTGTGCTTCCTGGGTCGCTCGAACTTCCGCAGCATGTTGTTCGCTCTGCTTATGATGTACGGTGTGTTTCGCTTCATCCTTCTATTTCCTGATGGCGACCTTATCGCACCCCACCACATCGGGTCCACGCCATTATGGTGGTGAAGTATCCAATACTACATCGATAGCTTCATCAATGGCAAGGAAAGGAAGTGTAGTCCACGTTTGGTTGGTATCCTTGCACACCCGGATGTAGAGAAAGTGCATGTCTGCTTTAAACTCAACTATATGCTTCACACTGTCATAGATTTCGATGGACAACTGGGGTTGCTAGGTGACCCAGTGTCGAACGTCTACCTCCATCAATATCCAAAAAATCTTGATGCCCAGGATTCTTTCAGCATCCCTGGTCACCCAGAGCGACACAAATCTAGCAGCTTCTGGCCAATCCTGGTCCAAGGAGGGAAACTGACTGTCTTCAGGTAGGTCAGTGGTAACCAGTACAATGGACAATAGTAGCCACGCATAGTGGAAGGTCTTTCCCTCCTCTTGGACCTCCCTATAGTTGGTCAAGAATTCTTCACAAAGGAACTGCGCCCAATTGAACTGTTCTCCAGCTACACATTCCTCAGCTAGCACAATGACGATCGCTGGAACCTCAGTGCCGCGGCATTTCCGCATCACTTTCCCAACCAGCAACTGGGTAGCAACGTGGACTGCTCTGTCTGAGATACTATCAATAACGTACCCTCGCTGCCCTTTCTCCAGCTTATATTTCTTTTTCAGGGTTTTGGTCATCGTCACATCGTCGCTCTTATCGATAATTTCCAGGGGGTCTCTTCCTTCGCAGGGAAGCAGTGAGATCCTATGTATGAGTTCTGCTGTGATTTGGATGGGTTTGCCAAGCCATAAGTATCTGTCATGTACCAGACACAACAACTGTCTGATGACCAAGATTGTAATAGGGGGCCGGAGAAAGTGGGGAATGGATAGGAGACAGAGCAACCCAGCATTCTCCACCTTTCGTAGCCATTCCTTTGGCTGAAGTTTCGTAACCGTCCCTTCCACGCTCTGCTCCATCAATTTGCTAGTCACCAAATGGGGAAATTTTGTTGTATCTGCAAGGTCCCAGTCTTCAAATTTCATCATCGTAATATGGCCAGTCACCATGCTTTCAACCAGAACCCCTTTTGGAAGAGATGGGGTGGTGATTATATTGTCAACGTCATCTAGATTGATAGGGACCTTATCCTTCCCTTTACTTGGAGGAACATACTTGGGATGACGCACTGGCTAGACACTTTCCTCATCGGGGTTTATTTCTTCGAAATATGTCGAGGATCCCTCATCCATCATTGTTTGGAGGGCGCAGCCTTCCCAAGCACGAAGCTCAATGGTTACCCCATCCTGTAGTTGGTATAAGGTTTCTCTAGGAAGAGTGGCTAGATTTAATCCCAAAATTCGCACATCCCTCTCTACTTCGGCCAAGACAACACCTACTAGAAATGCTAAGGTGTTCATTGTATTGGTATGCACCATCTGGTCGGTTGTGGCTGTGCCCTCGGTTAATTGTAGGCTTACCCCGTCCAGGGGTCATACCTATAATGCCTGCAATTGCGCTCAGATCTCCCCCAACAGTTGTCTGCTCAGTGATCAGTTCCATCAAGGCATTGGTAGGGACATTACTCGACAGTTCGCTATTGTCAAGAAACTCCTCCTCCAAAGCTTTGGCTGTCTTTGACTTTTTGCATGTGTGCGGTGATTTCGAGCTGCGCGGTCGTTTGATGGGGGTTGATTCGGTAAGATGGTCCATTCATTCCTATATCTCCTTCTCCTATTGCATATCGTGGTCCAAGGCCATTTCCTGATATGTCATGGTTCCTTCGGCTAACACTTCCTGGGGTGCTTCCTTCTGCGAAGCTTCCTGTTGTCCCTAACGGGCCTTTTTTGCCAAGTTAGTGAGTCGCTGTTGGAGGTCCTTTTTACGTTGTTGCACTACCATTCTTTCTAGTACAGCCTTGGCTGGGGCATGCCATTTTGGGGGCCATGTTGCTAACACCGCATAAATAGCATCATCTGTTGCCATGAACGGAAGCGTGACCCATGCTCGCTTTGGATCCTTCCACGCCTGAATATATAAGTTATGCATGTCTGCTTTGAACTCAACCGTGCTTTGCAAATTGTTGTAGATTGTTGGAGACATTTGTGGCTTGCGAGCGATCCGTGTCCAGATAGTACCCTCCATGAAGGTCCAAAAATCCTTGATGTCAGAAGCCCTCGCTGCGTCCCTTGTAGCCGAGAGTGAAGTACACCGCACTGCTTCCAGTAAGCTGTCTTCAATGCTGGGAAACTGGCTACCCTGCGGCAGTTCTCCTATAACTAGAAGGATTGAGAGCAGCAACCATGCATAATAAAATGTCTTACCATTGTCATGTGCTTCTTGACAGTTTGTCAAAAATTCGTCGCATAGGAACTGTGCCGAGTTAAACTGAACCCCTGCCGCGCACTGTTCTACAAGCGCAATGACAGGAGCTAGCACCTCATCTGCATGACATTTCCTCATTATTTTACGGCTAGAAAATGGGTAGCAATTCGCACCCCTTAGTCTTTGATGCTTGGTATTGCATACCCCTGCTTTCGCTTCTCCAACTTATATTTAACCTTCATTGTTTCAGCGCGATCTGCATCGCTACTTTTTCCAGCTATGTTTATGGGGTCATTCCCTTTTACCGGAAAGTGGGTAATCTAGTGTACTAAATCAGCTGTGATCGGAATCAGCTCCTCCAACCAGAGAAACCCATCATGTACTAGACATAGTAACTGTCAGATAACACAGCTGGTGAGGGTCGTGCGGTGATAGTGAGGTATCCACCTTAGATTAAGTAACCCCGCCTTCTCCACACCTAGTAACCATTTCCATGGCAGTAATTTGTCTTCGGCCAGTTTGGGTAACTTTTCACTGTCTACAAGGTCCCAGTCTTTGAACTTGATACTTGGGACTTGGCCCAGTGGCATCCCGTCAAACCTTATCTCATTCGGAAGAAGCAGGGTCTCGAGCGTATTCTTTGCAGCGTCCACGTCCTTCAATATCTTGACCGTGCCGGTCCATGGGGGAATATATGGGGGTCGTGATGGGATTTGGAAAGCATCCTCTTCGTCCTCATCTTGTGCATCAATCTAATCAATCAAAGCTTGCAAATCTTCATCGTCCTCCTCAGGTTTGATGGTGATTGCTTTGCCCTTTTCAGCTCCTGATAGCTTATTGAACCTCGGCGATATCCTGACTGGCCCCATCAGCTGCTTATTTTTCTGAGACCGCGGTGTGCGTGGGGATTTTGGGACTTCGAGGACCGCGATGGCTTCATCTAGCGCCTCCTGGGTTGAGTATAGTTCTTCTGCGAACCGTGCTCGGGTTCTCGCCATGGTACTCATGGAAACCTTGGTAGCCGAGTGTTTGTTGGTCGTTACTGGTTCCAATCTCAAATATCCCGGTGCCGTCCAAAGGTTATTAGATGAACATGTAAATTTGAATGAATCCCTTCCCTCCACTTCCAGCTTATTAACATTATTTAGGCAGCAGATATTTTCATATCTAGCTCGAAACGTTTGTCTTAATGGCCCGCCACCTGCTCCTCCCTAACAACTTGACTTTCTTGTCAGGAATAGTGGTGTTAATAGTCACTTCTCGACTTTTCCGCGCGGTAGCGCCATCACCCGGGTGCCGCCATGGTGTTGTGGACCAAATGACTCTGTAGAGACCCTTTTTGCTGCGTCGGCCTCCTGTATACTCGTTTATAGTCCCCTGCCCTCTTTCAACTGCTTGGGGCACTGGGACTGTGCTTCCTACAGCTAGTCAGGTGGTCGCACCCCTGGTGCAATTTTGGAACTTCCCTGCTAGCCCAGGCTGCGAGCACCTTCTGAGTGTCTTTGTAGCCATTATCTCTTCGTGTGCCATTGTGTGGGGTGTATCCTTCCGTAGGTGCAGGCGCAACCATGATAGCAGGGTCGTGGTGCATTCACATTCTGTGGGATACCCGACCTGGCCCAATTTCCTTATGCACAGACTCGCGCAGCCTTCATGGGCGTCGCTACCTTTCATTTTGATGCTTCCTTCCCCAACTATCGTGCTTTTCTTCCTGAGCCGTGCCCATAGTTTCTCAATTTCGCAAGGCTTGCTGCTATCCTGCTTACTCTGGTCTCCTATCCATTTACTTATTGACACTGTCATCTATGCCTCCCTTCCGGTATAGGCCCATGGACCCCGTGGTATTCGCAGTTTCTCAGTGGGTTGTTTTCTCAAGTGAATGTTGAGCGAACTTCCCCCTGTTCCCCTACTGACTTTTTCATGGGCTACTCGTGAACGGGATTGCCACCGAACCCTTGCACGTACCCGCTTCTGATATCCACGCCACTTTTGCAAAATCCTTGGGTATGTTCTCCATTCGTGCACAATCGTTGCGCACGGTGTCTCCGCAGGGTCATCCTGCGGCTTTTGTCTCAGAATTGTCATTTGGCGCTGGTCGACTGGTGCCTCCGCCTGCATGGCATCCTCATTGATTGTCCTATCCCTTGCTTCCATTGTTGCATGACGTAGCAATCTAACCACCATATTACAATTTAGTGTCGTTATCTCGTGCAATCGGTTCTGCCACCGCTAAATCTCTTCATCTAAGTCCAATGTGCAAGAACTGTCATGGTCCCATGAGATTCATCCGTCTGTGATCAGATTCACTTGGTCCTGATCCTGCGCGGTGATCTGGTAAATACAATCTAGTTCATTGTCGCTGTCTTCATTGCGCACTGGCTCGGTATAACATGCTCCTTAAGCTGGGTCTAGTGGAACCACTACGCGGAGAGATTTTTTCTCGAATATCATTTTTTGTTTCTTTAGGTTGATGACTCCATTCATATCTGTTGCCCAGTCTATCCCTAATAATGCAGGATATGGGTTACTGTCATCCACAATCTCTATGACCTCAAAATCAGTTAGTGTGCTTACACCATCGATGTCTACTATAACTCCCTGCAGTCTTCCCATAGGCAAGATCTTCTGTTGGTTCACCATCCGCAGCTGGATAGGGGACCATTGTAGTGTGGGCCTGCCCATGCGCTCCCAGGTTTGTTTAGGTAGGACATTTTCGTCTGACCCCAAGTCTAGAACAACTTGGTCCATCTCATAGTCCCCAATCTGGGCAGTCAACTGCATTTCCCGCTCCATTCGCAACGCCTGCTTGCCCAACTTCCGTACCATTCAAGGCTCGTCTGATGATGTGCACCTAGTTATTAACTCTTGCAATCCCTTCACTGCTTTTGTATCCCGGAGTAGCTTCATGCATGTCTCTAAGAAAGTATTTAACATAGAATTATCCTTCTCCGACTCTATTTGATCTGTGCTACCTGAAGTGGAAGCTTCCGTGAAGTTCTTCTTGGCCTCCATAAATGTTTCCTTCGCGCGCTCCAAATCAAACTCTAGTTGTTTCACGGGAGCCTTGCGAACCCATGCATCCTCCTTTGGTCACTTCCCTTTATCTTCTCCCGTAGTTGCACCACTTCTAAGCATCATATTCACGTTAGGGTCTTCCACGCGCGGTTCAGCCTTCATCATTTGGATGTTCTGAGTGGGGGTAGCCGGAAGCACTCCTTTTTCCTGCATCTGAGCAATTAGCGTGGGGCAATCGACTGCTTCATGGTCGAATTGGTAACAGTACAGGAAACAGGTTCTAGTTGGGTTCGTGCAATCACGCATGTAGTGCCCCGGTCCTCCACAATTATTGCAGATTAATTGTCCTCGTCTGTGTCTGGTTCCCATTCCCCCTCGGCCCTGTTCGTATCCTTGTAATCCACCCTGCGCTATTGCTGCGGTAGGATCTTACCCATGCGCCTCCATCTGCATCCTATAAGCAGGTGTTTGATCCATCAACGTCTCGTAACTTTGGTAGTTTCTTTCATCATGGCCCACCATCCTACAAAAGTTCAAAAATAACTGCTGGGGGGGACGGCTGTCTCAGATTCTATAATAGATGATAGTTGTCTATGGCATACTTTCCTACCTCCTGACATATCGTGCACTATAGTGTAGGTGCCACATTTGGCCCTGCTTGTACCTCTGGTCGCAATGGTATTGGTCCTCCCGCGACCACATATTTCGCAAAGACCAGGCAGTGTTCCTTCTCGTGGCCTTAGCCCTTACATTTGATACACCATACTTCTTCGCGCCCTTCTGACCGCGACACCTGTCCTTGTTTCAAACTTCACATCTCTAAGCATAGGTTTTGTAATTGCGCATGGATTTGCTAAACTCCCAACCCCGGATCCTGTATTGGGGTTTCGTGCAATCTCATCGCGGTCTCTAATGCTTCAGCTTGGGTTGAGATCTTTTGTTGTGATAGCGTCGTCCTTAGATGTGGTGTCAATGACGCCACAAACCACACACAGTGTTGCGCATCCATCAATGTCATGTTAGCCTCACAGATTGTGCTCTTTAATCTCTGATCCAGATCCCATGGGGTTTCACCCAGTAACATCACTATCTCTTTGAACCCAATGACCAACTGGGTCTCTGATTTTGGCCGACCAAATTCTTTGTTCAAGGTGTCCTGGATCGTCGTTATTCCCGCATTTAGATGATCGCTTGAGTACTTTATATACCATGTCAATGCGCAGTCTTGCAGTGCGCTAACCAGGGTAGCCTTTTTTATGTTATCATCTGTTATGCCTTGGGCTTCCCATACAACCCTTACCACAAACCAGAACTGACTTGGTTCCTCATTTCCTGCACCCTTAAATACCGGAAACTTGACTGCACTCACCATCCCAACCTTCAGTTTTGGCAGATGTGGAGGTGGAGTGGGTGAAGATGGATTTGACGTCGGTGAAGTAGGTACTGGTGTAGACGGAGGTGGTATCAGTGGAAAGCACTTCTTAATCAACCGGACTATGCTTCTTGGGGAGAACCTCACGAGCTCCTCCTCGCTTTCTCGTGAAATAGAAATTAGTGGACTATTCTCTAATCCTTCGATTCCTCGGTAGCCTCTTCCACTCCGCATTACGTCAGACATCAATAAATGCGCATAATCTGTTTTTCACACAAAAACATCTTAATCCAAGTGTTCAACGATTTAATATACTTACCCGGGGGTCATTGGAGAAAGCACCTTTCTACTTCACTACAACTCACAGTTGTGTCTATCACAAACTCAATAATAAACCCTCCTATTACCCGATCCAACCAGTGATCTACTGCACGTGCGATTTTATCTTCGGATGCTTCTAGCCTGCGCACCAATTCTGGAGTCCACACAATAGGTTGATCTAGTCTGCACCTTCCCACACTGTCGGCTAACCTCGCGATCCACTTGTACAAATCTATCGGGAATGTTACAAAGAAAATTTCGTGGATATCCGTGTATATGTAATGATCCAACCACCCTTCCTCCAATATCCGTGGGTTTCTGTTTTCCTAAACCACAAACTCGTGAAGCTTCTGATCTAGCCAATCTTCAAGCTCTTTCTTTGTAGGATTCTAGTGTTCCGACATCAGACATCCCTTAGGCAGATCCCAGTCCCGGCAACGGAACCATTTGTTGGCTTATATGGGCCTGACCCAGGTTCAGAAGAGTTATTTAGCCAAACAAATCCCGCAGCTACCAACCCTTTCGGCAACAGCCCGCGAAGCACAAACTGAGGTCTCACCTGAGGTAGCAGGGGAGGGTGCTGGAACCAGGTTTCCACACCCTTGGGATGTCTTGATGTGGTCTGGAAGGTTCGCACACTATTCTGTGGCTTCGCACCACTCTGCTTCCGCATAGATCCGGACCCAGGAAAATCCTTAATACTTATTAATGCATTGTTATAGATTAGATCTACTTTTTATGGTCTTTAAGCAAACATTTAACATAAATAACCAGTCTGTGCACCAAAAAAGATACAGATTTGCATAAACTCATACATAAACATACGAACATAGATCAAATAGTTATATCAACCATAAATTAGCTAGATCTGCAATAATTCAGACTTAACACAGAATTTCAAAATCAACTTATCTTTATTCACTTCCTTCACCAATACATCCAGATCCACCCTGCACACTCCGTTGTAGGGGTTCGCGCACACAACTGCGAACTCTACTAGGCCTCTACGCACACAGCTGTAGGGCCTCTATCTACCTACCAACACCCTTGACTCAGACTTACAGACGCTTCAAGACTTCGTTCCTCAAAAACCCATTACATTTCAGATCCAAAAGTACATACCAAAAAGCTACTTTGTACCCTTAGAGCCTCGCTCTATTTATACATTCCCATGGTCCATGTTCCATGGGCAGGCTGACTCACTTCCTATTAGTTTACACTATTTTTGGGCAAACAACCCTTTGACTTGACTCATTTACAATTCGCGCTCCACGCACTTCACAGAGTCCTAACCATACATTTCCCAAAATTGCAAGCTTTGAGCCCCAAAACTATTACGCAGGCCCTTTGCTACCCAACAAGAACCCTTCACGCAAGATATCCCATTCACTCATCCCATGGCAAAGTTCCATCTCTATATACCAGTTCATGGGTATAATATCTAAGGTATGATAGAATAGGTGCACCCACTCGGGTTGTGGCTATTCCCCATAGACCTTTTTCCACTTGGCAAGGTGCACGCACGGATCATCCCATCCATCATACTTGTCTTTTAATCATATCTGAGGCTTCCCAAAATGTGTGCACATCATTCTCCTGCATTCGTGCCAGTCCTTAAAGCTTCCTTGGTGCGTACCCCACCACCTAGCAGATGTAGCACGCAGTACCCATTTCAAAGCCTCAAACCGTTGTTTTTCTTGCACCTCTCTTTCAAATCTATTCAGGAAGTCATCTACCTCGCTTAACCCATCATACATAGGCAGATCCCTTACCTCTATTGATATGTAGTGCAACGATCTCATCATCATGTTACAATTCAATGTGGTTACCTCGTGTAACTGGTTCTGCCATTGCTCTATCTCCTCATCAAAATCCGATGTATAGGAGCTCTTGCGCTCCCATGAGATTCGTCCATCCGCAGTGGGATTTACCCAGTCTTGCTCTCACACGATGATATTATAGATGCAATCTAAGTCATCGTCGCTTTCATAGTCTCGCACTAGCTCCGTGTAGCATGATCCTTCTGCAGGGTCCAAAGGTACCACTACACGCAGAGACTTTTTCTCAAAAACCATCTTGCACTTATTCAAATTTATCACCCCATTCATGTCAGTACCCCAATCTATCCCTAGAAACGTAGGGTAGGGATTGCTGTCATCAACAATCTCTATCACTTCAAAATCTACCAGCGCGCTTGCTCCTTTAATGTCCACGGTGATTCCCTGCAATCTTCCCATTGATAAGATCTTTTGCTGGTTTGCCATTCGCAGTTGGATAGGAGACCATTGCAGCGTAGGCCTTCCCATGCACTCCCATGTCTGCTTTGGTAGAACGTTCGTGTCTGATCCTAGGTCTAGAATCACTTGGTCCATCTCATATTCCCCAATCTATGCGGTCAGTCTCATTTCTCTTCCCGTCCTCGTTGCATGCTTTCCAACCTTCCTAACTATACATGGTTGTCCTGGCATGGTTCCAACGCATCTATTTATGAGTTACTACAGTCCCTTTACAGCCTTGTTGTCATGCAACAGCTTCGTGCATGCTTTGAGGAATGTCATGAGCATAGAGGATCCATTTCTAGCTCTATTCTATCTTTGCTTCCTGAGGTGGAGGCATCAGTGGAGCTCTTCTTTACTTCCATGAAGGTTTCCTTAGTGCACTCCAAATCAAACTCTAGTTCTTTTGGTGGAGCCTTGCGAACCCAAGTACTATCTTCAGGCTACTTGCCTTTGTCATCTCCTGTCATAATTCCACTTCGGAGCACAATGTTCACATTAGGGTCTTCCTCGCATGGCACAAACCTCATCATTTGCAGGTTCTAAGTCGGGGGAGGTTGGAGCGCTCCCTTATTGTGTCGCCTTGCTATCAGTGTGGGACAGTCCTCCATCTCGTGATCAAACAATGTACAGTATAGACATGATGGATGCGTTGGATTTGTACAATCATGGGCATAATGTCATGGCCCTCCGCAATTGTATTAGCTGTCCGCAACCTCTTCCAAGTCCTCCTCCACCTCGGCCTCGTCCACGCCCATGAAATCCGGTTCACACCATCCCTGCGTTCTGGTCAAGGGGTCGTGTTTTAGCCTGAACTTTGTAGGTAGGAGTCCTATCCATCATCATCTCATAACTTATACAAGTGCGCTCATCATGTCCCACTGACCTACAGAAATTATAGAACAATTGCTGCAAATTCTGTGTGTACTTCTACAATAAATGGCAGTGGTCTGTAGCATGCTTTCCTCCTATTTGACAAATCACACACCACAATGCAGGTGCCACGCTAGGTCCTACTTGTGCCTCTAGTCTCAATTGCATTGGTCCTCCTCCCACGAGGTAATTCGTGAACACCAGGCAGTAGTCCTTGTCATGTCCCTGACCCTTGCATTTAACACACCATACCTCGTCGCGCACCTCTGGGTGAGTTGTCCTGTCTTGTTTCAGACTCTGCATCTCAAGGCACAATTTTTTCAACAGCGCATGGATATGCTTAACTCCTAGGTTAGGATCATGTATTGGGGTCTCATGCAACCTCATCATGATCTCCAATGCCTCAGCCTGAGTTGTTAGACTCTGTTGTGATAGCGTGTTCCTTAGATGTAGCGTTAGTGATGCTACAAACCATGCATGGTGTTATCCATCCGTCAAGGTCATATTAGCTTCACAAATTGTACACTTCAGTCTCTGATGCAACTCCCAAGGGGTCTCTCCCGGTAGCATCATGATCTCCTTGAACCCAATGATCGACTGCATCTTTTACTTTGGCCTACTAAATTCTTTGTTCAGCGCAGCTTCGATAACCGTGATCCCCACATTCGGATTGTCATTGGAATGCTTAATGTACCAGGTCAGCGCGTGATCCTACAGAGCACTGACCAACATTGCTTTCTTTATATTGTCATATGTAACTCCTTGTGCTTCCCACGCAGCTTTTGAATACTGGTAATTTTATCATGCTTGCCATATTAACTCGTGGGAGTGGTGGAGGTGGTATGGGCAAAGATGGGGGTGAAGACGGTGAAACTTGCGGTGGTGTGGGTGGGGGTGGTATGCTCAAAATCCTCTACCTTATCAGATTGATCACACTTCTTGGTGAGACCTTCGTGAGCTTTTCTTCGTTTCCTCGCGAAGGCGAAATCAAGGCGCTAGTTTCTAGTTCTGTACTACCTTCATTTTTGTAAATCCTCCCACTTCACGTAGCCCCAAACATCAATGTATTCACATAACTCGCTTTTCATACAGTAGAATTTTAATCCAAGTGTTCAAAGACTTAGCGTACTTACCTCGCGGTCCTTTGAGGAAGCATCACTTTACCTTGCTATAGCTAACTAAAGTATCCACCACGAATTCGGTGATGAATCCTCCTATATTTCGATCGAGCCAGCGATTAATAGTGCATGAGATCTTATCTTCTGATGCTTCCAATATGTGCACCAATTCTGGAGTCCACACAATAGGAATGTCGAGTTTGCACCTTCCTTGGCTATCTGCTAGCTTCGCGATCCATTTGTATAGCTCAGTAGGGAAAGATGCGAAGAAAATTTCATGGATCTCTGTGTACAGGTAGCAGTCTAACCACTCTTCTTTTGATAGTTGCGGGTTCCTGTTCTCCTGCGCCACAAACTCATGAATCTTCCTATCCAGCCAATATTCAATTCCTTTCTTATTTGGATTCCAATGATACAACATCAAACATCTCTATACAGATCTCGGTCCCAACAACGGAACCATTTGTTTGCTTGTTGGGGCCTGATCCAGGTTCAGAGTTGATTAGCCAAAAAAATCCCTGTACTACTGGCCCTTTTGGCAAATGTCTGTGGAGCGCAGACTGAGGTCTCACCCGAAGTAGTATTGCGGGGTGCTAGAACCAGGTTTCTGCACCCTTGAGATGTCTGAGGGGTTGATGTGGTACAACGGTTAGTCCCTTCGCACAGGTTACTTCGCGCACTTCCCTAGCCTTCACGGTCTGATATATTCGTCTTCGTGTAGCCCTAACTAGGGGTGGTGGGGCTTTCGCGCTGCTGGAGTAGCAATCTGCACTATTTCCCTAAGTCACACTCAAGATATTACTTATCTTCTTGTATCAGTTAGTTATCTTTGCATAAACAGATGCCTTATGTTATATTTACTTGTTCAGCACATTCATATGAGTTCGCGCAGCAAATAAACAGTAAAATTTGCAATTCATAATAATACATAAAACAAGAAAAGATATAGAGAAATATGGTAAAACTTCTCTTTATTAATGCTTCCAATGGTTACAGACTCGACCTACCTTGTGCACTCAGCTGTAGACTACTAGGCCTCTATGCACTCAGTTGCAAAGCCTTCTCCTACTCTACGACCCAAAAGACACGACTTACACTTTGACTTAATCCTTCTTCGATCCTTCCATGCTATGATAAGATTTATTGATTTATGTCTCTTACACTTATAGCCTCACTCTGTTTATACAATCCCATGGTCCGCGAACCATGGGTAGATCTTTCAAACTGACATTACAATACAAAAACAAGGATGGACAACCCTGTGACTCTATTATAACTTCACACTCTGCGCCCATAAATCGCGGATTCTTTACAATGGACTTAGTCAAAACTTAGGCTTTAAGCCCCAAAACATGCCTTGGGGGGATTCCATGCCCAACAGTACCCATTCAGGTTGTGGTTCCTCTCCCCATGCTTTTGTCCAACGACCTAGATGCTCATGCGGATCATCCTTCCCTCTATATTTTTTAGTAATGTGGGTATTGGCATAGCCAAATCGCAACTTCATCATCCTTAAGTACTCCTTCCAGTCTATAAAATTATTCTTATGTGTACCATACCATCAGGCAGGCATAGCTCTTAGCATGATGCCTTATGCCTCGAACCGATGCTCCTCTTGTACATCCCTTTCAAATTTATCAAGAAACAAATTTACATATTCTAAGCCATCATAATAGGGTAAATTGCGTACCTCAATAGATATACACCAAAGAGACTTAGTAAGTTTGTTTCATCGCAACGTTGACACTTCATGCAATCTATTCTGCCAATTCTCGAGCTCCTCATTTGAATCCAAGTTGCAATAGTTTTCCTTTTCCCAAGTAGTTCTTCCATCTATCGTAGGGTTGATCCAATCCTCATTCCACTCAGTAAGATTATAGATCTACTCAATATCATCCTCCTCATAGTAATCCCACATTGGTTCAGTATACCACGCACCCTCGGCTGGATCCAGAGGAACAATGGCTTTCAGTTCCTTCTTCTCAAACGTCATGTTGTGCTTCTTTAGGTTGATGACCGCATTCATGTCAAGTGCCCAATCAATTCTAAGCAACGTTGGGTAAGGATTACTATCATCTACTATCTCGATTACTTCAAAATCATCTATAGTGCACGCCCCTTCAATGTCTATAGTTACTGCATTTAGGCATCCCATAGGAATAATCTTCTGTGGGTTCACCATTTTCAACTGAATTGGGGACCATTGTTGCACAGCATTCCCCATTCTTTCCTAGGTCTGTTTAGGCAAAACATTCGCATCAGATCCCAAATCTCAGATCACTTGGTCCATTTCAAATTCTTTGATTTGTGCAGTCAATCTCATCCTCCGACTAGTCCTTTTCTTACTTTTGTGTACTCTATCCACTGTGTGTTGTTCAGGCAGTGACTTACCCTTTCCAGTGCAATTGTCTGTTAACTCTTACAGCCCCTCCATTGCTTTCTAGTCCCTTAAGAGCTTCATGTAGGTCTATAAAAAGATGTTAATATAGAAGGATCTATTTCCTATGTAGCAATGACCTCTTTAGGCTTCTCGGTTCGTGCACACTGATTCTTTGATGTGGAAGCTCCTGAATCCACAAATCTATTTTTTGCCTCCAAAAATGTTTCTTTTTCCTTATGAAAATCAAATTCAGTATCCTTGTGAGTAGCCTTGCACACCCATGTATTCTCTTATGGTTGTTTCCCTACGACTTTATCCTCCCCAATATCTATACCACTTCGTGTAACTATATTAACATTGGGCCCATATTTTCGTGGTTCTAACCTCATCATCTGGATGTTCTGAGTGGGTTGTTGGTACTTCTTCTATTGAATCTTTGCGATGAGTATAGGAAAATATTTTATCACATGGTCAATTGTCAGCAATACTAACAAGAGGGGTGTGTCGGGTTCTAACAATCACATGGAAAGTGGCCTAGTTCCCCACAATTGTAACAAATAATCTGTCTGCGACATCTTCTAGCTCCTCCCCCTTGTCCTCTTCCTCGTCCCTGGAATCCTCCACACACTGTAGGTGTGCCTTGATCCTGCTGAGGATGTGTCTCAGCCTGTATTCTATATGTTGAAGTTATGTCCATCATTATCTCATAACTTTGGCAATTGCATCCATCATGACCTACAAACTTACAAAAATTAAAGAATAGTTGTTGGGGAGTCTACACGAACTTCTACAACAAATGGCAATTGTTTGTTGAGTGTTTTCATGTTATTTGGAAAATAACGCACCATGGCACTACACCATTACTCGATCCAGCGGTATTTTCTAGCTTTAACGGGACAGGACCTCCCCCAATTATATATTTCTAATATACCAGGCAATGATCCTTGTCATGACCATTTCACTTGCATTTTAAGCACCATACCTTAGAACGGGTCTCATTTTGGACCTCTTTCCCCTTTTTCAAATCCTACAACTCCATATGCAGGCTAGCCAATTGCGACTGAATCTTCTGTACTCCTAGATTCGTGTATTGAATAGGCAAATCCTCAAACTTCATAGAAATTCCCACTGCTTTAGCTTGTGATCCAAGCTTCTGCTATGAAAATGGTAATCTCAAATGAGGTAACATCGAAGAAATATACCAATCCTTATGTTGCTCATCCGAGATATGTAGATTAGCCTGTTGTACCATGCATTTCATCCTTTGATCAATATCCCATGAAGATTCATTCACCTTCTTCTTAATTTCTTTGACCTCAGTCACATACTAGGCTTGAAACTTAGTCTTTTTGAATTCATTATTCAATGCATATTTTGTGTCTTTCAATGACGCAACTAGATGATTTAATATACCAACTCAGTGCCCTGTCTTGCAATGTTGTGACCAGTTGCACTTTCTTCATATCATGATCCATTATCTGCTGTGACTTCCACACAGCATCTGCGACAAACCAGAATTGATCAAGGTCTTTTGTCCCCAAACCCTTGAATATATGCATCTTCATAGTGTTCGCCATACTAAATAGCGAAGGTAGAGATGGAGGTGGAGGTGTAGGTGTAGGTGTATGAGGTGAAGGTGATGGCTAAGGTGGAGTGGATGGATGTGGCATTCCAACAATACCCTGATCTACCAATTGTGGCACACCTCGAGGCGTCTTTAGACTATTACTTTCTTCTTTATTGTCAGATGCTCCCAAGAGAGAACTGTACTTAGCAATTGTATCTAGATATTTTCTAAACTGTTTCCAACTTTGCGTAGCTCCCATCAAGCCTCTCCTAAACATCAATTTAGCAGCATAACCCATTTCTCGCATAATATCATTTTAATATAAGTTTTCAAAGACTTGAGATACATACCTTTTGGTCATTTGAAAACATAGCGTTTGGCTTCGCTATAACTCGCAGATGTATCAATCGTGAACACAGTGATAAATCTGCCCAAAATACTATCAACCCAATAACCGAAAGCCTTCACAACCTTGTTTTCTGATCCTTTTTAGCACTTCACTAACTCTGGGTTCCACACAATAGGGTTATCCAACTTCCATGTAGGTTGACCATCCACCAATTTAGCCAACCATTCGTATAACTCGCATGGAAAAGAATAGAAGAAAACTCTATGTTCCTCTATATATAGATATCTCTACAACCACTCTTCTTTCAATAGTTGTGGATTCATGTTTTCTTGAGCTACAAACTTGTGCAACTTCTGAGCTATCCACTTATCGATTTCCTTCTTAGTTGGTATCCCCTTCTTCTCCATTCTCCATACACCATGCAAACTATAATATTATCTACAACCATCACAAAGTTACATGCATGTTCATAAAAAATAACTAACTATCAAAGTAGGACAAATAGATTACCTCAAGGCTAGATGTAGATTTGCTGGAGAGCGCAATGCAACTAGGTGGAAGTAACCTGCGCTGGCTCCAAATCAAGTCCTGCACATAGAAGATAAAAGCATAATCACGGCATACAACCTTGATAACTAATACATGAATACATAAAATAACATCTACCTACACATAACTAAGCTACTCATGCTAAAAGGTATTGGACAAACAAGCTAATGAATGATAGTAGCAACACCACGGAGTAGATAGTACAATTGCAATGCTATGTTAATGTCGGAAGAGTGATTACAACCATCTGTTGCATCAACCTTCCCTTACCCCTCCAGCTTCTCTTTCTTTCTCCCTTCTTACCAACTTCTTCTGATTTGAGACAATGCTTGACAATCAAGTATGCTATCCTTTCAAATGATCTGACCCTCATCACCATAGCCCTAGATTTTCTTATGTAGAAATTGAGTTAGGGTTGCCAAGTTCCTCCATGAGTTCCTTAGGGTAAAATCAATGAAGTTGCCATGCTTTTCAGCTCTTTACCATTTGCCTCCTTCACTAGGATTAGAAATCCCCCAAATAGGTCAAACTTGAGATGTTTCCTTGCTTTTCTTCAGTAGATTTAGGGGAAAATATCTAGATATTTATGATTCAATTCGCTCTTTCGACCTTTAGAACTTCATTAGGATCCACTAACGTTGTTCCCGAACTAACAACTATAGTTAGTAGGGTCACTAACATACCCTTAGGCTTACAGAGAAGCTTTATAAAGCAGGTTGTCAGTATATAACCAGGATTAGTGTGGAAACAAGGCATGTGATCTTGGTCTTTACTTAAGCTATCATGTCTTTCCCCTCTGAGATGATGAGGGGGTCATTTTGCTGTATAATAGATGCACCCTAAAGTGTGAGATCAGAGGCTGCGACGATGGTCGGAATACTTTACTTAACTATAATTTTCCTTTTTCGACAAAAATAGAGAGAGGATTGGAGCTTCGGGTGGTATGGGAAACCTGATACAACACATATAGATAAAACTACTAAAATCATGTCTTGAGTCGGGCATTCCCATGCTCAGTAGCTATGTCAAAGTGATTTTCTCATAAGAGGGATATGACGATGTTGGCCGCCGATAAGCACAATGTGGATCCGGTGTCATAATAGGATCATTCTGATGAGCTGTTTCAAAAAAACAATATATGCAACTTGGGATAGGAAGCAAGGCTAATTGATGCAAGCCTCTACCCAAGGTCTTGATTCCGCTTCACCGAACAACATAGATCGATACATGTGAATATATGTGTTGATGTCGAACATGCACGAAATCATCTAATTACCAGTCAATAATGGAGACTGTTAACAAACGCAACGAAGGCCGCCAATAATGGTGATGGTCTCCAAGATGCACAGTACAATCTAACGAGTGTGAAAGATGTTTTTGTTGTCCAACACCCGTAGAATCACCTAACCAGGAGCTAATAATGAGAACCCTTGATCAAACGTGAGGCGACCTGCCACTAATGTCTGCAAGTACCAAGGCACTGAATGTGTTTATGGGTTGTCTTCCTAGATAAAGTGTTGAAGTCGATAGGAAGATACCTGTCGAAAGGTAGGCAATAATGTGTCCTACATCAATCGACACGAAACGGGACAAGAATGATTTGTTTTTTGAGGAATCTTTGAGCATTGGGTCTAAACAGCAGAGGGCATGATGAAAGGATATGCTTGATGGGTTGATGGATGAATCAAAAGGTTAACCCTTGAACAATAGAAGGCACGACAACAGTTTTAACCATGCAGCACTAAACTCATGAACACCAAAGAGTGTTAGGATACAGAGATGCAAGAACATTAGGGTATTTAGGATAAACTCATAGGATGATAGGATTCATATTGAGAGGTTGTCACAAGGAAGGATTATCTGAGGGAGTGCCATGTTTAAGGGAACCACTGCTGCCAAGCCATGCTTTCTAATACTAAATGCAGTTGTATGGTCTACTTTCCCCGACTGATTAGTTTAGTGAGTCCAAACGGGTAATGTTGAAAGGATATGCTTGATGGGTTGATGGAGGAAACAAAAGGTTAACCCTTGAACAATAGAAGGCACGACAATAGTTTTAACCATGCAAAACTAAACTCATGAACACCAAAGAGTGTCAGGATACAGAGATGCAAGAACATTAGGGTATTTAGGCTAAACTCATAGGATGGTAGGATTCATATTGAGAGGTTGTCAGAAGGAAGGATTATCTGAGGGAGTGCCATGTTCAAGGGAACGACTGCTGCCAAACCATGCTTTCTAATACTAAATGCAGTTGTATTGTCTACTTTCCCCGTCTGATTAGTTTAGTGAGTCCAAACAGGTAAACTTCTCGATATTTTCATATTTTAAGAGTCTAAAAAGGAGTGCGAAAAGATCGACTCTATGCCCTATCTGATTAGTTTAATGAGTCTAGAAATGTAAACTCGTCGACCTTTTCATGTTTTGAGAGTCTAAAAAGGATCGTAAAAAGAATGACTATATATTTTTTCTGTTTAATTTAATGAGTCCAGATGAGACAACTCGGTGGTATTTTCATATTTAAAGAGTCTGAAAAGATCATAAAGAATGACTCCATGGTGGTCCCTTTGTCATAGTTGCTAACCGGGTGCGACAAAAGGTTAATAGTATACCCGGATCAGTTACTTTTCCGTGAGTTAATCTATTGAATCCGGATAAAGAGAAACCTATGTTCAATAGATGTTGACCTCATTTTGTTACGAGTACGAGGAGACGGACTAAACTCATTTTTCATCATGAATTTTTAATGAGTCACGCGACGACAAACTCAATACCTTCATCAAATTTCAACGAGTCAAATGAAGAAAACTAAAGGAATCTTTTTCAATTTATTGAGCAAGGAAAAGAGGTAAAAGAACTACTCATTCCTTCTTCGTAGATTTAATGAGCCTGAAGAAGGGGAGAAACTCAGGGATTTTTCGATTTAAGAGTGAGAAAGGATCCCAAAAAAAGCAAGTGCTCTTGTTGCTACCATAGATTTTTTAACGAGCCCGGTGACAAAAACTCTAGATTTTTCAGTTTAACAAGCGAGAAAAGTACCTAAAAGAATGCTCAAGTAATCTTTATAAATATTTAATGAGCCTAAAGAAAAAACTCGGGCTTTTTTTTAGTTTTATGAGTGAGAAAAAAAGGCCTAAAAATAATGCTCTAATGATCTTTTTCAATTTAATGAGCTAGAAAAAGAGCAAAAAAGAGTTGCTCGGACCATCATCGTATGTGTTTAATGAGCCCAATGATGACAAACTCAAGGATTTTTCAATTTAAGAGCGAGAAAACATCCCATAAAATAACATGCTCATATCCTCCTTGTAGTAGTTTAATGAGCCCAAAGATGTAGACTCGAGGTTTTTCAGATTAACTAGCAAGAAAAATACCATAAAAAGAATGCTCGCTCATCTTCGTGGTAGTTTATCAAGCCCAAAGAAGGAGACTCAAGGATTTTCCGGATTAACGAGCAAGAAAAATACCATAAAAAGAGTGCTCGATCTTCCTTGATCTCACGCTTGACAATAGAAGGGCCTATGCCATGCATTTCCTCATAATACCAAGGGAGAACATCGCGGAATTCCTTAAATGGGTAGGGCAAGCTTGTAATTTCCTCAAGATTGCATTTCGCTCCAATCTGTATATTTTCCGCGATACCCGTCTTGACTGAAATATCGATGGGCAATGTTTTTTAAATATTGCCCATGTTTCCTTCCGCGTCCAAAGTTTGGATAGTCATATATGGTGAGGAAACAATTTCTGGTATGTTAAGTGACAGGATTTGAGGCATCATATTCGAATCAGATATTGAAACACGATGGTGCGATTCCTCCCAAGGTCGCTCTTCTAAACTCATGATTTCTCTAACAGCTTCGTCCGTAGGGAGGACTTGACTGAGTGGATCGAAAGAAGGAGCGATTATGGAAGGGGCGATGGTACTGTTGGCTATAACCAAAGTGATCGAAGATTCTGATGCAGATTGAATGGCTTGGTAGGCCAATTCAACTAGTGACATCAGCATTTTTTCTCCGTAAGTGTCAATGTCTGAAGGAGCCAATAGGATCCATGGATTAGTCTATTCGTGAGGAATGTATGAAAGCATATTGACTGTCTATGAAAACTGGGGTGGCTGAAGAGGGAAACAGCCCATTAGGGAATAAGCCTTCAGAATATCGATATCGATACTGACGTAAGAGTCAGGTACACCACCCACTAAGGGTACAGAGCTGCTACGTAACGGGGAGATATCTGGGGTGCAAAAGGACATCTGGTCCACTGTGAATATTTTTCCATCCAAGGGAAATAGGATGATGCGAAAGACCGAAGATACAATGGAATTCATAGCATAAGTCCAATTGGGGTCCAAAAGCAGATTATAGTCGAGTTTATGATCCATGACTTCAATATCCACCATTTCCATTTTCCCACTCAAAGTGATGGGGTAGCTAGCTAGGTAACCTTTCAGGATGAAACTGTGGTCATCAAAAGCTTTAAGGGAATTCGATAGCAGAATTAGGGTTAGGGAACCCAAAGAGAGACAACATGAAGCCGACATGACGAAGGTAGAAGCACCCTCGTCGACGTCAGTTCTATGTATACCTTACCTTTCGAAAATATTTTCACCTGAAATGCAAGCTGGTGAGAAAGGGGAGGTTTACATTTTTCCATATCGAAAATTGCAAGCATGGAATCTTGTGGGTCGATACCACCAATAGCCGAAAGCAAAGCTTTCCTTTGTGCTGGACATGTTTGTAATACTTTGAGCGCTGACATAGCCGACGACACTTGTGCCAAGTCTTCTACAATGCTATAGTTTTGGGCGGCACGTGCAGATGTATTGTGTGTTGTGCATCGAAATGCCCATTTAGGGGGGAAAATCACAAGGTCAGCAACCGGCCTTTCGATATGCAAATCGTTAGGCGGTGATGGGTTTTGACTTGAGGAAGGTTCCTCTACATGAGTGACAGGAGCTCCATAGGATTTGGCTCTTGTTTGTAGATATACCGTTTCAAAGGTGTAAACGGTAGAGGGTCCTTCACTAGCTGAAGGATGTTGTGAACCACCATTGCCTCCTTGCGAGGGTTGGGGTTGGTTTGCAATGAGGTGTTGTTGTTGCTGAGTGGGGAAAGGATTATTAAGGAAAGTGGGGGTCCTACCAATATCCTTTTGATCAATGAAATCTATGCATTCCTGAAGACGAGGACACAGATATGTCATGTGGTCTTGCACACAAATTTTGCAAGGGAATCGGGTGGTTTTATCCTTTCCATTGTCAGGAGGTGCAGTAGCCTTCTGCTTGGGGTTTTGCTACTTTTTTTACTGCTCCTCAGAAGGAGCGGTCTTTTTCTTATTCTTCTTGTTCTTACCACTAGCTTTTTACGTAGACTGCACAGAGTTTATCACGGTGGTAGGAAGAGTAGTCGATTTGGTAGAGGGGTCCACTGACATCTGGGCAATGTGACCACTGAGTTGTTTTACAGAAACCCCAGAGGTTGTGTCAATAATTCCATCAGCGTGCGCTTAGGGGTGTTGAGTAGAGAAAACATTGGAGTTACGAGGGGCATTGGGGATTACATCGTAAAGAGTTCCGGACTGTGAATATATCAGATCTAAGTGTTGGGCATGACGTATGGATTGGTCTTTTGTGAATGCACCACCTAAAGCGACATATTTAGCGATTTGTGAGAGTAGGGACTTGAAGAACCAGTCCGCTCAGAGATAGTCTGGGAGGGGAGCTTTGACTAACCTCTGCCTACGTCTCCATTCATGTATATGATCAGAGATGTGGGTGGAAATATCCTGACGTAGTGAAGTGAGGAGCTCTATCACAGTCTCATAGCGGATGGGTAGCTGGAAGTGCTTTAAGAATTCCATCGCTAGAGCGTCGAAGGTATTTACTGATGCGCGTGGTAACTCAATGTACCACTTAGCTGCCAGTGAGGATGTAGGGGAAAAGACATAACCGGACACTATCATCCACCATTGAGTTGGAAACACACCATAGATGATAGGTGGTGATATGAGTGCCCAGATCCTCCCCTTGTTTCGCTTCAAAATTGGGGATGTCTGTTGGTATTTTATGTGGGATCGATGACCAAAGTAAGTTATGATAGATGGTGTCATTTGTAAGTTTGTATAAGTTGGGTATATCCAATGTTGCCAAGAAAGGCAAAGTGTGTGGTTCCCCCGACTTGGACCAAGGCGATGACATATGACTTGAGGAACCTTGTAGTCCTCCCATCGTTTGAGTCCCAATATTATACATAGGCTGCGTGGTATAGTAGTTGCCTTGGGGTATGGAGTTGTAGTGTGGATTTCCATGGGGAATCTGATCTTGGGGTATAGAATTTCCCCCAGGATAAGCAGTGCCCCCTTAACTCATATGAATTTGTGAGTAGGGTGCCCCCATGGATTGGTTGGGAACTCCTTGAGGATTCCCGCCTGCCATAGAACTAACCATATGTCCTTGATTGACATAAGGAACGCTCATGTCAATCAATGACTGACCATGCATGCCTAAGAATGGAGGGGGAACTATTATGTTCCTGACCAGTATGTGAATATTGGGAATGCCCCTAGATACTTGAATCTGGGGGTTTGAACTATACAATGGTTGTTGACCATATTGTTGGTGGACAAGAACCGCACTAATAGTGCTATGCTGAGCGTTATAAGGAGTGTTGTATGTAGCACTTGTCGAAGGTATAGAGTTTGACACTAAGGGGGTGGAACCTGGAATCAGCTAGGTTCCACTCGTGGAGGGTGTCATGTGAGTGGTTGCACCTGAGAAAAATGGGATAGTGGGGTTCACCATCAACGGTGTGGTGGTGACTGTCAACTGGGAAAGTGGTGGAGGACCAAAAGTGTCCACAAAGTTCCATGACCTGTTAGTCGTCCACGGGATGGATGGAAATGTTCCAACTAAAGAGACAGGGAGTACAGGTGCCACGGGAACCAAGAGTGGGTCCAATGGAGTCATGAGCAGAGGGTTAAAGGGAGGAAGAAATCCTTCGATAAATAAATTCTCTGGCAAACCTGAATCTTCGGTTGTCCAAACAAATTCCGTGTGAGATCTAGGAGACTGATTCCCCGAAGATGGGGAATTCGGTTCACTGGAGCTTGGGGTATCTTCCACAATGAGTGGAGGAAGTCCTGACAATTGTCTAGATTGATGATGAGGGCCAGATGTAGCCACAGTGACTGTTAATTTTTATCAATAAATTTTATCGTGATATTTGTTAAAGTCTCAATGATAGCACACAAGTACCAAAAAAATATAAAAAATACACTAAGTTGATCAATCAGCAAACAGAGGGAAATGACCCTATCTGATAAGCACCGATCACTAGAGATGAAACCCAGTATCACAATGAATAACAGAGAGGGCTAGCCAAATGTACAGTTATGGTTACTCTAGAGCTTCGCCCGAACCTCAGATTGAGGGGCCAAGTACTCTCGTGAAGACGAGCACCCTCCCAAAAACTAAAGACAGAGTAGGTCCATCTGTGTTAGGTACCAGGGTAGCCCGACCAGTCACCTTGTGTAAGTCCCTAAAAGCTTGGCCACTAAGGATACCTCAGATCACAGACAGTACCGGGGGGACATAGTCGCAGACAGTACGTTGTGCGGGCAGGATACCTCAGTCCCCGACTCAACTCCGAAATTCCCGAAGGGATCCCTAATACACAGAATACCCAAAGGAGTTGCAAACAAAGGTGGGCTACCTTCACTTACAGTCTGATGTTGTCTCGTATTTAGCTCCGCTTTGACTGGAGTGGTCCCGATAGTATGAGTGCAGAAGGAATTTTCTCTCTTTTAATGACACTAGTTTTGGTTTCTGATCTTGGGCAGTTTACTCACACTGCTTATCCCAAGATCCTAGCCTGAACTAATGTTTGTTTGCTCAATAAAGAGTTACTGATTGATTTTAGGTAAATTTTATGTGTACTTTTTTAGTTTCTTCAGTAGGGGAGTTGACGTATGAAATGTGATGGGACTCTGACTCAAAAATCATGCACAAGACAATGCTTTAAAAAATATTCAATTCGATGAAAACAAGTTGTATTCTATAGGTGAGAGTCTTTCACATATTTATATTTGTTCCATGCATCTTAGTCATAATAACACATGCATAACCAATAGAAATCTTTCCAATGCTTTCCTAACAACTATTTGAAACCAAAATAAAGCAGCCTTTAACCAGCTAAATAGAAGAATGAATAAAAAATGTGGATCCTTCTTTCATAAAAAATGTTTTAAGAAAGAAAAAAAAAAAACTTATTTCCTAAAAAAAAAATTGGTTCAGGACACCGATCCTTCTAACAAAATGCAGTTGCAGACCCTCTTTCATTCCAAGAGTAGGCTTCCTATCCCCTTGAGTTTGCAGACACAGCTGTATATCAAGATTTTGAGGGACTAACGCTCTGTAGCAGTGGCCACAGAGAGTTACTGGGTCCACTAATGCTCTGTTTATGTAGACACAAAGCTTTATAAAGCACTGTGTAGTCTACTAACCTGCATTAGTGTGGGAAAACAGCTCAAAACATGGCCTTTTGGATCAAATTCAAGGTTGAATATGTGAAGGCAGAATGTAGCAAGGCTTTGGTGGGTCAAAAAGGGAATGGAGAAGTATAGGGAGGTCTTAGAAGGAGGAGGAAACTGAGAACTGTCCGGGTGAACCGGGAACTAGATGTATAGTCCCCAGTGGAGTCACCAATTCTGCTATATGATAAAATGAATGGTGTATGGAGAATGGAGATACCCTCAAAGGTCTTCTTGAGACCTTTGGCAGACTGTAAGATTATCTGGAATCGTCATAAAGTCACATGCATGTTCATAAACAATAACTAACTATCAAAGTAGGACAAATAGATTACCTCAAACCTCCTTGTAGATTTGCTACAAAGTACAATGCAGCTAGGTGGAAGTCCCCTGAGCCGGATCCAAATTAAGTCCTACACATAGAAGAGACAAGCATAATCATAGCATACAACCTTGATAACTAATACATGAATACATAAAAGAACATATATTTACACATAACTAAGCTACTCATGCTTAAAGGTATTGGACAAACAAGATAATGAATGATAGTAGCAACACCATGGAGTATACAGTACAACTGCAGTTCTATATTAATGTCAGAAGAGTGATTACAACCATCTATTGCATCAACCTTCCCTTACCCCTCTAGCTTCTCTCTCTCTCTCCCTTCTTACCAACTTCTTCTGATTTGAGACAACGCTCGACAATCAAGCATGCTATCCTTTCAAATGGTCTAACCCTTATCACCATAGCCCTAGCTTTTCTTATGTAGAAATTAAGTTCGGGTTGCCAAGTTCCTCGATGAGTTCCTTAGGGTAAAAGCAATGCAGTTGCCATGCTTTTCAGCTCTTTCCCATTTGCCTCCTTTATTAGGATTAGAAATCCCCCAAATAGGTTAAACTTGAGTAGTTTCCTTGCTTTTCTTGAGTATATTTAGGGGCAAATATCTAGATATTTATGAGTCAATTCGCTCCTTTGACCTTTAAAACTTCATTAGGATCCACTAACATTGTTCCCAAACTAGCAACTAGAGTTAGTACGGACACTAATGCACCCTTAGGCTTACAGAGAAGCTTTATAAAGTAGGTTGTCAGTGTATAGCCACTGTTAGTGTGGAAACAAGGCATGTGATCTTGGTCTTTGCTTCAACTATCATGTCTTTCCCCTCTAAGCTGATGAGGGTGTCATTTTGTTGTATAACAGATGCCCCCAAAGTGTGAGTGTTACACAAAAACATCGTCACCATGATTATTTGCAGTCAGTATGGCTCTATCATCACTTGTACTGTCCTCCTAAGCAAGTCTTAGACCTCAAGTCTTCAAGTCAAGATTTGGAAATGAGAGAAAGACATTAAAAATCAATGCAACTCTGGTTCCGCACTTTCTCTCATTGTCACCTGCGATCCCGCACCTTCTGTTTACAAAAACTGCGGACCTGCCCACTCTGTCCCTAACGATGTAGGTGCGGACCCCTGTGAAAGTCAAAAGGTGCAAGTTTTACCTTAAAAGACTCACTTTGGGTTAATTCTAAAGGTTTCTAGAAGGAATTTTGACGTGGATTGTTCGCTCTGAGGTGGTTCATGCATCCCAAAAGAGAAGGAGCTAATCCCTTGATGAAAGGAGCTATCCCTTTTAAGGAGGGCTTTATCCCTTTGAAGGAGGACCTAGTAACCTCCCTCCATTGCACTATAAATACAGGCATTGGGCTGGTTGCTGGGGAGGTTAGAAGCTGAACATTTTTGAGGGTAAATTCTTGTGAAATCAAGACTTCCTAGTTAAGCCTAAGAGGAGAGATCACATACCTTTTTGGTTTCATTGGGGAGTGAGTGAAACTTGTCAAAGTAGAGGAGACTTCTTGCTGGACCCTGGGAGGAGCTTGTACAGCGTCAAAGCAAAGGTTGTAAAGTTCTTCTTCTTTTGAATTAATACAATCAAACTCATTTTTCTCAACAAGTATCTTATGTTATTTGTTTCATGGACTCCTTGACTTTCATGTTAAATATGTTTTATGCAATTGGCTTTTCAGGTGCTATTTAATTTGTCTGCCTTGTTTGTGTTTGCAGATTCGTGAAAAGGAGCTCATTTGGATCAAAGGAGCGAGGGCATCCACAAGCTTGCGTTGGACCTAAGGTAGGCCCTAAAAAACACTTGTTTGCCATTTTTTATCAAAGTATATTTAGAGAAAGATAGTGTCTGGTTGGTTTGCTTGTCATTAGGTCTTCTTCAGATTCTAGGAAGGTCTATCTTGTCCGCAAGATTGACTTATTCCATGTGACAAAATGTCGACTCCACTGGGGACTTGATTGTTTTCCTTGTTTTTACTTTGACCTGAGAAACTGTGTTTTTGTTTCTATTTTTGGCTTGTTGTGTGTAAAATTGGGTAGAGTTTGTAGATCCAGGGTTATTTTTTGTTTTTCATAGCTTTGGGAGAGGACCGCACCCTAACCCTTTGACACAGTGTGTACCTGCCTGCACCTTTGCTTTTAGCACAGAGCGGGACCGCACCTGTGTTAACTATGGGCCTGCGGACCCTGTCAAAATTTTGAAAAACCTAAGATTTCCTCTATTAGTCAGCTTAGTTTTTGTTTAGAAATTGTTATCCACTGCCGAGACCTGCATATAACTTGTCAGAAGCTTTCCTTAGGTTGATTTCGTTAGTGTTAAGGTTTTAGGTGAAATTCCTAGGAGTTTTGCTTGTTGGGTTTGTTTTTTCATTTTCGTTGTGTAGTGGCTCTGAGCTTAGAAGCTGTAGGGACTTCAGATCACCTTAGTGTCTACCAGCCTTCTTATGAGTCTGACCATTTATGAAATCTCCCCTTGTTTGAGGAATCCACTTTGAGTTTTCTCTTTACAAAACTTCGAAAAGCTTGTGTTTGAAAGTTTGGATTTTCATTTTCAAAATGAAAACAAAATTGGTTGTTCTTGACTGATTTGTGATTCTGCATAAATTAGTCCTTAGCTTACATCTAGCTAAGTAAAACATCCTTAAAAAAGACTTTTAGTAGGCTTTGACTTCAAATAGGTTTTTTATAATTTATAGATCTCAAAGTTAGTCATTTTCATTAGTTTTGAGTGCTTTATAAAAAATATAAAAAATCTCTTTTGAAAAAAGTTTGTTTTGTAGTGTTTGAGTGCTTTGAAACGAAAAGGGAAATTTTTGTGAAATAACTAGTTGTCTCGTTTTGAGTGCTTTGGAAAGGAAAAAGCTCTTCTTTTAATTTGTTTGATTGAGAAAGATTTGTGTTTACAACATATTTGCATTCTCAAACTCTTTCTTAGTTAGAAGTTCATCGAAGAGAAAAAGATTGTTTAAATCATCTTAGGTGCATTTTTAGTGATTTTGAGTCGAGTCTTCATACCACGAGCTTCATCTCCGCACCTTTTGACTTAAACAAAAACCAATAAAAATTAACGCTTAAAGTAAAATTCACCTAGTAACATTTTTATTTCTAGGGCTCTGATACACCAACTTAGCTTAGGCTAATGTCTTGGAGTAGGAGAGTAATTAACTCTCCAAGACAGTAAAAACAAACAAGTAGCTGTCTCTTGTGGTAGGGAAGAAATACAATTGTTGCATTTATGCTCTGGGAAAGCTCCTCTTAAAGGAGAAGCATGAGATCGTGTCCGAACCAGTGTGGGAATCAATCCTTCCTCATTGGGAACGACGCCAGATATTCACGTATTAAAAACAGCAAACCTCGGATTAACCATTGTCGAGGAGCCTGGGGTCACTTGTTGGTAAACCTTGGATTATGTCAAGGAGCCTTCAAGGGGATTGAGCTTGCTACTCTGCCCTTGCATGTGTATTGGATCGTAGATTGTTCCCCCAGGTATATTTGTTTCAGTTGGTAACCTTAGTGGCCATATTCTTTAGGACTCTTCCTGAGGTGATAGTGGTGGGAAGATCCCACTGTACCTGGAGCAGACGTCGACTAGACTCACCTGGATTTTCTGGGGGGTTCTCTTCACTCGAGACTGTTAAGTGGAGGAACTTGTGCCAGTCTATTCATTAAGCAGGTTGCTGGGGTAACTGTTCCAACCGCCATTTCTGTATTGAACTCTGCGACGTTGGAATTCATCACCAACTAGTGTTTTCAGTACGGAAAGTTATTGTTTCTGTGTGTTTGATCTCCTAGATTCTTTAGGCGTGTGATTCAAATTTGTTTGGTTCTTTAGAGAGTTTAGGTGCTTTTCATTGAGATTTTACTTTGTTTGCATGTGAAGTAGTTAAAAGTTTTTCATTGTGGCTGAATTACCAAGGCAGTCCCGTAGACTTCGGGGCCAGTCTCCTGAGTTTGTAAACGTGGCTGAGTTACTGAGGAAGTCCCGTAGACTTCGGGGCCAACCTCCTGAGGAAGTATCGAGCCAGCATGAAGGCTTGAAATTCCTCGTAACTCCTAGAGACAGTAGAGTTGGGTCACCTGAAGAAGGAGAATCTTCTTTGATAGTACATCCTGATTTTCAACCGTTAGTGGCAGATTATAATCCACAGTCAGTGTCTGTTTCCGAAATTGCTGGTAGCTTTTCATCTACTAGTGATATAGGTGAAGAACCCGAAATATCCGAGCCTAAAAGTGAATTTGCTGCTACTCTGACATCGGGGTTTGTTTCTCCAACTTCTAGTGGTCCTGGTTCACCTAGGGTAGAAAGACTAATCACCCAAGATCTTCCTTCTAGACTTATTGCTATTGAAGAACCTGCTCCGGAAGAAGAAGTAGGCATCCCTATCCCTGAAAATCAACCTGTTATTGAGCTAAGGGAGCGTGAATCAATTTTTTACAGTCCACCTAGGAGTAGTTCTTGGTATCTTTCTTTGACTAATTTCTTAGAAAACTCAGGGTTAAGTTTTTCACCACCTCCCGCTCCTTATCACCCAACACCTAGAGGTTTTTATACTCCCATAAATATGTCAGGACAGTCATCCATGTTTACTCAATCGCCCAAATACTTTTTGTATGGCAGTCCTTCTGTTCCCTCTGGGTATCAGTCACTTTCTGGTACTTTTTCGGGAGCATCTCCTCAACCCATTGAGCAAGGGTTATTAACTAGAAGCAATGGTACTAAGTCGTTGAGCATAGAAGACATTCTTATGATGTCAAGTTCTATTCCCAATCCTCAACCTCAAGGTGGCCAGTTACCACCTAGGGGGCAGCCTCAATTAATGCCTGGGGGGCAACCTCAAGGTACAGAATTTGCATCTGGGGGGCAACCTCAAGGACAGTACATACCTACAGGACAGTACGTTCCTCAAGGTCAACCCCAGACTCAATATGTACCCCAAGGTCAACCCCAGTATCAATTTATACCTCAAGGTCAACCCCAGTATCAGTACGTGCCTCAAGGGTACCAACCCCAAGGTCAGTACTCGAACCAAGGTTTCCAACCACCCCAAGGTCAAACGTATGTTCAAGGAACGGGAAATGTACCTTTCAATTATCAATCCTACCCTCAACCTGGTTATGGTCCTCAATATTCTCAACCTGTTATGGGTCAGTACCCCGGAATGAATATAGTGTGGGATCCATCGCAAACTCAACAGGTGTTGCAGCCAAGTGTACAGTTGTCATCTCAAACTGGACAACCCTTAGTTTCTGGTTCACCCTAGCAACCAGTCCAGTCTAACATTCAAACTTCTGTACCTTCGGTAGTTTCTCATTCTGGGCCTAGTGCACCTCGTACTCCGCCTCAAACAACTGCTACAACTGCCACAACATCTATTCAATCTACCCCACCTACTTCTGGAGTATCGACAGCTCCAGTTTCTACTGTTCCTGTATCTACTCCTCAGACATCTTTACCACCGTCTGGATCTACGATTCAAACTTCTGTTCAGATGCCTGTAGGACAACCTAGTTTAAGTACGGTTGTCACAAGTCAACCACAATTTACTTATCAACCGTACCAGGGATAGTACCAATTCGGTCCTGCTGTGTAGCAGCCAGTCTATCAGTATCAACCCTACCCTGGGTACACTTATCAACAACCTCAACAACCCCAGTATGGTCCGGTTAATCCTAGTTTTCTGGGAGGATACAATATCCTAAACGCAATTCCTATTCCTAGTTATCCTGGATATCCTCCTCCTGGGGCTGGTCTCATGACCCAGAGTTTTATGGATCCTAATCGGCAGTTACTGTTTATCGCAACTTTGGACTTGCCTGACTTGTCACGCCTAATGAACTATCCCATTAATTATCTTCCGTTTTGGCCGCCAATGCCAAATAAGTTGCCCAGTGACATTCCCAAGTTCGAAGGTAAATCAGGAGAAGACTCGTCAAACCATGTGATGACTTACTACCTCTGGTGTGCGTCTAACTCCCATTTCAGATGATTCAATCCATCTTAGACTTTTCCAGCACACTCTAATTGGTCTCGCGGCCAAGTGGTACATTGAGTTACCGCGAGGCACTTTTTATAATTTTAGTCAGTTAGCTACCTCGTTTTTAACTCATTTTCAGTTGCCAGTCCGATATGAAAATGGCATGGAATTGTTAACTTCGTTAAAACAATCGACATCCACTTACATTTCAGATCATATTCATGAGTGGAGACGTCGACGGCGTTTAGTGAAGGTATTTATTCCGGATCAAATTTAGGCTGAGTGGTTTTAAAATCTTTGTTGCCAAAGATCACTGAAGATGTTGCTAAAGCTGGAGTTGTTACTGAGGAGCAAGTGATTGCTCAAGCACAGTACCTTGACTTGGTCTATACTCAGTCAGGTACGTTACACGAGAAAATCCCCGATCTTCCCAAGCAAAATCAAATCGCTGCAGCTCCTTCGAGATCTCATGCCACTGATGGTATAATTGGTATGGTTAACACTAAAAGTAAGAAGAAACCTTCCAAGAATTCTTCTCTTATTATAACCTTTCCTGATCCCCCAACAGGAGATTCTTCTGCAGAGATTTCCGCCGATATTCACGTTGTAGAGTCATCTACAGCCAAATCAAAATCGGTGGGAAGAAGAAAGGAAAGAAGAAGAATAAAACGGACAAAATTTCAAAGGAGAAACTTGAAAAGGCGGCATCCAATGATGAAAAGTGCAAACCTCGTTATCCTTGTCTCATTTGTGATGATGAACATTTTACAAGAGACTGCCCTCATCATGCAGAGGTTGCGAATATTGTCAAAGGTTCCCAAACTCCTGCTATTTTGAAGGATCCTTTTCCGGCTCAAGACAGTAAGATGATAGGTTCATCCTCGAGTGCCAATGAAGAACCCATACTGATGATGTCCCATGTTAGGATTGCGACTCAATCGCAAGATTATGGTAGTAAAAGTCCTGTTGATGGTAAAGAAGCAGAATCTTCTCATTCTAATCCATCAACCTCAGCTCCCGGTTCCAATCCACTACAGATCGAGAAACCTAATACAGACTTAGTAATCAAACCGCCCACTAAGGGTATACTTCAAAAGTCATCTTTCAATCCACATGCGAGAGCAGCTCAGAATTATAACATTGTTGAGGATTTAGCTGTTTCAACCTCAGCAATGTTGGCTTTGGAAGTGCTGCAATCATGTCCAGCACAACGTAAATTACTTTTGTCGGCTATAGGAGCTGTTGATGTTCAGGACCCGAACCTAATAATTTTCTATCTAGAAAATATTACACTGCGTTTGCCTCATCAAATGGCTTTCCAGATTCCAGTGATAGTCAAAAACAGGCCTATTCATCGGACTGTAATTGATTAGGGAGCCTCAACGTGTATTATGTCGATACAGTGTTGGAGATCGCTTGGTTCTCCTTCGCTAAATCAATCCCCGACGATTCTAAAGGCCTTTGATGGCCGTGGGTTTCATCCTTTTGGCATTCTACAAGATTTTCCTATAGGGGTTGAAGGAAAAACCGTTAGTCTAGATGTGGAGGTGGTTGATGCCCCTCTAGATTACAACCTTCTCTTGCGTCGAAGTTGGTCTTACGCTATGACAGCGGTCGTTTCATCGGTCTTTCAAGTAATAAATTTTCCACATAATGGAAAGATCGTAACAATAGACCAGCTGGCTTACTTTTCATCTGACCCAGCCTCTTCGGAGAGTATTCAGCATGTCGGTAAAACGACTATCCTGTATAAGGATGTTGGAGTAGGACTAGTTAAAGATGTCGGTTTACTGCGAACTTTTCCTTTTCCTCCGATCAACGCATCATTTTCATTTGCAACCATTCATATGATTACATCAGACACCATTGTTTATGATGATCCTTGGATCGTTCCTTCTAAATCTGAGATAGACTCATTTGGTAATGCCATGCCTTTGAGTCCATATGAAATTGCCTATGAAGCCGTGTAGTCGTTTGCCGACCCATCTTCAACCGAAATTGACTTCATGAATGTGGTCCGTGAGGAATCACTTTTCACATCAAACTCGGATTTAATCATGTTTTCTGAACTTGTTCACTTTGACGAGCAAATTCGCGAAATCCTATGATTTACCATGGGAAGATCTCCATCACAGATCTTCGTTTTTACCCGAGAATGATCATTTTGAAAATAATTTCTCATCAATTTTTACGACAGAATATGTCAAGGAACCTGAGAATCCAATGAAACATCCTGATTCAGAGTTAAATTTGGGAAACATCTCTCGAACTATTCCTATTGACCTTTCAGTTAAGCCCGGAATTGTTGAGAACATTCATATAGGTGCCTCGTGTACAGATGATGAAATTCAACTATATAAGGCCCTCTTTCAAGAATTCTGCGACGTGTTTTCCTGGTCCTATGAGGAAATGCCAGGAAGTGATCCCGCAATTGTTGTTCATGAGATCAAGACTTACCTGGATGCTAAACTCGTCCGGCAACATTTGCATCAGATTCACCCAAGAAAAGCTGCTGCAATCAAAGCAGAAGTTGAAAAATTACTGAAAGCAGGTTTCATTTATCCGATCCCGTTAACGGATTGGGTATCGAATATTGTTCTGGTTAACAAAAAGCAGGGAACAATAAGAATATGCATCGATTATAGGGACATTAATTGAGCCTGTCCAAAGGACAATTACCCAACTCCCTATATCGATCAAATCATTGATGATTGTGCCGGCAGCGAAATATTTTCCTTCATGGATGGTTTTTTCGGATATAATCATATCAATATTCTACCTGCCGATCAACCAAAAACGGCTTTCATTTGTCCATGGGGGACATTTGCTTATTGCAAGTTACCTTTTGGGCTTAAGAATACCGGAGCAACTTTTCAAAGGGCGATGTCTTATGCGTTTCATGACATCAAGCACATTGTGCAACTGTATCTCGATGACTTGCCTACTCATTCATTACATCGATCTGATCACCTCGTCAATTTACGAGCAATCTTTATGAGGTGTAGGCATTATCAGATTCGGTTGAACCCACACAAATGTGTCCTCTGTATAGAAACGGGTTGATTGCTCGGGTTTGTATTTTCGAAAGCTGGCATTCGCGTTGATCCCTCGAAGGTCGAAGCTATCATCAAATTGCCTCCTCCTTCGAGTCTTCGCCAACTCCAAAGTTTGCAAGGGAAAGCAAACTTTTTACGACGATTCATTCCTAACTACGCCGAGGTTACAAAGGGTTTTACCCGGTTGTTGAAGCAGAACACTCCATTCTATTGGGATGAGATAGCTCAGAAATCTTTTGATGCACTTAAACATGCGTTGACCCATGCACCGTTGTTGCATCCTCCCAACTACAACCAGGATTACTTCTTGTATCTCACCGCCTCTCATTCCACCATTGGAATGGTCTTAGTTCAGGAAGATGAATCAGGAACTAAACATGTGATATATTACCTTAGTCGAACTTTAAATCCAACTGAGCTAAAATACTCACATGTGGAGAAATTGGCATTGGCAGCCGTTCAAGCTGTCCAACATTTTCGTCACTAAATTTTACTACGTAAAACTACAGTAATTTCGGATTGCAACCCTATGATCTATATTTTGACCAAGCAATTGCTAGGGGGCAAGTACTCTAAATGGATTGTTATCCTACAGGAGTTCGACATGGAGTTTGAGAAATCTAAGTCTAAGAAATCTTTAGTTTTTGCGGAGTTAATGTGTGACTTCCCGCGTGCTGACACGGAGACTGTGGCGGAGGAGCCCATTGAGGACGAATACTTGTTTCTAATCATCACTTTAGATCCGTGGTATGGGGATATCATTGTTTATCTCCAGACCCAATCCTTTTGGCCAGAAATTTCAGGGTCAGAATGTCGAAAAATTCGATTCCAGTCCCAACAATTCAGGATTATTGGAGATACTATTTATCGTCGTGGGGCAGACTCTGTTTTTCGACGTTGCTTAACTCACGAGGAAGCTAAAACGGTTCTAAATGACTGTCACTCTAGAGCATGTGGCGGTCATATGTCTGGGTTTGTCACAGCCCAAAAGATATTCAGCGCTGGCTACTTCTGGCCGTCTTTATTTAAATATTGTATTACGACGGTCCGGAAATGCCACAACTGCCAAATTTTTTATCGAAAGATGCGCGCTCCACCTACTCCTCTCCACCCTATAATTTCCGTTGGTCCTTTTGCCAAATGGGGTATCGATTTTATTACATGTAACCCTCACTCAACCGGGGGGCATGTGTATATCATCCTTGCGGTAGATTATTTTACTAAGTGGGCCGAGGCGATGCCTACATTTGAGGCAGACGGAAAGACAGCTGCAATTTTCGTGTTCAATCATATAATTGCTAGGTTTGGTGTCCCGCAAGCGATAATCACTGATCATGGGCGCCATTTTCAAAACGTTATGATGACCGAACTTACAGGCCAGCTTGGTTTACGTCACAATAGTTCAACCCCTTATTATCCACAAGCGAATGGTCTGGTTGAATCCATCAACAAAGTTTTAGTTATCATGATCCGACGAATCATTGGGATTCATCGGTCGAATTGGCACAACATGCTATTTTCAGCACTTTGGGCGTACCGAACTTCAGTAAAAACATCAACAGGGTTCACTCCTTTCCAACTAGTCTATGGTTTGGAAGCTGTGTTACCCATTGAATGCGAAATCCTGTCACTGCAAATGGCCATCGAGTTACTTCCAGCCACTTCTGAAGAAGAAAAGCGTTTGTTATACTTGGCTCAATTAGATGAGAATCGACGTGATGCTGCATTGGCGATCAAAACTCACGCAAAACGAATGAAAGCTCAGTATGATCGAAATGTGACCCCTCGAAATTTTTCGGAAGGAGATCTAGTCTTAGTTTACGATCAAGCTAATGATAAATTAGGTGCTGGAAAATTCGTTCCTATGTGGCATGGTCCCTATGTTGTCAAGCGAAAGCTAGCAAAAGGGGCTTATGAATTGGTAGACTTTGACGGGGACTCTTTGGGTAAACCCAAAAATGGTCTTTACTTGAAGAGGTATTATGCTTAACGGATGGGTATGGAGATTTTTAGTTAGGATAGTTTTTCTTTCTAGCTAGTGTGTTTTAGTTTATACAGTGTCCTTAGCTCAAAGAGTGTTTTTTCGTCATTATTCCTGCTTATCTTGGTTTTACTCTTGATATTGCAGATGTCGATGCCTCTCCAAACATGCATTGGTTTCCCTGATGGTGCTTGTCGTAATACACGGAACATCTCTTCCGCAGCTTGGGTTATCTATTCGCCCTCTGACGAGTTAGTATCTATGCATGGGGTAAGCCTCGGTCAAACAACAAACAACATTGCCAAGTATAGTGCAGTGATTGAGTTATTCTCTGAATCTATTTCATTTGGGATTCGGAGTTTGATAGTGAGGTTAGATTCTGAACTCGTTGTATTATAGCTTAATAGAGTGTATGCCATTAGAAATCCAGTGTTATTAAGATTATTTTTGAGAGTGCGTCTCTTGGAACGTGAATTTGATTATATTGAATATCAGCATATTCCAAGATCTTTAAATACATTAGCAGATGCAATTGCTTCTCGAATGTTAAATAGACATTTGCAATAATCATACATGTAAATTTAAAACCATTCCATAACATGGTTTACAAGGTAAGCCAGTAATAGTGATATATATATATAGGAGTGTGTCAAAAAATACATCGTCCTCGATCATAGGTTGAAAAACACCTTATGATCGGCAAAAATGATAAGTACAAAAAACAAAAATGTCATATGTGCCCACAATAGGTGATCATCCTATCACTGGTGATGATCTCTATAAGAAACCACTGCATGGGCCACCTTGCAAAGGAACCTCCTAAAAGTTCCCGGGACCCCAATCACATAGCGCTGAAGTCGACAAGGAATGTCATCTATAGTGGTCTCCGGAATATCTCCTGTCAAGCGCTCGAGATGACCCTCCAACTCGGCCAAAACCTCTGCTGATTTGTCCTGTGGGGCTGGCGCAGATGCAACTGGTTGCTTCCTCTCGTAAGGCCGGAGAGCGGCTGGTCGTTGTGGACCCACATTTGCATTTGAAACTTTTGCTATCAGTTTTGAGACGATGGAAAAATAAATAAAAAATAAAAAAATTAAAATAGGAAAAATGTTGAAAAGGATTTTCCCTTAATCATCCCACTGCTCTCCTGGTGGAAGAGTCATGTCTGGGTCACCACGAAAATCTATCCCAGCGTAAGGGAAGTTCTGAATAGAAAAGACCTGGTTTTCCAACCATTGGAAATACTCAGGTTTGAATCGAGCAACCTCTGTCCTCTCGTCCGAGTGACAGGCCATAACTGCAACCCATCGCATCAGTTTGGGGTCTCGAGGAAGCCCAGCTCCAATAGTAAGGTGCTGTGGGATCAGCATAGGAACCCTCTCCAGGCAAAAACTCACAACCAAAGCCCCATAACCAAAGGTCTTTAGTCATCCATTCTTGGCCCTGGTCAGTTGGCCTTTCACATTGGCCAACACAGCATCACACCAGTTGAAGATGGTGCCTCGGAAGCAATCAACTGCCATACGCATCTAGGATCCGGTGGCAATATGTAATGCGGCAGCTCCGCAAAGTCTGGTGATAGTAAACGCAATCACCATGAGTTCAGGATGGGATATGATCTTTATGTCTATCCCTTTGTCTCTAGCCTAGTTGTTGCAGTACTCTAGCCAGAGGCTATCGACAGACTGGCCACCTGCCCTAGCCCCGAACAGAGTCAAGTCTTCGCCTCTCTTAGGCAAACCAGTCAAGAAATATATATCCGCTGGCTCAATTTCGAGCTGGTGGCCACCAATGAAGAAGCACTGGTCCTGTACGCTCCATCTGTCAACCATCCACTATAAGAAATCCACCTGAGCCCTCATGCCAGGAATGACACAGAATTTGTACAATCCGCATGCCCTCAAAGCATCAAGTGAAGGCTGATGATTCCATGCGGCAGCATCCACGTCCTCATGCTCTCGTTCACGCCAATCTAGCATGATGTACTCTCTGCATCAAGTATAAGAATAAATTAAATTGCTAGAAATTATTTTGATTTGTCCATTTTTGAGAATTTTTGGGTTAAAAACCCTTGCGACGGGGACCGCACCCTCCGGGTTAGACACAGTGCGTGGGACCGCACTTTGTCTACATGGAAGGTGCGGACCCCGAGCTTTTTCCCAATGGAGAAAAGGTAGGGGTCCGCAGGTCAGCAGTGGTAAACCTGCGGGCCCCCGCGCGCGGGTTTTATGCCTAAAAACCCTCCCAAAAATGAAATACATGACTAAAACAAAAAATCAAACAGTTAAAAATGAAGAGTAGGATGATGTGGATTACGTGGAGAAGACGGCGTTCGATTCCGACGGTTGGATTTTCTGCAATCTTCACGGGAAGTTTTCTTAGCAAAAGCACTATTTTCTCACCCAAAACTCAAACGGTAAAAATGAATTGACAAAGGCCCTTTTTATAAGTTTTTTGAGTAAATAAATTGCAAATTTGTTTATGTTTCATTTTGAAAAGGTTATTTTGCGACATTTTTATCCATTTCAAACAGGTATGAGTAATGTTTGTGTTTTTGTGCACAATAACGGATTATTCAGGCGAAATCTATCATTTTCAACAAAAAAAACATTTAGAGTCACCTTTAAGCTCTTTTCTGACTCCTGAAACATGAAAAGATTTCCGAGTGTTTCTTTTAAACTCGTTAAAACAGAATTAAAATACGGTCCACTTACAGCTCTTTTCCGACCGTAAAAACATGAAAAGATTGCCGGATTTTTGTCATTTCAAATTCGATATTGGTTATAAAACGACATGTCATTGATCGCTTTTTTACTTTTTCGGATCAAGGGCACTAATTATGAAAAGTAATCCTTGGTCGTAAAAGATCAAGCGGTTCTCTCAAGTATTATTTTATACTTTTTTGGGCTTAGGAGACACAAACTTACGAAAAAGGTCAACCCTGGAGTCTTCTTAAGTTTTTTCAGACTCTCTAAAATTGAAAAACGCCGAGTTTCTCCTATACTGGACTCGTGAAAATTTCACAGTAAAGGACCTGTTCAATTACAAACAGGAACGAACCACTCCTTCTTAGGGTTCGAATTTAAACTAAGTTGGACTCATCCGAAGGATGAGCTTATAATCAAGCAAATGTTATCCTCCTCAAGCTTGTCAAAAATAAAGAGGTACTTGCCAGAAATGGTGGGGGAAAAGAGAGAAAAATGAGCCTGTTTGTCATACTTTGTAGCCACTCTTGAACATGACACTTTCATTCACCTGGGTTGGGAAATCCTTTTCCTAACAGTTGTTCAAACCACATTGAAAGTCTTCAGCCGCTTTCTGGGTATTAACTTTGGGTCAATTGTCACCAAGCCATCTGTCGTGTCGTTATGTGTTCAAGAGGTCACTGCCAATAAGCCATTCATCTGCAAAATATCTATCATCCATCTTGACCATCCCTGAGTCAGTCCTTGCAACTAAATTTCTTCAGCTTGATCTATGATTTCGTGTTGTGGGCTTGCCTACGACGGATCGCTTTCTATCGACTTCAGCTCATTATCTAGAAAGATGATCTAGAAATCGTCAGTACCTTGAGATCTGCATGCCTCAATGGCAGGTTTCTCGCCTTTGACGACAGCTTACATCATTGACCTTCGATCAAAGGATTTCGTGACATGTTCGACATCAACACATTTATTCACATCTCATGGATTGTACTAGGTACTTTGAGAGCCATTGACATCACTGGTGGTTTCTCTCACACTTGTTAACAGTTTACATCATTGACTGGTAATAGTGGTTTCTACCATGTTCGACATCAACACATTTATTCGCATGGATAGAATCGTACTGTTTCGAGAAGTAGAAATGAAGACCCTGGATCTAGTTTCCACAATCCAGGCTGCGAGGAATTTTGTATTCATTATAATGGACTATTCATAAACAGATGGCTGTGTCCATACTGTGTCCACATGAGTCTATACTTGTGATGTTTTACAAGATCATTCCTGTATCAGAGCAGTAGTTAGTTTTCTAGTCAGTTTTGATTTGAGTATGGGAATGCCTACCAGGCTCTCCACAAGATGATCCTCGAAATGATAAAGTACTTCACTCTTCCTAAATGATCAATGAAATCCTCATCTACTACAGACTTCGCACTTTAGGGGGCAATCTGTTACACAAAAATATCGTCACCATGATTATTTGCAGTCAGTATGGGTCTATCGTCACTTGTACTATCCTCCTAAGCAAGTCTCAGACCTCAGCTCTTCAAGTCAAGCTTTGGAAATGAGAGAAAGACATTAAAAATCAATGTAACTCTGGTTCCGCACTTTCTCTCATTGTCACCTGTGGTCCCGCACCTTCTGTTTACAAAAACTGCGGACCTGCCCGCTCTATCCCTAATGGTGTAGGTGCGGACCCCTGTGAAAGTCAAAAGGTGAAAGTTTTATCTTAAAAAACTCACTTTGGGTTAATTCTAGAGGTTTCTAGAAGGAATTTTGACGTGGATTGTTCGCTCTGAGGTGGTTCATGCATCCCAAAAGAGAAGGAGCTAATCCCTTGATGAGAGGAGCTATCCCTTTGAAGGAGGGCTTTATCCCTTTGAAGGAGGACCTAGTAACCTCCCTCCATTGCACTATAAATACAGGCATTGGGCTGGTTGCTGGGGAGGTTAGAAGCTGAACATTTTTGAGGGTAAATTCTTGTGAAATCAAGACTTCCTAGTTAAGCCTAAGAGGAGAGATCACATACCTTTTTGGTTTCATTGGGGAGTGAGTGAAACTTGTCAAAGTAGAGGAGACTTCTTGCTGGACCCTGGGAGGAGCTTGTACAGTGTCAAGGCAAAGGTTGTAAAGTTCTTCTTCTTTTGAATTAATACAATCAAACTCATTTTTCTCAACAAGTATCTTATGTTATTTGTTTCATGGACTCCTTGACTTTCATGTTAAATATGTTTTATGCAATTGGCTTTTCAGGTGCTATTTAATTTGTTTGCCTTGTTTGTGTTTGCAGATTCGCGAAAAGGAGCTCATTTGGATCAAAGGAGCGAGGGCATCCACAAGCTTGCGTTGGACCTAAGGTAGGCCCTAAAAAACACTTGTTTGCCATTGTTTATCAAAGCATATTTAGAGAAAGATAGTGTCTGGTTGGTTTGCTTGTCATTAGGTCTTCTTTAGATTCTAGGAAGGTCTATCTTGTCCGCAAGATCGACTTATTCCGTGTGACAGTGAGATCAGAGGCTGCAACGATGGCCGAAATACTTAGCTGTAATTTTCTGTTTTCAACAAAAAGAGAGAGAGGATCGGAGCTTCGGGTGGTACGAGAAACATGATACAACACATATATATAAAACTACTAAAATCATGTCCTGGGTCGGGCATTCCCATGCTCAATAGCTATGTCAGAGTGATTTTCTCATAAGAGATATATGACGATGTTGGCCGCCGATAAGCACAATGCGGATCCGATGTCATAATAGGATCATTCTGATGAGTTGTCTCCAAAAAACAATATACTAAACTTGGGAGAGGAAGCAAGGCTGATTGATGCAAGCCTCTACCCAAGGTCTGGATTTTTTCTTCACCGAACAGCATAGATTGATACATGTGAATATATGCATTGATGTCGAACATGCATGAAATCATCTGATTACTAGTCGATAATGGAGACTTTTAACAGGCGTGAGAAAGGTCACCAATAATGGTGATGGTCTCCAAGATGCACAGTACAATCTAACGAGTTTGAAAGATGTTTTTTCATCGAACACCCCTAGAATCGCTTAACCAGGAGCCAATAATGAGAACCCCTGATCAAACATGAGGCGACCTATTACTAATGTCAGCAAGCACCAAGGCACTGAATGTGTTTCAGGGTTCTCTTCCTAGATAGAGTTTTGAAGTCAATAGGAAGATACCTGTCTAAAGGCAAGCAATGATTTGTCCTACATCAATTGACACGAAACGGGACAAGAATGATTTTTTTTTAGGAATCTTTGAGCATTGGGTCTAAACAAAAGATGGCATGATGAAAGGATATGCTTGATGGGTTGATGGAGGAAACAAAAGGTTAACCCTTGAACAATAGAAGGCACGAAAATGGTTTTAACCATACATCACTAGACTCATGAACACCAAAGAGTGTTAGGATACAAAGATGCAAGAACATCGGGGTATTTAGGCTAAAATCATAGGATGGTAGGATTAATATTGAGAGGTCGTCACAAGGAAGGTTTATTTGAGGGAGTGCCATGTTCAAGGGAATGACTACTGCCAAACCACACTTTCTAATACTGAATGTAGTTATATTATATACTTTCCCAGTCTGATTAGTTTAGTGAGTCCAAACGGTTAAACTCGTCGATCTTTTCATACTTTAAGAGTCTGAAAAGGACTGCGAAAAGAGCGACTCTATGCCCTATCTGATTAGTTTAATGAGCCCAGACAAGCAAACTCGTCGATCTTCTCATCTTTTGAGAGTCTGAAAAGGATCGTAAAAAGAGCGTCTCTATATCTTGTCTGTTTAATTTAATGAGTCCAGACGAGACAACTCGATGGTCTTTTAATATTTAGAGAGTCTGAAAAGATTGTAAAGAACGACTCCATGGTGGTCCATTTGTCATAGTTGTTATCTGGGTGCGAAAAAATGTTAATAGTATACCTAGATCGGTTACTTTTCTGTGAGTTAATCTATTGAATTTGGATAAAGAGAAACCTATGTTCAATAGATGTTGACCTAATTTTGTTATGAGTACGAGGAGACAGACTAAACTCGTTTTTCATCATGAATTTTTAATGAGTCATGCGATGACAAACTCAATACCTTCATCAAATTTTAACGAGTCAAATGAAGAAAAATCAAGGTATCTTTTTCAGTTTATTGAGCAAGGAAAAAGGGGTAAAAGAAATACTCATTCCTTCTTCGTAGATTTAACGAGCTCAAAGAAGGGGAAAAACTCGGGGATTTTTCGATTTAAGAGCGAGAAAGGGTCCCATAAAAAAGCAAGTGCTCTTGTTGCTGCCGTAGATTTTTTAACGAGCCCGGTGACAAAAACTCGGGATTTTCAGTTTAGCCAGTGAAAAACAGTTGCTCGGACCATCTTCATATGTGTTTAATGAGCCCAACGATGACAAACTCGGGGATTTTTTAGTTTAAGAGTGAGAAAACATCCCATAAAAGAACATGCTCATATCTTCTTTGTAGTAGTTTATTAAGCCCAAAGAAGGAGACTCGAGGTTTTTCGGATTAACGAGCAAGAAAAATACCATAGAAAGAACGCTCGCTCATCTTTGTGGTAGTTTAATGAGCTTGAAGAAGGAGACTTGAGGATTTTTTGGATTAACGAGCAAGAAAAATACCATAAAAAGAGTGCTCGATCTTCCTTGATCTCATGCTTGACAATAGAAGGTTCTATGCCATGCATTTCCTCATAATACCAAGGGAGAACAACTCGGAAGTCCTTAAAAGGGTAGGGGAAGCTCACAATTTCCTCAGGATTGGATTTGGCTCCAATCTGTATATTTTCCGCGATCCCTATCTTGACTGAAATATCAATGGGCAATGTTTTTGAAATATTGCCCATGTTTCCTTCCGCGTCCAAAGTTTGGATAGTCATATATGGTGAGGAAATGATTTCTGGTATGTCAGGTGACAGGATTCGAAGAGGCATCATGTCCGAATCAGATATCGAAACACAATGGTGCGACTCCTCCCAAGGTCACTCTTATAAACTCATGATTTCTCTAATATCTTCATCTGTAGGTAGGACTTCATTGAGTGGATCGAAAGAAGGAGCAATTATGGAAGGGGCGATGGTACTGTTGGTCGTAACCAAAGTGATCGAAGATTCTGATGCAGATTGAATGGCTTGGGAGGTCAATTCAGCTGGTGACAGCAGCATTTTTTCTCCGCAAGTGTCAATGTCTAAAGGAGCCGATAGGATCCATGGATCGGTCTGTTTGTGAGGAATGTATGAAAGCATATTAACCGTCTATGAAACCTGGGGTAGCTGAAGAGGGAAACAACCCATTAGGGAAGAAGCCTTCAGAAGACCGGTACTGATACTGACATAAGAGTCAGGTACACTACCCACTAAGGGTATAGAGTTGCTAGGTAACGGGGAGTAATCTAGGGTGCAAAAGGACAGCTGGTCCATTGTGACTATCTTTCCATCCAAGGGAAATAGGATGATGCAAAAGACCGAAGATACAATGGCATTCATTGCATAAGTCCAATTGCAGCCCAAAAGCATATTATAGTCGAGTTTATGATCCACGACTTCAATATCCACTGTTACCATTTTCCCACTCGAAGTGATGGGGTAGCTAGCTAGGAAACCTTTTGAGATGAAAGTGTGGCCGTCAAAAGCCTTAAGGGAATTCGACGGCAGGGCTAGTGTTGGGGAACCCAAAGTGATCCAATATGAAGCTGACATGATGGAGGTAGAAGCACCCTCATCAATGATAGTTCTATGTATACCTTTACCTTTCGAAAAGATTTGCACTTGAAATGCAAGCTGGTGAGAAAGGGGAGGTTTACATTTTTCCATGTCAAAAATTGCAAGCATGGAATCTTGTGGGTCAATACCAACAATAGCCGAAAGCAAAGCTTTCCTTTGTGCTGGACATGTTTGTAATACTTCGAGCACCGACATAGCCGACAGCGCTTGCGCCAAGTCTTATACAATGTTGTAGTTTTGGGCGGCACGTGTAGATGTATTGTGCGTTGTGCATCGAAGAGCCCCTTTAGTGGGGCGAATCACAAGGTCAGCAACCGGCCTTTCGATACGCAAATCGTTAGGTGGCACTGGGTTTTGACTTGAGGAAGGTCCTATGCATGAGCGACAGGAACTCCATAGGATTTGGCTCTTGTTTGTAGATATACCATTTCAAAGGTGTAAACGGTAGAGGGTCCTTCACCAGCTGAAGGATGTTTCGAGCCACCATTTCCTCCTTGCAGGGGTTGGGGTTGGTTTGCAATGAGGTGTTGTTGTTGCTGAGTGGGGTTCTACCGGTATCCTTTTGAGCAATGAAAACTATGCATTCCTGAAGACGCAGACACATATATGTCATGTGGTCTTGTGCACAGATTTTCAAGGGAATCGGCTGAGTTTATCCTTTCCAACGTCAGGAGGCGTAGCAGCCTTCTGCTTGGGGTTTTACTGCTTTGTTGACTGCTCCTCAGAAGGAGCAGTCTTTTTCTTATTCTTCTTGTTCTTACCATCGGGTTTTTTCATAGACTGCACAGAGTTTATCTCTGTGGTAGGAAAAGCAGTCAATCTGGTAGAGGGGTACACTAACATCTGGGCAATGTGACCACTGAGTTGTTTTACAGCAGCGCCAGAGGTTGCACCGATAATTCCATCGGTCTGCGCTTCAGGGTGCTGAGAAGTGAAAACATTGGAGTTATGAGGGTAATTGGGGATTACGTCATAAACAGTGCCAAACTATGAATATATCATATCTAAGTGTTGGAGAGGATGTATGGATTAGTCTTTCGTGACCGCACCACCTAAAGCAACATCTTTAGTGATTTGTGGGAGTAGGGACTTGCAAAACAAGTCCGCTAAGAGATAGTCTCAGAGGGGAGCTTTGACTAACCTCCGCCTATGTCTCCGTTCATGTATATGATCATAGATGTGGGTGGCAGTATCCTGACGTATTGAAGTGAGGAGCTCTATCCCAATCTCATAGTGGATGGGTAGCTGGAAGTGCTTTAAGAATTCCATCGCTAGAGCGTCGAAGGTATTTACTGATGCGTGTGGTAACTCAATGTACCACTTAGCTACCAATGAGGGTAAGGGGGAAAAGACGTAACCAAACACTATCATCCACCATGGAGTTGGAAACACACCAAAGATTATAGGTGGTGATATGAGTGCCTGAATCCTCCCCTTGTTTCCCTTCGAACTTGGGGATGTCTGTTGGTATTTTATGCATGATCGACAACGAAATTAAGTTATGATAGATGGGGTCATTTGTAAGTTTGTATAAATCAAGGATATCCAACTTTGCCAAGAAAGACAAAGTTTGTGGTGCCCTTGACTCAGACCAAGGCAATGACATATGACTTGAGGAACCTTACGGTCCTCCCATTGTTTGAGTCCCAATATTATACATAGGTTGCGTCGTATAGTAGTTTCCTTGGGGTATGGTGTTGTAGTGTGTATTTCCATGGGGAATCTGATATTGGGGTATAGAATTTCCCCCAGGATAAGTAGTGCCCCCTTGACTCATCTGAATTTGTGAGTAGGGTGCCCCCATGGATTTGTTGGGACCTCCTTAAGGATTCCTGCCCCCCACAGAACTGACCATATGTCCATGATTGAGATAAGGAATGCTCATGTCAATCAATGGTTGGGCATGCATGCTTGAGAATGGAGGGGGAACTGTTACATTCCCGATTGGTATGTGCATATTGGGAATGCCCCTAGATACTTGAATCTAGGGGTTTGAACTATACAATGGATGTCGACCATATTGTTGGTGGATGGGAACTGCACTAATAGTGATATATTGAGCATTATAAGGAGCGTTATATGTAGCACTTGTCAAAGGTATACAGTTTGACACTAAGGGGGTGGAACCTGGCATCGACTGGGTTCCACTCGTGGAGGGTGTCATGTGAGTGGTTGTACCAGGGACAAATTGGATAGCGGGGTTCACCATCAACGGTGTGGTGGTGACTATCGACTAGAGAAGTGGTGGAGGAATAAAAGTGTATACAAAGTTCCATGACCCGTTATTCATCGACGAGATGGATGGAAATGTTCCAACTAAAGAGACACGGAGTACAGGTGCCACGAGAACCAAGAGTGGGTCCAACGGATTCGTGAGCGGAGTGTTAAAAGGAGGAAGAAATCCTTTAGTAAAGAAATCCTCCGACAAACTTGAATCATCGGTTGTCCAAACAGATTCCGTGTGAGATCTAGGACACTGATTCACCGAAGATGGGGAATTCGGTTCACTAGAGCTCGGAAGATCTTCCACAATGAGTGGAGGAAGTGCTAACAATCATCTAAATTAACGACGAGGGCCAGATGTAGCCACAGTGACCGTTAATTTTTATCAATAAATTTTATTGTGATATTTGTTAAAGTCTCAATGATAGCACACGAGTACCTAAAAAATATAAAAAATACACTAAGTTGATCAATCAAAAAATAGAGGGAAATGACCCTGTTCGATAAGCACCGATCACTTGAGATGAAACCCAATATCACAATGAATAACAGAGAGGGTTGTCCAAATGTACAGTTACGGTTACTCTAAAGCTTCACTCGAACCTCAAATTAAGGGGCCAAGTACTCTCATGAAGATGAGTGCCCTCCCAAAAACTGAAGATAGAGTAGTTCTGTCTGTGTTAGGTACCAGGGCAGCCCTCCACAGTCACCTTGTGTAAGTCCCTAAAAGCTTGGCCACTAAGGATACCTCAGATCACAGAAACTGATGAGCCTCATAAATGGGTAATTATATGGGCTCATTTTACCTCCTAACCTAGTCAAATCAACCATTCTCTTAGCTTCTTGTATGATTTTCGGATTATATTTATGCTTATACAGTGAGTTGAGTTAGTTATTGTGCCATGTGGTCTAATATGTATTTCATGCAGATTATTGATGCATTTTGAGGTCAAAGTCAAGGATCCAGTGGACAAATGGCAGCAATAACTCGAAGTGGACAAAGGAGAGGACTTATAGGAGGGAATCCCCCTCATTTATTACTCCTCACTTCGAATTCCCCTTCATTCAGCTCGTATTACAAGCAGCCGAATCATGCACTAGAAGGCAGCCAAGCAAGTGGAAGATGACTGATGATTATCTTGAGTTTTGGGAGCCAAGCCTCCCTGATTTTAAGGAAGTTGTTGGTAGCTTCATTTGTATAAGTAGAGGGGCCTAGGGCCTCACTAGGGTCATATTTTTGTTGGATTTTTGTTTATGTAAACTCTGCTCTAACTTCAAGCTTATTATTTTGTGACAGTGTCATGTAATCTTGTTATTGTTTTGATAATAAATATGGAATCCTTTTTGAGCTAGCACTGAGTTACCTCAGAGGGCTGAAGCTCTTGGGTTAGGGCCCAATCCAAGCAGCCAAGCTCCTAATTACTTGTAATTGTATGTTTTATTTCAGTTTGTAGATTAGGTTGTTGTTAGATGTATTTCTTTTATGCTTAAGAATAGGTTGCTTTTGATGATTCAGTAGTTCGCTTCCATCTGTGCTTTCTGTAGCAGGTTAAACAGTGATCGAAAAAGATTCAAAAGGCTAGCAACAGTGCCTTGGCCTCTCTTCCCCCCTTTGGGACCATGATTTGAGGCAAAGACCCTCTTGCTGCCCCAAAAACACAGATTTTCCTCCTTCATAGGACTTCTAGTCTTTGCAGCTTTTTAGTAGGTTAATATTCTAGCTTTACTTTGCTTTAGATCTTCTTCATCATGCGCACTTCTTGATTTGTAGTAGTCTTCATTCATGCTTTCCTTTCCTACAACATTTCTCAGCATTTCCTTTCATAGATCATAGTTTAGACCATTTTTATGCAAAACTCTATTTTTCCTAAATGCATTCATTTCACTTGTTGCTTGATTTCCTTGGTTAGCTGTATGTTTCTTTGTAGAATATCTCTTCCATTAGTAGGCCATCTTACCATCAATCACACCCTCCATCTGATCCATGCCCTATAGGTCTCCCAAATCTCACCTCAATTCTGCCCTAGTTTCCTGCATTTTTCCGTAAAACTTCTTCCTCTCTCCTTGAGCAAACCCAATCATATTTTTCTCTCTTAGTGATTCATGGTAGGCCTTAGGCACCTTAACACCTCATTCCATCCTTCATCCAACTTTTTCACCCACTCTCACACCCTCAAAACAGTGGAAACTGCTCTCGGCCTCCTCCTGTAGATTCCATGTTTTCCTCCTATAGATTTCCTGTGTCCTCCTCTAGATTTTCCTACAGGCTTTATTTTAAAGGACGAGTGTGGTAAAAGCCTCTAGAAGTCCACCTAAGACCTCCTAGGACCCATCCACACCATCCTACATCCTCTCAAGTCCCAAAACCACCCTTCAACACCGCCTATTCGTTGCCACATTCACACACAATAAATTACATGCATGTCAATTTCACATAAAAATCCAAAAATATGTCTTTTGCTTATGTACTTCTAGAAATAGCATAGTTAGATGTTTTTTACTTCCTTAAATAGGTAATGGCATTCCTTTCATGGTTTTCATAGCGCTTTCTGCAAAATTAGAATTAGTTGGTTAATTAGGGTTCACTAGGTTTGCTTTACATTTCAGTCTTTCTCCTTTCTACAGTCAGAATAGCATCTATCTTTCCTTCCTTTCATCACATATAGAGATTCTTCTGGAATCCATAGAAGTTTGCTTGAGCTCCTAGTGATCTGCGCCGACTGACCAAGTGACAACCTGCAGTGAGAACTAGTACTTGTGCATACAACACTGACGCTTCCAAGTTTTTTATGAACTACTAGGTTGATAAGAGTAAAGTAGGCAGCGCAGGAGTTGCAGCATTATTGCTACAATACTGGTGCTCACCACTTTTTGGCACCATTGTTGGGGAAGTGTTAGAGTATTATGTGATTACTACTTTCTTCTATTTTCTATTGCAACATTCTGCTAATAGTTCATTTCAGCAAAAGTAGACTAGTCATTTCTTTTCCTTTCAAGTTCTGCATTTCCTTGCTTTCCTTTTCAATTCTGCAAATTTCCATTTCAGCAAGTTCATTTCAGTTAGTTGCAATTTGTTTTTTTAATCAATTTCATTTTTTCGGGTAATATCAGTGTGGGGAAAAAAGAAACAAAAACCAACCAAAAATATTTCCTTTCATGCCTCGTAGGAATAGAGATAACTTAGGAAAATTTTTGCCCAACACCCCCACTGCTTCACACAGCAAACCTTCTCTCTTCTTCGATGGCTGTGATCAAGAAGAACCCTTAGGTGAACAGCCAGACATATTTGAAGAACCTATAGGGGAAGAAGAAGAATAAAACATTTCTTTGGAGCCAATGGCTGAAAACGGAAATGCTAGGGGGAACGAAGAGAGAATAGAGGGTACCTTTCCCATTCGGGAGACCAATGGGGACACCAAAATGAAGAATATAAGCCCTTCCGCCCTACCTCATTTCCATGGTCTGACTACAGAATATCCTAACACCTTCTTGTTTGAGTTTTTTGTCATCTTTCGAACTTATGACTATGCAAAAAGATGAGCAAAAGTTGAAATTGTTCCCTTCTACTCTCAAGGATGCAGCACTGCACTGGTTCATGCGATTACCTGGAAATAGCATCACAACTTGGGATCAGATGAAGCAGGCCTTTAACAACAAGTATCGAGACTATTGTAGGTCAAAAGATACTAAAGAATAAATCTTTCGAATGACCATAGGATGTGATGAGTCCCAGGAAGACTATGAAGAGAGGATTCAGCTCAGTTACAAAAGGGTCGGTTGTACACTTGACCTTGAGTCTCTGAAGTTGGTCCTCCTCAGGGGAATTTGGGAAGATATTTTAGACGCCCTCCATCTACTGGCTGGGGGAGACATCTACCAACTATCCTATGAATACATAAATACTGTTTTTAGAAACCATTCTAGAGCAGCCAGAAAGAAAGGTAGGGGGAGTCAACCCATAGCCAGTACCTCTTCCTCTAACTCATCCATTAAAGGAGAAATTGGAAACAAGTTGGAAGACTTCAAGAGTGAGATTCTGTAGACTCTTGCCATGTAAATGGATACCTTACATATCAAAAGGAAAAAAGAGGAAGCAGAGAGGGCTTTGGCCATTTTTTGCCCTAGATGCACTAGGAGGCATCCTAGGAATGAATGCCCATTGAACTCTATAGAGGTTTGTTCAGTCTATGAAGAGAATCATTCTATAGATAAGTGCCCTTCCTTGCCCAGACTTAAAGTTGTATATCAAGGGGTTGAGGGAGTCACTGAACAACTCTATTACATAAACCCAAGAAGGTCCCATGGACCTAGACCATACCAACAGGGGATGCAAGGGACATCTCAGGTATACTACAACCCCAACCAAGTCACTTCCATACCTTCTTGGGGCCCTCCTGCTCATCCTTCCTGGTCCACGCCCCCTCCTTAGTCCTTCACATCTCAATATCATGCCCAACCAGCCACCCATTCATTTCAATCCTATGCTCAACTGTAGCCTCAGTGGAATGCATCTCATCAGGGGTGGAGGCCCCAATACAACTCTCCTCCCACTCTTATGCCTCCACCACCTGCCCAACCACAACGGTTACCTTCTGCTCCACCAAGGAAACCCCAAATGCCTACCCAGCCAAATCCGAACCCAAACAATAGACAGGCTCAGTAATTGTATAGTGGGGAACCATCATACCCAACTTATGTTGTGGAGATTCAAGAAATTAACTTGCAATTTGGGAAAGTTCTCCCAGATAGCCAGCCTCCACCCAGGGAGGTTGATGAAGATAAAGAGGAAAGTGAACCTAAAGCAATTCCACCCTTTCCTGAGAGACTGTTCGTGACAGTCCAGCCTACCCCAGAAGAAACTAAACTCCTGGGAGAATTGAAACATTTATGTGTGAAGATGCCACTTCTCCAATCCATAAAATATGTGCCTATCTACAATAGGTTGATCAAAGAGAAGTGCTTTCGGCATCCAGGAAGGCGTAAGAGAGATGCCCTAACCATCAATGTCATAGGACAACTGTCCGACCTGATGTTAGGGCAGGTAATCTGTCCAAAATATTTGGACCCTGGAAGCCCAGTAGCCGATGTCCACATCAATGGCACCATGATCCCACATACCTTGATTGATCTGGGAGCTACCATTAATGTGAAGACAAAGGACACAATGCTCAAACTTAACCTCTAGGGCTCCTTGAGGAAGACCACGACTGTGCTACAGCTAGCAGACCACTCCACCGTGACCCCTAAGGGGATTGTGGAAGATGTGATGGTCTCCATTGATTCTTGGGAGTAGCCTGTTGATTTCTTAGTTCTCCAGCCAAAGGCAAAGCTCACTGGGTATCCTCTCATTCTTGGAAGACCCTGGTTGGCTGTAGCCGATGCCTACATCAGCATTCGAGTTGGGAACATGACCATAAAGAATGGGCACATGTCCAAGTAGTTAATCCTATATCCTCCTGCCCAACCCTCGCTAGAACATGATCCACCTCTCTGATTGGAGGAGGAAGATGATGATGAAGTTTATTCTACATCGCTATGTGCATTAGAAATCGCCATGGGGGGAAAACAGCAAGATGAGGATGTTATGATTGAAAATTTGATTCAGAATCCACCTCCCAGTGTATCACCATTAGAAGACATAGTAAGAGAAACCCAAGACAACCCCTCAACTGATCTCTGTGTGGCCAATACTACTTCTCTCTGTGTTAAGAATATAGAGTTTGGCCCAGAAAGAATCTTGAAAATCAATCAATCCCTATCCACTTCCCGGGAGAAGGAACTGTGCAGCCTACTGAGAAAACATCTAGATGCCTTCGCCTGGAGTTATAAGGAGATGAAGGGAATGAACCCTTCAATATGTACTCATCATATATACATCAAGGAAGATTGTAAACCAGTCAGACAGCCTCAAAGGAGGATGAATCTAGCACTTAAAAACATTGTTAAGGAAGAATTGCAGAAATTGCTTGATGCAGGATTCATTTATCCCATCTTTGACGGTGAATGGGTCTCTCCTTTGGTGCTAGTGCCAAAGAAAAATGGTAAGTGGCGAATCTGTGTTGACTATCAGGAATTGAACAAAGCCACTAAAAAGGACCATTTTGCTTTACCTTTCATAGATCAAGTGTTAGACAGTCTTGCAGGGAAAAGGTTTTTCTCTTTCCTAGATGGGTTTAGCAGGTACAATCAGATTCAAATCAGCTTGGAAGACCAAGATAAGACCACTTTCATTTGTCCTTGGGGTACCTTTGCATATTGGGTCCTTCCTTTTGGTTTTTTCAATGCTCCAGCCACTTTCCAAAGAGCGGTATTGAGTATATTTTCTCAATTATTTCATGATGCAGTAGAGATATACATGGATGAATTTACTCCTTATGGTTCTGACATTCAGGAAGCTTTATCTAACCTAGGAAAAGTTCTAGACAAGTGTATTGAGATGAGCCTGTCTCTCAATCCAGAAAAATGGTAATTTTTTATGACTAAAGGGATAGGGTTAAGTCATGCCATATCTCAGCAAGGACTGCAGGTGGACCCCAACAAAATTTCCATCATCCAAAGGGTCCCACCTCCTCAAAAGGTGAGAGATGTCAAAAGTTTCCTTGGCTTAGCTGGGTATTACAAATTTAGACATTATATCACAGGTTATCAAACCTTTTTGCACATTGATCATGCTGCAATTAGATATTTAATGAACAAACCAGATAAAAATGCTCGCATTATTAGATGGTTTCTTTTACTGCAGCAGTTTGATTTGACCATTATTGATAAGCCTAGTAAAGAAAATGTTGTTGCTGACTTTTTGTCTAGAGTAAATTTGCTTGCAGGTGAAGAAGGAATGGTGGATGACCAAATGCTAGACGAACATCTGTTTTCTATCTCAGTACTCTCTCCATGGTTTGCTGATATAGCAAACTACACGGTTTCAGCACAGTTCCCACCACACCTGTCCTCAAAAGAGAAGAGCAAGATAGTAAGGAAAAGTGCCCCTTTCACTTGGATTGGGGGCAATCTCTTCAAACTTGGCCCAAATTAGATCTTGAGAAGATGTGTCAGGGAGGAGGAAGTCTTTGACATCCTCCTGACTTGTCATGATGGGCATTGTGGAGGTCATTTTGCAGCAAAAACAACTGCCTTCAAGATATTGCAAGCAGCTACTACTGGCCCACTGCTCATCAGGATGTGGGGAGATATACTAGCTAGTGTGATCAGTGTTAAAGGATGGGGAAACCTACTCCGAAGGATGAGATGCCCATGCAACCTCAAGTGACCTTTGAGCCATTTAAGAAGTGGGGCATGGACTTTTTGGGTCCTATCATCCCTCCTTCAAAGCAGAAACAATACATCATTATGTGCACCGATTACCTAACAAAGTGGGCAGAGACAAAAGCAATCAAAGCAGTGACAGAGGAAAAAGTAGCTGAGTTTTTGAGAGAAAACATATTCTACAAGTTCGGGTATCCAAGAGAGTTGGTCACAGATCAAGGCAGTCAGTTCACTTCCAATTTGATTGAAGACCTGCTCACACATCATAAAATCAGGCACAGGATTTCCACCCCTTACCATCCACAAGCCAATGGGCAGGTGGAGGTCACTAACAGAGCATTAGAAGGGATCCTGACCAAGGTAGTGAGCAGCAGCAGAAAAGACTGGGCAGACAGATTAGTTGAGGCCACTTGGGCCTACAACACAACATGGAAGACCACCACAGGGTTCACACCCTATGAACTGGTCTATGGGAAGAAGGCTTTGTTGTCAATAGAATTTGAGTTCAATACACTAAGGATGGCAGCTCAGCTGGACCTAGACCTCAACCATGCACAGAAGGAGAGATTACTTCAGCTCAATGGATTGGATGAATACAGATTGCAAGCCCTTCTACATACAGCGATAGTTCAGCTTCAGAGAAAGATATGGCATGACAAAAATATCAAGGAGAAGCAATTCCAAGAGGGAGATTGGGCACTACTCTATGATTCAAGATACAAAGTTTTCAAAAGCAAGATGAGGACAAGATGGCTGGGACCCTACACTGTGGAGAAATGTAATGACAATGGTTCAATTCTGATCAGAACCATTGATGATGAAGCCATCCCCATGCTTTTAAATGGACATCGGTTGAAAGCCTACAAGAAACCCCTCACCAAGCGAGAGTTTATTGAAGGTCTGAATAAAACAATGATGGTAGTGGAGCATATCTTAGCTTCCACTTCACCCACTCACTAAAGAAAAAATAAAAAATAATAAGGACTCAAGTGAAAACCTCCATGAGGCGCTTGGGTCCCATCATTGGGTTGAAAACCTCTTTTGAGGCGGCCCAGTGATGTCAAAAAAAAAAAGAAGAGAAAAAAGAATAAGATCCCTGGGTGAAAACCTCCCTGGGAGGCACCCGGGGCAGGCAATTAGGGTGAAAACCTCTCTGAGAAAGAAAAGAAATGAATTTTTTTTGCATTGCAAGTTTGCAGGAGGACTACAGGGAGCAGAAGAAGGTGCCAAGGGGACCCTGACATTCACACCAGCATCCATCTCACCTTCTCCACACCTTCCTTCATCATATTTGGCATTTCTTTCACCACACTATACCTCTTTTCAAAAACTATGTTTTCTATAGGAGGCTCCAGTAGGAATTACAGAGAGCTATAAATGGCTACAGAAGGTAGTTTGAGGGACAAAGAAGCTTCATGAAGGACCTATAATCCCTCCTACAGTCTTCAAACCTCCTTGCCATCATTTCTAAGCCTGCATCACACCCCAAGCATCATTTTTCTTCCTGTCCAAGAAAAACGCAGAAAAAAAACAGTTTTCAGTAAAAAAAAAAACAAAAAATAAGAGAGGAAGCATCACCATCCATCTCACCTAAAGCCTACCTACTACCTCTCCATATTTATCTACACCTCTAGCATCATCCTCATAGCTCCAAGCACAGAAAGAAGCTGAAGTTTCAAGGGGAGAAGCAGCTACATGAGCTCCTGAGGAATTCCTGTAGCAGCTGATCCCATCAAAACCTAGCACCAACAGCAAGAGAAAGCACAAATGAAGGTTGAGAAGGCACCTGAAGCTCAAACCCAACCAGAGAATAACCTGAACAAGACATAGCGACACATTAGCAAGCAGACATCATGCATCAAAAGAAACAAAGGCATGCAACAAAGAGAGCCACAACACCTCACAACAAATACATTCAGATCACACGTAAGTAACTAAATCGCTCCTCTATTTGCATTTGTGTAATTAGAAGTCATGCAAAAGCAACGAGATGGTTGAGGTTGAACGAGGGAAAGGTGGCCAGTTAAATTGGCCACCTTCATCTAGTTGACTCCACTCATCCGAGATGTCACCCACACGTGCGTACAGTCAACTCTAGCCCAAGATGCCAAGGACAAGTAGTGGAGGAAGTGTGAACTCCGATGCAATGATGGGAGATGATTACGAGGAAAATACATGATGACAAGGCAGGTGGGGACCAACAGTCTGAATATGGCCAACGTATACCTTGCCAGCTCACTCCTCATCACCGGAAATATCCATAAAGGGTAATAAGTACTCCTCCCCGAGCCTTCTCACCACCTTTTCCTTCATTCTCTCCTCGTAACTCAGCTACAATAGTCTCCTTGTGCCCCCACAGCCTCGTAACCATCATCCTCCATCGATCTCTCCCATATTCTTGCTCTTAGAATTTTCTACAAGAGCACCTACAGGTTCTATAGAAGCACCTACAGGAATTCTACAGGAGGGACAACAAGCTTCTACAGGAGGGGCAGTGAGTTGTTTTAAAGGGAGAAAACACAAGTTTTAGCACGATTTTCAATATGAAGAGGTAGGGTTCATGCATGCCCCCTATTCAATATCAATATATGCAAGAAGTGGTTTCAATTTGAGGAGGAAATAAGTCTTTAGGAGAGGAGAAAACACATAAAAAAAAATTATGCTTATTTAAAAAAACACAGTCTCCTTTGTTTCTCTGTTTTTTCAAAATTCATTGTCTCCACCTCCATATTTGGTTTTCTAAAAGAGTATAGACAATATGACAGGAGGGTTTATGAGAAAGGATCCCACTAACTCCACGAGGCTCCATGCACATCCCGAAGTAGTGGACATATTCACAAGAGCAAATTGGATGAACTTTTTTGAGAAATTCTGAGGGTTTGATGAGGAGATTTCCCAAGAATTTGCCCTCTCTTTGGTCCCTCACACGAGAACACATGCCACTTTCACCTTTAGAGTTCTTTCCATGGAGATAACCCCTGAATTTATCAGTAGGGTCACTACCCTTCCTCTTTGGCTGCCTTGGAGTAAGGATGAGAAACCAATTGGCCAGGCTGCCAAGAAAAACTTTTTCCAAAACAATGAAACCCCTGTACAAGATAAAAATGGCATTAGAAGGGCTAGCATACCATACCCCTAGGATGAGGTTAGCTATCAAATAATCAAATACATTTCCTGTGAGGGGAGGTACAGCATTGTTTATGGTTATCACTTTAGAATGCTCCAAGAATTAAGGTATGGCATGGACACTACAACACCTCAGAAGCTTAGTATCCCCTACTTCCTCTTGTAGTCCCTCATTGACTCCAGCACTAAGGTTCAAGTAGGAAATTTAGAGTAGCTAGATCACCATGGCTTAATCAAAATCCTAGTGGAGGAAGCCCTCCATACCTTTACACTCCCTATAGCATGGGAAGTTTTCTGAAACATGACAACAGAGGATGACATAAAGGCCTTAACCTATGATGTCAGTCCTACTAGCAGTGAGGAGGAAGAGCAGCAAGGGGGAGAAGGTGTATCCACTGGTGACTTAGAAAAACAAGAAAGGAAGGAGGAAGAAATTGAAATAGAGAAGGAGAGAGATGAAGAAACAGAGCAGGAAGAGACAGAAAAAGAGACAAAAGGAGGAGAAAAAGAGGCAGAAAAGGCAGAACAAGGCGAATAGTCCCTTGAGACTCTGGAAAAGGAGGCAGCAGCTACCCTCACTGCCCTCAGTACACTAATCAAGCCAAAGCGAAAGAGGAAAAGACAGGCCTCCATGTATTTCAGGGCTAGGAAGAGCACAAGGATCAAAACAGGCAAACCTCAGCCCTCTTCAAAATTGCCAAATTACAATTGAAGATTCACCCTCTGCCAAAGGGAAAGGATCCCCTTCCAAGACACCTATAACATATGAAAGGGGGACTCCTAGATCTTCGACATGGAAGGAAAAGGCAGTACTACAGGACCCAAAAATAGTCCTACAAGAGGCTCAGACAGTTCTACAGGAGACCCAACAGCTTGAGAAAAGGATAGAAGAACGGCCACAGGTGAAGGAGGAAGCACAAGAGCTATAAGAACTTGATCCCCAACCTAGTCTTTCCTCCTATTACAATCTACTTGAAGGAGGAAGGATAATCCCACAAAAATTTGCAATACCACTATTCTTTGAATTAGACAAAGAAAGAGTAAGAACACATAGGTGGATGCAAAGAGCCAAATCCAAAGGAGTTGAGAATGTTGGCCATATGGAAAACAAACTCAGAGAAATGGGTAGAGAGTTGAGTGCTCTCAGAGACAGGGAAGTAATTATAAGAAGCCACCTTGAATCTGAAAATGAATTGCTAAGGAGGCAGCTACAGGAGAAAGAGACTCAGCTGGCATGCATGGCCAGCTTATCCATGGACGCATTGCAATGCAGAACACTAGCCAAATCCTATGGCCTCTATCTCAAGTACCAATGGTTACAATGCCAGATAAAGACTCTAGCACAAAGAAGCACAATGCCTTTCCAAGATTACATGCAGTTTATGGATCTGTGTGACCAAAGAACATCAGAGGATAAGGAAAAGATGGCAAAATTCTACCTACATAACATGGTCCTCACAAACATGAATGTGTGGGACCCCAATGCCAAGTTAGGGGACCTGCAACTAATGGCCATGGCCTCATGGATGAACCATGAAGAATTGAGGGCAGTAGAAATAAAAATATTGATGGTAAAGGAGCAGAATGAGCCACTAATGATAAAAGTTGAGCCATCAAATCCTATGGCACTCATAAGCACACACAACCTGCTTGCTAATGACCCTTAGATTTCCCCTAGATATATCACCAATCAAGCACAAGCCGTTGCACACTTTGAGGATATGAAAAGCCTACTTGGGGATGGTTGTGTGCATGCATGCATGATGATATGGAACACCTTACCACACAGTTTGCAGATCAGGGAATACCATTCCCCCATGAGGCTGAAGGAGGCATTGAAAAGAGTGCCAATGTACAAGCACTCCATGTACAGGCTGAAGGTCAACTAGATTGGCCTCAAACTAAGTCCCCCACTGTTGTTAAGCATGCTAGAAGGCAGAAGAGAAGAAGAAGAGGAGGAGCAGTGGAAAGAGATAGACAGGGAGGTAGGATTCTATAGAAAAGAAAAGCAGACAACATCAGAAGCCTAGGATGCTATGGAGGCCACCAGGGCCATAAAGGATGAGGAGATTGACTAAGTTGCTCAGAGGATGAGCAACACTTTCAGTAGGGGGTGATGATGAACCTCATAAATGGGTAATTATATGGGCTCATTTTACCTCCTAACCTAGTCAAATCAACCATTCTCTTAGCTTATTATATGATTTTCTGATTATATTTATGCTTATAGAGTGAGTTGAGTTAGTTATTGTGCCATGTGGTCTAACATGTATTTAATGCAAATTATTGATGGATTTTGAGGTCAAAGTCAAGGATCCAATGGAAAAATGGTAGAAATAACTCGAAGTGGACAAAGGAGAGGACTTATAGGATGGAATCCCCCTCATTTATTACTCCTCACTTCGAATGCCCCTTCATTCAGCTCGGAGTACAAGCAGATGAATCATGCACTAGAAGGCAGCCGAACAAGTGGAGGATGACTGATGATTATCTCGATTTTTGGGAGCCAAGCCTCCCTGATTTTAAGGAAGTTGTTGGTAGTTTCATTTGTATAAGTAGAGGGGCCTAGGGCCTCACTAGGGTTGGATTTTTGTTGGATTTTTGCTTATGTAAACTCTGCTCCAACTTCGAGCTTATTATTTTGTGACAGTTTCATGTAATCTTGTTATTGTTTTGATAATAAAGATGGAATCCTTTTTGAGCTAGCACTGAGTTACCTCAGAGAGTTGAATCTCTTGGGTTAGGGCCCAATCCAAGTAGCCAAGCTCCTCTTTACTTGTAATTGTATGATTTATTTCAGTTTGTAGATTAGGTTGTTGTTAGATGTATTTCTTTTATGGTTAAGAATAGGTTGCTTTTGATGATTCAGTAATTTGCTTCCATTTGTGCTTTCTGTAGCAGGTTAAACAGTGAACAACAAAGATTCAAAAGGCTAGCAATAGTGCCTTGGCCTCTCTTCCTCCCTTTGGGACCATGATTTGAGGCAAAGACCCTCTTGCTACCCCAAAAACACAGATTTTTCTCCTTCATAGGAATTCTAGTGTTTGCAGCCTTTTAGTAGGTTAATAGTCTAGCTTTGCTTTGCTTTAGATCTTCTTCATCATGATCACTTCTTGATTTTTAGTATTATTCTTTCATGCTTTCCTTTCCTACAACATTTCTCAGCATTTCCTTTCATAGATCATATGTTAGACCATTTTTATGTAAAACTCTATTTTTCCTAAATGCATTCATTTCACTTGTTGCTTGATTTCCTTGGTTAACTGTCTGTTTCTTTGCAGCAGATCTCTTCCAGCAGTAGGCTATCTTACCAACAATCACACCCTTCATCTGATCCATGCCCTATAGGTCTCCCAAATCTCACCTCAATTCTGCCCTAGTTTCCTGCATTTTTCCATAGAACTTCTTCCTCTCTCCTTGAGCAAACCCAATCATATTTTTCTCTCTTGGTGATTCATGGTAGACCTTAGGCACCTTAACACCTCATTCCAACCTTCATCCACCTTCTTCACCCACTCTCATACCCTCAAAACATTGGAAACTTCTCTCGGCCTCCTCCTATAGGCCTCCTGTAGATTCCATGTTTTCCTCCTACAGATTTCTTGTGACCTCCTGTAGATTTTCCTGTAGGATTTCTTTTGAAGGCCGAGACTTGGAAAAGCCTCCAGAAGGCCACCTGAGACCTCCTAGGACCCATCCACACCATCCTACATCCTCTCAAGTCCCAAAACCACCCTTCAACACCACCTATTCGCTGCCACATTCACACACAATAAATTACATGCATGTCAATTTCACATAAAAATACATAAAATCCAAAAATATGTCTTTTGCTTATTTACTTCTAGGAATAGCATAGTTAAATTTTGCTTACTTCCTTGAATAGGTAATGGCATCCCTTTCATGGTTTTCATAGCGCTTTCTGCAAAAGTAGAATTAGTTGGTTAATTAGGGTTCACTAGGTTTGCTTTACATTTCAGTCTTTATCCTTTATGCAGTTAGAATAGCATCTATCTTTCTTTCCTTTCATTATATATAGAGCTTCTTTTGGAATCCATAGAAGTTGGCTCAAGCTCCTAGTGATCTTGCACCGACTGACCAAGTGACAACCTGCAGTGAGAACTAGTACTTGTGCATACAGCATCGACGCTTCCAAGTTTGTTACGAATTATTGGGTTGATAAGAGTAAAGTAGGCAGCCTAGGAGTTGCAACATTATTGCTTCAATACTGGTGCTCACCAGACACTACCGGTGGGGACATAGTCACAGACAGTATGCTATGTGGGCAGGATACCTGAGTCCCAACTTAGTTCCGAAATCCCTGAAGGGATCCCCAATACACAAAATACCCAAAGGAGTTGCAAGCGACGGGGAGCTACCTTCACTTATAGTCCAATGTTGTCTCATATTTAGCTCCACTTTGACTGGAGTGGTCCCAGTAGTATGAGTGCAAAAGGAATTTTCTCTCTTTTAATGACACTAGTTTTGGTTTCTTATATTGGGCAGTTTTCTCACACTGCCTATCCCAAGATCCTAGCCTGAACTAATGTTTGTTTGCTCAATAAAGAGTTACTGATTGATTTTAGGTAAATTTTATGTGTACTTTTTTAGTGTCTTCAGTAGGCGAGCTGACATATGAAATGTGATGGGACTCTGACTCAAAAATCATGCACAATACAATGCTTTAAAAAATATTCAATTCAATGAAAGCAAGTTGTATTCTACAGGTGAGAGTCTTTCACATATTCATATTTGTTCCATGCATCTTAGTTATAATAACACATGCATAACCAATAGAAATATTTCTAATGCTTTCCTAACAACTATTTAAAACCAAAATAAAACATATTTTAACCAGCTAAACAGAAGAATGAATAAAAAATGTGGATAAAAAATGTTTTAAGAAAGAAAAAAAACTTATTTCCTAAAAAAAAATTAGTTTCTTTCAGGACACCGATCTTCCTAACAAAATGCAGTTGCAGACCCTCTTTCAATCCTTGAGCAGGCTTCCTATCCCCTTGAGTTTGCAGACACAATTGTATATCAAGATTTTGGGGGACTAACGCTCTGTAGCAGTGGCCACAAAGAGTTTCTAGGTCCACTAACGCTCTATGTATGCAGATACAGAGCTTTATAAAGCACTGTGTAGTCTGCTAACCTGCGTTAGTGTGGGAAAACAACTCAAAACAGGGCCTTTTGGATTAGATTCAAGGCTGAATATGTGAAGGCAGAATGCAGCAAGGTTTTGGTGGGTTAGAAATGGAATGCAGAAGTATAGGGAGGTCTTAGAAGGAGGAAACTGAGAACTGTCCGGGTAAACCGAGAACTAGATGTATAGTCCCCAGCAGAGTCGCCAATTCTACTATAGGATAAAATGCACGGTGTATGGAGAATGGAGATACCCTCAAAGGTCTTCCTGGGACCTTTGGCAGACTGTAAGATTATCTGCAACCATCACAAAGTTACATGCATGTTCATAAACAATAACTAACTATCAAAGTAGGACAAATAGATTACCTCAAGCCTCTGTGTAGATTTGCTGGAGAGCGCAATGCAGCTAGGTGGAAGTCCCCTGAGCTAGCTCCAGATCAAGTCCTGCACATAGAAGAGACAAACATAATCATAGCATACAACCTTGATAACTAATACATGAATACATAAAATCAAATCTATTTACACATAACTAAGTTACTCATGCTAAAAGGTATTGGACAAACAAGCTAATGAATGATAGTACCAACACCACGGAGTAGACAATACAACTGTAGTTCTATATTAATGTCAGAAGAGTGATTACAACCATTTGTTGCATCAGCCTTCCCTTACCCCTCCAACTTCTCTCTCTCTCTCCCTTCTTACCAACTTCTTCTTATTTGAGACAATGCTCGACAATCAAGTATCCTATCCTTTCAAATGATCTGACCTCTATCACCATAGCCCTAGCTCTGCTTATGTAGCAATTGAGTTAGGGTTGCCAAGTTCCTCCATGAGTCCCTTAGGGTAAAAGCAATTAAGTTTCCATGATTTTCAGCTCTTTCCCATTTGCCTCCTTCATTAGGATTAGAAATCCCCCAAATAGGTCGAACTTGAGATGTTTGCTTGCTTTTCTTGAGTAGATTTAGGGGAAAATATCTAGTTATTTATGAGCCAATTCGCTCCTTTTACCTTTAGAACTTCATTAGGATCCACTAACGTTGTTCCCAAACTAACAACTAGACTTAGTAGGGTCACTAACGCACCCTTAGGCTTATAGAGAAGCTTTATAAAGCAAGTTGTCAGTGTATAGCCAAAGTTAGTGTGGAAACAAGGCATGTGATCTTGGTCTTTGCTTCAGCTATCATGTCTTTCCCCTCTGAGCTGATGAGGGGGTCATTTTGCTGTATAACAAAAACACCATTTTTTAAGGAGAGTATGAATTAGTAAAATCTCATTTTATTCCATTCTTCCTACAATAATTTAAAAACTCATTTGAATTGTATTCTCCCCCATTATCTGTTCTTAGAGTGAGAATTTTTAGACCACTTTTCTTTTCAACTAAAGCCCTAAACTCAAGAGAATGAGAAAACACTTCAAACTTTTCCTACAGAAAACGCACCCATTTCTTCCTAGAATAATCATCAATGAAGGTGAGAAAATAAGGTGCCTTTCCAAAAGACACAATATCCATTAGACCACACAAATATGAATGCACCAATGCTAGACATTCTCTAGCCTTCCATGTTCTATCTGAGAAACTTTCCCTGTGTTGTTTCCCAAAAATACTCCCTTCACATACATCATCATCCAACTTAATATAAGGAAGACCATTCACCACATTTTTATTTATTAACAACACCAAACTTTGAAAATTCAGATGTCCCATCCTATAATGCCAAAGATTACTATTTGCTTCTTCAGTCACTTTCAAACTCTGTGAATTACGTGAATCAAAGGAGAGCCTAAAAATTTTGTCTTCAGTCATTTCACCTCTTGCTACAACTGGATTTTGATTCAACTTATCCATGATTAAACACTCTTTATCATCAAACACTAACTTGTAATTTTTGTCCATCATTTTTCCTACAGAAAGTAGGTTCTTCTTCAATTTCGGTGTCAACATAGTGTCTTCAATTAACTTCTTCTTACCATGCAATGTTGGTATTGCAACTATGCTTTCCCTTTCACTTCAAAAACACTATCATCACCAAATATAACTTTTCCAAAACAATTCTCATTAATTTTGGTAAACAACTCCTCTTGAGATGTCATATGAGTTGAACATCCTGAATTAATATACCATGCTTCAATTTCTTCACTATGTGCCATCAAAGTTGAGATGAATAACTTCTTACTCCTAGTTTCTTCAACAACTGTATTAGCACCCTTACACTCCATATCTCTCAGTTTTGCATAACAATCTCTTTCAAGATGGCCAAATTTATGGCAATAATAACATTGTAGTCCTCCATCTCTTCCTCCATTTCTACCTCCATCTCTTCCTTGTCCTCTTCCGTGAGATCCATCTCTGCCTCTTACTCTGAATTCACTGGGATTCATTCCTCTACCTCTCGAAAGAGATGCATTTCTTTATGAATTTTGTTGATTTTCAGTTTTGATTATGATTATGATATTGAACCCTGCTCCTTCCTCCTCCTCTGTGCTTTGCAAAAAAGGCATGTTTTACTTGCTCAAATTGTTGATTCTCTTCAACAGTTAACAAGAATCCACTTAATTCATCAATTTTCATGGTATTTAAATATTTGGAGACAATAAAATGGTAGTGACCATCTAAAAATTAGGCAGAACACTTCTTAAAATATTCTCAATTAGCCTTCTTTCTCGAACATCTTCACTTAATGACCTCATCTGGTTATCAAGATCTTTCATTTTTGTGATGTAATCATGAATGGATTCCTTACTTTGAATATGAGAATTTTCAAAATTCCTCCTTAATGTTTGCATTTTTAGCTACAACAACACCTTCATATGTGTTTTTTTAAGATATCCCATGCTTCCTTAGATGATATTGCACCATTGATTCTTGGAAATATAGATTCTTCAAGAGTGCTTCATATAAGTGAAAGTGCTTCATTATTGTTCTTAATAAGTTCCTTAAAATATATTTTTTTCATAATCACTTAATGCTTTGAATTCATTACGAGAAGGCATAGTGTACCCATCAGTTACAAGTTCCCATAAATATTTAGTGATGAATATAGGTCGCATGTGTTTGCTCCAATAAAATAGTTTGTGCCAAAGGGTTTAGGCAGTACAATACTACTTGTCACCATGAGGAGAGTAAAACAAAATTAGAGAATTAGAGAGAGAAATTGCACAATGAACACAATGTTTCCCACTTCGACCCAAGACAAGAACCAATGTCCCAAAATTGAGACTCAACTACTACCAAATACTTTTTTTATTAATATTTAAGTACAAAATAGTGCAACAAATACGTAATTACAACTAAGCTCTTCTTATTATTAATAAAGACGATTAATACTTTTCACCTTTCATTTTCAACTCTACAAATCCCTCTTTCTTAAAAATGTACAAAGATAGCTTTTGCAAGAATTTTAAAAAAATAACCTTACTTTTAAACCCAAATACAAGCTCAATATTATGACTTCACTAATTCCCTCTCATGCTCAAATCATGTCCACCAATTCTCTCTCATTAAATAATTATAATATGGTGGCTTTAACGTAAACATGCCTTTAAAAAGCCACGTGAAGCTTTACTCCATTTCTCCTCTTCATTTTAGTTACCATGTGTATTCTTTCATACATCAAAGAAACATACACGCCTCTTTCACATCCATGTCCAATAAAAAATTACAAAGAAACCTTTTAATTTTAAAAAATTGACGAGGCTTTTGACATCCGTGTTTATTGTTCGAACGCACATGATAAATAATAATAATAACCAAAAAAAAAGATGTTGTTACATGTAACACACAAGTCTTTAGATAAGATGATGGTTTGTTGACTGCAACTTCAAAGGCAGGCACTTCTCTTTTGTAAAAGTAGGCGCTTCTCCAACGTAGAGTGCTCCAGGGAACTTTTCACAGTTTTAATGATTGCATGTAACTCCTCACACACGATGACTAACAACTTCTTATTAATGCAACTCCTCTCGAAAGGAAAGCTCTCAAGGAAACAGGGTGATTCTCACAATTTGGTTAGTGCAGCAATTTCTTTTTCAAATGAAATAAAACACGGTAAAAGAAAATAGAGAGCCAAGAAAAACACACTAGCTCTCACACAAGTTCAATCCAATGATGCTCCATGCACTGGTCTCAATTCACCATGCTAAGTTGTTCAAGTTAGCTTTGATACCAAATGAAGTACACCAACAAAAGAACTAACAGAGGTAAAATAATTTGACAATACTACACACAGCTCCCACACCAACTGAAATCAAATTTCATTAACACAAATATATATTTATGCATGAGGAGAGGTCTCAAGATTTTTCATCTCCACAAATTTTTCAATCAATAACTTCACAAATCTCTCCATAATTCTCTCAATAATCATCCACAAATCTCTTATATGTCATTCCACTAATTTCTCCACAGATGTCTCACTAAAAATCAACAACATTAATTATTTAATATTTGATAAATGGTCCATCATTTTATCACATTTGGTATCAGAACTTGGATTCTAGGATTTCGCTGCTTCAAACAGATCATCTTGGAATTCGTGTTATACATTTTTTATACGGAACTTCAAACGCTGAAATTTCAACAACATGGAGAAAAAATCTTGGAGAACTTCATGTAAAAATTTTAGATCTTTGTTTTCTATATTTTTTGAGATATGGTCCGAAGAATTTAGGGTTTCTGTGTGCTCCAGAATCCAGTCTCAAACAAGTGACCTAGGGAAAATTGTCATAATTTTTTTTCAAAATCATATTTTAATTTTGTAGAAATTGAATGAAATTGCATGGACTATATTTTCTCTTGTATAAATTTAAGAATCTAAGGTTGAAATAGTGACATGTGGCATCCCGTACAATTTCGCTCTATTGAACTATTCCATAATCAAGTCATCGTAGGATATTTGGCATAACTTTAACTTGAAGAATACAATCTTGTTCTGACTTGTGGCATTCGAAATAAGACTTAGAGGGCTACCACATGATGGAGTTTCAAAACTTAAGAGGCCAAAATTAGAGAGATACAATAGTTTCAATATCAAGCTCCAAAAAACAAGAAAAAAAGTGTGTATTTTTTTAAATTTGCATAAGTTTTGTTTGAAAAATCAGTGTGAAGTATTTCAAAAGGAATAGTAAATAATAGATATTATTATTTGGTTCCAATATGTCTCGAAATAAAATAAAAAAAATGGATACTCCCACTAAGCAACTAGAAATCTCTACTATGACACGTGAAGAAGAGGAAGAAATGCAACATGATATGTCAAAATTACGATACCAAGTGCAAAACATTTTGGTCTCAAAAAGAGTAACCAAAAATGATTGGGAAGCGATGATGAATTTTAAAATAAATGAATTAGAATAAAAAATAAAAGTAGATATGGAAAGTTAGAAGCATGGTTTAAAAACAAATGGAAGGTTTGAAGGAATGTTTGACAAAGTTGCTACAAGAAATGCTTCCTAATGGAAACAATGTATTCCATGAAACTTGTGATGAAAACAAAAGTAATGTTAATCATTATTTTGTAAAATCTAACTTTGGGATGAATACCAGCCACATTCCAAAGAGCTGCATAAGGAAGTTTTATGGAAAATATCTAGTAACATGGATACTACAGATTGATCAATAATTTGATCTACATGATATGCAACATACACAAAAGGTGTGCATTGCATCTTTATATTTAGAACCCAATCATTTTGTATGGTATCAACGACTTTGTTTTCGTAAACCACTTTCCACTTGGTCAATTTTTAGGGAGGAAATGATAGCACGTTATGAGGATACAAAGAGCAACACCTTTATCCAATTGATAAATCTCAAACGAAAGGGTTTAATAGCGGAGCACATTGAGGACTTCCAAAAATTGAATATCAAGGTAACTGATATTCTAGAGGAAAATAGGATTGATGTCTTCATAGTGACTTTAAATGATAAAATCCAACATGAGTTTCACCTTTGGGAGCCTAATTTATTGGAGACGACATTCAAGGTGGCAAGAAAAGTTGAAACCAAAATTATGGCAACAAAGAAGTCTACCACTCACAATTATAAAGACCGAATCTTTTCTACTCCTATCCTCCCACAACCTACAAGGTTGACACGGATATCACTAGAGGAAAAGAGAGAAAAATGGATTTGTTACATTTGTGATAAAAAATACACTAAAGGTCCAAAGTTTTCTAAGAAGAAATTATTTTACATAGATTGTGAAGAGGAGGAAGAAAAGGAACAAGAAACATTAAAAAAAAAAAAAAAAGAGGATTTGCACCAAGAACCAACCCTATAGAAATAAGAAATGAATTAGATCATATCTTGTGATGCATTGGTGGGAATTACCACTCCTCAAACTATTAATATAAAAGGATATATCAAGAATAAAAAGGTAATAGTGTCGATTGATTCAGTTAGTACCCATAATTTTATTCATTATAAGATAGTCAAGGAAGTGAATTTCTTTTTATATCAAGCGCCAGAGTTTCAAGTGATGGTTGCAAATGGAGGAACTATAAATTGGTCTAGAAGTGCCATAATATCAAGCTAACATGGGGAAATATATATTGAATAGTCAAATGCATTCCATTCCAATGGGTGGTCTTGATTTTGTACTACAATTCCAATGGTTACAATTGTTAGGGACGATAGCTTTTAATTTTCAAGAACTTTTCTCGATTTTTTTCTACGAAGGAAAGGAAATTGAATTAAGGGGTATCGTAGGGAAACCAGGGAAGATAATAAACTCTAATGGCATGACAAAGCTTTGGAATAAATAACGATAGGGAGTAATTGCACTATTATTTTCACTAGAGGTTCAAACATCAAAATCATCCATTTCTCTAGATCTCCAAAAATTCTTGGACAATAATTCCAAGCTATTTGAGACTCCTAAAGGCCTCCTGCATATTCGTTATTATGATCATGTTATTCACTTGATTCCAAACAGTGTTCCTCCAAACATCAGGTCTTACAAATATCCCTATGCCCAAAAGTGTGAAATTGAACGTATGGTTTCATAAATGCTAGAGGCTGGTATAACTCAACCTAGCCAAAGTTCTTTATTTGCTCTAGTAGTATTGGTGCATAAGAAGGATGGATCATGGCATATGTGTCTGAATTATAGGTAGCTCAACAAGCTCACTATTAAAGATAAATTTCTCATTCTTGTCATTGATGAATTATTGTATTAATTACATGGATAAATTTACTTCACCAAGTTGGATCGTCATCCAGGATATCATCAAAATAGAATGAACGCTGAAGACATTATGAAAATAGCATTCAAAACTCATGAAGGTCATTATGAATTTTTGGTCATGGCTTTTTTTCTTAGTAATGCACCTTCCACATTTCAAGGTTTGATGAATTCCATTTTCAAACCCTTCCTTAGAAAATTTGTGTTAATATTTTTTGGTGATATACTAATCTACAACAAGTCTTGGAAGGGTCATGTTCAACATGTTCACAGGGTGCTCCACCTATTGGAGGAGAAACAATTATATGCAAAAAACTCCAAATGTTTCTTGGGAGTACAAGAGGTGGAATATTTGGGTCATATTGTATATCATGAGGGTGTTAAGGTGGACATTAACAAAATTAAAGCCATTACGGAATATAAAATCCCCACAACCGTAAAGTAGCTTTGAGTATTTCTTGGGTTGAAAGGGTATTATCACAAGTTTGTTAATAATTTTGGGAGAATAGCAGCAAAGTCTAACAACATTACTAAAGAAAGATATATTTTCTTGGACTCCAGAGGAAAATAAGGTCTTTGAACATACTAAAGAGGAAATGTTCCAAGCACTGGTCTTAGCTATAACAGACTTCACAAAAACCTTTATTATGGAATGTGATGCCTTAAGAAATGGAATTGGTCTTGTCCAATCATGGGAAAGTATTTACACAAACCTATGGGATACTGGGTGTTCTTGCTGAATTACTACCTCAGGGGATCTTTGTTCCTTTGTTTCCCCTGTTTCTCCTCCTCCTTCACAAATATTACAAGAATTCCCTTCTTGTGAGGAAATTGGGCGTGAGTTTTCAATCTCTTTAAAACTCTGCTCAGTTCCTACTGTTTTGCTGTGGACCTCAGCGTAGGCTACAGAGGGTGAGCTTGTGGCTAGAAGGGAGACAGTAGGTTCTCTGGAAGCAACGTTTCTGGAACCTACTGATGGCTGAGATTTGGCTTTCTTTAAGATGTCATCTATGAATGTTGATCGTCCAAGGGTCACTAGTCCCTTAGATCCAAGGAAAATTTTAAGGATGGAAAATTTTCTTGAAGTTTAAAACATTGGCGAATCTCACTAATCCCTAATATGCAAATTATAAATGTTTATTGATATATTTAAAATTATTCAAATTTATAATTATTTTATATATAGTCTCTATATAATGTTGGCGATTTTTAAGGTAAAATAATTTTATATTCTAAAATTTGGGCGAATCGTCTTTTATAAAATTGGAAATTGGCGAATCTTTTTTGTGGAAAAATCATGGAAAATTAGCCCACTGGGCGAACATTAGCCCCTAAAATTTTCCATGCTTAGATCTGTCGGCTTTGGGTAGTGGAATTGGATTGTTTTCGAGTTTTTTCTTCTTATTCATTCATACAAACAATTCAAATGTTTATCTCTACCCTAAGTTCCTAACAATTTCGCTGAAAAGAGGGTGGGGGAGTAGGAATTTTACGTGCTCCGTATGCAAGTTCTTACCTTTCGTTTTTAATACCCAGTTCTCTCCCAACAAATAAGCAGCAAATACCTACTTTAGATTTCCGTAATTGTGCTTAAAACCAGGCGGAGGAGCAAGCAATTTACTTGCTCGTTACGTAGGTTCTTACTTTCCATTTTCAATACCCAATTCTTCTTCAACAGCAATCATCAGATGTACATTACTCTTTAGAAATGGCTACACTCTCCCTGGAAATAACACCAAAATGTTGGTCGATAAAAGGTGCCTTTTCAAACTCCTAATTATCCTCACATTAATTATCAATCTGGGCAAGTCTTCTTATTTCAAAAGTGTACACAGTATGTGGCGGCTATTTAACTCAGAGAGTAATTCTTCTAAATTGCAGTATAGATATTTTAAATACGAGAGTAAATGGATGCATCTAGTAAATTCCAATTGCAATTAAAGAAAACTCAATCCTTTAACTAAATAAAATCTTACATTCATTAAAGTAACAACAACATTAGTTGAGAGTACAGTAGTGATAACTCATCCCTCTTTAACTGATTTAATCTAAATCAAACCCAATCCTCAATAATTAATCTAAACAACAAATGAATATCAATCTGATAGTTTCAATAACAATAGTTAATACTCTTTACAGTTGATTATATAGAGTGGAATATTTATCTAAGAAACCTGATCTGAAATGAAAGCAAACTGAATCAATGACAATCCTGCAAATTATATAAAATAAAGAGATTCTATCAATACTGGAAAATAATAAACAGCACAGTGATAAAATCACAGAAAGCAAGAATACTATCAAACCATCACACTTGCAAGAATTGGAAATATATGACACAAGAAGAGCAATTGAATCCACCAGATGTCGGGCCCTAAGCCGCTAGCGAAACATTGCTAAGTTACTTCAGGAAATGTGAGGGAATAGCAACTTTACTTATATATTAATCATCAAACTGAATGAGCATTACAATATATTCATGTTCTTCTTGACAATGAGAGTCTGTGAATGCAATTACAATTACAATAATACAGAAATTCCTCCCCCTTTCTTCTTACAAAAATATCTCTTTTATAATCAGACAGGGTACAAAGATAAGTGATAAATGCGACCCCTCAGGATCTCTCGATCCTAAGGGATTCGCAACAATTTTCCATCTTTAGACATTATTTCCTTTCTTGCACTGATCCTGCTGATTTACTTTTGGACATATCTGCAACCACCACGTTCCTTCCTTAGCTTGTCAATGTTTGTTGTTTCTTCACAGGGAACAGCATTTGTCCCTTTTGTTGGTTTCTTGCAGAAAGGAAGGTAATAATTAGCCAAAGCGTAACTGTATTATGTATTTCTTACCGTAATTCCTTAATGGATTAGCACTTTGAGATATATAAAGGATAAGAATAAAGAAAAAGAATGATGAGTTTAATAATAAATGCATACCTTTTCCATGACCCAACACAACATTTTCATAATTATACTTTGTTGCGTATGACGATAGTGATTTCCGATTACAACCCGATGACATACATCTTGTCACGTCAATTTCTGGGGGGAAAGTACTTGAAATGGATTGTTATCCTTCAAGAGTTCAATTTAGAGTTTACTACCACCAAGTCTAAGAAGTCCCTTGTCTTCACTAAGTTGATTTGCTCATTACCATCTGCTACCGCTCCCTCTCGGATAGAGGATCACATCCTGGACGACACTCTTTTCTTGATCAATACCCTCGCTCCCTGGTATGATGACATTATTGTCTATCTCCAGACGTCTTCTTTCCATCCTAATTTGTCTAAGGATGCTCAGTGACATATTCGCCACCATTCTCAGCCTTATCGTATCGTTGGAGACACTTTGTACCGTCTCGGCATTGATTTAGTTCTCCGTCGTTGTTTGACGTTTGAGGAAGCTAAAAGGGTCTTAAATGACTGCCACTCTGGCGCATGTGGTGGTCATATGTCTGGTTATGCTACTGCCCAAAAAATCCTCCGTGTTGGTTACTTTTGGCCCTCTATTTTTAAGGATTGCATTCTCGCTGTCTGTTCCTGCCACGCATGCCAAATTTACCAATGGAAGATGCGTGCACCACCATCCCCTTTGCATCCTGTCATTACCATTGGCCCTTTTGCTAAATGGGGCATAGATTTTATGACTTGTAACCCTTGCTCGGCTGGGGGGCATGGGTATATTATCGTTGTCGTCGATTATTTTACAAAATGGGCCAAAGCGATGCCTACATTGTCTAATGACGGTAAGATAGTGGCACAATTCCTATTCAATCATGTGATTACTCAATTCGGAGTCCCTTAGGCTATTGTCACTGATCATGGTTCTCATTTCCGTGGTCATATGATGACTGAGTTAACAACCCAGTTAGGCTTGCATCACGATAGTTCGACGCCTTATTACCCTCAAGCCAATGGCCAAGTCGAAGCCGTCAACAAGGTGTTGGTTACGATGCTTTAGCATACCATTGGAATGCACAAGTCTAATTGGCACTTGATGTTGTTTTCTGCCTTATGGGCCTACTGTACCTCAGTGAAGGATGCAACTGGATTCACACTGTTTCAACTCGTTTATGGTCTGGAGGCTACCCTTCCAATTGAATGCGAAATACCTTCTCTCAAGTTAGCTGTCGAATTACTCCCGAATACTACTCCTGTAGAAGAATGTCTTCTTTATCTAGAGTGGCTAGACGAGACCCATCGACTTTCTTCTTTAGGCATCAAAACACAAAAGAAGAGAGTGAAAACTCACTTCGATCAGACTATTAATCCTCGTTATTTCATTGAGGGAGATTTAGTCCTGCTATACGATCAAGCGAATGATAAGCTGGGGGTAGGAAAATTCAAACCTATGTGGCATAGGCCTTATATCGTTAAACGTGTTTTGAAAAAAGGGGCCTATGAGCTAATTGATTTGAAGGAAACCCTTTAGATAAGCCTCGGAATGGGCTTTATCTTAAAAAATATTATGCATGAGTCTTTCATGCATCTGCTATGTACATAAGTGTTTTTTTTTCAGTGTGTGCATGTTTGGCTTGATGTGTAGGCATTATTGCCGCTTATTGTGTCTTTTTACTTCTTGTGCAAATCTTTGTTGCACCTTGTATCAGTTTCGCTAATGGTGCCTGTCGTAGTACCCAGAATCTTTCCTCTGCGGCATGGGTGATCTACGATCCTCACGGTCAGTTAGTAGACCTTTGAGGTGTTTGTCTAGGATGTACGACGAACAATGTTGCTGAATATAGCACCGTCATTGAATTATTGGCTGAGGTTGTTGACCTCAATATCTGTGCATTGATTGTAAATCTAGACTCTCAACTTATTGTTCTTCAGCTTAACAGGCGTTATGCTGTCAGAAACCCTCAAATCTTAAGATTGTATTTACGTGTTCACTTACTGGAAAGAAATTTTGGTTATATCACATATCAACACATTCCTAGAAGGCTAAATACATTAATTGATGCATTGGTGAATCATGTATTAGATAGAAATTTACGCAATTTATAGAAAACATTATATGCAAGTATTCAGACATAATAATAAAACATAGATAGTTGTATATTGTGTGTTGCACACCGAGGCACTCAAAAATAATGTATATGTCCAAAAAATAATGTATATGTTCAAGTGACAATCTGAAACATGTCTCTCAAAACACCAAAAAGGAAACCTAGGAGTCTACTGTGGGTGCTGCTCTCTATAGCATACCAATGCCCGAACTACTCGCCTGAGCAGTCTGTGAATCCTATTTGACACACCCGCAGTGTGTCTGTTACACTAAAATTTGTCACCATGACTATTTGCAGTCAGTATGGCTCCATCAATTGTCATACTATCCTCCTTGGCAAGTCTTATACCTCTGCTCCTCATGTCAAACTCCAAGAAAGAGAGAAAGTCCTTAAAAGTCAATATAACTCTGGTTACGCAGTTTCTCTTACCCTTACCTGCGTGTACGCACCTCAAGTTCATAATACCTGCATACTTGTACGCTCTGTCTGTAAAGGGGTGGGTGCGTACTCCTATAAAGGTCAAAAGGCGCAAGTTTTACTTCAAAAAAGTTACTTGTGGTCGATTCTAGAGCATTCTAGAACATGGTTTGACGTGTATTGAGCGCCTCCAGATGGTTCATGTATCCCTATGAAAGAGGAAATTATCTCATCAAGAGGGGAGCTATCCCATTGAAAGAGGAGCTTATCCCATTAATGGTGGACCTGATTAACTTCCTCCAAAGCATTATAAATACAGGCATTGGGCCAGAGGGAGGGGAGGTTGAAAGCTGAACATTCCTAAGGGTAGATGCTGCTGGAATTAGGACTCCCTTATAGAGCTTGAGAGGAGAGATTCCCATCCTTTCCTAGCCTTATTTGGAAGTGGGTGAGCTGATCAAAGTAAAGGAAAACTCTTGTTGGACCCTAGGAGGGACCCGCACAACACCAAGGCTCAGGTTGTAATGGTTTCTTTTGTTTCCACTTAATTCAATTAAGCTCACTTTTCTCAACAGATTGTTTTACATGATTTGTTTCATATACTCCTTGGTCTGTATGATGAATATGTTTTATTTTATAAGTTATTCAGGTGCTATTTAATCTTTTGGCTTGTTAGTGAATGCAGGTTTCGAAGAGGAGGAGCTCATCTGGATCGGTGAGGCTGGACTACTACAAAGCGTTGGACTAAAGGTATGTTATAAACACCTGTTTACTTGTATTCTAAATGCATATTTAGAGAAAGGTAGTGTTTACTTGTCTTGTTTGTCACTAGAAAGCCTTAGCTTCTAGGGAGGTCGGTTTTGTCCGCAAAATTGACTCTTTCCGCATGACAAAATGGCGACTCCGCTGGGGAATCCATGGATTTGATTGATTTCTCTTTTGATTGATACTTTGATTTGAGAAAAGTCGTTTTCTTTCTGGTTTTTGGCTGATTGACTGTGAATTTGGGTGGAATAGCTTAGGATTAAGTTATATTTTATTTTTCTTGGTTTTGCTAGCAGTACGCACCCTCTGCGTTAAGCACAGTGCGTACCTGTACGCACTTTTGCTGTGTACACAGAGCATGGCCGCACCTGTGCAAACAGGCTGCCTGCATACCCCTGTCAAAAGCCTAGAAAATTTCAATTTCTTCTTTTTATCTTTTAGATTTTGTTTATAGCTTGTTTTTGCTGCCCAGATCCACTGTTCACCTGTCAGAAGCTTTCATCTTGGCTAATTTCATTGGCATTCCTGCTTTAAGCTTTCATCAATTGGGTGTTTTGAGTCTCTTTTTTGAGAAATTCTTAATTTGATTTCCTTTGGTCATTACTTGGAGGTTTGTCTCAGTCTTTTCACAATTTTGCATCTTTTTGCTTTTGTTTTTGCAAAAAAAATTCCCCCTCATTTTCCGGGGGGGGCTAAATTGTGTATGAGTGTTAATCGCCTTTGAGTGTTTTTATTTTTTGATCTTTGGAACTCTCGCCCAATTTTCTCGACCTACACTTGATTGGTTCTTAGATTACATTAGAATCGTCTTGTGTTTGAGAATTCTCTTGCATAGATCACATTTGCATAATTAGAATTCTCATTTTCAGAATATGAATGAAAAATGTGCATAGATTACATTTGCATACTTTTCAAGTGAATTGTGCTTAGATTACCATTGCATAGTTTACATTCTGGAAAATCAATCGTAGATTTAGATCAGCTTTCTTTGATTTGAATTTACACAAAAATTAAAAAAAAAAATGGTTTGGAATTGATTTGCATTAGTTTTTCTTGATAAAATTAATGCATTAGAGAATTTGTTATATTTTCTCTTAGTGATCAATTTTTTGCATTGTTGGAAGTGAATGGAAACTCTCTCGTTACTTTAGTTAGGATTCATCGAATTGAAAGGATTACATTATCATATTCGATTGCATTCAGTTTTGAGTCGGGTCATAACACCATTGGTTTCATATCCATTTACCCATTTGGCTAATAACAGCCTAAATAACACAGCGCTTAATTAAAATTCATCTAGTAAGTTTTACATTTCTAGGGCTCTGAAACACCAATATAGATCAGGCTAGTGTCTTGGAGTAGGAGAGTAATTAACTCTCCAAGATAGTAAAACCAAACAAGTAGCTCATCTTGTGGTAGGATAAATCCAACTGTTACATATATGCTCTGGGAAAGCTCCTCTTAAAGGAGAAGCACGAGATCGTGTCCGAACCAGTGAAGGGATCAATCCTCCTTCATTAGGAACGACGCCAGATATGCACGTACTACAAACGGTAAACCTCGGATTGACCATTGTCGAGGAGCCTGGGGTCACTTGTCGGTAAACCTTGGATTATTGTCAAGGAGCCGGCAAGGGGATTGAGCTTGTTACTCTGCCCTTGTGTGCTATCGGATCGTAGACTGTTCCCCCAGGTATATTTGTTGCTGTTGGTGACCTTAGTGACCATTATCTTTAGGGTTATACCTAAGGTGACGGTGGAGGGAAGATCCCACTGTACCTGGAGCAGACGTCGGCTAGACTCACTTGGATTTTCTGGTGGGTTCACTTCACTCGAGACGGTTAAAGTGGAGGAACTTGGTCCAGACTATGCATTAAGCAGGTTGCCGGGGTAACTGTTCCACCCGCCACTTCTGTACTGAATTCTTCGATGTTGGATTTCATCACCAACTAGTGTTTTCGGTCCGGAAGGTTACTGTTTGTGTGTGGTTTGACTCCTAGATTTGATAGCGCGTGTTAATTTGTTTTTTTTTTACTTTTAGAGACCATAGGTGTGAATTGTGAATTTTAATTGTTAGGTGTGAATTGTGAATTGTAAATTTTAGTTATAAATTGTTAATAAAATTCACTGAAGTTGAATATAATGGCAAACGTTCCGGAATTTACCAACCTAGGAACCCCTCCTAACGAGAATCCTAGTACTTTTCCTTACTTTGGAAATGTTGGTCCTCCTTATATGGCTACTTTGTCATTACCTGGATTTACAATAGGATTACCGATATGGTTATTTTCAACTTCGTTGGCCCAAAGTACTCCAATTGTTCCACCTCAACCGAATGCTTCACCTCAACAGAGTTCACCATCTCAACATCACCAACCTTCTGTTGACCCTTTACCTTCTTCGCCTAATTTTTCTTCCTCTATTTCTTCCTCTTCGCCTGGTAAAAGCCTTGATGCTAGTAACCAGGAGGCTAAGAAGAAGAAGAAAGGGAAGAAGAAGAAGAAGAAGAAGAAGCAAGATAAGAAAGAAGTCAACCAACCAACTGTGGCTGTAAGTGTTAGTTGTGTTGAGGAAAATTCCGACATGCATCGTAAACCCAAATACCCTTGCAGGCTTTGTAAGGGTGACCACTTCCTTGTCAATTGTCCTGGTATTCCAAAGGTCTTGGAAGTGTGGTCAGAAAAATCTCATCAACTTTCCATTGATCCATCAACCAGTGATAGTCAGGTTCCTGGGAAAAAGGGTAAAGTTAGGTTTCCTTGTAAGTTATGCTAAGGGAGTCATCAAACTCACATTTGTCCTCACATGGATGAAGCCTCAACATTGTTGGAAAAACTTACTGTTCCACAGCAAGAATTTCCAACTGGTTACCGTAAACTTTCTCCCAACCTACCATCAACTGATGGAGTGATTGATCTAGTTTCAAGTACAGTCGATCACACTCTTCCATTGGAGAGTGAAACTCATGTCACTCAGGTTGATGATCCTTTAGTTGATCAAGTGGTCGATTCAATTTCACATTCAGTCGATCCCACTTTCCCTTTAGAGAGTGAACTTCATACCGCTCAGGTTCTTCTTGTTACATCAGATTCTTCTATGCCGGGGGGCATTTCACCTGTTTCTACAGAACCCCCTCCAAGTACTGAGGTCTTTTCCTTTGATTGGAATAGACTGACAGAACCTCGTCTTCCTTCCTCCATCCCTTTCCAAATCATTGTCAAGGCTGGTGGTAGGGACATACATTGTACTCAGGTAGATGAAGGTGCTTCTGTTAGTATTTTATCCTCAACTGTTTGGAAAGCTTTGGGTTCCCCTCAGCTTGCGCCTATTACGCAGAATCTGAAAGCTTTTAACAGAACCATTAGTGAACCTTTAGGGATCCTTCCTAAGTTTTCTATTACCTTGGAAGGTAAAACTGTCTGTATTGATCTTATGGTAGTTCGAGGTCCCTTGGATTTCAATTTACTCCTTGGGCGAGACTATGTTTATGCAATGAAAGTTGTCGTATCGACACTCTTTCGCGTGATGTCTTTCCCTCACAATGGCAGTATTGTGACTGTAGATCATCTTTCGTTCCCTAGTCTTGTTTCAACTACCAATAAAATGACACCCCTAAATGTTCCTGATTCTAAAGTGGTATCTACCCTGCCACGGGTTAATTATGTGGCAACTGGTCCCATGTTTTCAGTTACCGATGTAAGTGAGCCTCTCACTGTTTGCTCATCTTCCTTTGATTTAGATCTGGTAATTGACATGGAAAACTCTATGGGATTACTTGAACACGATGTTCTTATCCCTTTTGAGTCCCTTGACATGTGTTCCTTCCAGAGAACTATTCTTCCTTCCGATGAAGATCTCTTGGAAGCCATGATCAAGGTGTGTCCATTGACATGTCTTTCTTCCAGTTGGAAGCCATGATCAGTGTGTTACGAGGATAGTTTTTTCCTGTGTCAACCTCATTAAAAAATGAAATAGGATGTAACGAGGAAAGTTCCTTTTACTGTGTCGACCTCGTTAAAAAATGAATCAGTGAGTGTGAGGAAAGTTCCTTTTACTGTGTCAACCTCGTTAAAAAATGAATCAGTGTGTGAGGATAGTTTTGTTCCTGTGTCAACCTCGTTAAAAAATGAAATAGGATGTAACGAGGAAAGTTCCTTTTACTGTGTCGACCTCGTTAAAAAATGAATCAGTGAGTGTGAGGAAAGTTCCTTTTACTATGTCAACCTCGTTAAAAAATGAATCAGGTACGAGGATAGTTTTTTTTCCTGTATTAACCTCGTTAAAAAATGAAACAGGCTAGCATGAGGATAGTTCTTTTACTGAGTCAACCTCATTAAAAAATGAATCAGGTAGATTTTAGGATATGTAGGTAGATTGTAGAAAGTAGGATTTTGAGGATAGTTCCTGTTACTGAGTCAACCTCGTTAAAAAATGAATCAGGTATGAGGATAGTTCCTATTACTGAGTCAACCTCGTTAAAAAATGAATCAGGTATGAGGATAGTTCTTTTCTTGTGTCAACCTCCTTAAAAATGAAACAACTCCCTTTTCAAGTTAAATATTGAAAGTAAACCTTCATTCCATCCATCTGGTTGAATGCAATGAAGCCTGGGGGGCATGTACCTCGCTTTGCATCATTATACTGGGGGCATGCAAACTTTTTGAGCATAGTTCCTTGTCTTGTGTCAAGCTCGTTAAAAATGAAACAAGGGTAGGTTAAGTAGGTAGATTGTAGAGAGTAGTCATGAGCATAGTTCCTTGTCTTGTGTCAAGCTCATTAAAAAATGAATCAAGGATTTTATGAGCATAGTTCCTTGTCTTGTGTCAAGCTCGTTAAAAAATGAATCAAGGTTTTTAGAGTAGAGTTTTTTGTTAGGTAGATTGTAGAGAGTTGTTATGAGCATAGTTCCTTATCTTGTGTCAAGCTCGTTTAAAAAATGAAACAAGGGTTTTGAGGATAGTTCTTTTCCTGTGTCAACCTCACTCAAAAATGAAACAACTCCCACAAGTCTTTCCAAGATCTTGAAAGTAAAGCTTCATTCCATCCACCTCATTGAATGCAATGAAGCTTGGGGGGCATGTACCTCGTTTTTGCGTCATTATGCTGGGGGCATGTGAACTTATAACAAGCATAGTTTTTTGTTTCAAGCTTGCATAAACATGAAACCGAATCCAAGCATAGTTCTTTTCCTGTGTCAAGCTCATTTAAAAATGAAACAAATCCTCCTCTACTTGAGTCGAGAGATTGACTAGATCTCATAAATGTTAAGTTGTATATTTAGATAGTTATTTCAGTTTTTTGCATAATTTTCTTACAGTTTTAGGTCGAGTCTTTCAAATGATCTCGTAACTCAACCTTCATTTCATCCAACTGGTTGAATGAAATGAAGCTGGGGGGCATGCACTCTAGCAGTTATGCTTAGGGGGCATCAAGCATAGTTTTCTCTCTGTTTCAAGCTTGTATAAAAATGAAACTACTTTGAAGCATAGTTTTTCTCTGTTTCAAGATTTTGTAAAAATGAAACCTATCTCGAGTCAATTTCAGTTATTTTCAAGACTCGTTAAACTCATGAAAATACCCAGATTATTTTGCTATCTTTCATTCTAGTAAAACAAATGAAAATGTCGAGTTCTTTCCGTCTTTTCCTGCTCGTAAATTAAATTGAAAGTCGGCCATATGAGTACATTTTTATCATTTTTTCGAACTCATTAAAACTTATGAAAAAGTGAAAACCATGAGTATATTTTTGTCATTTTTTCAAACTCGTTAAACTTACGAAAAAGTGAAACCGTAGAGTCATCTTTTAAGCCCTTTTCTGACTCCTAAAACATGAAAAGATTGTCGAGCGTTTCTTTTACACTCGTTAAAACGGAATTAAAAGATGGTCCCCTTATAGCCCTTTTCTGACCGTAAAAACAGGAAAAGATTGCCGGATTTTTGTCGTTTCAAATTCGATACTGGAAATAAAACGACGTGTCCTTGATCGCTTTTTACTTTTCAGGTCAAAGACACTAATCATGAAAGTACTCCTTGGTCGCAAGATCAAGCGGTTCTCTCAAGTATTATTTTATACTTTTTTGGGCTTGGGAGACACAAATTTACGAAAAAGTTCAACCTTGGAGTCTTCTTAAGTTTTTCAGACTCTCTAAAATTGAAAAACGCCGAGTTTCTCCTATACTGGACTCGTTAAAATTCCACAGTAAAGGACCTATTCGATTACAAACAGGAACGGACCACTCCTTCTTAGGGTTCGAATCTAAAACTAAGTTGGACTCATCCAAAGGATGAGCAAGCATATGTTATCCTCCTCAAGCTTGTAAAAAATAAAGAGGTACTTGCCAGAAATGGTGGGGGAAAAGAGAGAAAAATGACCCTATTTGTTATCCTTTGTCTTAGAAGAAGCCTTATCACCACTCTTGAACACGACACTTTTTATTCACCTGGGTTGGGAAATCCTTTGCCTAACAGTTGATCAAACCACATGAAAATCTTCAACCGGTTCCGGGTATTAACTATTGGGTCAATTGTCACCAAGCCATCGGTCGTGTCGTTATGTGTTCAAGAGGTCACTGCAAATAAACCATTCATCTTGAAAATACCCGTCATCCATCTCGACCATCCCTGAGTCAGTCCTTACATCTACATTTCTTCAACTTGATCTATGATTTCGTGTTGTGGGCTTGCCTGCAACGGGTCGCTTTCTATCGACATCAGCACATTATCTAGAAAGATGACCTAGAAATCGTCAGTACCTTGAAATCTACATGCATCAATGGCAGGTTTCTCGCCTTTGACGACGGTTTACATCATTGACTTTCAATCGAAGGATTCCGTGAAATGTTCGACATCAACTCATTCATTCACATCTCATGGATTGTACTAGGTACTTTGAGAACCATTGACATCACTGGTGGTCTCTCTCACACTTGTTAACAGTTTACATCATCGACTGGTAATCAAGTGGTTTCTACCATGTTCGACATCAACTCATTTATTCGCATGGATAGAATCGTACCTTTTCGGGAAGTAGAAATGAAGACCCTGGATCTAGTTTCCACCATCCAGGCTGCGAGGAGTTTTGTATTCATTATACAGTAGACTAATCATAAACAGATGGTTGCGTCCATACTGTGTCTACATGATTCTATGATTATGATGTACTGCGAAATCATTCCTATATCAGAGCAGTAGTTAGTTTGTTAGTTAAAGTTTTCGATCTGAGTATGGGAATGCCTACCTCAGTGATGATATGATCTTACATATGTATTTTGTATTGAATATTTGCAGGTTCTGACTGGGCTCTCCATAAGATAATCCTTGAAATGATAAAGTACTTCACCCTTCCTAGATGATATGAAACCCTAATCTACTACAGGCTTCGCACTTTAGGGGGCAATCTGTTACACTAAAATTTGTCACCATGACTATTTGCAGTCAGTATGGCTCCATCAATTGTCATACTGTCCTCCTTGGCAAGTCTTATACCTCTGCTCCTCATGTCAAACTCCAAGAAAGAGAGAAAGTCCTTAAAAGTCAATATAACTCTGGTTACGCAGTTTCTCTTACCCTTACCTGCGTGTACGCACCTCAAGTTCATAATACCTGCGTACTTGTATGCTCTGACTGTAAAGGGGTGGGTGCGTACTCCTGTAAAGGTCAAAAGGCGCAAGTTTTACTTCAAAAAAGTTACTTGTGGTCGATTCTAGAGCATTCTAGAACATGGTTTGACGTGTATTGAGCGCCTCCAGATGGTTCATGTATCCCTATGAAAGAGGAACTTATCCCATCAAGAGGGGAGCTATCCCATTGAAAGAGGGGCTTATCCCATTGATGGTGGACCTGATTAACTTCCTCTAAAGCATTATAAATACATGCATTGGGCCAGAGGGAGGGGAGGTTGAAAGCTGAACATTCCTAAGGGTAGATGTTGCTGGAATTAGGACTCCCTTATAGAGCTTGAGAGGAGAGATTCCCATCCTTTCCTAGCCTTATTTGGAAGTGGGTGAGCTGATCAAAGTAAAGGAAAACTCTTGCTGGACCCTAGGAGGGACCTGCACAACACCAAGGCTCAGGTTGTAATGGTTTCTTTTGTTTCCACTTAATTCAATTAAGCTCACTTTTCTCAACAAATTGTTTTACATGATTTTTTTCATATACTCCATGGTCTGTATGATGAATATGTTTTATTTTATAAGTTATTCAGGTGCTATTTAATCTTTTGGCTTGTTAGTGAATGCAGGTTTTGAAGAGAAGGAGGAGCTCATCCGGATCGGCGAGGCTGGACTACTACAAAGCATTGGACTAAAGGTATGTTATAAACACCTGTTTACTTGTATTCTAAATGCATATTTAGAGAAAGGTAGTGTTTACTTGTCTTGTTTGTCACTAGAAAGCCTTAGCTTCTAGGGAGGTCGGTTTTGTCCGCAAAATTGACTCTTTCCGCATGACAGTGTCATTGGTACTGTCTCGGGATCTCCTCGAACCCTCTGTAATCAGGGATCCCCTCAGTCAAGCCCTAAAGGTTCCGGGCTATCTCCTCCTCTGCATCTCCACTTGAAGGTGGAAAGGCAAGCTCTCTGTTGTCCCTCTAAGCCATAGGAGCAAGACCTATCGGTATCTCAGGTCCAATATCTGTAAACGTTGAGCATAATTATTAGGGCATATACATTTAAAATCCAAAAACAATAAAAAACTAAAATACAAAAGTTTGGTGGTCAACCCAAGTATGTTACCTCTCTCATCCCACTGCTCTCCAGGTTGAAGCAGTATGTCTGGGTCTCCCCTGACATCCGTCCTTGTATAAGGCCAATCCTCAACCACTACCTGCTAACGATGTAGCCACTCCATGAAGTCAGGACCCTAGGATACTGGTTGGCCGTCGCCTCCTCGTGGCATCACATGAGCCCACCAAGTTATTCGGGTCTCCCATGGTCCGGGCCACCCCACTCGCATGTCCTGTAACTGAAGTATGGGTACCCGCTCCAACATGAGCAGTATCAGAATCGAACCGTACCCAAACTGCTTCATCTCTCCTCTCTAGCATTTGGTCAATTGCCTCTTCATGTTCAGAGGCACTGCCTCTGCCGAGAAAAAACATAGTAGGATTGAGGCAATCTAAACTCCAGTTGTGTTTTAGTTGCCTCATGTTGAGCCTGAGAACCAGCCGCTCTCGTGATCATGAATAAAAACACACGCAGTGACAAATCATTCACTGCTGGAATTTGTAACTTACCGCTAGTGGATGATTTTCGTGCCCCTCGGCACGCTCGTGCAATCAACATGTCTAAGGACTCTTTGGTGATTCGCACACCGCCCATGCGGGGTCTCTCCCCTTATCGTGATAAACTAGTCAGAAAATATATATATGTGGCGTCAAACTCAACCTCCTGCCCTCGGACGATGAATTTACCCTCTATTGGGTTCCATGATCGAATTAAGAATTCTAGGAGGTCTAATTGTGCTCTCAATAGCAGTGTTAGGAAGAATTTTAGCAGTCCACAGTTCCGAAGGACATGCAAGCATTGAGGATCAGTTTCCCCTCTCTCGTCATCTTCATCATGTGTGCGTTCTTGCCAGGAGAATGCCATTTTGCACCCTGCACACACAAATATTCTCTTATTAGAAGTCGTTTGATACATTTTCATATGCCACAATGGTGTAAAAAATAATTTTTTGTGTTTTCCGCACTCGTTGTAGCTATTTCTAAAATAGCTGTGATGGTCTGATTTGAATAGTTCACAATTTCTCGGATCGTCGCCAGGGTACATCACTTTCCTGCGCAATCCCGATTTTCGCCCGTTTGGAATTCGCGGTCGTCGCAACCCCGAGGGGAACATCTCCGACAACCGAGGCGAATTTTTGAAACAAAAATTCTTCCCAAACTCAACCAAAATGTTGAAATTACGGTTAAAATGAACCCAAAACACAAAGGAAAAGGCAGAATACTTACTTGGAGAAGGTTTGGAACGCAATGAACCACCACAACTCAGGAAATCGAAAACCCAATTCCGCAAGGTATGCGTTGTTTAGAGTTTTAGCACGGTTAAAATAAAACAAAGTGAATTATGTTTTACCATATGCCTTGTTATAGCCCTTATTTTGAAATTTAGGGATTTGACTATAGTTCTTGGGTTTTTTTACTATGGTTTTTAGGTTTTTTACTATGGTTTTATGGTTGTGACTTAGGTTTTCAAACATTAATCATGTATCCTTGTGGAATGGGTCTTATGCTTGCGTTTCTCTGTGCAGGAACAGGTGTCGGATATGGGTACTGATTGATACATGCTTGGTAAATATCGCAAAAGTTTCTCACGAGTCCCCTTTAAGCTCTTTTTTGACTCGTAAAAGATGAAAAGATTGCTGAGTATTTTTCCCTTTTTGACTCGTTAAAGAGAATAAAAATGGGGGTCTGCTTTCAGCTCTTTTCCGACCGTTTAAAAATGAAAAGATGGCTGAGCCCTTTTCGTTTCAAGCTCGTTCATGGATGAGACTGGTGGTGGTGTAGGTAGGGGTGGTATGTGTAGAATTTGTTGCCTTATCAGACTAATTGCGCTTCTCAAAGAAACTTTCACTAGCTCTTCTTCACTTTCCCATCACGGCAAAATCAAGGGAATGTTTTCTATCTCTGTGCTACCTTCGTTTCTATAGATCCTCCCACTTCACGTAGTCCCAAACATTAATTTATTCGCATAACCCACTTTTCACACAATAGTATTTATTCCAAGTGTTCAACAATTTAATGTACTTACCTCGCGGTCCCTTGAGGAAGCGTTGTTCTGCCTCGCTGTAGCTGATGGTTGTATCTATCGCGTTACAATAGCAGGGCATCACAGGAAGAAGCAGATAAATTGTTGAAAGGAATGTAGTTCAGTCTCAGTTTCACTTGGTCATATGATCCATTAAGATTCATTTCCAAGTTAAGGGTAGAGAAAAAATCTACTGCTTACTTTCATACATCTAGACCAGAGATTGAAAAATATAAAAACCAGCTATAATGGACTAAGAACACTCTACACACTCCTACCCCAGTACACACTCCTATCACACAGGAGAAAACAAAGAAGAGGAACAGGGAAGAAGAGTCACCTTTAGTGACTGAGATTTCTAGTGAAGGGTTCAAAATCATGTACAGGAAGAAGACCAAGCTCAATTCCCAAATAAGCCTAAGCAAGGATTTAGATAAAGAGAATATTGCTGACACCAAAGAACCACTTGTTTCCTCACTAGTAGGAGATCAGACTACACTTTCTCCTACTACCTTGACAGCTTCACAGGATCAGCAGCAGGTTATGCAAACCAACACATCTACCACAGGGGAGATAAAAAAGAGTATATTTGACATTTTCAAGGAGATTAAAGTGAGAAATGAGGCCTTGAAGATCAACACATATAATCAGTTCTGGAAGCAGACTTCCATTTCTCAAAGAAGATTGTTGTCAGCCTTTGATTTAGAGAAAGGAAAAATGAAAATGGCCTTCCTCCAAGCACAGATCCCATAGCCCAAGGCAACATCAAATTACAAGAAGACTTCATTTGAATTTTATGTGAAAGACATACATCCCATTGACCAAATGGATATGCACAAGAAGATTGGGAAAATTATTTCATCTACTCTCACTAACACTATTATGAGTTTGTCTAAATTGCAGGTTACTTTAGCTAACGTCCAGTCACAATTAAAGATGGAGAAAGTCTCTTCACTAGCTAAAGACACAAGGATCAAAGCTCTGGAAGACTTGGTAGTCAAAGTAGGATATGATCCTGCAAATATCAATGTTGTAGAAGAACTTGTAAGAAAGAAGAATACTAACATAGCAACATTGAGAAAACAGTTAAAGTTATCGGCCACAGAAGACCCTCTGGCCAAAGACATTGAAGAGACAGAGTCACAGAAGGCAAACATGATGAAGCTCATCATGGAGCAGAGTGCACAGTTGAAACAAATGGAAACAGAGATGGAGAAAATCATCAAAGAAAAGGAGAAAGCTACCAGGATGTCTATTGTCCCTTTGCAAGCAGTGCCTCTTACAACAATTCCTACAACTACATCTTCTACAACAAACACACAAAATGTTGCAGATCAGTTGACAAGTGCAGTGGAGAATATGTCTCTCCAAACATAGGAAATCAAAATATTGTAGGATGAAGTCAATCTTCTATAAGATCAAAAGGCAAAGAATGAAACTTTCCATGCAACAGAGCTATGAAGAGCTCAAAACCAGATAGAAGTATGGAGGAAATCAACAACTGAGTCTTCTATTGGCCACATACTAGCCCAAGTTAAAGAAATTATATGGAACAATATCATTGAAGCAATGGATGAAATCTGGCCATGTATCTAGATTATATTTGAACAGAAAGAGTTGATTGAGAAAGCCAATCAGGTCATTTCCACTATTAACAATGAATTGGGAGATATGCTTGCCACAACCAACAAAATCATAAAGTTTCTCAATTCCAAAAATAGATATTAACTAGATGATTTGGGAATATATGATAGGACAGAAACAATCTTAGAAGTGAAGAAAGTTTTGAAAAATAAGAACTTGGTTGTGCAACTTACAGAGAAATGTCATAGTCTGGAAATATAAGTCAATAGATTTTTCACCAGAATAGAAGCATTAAACATGAAGGGTCTTATTTATTTATTTGTAATCAATGACTAATTGATGACCAGGGAAGATTATAAGAAGAAGCTTCAAGACATTGCAAAGGATACCGCCAAATCTTCCCACATTAAAGGTGCTATGACAGGGAGAGATTTTTTTGAAGCTATAAATAACATGAGTTTCATCTAGCATGAGATAAAGCATATTTTTGTAGTAAAACCCACCTTTTCTCAGTATACCGAGGTAGATGAGATCTACTGCAAGGCAAAAAAAAATCACCATTCCAAATGAAGAGAGGTGGGATAAATTATGTGAGTTTCAGGACTAAAGAAAAGATCAACTTCACCAGTGCAACAAGCATAAATGACATAGGGACCTTTCCATAGGAAATCAAATTTCCCATGTTTTCCTTTATCTTCCCTCCTTGAGTCCCACTTGAGCACTTTGTCACCAATGTAAAAATATTCAGCCTTGGTTCTCTTATCAAAAATCTTCTTAATCTTTTCTTGCACAACTTGAGACTTGACATAGACCTCTTCTCTTCTTTGTTGTAGATGAATAGTTTGGTTGATTCTTCTTTGGATGCTATTTGGTTCAACCTGTATTTCTTGAAGTATCTTCATTACTGGTACTCCTAAAGAGGATGGAAGACAACTTCCATTCCATAGACTAATTGATAGGGAGAAGTACCAATTGATTTCTTAGTAGTCAATCTGTCTGTCCATAATGCATTGACTAGATTTTTATTCCAAGTTTTCTTATTATCCTCTAGTAACTTCTTGATGATATTTACTAGGCTTTCGTTTGAGGATTCATCCAGTCCATTACCTTGAGGGTAATATGTTATGGAATGGCCAAGGGTGATATGGTATTTATTGCAGAAATCTATCATTCATTTGGATTTAAAGGTTGTTGCATTATCAGTAATGTGCTTCTTTGGACATCCAGATCTTGATAGAATGTTGGTTTCAAGGAAGGTTATGATAACAGTATCTGTGGCTTGCCTTGAAGGTATGGCCTTTATCCATTTTGTAAAGTATTTTGTGGCAGTAAGGATTCATTTGTGTTGGGCAGAGGAGGGTGGGTGAATTTCACCAATGAAGTCTAGACCCCATTGTTGAAAAGGTATTTCAGCATAGATTGGCTTGAGGGTTAATGTTAAGAGATTTTTCTTTCTCTCAAAGATTTGACATTTGTGACAAGAGGTCACATATTTCTTAACATCATCAAACAAGGTAGGCCAGTAGAAACCATCTCTAAGAATTTTATCTGCAGTAGTCGTCCAGTAAAGGTGTCCTCCACAGTCACCTGCATAAAACTCTTGTAAAACTTTGCCAGTTTTTTCTTGTAATACGAAATTGAGAAGAACATGTTCATGGTCTCTCCAAAACAAAACATTGTATAATATACAAAATCTTAAGGATTTCATCTTTAAAAACCTGCTTTTAGTCCTAAATAATTCAGGAGGAACTTGTAAATTTAGTAAAACATAGCAAGTATCAGCCTACCATGGTGATTCAAGAAAGGCTTGGTTGATTAATGGAGTCGCCATCTCCTCTTCATTACCTATTGCTGCAATAAAGTTAATATCCAAGGCCTGATAGTTTGATTCAGCCATGAGCTTGGCTAAACCTTGGCCCTTGATTAACTTTGTTGGTTTAATTTCTATATCATACTCTAAGATAGTAGCAATCCACTTTCCCCTCTTTCCATCAGGACCATCCTGAGTTAGGATGTCTTTTACTACTGAATTGGGAACGTAGGCTACTATGTGAGAATATAAGATGTATACCCTAAAATCTTTAATAGCTTTGACCAGAGCCAAGGCTTGTTTTTCCATTATATTGTATTTCAAAGGGGCATCCCTCAGGGATTTACTAAAGAAAGCAATGGGTTGTTCATAGTCCTGGTCATTTTTCTGTAATAGGACTGCAGCGATTGTGTGCTCTAAGGCAAAGGAAAATAAAATGAAATCTCTATCAAATTTGGGACTGATTAGTACAGGTGTTATAGTTAATGCTAGTTTAATGTCTTCAAAGGATTTCTCAGCCTCAACAGTCCATTTTATGGTGGAGTCTTTTTTCAGCATATTGTTTAGTGATCTAATTAATTCTGCTAGGTTAGAGATAGATCTTCTAATAAAATTGATTTTTCCTAAGAAATCTTGTAATTATCTAATGTTCCTAGGGTGTCTTATTTGTAAGATGGCTTCTATTCTTGCAGGGTCTATTCTTATACCATCTTTCGAAATGATGTGACCTAATAACTTTCCTTCCTCTAACCCAAACAAGGACTTTTTGGGGTTCAAGGAGATTCCAAAATTCATGCATTTAATAAACACTTGCCTTAGATGATCTAAATGTTGATTGTTAGACTTTGAAAACACGGTAATATCATCTAGATATATCACAAGGAAATCATGAACTTCTTTAGAAAAGGTTATATCCATAGCCCTCTGGAAAGTAGCTCCTACATTCATTAGCCCAAAAGGCATTTTCACATACATAAAAGTGCCCCAAGGAGTAGTAAAGGCAGTTTTGGGTTGGTCATCAGGATGAACTAAGATTTGATTATAACCAGAAAACCCATCCAACAATGAGATTCTAGTTGATCCAACTACTCTCTGTAAAATGTGATCCATTTTGGGGAGAGGGTAATTGTCTTTAAGTGACACTTTATTGAGCTTTATGAGATCCACACAAAGTCTGATCTCACCAGTTTTCTTTCTAGTTGGCACTAAGTTTGAGACCCAACCAGAAAATATGATTGGTGCAATTATTTTAGCATCATACATCCTCTGAATTTCCTTTTCTATGGCAGGTAATAAGACGGAATTGATCCTTCTTAGTTTCTATTTGAAAGGCTTTTCATTTTCTTTTATAGGAATAGTGTGTTGGATGATGTTGGTGTCATAGGATTTAAGGTCCTCATAACTCCAAGCAAAAACATCCCTAAATTCTTTCAACAACTCAATGTATTTAACTTTTTCAGTTGGAGGTAATGATTTTGAAAGTTTGATCATTTTAGGATTTTCATCAGTGCCTATATTGCATTCCTCAATGTCAGATCTTAATGGTTTTATTTTAGGTTTCCTAGGAACATCATTTGAATCAAATAAATCTTCCAGAGGGGTTAATCCCTTTGGTAAGAAGTTATCCTTAAAATTAATCACTTCAGTTTCTTCATTTATCATTTCATCAATTTCCATTAGTTCTAAGTTATCTACATCTGATTTGTTAAGTTTAGTTGGGTTAAGTCTATTAATTTTATCATCTTCTATCTTATTTATCTCTATATTATCCTTAGTGTTAAGATCTATGGATGTATCAGTATCTATGTTATTATTTACAAACTCTTCTTCTGAAAGTAAAAAGTTATTTATTTGTTTATCATTAGAAAATATTTGCCAGTTCTTCAAATTATCAGGAATTGCAGGTATGTTCCTAACTTTAGTAGTGTACTAATAATTAGGTTGGAAGGGTAATTTACAAGTGTTGGCAAACATTGCTAGACTATGGGCTTGCATGTTATGTTTTCTAGGGATTACTGCAAGCTTTGTTTCTAAGAAAGTGTTTAGTATTTCTACAATAGTATCTCTATAGCAACTTAATCTAGGGTATTTAGTCATATATACAACATCAATTTGTTTTACAATTAGTTCAGAGTCTCCCATAACAGAAACTTTTAGCTTCTAGATTCCTAACTAACTTAAGACCTAAAATTAATGCTTCATATTCAGCTATATTATTTGTACATTTAAAATTCAATTTATATGCATGGCCTTATGAATAATTGTTCTCCAAGTTATGTATACATACTCATGCTCCTGCTCCTAACCTATTTACTGATCCATCAAATTCTAAATGCCATAATATCTCATGATCATAATTTTCACTATCTGGTGGAACAAACTTTTCATCTTCACGGCAATTAGACCTTCTTATTCATTGAATAGCTCTATAGTCTGATTAGTCTCATTTAGTGTAGAAACTGCAATTTCTTTTGGTTTTGTATCAATACTGCCTAAAATTGTTTCTTGGGTTTGATCAGAATTATACAAAATAAAAGAGACAATATCTGAGTGTATGGAGTAGATGGGAAACTTTTGAGGCCGATCCCGACTACTTACCATATATTTCATTAAGGTTTCTAAGTATAGTTTCTTAGGTTGTCCAAAAATAGAGATTGTTGCATAAGAGATATCTAGTTGAAGAGATCCTTGGAGTTTGGCTCCTCATGATCTGGATAATAGCATGCCATACATCGGTGGGATGTCAGCAACTACAATTTCCATAAGAATGCTTTTGGCAGGATATTGGACTAAAGTAACTCATAGGTCTTTAATTAATCCTAGACACTTTACTTGAGTAGAGTCAAATGAGAATAAGTCTTTGTAAGGCCTTGTAATATCTAGGTTCAACTTTTCCATTACTGATTTTGGCATTAAATTGTGAGAGACTCCAGAATCTAACATTGCATTGTGTATAATTTTGTCATGGATACTAAGGCTTATGTAAAAAGGTGAAACTCCTCCTTCTAATGGTTTTCCATTAACATCAGGACCAAATATAAGTTCTGGTTTATCATCAAACAAGTTAACCGAATCTTCATTTTCAACAATGTTTAAGGTTTGATTTATCTATGATTTGTAAGGTTCATTCTTGATTAGTTATGTTAAAGGGACCGTAATCTTCAACTTTGCTATCTCTGCTCCCAAATTGAAAGGAAAAGAGGCTTTTTCTATTTGAAGGTTTTGAGTTTTAGCAGCAGGGATTTGAGTAGGATTGTTTTCTTTTTCTTTATTGGCGATCTCTTTATGTGGATTTTCAAGTGGAATTGAAGTGGATGGTTGATCAGTAGAAGGTTGATCAGGGGTTATATCTAAAATTGTGGGGCTAGAAGGATTTGGGTTCTGCCTAGGGAGAATTTGGAGGATCTTTGAAACAGGGGCTTCTTTTATTTTCTTGGGTTGATTTTGGGTTGTTTTCTTGGTTTGGTCAGGGACATCTACATTCCTTTTGCTTCTTAGATTATATTTCTTATGGACTTTGAAAATGGCAGAGTCATATCCTTGTTTATAATCAAATGATTCACCAGACTGTACCTGTAATTGCTGCAGCATATACAGTTCTTGCTCATCTTGGGTTAGAAAAACAGTGTCTTCATCATTTACTCCCATTAGGTTAATTTGTGTATCATGCTCTGGATTTTCTGGATTGGATGTTTCTACATAATTTTCTTGAAAAGGAGGCCTTATGTTCTGATCTGGTCCATTTTTCCCTATGTTTTGGTTATTTCTAAAATTTGGGTTTCTAATTGGAGGTGCTTGTTGGTTATCCCATTGGGGTTTCCTTTCCATGTTACCTATTCTTTCCATTAGTCTTTCCATGTTTTTGGCCAAGTTATCTATTTTAAGGTTAGATGGTGAAGTTTCTTCTTTAGTAGTTCTCTTTTCATTTCTAACTCTAGCCCTTTTAGCTAACAAATTAGCTTCTACATTAACAGCTACGCTTTGCATTTCTTATAAAGCAGGGAGGTTTCTTTCTCTAAGTTGGTATGACATATTAGTATCAAAACCATCAGGGAACTTTATTAACGCTAAGTCAAGTGGGGGTCTAATGTTAACTGGGATTGCATTATATATATTATTGAATCTAGTGCAGTAATCTTGAACAATTTCATTAGGTCCTCTCTTAATATTCCCATATTCTGAAAGGATTTGTAAAGGATTCTTTTTCTTTTCCCACCTATCAATAAACAACCTTTGGAAGTTTACTAGGTCTGCTATATGGTTGGCGGGAAAGGCTTTAAACCATTTCTTGACATCACCAATCAAATATTGGGCAAAGTGTCTCATCTGGACATTGGCTTCATCTAATTCATGTAGTTAAAAGAAGTTAGAAATCAGGTTTACATGTTGCTGGGTAGTGTACTGACCAATAGCACCAAACAAGGGAATCTTACTCTAATAATCTGCAGGCATAACATGAAGTTGGGCAGGTAAAACAAGAGGAGCATATCTGTTTTCCATTGTTGTTGGTTGGGATGGGATAAGTTGTGGGGTTGATATAATTTGTATTAATGCAATAGTGGATGAAGAACCGGGACTGGTAAGTAATGAACAAATAATGATAGGCTGGTGAGGGAGTGACGGTGTAATTGGTGATGCAGAATGGAATTCAGAAGGTATTGAAGTCAAAGGGAATAAAGGTGAGCTCAAAGAAGTGGAGATCTGTTCAGAAAACTTAGGGGTAGTAGTGGTATTAATGGATGATTGTGGAGATTTCAATATATACTCATCAATTGATTTGTTGGCCTGTTGAACTTCAAGTTCTGCAATGAAATCAGGGTCTAGAATAGTATCTCATATTTCACTTTCAGACTTTGTTTTAAATAATGATAGATCAAATTACTCATCAAAGGGAAGATATTCTAAAAATAACTACTCATCAGGACATGAATTAGCTTTAACTAAAGGTGTGTGACTAACTAATCTTTCTTCTTTTTTAGTTTTTCTTGAAATCAGGTTGGGATTATCAACTACTAGGGGATGATTGGGATCTGGATAGCCCTAGTAAAATGAGTCTTCCTAGAAGTCAGAATTTCAAATTGTTTAATTGTTTTTGTGAAATTTTTCAATATAACTTCTAACAAACGAATTTAAGAGGCTCAAAATATAAAATTATAATTTTCTTAAAGCTTTATTAGGACTGGGTAATTGGTGGTTCCCCAGTGGAGTCGCCACTATGTTATCTCAGAATTTTCTCTAGAAGTTGTTAGAAGAAAGAAAATGACAAAGGTAACCAAAAACCAAATTTTAGGCTTAGGCTCTAGCCAACCTAAGTCCAAAGAGGGCTCTCTCTATATGATTTAGCTTTTTTTTGTTGGGATTTTAGGCTAGTTCTTAAGGTTTAGGGGGTTTTTTATTTGTATTGATATTGGGTGGTGGGTTTCTTTAAACAGATGGATAGAATGATGTCTCTGGACCATTGGGCATATGGAGTCAAAAGAAGGGCAGCAGAACTAGGTCAACTCATTAAAGGGAATGTTCAAAGGGAAAGATAGCAGAGTAGAGTGCAGGTCTTTAGGCCAGAAGAGGGAAAAGGTTTTAACCAGGGTGAGAGAGCAACTAATAATTCTCAGACCTGGATTGAAATGAGGAACAAAGGGTAATCAGAAACAAAGGGAAATTAAGAATCCTTTGATATAGATTAAAAGAAACTGTTATCACCCCAAGAAACTCTCCTAGGTTGTATCTCAGAGATGCTCGGTAACATTACAAAATCAACAAAAATGTTGGAAAATGGTGGATGAATGGAAGGAATGATGCATATTCAAGCCAGATAACCACTTCTACTATGCTTAACCCCAGGCATGGGTGAACACCCCCAGACTACAAGGCTTTAGACCACCAATTACTCACAGTTTGAGGATTAAGTGAACATGGAGAATACTGACCACACCAGCAGATACACAAGGCCATGTGATGGCCGACTGCAACCAGTAAGAAGGTCTGTAAATCTATTTCCTAATGCATAGACAAGATGACAGCTCTCTGGCACCAAGAAAACAGAAACTGGCATACACTTTCAATAATACATACTAGATTCTAACACAGAGGTGGGATGACAAATCCTTTAATGCTAAACATCAAGAGCACATGAAAAATGCATAACAGGCACAGCCTAGAACAAAGAAGAAGTGGAAAGTGAGCAATTAACAACAAAAGAAACTTGCATTAGCTGAAAATGAAGTCCAGACGCTGCAGGTATCACAGTAGTTACAATCTCCAGAGGTTGAACTTTACATCAAAACAATATCCATCAACCTTGATTACATCTGTTTTCTGGGTGTATATAGAGTTTGTTTACAAAAATATCATGTTGTTCTATGCGTGGAGGGGTCATAATGGACCACCAACCACATTAACTGTTTGATATGGATCTCTGCTACAATCAGTGTGCTTTAATGAACAAGATTTGATCTTTCTACTACTCGGTCGTCCTTCTCAATCAGGTAGAGTGTAATATGCATAAAACTCCATGACTGATTAATGCTTTGATCTGCTCGAGGTCGTCCTTTTTCTTCTCGGCCATCTTCTTCCTTAAATACAGTTGTTGAGGATTAAAGAATAGTCAAGGGTGGCACAGACAATATGGCGAGGGCAGACTGAACGAAGGAACGAAGCTCAACCATCAGATCGCGCAGATCGACGGTGGAGATCATTTTACAAGAGGAATCGGGAGATGACACAGATGGAGAAACGTGGGCTATCGGATCGCAATCGGGTAGATCCGACGGTGATCGGAAGGCGAAAGAGCACGGGGTTTAATAAGCGAGGGAGAGTGGTTTTGCTGGCAAGCGGTATTCCCCGCACTGGGCACGGAGCTGCGGCAGTTTCCGTATAAACCCGCACGATGAAATAGAACTGTGACGCATGGCCTCCGCGACGGGCGGGAAACCACTTTCCCTGCACGTTAATGAGCGATCAGCTCGCGCGAGCAGGGCTTGCAACTACCGTCCAATCGCGCGACGGATGGTCGGATGGAGAGGAACATGCACGGGGTTTAACGTGCGGGTGAAAACGCAGAGACCGTTAGATCGGGCAATCAACGGCGGAGGAGCAATCGCAGAATCGCGTCGGTGGTACATAAGGGGGCAGCTTTATAAGGATTTACGCGATTTTTCACTTTGCGATGAGGGAAAAGGGACGTAAGAAAGGCGCATGGTCACACAATCATGGTCATATGACCATTTGAACATGGCGCTCAGGGCCAAAGAAATATGGATTAAGCAGAGTTTAGAGGAATAAAGCAGAGGTAGTGGGGTTAAAGGAAATAAGTGGGGAAATAGGGAAAGGTGAGGAATGAAGAAGTTTTAGAAGAAAAAATAGAGATACAAAAGGCTAAGAGAGTATGAGGATGCTGAAGGAGAAGAAGGTTAGTGACTGTTGCGAGCTCCCTTTTCGGCATAAACCCACCACCAGACCCGAATTTGACCTTTAAATGCTAAAGTTTATAGCAGAGCTAACACTGGCTCCTTCTGGGGATGAGATCCTCTCTGTGAGGTCTCAAGAACTGCAGACCAATGCCTTCATACAAAACCCAGATTAAAAACATTTCCTAGTATCCATTGGGCATGGAGTCAAACCAAGTCTACACTAAAACCTGAAAAGGAAACTGCCTACAATCATTAAGGCCTGAGGACCTTAAACAACATAAATATTCAAAAACTGGCCAACTGATGGACCATCAAAATTGTTTCTCCTCCTCTCAGCCGGTTCATCATAGAGTTGCAAAACTGGATTGATTTGATCCTCTACCTTAATAGGTAGATATGGATCAAATTTCATCCCCTCTCTGTGTGCTCTCATCCTTGGATGTTCTTCATGGGAGCCTTTGTATACCTGTTGAATAATCATGGTTGTTGTGTACTTATCTTTGTCACATGTGGCCTGCACAATTAATACGAATGGTGTACCAATGTGTTCATGTGTGGAGGACACGGAGACCTCATCTGCTCCTTCATCTTCTCTGGAACAGTCTACATCCAAGGAGGAGTCCCAAAACTATGCATCCTCTTCCTCTATCACCTAACAAGCTGCCTTTTTAGTCTGTGTGGAGGCCAACTGGGCAGGCTTCGAAATATCAAGACAAATATTATCCATATCATCCTTAACCATTGAATTTTGTCCTGCCTCAGTGTTCAGGGGGGCAACTTTGAGGGATTGTCCCTTGAATAAACAGAGAAGCAAAAGATGATGGGGAGCTTTCTTCTCTACTTTTGATCACTATGCTATGGATAATAGCAGGTTGGTCACTTTGCAGATCTGTATAGTCATGGGAAGATGGGCTGGCCTTAGGCTCAAATTCTTGGAGGATGGTAGGACCTGCTGCTGGCTGCTTCTGCTGATAAGCTTATTGTTCTGCATGTACAACAAACTCACGAGCAGTGCCTTTGGATAATGCTTCTTCATAGGTAGCTCTAGTTAAGAAGGGGGCACTTCCCTTGTCTTCCAAACCATGGACCTCCTCCTCTTCTTCATACTGCACTTCTTCCATGACTATATTCTGTAAAAGGGTCTTCACCCCTTTATCTTCATTTGTAACTTTATTTCTTTGCAAAATCTGCAAATGCTCATTTGCTCCTCTATATGGATTTGGAGTTGGAAGAGAAAAGGAACAATGAGCTCTTGCCTCCTGAGAATACTGCTCAGCTTTTAATTTGGAAACTTCAGAGGCTAGCAACTCAATCATCCTGGCCATTTTATCTATCTCAGGATCTGAGGATGATGAGGACTCACCTCCCTGTCTTCTCCTTTCAGCATTGTCTTCGAGCCTCTCTGCAGCCATGATGTTTACTTATAATTCAAAGGCTGCATTTTGCATATCAGCCAAAGAAGCACGTCTTCTTTCTCTCAACAGCAGGCAGAACTGAGAATCAAAGCCATTGGCATAAGTGATCATAGCAGAAGTAGGGGTGGGTTTTACTTCACATGGTATTCTGCTGTATATATGGTTGAATCTCTTGTTGAAATCAGACAGTAGCTCACCATCTTCTCTCTGTAAGTTCCCAAATTCAGTATGATAAAAGAGAAAATCCTTCTTATCCCCCCAATGCTTTAGGAACACCTCATCTAGGGCCTCAATATCTACATAGACCTAGGGGGTAAATTTCTGAACCATTTTCTAGCTTCTCCCTCTAGGCTTTGGACAAAAACCCTCATCCACGCATCCTCTTCATTAATATCCAGGTTATCAGCATAGCTATAAAAGGCCTCAAGGTGCTCTTCAACTGCTACTCCTTCCATACAAGTAAACTTAGGCATAAATTCTTGATAATCTTCGGCAGGCATGGCATTCAAAGGGACAGGCAAGACCAAGGGTCCATACCTAGCAGCAACTATTCTTTCTATCTTTGTGAGAGCTTGCTGGCCTGCCATGACTGAGGTAAGTGGAAGGATACTAGTAGACTGATTGATATGGATCAATGAAAAGGATGACAGAGACAGAGGACTATGATGGACATCATGGTACTTTTTGGACTGAGAACCGAAAGGGAAATGGATGACTAAGGAGCTTTATGAATCTCTGAAGGTGAATACTTCACTAGCAGATATACATGGAACTTTAAAGGCTTACCTGATCCTGATGCTCCTTTCTGCAAAATTTTCTTCTGCTTAACGATCTTCTCAGGGTCAGGCACTGGAACAGCTGGTGATTTCCAAGGATTTCTTCGAGCATGCCTCACAGACTAAGCCAGAACTACAATGTGGAGTCGCCAAATGTTGGTCTTCCTCCAGTGGAGTCGCCAGATAGAAGATTACAACCATAAATGTGTCAAGACCTTGTATATCATCAAAATCTGGAACTGTGTCATTCTCCAAGGGAAGCTGAGCTTCGATCTCCTCTCCCCGGCAACGGTGCCAATTTATTTTATCACCCTAAGAAACTCTCCTAGGTTGTATCTCAGAGATGCTTGGGAACATTACAAACTCAACAAAAATGTTGGAAAATGGTGGATGAATGGAAGGAATGATGCATATTCAATCCAGATAACCACTTCTACTATGCTTAACCCCAGACATGGGTGAACACCCCCAGACTACAAGGCTTTATACCACCAATTACTCGCAGTTTGAGGATTAAGTGAACATGGAGAATACTGACCACACCAGCAGATACACGAGACCATGTGATGGCCAGCTACAACTAGTAAGAAGGTATGTAAATCTATTTCCTAATGCATAGACAGGATGACAGCTCTCTGGCACCAAGAAAACTGAAACCTGCATACACTTTCAATAATACATACTAGATTCTAACACAGAGGTGGGATGACAGCCCCTCTAATGCTAAAAATCAAGAGCACACGAAAAATTCATAATAGGCACAGCCTGGAACAAAGAAGAAGTGGAAAGTGAGAAATTAACAGCAAAAGAAGCTTGCATTAGCTGCAAATGAAGACCAGACGTTGCAAGTATCACAGTAGTTACAGTCTCCAGAAGTTGAACTTTACATCAAAACAATATCCATCAACCTTGATTACATCTGTTTTCTGGGTATATATATAGAGTTTGTTTACAAAAATATCCTGTTGTTCTATGCGTGGAGGGGTCATAATGGACCACCAACCACATTAACTATTTGATATGGATCTCTGCTACAATCAGTGTGCTTTAATGAACAAGATTTGATCTTTCTGCTGCTTGGTCATCCTTCTCAGGCAGGTAGAGTGTAATATGCATAAAACTCCATGACTGATTAATGCTTTGATCTGCTCGAGGCCATCCTTTTTCTTCTCGGCCATCTTCTTCCTTAAATATAGTTGTTGAGGATTAAAGAACAGTCGAGGGTGGTACAGATAGTATGTCGGGGGCAGACTGAATGGAGGAACAAAGCTCAGCCATCGGATTGCACAGATCGACGGTGGAGATCAGTTTACAAGAGGAATCGAGAGATGATGCGGATGGAGAAACGTGGGCCGTCAGATCGAAATTAGGCAGATCCGATGGTGATTGGAAGGCGAAAGAGCACGAGGTTTAATAAGCGAGAGAGAGTGGTTTTGCTGGCGGGCGGTATTCCCCACACCGGCCATGGAGCTGCGGCAGTTTCCATATAAACCTGCGCAATGCAATAAAACTGCGAAGCGTGGCCTCCACGACGGGCAGGAAACCACTTTCCCCGTCCGTTAACGAGCGGGCAGCTTACGCGAGCGAGGCTTGCAACTACCTTCCAATCACGCGATGGACAGTCGGATGGAGGGGAACGTGCATGGGGTTTAACGTGCAAGCGAAAACGCGGAGATCGTTAGATCAGGGCGATCAACGATGGAGGAGCGATCATAGAATCGCGTCGACGGTAGACAGGGGCAGCTTTATAAGGATTTACGCGATTTTCCGCTTTGCGATGAGGGAAAAGGGACGTAAGAAAGGCACATGGTCACACGATCACGGTCATATGACCATTTGAATACGACACTCGGGGCTAAAGAAATATGGATTATGCAGAGTTTAGAGGAATAAAGCAGAGGCAGTGGGGTTAAAGGAAATAAGCAGGGAAATAGGGAAAGGTGAGGAGTGAAGAAGTTTTAGAAGAAAAAATAGAGATACAGAGGGCTAAGAGAGTATGAGGATGCTGAAGGAGAAGAAGGTTAGTGACTGCTACAAGCTCCCTTTTCGGCATAAACCTACCACCAGACCCGAATTTGACCTTTAAACGCTGAAGTTTATAGCAGAGCTAACAGAAACAACCAAAACTAAGGAGCAATTAAGAATTCCTTAACTTAGATTATCTGTAGAAAACATAGATTTTCCTAATTGTTATAATAGAGTGTACTTAAGCAAATTCTGATACAATATTCCAATTATGGCATTCAGATTTAGATCAACAGTGTGAAAAAATTTAAGAGATAACAACAACATGAGAAAATACTTGTCTACACTTCGCCATGCACATGAATCCTTTGAAATATTGAGTCTTTACTCATCCTTCCAGCTTGCTGGCTCAGTCAATGCTCCAATGGCTTTATAGTCTTTCGATTAAGAAGTCTATAGAAATGTCTAAGAACCCACCCTACATACTTCGAATTGTGAAGTATTTATACTAAGGTGTTATTACAAATATCTCAAACTGACATGAGATTTAATCTAGGAAATATAAATATCTTCTCGCAGGAAGATAGAGGTAGCTAATGAACTGATTCCATGTTGTCCCTTTTATTGTGGTATTACTAGCTATTATGGTTTGATTTTAGCTCTTTATGCTCTTTTTTGTTTGAATCATTACGCTGGAGGTTTTATTTACTTTGTCTTTCATTTGATACTCTCTGTCACTGATACTATTTCATTCTGATGACCTGTCTTTATCCTTTTTGTGTTTCTTCCTTTTTACTATACAGTTAACCTTTTACTGTGTTTTTCAATAGTAAATTCCTTTGTTTTTTATGTGTATCAGCATCGGAAGTGGATATCGATCAAGTTTCAGTGTGTTTTGTTTATTTGTCTTCTAACTGCATCTCTGGTCTGTTTCCTCTGTTTTAACTGTCAATGCTCTGTGTAGTTGTCTTCTTCTTTGCTCTGTGTATGACTGTCCTCATCTTCTATTCCTTGTATAAGGGTCTTCTTCTTCTGAATTAGGATTTTAACAAGTTTCTTGGTCAAGTCTTGGAGTAAACAAGTTCCGTGACTAGTATCAGAACTGTTTGTCCAAGCTCTGGCTTCGACTGATAACCTAAAACATTCAACAATAATTAAGAAAGCACCGGTCTGGATGGAAGGGCGCATGATGGCTCTCTGGCACAGGGATGCTTAGGGAAGGGGTCGTAGTAGAGTTTTGGACATAATTGGAGGTGAAATCGCATTGCAGAGGTGCAGGGTGGCGATGAAGGGTTTTATGGGTTTATACTGATAAACGAGTGAAAGGCTTGAAAACAAGGGTTTTCAAGGTTTAAAACTTAATGGGAAAACTTTTGAAATGGCATAGAAATTCATATTTATGGAGGATAGGCGGTTTGTTGGAACGAAGAGGAGGCAGTTTTGAGGGTCGTCGCACCGCTTTAGTGGCTTGGGTGGTTTTTAAGAGGGGTCACCCAATGTGCTTTAGAGCTTGACACGTAACCATCGGGGGGTCGAGGAAAACCACCTTATCGGGTGAGTAAAGGTAGTCCATTTGGTGCGGCCGATATGGCTTTGATTTGTTGGATTTAGGCGATTATGATCTGACGGTAGTCGGGCGGAAAATCTATGTGGAGGAAATGAACCAGGGTCGAGGGGGGGCCCAGGGGTTTTAATCACAACAGTTTGGGATTAGTTTAGGGATTAATCCTTGGTTAAGCGATCGAGTGGGGATTAATCACGGGATTAGGGAGTCGGGTGAGGTTAATGTCGGGATTAACTTAGGTTTACCGGGATTAGGTAAAGTAAGTAGAGTGGTATCGAGGTATGGGTGATTTATATAGTTTTTATTAAAACTAAGGGTTAGGGTATTTACATAGGCGTTTAATTATTATACAAGAAAAGGGTTATAATGGGATTATATAATAAAAATTAATAATTGATATGAAATGAGCAGAATGGGTTTTTTCCAAAGTAAAAAAGGTAACAGGTAGGTGTTTGCACACTTTTCTTTATATATGATCAATACTTAGGATAAAAAATTTTTATGGGTTTTTTAAGCGAAAAGGGATTTACATGGGGGGGGGTATTACTTTTCCTGGGTAAAATGTGTTTAACCTTAAGAAAAGGGGTTTTCTTAGGGTGATGAAGGAAAATGGTTTGTATGGAGGGGGAATGATTTTATGAAGGGGATTCTAGCACTTGAGTCCATAAGTCATAAAGCCGAGGGTCTGGTCCCACCAAAATTCAGAGAAATGCTCTGAGCCTCTTTTACTTGTAGGGTTTAAAAGTACTTAGAACATATTTTTAGATAGGAAATTAGTAAGTAAAGGGGAAGTGAATGAGGGGGAGTTAATTATATGAACTTGTAAATCTTTTCCTTTGCTTTCATAGTTAACCATACATGTTGAAAGATGTGTATAAGCATGATGTATGTGTTATGATCTAAGTAACTTTGTAGTTCAACAACCTTTCTTCTACTTACCCATTTCTTACCTCTAACATATTTTCTTCATTCCTTTGGGTGCATTTAGGCTAGCAAACCCTTATTCGTCCTATTTTTCTTTTGAAAAGTAATCTATCTATTTCTAACCTTATATCATCCAAGGGCTCAGATTGAACTTACGAACTCCCTTTTATTTTATCTATCTAACTATGATCTGCCAATATTAAATTGTTTGGTCAGATTTTATTCTCTAATCTATAAACATAAAATTCAAAGCATGGAATAACCAAGATTAAATAGTTTGATTACCATGGATTGTGGCATGAATAAGAAGTTGCACACAATCATTATTATGCATAAAAGTAAATAGTAGTGACATTTAGACTTGCACACTTTCATGGTCCTTTTGTTTTTGGGGTTCATATACTTTCATTTTCTTTTGACCTTCTCTTATTCTTTTGTCCTTTGATTTTTCTTTTAGGACATAGCCTCTTTACATTTTTTTTATTTTTTATAATATGGAAAACATTTGCAGAAAGAAAAGGTATGTACAATATTACAAAGCTTAACCTTAGTCATTCAAAATTATGACTCCTATTGGTATAGGAACCTAACACAGCCAATGAATATCAATAAATTACAACAATCAATCATCTACACTATCCAATCAAGCTATACTACTCATGTCATTACAAGAACCCATCCGCTTATAGTCGTTCATTAAAAAGTTTTAAATAACCCACATAAAGACATTCAATAAATTATAGGTTCCAAACTGCTTCTTTCATTAACTTGAACATAATATAGTACATAACATATTACAGAAGGCTCGAAGCCTAATCAACAAATACATAAAGAGCATAACTAGCAAGACCATTCATAACCAAAACCGAGGACAAGGCACGCCTTTCCACAACTGAGTAAGTTTCTCCTGATCCTGTCCTCATTCGTCTGCTTCATGACCAACCCCTTCCTCATGCTATCTTCAGCCTTTTATCCTTTTATCTACACTCCCATTGCCAGTTCCCCTTGTCTCCTGCTCAATTGACTCTGCCCTCAGCTGCCCTCTATCTTCCCTTGCTCGGTTGCTCCTTCTCGCATCTACCACCTTTTTGAAACCACACGTTCACTCTTACTTCCTGCTCCCTCCCTCGGCTGCCAGTCCCGCAACTCCAAAAGTTGTCCGCACCACCTGTCCTTGCTCTGCAAAACTCAAAATTCAAAACGAATGCCCCAACATATGACAGTGATGATGTATGGCTTCCCTCGTGTTTTAATTGGTAAATAAATGAAAAATGTATTTATGACCTAATAGATGATAATGCAGCAAATGATATAAGGGAACAATGCTTCTTAGCGATTCTTAGATAAGTATCATACCCCTATGCTTAAATATGTTTTTTACACCTGTAGATTACATATTTTTGATACGTTTGATGAAATTCCTATCATGGCTAGTAGGGATCCAATCAAACCCTTGTTCAATTAATTGCATTTGTATCATCATTCCCTTGTTATATTTTTGTTCTGAAGGTCTCATTTAATTCTGGGTAGCGACCTAAGCTCTAGGCCTGAAAAAGTGGCTCAAATCCTGGGGATGCTGGCACGACACTAAGAAAAATAGTCCTTGGACACTAGCATACCATGTTGTGGGAGCGTCCAGAGCCTTCTGAACACATGCATTTCCATATCATAGGAGCGTCCAGGGGTTAATTGGTCTAAAAACTCAGTGGGAACCATGGGTTGGTTACCTAAGAGGTTAGGATGGTTCCTAGGAGTCTTGTTACTAATGCTGAAGGTCTGTATGTTATGTTTCCGTCGATTCCACTTCCTTTAGGTTACATAGGAGGTTGAATCCCATCATAGTAGCCTCTCATCACATGTTTACTCTGGTTGGCCAGTTACTTGGGTAGATGTGGGAGGAGGGTATTACATGGATGAGGCTGAGTGGCCCGGTTAGGAGTTTTTCCAATTTTGACTAAATGTTGGATCAGTGAGAGGAATATGAGAAAGAGAGAGCCTTTGAGCATGATCACACACTTAGATCACTTGAATACATGACAAGGAACACTCAGAACATGTGAACACATACATTCCTCAATGCAACAACTTTGCGACGGCTCCTACCAAGTACGACACAAAAGATACACTTTGTGACGAAAGTGACGACACTTGTGTGATAGTGCTTGAAACTTTGGAAATTACTGTGAAACATGTCTACATGATTGGAACAGTTCATTAACATAAATACTACCCGTTGGAACAAGCCAAAACCCCACTTTACGCGATAAACAATAGTTCCCATGCCCAATGACGACACTTGCAATATGACAAGAAAAGTGTGAAAAACACTTGTGATATGACAAAAAAAGTGTGAACGACACTTGCAAAATGCAAACGACATTGAAAGAAACACATGCTAGAGTGTAGATAACATGAAAATGGCACTAATTATAGTGAGAGCAAGAAAAGGCAATAGTCAAAAGCATGAAAACAACACTTGCGACACAAGGGTGCGCATAAGCGACAGTTTGCAAAACTCACCAAAATAAAAGTACAGATGCAGCTAGAAGTGAGAAATTATCGATGTAAGTGTACACCGACTGCCGACATGGATTGATCATATCGCGAACACTATCTTGATAAACTGTGCTAGGCTTATTCAAGCTTGCATGGAGGAGTGTGCTCATGAAATCATTGCGGACTAAGCACGTGAAAGTAGGTGACTTCAACACTTACAATCCAAAAGGGAGCTCAAAGACTTAATAGAGCTAAAAGTGACTACGTAAAGTTTGATTGCAAGATCCATGGTAGGCTCCAAAATTCAAGTATAGTTGAAATTTTGGAGGGTGTTTGTCGCAACGATAACAAATCTAAATACAGTTTGAACATTTTGATGTGTGAGGGTGAAGGAGCCACATATTGGGAGGAACCATTATTAGGCCTATTTTTGCATCAATTTATTAAGATCTTTGTCATATACTAAGATATCAACATTGTCAAGTGAGGTTAGCAAGGAATAGATGTGGCTTACCATTGCAAAGATCTCCAAGATAGTATATGCAACATGCATAGGTGTTGGCAAGGAGAAGCTCGTGGAATAAGATAGGGAAATTTCACTAAAGATGTGAACAAGTTGTAGTTGGGAATGATAGAGCTTGGGACAACGTGCAAATGATTGTTGTGCCTATTTTGGATCGAATAAGGCAACAAGAAAGTTTTCACCAACGATGGGGAGAGAAGCCCTAGGAAATAGGCCAATCTGGAGTTGAGCGTGAAGTGCACAAAGAGACCACCAAATTGGATGTCGATGGCATAGAATTGAAATGGACATGAAGCCTAAAAGAGATAGGAGTTTAAGTAATGTGTATAATAGATTTATTATTAGGATGGTTTTTCCCTAGTTGGTGTTTTCAATGGTAATTATTGGTGTGCATGGTTTACATGTGTTGTTGCTTTTTTGTAACTAAAAGAATCAACAATTGAGCCAATTTTGTACTCATGTGACACGAGGTCGATTCCAACTGCTATCACTATAACCCCTAGGCGTCTCTGTATGTCCCTTACATAAGTACAAGTAAGTTAGGGAGATTTGAACCTCAAATCTCTTGGCACATAACACTTCATTTTCATGACGCTTGCCAATTGAGTTGCCATGTGTATTGTTGCTACCAATGATTTATTATAATTTATTTCTCTCATATTTTTATCTCTAATAGTTTCAGTGTTTTTGGGTGGGTTCTTTAAAAAAAAATCAAGCGCTCTTTAGTGGCTCCTTTCCTCCACCTTTGGTTCCTAGTTTTTGTGTGTTTATGTTCAACATATCTAAGGTTGATCAATAATGGATTGGTCTAGTTTTGGGGATTCGCATGCTAGAGAATTCTCAATGAGTTTTAGTGGTGGTTTAGGTAATATCTGCTTCTCATATGTTGGTACATTTCTTTCCCTTGTTTAGTTATAATTATAGGGTAGGGCAAGAATTGAAATTTGGGTTTTTTTCCTTTAGTAATTTAGTTGGTGGCTTGATAGTTATGACCTTTTCATCTAAGGGAAGGGTTCAAAGTGTGCACATTTTTTCTAGGATGAACATTTAGCTTGCATTATTTTGGACCCATCCTATTTAATCAAAGGCCTTTAGGCTCGTTATTGTCAAGTTAGTTGCAATGTTGGAATCCATTCGCACATCATTGCCACCTATTCTATTCTTTGAAACTTGTTCCTCCCAATCTCTTTAAAATAACAAATATGGATAATGTTGAAGCTAGAAAAATTTGTAAGGTTTTAAAACGTCATGAGAAGATTAGTCAAACTAATTATAATGAATTTATGGTAATATCTTAAAAAAAATCTTTAAATTGAGATAACCCTGAACCACTCATAATGCAAATGCCAATATTACTACTTCAAAAACAAAAATGAGATACAATGAAGATAAGTTATATGAAGCTCATAAGTTTAATGGTCAATCAACAAATGAACTCTCTCCATGGCTTCCAACAATCAAGTAACAACACTTTCATGCCAAGCTGAGACAAAAGAAAATGAAATGGTTCTATCACATAAATGATTCAATATGAATAGAAAGCCCAAGCTCCAACCACTTTGACGAAGAGCACAAAGAGGAAGGAAATATTCATTCTTATCGTTAAAAAAATGCATTTTTGGATTATTTGCATTTTGAGAATCGTTGTCAAACACACCCTTTGTAAGTCAATAATCGATCTATGCCTTACTATTTATTTTAATCTCTTTGATATATTTTCATAAGTCTGTATTTTGTGAATCTCTTTGATATATTTTCATAAGTCTGTATTTTGCGAAGATCAAGGAAGCAACCAAATGTAAAAGTAGATATATGTTTGCTTTAATGCAACCCATCCCATTTTTTTTAATGAATATCATTTTTGTTTTTTTTGGGTAATAGATTATAATTAAACCCATTCTTTGATTAAAGAAATATAACCCGTCGGTGCGAAAGAGTGGAATACACACAACAAATATTTTAGCCGTTATCAATTGAGCATTTCTTCATGCTTCCTTTTCCGCTTATAAGATCGTATAGAGCTAGTACTTCCGCTCCTTCTCCGCTTATAAGATCGTATAGGGCTAGTACTTCGGCTCCTAATGAGAAGGGTGGAAAGAAACCCATGCTTCATGTCCTACTCCGGAAACCCTAAAAGATAAAAAAGAAAATGATTGGATGTGAAAATATCTATTTCCCAGGTGTGAGGTTCCAATTAACAGGATATTTATGTATTTCATAATATCTCTCACATGTGTGAGGATGAGGATTTTTGGTAAAATTTAAATTAATAAAATATTTATGTATTTCATTTCGCACTGAGTAAATGATTGAATCAATACTTTTTCATCTTGTATATTGAATAGTACTTTATTTTTATGTAATGGATAAGATGTAAAGACAACGAGCCAATCAATAGTTTAGTACATGGTGCTTAATATTTGTTTGTATCTTTTAGGTTGTAAGATCTTATCTAATACTTTAATGCCTAGTCTAACTAATGCACAAAATAACTTTTTCCATGCCATTTTTTTCTATTAATTTTAACCAAAATCTGGCATAGTTTTTTAAATTTTGAGTTTAAATTGTTTAATCTGTAGAATTCTAGTTCCCAAAAGTTTTTTAGTGTGTTGAATCCATTTATGCATTCAAAAATGTGTTTTAAACAACAAAAATTACAATTTTGCTTGAAATTGTATCACATGAAAAAGGTCATTTTGTCTATAAGTTAGATTGTGCCATAATTTAATGTTATCCTACACCTAGTCTATAGTGGACAATTTTAATATATTTCAATTTATTTTTTAGCCATAAATTAATGTTATCCTACACCTAGTCTATAGTGGACAATTTTAATATGGTTCAATTTAATTTTTAACCTTAAATTAATGTTATCCTACACCTGGTCTATAGTGGACAATTTTAATAAGGTTCAATTTAATTTTTAGAGCCAAGACGCGCTCTCCAACCCAGCATGATAGAAATGTTGTAATGATTTACATTTTGACTCAGTCAAATTAAAACAAAATAAAATAAACATAAAATTCTCTAACCCTTAGTTTTTTCCATGATATTCTTCTCTAATGTGATTTATTTAAAAGCTAATAATTAAACTAGCTTTGATGCATTTTAACTTCAATCAAATCTCTTCTCACTTTAAAAGAAATTTGTATCTCTAAAAACTTGATGATCCAAAATTAAAATAAATCTAAAGTAATAAATATTTTATTTTTTATAATTTAAATATAAAACAATTAAATTTTACAAATTACATAACTCAAATTTATAATTTTAATATTTAGAATTTTATATAAAAATAAAATTAAAACATTAAACAATTAAACTATAATAAATATAAATAATTATCTTCAAAATTAAGTTTACTATTTTAATATTTAAAACATTAAACAATTAAACTATAATAAAGTCAAATAATTATTTAATAAATTATTGATAAATAAAAATAAAATTAATTAAATAATAATAAAAAGTAAAATCTAATCAATATTAATAATTAGATATATTCGAGATTGCAGTTTACAGCTGGTCACACTGGCTATAGTTATAATTGGCTCCCCTGTCTCCCATTGCAGATCAGACTTGGAACCTTTTTGAGTCATCATTCATTAAAAAGAAGTTTGACAGAAGCACTACAGAGTCACAAGCATAGGTATGTATAGATCAGTATCTGAGGAGTGTAGAAATTAATCTCTCGTCAGCATTTTCTATTCACTTTTTATTTTTAATATTATATTTAGTTTTATATATTCTGACCATTGGCTTTTCAGAGATTTTTAACGGACCTTCGAACCTTCCATAATGGACGGTATTTCTTTTCAATTCTTCAACTTTATAATATAATATGTTCCGCATCGATTGTTTATTTAATATAATATGTGTGGGATTTTTTTTATTAATAAATAAAAACATAAAAAATAAATATTTTAAACTTCTCACATGGTCAAGCTAGAGTAAAACTCACTTAAAAAAAATCGAATCAGATGATTATATTAACCAGTTTTGTAGGGTAGTTAGTTCTTGTTGCTAAATTTAAAATTGATTTTAAAATTATAATTTTTATTAGTTAAATTAATTATAGTTAATAGAAAAATGGAATTTTATAGTTTTAGTTGGGAGGAACTAATAAATTGAAATGTGACACCGATAAATTTATTACTTATTCAGGCACATGCATAAATTTTAGTGGGTAGTAACCACTTGTAAGTCTGCACATTTACAGTTTTACTTCTACATAAGTGGTGAGGAATTAATAATAGTTAGAAGTAAATCCTAGTAAATATATATATCTACATCTTATTCCTATCAATTTTTTATGCAAAGACTTTAAATTTTGGTGGAAAGTATCTAATGGTAAATATATTATTTACTTCATTCAAAACTTAAAAATAAAAAATTACTATACAAATATCTAAAATTAATGTATGAATGTTGCAACCATATCCATAAATTATGGCATAAAATATGTGAGGAATTGCAATAATACTTTCAAATTAGGGTCCAATCAAATGTTTGAAAATTAGTTTTTTTCACAATATTAAAAAGTAAATATTTATTTTCAAAGTTAAACTTTACCAATTGCATTGGTCAATGCTAAATTAATAATGATATCCATTACTAAAGCCTTGTTGTAGCAACAGTAATAAGAAAAAGTTAAAAAAATATTTATTTAAATTTATTTATCAAAAATTAAAAATTTTAATAAATAAGTAAAAATAATTTAGTAATAAAACATTAAATATTCACAAATTTAAAAATTAATAATATAAGTAAATGAAATATAATTATTAAAATTTAAAAGTTCAACTAATATTAAATTTTTTAGTAAACAATTTCATTAAGGAAAATAATATAAATAATAGAGAAAATATTATAAAATTAAAGATAAATTAAAAAACATATTAATATATTATAATATATCAATAAAAGATGAGAATAGGGGAGGTAGGTGCCAACACTTTTGAGTGGAGCCTTGGAATATGTTTAACAACAAAGTGGAAGCTTGTGCGCTCTTGTAAGGATTTCAATTAGTTATCAATTTAAAAAATAGCAAGTTAACAATGTTGGGTGACTCTAGTTTAATCATAAAGCATATGATATCTAATACTTTGTCTTCAAATATACAACTCACCTCTATTCTATAAATGATATGACATAGTTGTGGCAAGTTTGAAACACCATAATCATTCCACATACTCTCGAAACACAACCCAATGGCCAATTTGAAAGTCAACAAGGCATCAATGTCGACATAAAAAGGGGGGACTTTGGTCATTAATGACCAATGGTATGAACAACTAATTCCTTAAATCTAATCCAATCTCATCTCGCATGTTCTCTAATTGATCCGGTAAATGGCGGAATGCATGTTGTATATTTCCCACATAACCAAGATAAGGTGGATAAGACTATTAGCACACACCATTTCTCGTCCACTCCTCCTCATGAATGTTATGAGTTGGTTATCATGTATCATAGTGAGATATGCTTAATTTGTGCATGGTCCTAGACATTGCCACCTTTGGCTTTTGTTCATAACTCTATGGTAGAGTTTAAGCGAAATTTGGCATCTTTACTCAAGTCCCCCTCCCCCTATCACAATTTGTATTTTCTTATTTTTCTAGGATTGGTGTTAACATTATTTTCCTTTTTCTGGGATTGGTGTTAACATTTCTTATCATTAGGATTATTCGTCCTTGAAAATAGACTTTGAGCTTTGTCTTGGAGATGGCCTTTATGAGAGTGAGACTGACACATGGATCTTTTATTTGGATTTCTCAGTATGCAATTTCTCCTCTTTGTCTTAGTTGGTTAGAATCTTTCACACTCAAACCAAAGATGATGGATTACCATGACCTTCACAAGAGTTGTCTCTCCTTTCAACAACGTGAGAATTCTCTTTGTGAGTTAGCATCATCATTTCAATCTCATTTGGACACTTTAAGCAAACAAGATCATAGACTTAATTTCAAAATTGACGTTATAATGGAAATATTATTGCAGGAAAAAAGGTAGTAGGATGCTCTAGAATCCATGGTTTTGGAGTTGAATAAAACACCAAGAAGCAACAACAAAAGGACAATGAGAAGAGTCGCCTTTAGTCTCATCCTCAATAGGGTCGCATTTGGTCTAGCTACTATTGGCTCTCACTACTCAAGTTGGAAATGAGCAAAACAACACTCCAATCTCATTTGGCACTAAGAAGCATACTAACAAAGGAAACACAAAATTAGAAGTAATCAATCATCCCTTATCTAATTACAAATATGTCCTAGGTTGGAGATGAGAAAAACAACACTTCCATCTCATTTGGCACCAAAAAGCATACTAGCAAAGGAAACACAAAATTAGAAACAAGCAATCATCCTTTGATCTAATTACAAATATGTTTTGTTTAGTTAATGCACCAATTTCTGTTTGGATAACCATTTTTATTTGGATAACATATTAGTCTTGTATGAGTCTAGTAAATGTTTCTCTCATAAAATTTGGTTATATATATCTATATATCTATATATCTATATATGTGTGTGTGTGTGTGTGTAATTAGCCAATAGGCATATATATATGAATTTTAGATGGAAGGAGGTTTGTTGACTTTTTTCTATTAATTGAGGACCTACATTGATTATCAAGGGAAAATGCTCAGCATATGCTTAGTCTTAATGCTTATCAACGGCTCTAGTTTATTATAGAGTTTGTTAGGTTGCACTAGCTTTTAATAAATTTAAAAAATTATATTCGTGCCACGTCACCAATTTCCTAGGGATTTGAGATTATTCTAATTCTAATAAGTTCCTCCATGATAAGTTCCTCATTGTTATTTATAACATTCATTTATATATAACAAAAATCTATTTAGCAAGATGGTCCATTACTTTTAATAAATTTAAAAAACTAGAGTCGTGTCATGTGGCTTCTACCAACCAATTTCCTAGGGATTTGAGATTATTCCAATTCTAATAAGTTCCTCCATGATAAGTTCCTCATTATTATTTATAACATTCATTTATATATAAGAAAATATATAACAAGATATTTTCCTACGTCTTCACTACGGTGCAAATAAATTCCATTCATTCTTCAATTAATAACATTTTTTTATATACCATATATAACAAAGTATTTTCCTATAATCATGGCAACAACTTACTTCCGTGTCTTACTTCCCTGTCTGCTTTACCAAGATGTGAACATACATACATTCATACATATATTTGTATGGTGCAATAGGTGTCTGATAGTGGAAAAATTAACATGGACAACCTCTATGAGAAGTTTGAGCATTTGATATTGGATCACGGGGTCATGAGGTGCCGACTTACATTCATACATATATTTTTACGGTGCAATAGGTGTCTGATAGTGGAAAAATTAACATGGACAACCTCTATGAGAAGTTTGAGCATTTGATATTGGATCACGAGGTCATGAGGTGCAGACTTAGGGGTCGCAACACAAATGAGGAGTATAAGGTTTGACTAGCTTATGCCACGAATCTCCATGAGATCAATTATGTGTCCACTATAAATTTAGTTGATATATGTGCTTAATATGGGCATATCAGCGTTTATCAACCACATTTATTAATGTGATTGAGCTAGTTCTTAATATTCTTTTATTCCTTAATTGATTAATTTCTTATTATTTTTTTTATTAATGTTTACTTTTCTTTCTTTAGATTTACTTTTCTTAATGTTTTCTTTTCTTTATTAATATTTATCATTTCTAATAATTTGTTTTTATATATATATATATTAAAAAACAAAAAATATTTATTAATATTTAATTTTTTGTTTTCATTTCTAATAGTTTATATATATATATATATATATATATATATATATTAATTAATATTTTTGTTTATTATACTTGACTTTGTGATTTTGTTTTTGTTACTTTTTTTAATTGATTTTTATATAAAAATCAATGAAAGAGTAACAAAAACAAAATCACAAAGTCAAGAATAATAAACAAAAACATTAATTAAGAAATATTATACAAATGAAAAATGTATTATACTTTGTGATTTTGTTTTTGTTACTCTTTCATTGATTTTTATATAAAAATAAATGATGGTTATTTCTTTATTATTCTTTGTTATTTAATTTTTTTATTTTTTATTAATTTATTTAGTAATTAATGAGTTTTTGAATAATTAATTCGCAGGCGTATATATATGAACTTTAGATGGAAGGAGGTTTGTTGAATTGTTTTTTAATTGAGGGTCTAGATTGATTTTCAAGGGAATATGCTCAACACATGCTTAGTCTTAATGATTATCAACGATATAGTGTATTATAGATTTTGTTAGGTTGCATTGGCTACCTGCCCACCAATTTCCTAGGGATTTGAGATTATTCCAATTCTAATAAGTTCCTCATTATTATTTATAACATTCATTTATATATTCTCGGATGCGGGTGAGCAGTCCGGAGCGTAGTACAAAGATGGCATGGAGGGTGGGCCCGTGGCTGCTTACCGCCGCCAAATGGAACAGCAGGAGGCAAGAGTTAATGTTTCACACAATTATCTTTATTGTTGCATTAACACAGCTCTCTCAGGCACGCCAGCTTGATAGCTTAACTGCAATGGTGCTCAGCACGGTTTTCATTTTTGTTCTCCCCATTTGCTCATGCTGGCATAGCAAGGTTGACGCTTCTTGTTCTAGAGACAGTTTAGGGCACTGTCTGGCTCTGGATCGAGGAGCTAATACCTATCCAAGCTTTCACGCTCCAATTCATCCGTTTAGCATTTTCCTCTGTCGCCACTGCGCAATCCCCTCTTTGACTGTTTGTTCTGCTTCCCCAGCTCAATTCAACATGCCCAAAGAGCGCACTAGGATGGGCTGCAGAAGAGGCAGCTCTCGTGGCCGGGTCCCCCGCCAGGCGTCCTCAACAACCTCAGACCCCTCGTCTGAGGCTTCGGATTTCGGCTTTAACAGCTATCCTGCGACCAGAAGTGGTCGTGGCAGAGGAAGGGGGCATTTCATGTCAGAGGTGAGCTCTCATCACTCCAGTACGCACACGGCTCGCTTCTGCCTCCCTTGTAGTCTTGGCAATTCCTCCTTCATTGTGTCGGTCACTGTAGAATTGAGTGAGCATGCTGGGGGTTCGGGGATAGTCAGTTCAGGAGCTCCTCAGCACCAGCGGATGGAAAACCAGAATGTTTCCTCACCGATTGTGACTTCTCAGAGACGGGACATTGGGGGCTTTGCTATCCAGGATTCGCCCACTCTTGCTGGCCCGAGCGCTCCTACAGCAGAAGAACCTACAAGAAAAGAGGGCCAATCCTCGGAGTTTGAAGAACCAGATCATTACGGGTGCCGCATTATTGAAGAGCAGCCTCCAACATAGCATGAAGACTGAACAGGTTTGCGTTTTTTGGTTTTGTTCAAATGTTGAAGGCGGTTGTTCAATCCCCTCAGGATACAAGGTCATCTTATGTTTTTAGCTCCCAGCATCAGGTTTTTCCAACTTTTTAAGGGCCGGTTTCCCCTGCGTGGGTGGCATTTCCCTGTCTGTTGGTTACTGTCTTGGCTCAGGTTGTTTACAAGTCAGATTTTGGTCACTGTCCGGGCACTGAGTTCTCTGTTATGGTTTTCAGTTATCCCAAGTCCTGAAGCTAGTCTTTATGTAAGTCCTCTGGTCAGTTTGTCAAACGTTTTTTGTAAGTATGTCGTCTCATGGGCTAGAACTCTCGAGGCCTTTGCCTCGCTGTAAGCATATTTTGTATCAATATAGGAGTAGACCAATTCAAAAAAAAAAAACATTCATTTAAGCATATTTATTTAGCAAAATGGTCCATTACTTTTAATAAATTTAAAAATTAGATTCATGCCAAGCAGCTCCCCACCCACCAATTTTCTAAGGATTTGAGATTATTCCAATTTTAATAAGTTCCTCCATGATAAGTTCCTCATTATTATTTATAACATTCATTTATATATAAGAAAAAATATTTAGCAAAATGGTCCATTACTTTTAATAAATTAAAAAAAAAAAAAAAAAACATTCATTTAAGCAAATTTATTTAGCAAAATGGTCCATTACTTTTAATAAATTTAAAAAATTAGATTCATGCCAAGCAGCTCCCCACTGGTCCATTACTTTTAATAAATTTAAAAAATTAGATTCATGCCAAGCAGCTCCCCACCCACCAATTTTCTAGGGATTTGAGATTATTCCAATTTTAATAAGTTCCTCCATGATAAGTTCCTCATTATTATTTATAACATTCATTTATATATAAGAAAAAATATTTAGCAAAATGGTCCATAACTTATAATAAATTAAAAAAAAAAAATCATTTAAGCAAATTTATTTAGCAAAATGGTCCTTTACTTATAATAAATTTAAAAAATTAGATTCATGCCAAGCAGCTCCCCACCCACCAATTTTCTAGGGATTTGAGATTATTCCAATTTTAATAAGTTCCTCCATGATAAGTTCCTCATTATTATTTATAACATTCATTTATATATAAGAAAAAATATTTAGCAAAATGGTCCATTACTTTTAATAAATTAAAAAAATTAGATTTGTGCCAAGTGGCTCCCCACCCACCAATTTTCTAGGGATTTGAGATTATTCCAATTTTAATAAGTTCCTCCATGATAAGTTCCTCATTATTATTTATAACATTCATTTATATATAAGAAAATTTATTTAGCAAAATGGTCCATTACTTTTAATAAATTTAAAAAATTAGATTCATGCCAAGTGGCTCCCCACCCACCAATTTTCTAGGGATTTGAGATTATTCCAATTTTAATAAGTTTTCCTACATCTTCACTACGATGCAAATAAATTCCATCCATTCCGGTGTTAAGATCTCACTCAACGTGTTCGAAGATCAAATTGTATACTCCAATCTTCTACTCATGCGGGAAGAATGTGGGCTACAAGTTGTGAATGCTATGTCTTCTTCGATTAATAAAAGAGTTTTTCATACCATATATAACAAGGTATTGTCCTATAATCATGGCAACAACTTTTCTCTGTCTGCTTGCTTTACCAGTATCTGAACATACATATATTTGTACGCTGCCACAGGTGTCTGATAGTGGAGAAGTTTTGGCATTTGATATTGGATCACGAGGTCGACTTACAGACCCCTTGAATCTCGAGAGGAATATTGTAGGAATTTACAGGGTAAGTTCCTCAGAAAGAATACCAAAAGGACACCGCTCACAACCAGATCACAGATCAATACACCAGTATTTTTGATGTGGTTAAAACCCTCAAAGAGGGAAACAGTCCACGGCCTGTCCCAACGTGAGTACTACAGGCAATTTATTAATCAAAGAATGAAAATTTACATAAGCTTCTCTCATGCACGGATTACCCGAACAATGACCCTCCATGCGCTTTAAATAGAACTCATGGACCAATCGGGTGTCAAGCCACGGATCAAGTGTCGGTAATACCGAGGAGAGAATGAACCGTCAGATCACTACATATCGTGACCGTCGGATTGTAAGTTACAAAATGTACAACGGTAAAGAAACACACTTTACCTAACTCTATACTAGACCAAGTTGAACTTAACTATATCCTATGTGTCGGAATATCCTAACATCCCCCCTTAAGAACAACTTGGGATAGGATTGAAGGATTTACAAATATGACACAATAGGAGAAGGAAGGAGGCACTAGAGCCTATCCCCCCTTAGTGACAACTTCCTGAACTCCAAGCATATATCGAAGTTTAGTGAACTTCGCCTCTGTGAGAGCCTTTGTGAAGATGTCTGCAACCTGATCATCTGTTGGACAATATTGCACTTCAAGAACATGGTCATGAATGAGCTTTCTGATGAAGTGCATGTGTAGTTCAATGTGTTTGCTGCGCTGATGTTGGACTGGATCTTTTCATAGTTGAATGGCACTTTGATTATCACACCAAAGTGTGGTTGGATGCTGCTGCTCAAAGCCAAACTCTGATAGGATCTGACGAAGCCACAAGGCTTCCTTACTAGCTTCCACGGCACCATGATACTCTGCTTCTGCCGACGAAAGAGAAATGGCAGCCTGTTTCTTACAAGCCCATGTAATAGGTCCTGAACCAAGAGTGAAGACATAACCGGCAGTAGACTTCCTTCCGATCATCAGGGTCACCAGCCCAATCAGAATCAGTGAAACCAACTAATAGAGGAGCTGCTTTGGCACTGTAATGAATCCCAAACTGTACTGTACCTCGAACATAATGAAGTATTCTTTTAGCTGCTTTCCAATGACTTTCACGGGGGTTTTGCATAAAACGAGCAACAAGGCCAACAGCAAAGGAAAGATCAGGACGAGTATGGGTTAAATACAAGAGTTTTCCTACAAGTTGACGGTATAAGGTAGCATCAACTTCAGGAGAAGTACAAGAGACTGAAAGTTTGACTCCAGACTGAAAAGGAGAAGGGGCTGGCTTACAGTCTTCCATGTGAAAATGACGAAGAATATCACAAGCATACTTGGACTGGGAAAGGAAAATACCCTCCTTGGATTGCAAGACTTGAAGACCGAGAAAATAGTGTAAGTGTCCTAAGTCTGTCATTTCAAATTTCTTTTTAAGGCTGGACTTCACATGGTTTATAAGGTTGGGATCACTACCAGTAAGAATAAGATCATCAACATAAAGAACAAGGATGATAATAGAGTTGCCCACTTTCTTGGTGTAGACAGTATTGTCAGAATGACACCTAGAAAAGCCAGATTCTAAAAGAAAGCTATCCATTTTGGCATACCAAGCCCGAGGAGCTTGCTTGAGGCCATAAATGGATTTCTTAAGTCGACAAACAAGGCTGGAGTCTGTTTGTATGAAGCCAATGGGTTGTTCCATATAGATTTCTTCCTGCAAGTCCCCATGCAAGAAGGCAGATTTAACATCCATCTGATGGACTTCCCATTTTAAAGAGACAGCAAGGGAAAGAACAAGGCGGACAGAGTTCATTTTGGCAACAGGGGAGAAGGTTTCAGTGTAGTCAATGCCTTCAACCTGTGAAAAGCCCTTAGCAACGAGACGAGCTTTATGTTTATCAACTTGCCCATCTGGTCCATACTTGGTTCTGTAAACCCACTTACATCTAACAAGTTTGCGTCCCTTTGGTAGAGGAACAAGATCCCATGTATCATTTGTCATCAATGAATGATATTCTTCATTCATAGCTGCTTCCCAATGTGGATGGCCTGAAGCTTCTGCAAAAGTGTCAAGATCATGATTTACTGGAGCTTGAGCCAGTAAAGAAGAGGCTCTTTCAAACTGAGAACGTGTACGTCGCTGATATGTAGGATCACCGGCAAGATCACCTGCTGCATCCCGAGTAGCACGGACCCATCTTGGAAGTTGAGGATCCTGAGAAGGTGGGGGGGGGGGGGGGGCCTTGGTTTGCGTGCTTGCCTTGAGAAAGCTCTTTTTCCCTACAAAACACAAAACACAAAACCCAACACGAATATGCAAAGAAAAACGAACCTTGCGGCTCGAAGTTAGCTTTAGCCAAAAAACTAGAAATTTAAAAAAAAATCTCAAAGTTAGCTTTAGCCGAAAAACTAAATATTTTTCTCAATGTTTCTGATTTTCCGAGATCACACTAAGGTGCAGGGAAAAGAGCATACGCATGAGAAAAATCCTTCCTTTTTGTTTCTGATTTGCCCAGATCGCACAGAGTCGCAGGGCAAAGAGCATACGCAGAAATGAAAGGTATAGATCCGGTTAAAAAAAAAGGCTAAATAAACCGAAACCGAAATAAGCAGAGAGAAAATAACAGTAAACTGCAAAAAACATTGTATACCTCCCGATCTGAAAAATGACGCAGCTAGGGCTACCAGAAACCTTTTCGCGTGAAACGAAAGGGGTTCCTCACTGGAACAGATGCTCCGAACGCAACAGAGCAGTCCTCTCGGCTCGAAAGCAGTCAGAAACAGCAGATCTAGGAAACGACAGCCGCATGCAGTTCTACCGGCTTCAGATTTGGATCATCAACGGACGCGGCCCTCAAATAGCTCTGATACCATGTAGGAATTTACAGGGTAAGTTCCTCAGAAAGAATACCAAAAGGACACCGCTCACAACCAGATCACAGATCAATACACCAGTATTTTTGACGTGGTTAAAACCCTCAAAGAGGGAAACAGTCCACGGCCTGTCCCAACGTGGGTACTACAGGCAATTTATTAATCAAAGAATGAAAATTTACATAAGCTTCTCTCATGCACGGATTACCCGAACAATGACCCTCCATGCGCTTTAAATAGAACTCATGGACCAATCGGGTGTCAAGCCACGGATCAAGTGTCGGTAATACCGAGGAGAGAATGAACCGTCGGATCACTACATATCGTGACCGTCGGATTGTAAGTTACAAAATGTACAACGGTAAAGAAACACACTTTACCTAACTCTATACTAGACCAAGTTGAGCTCAACTATATCCTATGTGTCGAAATATCCTAACAAATATGTCGCCACACAAATGAGGAGTACAAGGTTTGACCAACTTATGCCACGAATCTCCATGAGATCAATTATGTGTCCGCGATAAATTTAGTAACTGAGTGTGGTTTAGATATTAATAATTTGAAGGAGTTCTCTATGGGAGATTTCTTTGATTTTCAAATACAATAGCTAAACTATGAATTTGGGTTGTCCTAGGTTTTCAGTGTAAGTTTACTATAGAATTAGGTAAAGTAGCATAAATGAATTTGTGCTCTAAAATTAATTAGCAATCATTCAATAACAAATTTTCAAATTGCAAGTTGAACTTATTAGTTTTTTCTTTAAAGAACAGTATTGATCTATTTTAATCACAAATCTAAGAAGTGTTTAAAGTGATATAATTTCTTCTTGTGTAATTTTTTTTAAATGCAAAATTTGAAAAAAAATGTTTGCATCTCAAAGATAAAATTTACAGAAAAATATAGGCCAAATATAAAATAATAACGTTGCTTGAAATGCTTAAAGATGTTTTAACCATGAAAATTTATTTCTTTTCATTTTACATATTAGTTGACATTGAAATATTTTACTTGTGAAGTAAATTGCTTATATTAGTAAGTTCCATGATAATTTCCTCCATGATTAATAAATTATGAAATTTAGAAATTATGATTGATGTTTTGAAATATATTTTTATTTTTAAAATTTGAAATGCATTATATTGTAAATTGGTTATAAGTAAAATAGATGAAGTAAAAATATAAAATCTTTTTCTTTTTCTTTTAGTTAATTTAATTATCAATTTTTGAAATATAGCATACATTAAAAAATTGTAAATTTATAGATTTAAAATTCCATCAATAATGTTTCACATCTTATATTTATTTTTTTAATGTAATAGATTCAAATGAGATTATAGTAAATGAATGTATGAATTTACAAATTCTTATTTCGTTTCATTTCATTTTATATGAATTTATTTTTGAAAAATTCATTACCTATTATTCATTTGTTTTTAAGTTTTTGCACTATATTTTGAATTTTTTCTTTAAAAGGAATATAAAATAATCATTTATAAACCATTAATTTATTTATTTTTGTAAGTTTGGCAAGACTACAGATTCATCATGTCTAATATATCACCCCGACTAGGGCAGTGAACTGAACCGATGACTCCACATCAAGGAGCGTCTTAACAGAGCATCTGATTGTCGTCTATCCAAGTCCCTATGGACATAAACCATTTAAATTTAAAATAACAATTTATAAACAATGTAATTCCTTCCAGTGCTTTATAGATTTAAAATTCCATCAATAATGTTTCACATGTTATATTTTCAAAAAATTTAATATATTCAAATGAGGTTATAGTAAATGAATTTATGAATTTACAAATGTTTATTTCGTTTCATTTTATTTTATATGAATTTATTTTTGAAAAAATCATTATTTATTATTCATTTGTTTTTAAGATTTTGCACTATATTTTGAATTTTTTTCATTAAAAAATAATATTTTATAAATAATTAAAATTTAAAATAATAATTTATAAACAATTCAATTCCTTGCACTACCCAAATGTTAGCATTCATGATGTATGTGAGATTTCTAACGAAATATTTCGAAAGAAATTTGAGTATGATGTTTTTAGTGGCATGTGGTTGTGCAAAAATAAATCCAATGTCCAATTATGACAAACATTGTTGCAACATGACAATTTATCTAATACTCATTGTCGCAATATTACACTGCATTGCAATTATTCAATGTCGCCTCTCAAAATTAATAAACCTAAGGGATTAATATTATAAGTGCAAGGTTTTTAGAATTAATCCCTTGGGCTTATAATATCAATCCCTTGGGTTTATTAATCTAAGGGTTCATATTCCTAGGTATAATATTATTCATAGCGTTTATAATATTACTCCTAGGGTTTAATATAAATCCCTTGGGTTTATAATCATGATAATCCATGGTTAGCGATGGTCCAATGTCACGATGCACCAAAGATTGTCTCAATATGAAAATCAACCATGGTCAATCATGGTCAACCATGATTGAATGTCGGATTGTGACAAAGATCATCTCATTATGAAAATCAATGATGGTAAACCATGGTCAACCATGTTTATTTTAGGATTTATAATATTTATCTTAGGATTTTTATACCTTAGGTTTATAATATTTATCCCTTGGGTTTATAATCTCTTGGGTTTTGGGTATTAATCCCTTGGGTTTGTAATATCAATCTCTTGGGTTTATTAATCTAAGGCTTCATATTCCTAGGGTATAATATTATTCATAGGTTTTATAATATTAATCTTTCGGTTTATAATCATGGTCAACCATGGTCCAACATCACATTGCGATAAATATTTTCTCAATATGAAAATCAACCAATGTCGCATTGTGACAAGGATTATTTCAATATGAAAATCGACCACGGTCAACCATGTTCCGATGTTGCATTGTGAGAAAGGTTGTCTCAACCACGGTCAACCATGGTCACATTATGACAAAGACTATCTCTTGGTCCAACATCGCATTGTCACAGCCATGGTCTCAATATGGAGATCAATGATGGTTAGCCATTGCCCAACGTCACATTGTGACAAACATTTTCTCAATATGAAAATCAATCACGGTCAACCATATTCCAATGTTGCATTGCGACAAATGTTTATCTTAGGGTATATATTCCTTGGGTTTATGATATTTATCCCTTGGGTTTAATATTATTCCCTTGGGTTTATAATATTTAATCTTAGGGTTTATATACCTTGGGTTTATAATATTAATCCCTTGGGTTTAATATTATTCCCTTGGGTTTATATTATCAATCCAGTGGGTTTATAATCCCTTGGGTTTAATATTATTCCCTTGGGTTTATAATACCTTTAGGTTCAATCATGGTCAACCATGGTCACATTGTGACAAAGACTGTCTCTTGGTCCAACATCACATTGTCACAACCATGGTCATTCATGGTTAACCATGTTCCAACGTCACATTGTGACAAAGATTGTCTCAATATGGAGATCAACTATGGTCAATGATGGTCAACCATTTTCCAACGCCGCATTGTGACAAATGCTGTCTCAATATGAAAATCAATCATGGTCAACCATATTCCAGCGTCTCATTGTGACAAATATTTATCTTAGGGTTTATATTTCTTGGGTTTATAATATTTATCCCTTGGGTTTATAATGCCTTGGGTTTATTATTCCCTTGGGTTTTTAATATTTATCTTAGGGTTTATATACTTTGGTTTTATAATATTAATCTTTTGGGTTTAATATTATTCCCTTGGGTTTATATTATAAATCCTTTGACTTTTTAATCCCTTGGGTTTATTATTCTCTTCGGTTTATAATATTAATCCCTTTAGGGTTTATATAACTTGCATTTATAATATTAATCCCTTGGGTTTAATATTATTCCCTTGGGTTTATAATACTTTTGGGTTTTAGAATTAATCCTTTGGGTTTATTATTCCCTTCAGTTTATAATGTAAATCCCTTTGGTTTATTTGATTCATATTCCTAGGGTATAATATTATTCATAGGGTTTATAATATTAATCCTAGGGTTTAATATAAATCCCTTGGGTTTATAATCATGGTCATCCATGGTCAATGATGGTCCAATGTCACAATGTGCCAAAGATTGTCTCAATATGAAAATCAACCATGGTCAACCATGGTCCAATGTCACATTGTGACAAACATCGTCTCAATATGAAAATCAATGATGGTAAATCATGGTCAACCATGTTTATTTTAGGGTTTATAATATTTATCTTAGGGTTTTTATACCTTGGGTTTATAATATTTATCCCTTGGGTTTAATATTATTCCCTTGCAATGAGTCATTATAGATATTGGAGACAGAGAGAGGCAGGGTTTGACATTTACAGTTATATCAAGAGTGAAATCAATAGATGGTTTGTGGATTTCACCACCTTTTTCTTTTCAACGTTATGCAAAAATGCAAGATAGTGCGAGAAGGGATTGGTTGAAAAGTGTGAATGGTCGTGATCATTATCCTGTTGATTTGAATTGGTGCAACTTTTGTCATTGGTCTTGGTGTGTTTTGGAAGAGGCTAGCATTTAATAATTGTGCTCTAGTGGAGTGTTTAAAGTTGAATTTCATATCAACCACATTTAAATTGTTGTTTGATTTTTATTAAATATTTATTTCATTATTATTTATTAAATGATTATTAATATAATTGTTGTTATTATCTTTCTTTATTTATTTATTTATTATTATTATTATTATTATTATTATAGTAATAATAGTAATAATCTAATAATTATTATTATTTAATATAATAATAATTATAATTAATATGGTTCTCATATTTATATTAATATTATTGATAATAACATTAACAACACTAATTCTTAATATTATTGATAATTGATATATGTGTTTCACATGGGCCTATCAATGTTTATCAACCACATTTATTAATGTTGTTGTGTTAGTATATTATTAATCATGCTATTAACATTATAATCTAATTGTTGGGAATTAATTTTTTCTACATTGCCACATTATTTATGTTCATGCTAAGATCAAACTCTCCATCTTAGTTCTAACGACGAGCAACACTATATGGTGGTTCTAAACGTGACCCAACAATTTGAATGTGAATTTTTACCAAAATATTTTCAAATATACAATATGAATCATAGAAACTTGAATTTAGAAAATATATAAAGGATAAAAAATTAGAGTTAAAAACAAAAGTGAAATTACATTTAAAAAAACAAAGATGAAATTAATTGAAAAGAATAATAAATCAATTATTACTTTGGAAAAAAATTGTTGCATAATAAATTGTAAAGATTATCTAAATTTATATCCTTCCTATTGAAATTATTAAAATGTTTTATAAATGAAAAAGATATAAAACAATTATAAATCAAAATGTTTTTTCCCCAAGGAAAAATCGTAACTTTCATTATGTTAAATATTGAAAATTACATATTGTAGATGTTGCATATAGCGCATATGTCAAAACTGGTGGCCTAGACACAACTGTAGAGAGTCTACAAAAAACATAAAAGGTATTGTGATACTGATATACAAAGCAAAAATGTACATATATAGGTCTATCAACCGACACAAAAAAGAAAAACAACTGTTATGAAATATCCATCAAAAATTTGTGTATCATTAGAGCATAGGAGCTCCCTGTGGATGTTGCTCCATGAAAGGCCTGTGATAATACTAGTAAAAGTCATGTCCATGATGTTCCTGTATCAACCAACTACCAAGAGGTTGTTGTGTGTCTTCCTTGGAAAGGTTGTCGGAAATCTAGTTCCTCTCCCTGTAGATGTGTCAACAAGATATATAGTCAAAATGAGATTTAATAGCATAGATTTCTTCCAATAAATTTCTAAGTGTGTGCATGTGACATTCAGGCTATAGATTTAACTAATTGATAACAAGTTTGGAATCACCAAATATTTGAAGTTGCAATCATCCCTTCTCAAAAGAAAAAATAAGGACTCTAAGGTTGTTGATTTCAGAATAATTGTTTGTGCCTCTCCCTAAACCCATACTCATTTTGAAATAATCGTCATCTTTGAGATGTAAGATGGCCCCATAGCCACAACCTTGCTATTGAGGTGAACCATCGAAATAAGGCCAGGGTATAGATTTATTGATGTTTTCAGCAATGATATTCCTGCTTGGTTGATTGGTGTCATCATCCAGGATCAATTTATACATCGCCATAATACGAGATAATGATAATTACCAATCTTGAAGTGCCTTGCCCTAGAAAATGAGTTTATTCCGAGCAATCCATATACTCCAATCTACTAGTAGTGGAAGGTTACGAAGCTTTGAAGGGTGGATCTGATTCCACCAGGATTCCCAAATGTAACAATAGAGTCACCTGCCCATCTATATGGAATTTCCATAATTTGATATATCTTATTCCATAATTGAGTCACAACCTCGCATTGCACAAATAAATGATCAATAATTTCATTATAAATCAAAATATTTTATATATATATATATATATATATAATTCAGGTGTAATGAATTTACAAATATTTATAATAAAGTTTATTTCCATATATATGTTATATAACAGTCCATATATGGTAAGCGATGGTTGTCCAATTTAATCAATGTGTATTTAAAAGTTCAAATGAATTGATTTTCACTAATATAGTTAGGTATTTGACTATTTTATTTTTCTTTTTTTCCAGAAGAAAAATTGTAATTTTATTAATGAAAACAAAATTACATGTTCTAGATGCAAGACGCATTCATCAGCAAGTCAAAGACTGTTGATCAGATGTTCATAGAAAGTAAAAATATATTGTACAAATGGGGAGAAAGGTCATGTTTTTCTCTCCCTTTTTTCTTCTCAACCTTGCGCCACTCCCCTTAAGTCGGCATTGAAGATACAAGTGCAAGTGAAGTGTCAGCATTAGGTTAAGGGTTGTCCTTATCAGTATCAAAATTGTCTAATGTATGTAGTCTCTTTGATCCATTGGTATCCATTGTATATGGTATCTTTGCTGGCTGTGATTCCATCGGATCTTGTGGATTTGTTACCTGTACATCTGGTTCTTTGTCCATCTGATTTTTCTCATTGTATATGGGATGTTACACATCAGCTTCCTCCTCCTCATTTGACAAGTGGTGGGGCAAATTGCCATCCCTTGAATTGCTTCCCTGTTTTTTTCTTTCTTCGCGTATATTTTTTGGCTTCAGGTCATGTATTTTGTAGGTGTCCTATTTGCTGGTAGATTTTGCATCTAAATGTTGTATTTTCATAATCTATTATCTGTGTCCAGCACCTCTATTTGTGTTTCAATTGTATGCGGTCTAGCAGGACTTTGTTGAGATCTACTTCCACACAAATTCTTGTGAAAGTGAAAATTCTTTCCTCAAGTCTTTGTGAGTCCGTTTAATGTATCTCCCAATGGTGTTTCCAATACCTGCAAGGACTTGTTGGTTCCAAAGATGTAATGGGAGATTGTGTAAACAGACCCATACAGGCATCCTGGATACAACCATAGTATTTGCATCAAATTCTGGAAACCATGGTGTGATGAAGAGGCCCGTGGATCCCCAGAACTATGGTCCTTCCTGTAATATAATGTCTCTGGCCTCTGTTGAAGGGAAATTTACAATGAAGAAACCCTTGGAACAGAGGTGAATTTCACAGTGAGTAGTCCAGTTTGTGAAAATCCATTGGAAGAGCTCAATAGGTTTTGGCCAAAAACAGTTGAATCTACAGATAATAGCTTGTTTTTCAAAAGTATTACAATGTTCGTCTGTTTCTGGTATATCTATGTTAAATTCTGGGGTATAATTCAATTGCTCCACAATATATGGGTTGGGTTCAGTTCCAGCTTGCTTTGGTGTCATTGTAGTAGTATTTTTCCCTTGGAGGATGTTCTTGAAAGAAAGCCCTGCATTTTTGTGCTTCTGTTGTGTTTCTATATTTTTTGTTGAACTGCTCTCTATGCCACCTCCTGTTTGTTTTGTTTTACTGTAGGTTGCTGCTGCACCACCTCTAAACCTCATATTGAGTGTTATTGTAGACGCAAATATAATATTGTAGTCCATGAGAGGTCTGGTATCCTAGAGATCTCTGCCCCCATATATCAGATGTTGAGATCCGACAGGATATCCAATATGGTGGAAAATGTGATTCTTCAAATGTAAAATAGAGTCTGTTGCAAGAACCCAAACCAAGATAGATGTCCCCAAAGGGGTTTTAATAAACATTTGATATTGTTGAGAGTTTACCAGGGGTTTTGCTTCTGACCGGAGGTTTCTAGGCCGTGCAGGGTCAGATGTGGTGCCTTGTAATGGGTTCTCTGTGAACTCCTTCAGGTATGTATTGTCCGGTTTCCAGTAGTCAGGCTCATTTTTATGATCATTAGACCACATAAATGGAGATAGCCCGAACAATGCAGTAGTCCATAGAGAATGTAGGAGGGTGTATATTTGTGTCTCCATAGACAGTCCATAAGGTGGGACTCGTCAATGCACATCCATGCACTTGTTCATGAATCACTGGACTGTTGAGCAATGCTGGTAGCCGATGGTTGCAGAGGGTTCAGGGAAATAATTGTTGGATGGTCCATCCTCCACCATGGCACCTCATGCCCAATGATCCATCTACCAAGATGCTCCCTCAGTTGCTTTGCAACCCATAGCATAGCCCTCAGTCAGCGGCAGGCCACAACAGGGGTTCGATTTGCCAATCCGGCTACAATCAAATGTTTTGTGCCCAGATGGAAACACAGTCCCCACAAACCAAACAACCTTCCAATACATCTGTAGTAGCCATTTCATCCAGAAGGGTTCGCCATCTATGGGCTCAGTGAAATAACAGAAGTATATGCGGCAAATCAGCATTATGTGTTCCCACCAAGCCGGTTCGTCCATTAAGCCCCTTCCACGAATCGTCGGCCCAAAGGATCCGCAGCCTTACAACCCAACGACCTATCCAAGGAATAGTATAGGGTTGCTATGCCCAAAATCCCATTCACTCAGAGAAACCCTAGCTCTGTATTCCATTTTCATCTTTCTTGGAGTCTCATTTTTGCGGGCTTTGTGTGCGGCAGCGAGGAGCCTGGGCAAGCGATCAAACTCAGCAGCCTCCACCTGAGGTGGCCATATCTCGGGATTCTTGTAGCAAAGAAAGACGTGCCTCACATAGATCTGGATGGATCCCACAAGAGGCTTCGTGTACATCTCTAGCCGAGCGAAGTTGTGCTCGGCATCGCTGTTGTGGCCACCCGTGGCACCAAGTAATAAATCATCGTTTTGCAAGCTGCCTGAGGCGTGCCTGATCTATTGTGCGACTTCCAGTAATGCTCCGTCCTGTTCAACACCCTCGGGACTCGAACCATTGCTTTTGTTGAAAGCACTCGAAACGTTCCACCTACTCATCATTTTTCTATATACTACTACTACCTATTTTCTTATTAACAAGTATTTAGATCTAATTTCTTTGAATAAGCATATTAATTTTTATTTATAATTTAATTTTCATTTTTTTTAAATTAAGGTGAATTGGCAATTTGTTGAACTGATTTGAGAAAAGGTCAAAATTAAATTTAGAGGTTGTCATTATAACACCAAGAGTGTATCTAACAACTTGCAAGCTAGATATACCAGGAATTTACGACTTAGCAAGAGCGTATACTCCACTAGGGTGGGGGAGCCTACTCCTTGATCCTTAGATGTCCCTGTGAGATTTGACATTATATGGTCATTCAATTTGATCAATGTGTACTTAAATATTAACGTAATTCTATTTAAGCAATTTCTTATTAATACATATTTGAATTTAATCTCTTTAGATGAACGCATATTCCTAAAAATACAATTATATTTTTCATATATATATATATATATATATATATATATATATATATATATATATATAGATATTATTGTTATAATATCATTAATCTCAATAATTAAACCATGACTTAATAGACTAATTATATTATATTTAATTTAATTATTTCTAATTACGTGGTAGGTGTGGTTTGTATTGGAATTGGGTTTGAGGATTTTTTATGTTTACATAAATGGGTGGACAAGATTTGATTTCAAAAGAATATTCTCCATCTAATACATCATCCAACTATTGACATCAAAATTATTTGAACAATTTTTTAGTTTTAAACCAACAAATAATAAATTAAATTTAAATATCCTATATTTTGCCACCTGTTAAGCAGATTGGAGCCATTAGGCCTATTGGAATTAATTTTTTTTATTTCTTTTGCAAAAATCAATGACCATGGCTAATGTTTCACTTGAAACTTCAATGGGATGAGGACTATTTTCTATATAATTAGAAATGTCGGTTTGGTCGACAAATCTTACTATATTTTTTATGGTTCGGTTTGGTCGAAAAACCTTACTCTCTTATTTATGGTTTTCAAGTGTTGTGTAGTGGACTTTGTCACCAGAAGAAGAAGAAAAAAAAAATTGGTTAGAGGTCTTCAGTCTCGTTAAAATCCTACCTATGGAGTATGTAGACAGTTACTTGAAGGCATTGAAAATGCTTTTATCAACTAGTAGAAAGTTTTAAAAAGATAAGCAGATAATTTGTTGTTTTATAAAAATAATTTTATTATTGTTTTATATTTCCTTTAAAGTGATTTGTTATTTTATAAAAATAATTTAGAATGTGCTTCTGTGAGATTTCTAAATGTAATTAAAGATGAAAGTGGTTGTAAATCAATATTCCAATGTTGATTTGAATTATTCAAGTTTTTGGTAGTAACTGTTGGCTTGAGGGGGCCTGACCCAGGTTCAGTGTTAATTAGCCAAAAAAATCCCTACACTACTGGCCCTTTTGGCATCAGCCGACGGAGCGCGTACTGAAGTCTCACCCGAAGCAGTATGGGGGGATGCTGGAACCAAGTTTCTGCACCTTTGAGATGGTTGTGATGTCGGTTTATTCTAACTATTCCTACCTTTGCGCAGTTTGCTTAGCCCTCTGTTCCATCCTTCAGTAGCTCGCGGAAGGGTACAGTTGGTTTTCGTGCAGCCCTAACCTGCAGCTCAGGGACTTTCGTGCTGCTAGGGCAGTGAACTGTGATATCCCCGAGACCAAGCTAAATGTCTTACTTATCTTATTAACCGATCTTAGTTAGATTCGCGTAAACCGATGTTATTACTCGCATTCACTTAACCAAAAAATTTACATACATTCACGCATCATATAAATATTATAAGTGAAATTCATACCCAACATAACAAGATGCGTAAACATGAAATAAAGATGCATAAATTGTAGAATACTTCTCTTTATTGATAATTTCGAATGATTACAAACTCAACCCGCCCTGTGCACTCAGCTGTGGACTTCTACCCTAGGCCTTTGCACACTTAGCTGGCGAGCCTCTACCTACACTAAGACTTAGACTTCTTGCTCTAAGCTATGACTCTCTTCATCCTATTCCATTTTCTCTATATCTACTTAGAGCTTAGCTCCTTTTATACAATCCTGTGGTTCGCGGACCATGGTAAGATCTTTTACAGCCAATATTACATTTCCATAATAAGGGTAGACAACCCTATGACTCTTTAACATCTACATGCTCCACAACCACAAAATGTAGAGTCTTTACACTTGGATTACAAAATTTGACCAAAATATGGGCTTTTAGCCCCAAAACGACTCTTGGGGGATCCCGCACCCAACAGGCCCCCAAAGCAAACATCGTGACTTGCCCTCGAGTCACCCTGCAGGCGTAGAGATCTTAGCGTGAATACCTCCCAGCTCTGTTTAGATGACTGCAACCTTGGCAGCACACTGAGCGGCCACCTACTAGACTTATTCCACTCGCTACTTGGTGACTTCCGATGAACTGCCACCCTGAATCTTCTACTAAGTTGCCTGCAGTGTCGCGAGCTTTCCTTCAATGGAAGTTGTGATCATATATGCCTCGTCTATCCATGGTTGTAGGTGTGATTTTAAGACTGCTTCTTTGTGTCGAGCGGCATCCACCTATTCCTTAAGCACGTTTACCTCCTGCATCTATGTGAGCCTCTATGTAAGGGTGACCATTTGTGTGGTCCCTTTGATCTCATCATATCTTTGGTGTAGCTTGTGCGCCTCTATCTCCAGGCGCTCTACATTCGAGTCCTTCTACAGGGTAGTCAAGACCTCAAATGATTGTTCAAAAAGTTGCGTGCAGAATGCCATTGCACTGTCGACTGCCACTATTGTTGTTGTAACAGCGGTGGCACGTTGTTCCCTGACTTCTGGCAGAGTTGAAAGATGAGCCCTCAACTGCAATTTTGTGATCTACAGGTTCAGCTCCAGCTAAATCTTGGCCATCTCTGTCCGAGCGTCACACACCCCTGTGGCCAACTTATGGACGCACGCCTCAACCGGTTCTTCTACCTGAATGTCCATCTTCGAGACCATTCTGCAGGCTTCCTCCACTACCTGCATAATTTTCTTATTCTATTCCATGACCTCGTTGCGTTGTAGGCCCAACTACTCGATATTGATGCACTGCTCACTCATCACCTACATAGTGTGACTCTCCCGGGCCCTAAGTTCCGCAGTGACTCCATCCTACAAGAGGTGGAGTGTCTCTCGAGGGAGTGTAGCTAGATTCAATCCTACCCCTTTTAGGCTGTTGACCGTGGGCCTATTAGCCTCATTTTCTATAGTAAGTGCCCCATCTAGTAGCACTATCGTATTGGTCACCCTTGTGTGCAACATCTCTGTGGCAACTGAAGTGCCGATCACGAGCCTGGTGGACACTATGCCAGCCTGTGAAGTGCAAGCCTGCAACTCCTACAGCTCTATCCGGAGAGCCCCTAATACCAATAGCTGCTACTCTTCGAACTGTTGGAGGGCCTCTGCGATGACATCCCTCATCGTTTCTCTAATATCGTGCAAATCCCCCTCAGTGAGGGTGATTGGGTCGAAGGATGTCTTTGACACCTTGGTTTTCTTCCGTGGCACTGCCTTCTCGTGCGGTCACTAATGCTTGAGCTCGGTGGACATCATCTGCAAGTCTGTGCCACCTTGTTCTACCAGCTCATTTGTTTCTGCCTCAACCCCAAGCAAAGGTGACTTCTGTCCTTCACGCTTTTCTCCTCCTGTCTTTTGATGTTCTGCCAATTTCGCGGCGTTGCGCCCTGCTTGGGTCTTAGCCTCCGCTTCCTCTTTCCTACACTTCTCAGCCAGCTACACAATTCAGAGTTTTGTTTCTTCCTTCTTACGCTACGTGGCAGACTTGTCCATTTCCACTGTGGATCCTGTTGCAGCACTCCACTCTAGCGGCCAAGACTCAAGGAATACAAAGATCACATCATCAGTTTCCAGATATGGTAAGTTATGCCATGTCTTCGTAGGGTCCGTCTGCGCCCTGATAAAGACATGGTGCAAATCCGCTTTAAACTCTATAAAGCTCTGCAAACTAGCGTATATTATGGGTGATTACTACAGCTTGTGATTGATCCCCATCCAGATACTCATTTCCATCAAGATCCAAAAGATCTTGCTTTTGTTTATGCGTTGCGCATCCTTGGTTGCCCACAGCAAAGCATACTTTGCTACCTCTAGAAGGTCTGGCGTGACCGAAGGGAATTGGCTGTCTTCTGGCAGCTCCCATGCCACCAGCATAATCGAGAGTAAGAGTTACACGTAGGGGAATGTCTTGCCCTGCTCCTGTTCCTCGCAACAGTTCACAAGGAACTCATTGCATAGATAATTCACCTAGTTGAACTGGAATCCCTCAATGGATTGGGTTGCTAATGCAATCACAGGTGCGGGCACCTCATCTGCGCGAAACTTCCACATCACCTTTCCTACTAATATTTGTGTTGCTACCTTAACTGTAGGGTTGTTAATGCTGGAGATGGCATATCCTCGCTTCTTCTTCTCCAACTTGAATTTCTTCTTCATAGCTTCCGTGAGGGCCAAGTCACCACCTTTTCCTTATGATATATTGGCTGGATCCTCCCCTGAGTAAGGTAGCCATGTGATCTGATGGATCAAGTGGTCTGTGATGGGAATGGGATCCTCCAGCCAAAAACACCCATCATGCACCAAGCAGAGCAGCTGCCTGATGACGAAGACAGTCACTGGGGCGTGGTGGTAATGTGGTACCCAGAGCAGGTTGAGCAGCCCGACTTTCTCTACACCCTTGAGCCATGTCTGCGACTCTAATTCGATCGTTCCAGTAGTCGTGTCAATCTGTCAGAACATTAGCTGCTTAGTTGATAAATGCGAGAATTTTTCGTGATCTGCGAGGTCCCAATCTTCAAACTTTAGCACAGGAACCCTCCCTAAGTGTGACCCCTCAAAAACAATGTCATTCGGGAGCAACGGAGTTTGCAGGGAGCTCTTTCTCTTGTCTATGTCTTTTATCACCTTGGCTTTGCCCTTGCGCGGAGGAACACATTCTGGTAACCTGGTAATAAGGTCCGCACCCTGGGTTTCAACTTCCATTTCCAAATCCTCCTCATCCACCAGGATTTCTTCAGATTCTTCCTCGTCTACCTCCAGATTAATGGCCTTCCCCTTTTCCTACAAAGTGGGCTTGGTCCTCTGTGTGTTCCTTGTTGAGATGCGCACCGGTAGCATAGCCTACTTATACTTCTTTGGTCTCGGGGTCCTGGGTGATTTAGGGACTTCGACTACCACTCCGGCATTCTCTGGGGCAACTTCTACAACCTTAATTTCCTACATGTCTTCCTCGGGTGTCGACATCATTCTATTCAGGAGATCATTTGTTTCCTTAGACAATCTCTCAAACACTGAACTTGCTCTCAAAGCCTCAAAATTTGCACGGTCCATACACACCTAATAGCACAACAACTGAATTTTCAAAATGCCAAGTGCTTTCCACTGGACAGCCATCTGTGATTTATAGGGCCTTTTGAATTCAAATCCAACCGTTCCCCCCACATTCGGCCCATTAATGCAAGATTGGCGAAATATTTTCAAGAATCTAACCCTTAAATTTCGCCTTAAATGCTTGTTTCCCGCTCCGTTTGGCCACAATTCGACCATCAAATCGTGAACAGTGACTTTAATGGTCACTTTCTAGTGGACCTGCGCACTATTTCCATGATTAGTGCAGCTGATTTCGTGCTATCGCGGACCCTGTGACACTTCTCTACTTTGCATAGTCCCGAAATCACACATCTCCCCAACCCGAGCAGTGTAGTTTATAGTCCCGTGCCTCCTTTCATTTGCCTGGAACGCTAAGACTTTTCTTCTGTCACATAGTCAGATGGTCGGGCCACCTTTGTATGGCTTCAATCGACTGCCATTCACCTTTCCTGGGAAGGGATCTCCATTCAACTTAACCAACTGGACCGCGCCACCATTGGTAATCTCCTTAATAACATAGGGCCCTAGCCAATGCATTATGAATTTCCCTAGAAATTTATCAAACTTACTGTCATACAACAGCACCAAGTCATTCACCTTAAAGGTGCGCAGCTTAATATGTCGGTCATGCCATGCTTTTTTGCGCTGCTTTTGGACCTGTTGATGAAATCCAGCCAAAAATATCTCTTCTTCGAGCTCATCCAACTGCGCGAGGCTATCTTCCAGGGCTCTATGATCTGTCATACCTGTGAGCGCTACTATGCATAGACTAGGCATGATGTATTCCATATGCATTATGGCTTCCACACCATAGAGAAGCCTAAAAGGGGTTTGTCCCATCAGCTTTTTGCATGTTGTTCGATAAGCCCACAATACTACAGGTATGCGTAGGTCCCAATCACTTCACTGAGCATTGCAAACCTTGGTCAGCGCGTTTTCAAGCACTTTGTTAAATGCCTCCACTGTCCTGTTAGCCTGTGGGTGATAAGGTGTGCTCTTCTGGTGATATACCTGAAATGCCTCCGTTAGTGTGTTGATCGTCTCATTCAGGGAGTGTGTACCACGATCACTCATCAAGATCCTTGGACATCCATCAGCACATGCTCAAATAGGAACTTCACGGCCGTCGCGCCCATGCAATCCTTCACCGGCTGCGCTTCTGCCCAATGAATCAAACACTCCGTCGCAGTGATAATGTACCTCACCCCTGTCTTCCCTTGTGGCTGAATGGGTCCTACAAAATCTATTGCCCACTTCTCGAAAGGTTGCAACATAATTTGTGGATTCAAGGCATTTCATCCTTCTGCAATGGCCTACCTGTTCTTTGACATACATCATGCGCCTTGCAATATGATTTTCAATCCTGATGAAGGGTTGGCCACCATAACCCTGTGCGTAGAATCTTCTGCGTGGTTGCTCTCCCTACATAATGTCCTCCCGCAGCGCCTCCATGAGCGTCTACGAGGTTGCTTCTTCATTCAAACTTAGGTACATATCGTTGCAATATCTCATCAGTCCCCATCTTGTATAGATGCCCAGCAATGATAGAGAAATCTACCGCGCGCACCACCAATTCCTTCTTTTGCTGGATAGAGTATCCTTCCGGTGCAGTTCCTGTTGTTAGGAAGTGTATTATATCCTCAAAATGACCATCCACGATGCGCACAGCAAAGAGTTATGCGTCAGGTAATCCTTCCTCAAAGTTAGTAGGTTCCTCCCCTATTTCGATGCATGATAGATGATCTGGTCCCGTGTTCAATCATCCAGGCTTCACAACAACTTCAAAATAGTACTCTTGGAATAATAAGAGCCATCTACATATTCAACCCCCCAACACAGGCTTATTGACCAGGTACTTCAGCACAGAGTGATCTGTATACATCTTAAAGTGGCCTCCTAGCAAGTAATGTCGATACTTCTGGAGCACATACACCATAGCTAACCCCTCACTTTTAGTGGTAGAATAGTTCTTCTCTGCTTTGGATAGTCTGCAGCTTGCAAATGCGATAGGGTGGTCCAAGCCTTCACTGTTATCTTGTGTTAGTACTGCCCCCAGCGTTATACATGACGCATCAACATGTACATGAAACTCTTTCTTCCAGTCTGGGAAGACTCGAATCAGTGCGGTAACCATCTTTTCTTTTGATATATCCAAGCTTTTCTAATAGTCATCGTTCCAGAAGAACGTGTCATCATTCTTCAACAATTTTTCCATCGGAGCGGTGATCTAGGCATACCTTTTGATAAAATTTCTGTAATATCCTGTATGTCCCAGAGTAGCACGCAACTCTTTCACACTCCTCGGTGCTTCCAAGTTCAGTATCACCGCGACCTTCGCGAGGTCTACCATCAGTCCTTGTCTACAAACCACATGCCCCAAGAGATGCCCAAAAGGAACGCAAAACAAACACTTCTTGAGGTTGAGATTGATTTGGTATCTTCGACAAGTATCCAACATCAAATGCAAAGCTTGCTACATGATGCTTAACTAGCCCAAATACAGTCCAGTAATCAAAATATACCTCTAGGAACTTATGAATAAATTCCTTGAATGCCGCAACAACCACGCGCGAAAAGATTGCAAGCGCATTCTTCAATCCAAACGACATTACAGTATATTGAAAGCAACCCCACTCAGTCGTGAAGGTTATCTTGCTCCTATCCTCTGGTGCAATTTTGATTTGGTGGTACCCAGAGAACCCATCAGTGGAGGAATATGCTTCCTGGCCACCTACATTGTCCAACACTTCATCTGTGAACGGAGTTGGGAAAGGATCGTGCACACAAGCGTCATTCAGTTTTCTGAGATCCATGCATATCGTTATCTCATTCTTTTTCTTCTTCTGTTGCACCACCATTGGGCTTACCCAATCGGATTCTTCCACAGGCTCAATGATGCCTGCTGCTAGCATTTTGTCTAGCTCTAAGCGGACCTTCTCCTTGTATTTAGGATGTAGGCGGTAAGGCCTCTGCTTAACTAGCTTCACGTCAGGCTTTAATGTGATCTTAATTACTCCTAGATCTCTGATTATTCCTTCTAGATCCGTAAACTTGGTAGGGAATAATTCCTGGTATTCACAGAGCAATTCAGCAACCTTATCCACTATCGCATCGTCCCAGTAATCTCCAATCTTCGCGAATTTGGGCTTTGCCTCTGTACCAATGTTCACTTGTTTTGTTTTCACCGACGTGGTTATATTAGGGTTCTCAATCTGTGGTCCTTGAACCTCATGGTGGCCTTCTGTTTCCGGAATGTTAATCTTTCACAGATCCTCATCCTCCTCTTTAGCAGTTACATTATAAAATTCCAGCGCGCAACTCATTTGAGTAGCCCATTCAGGCTGAATCGGGTTTAAAGGATCCTGCGGTATCCTAAAGATGGGTGCTTTCACTTCTTGTAGCGGTTCATCAATATTGTCAAACCCATCCTCAAAACCGAATGTCATCATGAATCCTTCGTGCAGGATATCCCATTCACCTATCCCATGGTAGAGTTTTGTTTCTATATACCAATTCATTGGGATAACATCTAGGGTGTGATAGAACAGGTGCACCCACTCAGGTTGTGGCTTTTCTCCATAAGCCTGCATCCATTTGGCCAGATGCGTGCGTGGATCATTCTGTCCATCATACTTGTCTGTTAGTCACATCTTAGGCTTCCCAAATCATGTTCTCATCATCCTCCTACGTTCGAGTCAATCATCAAAGCTTCCCTTATGCGTACCCCACCATCTTGCGAGCATAGCACGTAGTGTCCAGTCCAAGGCCTGGAAGCATTGATTTTATGGCACCTCCCTTTCAAATGCATCCATAAAGATATCTACCTCATTTAGACCATCATAAATAGGCATATTTCTTACCTCTGATGACACACAACGTAGTGACCGGGTCATCATGTTGCAATTCAGTGTAGTTACCTCATGTAACCGATTCTACCAACGTTCTATTTCTTCATCAGAGTCCAAAGTGCAGGAACTCTCGCAATCCCACGTAATCCGTCCATCCGTGGTGGGATTCACCCAATCTTGGTCTCGCGTTGTTATCTTATAGATGCAGTCTAGATCATCATCACTATCATAATCGCAGACTGGTTCTGTATAGTGCGATCCTTTAACAGGATCCAGGGGTATTATTACGCTCAATGATTTCTTCTCAAAGATCATCTTTCGTTTCTTCAGATTGATTACCCCGTTCATATCAGAAGCACAGTCGATTCCCAAGAGTGAAGGGTAGGGATTGCTATCATTCACAATATCTATTACTTCAAAATCCACCAGCACGTTCACTCCTTGAATATCCACGGTCACCCCCTACAGTTGTCCCATGGGTATGATTTTCTGTTGATTCGCCATCCTTAGCTGAATCAGAGACCATTGCAGCGCAGGTCTCCCCGTTCACTCCCAACTCTGCTTTGGTAGGACATTCGCATCTAACCCCAAGTCCAAAATGACCTGATCCATTTCATACTCTCCTATTTGTGCGGTCAGTCTCATCTCCCATCCTATCCTTGTTTTATGCTTGCCAATCTTTCGTACCATGTGCGACTCACCTGGTGTGGTTCCAGCGCATCTATTGATGAGTTCTTGTAGTCCTTTTACAGCCTTACTATCATGCAGTAATGTTTCAGGGAAAACTAGTGTCGATTCCAACTGCTAGTCCCACTAAGATGGGTAGCTATCTTAGAAACAAACAATGAAATATTTTCAAGAGTTCCTTTAAGTGTGATAGATTAGAGGGAAGAAAAGAGGACCAACCTGGATCTTCCACTTTGATCCTAGCTTGATTTCTCCTTTCCTTGATAGAATTTTTCACTCCTCTCCTACTTGTCTTGCTTCAAAGAGTACCTATAGAGTCAAAGTAACAGCAAACCATCAAAGCATCTCCATCTAAAACACCATAAACAATGCAGTATCAGAAACACATTAACCATACAATTGCATTCATAAACAATAAGATTCACAAATACACGATTATATGGAGGAAAACTCAAAGAAATTTATTAATAGTAATGTAAGAGAGGATTACAACCCAGCTGTCTAATCCAGCATCATCCTCCTATTTGTAGAAGCCTTCTTCACCTCATGAACAAGCAAATCACCCAACAATGCAATGTCTCTTCTCACCAACAAACCAACAACACTTCCTTACAAAATACAAAAGTCCAACCTCCAGATCTCTCAAATGAGGGATCCATTTATAGATGTCTTGCAAGGGTGTGAATCAGCTTTGGGTTTTTGATTAGTGTCATTTCACTGATAGTTCTTGGTTCCACTTGGAGATTTCATTGATCTCTTACTCTCCCTAGGCAAATTCAGAGAGGCAAGTGTCACGGGAGAAGTTTTTGGAAGATTCCATGATCATCCACTTAGCAAATTATCTTTGCCATTTGTCTATTCTCACTCATCGCACCCCACAAAAGGCCATTTCAGTATGCAGCACACTTGGCCAGTTTGGCAGTCAGTACGCATCGCACCTTGCCCATGGAGCAGTCTGTATGGTCCAATTTTGGCTAGTTCTGAGTAGTTTTTTAGGTGGAACTTCTGGGAAATGATGTAATCATTTGACCATGATCCTTTAGGGTATGAAACAACACTTTTTGGGAATTAAGTAGTCCTTAGTTTATGGACATATGAGTTTGGGGTTACAGTGCCCAAATATGTCTATAACAGCTGCCCCCTAAAGCATGAGGTCGTAAATCTTCTGATGTCGAGTGAAATGCTTTATCATGAGGATCCGAGGTATTCGTACTGGAAGGTGACCTGTATAAGATACAATACAATACATCATCATCATATTATTTTCATGATCTAGCTGAGGCGGGCATTCCCATGCTCAGATTTATAAATTCATTTTCATGTACATAGGACAGACAATTGTCTTCTGTTGCATACTGGTGATTACTCGCATGAAGAGTCATCTTCCTTGGCTTAGATGGCTATCTGTGCAGCTTCTGTGTACAATTGATGTCTTTATTTTCCTGAATATATCACAGCCTGGATGGATGAAACTAGATCCGAGGTCTTCAAAACTCGTCCAATCTTCACCCGATGTACAAGTCGATCCATGTGAAAAGATGTTCTGAAGTCGAACATGGAAAGACATCGCCTGATTACCAGCCAATAATGTAAGCTGTTAACAAATGTGAGAGGAGTCACCGATAATGATGATGACCCTCAAGGTACTACAGTACAATTCACGTGGTGTGAATATATGAGCCGATGTCAAACACCACGCAAAGTCTTTCGGTCGAAGGTCATTGATGTAAACCTGTCTCCGGAAGTGAGAAGGTTGCCATTGAGGCATGCAAGCTTCAAAGTACTAAAAGGGTTGTTTCTAAGTCAACTTCTTGGATAATGAGCTGATGTCGACAAGAAGTGACCTGTCGTAGGAGGGCCTTGATGTATCCCACATCTATGATGCGAAACAGAGCAAATGATTTTTGTGGAGGTGAAAACGATCTGATGATATAAGGTTCAGGAATGGCGGCCATGAAAAATGAAGGGTGGATGTATTGCAGTGGATGAGGTATTTGCTGGATGGTGAATTCTCTAAATGACTTCTCTTGAACATATTGGTGACACTGATATGGACTTGGTAGAGTTAACCCCATGGATGGTACGAAGGACCAATGGTGATGGTGAATGGAAAAACCCAACCCAACTCAATCGCGTTGATGGAGTGAAAGTGTCATGTTCAAGAGTGACCTGCTACCAATAAAGTTCTTCAAGTTTTCTTCCCATTTTTCCCCTGTCATTGCTGACCATTACCTCTTTATTTTTGACAAGCTTGAGGAGGATAACATATGCTTGGTCTATAACTTTCCCTTCGGGCAAACCTATCGCTTTGTGTTTAGCGAGCCTAGCGTCAGTGAGACTCGTTCTTGTCTGGGTGGACAAGTTTGTCGCTATTGTTTTAACGAGTTTAACGACAAAGATAACTCGGTCCTTTTCATGTTTAGAGAGTTTGAAAAGGGATGAAAAGGAGACTCCAATAGTCCTTTTTCGTGGCAAAATCCCTTAAGTCCGAAAAATTATAAAACAATACGAAAGGGATGACTTTTCGATAGCTTTAACGAGCCAACAAAGACAAGCACTTGATCTTTTTGTTTGATAATCCCTCAGGTCCAAAAAGATTAAAATATATGAGAGGGATGTCATTCCTTTTGCTTTAATGAGCTGGAAAGTCCAATAGCTCGACAAGCTTTTTATATTTAATGAGTCTAAAAAAGAGTTTAAAAGGGACTCATTTTTTAAGAACGAGTGGTATTTTTGGGTAGCAACCGGTTCCAGGTAAGTTTGGAAATTCTCAAAACATGGCAGCGTGAAGAGGGTGGCGGTCAGAATCACTCGTCGCCAATGTTCCTCAAAAGGGTAAATAATCAAGTGGAAGCGTATGGTCGGCCAAATGAATGGAGGTGACGGTAGGAACACAACCAAGGTTCAAAAGGGTTGATAGCATGGCAATCACAAAGGTTATTTACCAAAGGTGGTTTCATTTTTTAATGAGCTTGAATCAGGAGAAAGCTATGCTCAGTGCAGGTTGATTTTTTAACGAGCTTGAACCTTGCAGCAACATTTCTCTTACTAGTCTTTTGATAATGTCTCTTGGTAGATTTATTTTTTAATGAGCTTGAACACTACTATAACACGTGCTCATTACCTTTTTATGCAAGCTAGAAACGACTGAGCTACGAGGTTAAAGGGTTGAGAACCTACAAACTGAGAAAATCAAAGGTCATTTTTCACTTGCATACAAAGGTTTGCATGCCCCTAGGTGTTTCAGTAAAAGGAGAGTTTCCAGGTTACCAAATGTAAGTTCCTGCAGTTAGGTAGGATTGTTTCTGTCAACAAACAAAAAGCCTTCCTTTGCTTTGTCCATCGAAATAGATGAAGCTGATTGCTGTGAGCTTCCAATCACATAACGTATGAAGGTGAATGGTGTGAGCTTCCAATCACAATCGTACAAAGGAAATAAGTGTGTCAAACTGATCACATAACCTATACGGGAATGTTATTCGGTCCAAGTATTATGACCTTTCAAGAAAATCTCTCTTTTCCTCTAGGTTCGCCTGCCGAGGTAGACTAGGGTGCATGCCCCCTAACCTTCATCACACTCACCGAACTACTCACAGTAATTAGGTGGATGCAATGAAGGTTGAAGAGACATTGTTGACGCGAAGAGACCATTTAGGGATGATGGTTGATTCATAGCTGTGTTTGAACCAGGAAATGAAAGTTGATCGACAAGTTGCACCAGTCTGCCTTCATGTGGAAAACACATCAGTCGAAAGAATGTGGAAACAATAGATTCCATGCTATATATATAGTCACGTCCAAGGAGTTGATTGTAATCTAGTGGACCTTGGACTACCATCATGTTCAAATGAACGGTTTTCTTTCTCAAAGTTATCGGTAACTTTGGAAGGATCCCTAACAGTCGACTGGTTCCTTTGTTGAAGCCTGACAAATTTTGTTTTTCAGGCAAAAGCAATGGCGAACCAAGTGCTTTCTAAGCAGTTGAGGAAAGGATACTCACCGAAGCCCCTTCATCTATGATAGTGCCAGACACGATCATTTTGTAATCTTATACTATGATTTGGAATGGTACATTAGATGGAAGGCGGGGTTTTGCTAGCTGATTCCAATCAAAGAAAACAACTAGACTACTCGGTGGGGGGTACTGGATAAATGTCCGAATAAGTTTCATGAACTGGGGGGGTCTCTTCCTGTTGTAAAGGAATGGGTGATTTCCCCCAAGTTCGTTAGACTTTGTATTGACAAAAACAATTTGAATGGCGTCATTCTCATTCTCTTCGGGAACTGTATCATTTGAAGGTGAGCCTTATGAAGGCAAGACTGGGTCGACTACCATCTCGACCAACTGACTCTGGTCCGGTGTGGACTCAGGAGGTTCACTTTCAATGATAAGCGATTCGATCGATAATTGAGTTATGTTAATCAGGTTTTCAACAAGCGAAGGACTTGGCAAGAGTTTCTTGTATCCAAGTGGAAGTTGCTGTGGTGAAGCAGGATGGTTATCCAAAATGCTTTTGGCTTCATCCAGAAAAGGACAACGGTGAAGAGTATGATCACCTTCACATAACCTATATGGAACTCTAACTTTTCCTTTCTGTCTATTGACTTCGTTTTCACTAGTTGATGGTGCATTGTCAACCTGACTGTCAGGGGTTGATGACACCGAATGGTGCAAACGGGGAGACCTTTCTCTCAAGATTCACGGAATGCAAGGGCGATCTCGATGGTAGTGGTCTCCCTTGCAAATTGCACATGGAGTTTTTGGTTTGGAACTTTTAGTGTGCGGATTTTCGCCAGATGATGCATTGTTGTTGCATGTTTAGCTGGCTTCTTATTCTTCTCCTTCCCTTTCTTTTTCTTCTCAGCTACTTGGTTTTTAGTGTCACTAGTTTCACCAAGCGAAGAGGAAGAAAGGGAAGGAGAAACTAACGAAGTAAAAGGTGAAGGGGTAACTTCAGTATCATCTGGTTGCTGATTAGATTGTTGATGAATTACAGTGTTTTGAACGACAGAGGTCTAGAAAAGCCATACTGGCAGGCCGATTGTGATTCCTGGAAGGGAAAATGTAGCTATATATGGAGAACCAATATCTCCCCAAGAGGAGAAAGGACTAGGATTTCCTCCAAGAGGGATTCCTTGATTGGTAGACTCCATTATCTCAACCTCAGATCAACGAAGGAACAGGGATGCTATTCCAATTTAAATGAATTTTAAGACACTTTGACGCAACTTGCTTTTTCAATTTTTAAGAGTCGAGAAAAAGCTAAAGGTGACTCTAGTCACCTTTTATTTTTAATGAGCCTGAAGTGACAAGTTCTCAGATGGACCTTTTCTTTTAAGGAGTCAAAAAGGAACGAAAGTGACTACTCTGGAAATCTAGACAGATGGATTACCAAATTGATTGCAAAAATGCAAAATACACCTTGGTGATAAATGATAGAGAAATTACTAAGGACTTATGTACGGAAGTCAATCTTCCTGAATGCCGTGTTCAGTGCATTGCGATCGATAGGGCAGCAGACACGACTTCCTAAGGATAAAGGATATCAGCCTATTGTGGTCTCCCAATATATACTCGACAGTACGGGGAGCACAAGTCTGTATTGGCACTTGTTGTATCAAAGAGAAGGAATCACCCAACCTTCAATGAAAACGATAGTTACTAGGTTTTACGATGTCAGAACACATCTCTAGCCTAGACTTCTAGATGTGTTGCATTAGGTTCCAAAGCGTTTTTATGTTCATTGAGGTTTATTTTAGAGTTGATTTTGCTTAAAAGTTTGTCTTTCAAGGTTCATCGCGTGATGTAGATGTGAAATTCCTAAATATGCAATCTAAAATGATAAACAGTCATTTAGGTTCTTTTAGCAATGAAAATCCTAGCTACAAAGGAAAGAAGATTATGGTTTTCTTTCAGCAGAGGACATAGAGCACACACTAAATGCACTTTCCTAAATCAAATTTCGCATGCATTCAAAATGCAAATGCACATGCATGTATTTTTTTCCGCTTCCTTAATGTGTGAATGCCAAAAAGGAAAGCTAAGTATAGATCTAAACTATTTTCTTTCAAAACAACATTTTTAACAATTTCTTTTCAAAACGAAAGGAGGACTAAGACGACACTTTTCGATTTCGTATTGAAAACTGTTTTTCGACACTTCAAATACTAATAACTCAAATCAAGTATAATGACAAAAGTACAGTCAACTATCTAGAAGAGGAATACTTTACAACACTCTTCTTTTGATTAAGAATGACAATTACCATACTTGCATCAAAAACGACAGTTCGATTAGGCTACTTTCGACAAAGGAAGACTATAAATGATTAACAAATACACAAAAGCATTTACAATTCTTAACTGATGGAGGCTGAAATATGTGAAGGAAGAAGGTTTCAGCAAGAAGGTATTGATCATGAACAACAAACTACTGAATAAAGCTAAAAACAAGGAGACAAAACCAAAATTTCAGAGAAGAAAACAGTATCACTCAATCATCGCACCTACAACACAGGGAAACAGGGATGCATCTCACCTGCAAAACACAGGAGGTGCGATGCATCCAAGTTGCACAGTTACAGACAGTGCGATGGACCAGGGAGCGAAACTGAGCTTGGTTTTTACTCAAAATTTGCAGCTAAGTTCAGTGATTTAGGCTGAGTAATGATGGACAGTAAAAACAAAGCATAAGGGTAAGATCTGATGAGGTTCTGAGCTACCACAAGGGCACTTAGAATGCTTTGTAAGTCAGATGTTTAGTTCATAAACCAACCCGGAGATTGACTGAAGCAGCATTCATCTACTTCGCAATTGCATAGCAAAGGCGTTTCAAAGGCTAGCTGGCTAACTTCAGGCTCCGTCTATAGTTTATAAAGAAAACAATAAACAAACAAAACAAACTATTCTGTTAGGCCCCTATACTACTAGGGTAACCCCTTATTGTTATTAGTACAACCCCCTTATTATATTGATGTACCCATGTAGTGCCCATATTGTTACTATTGTGCCCCATAGAAGCCCACTATTGTTATTATTGTGCCCTTACATTATTATTGTTATGTCAGCTCTGATTATATTATGACCGCTTAGACTCCTCTATATAGAAAGGAGGTCTTTTCATTTGTACCATCCAAGAATTATTCATTTATGTAATGTAAAGGAGGTTGCCCCCTCGAAGAGGCTGAATTCTAAGGCGTTAATCTATCTTTTATATCTTTTTGTGAGCTGGTTTCATAACATTTGGTATCAGAGCTTTGGATTCTAGGGTTTCGCTGCTCCAAATAGGTGATCGTGGCATTTTCGCTATAACTTTTTTTCTGCGACATTTCAGAAGCTAAAAAAGAAACCCATTTGAGATGAAATCGCACTGAACCTTGGATCCGAATTTCAAAGCTTTTCGCACTACATTTGTGGAGATATGATCTGAGGAAGTTGGTCTTTTTGCGGACTCCTGAATTACATTCCAAACAGGTGACCTGGGGAAAATCGTCATAACTTTCTCTCTGAGCATTGGATTGAAATTTCGTAAGAAGGTACAGAAAGAGGAGAGACTTTAGTTTCTTGTATATATTTTTCAGAGCCAATGGTCGAAACAGTGACACGTGGCACGCCGTACAAGTTCGCTCTACTGAACTAGTCTATAATCAGGTCACTGTGGGAGATTTGGCATAATTGTTCCTTGGAGAATCCAATTTGGATCAGACTGGTGGCATTGGAAAGAGGATGCATAGGGCTATTGCAAGTTGCAATTTCAAAACTGGAAAAATTGAAATTACAGAGTTATAGTCATTTCAAGATTGAGCTCCTAAAATCAAGAAAAGGCAATATGAGGAAGTTTGATGGCAAGGATCCGGTAAATTGGATACTTCAGATGGAGCAATATTTTGATCTACATGGTGTACCACTATTACAAAAGGTATGTATTGCATCTTCATATTTAGAACCAGATCAATTTTTATGGTATAAAAGGCTTTGTTACATAGTGGAAAGTAAAATTATGGCAACAAGGAAGTCTACCGCTCACAACTATAAATATGGAAGTGTTGTTTCTCCTAGCCTTCCACAACCTACAAGGGTTACACCACAACAATTGGAAGAAAAAAGAGAAAAAGGGCTTTGTTACAATTGTGATAGAAAATGCACTAAAGGTCATAAATGTGCTGAGAAGAAATTATTTTACATAGAGTATGAAGAGGAGGAAGAAAATGATCAAGAAACATCAAAAGAAGAGGATATACACCAGGACCCAACTCTAGAGAAAGAAGAAATGAATCAGACCATATCTTGTAAAGCATTGGCAAGAATTACCACTCCTCAAACTCTCAAGATAGAAGGACATATCAAGAAGAAAAAGGTGCAAGAAGTGAAAGATCACATCGAGAAAGAAGAAATGAATCCAACCATATCTTGTAATTCATTGGTCGGAATTACCACTCCTCAAACTATCAAGATAGAATGACATATCAAGAATAAAAATGTTCAAGAAGTGAAAGATCACATCGAGCATCAAGAAATGAATCCAACCATATCTTGTAAAGGATTGGAAGAAATTACCACTCCTCAAACTCTAAATATAGAAGGACATATCAAGAAGAAAAAGGTTCAAGCAGTGAAAGATCACATCGAGCATCAACAACAAGTTCTCCAACTTTTAAAGGATAATGCCACTTTGGTGCAAAATCGAATGAAACAACAGGTAGATCAACATCGTAGTGAAAAATGTTTTGATGTAGGTGACTGGGTATTTTTACTAGTACATCTCAAGCAAGCTATTTATGAGAAGGAAATGTTGGCAATACTACATGCACTTAAGAAATGGCAACCTTACCAAAATGGGAAGACACTTCAAGGTAAAAATGGATCATGATAGTCTTAAATACTTTTTAGAACAACTATTATCTTTAGAAGAACAGAAAAAATGTGTCACAAATATGATGGGTTATGACTTTGACATCATCTATAGAAAATGGAAGCAAAATTTTGTTGCAGATGCACTCTCAAGCAAGGATGAGGATGTGGAAGCATTATTTTGTGCTATTTCTATTATCCAACCAGATTGGATAAATGAAGCAAGGGATGAATGGAAGAAGGATGAAGAAGTATGGCCACTTATTCAAAAGTTGCAAAAGATTCCAATTCAAACAATATTTCCAGAAATTGAAGAGGGAGGAAAAATCATATTGGAACCTAGAGAAATCATAGAAATAAGAACCCAACAGCTATGAAATCGATCAATTTCAGAGTATCTCATCAAGTGGAAGAACTTACCCGCTGAAGATTCCACATGGGAGGACAAGAATTTTATACAGAAGCATCAAGAAGTACTCAAGCGTTGAGGACAACACGTTTTGAAGGAGAGGGGCATTTTAGGCCCCTATACTACTAGGGTAACCCCTTATTGTTATTAGTACAACCCCCTTATTATATTGATGTACCCATGTAGTGCCCATATTGTTACTATTGTGCCCCATAGAAGCCCACTATTGTTATTATTGTGCCCTGACATTATTATTGTTATGTCGGCTCTGATTATATTATGACCCCTTAGACTCCTATATATAGAAAGGAGGTCTTTTCATTTGTATCATCCAAGAATTGTTCATTTATGTAATGTAAAGGAGGTTTCCCCCTCGAAGAGGCTGAATTCTAAGGCGTTAATATATCTTTTATATCTTTTTGTGAGCTGGTTTCATAACATATTCGTCCCCAGCGGAGTCGCCATTTTGTTTTAGGGAAAACTAGTGTCGATTCGAACTGCTAGTCCCACTAAGATGGGTAGCTATCTTAGAAACAAACAATGAAAGCTTTTTAAGAGTTCCTTTAAGTGTGATAGATTAGAGGGAAGAAAAGAGGACCAACCTGGATCTTCCGCTTTGATCCTAGCTTGATTTCTCCTTTCCTTGATAGAATTTGTCACTCCTCTCCTACTTGTCTCGCTTCAAAGAGTACCTGTAGAGTCAAAGCAACAGAAAACGATCAAAGCATCTCCATCTAAAATATCATAAACAATGCGGAATCAGAAACACATTGACCATACAATTGCATTCATATACAATAAGATTCACAAATACACGATTATATGGAGGAAAACTCAAAGAACTTCATTAATAGTAATGTAGGAGAGGATTACAACCCAACCGTCTCATCTAGCATCATCCTCCCAGTTGTAGAAGCTCTCTTCACCTCATGAACAAGCAAATCACCCAACAATGCAATGCCTCTTCTCACCAACAAACCAACAGCACTTCCTTACAAAATACAAAATTCCAGCCTCCAGATCTCTCAGATGAGGGATCCATTTATAGATGTCTTGCAAGGGTGTGAGTCAGCTCTAGGTTTTTTATTAGTGTCATTCCACTGATAGTTCTTGGTTCCACTTGGAGATTTCATTGATCTCTTACTCATCCTTGGGAGAATTCAGAGAGGCAAGTGTCATAGGAGAAGTTTCTGGAAGATTCCATGATCATCCACTTAGCAAACTATCTCTTCCATTTGTCTATTCTCGAGAAGGCCATTTCAGTATGCATCGCACCTAGCTAGTTTGGCAGTCAGTATGCATTGCACGTTGCCCATGGAGCAGTCTGTATGGTCTAGTTTTGGCCAATTCTGAGTATTTTTTCAGGTGAAACTTCTGGGAAATGATGTAATCAGTTGACCATGATCCTTTAGGGTATGAAACAACACTTTTAGGGACTTAAGGAGCCCTTAGTTTATGGACATATGAGTTTGGGGTTGCAGTGCCCAAATATGTCTATAACAAGTAACTTCATACAGGTTTCCAAGAGAGTTGTGAGCATAGAGGGGTCCATCTCCAGCTCAGGCTTATTCTTGCTTCCTGAAGTGGAGGCCTCAGCGAAGCTCTTCTTAGCTTCCATGAAGGCTTCCTAAGCACGCTCCAAATCAAACTCAGCCTCTTTCGTCAAGGCCTTGCGAATGCATGTACTGTCTTCTAGATGTTTCCCCTTGTCATCTCCCATCGCAATTCCACTCCAGAGCACAATATTTACATTTGGATCTTCCTCGCGTGGCTCAGATCTCATCATCTGCAGGTTCTTAGTTGGGGGAGGTGGTAATGCCCCTTTGTCACGTATCCTAGCTATCAGCATAGGAAAATATTCTGTTTCATGATCAAACAGTGTGCAATACGTGCACGACGGATGCGTTGGATTAGTGCAATTGTGGGCATAGTGTCCTGGTCCTCCGAAATTGTAGCAAATCAACTGTCCTCAACCTCTACTAGGTCCTCCTCCGCCTTGGCCTCGTCCGTGCCATCCCTGCATTCTGGTCAAGGGACCGCGTTTCAGCCTGAACCCTATAGGCGGTAGTTCTATCCATCATCAATTCATAGCTCCTGCAAGTACACTCATCATGTCCTACCGACCTACAAAAGTTGCAGAAAAGTTGTTGCGGTGCTTGCACATACTTCTGTAGCAAGTGACAGTCATCCATGGCATGTTTTCCGACTACCTGACAGATAGCGCGCCATAAAGTAGGCGCTACACTAGGTCCTTCTTGAGCTTCCGGCCTTAAAGGCATCGGTCCTCCTCCTACAAGGCAATTTGCAAAGGCCGGGAAATGGTCTTTGCCATGACCTTGACTCTTGCATTTCAAGCACCATACCTCCCCGCGTACCTCTGGCCGAACCATCCTATCCTACTTCATACTTTGCATCTCAAGGCACAGGTTCTTCAGCTGTGCATGGATCTACTAGACCCCTAGATTAGGATCTTGCATCAGAGTCTCATGTAGTCTCATGGCAATCTCCAAGGCCTTTGCCTAAGTTGTTATCTTCTGTTGCGACACCGCACTCCTTAAGTGTGGTAGTAGCGAAGCCACAAACCACTCACGATGTTGTCCATTTGTCAAATTCATGTTGGCTTCGTGGATCATACATTTCAACCTCTGATCCAGTTCCCAAGGCATCTCACCTGGTTGCATCGTGATATCTTTGAATCCCACAATTGAATGCGCTTCAGATTTAGGCTTGCTAAATTCCCTATTTAGTGCTTCTTGGATGTCTGCTACGCCAACATTCGGGTTATCGTTAGAGTACTTAGTATACCAGGTTAGCGCGCGATATTGCAGAGCACTAACCAATGTTTCTTTCTTTATGTGGTCATCTGTAACACCTTGATCTTCCCATACAGCCCTCACAATGAACCAAAATTGGTCCAGGTCCTCATTTCCCAAGCCTTTTAACAAAGGCAACTTCACTGTATTTTCCATACTGAACCACGGTGGAGGTGGAGGTGGTATGGGTGAAGTTGGAGGCAATGGAAGAGAAGTCGGGGGTGGTGTGGGCAGAGGTGGTATTCATGGGAATCCCTATCTTATTAACTGAATAGAGATTCGCAGAGAAACCTTCGTTATCGCTTCTTCATCCCTTCGTGGAGGTGAAATCAAGGGGCTATACTCCAGACCCTTATTTCCTTCGTTTCTGTAAATTTTTCCACTTCGCATAGTCCCTAACAACAAGGTAACTACATAACCTGTTTTTCGCACAACAACATTTTAATCCAACTATTCAAAGATTTTACGTACTTACCTCGCGGTCCTTTGAAAAAGCGTCGCTCTGCCTCGCTATAGCTGACTGAGATGTCGACTGCGAATTCAGTCACAAATCCTCTTGTGACGCAATCGAGCCAATGATCGACAGCGTGAGCGATCTTATCCTCCGATGCTTCCAACCTTCGCACTAGCTCTGGGGTCCACACAATAGGACTGTTACACTAAAAAATGTCACCTTGACTACTTACAGTTAGTATGGCTCAAATCAACAGTCATGCTACCCTCTTAGGCAAGTCTCATGCCTCTGTTATCCATCTCAAACTCAAAGAAGAGAGAAAGTCTTGTAAAAACTATGTTTATCTCTGGGGTCGCGGGTTCTCTCTAGCCTTACCTGCGGGGACGCGGACCATGTTCACAAAATCTGCGTCCATGGACGCTCTGTATGTTAAGGGACAGGTGCGTCCCTCTGTAAAAGGCAAAATGCGCGAGTTTTATCTTGAAAACGTTACTTGTGGTTACTTCTAGAACATTCTAGAGGTCGGTTTGATGAAATGGATGCGCCTCCAGTTGGTTCATGTATCTCTATTAAGGGGGAACTTATCCCATCAATAAGGGAGCTATCCCACCCATAGAGGGGGATGATCCCATTGATAGTGGACCTGAATAACCTCTTTACAGCACTATAAATAAAGGCATTGAGCCAGAAGGAGAAGAGGTTGGAGCTATACATTTTCTTTGGGTAAATGCTGCAGGATTTAGGTCTTCCATTAGAGCCTTTGTGAGGAGAGATTGTCTTCACTTGATTCTACTTGGGAGAGGGTGAGCTTTGTCAAAGTAGAGGAAAACCCTTGATGGACCCTGGGAGGAACTTGCACAACACCAAGGCCAGGTTGTAAGAGTTTCTTTGTTTCGTTATTAATACAAACTGGTTTATTTTTCTCAATAGCTTGTGTTAATGAGTTATTTCATGTGTTCCTTGGTCTGCATGTTGAATATATGTTTTATTATATGAAATGCAAGTGCTTGGTAATTGTTTGATTGTTTGTGGTTGCAGGAATTGACTTGAAGGAGGAGCTCATCCGGATCGTCAAGAACGGACTTCAACAACAGCGTTTTGGAATAAGGTAAGCCTAAACACTTGTAGTTTTCATGTTGTAAAAGGTGTATTTAGAGAAAGATCACTCCATTTTGTCTTGTTTGTCATTAGAATGTCTTAGACTTCTAGGAAGGTCAGTCGTGTCCGCACCCTTGACAGATTCCGTGTGACAAATTGGCGACTCCGCTGGGGAATCCATTAATGAGAGAGTCTTTTCCTTTATATGAACTTTGCTTTGAGAAAATCATTTTTATTTTCTGGTTTTTGACTGTGAGAATTAGTATTTGGGTGGCTTAGCTTTAGATTTAGTTAGATTTGGTTTTTCTTCATTTTTCCAGACGGACGCACTCTCTTAGTACTGCACAGTGCGTCTTTGGACGCGCTGTTGCCGTCTGCACAGAGCGGGGCCGCACCTGTGACAACGGGTTGCCTGCGTCTTCCTGTAAAACTTAAGAAAATTCCATTTTTGCTTTAAATTGCTTTTAGATTTTGTTTTTCCTTAGTGTTTTCTGCCCAGATCCTTTAGTACCCTGTCAAGAATTTTCACCTGAACTAGTTTTGTGAGCTTTGAGTGTTTTAGTGGTTTTCAACGAAGTTTAGACCTAGGGTTTGATTTTTGGAAGGCTTTGTAGTGACTTTGATAGTAGAAAGTTGTCCAGCCTTAGATCTCTCTGGTTAGTCAACCTTCTTAGAAGTCGGGCCTGTCGTAAAGTCTCCTTTTGTGAGCAACTTGCCATTTGAGTTGTTTTGGGTCAAATTTCGAATTACTTGTTTATAAAGTATTGATTTCCATTTTACAAAAAGAACAAAAAGATTAGAGTTTTGTTTTGGCTAGTTTTTGATTCTGCAATAAGCTAGTCCTTGATTTGATTGTGATCAAGTAAAACACCTTAGAAATAATCATTGTTAGTTTTGGCCTCGTTAAGATTGCTTAGAGTAAATTTGCCTTTAGTTTGCTTATGAGTGCATTTTCATAGATTTTAAGAGTTGTTAAGATTGATTTTTGGTTATATTAGATTTACTTGCTTTATTAAAAGAAAAATACAAAAACATCTTCTTAAAAAGTCTTGTTTCAAGTAGCTTTTTGTTTTCGAAAGAAGAAAAGATTTTTTTTCGTGCATGTAAAGAGAGGTTATGTTTTTATGATTGGAAAAGAAAAACGAATTGTTTCTTTGATTGTCTTCAATTAAGAAGTTGCTTTTATAAAGATTGCATTCTCTCAACTTTTTAGTTAAGCAATTCATCGAAAAAGTAAAGTAGTGGATAAATCATTCTAGGTGCATTTTGTAGTGGTTTCGAGTCGAGTCAACACACCACTAGTTTCACTTCCATCACCTTTTGACTTAAGAAACAACCTTAAAAGTAACGCTTAAATTAAAATCAATCTAGTAATCTTTATTTTTCTAGGGCTCTGAAGCACCAACATAGCTTAGGCTAGGGTCTTGGAGTAGGTGAGTACTTAACTCTCCAAGACTACAAAACCAAACAGATAGTCTATCTTGAGTAGAACAAATCCAATTGTTTCAGTTACATTCTGGGAAAGCTCCTCTTAAAGGAGAAACACGAGCTCGTGTCCGAACCAGTGAGGGGATCATTCCTCCCTCGTTGGGAACGACGCCAGGCAGTACGTATTACAAACGGTAAACCTCGGATTAACCATTGTCGAGGAGCCAGGGGTCACTTATCGGTAAACCTTGGATTGTTGTCAAGGAGCCGGTAAGGGGATTGGAGCTTGCTACTCTGCCCTTGCGTGCTGTCGGAGTTTAGACTGTTCCCCCAGGTGTAATTGTTGTGATTGGTAACCTTAGTGGCCATAATATCTAGGATTCTACCCAAGGTGACGGTGGAGGGAAGGTCCCACTGTACCTGGAGCAGACGTCGGTTATACTCACTTGGATTTTCTGGGGGGTTCGCTTCACTTCGAGACGGTTAAAGTGGAGGAACTTGGTCCAGTCTATTCATTAAGCAGGTTGCCGGGGTAACTGTTCCACCCACTATTTCTGTACTGAATCCTGCGAGGTTGGGCCTAATCACCAACTAGCGCTTTTGGTCCGGAAGACTACTGTTTGTGTGTGGTTTGACGCTCTAGATTATTTAGGCGTGTGCTTCAAATTTGATTGGTTCTTTAGAAGACTTTAGGTGGTTTGATTTGAAATTTTTTACTTTGTTTTCGTGTGTTGTAGTTAAAATCTTTAATTGTGGCGGAATTACCGAGAAGGTCCCGTCGAATTGCGGGCCAGTCTCCTGAAGTTGTTTCTGTGGCCGAATTGTTGAGAAGATCCCGTAGACTTAGGGGATCCCCTCCTCGAGACGACCCAGGTAATTTAGAAGGGTTAAAGGTCCTTGTAACTCCTCCTAGTGGCAGTAGAGTAGGATCACCTGAAGAAGGAGAATCTTCCTTGGTAGTCCATCCAGATTACCAAAGTTTAGAAACAGGTTACAATCCCGAAGCTGTTACAGTTTCCGAGCTTGCTGGTAGTTTTTCATCTGCCAGTGAAACAGGCGAAGAACCTGAAATTTCAGAACCTGTTACTCCAACTCCTAGTGTTCCTGATTCACCAAGAATAGAAAGAATTATCACCGAAAATCTTCCTGTTGGATTAATTGCTATAGAAGAACTTGTTCCAGAGGAAGAAATAGGCGTTTCTGATTCTGAAGATCTAATTACCCTTGATCTAAGGGAGCGTGAATCCATCTTTTACAGTCCTCCTAGAAGTGAATCTTGGTACCTTGCATTAACCAATTTTTTAGACAACTCAGTAGGTTTTTCTACACCTCGTACTCCGGTTCCACCTAGAGGAATTCATTCTCCTGTAAATATGTCTGGTCAGTCATCTGTGTTTTCACAAAGTCCTGAATCATTTTTACATGGCGGTCCTTCTGTTCCTACTGGGTATCAATCACTTTCTGGTACCTTTGCGGGAGCATCTCCTCAACCTGTTGATCATGGGTTATTAGTTGGAAACAGTGGTAATGTACCATTGAGTATAGGTGAAGTTTATATGATGTCAGGTTCAACTCCCATTAACCAACCTCAAGGTGGCCAATTACCGCCTGGGGGGCAACCTTCGTTAATGCCTGGGGGGCAACCTCAAGGTACTTCATTCGTGACTGGGGGGCAACCTCAAGGGTATCAACCCAAGGGTATCAACCCCAGCCTCAATATGTACCCCAAAGTCAACCTCAGTATCAGTATCAACCTCAAGGATGGCAACCTCAAGGATGGCAACCCCAAGGGTATCAACCCCAAGGGTATCAACCTCAAGGATACCAACCTCAAGGTCAAGGTCAACCCCAGTATTCGTATTTACCTCAAGGTTATCAACCTACGGGTCAATACCCTGGTCAAGGTTATCAACCACCTCAAGGGCAATCATATGGGACTGCACCTTACAGTTATCAACCCTATCCTCAATACGGCTATGGATCTCAGTATCCTCAACCTGTTACGAGTCAATACCCTGGAATGTTAACATGGGATCCGTCACAGGGTCAACAGATGTCGCAACCAAGTATACAGTCGGTACCTCAAGCAGGACAACCTGCAGTTCCTGGTCCACCCCAGCAACCGCAACCTGTCCAGTCAAGTGTTCAGACCCCTGTAACTTCTGTAGTTACTCAGCCGCCAATTGCACCTAGTACTCCACCTCACACGGCTGCAGCAACTACCGCTTCATCTACCATGCTTACTTCTGGAGTATCGGCAGCTCCGGTTTCTACTGTCCCTGTAACCACTCCTCAGACATCTGTACCGTTGTCTGGACCCACGGTTCAAACCACAGTCCAGATGCCTGCAGGCCAACCTGGTACAAGTACGGTTGTTACTACTCAACCTCAATTTGTTCAACCTCCGTACCAGGGACAGTATCAACCTGGGCAAGCTGCCCAACAACCGGTTTACCAGTATCAACCGTATCCTGGGTACACTTATCAACCACCTCAGCAACCCCAGTACGGTCCGGTTAATCCTGGTTTTCCAGGAGGATATAATATCCCCAATGCGACTCCTGTTCCTAGTTATCCTGGATATCCTCCTCCTGGGGCTGGTATTGTGACTCAGAGTTTTAGAGATCCTAACCGGCAGTTACCGTTTATTGCGACTTTAGATTTACCCGACTTGACGCGCCTAACGAACGATCCAATTCAATATCTTCCGTTCTGGCCGCCAATGCCAAATAAGTTGCCCAGCGATATACCCAAGTTCGAAGGTAAGTCTGGAGAGGATCCGTCTAATCACGTGATGACTTACCACCTCTGGTGTGCATCAAATTCCATCTCAGATGATTCCATCCGCTTACGTCTTTTCCAGCGTACACTCATTGGTCTCGCAGCCAAGTGGTACATTGAGTTACCACGGGCCTCTTTTTACAACTTTAGCCAGTTAGCTACCTCGTTCTTAACTCATTTTCAGTTACCAGTCAGATACGATAATGGTACAGAATTATTAACTTCGCTAAAACAATCGACATCCACGTACATTTCTGATCACATCCATGAGTGGAGACGTCGAAGAAGATTAGTGAAAGTTTTTATCCCGGACCAAATCTTAGCTGAATGGTTTGTCAAATCATTATTACCAAGAATTACTGAAGATGTAGCTAAGGCCGGAGTAGTTACTGAGGAGCAAGTCATTGCTCAGGCACAATACCTTGACTTAGTTTACACTCAGTCGGGTACGTTACACGAGAAAATTCCGGATCTTCCAAAGTCAAACCAAATCGCTGCTGCTCCTTCGGGATCTCATGCCGCTGATGGTATGATCGGTATCGTGACTACGAAGAGTAAGAAGAAGTCTTCCAAGGCCTCCAATACTCCAATTATCACTTTGCCTGATTCTCCGACAGGAGAGTCTTCTCCTCCTGAACTTACCGCCGACATTCACGCTGTAGAGTCATCTACGGCCAAATCAAAAAACGGTGGAAAGAAGAAAGGAAAGAAGAAGGCTAAAGCAGACAAGGCTCCAAAGGAGAAAACGGAAAAGTCGGAAACCAATGACGAAAAGCGCAAACCTCGTTATCCTTGTCTTATTTGTGAAGAAGATCATTTTACGAGAGACTGCCCTCATCGGGCCGAGGTAGTGAAAATAGTCAAAGGTTCTCCCACTCCTGCTGTGTTAAAAAATCCATTTCCAGAGCAGGAGAATAAGATGATAGGTTCTTCTTCGAATGCCAGTGAAGAACCCATTTTGATGATGTCTCATGTCAGGATTGCGACTCGATCGCAAGATTATGGTAGTAAGGCTCCTGTTGATGGTAAGGAAGCAGAATCTTCTCACTCTAACCCATCAACCTCAGCTCCTGGTTCCGATCCACTACAGATCGAAAAACCTAACCCAGACTTAGTGATTAAGCCGCCCGCCAAGGGTGTACTTCGAAGGTCTGCTTTCAATCCACATGCGAGAGCAGCCCAGAATTACAACATTGTTGAAGACTTAGCTGTTTCACCTTCAGCAATGTCGGCACTCGAAGTGCTGCAATCATGTCCAGCGCAACGAAAATTGCTTTTGTCGGCTATTGGAGCTGTCGATGTTCAGGACCCGAACCTAATGATCTTTGATCTAGAAAGTAGTACACCGCGTCTCCCCCATCAAATGGCTTTCCAAATTCCAGTGATAGTCAAAAACAGGCCTATTCATCGGACTGTGATTGATGAGGGAGCTTCTACGTGTATTATGTCGATTCAATGTTGGAGATCGCTTGGTTCTCCTTCGTTGAACCAATCCCCCACCATCCTTAAGGCCTTTGATGGCCGTGGGTTCCGTCCGTTTGGTATTCTACAAGAATTGCCTATAGGGGTCGAAGGTAAAACCGTTAGTCTGGATGTGGAAGTGGTTGATGCCCCTCTAGACTACAACCTTCTTTTGGGTCGAAGTTGGTCATATGCTATGACAGCGGTCGTTTCATCGGTCTTCAGAGTCATTAAGTTTCCACATAACGGTAAGATCGTGACTATTGATCAGCTGACATACTTTTCATCCGACCCAACCTCTTTAGAAACTATCCAGCATGTTGGTAAAACGACAATCCCTTATAGGGACATTGGTGTAGGTTTAGTTAAGGATTCCGGTTTACTGGGAACTTTTCCTCTCCCTCCACTCAATGCAGACCCTTCGTTTGCAACAATTCATATGATCACGTCAGAAAACATTATTTATGATGATCCTTGGTATGTTCCCTCTGACTCTGAGCTAGACTCACTCGGTGATGTTATGCCGTTGAGTCCGTATGAGATTGCTTATGAAGCTCTTATGTCTTTTACCGACTTTCATTCAACCGACCAAATGAATGTGGTCAGTGAAGAGTCACTTTTCACCTCACCCTTAGAACGGATAACGTTTCCCGAAGAAGTGTCATCTGACGAACAACTTCGCGAAATCCTAAGTGTAGATGATCTACCATGGGAAGATCTCCATCACAGATCTTCGTTTTTACCTAAGGATGATGCATTTGAAAATGATTTTTCATCTATCTTTACCGCTGAATATGTCAAAGACGCTCAGGATCCAACGAAACATTCTGATTCAGAGCTGAATTTAGGGAATATTTCTCGTACTATTCCCATTGATATTTCAGTGAAGCCCGGAATCGAGGAGAACATTCATATAGGTGCCGCATGTACTGAAAAGAAATCCAAACTTACAAGGCCCTATTCCAAGAATTCCGCGACGTGTTTGCCTGGTCTTACGAGGAAATGCCGGGAATTGATCCTGCCATTGTTGTTCATGAAATCAAAACCTACCCGGATGCTAAACCCATTCGGCAACGGTTGCGTCAGATTCACCCTCGAAAAGCGGCTGCGATTAAAGCAGAAGTCGAAAAGCTGTTGAAAGCAGGTTTCATTTATCCGATCCCGTTAACGGATTGGGTATCGAATATTGTTCCCGTCAATAAAAAACAAGGAACAATAAGAATCTGTATCGACTATAGGGATATCAATCGAGCTTGTCCAAAAGACAACTATCCTACGCCTTATATCGATCAAATCATTGATGATTGTGCCGGAAGTGAGATGTTTTCCTTCATGGATGGTTTCTCAGGCTATAATCAAATCAATATTCTACCTGCCGATCAACCAAAAACGGCATTCATTTGTCCATGGGGGACATTTGCTTATTGCAAATTACCTTTTGGACTTAAGAATGCCGGGGCCACTTTTCAACGGGCGATGTCTTATGCATTTCATGACATCAAGCACATTGTGCAACCCTATCTCGATGATTTGCCTGCTCATTCTTTACAACGAGCTGATCACCTTGTCCACCTACGAGCAATCTTTATGAGGTGTAGGCATTATCGAATTCGGTTGAATCCCCACAAGTGTGTTTTCTGTATAGAAACAGGTCGATTGCTGGGATTTGTTGTTTCAAAAGCCGGCATTCGCGTCGATCCCTCGAAAGTCGAGGCTATCATCAAATTGCCTCCTCCTTCGAGTTTGCGCCAACTCCAAAGTTTGCAAGGGAAAGCGAACTTTTTACGCCGATTCATCCCAAACTACGCCGAGGTCACTAAAGGTTTTACACGGTTGTTGAAACAGAACGCACAATTCTTTTGGGACGAGATTGCCCAACAATCTTTTGATGCACTAAAACACGCGTTGACCCATGCACCGTTATTGCATCCTCCCAACTACAACCAGGACTACTTCTTATACCTCGCAGCTTCGCATTCCACCATTGGAATGGTGTTAGTTCAAGAAGATGAATTCAAAGCAGAGCATGTGATATATTATCTTAGTAGAACCTTAAATCCCACTGAGTTAAAATATTCGCATGTGGAGAAATTGGCCCTGGCAGCCGTTCAAGCTGTCCAGCGTTTTCGTCACTACATTCTTCTCCGCAAGACTACAGTTATTTCGGATTGCAACCCTATGATTTATATTTTGACAAAACAACTGCTAGGGGGCAAGTACTCTAAATGGATTGTTATCCTGCAAGAGTTCGACTTGGAGTTCGAGAAGTCCAAGTCTAAGAAATCTTTAGTTTTTGCGGAATTGATGTGTGATTTCCCGAGTGCTGACACAGAGACTGTGGCAGAGGAGTCCATTGTGGACGAATCTTTGTTTCTTATTAGCACTTTAGATCCGTGGTATGGGGATATAATCATCTATCTCCAAACCCAAACCTTTCGGCCTGAAGCTTCCAAGGAAGACCGTCGAAAAATTCGGTTTCGATCCCAGCAATACAGAATTATTGGAGATACACTTTATCGCCGGGGGGCAGACTTAGTTTTTCGACGTTGTTTAACTCACGAAGAGGCTGAGAGAGTTTTGAATGATTGTCACTCTGGAGCATGTGGCGGTCATATGTCTGGGTATGCCACAGCTCAGAAGGTGTTGCGCGCTGGCTATTTCTGGCCGTCTATGTTTAAAGATTGTATCCTTGCTGTCAGAACATGCCACAACTGTCAAGTGTTTGATCGAAAGATGCGCGCTCCACCTGCTCCTCTCCACCCTATAATTGCCGCTGGTCCATTCGCCAAATGGGGCATTGACTTTATTACTTGTAACCCTCACTCGGCCGGGGGGCATGCGTATATCATCCTCGCGGTTGATTATTTTACAAAATGGGCCGAGGCGATGCCTACATTCGACGCAAGCGGCAAGACAGCTGCAGTTTTCGTATTCAATCATATCATAACTAGGTTTGGTGTCCCACAAGCAATCATTACTGACCATGGGAGCCATTTTCGAAACGTCATGATGACTGAGCTTACAAGCCAGCTTGGTTTGCGCCACGATAGCTCTACTCCTTATTATCCGCAAGCCAACGGTTTGGTTGAGTCAATCAACAAAGTTCTAGTCATCATGATTCGACGGATCATTGGTATCCATCGAACGAATTGGCATAACATGTTATTTTCGGCGCTATGGGCATATCGAACTTCAGTGAAAAATTCAACAGGTTTCACCCCTTTCCAGCTAGTTTATGGCTTAGAAGCTGTGTTACCTATTGAATGCGAAATCCCATCACTTCAAATGGCTGTCGAATTACTTCCAGCTACTTCCGAAGAGGAGAAACGGTTATTATACTTGGCTAAATTAGATGAGACTCGACGTGACGCTACTTTAGCTATCGAGACTCACGCGAAACGAATGAAAGCTCAGTACGATAAAAATGTAACCCCTCGAAGTTTTTCGGAAGGAGACCTAGTACTATTATATGATCAAGCTAACGATAAGCTAGGTGCCGGAAAATTCGTTCCCATGTGGCATGGGCCCTACATTGTAAAGCGAAAGCTAGCAAAAGGGGCTTATGAGTTAGTTGATTTTGATGGGGACTCTTTGGGTAAACCCAGAAATGGACTTTACCTAAAGAGGTATTATGCTTAAAATGATGGGTATGGAGAAATTTTTAGATAGGTTAGATTTTCTTTCTAGCTAGCAAGTGTGTTAGTTTAGTCAGTGTGCTTAGCTTAGCAAGTGTGGTTTTTCGTCATTATTCTGGCTCATCTTGGTTTTACTCTTGATATTGTAGATGTCGACGCCTCTCCAAACATACATTGGATTTGCTGATGGTGCTTGTCGTAGTACACGGAATATCTCTTCCGCAGCTTGGGTTATCTATTCGCCCTCTGACGAGTTAGTTTCTATGCATGGGGTAAGCCTCGGTCAAACAACGAATAACATTGCAGAATACAGTGCAGTGGTTGAATTATTATCCGAATCTATTTCATTTGGAATTCGACGTTTGATAGTGAGGTTAGATTCTGAACTTGTTGTATTACAGCTTAATAGAGTTTATGCCATTAGAAATCCTGTGTTATTAAGGTTGTTTTTGAGAGTGCGTCTCTTGGAACGTGAATTTGATTACATTGAATATCAACATATTCCAAGGTCTTTGAATACATTAGCAGATGCAATTGCTTCTCGAATGTTGGACAGACATTTACGATAATCATGCAAGTAAATTTAAAAAATTTCATCACATATGTTAAACAAGATAAGCCGGTAATAGTGATATATATAGATAGAAGTGTGTCAAAAAATATATACATCGTCTTCGATCATAGGTTTAAAACACCTTATGATCGGCAAAATGATAGTACAAAAAGTCAAAAATGTCACATGTGACTACAAAAGTGACTAGTCAATCACTGGTGGTGCTCTCTGTACGACACCACTGCGCGGGCTACCTTACGCAAAAATCTCCTAAACGGTCCAGGGACCGCGACTACGAAGCGCTGAAGCCTGATAGGAATGTCGTCCATAGTAGTCTCAGGTATATCTGCCGTGAGACGCTCTAGATCATGCTCCAACTCAGCTAGTACTTCTGCTGTCGCATCCTGTGGGGCCGGTACCGGTGCAGCTGGATGTAGTCTATCATAAGGCCGGAGGTTGGCTGGACGCTGTGGACCAACATCTGCATTTTGAAAGATTTACTATTAGTTTTGAGACGATATATATAAAAAATACAAAAAATACATAACTAGAAAACTTGTGAAAATAAAAAGTACCTCTGTCGTCCCATTGTTCTCCCTGTGGAAGAACCATGTCCGGATCACCTCTGAAATCCATTCCGGCATACGGAAAATCCTGTATCACAAAAAGCTGGCCCTCTAACCAGTCAAAATAACTATCTGAGAATCGAACTACTGTCGCGCCCTCGTCAGGATGCCGGGCCATCACCGCAACCCATCGTATCAGCTTTGGCTGCTGAGGACCCAAGATATCAACAGTGAGTTGCTGAGGGATCAGCATTGGAATTCTCTCCAAGGCAAAGCTCACGACTATAGGCCCATATCCAAAAGTCTTTAGTCGTCCGTTCTTTGCCTTGGTCAGTTGGCTCTTCATATGAGCCGACACAGCTTCACACCAGTTGAAAATGGTGCCTTGGTAACAGTCAATTGCCATCCGCATTTGGGATCCGGAAGCAATGTGTAAAGCGGCCGCGCCGCAAATTCTGGTAACCGTGAACGCTATGACTTTGAGTTCCGGCAGAGTGATGTGTTTTATCTCTATGCCTTTTGAATGGTGAGCCCCAGGTGTGCACCAATTCTCGCGGAGACTATCAAGGGATTGGCCACCCGGCCTAGTCCCCGCAAGACTGAGTTGCTCACCTCTGTTTGGCAAGCCAGTGAGAAAGTATACATCCGAGGGCTCTATCTCGAGCTGGTGCCCTCCTATGTAAAAGCATTGTTCTTGTACGTTCCATCGCTCAACCAGCCATTCCAAGAATCTTACCTGGCCCCTCATGCCCGGTATGGTCCAATATTTGTATAATCCGCATGCTCTTAGGGCATCCAGGGAAGGTTGATGATTTATTGCAGCTTCATCTTCCTCTACATGCTCTCTTTCTCTCCAGTCTAACATGATTAATGCCCTGCATATCAAAAATAGCATTAGAAATTAATTTGGGAATTTTTGGTGGTTTTTTGAGAGAGTTGGGGTTTTGAAATGCGCGTTTCTCGGAGGACGCACCCCGGCTTTGTAGCACAGGGCGCCCGGACGCAGCTGGCCTGAAGGCGGGCTGCGTCTTCCGACCGTTTTCCCGTATGAGAAAAAGTCGGGGGACGCAGGTCACCCGAAGGGCACCTGCGTCCGCCGAGAGGCGCATTCCAAAACCAAAACCCCCCAAAAAAAAACTAAAACCTAAAAATTGATTCTAAACGGATAGAAATGCAGAGTGGATGTGTAAAATACCTGGATGAGACGGCGTTCGATTCCAACGGTCAGATTTTCCGCAGCGACCACGGGAAGTTTCTTGTCAAAAGCTCCTTTTTCAACCTCAACAGTGAAACGGTAAAAATGACATGGTAAAAGGTCTTTTTATAGGTTTTTTGGATGAATTAGTTCATTTTTTACCATGAAAAGATGTTTTTGAATGTATTTTTGCCTATTTTAAACAGGTATGAGTAATGTGTCGCTTTTGTGCAGGACAAAGGGATTTCGAGGGAAATTGTAATTTTTCACAAACAAAATATCAGAGTCATCTTTTAAGCCCTTTTCTGACTCCTAAAACATGAAAAGATCGCCGAGTGTTTCTTTTTCACTCGTTAAAACGGAATTAAAAGACGGTCCCCTTTTAGCTCTTTTCTGACCGCAAAATCAGGAAAAGATTGCCGGGTTTTTGTCGTTTCGAACTCGATAAGGAAATAAAACGACGTGTCCTTGATCGCTTTTTACTTTTCAGGTTAACGACACTATTATGAAAGTACTCCTTGGTCGCAAGATCAAGCGGTTCCCCCAGGTATTATTTTATACTTTTTCGGGCTTGAGGGACACAAATATACGAAAAAGTTCAACGTGGAGTCTCCTTTAGTTTTTTCAGACTCTCTAAAAATGAAAAACGCCGAGTTTCTCCTATACTGGGCTCGTTAAACTTTTACAGTAGAGGACCTGTTCAATTACAAACAGGAACGAACCACTCCTTCCTAGGGTTCGAATTTAAACTAGGTTGGACTCGTCCGAAGGATGAGCTTATAATCAAGCATATGTTATCCTCCTCAAGCTTGTTAAAAATAAAGAGGTACTTGCCAGAAATGGTGGGGGAAAAAAGAGAAGAATGAACCTATTTGTCACCTTTTGTCTCAGAAGAAACTTTATTACCGCTCTTGAACACGACACTTTTCATTCACCTGGGTTGGGAAATCTTTTACCTCACAGTTGACCAAATCACTTTGAAAGTCTTTAACCGGGTTCCGGGGATTAACTTTGAGTTATTCGTCACCAAGCCATCTGTTGTGTCGTTATGTGTTCAAGAGGTCTGCAAGCAAAACTTTCATCTGCAAAATACTTGTCATCCATTTGACCATCCCTGAGTCAGTCCTTACAGCAACATTTCTTCAACTTGAACAATGATTTCGTGTTGCGGGCTTGCCTGCAACGGGTCGCTTTCTATCGACATCGACACATTATCTAGAAAGATGACTTAGGAATCGACAGTACCTTGAAGTCTGCATGCATCAATGGCAGGTTTCTCGCCTTTGACGTCAGTTTACATCATTGACTTTCGATCAGAGGATTCCGTGAAGTGTTCGACATCAAAACATCTATTCACATTTCACGGGTTGTGCTTGGTACTTTGAGAACCATTGACATTACTGGTGGTTTCTCTCACGCTTGTTAACAGTTTACATCATTGACTGGTAATCAAGTGGTTTCTACCATGTTCGACATCGAATCATTTAATCACATGGCTAGAATCGTACCAATTCGGGAAGTAGAAGTGAAGACCCTGGATCTAGTTTCTACCATCCAGGCTGCGAGGAGTTTTGTATTCATTATCTATGTAGACTAATCATAAACAGATGGCTGCGTCCATACTGTGTCTACAAAAGTCTATAAAAATGATGTACTGCAAGATCATTCCTGTATCAGAATAGTTAGTCCATTAGTTAAAGTTTTGAATCTGAGTATGGGAATGCCTACCTCAGTGATGATATAATCTTATCCATGTATTTTGTGTTGAAAATTGCAGGTTCCAACAGGCCATCCACAAGGCAATCCTTGAAATGATAAAGCGCTTCACCCTTCCTAGAATTACAAAACCCTATTCTATTCCAGGCTTCGCACTTTAGGGGGCAATCTGTTACACTAAAAAATGTCACCTTGACTACTTACAGTTAGTATGGCTCAAATCAACAGTCATGCTACCCTCTTAGGCAAGTCTCATGCCTCTGTTATCCATCTCAAACTCAAAGAAGAGAGAAAGTCTTGTAAAAACTATGTTTATCTCTGGGGTCGCAGGTTCTCTCTAGCCTTACCTGCGGGGACGCGGACCATGTTCACAAAATCTGCGTCCATGGACGCTCTGTATGTTAAGGGACAGGTGCGTCCCTCTGTAAAAGGCAAAATGCGCGAGTTTTATCTTGAAAAAGTTACTTGTGGTTACTTCTAGAACATTCTAGAGGTCGGTTTGATGAAATGGATGCGCCTCCAGTTGGTTCATGTATCTCTATTAAGGGGGAACTTATCCCATCAATAAGGGAGCTATCCCACCCATAGAGGGGGATGATCCCATTGATAGTGGACCTGAATAACCTCTTTACAGCACTATAAATAAAGGCATTGAGCCAGAAGGAGAAGAGGTTGGAGCTATACATTTTCTTTGGGTAAATGCTGCAGGATTTAGGTCTTCCATTAGAGCCTTTGTGAGGAGAGATTGTCTTCACTTGATTCTACTTGGGAGAGGGTGAGCTTTGTCAAAGTAGAGGAAAACCCTTGATGGACCCTGGGAGGAACTTGCACAACACCAAGGCCAGGTTGTAAGAGTTTCTTTGTTTCGTTATTAATACAAACTGGTTTATTTTTCTCAATAGCTTGTGTTAATGAGTTATTTCATGTGTTCCTTGGTCTGCATGTTGAATATATGTTTTATTATATGAAATGCAAGTGCTTGGTAATTGTTTGATTGTTTGTGGTTGCAGGAATTGACTTGAAGGAGGAGCTCATCCGGATCGTCAAGAACGGACTTCAACAACAGCGTTTTGGAATAAGGTAAGCCTAAACACTTGTAGTTTTCATGTTGTAAAAGGTGTATTTAGAGAAAGATCACTCCATTTTGTCTTGTTTGTCATTAGAATGTCTTAGACTTCTAGGAAGGTCAGTCGTGTCCTTACCTCGCGGTCCTTTGAAAAAGCGTCGCTCTGCCTCGCTATAGCTGACTGAGATGTCGACTGCGAATTCAGTCACAAATCCTCTTGTGACGCAATCGAGCCAATGATCGACAGCGTGAGCGATCTTATCCTCCGATGCTTCCAACCTTCGCACTAGCTCTGGGGTCCACACAATAGGACCGTCAAGTTTCCACCTTCCTTGGCTATCTACTAGCTTCGCGATCCATTCGTACAACTCAACTGGAAAGGAGGCAAAAAATATTTCGTGGATCTCCGTATACAGGTATCAGTCCAACCACTGTTCCTTTGATAGTCGCGGGTTTCTATTCTCCTGTGCCGCGAATTCATGGATCTTTCTATCCAACCAGTCTCTAATCTCCTTCTTAGTTGGATTCCAGTGATATGACATCACACATCTCTTATGCAGATTTCGGTCCTAGCAACGAAACCATTTTTTGGCTTGAGGGGGCCTGACCCAGGTTCAACGTTAATTAGCCAAACGAATCCCTACACTACTGGCCCTTTTGGCATCAGCTCGCGGAGCGCGGACCGAAGTCTCACCCGAAGTAGTATCGGGGGATGTTGGAACCAAGTTTCCACACCCTTGAGATGGTTGTGATGTCAATTTATTACGGCTATACCTGCCTTTGCACAGGTTTCTTAGCCCTTTGTTCCAACCTTCAGTACCTTCACAGAAGGGTACAGTTGGTTTTCGCGCAGCCCTAACTTGTGGCTCAGGGGCTTTCGCGTTGCTAGGGCAGCGAACTGTGATATCCCCTAGACTAGGCTAAGTGTCTTACTTATCTTATTAACCGATCTCAGTTAGCTTCACGTAAACATATGTTCTTACTCGCATTCACTTAACCAACACATTTACATACATTCGTGTATCATATAAGTATTATAAGTGAAATTCATACCCAACATAAAAAGATGCATAAACAGGAAATAAAGACGCAAAAATTGTAGAATACTTCTCTTTATTGATAATTCTGAATGATTACAGACTCGACTCGCCCTGCGCACTCAGCTACAGGGGTCCACGCACTCAGTTGTAGACTTCTACAGTAGGCCTCTGCGCACTCAGCTGCAGAGCCTCTACTTACACTAAGACTTAGACTTCTTTCTCTAAGCTATGACTCTCTTTATCCTATTCCATTTTCTCTCTATCTACTTAAAGCTGAGCTCTTTTTATACAATCCCATGGTCCATGGGTAGATCTTTACAGCTGACATCACATTTCCAAAATAAGGGCGGACAACCCTATGACTCTTTAACACCTACGCGCTCCGCGAGCACAAAATGCGGAGTCTTTACACTTGGATTACAAAATTTGACCAAAATATGGGATTTTAGCCCCAAAACGACTCTTGGGGGATCCTGCGCCCAACAGTAACATATATGCTAGAAAAGTTGGTAATAACAGTCGATTTTTAAAAAAATTAGAGACTTTGCATTTTCAAGCACATTTTATAAATTGTAACTGTAAGTATTATTTATATTTTTTATTTAATTTATTCTACATAAGTATTTTTAACAATTTAATTAAGATAAATATGTTGCATATTTTTTTAAAAATAATTATCATTTTGTTGTTTTTAAAATTTATAAATATTTGTTTTTAAATTACTAGTTTTGAGTTTAGATAAAATTAACTGCATTTTCGGCAAAATTACTTTAAAGACATAACTACGTGTGTTGATAGAATTATTTTATAATGTTGATAAGTTTAACGTAGTTGTTCCAAGTTTTATGGAGAGAAAGTATCATGGCACATAGTACGAAGAAGAATACAATTGGAAAAGTTAGGCTGATGTGCACCTTTCTATTTTGTTGGAGCATCACAAAGAAACACTCTCATCCTAAACTTTGATTCTGAAAAATTTTATATTTTGTTGGAGCATCACAAAGAAACACTCTCATCCTAAACTTTGATTCTGAAAAAATTTTGGCCTTTCTTGTTTGACAATATTGTTTGTATATATGAATGACTATTACTTTTCCTTACAAATGTAAGTGTTTGGATAAAATATTTGGATAAAATATTTTGATTAATAAGAGTATTGAAAATGGAAAATATATTAAAATATAGTCACCCATTCAAAAAATAACTTACTATGTTTTTAGCTAATTAAACGTGTAATATCTCAATGTAAAAAAAAATGAGCCTATAATTTGTTAAGAAAAGTAATAATCATTCATATACACAAACATTATTGTCAAACAAGAAAGATAAAAAAAATTTCCAAAATCAATAACATTAATTGTAATAGACTCAAGTTAAAAGTTCAAGTAATAAAGATTAATATATGCAAAATAAGACCAAGGTCATGGAACACTTATTCCAGGCTGAATGTTGGAAAAAATACTATAGTGGGCATCACTTTCGGTTTATTAATGGATAAGAAATTGGCAAAGACATTGGCAAAGACAAATATGTATTAATTGATATTTTATTTATGAAATAAAGGAAAATAGGAGAAAAGGAAGGTGAAGAGACACAAATTTGCACAAGAGATAAATTGAAGGAAAAATGAAGGAAAATGGAGAAAATATAGGTCTCAATTATAAAAAGGTTTTTGAGGATCAGTTCACAACTTTTTTAGTTGAACTTTTATTGGTTTAGCTTTTTGTAAGTTTTAGCTTGGGTTAAGTGAGAAAGAAGAACACCAAGATGAGAAAGTAAGCAAGCAAGAAAATGAGGGAAAATGAGAAGTAAGGAGGGCAAAGGAAAGGAAGGAGAAGGTTGGATCAGTAGCTTCGACATAAGGATTTTGCAGGTAACAGGTTGCATGTGTCATTTCCTAGTTGAGGTGTGAATGCATGATACATACATTTTTTTATTTGGTTCATTTGATGTCATTGTCATGGGATTTTTCAAGTTTGACAATGGTTTTAGCTTTGCCTTGCCATTTCCTAGATAGACATGGTGTGATGGGATTTGTTTCTCATTGAGCTATGGACTTCCAGAAGATTTTGGATTTGGGTGAGGTGGTCTCAGGAAAATTCCCAAGGGTTGGGGGTGGAGATGGTTTTCTCCAGGATGCCCTTGACAGCTGGGTAGAGATAAAAAAATTCCTCAAGGGACGCTTAAGGAATTCTGAGCCATCCAAGCTTGTTATGATTTTGTGATTTCTTGATCGGTTTTGGTGAGATCGTGGTAGTTTGATGGTGGAGGTGGTTTAACCTCTAGATTCCCTTGGGTGATTATGTCTTGGTTTATTTCATGAAATCCCATGTTCATGCTTGGAATATGGCACGAGGGTGATTGACTGAAAGAAATAGTTGGTTCAACTCAATCTATGGTTGGGTGGTACTTGGAAGTCCCTGACTTAGTTTCCTTTTGTATGTTTTAACCATGTACAGAAATTACTTGCAAACAAATTCATAAAAATAGAAAATATACAATGGCGAGAAACGTAAAACAAATACACAGAGATTTTTCTCTGGATCCCAAAACCGGGACTATTAGAAATATTTTTCATTATGTTCCTTTTAATGTTACAATACATATATATACATGTTAAAGCATTCATAAACCCCAATACATTAACCTTAGATTAGAACATAAATGTAGTTCCCTTGATCAGATCTAGAAAATTCCATGGGAAGAAAACCATCATGCCCAAAACCATATGCAAAACCCATGCATAAAACCATAGGTAGGTCTTCCCACCTAATACAAAGTCCAAAAAAAAAAATTGGGGGGCACTGCCCCGTACCCCATACAGGAGGGCTACCGCCCTCTCTATTGCGTTTGTGCGACTAGTTGTGGAAAGAATATAACACACACCCAACGCCTTTTTCATATGTTAATAAGATTTATTTCTCTATTCTGATTCATAAGTACTTGTACTTGTTATTATGTTACTTTGATGGTTGTTCTATCATGGTTAATATTCTAGTTATATGTCGATTATAAGCATGATTTATGATGTGTACCATCTATTGCTCTTTTCATGAATTTCTTAGTTATTGATTGGTTGACAAGGGTATGGACTAATAAGTTTTCTTGCAGCTATGTGGACAGAAAATAGAGCCTTCTTGGTGATTTTCAGACGAATCTCAGACTAATATGATTATATATGCATTCATGACCTACAGCTTACATATTTGCCATGTATTTGATGAAATGTCTGTTATGGACTAGGCATGTCTTGGGTCAGTTCTTATTCAAGTTTTGTATGAAAAGCTTTGTCATTATGTCAACAATCATTTTGAGAAAGTTACGGGCAATTTTGGGCAATGCTCTGGAGGTTGGCTAGGAAAGGTGGCTCAGATCTTCGGACCGGACCCTCTGAACTGGAGATTTTGGGTTATAACTGCATGGAGGCAATGTTGTGCACGTGGTTGGAGGCCTATAACCACACCTAGGCTTTGTCATACATGCAGTTGGGGGTTAAGTTGTGAAAAAAGCAGCCCCAGCTCAGGGTTTGGTTACCTAGGTTGGTCCTTTGGCCCCCTTAGCGTCTTGTAGCCATAAGAGATGCCAGATTGTGGTCAATATGTGTTCAAGTTATCGGCCCCACTACCATACATGGAGCTTTGACGTCCGATCATGTCATAGTAGCACTGCGCTTCACATTTACCCGAAGGGCTTCTAAAAGTGGGTAAATATGGGATGGCATCGTTATATTAATAAATGTTCAATACATAATCAATTAATTATTAATAAAAGTTTAATGCATAATAATACATTAATGTTTAACTATGCATATAGTTGATAGGTTTATAGTTGACACCTACAACATATATCAACCACATTTATTAATATGGATTTGCTAGTTTTATAAATTTAAAAATTCAAATTATTCTTTTGTGACATTACAATACGAGAGGCATGACTCAATTTCACTCGCAGTTGTAGTGGCATTGAGCTTAGACTACTGCCATTCACTCAAAAAAAGCATGCCATTGCATAAATCTTTGGATTGTAGTGCAATTTTAGTCTGTCTCATTCCTAGGTTCTATAAAACATCAATCACTTACAACTATTCATTATTCTTGTTTCTTATAATGCCACATCATGCGTACATTATTTAATGGCATGGATGTGTTTAGTATCAGTCCATACACTGAATAATTGTGTGGTATAGTCAAAGTTCTATGGAAGGATGAGGGCATAAAATGGCATGGATACATTTAGTATCAGTCCATACACTAAATAATTGTGTGGTATAGTCAAAGTTCTATGGAAAGATGAAGGCATAAATATTTGGGTAAGGGTTCTTTTGTATGGAAAGTCAAAGAATAAGAGTATAAATGTGGTCAAATTAAATTTTAATGGTAAGAATGAGAGTATAATATTTTGGAAATGGATTTTGAATTGATTTTTTTAGGTGTTGTTTAATTTTTTTATATTTTGGTTTTTTGTTTTGTTTTTCAAGTTGTGTGAGTTTTCGAGAGATTACATCATGCTTGACCCTTGGGTTGAAAAATAGTGACCTAAAGGCATCTAAATCGTCAAAATCGCCTGAGGATCACACCCGGCCTGGGACACACCAGCCTTTAACATGGCCAGATTTTTGCCCACAAAATTTTGAACTGGTGACCTTCACATCATGGAGTAACTTAATAGTACACCCCATCACTATCTATTCTACACATCGTGGGCTATATTTTGGTTATTTTAGTAGAAATTAAATAATAAAATTTGGGCTAAATTGTGATTTTTGGTGGTTTAAATTTTTAAATGCATTTTTGAATGTATAAATGGATTATGTCTTGAAAAATCTCTTTGAAATTTGGATTGTGTGGATTACACAACCCAAACTTGTGCTTATAACAAATCTTTGTCAAATTTCCAAAAATAGTATTAAGTACATGCACTAGTTAAGAATCTACCAAAAATAATGCGCGCGAGAAATTATTTAAATTTTACTTGGACATTATCCAAATTAAATTTCTCATGCCCCCAGAGGTGCATTATCCATAGGGCGATCTTTTATTCTGTAGGTGCTCAAAGTGGAGTTGCCATGTGTTTCTTTTAAAATAAAAATAAAATATTTTATAAGTTAAAAAACAATGTTAGTTGTAATACAAAACAAAAATGAGTATACATGTTTAGATAGTTTTAGTTAAAAGTATTATAACGTAGTATGAAAAAAATGTGATAAAAATATTTCACTCTCACTCTCTAGCGTAAATAAAATATTTCTATGTTCATGTGAAGTAACTTAATTTTATATCAACTTTAGAAAAAATTAAAGTAAAAAAACAAACAAACTAAACAGAAGAAAACTTATAATTTCACCTTTTAGTATGAGGAAGATACATAGTTCTTATACTTCTTAAAAATATTTCAATATAAAAATTATAGGCATATTAACTAATTTATTTCAATATCAACTTCATATATATATATATATATGAAAGGTTCCCCAAAAAATATGTTAATGAATTTATATAGTTATAATTCTTTTAAAACAATGTTATTTTTAGTTTTATCTTTCATCAGTGTTTAATATCTAAAGTTATTATTGATCTTATGTTGGATGATCTCTCAAACATGTTATTATTGATCATTTAACATTATCATTTTTATTTAAAATAATTAACATTAAATAATTATTGATGATATTAGTATTAATAACATTAATTAATTAATTATTTAAGTAGTTAATTAATTAATTAAGTCATAATTATTAATGTTATTAATAACACTAATTGAGAAAAATCTTCGAGGGTTACCTCAATTGGTCGAGTCCCCGTTGTTAAATCACCTTTGTTATTGAGACGTCATGGGTTCAATTCTCTTTACAGTCTCGGGGTCAGGTTTCGTGGTTGAGCTGATAGGAAGTGATCCCTTCTGGTGGATCCGCTTGGTACAAATATTTCGTGGACATGTCAATCACCAATCTCTGGGGTTCGTGAATGACATAGAAAAGAAAAATATTAATTGAGAAAATTAGTTATTGTTAAATATTAATTAATTTGTAATAATTAAATATTGATTTAATAATACTATTATAAATTATTTAATTTATTAATTATAATAATTAATTAATAATATTCTACACTCCAAAAGGAAGTTCTCACCTCAATGAATTTAATCCCTCTTGGTGCATGAGTTAGATGAATCTAAGTTATTATAAATTTCAACCCTTATCCCTTTACCTTGATTACTACTAAAAATATTCCATGGATATTGTGGGGAGGTTAAATCTCTACCATCCACTTAATAATTATTGATAATTAAATTAGACTTTTGAAAACCCTATTCCAAATTAAACATGCTTATGGATTTAAACAAAGATAATTAGCCAAAGATAGATATACTTAAAAATCCATGTATGCAGCAACCCAAGTGTGAAAAACAATAATTGGTGGCCCACATCCTGACACATTAGTAATTGCTAACCCAAGTGTGCAAAACAATAATTGTTAGCCCACATCCTCACACATTAGTAATTGCTAACCCAAGTGTTCGAAACAATAATTTGTGGCCCACATCCTCACACTAATAATTGATAATGCACCTGTGTAAAGGCAATCGAGAAAATGCAGAAAATCAGAAATTATGTGTGTTTTAAAAGTAAAAATAAAAGTGCCCAAAGGCATTGGATCCAATGGTGGAAAGCAAGGAGTTTTTCACCATTCATCAAGGTTCAATTCCCATGAGGGATTCCCTCGATCCATGGGGGCACCTTGAGGTAGTGGTTGAATGTGTCGTTGCACCCAGAGATACCATATTAAATGATTTTGTGATGCATGCACACAAAAGTGGATCAAATATCACCCCCATGCCCTCCATTTTAAATCTCATAGGGGTTGGATTCAATGGCGAAAAGTGAGGAGTTTTTCAACATTGGGAAAGGTTCAAATCCCATGAGGACTTCCCTTGAGCCATGGAAAACCTTGATGTAGTGGTCGAATGTGTAGTTGCACCCAGAGAAAACATATTAAATGGCTTCATGACCCATGCACACATAAGTGGATCAAAGCCCACACCCATGTCCTCCTTTTAAAATCCCAAAGGTGTTGGATCCAATGGTGGAAAGCGAGTTGTTTTTCACCATTGGGCAAGGTTCAATTCCCATGAGGGCTTCCCTAGAGCCATGGGGGTGCCTTGAGGTAGTGGTCGAACATGTGGTTGTACCCAAAGAAATCATATTATTTGGTTTCTTGACTCATGCACACATAAGTGGATCAAAGCCCACACCCATGTACTCCTCCTTTTGTGGCCTAAAAGAGTTGGATCCAATGGTGGAGAGTGGGGAGGTTTTCACCATTGGGAAATGTTCAATTTCCATGAGGGCTTCCTTGGAGCCATGAGGGCACCTTGAGTTAGTGGTTAAACATGTGGTTACACCCAAAGAGACCATATTAAATGGTTTTGTGACTTATGTACACATAAGTGGATCAAAGCCCACCCCCATGTTCTCCTTTTATTGTTGACTAAACGACCTGTTGAATCCCATGGTGGAAAGTGATAATTTTTTCACCATTGTTCATTTCCCATGAGAGCTAACCCTAGAGCCATGGTAACACCTTGAGGTAGTGGTCGAATGTCTGATTGCACCCAAAGAGACCATATTAAATGGTTTCGTGACCTATGCACACATAGGTGGATCAAATTCCACTCTCATATCCTCCCTTTTATATTGAATCAAAAGATCTTAGCTTGAGTGGTTTGGTGAACAATTCATTTCCCTGGTTGCTTGGGTTCAAGCCTTCGAAGAGATGTTGTAACTTATAATAAAAAAATAAAAATAAAAACTACTTGTTTGTAAAATGTTGGGAAATTGATAGAGATAGCCTTGGAGAATGTACAAATAAGAACAATGTGGTTCCTACACATCCAAAAAGCATGGAAAGATGGGTATACACATGTATTAAATCATTGAATATTCACATGAATATGTGGTCCCCAAGGGATCAACATTGATCGAAAATTTTGTGTAGCGCAAACATGTGGGTTACTTATAGTTCTAGTTGCGTCGAGAGGCGCATTCTACAACTAATATAAGGGTGATGTATGATTTTGTTCATACTTAATGTAAATTTAGCACGTGTTCCTCTTAAAATAAAAATAAATTATTTTTTAAATAAAAAGCAATGTCATCTAGAATAAAAACAAAAATAAATATGCATATTTAATTAATTTTAATTAGAATTTAAATAATATGCATGCGTTAAAAACCTATATATATATAATTTGAAAATATCACTAACTTTAGAATCATTATCATAAACATTATAAATAAGTTTAAATCTTAAAACCACTAGGAGGCTAGAAAAAAGCCATGGTCCTTTAGAAAGCTACCTACATACATTACACAAGAAAACAAAATAAATTATATAAAGCAATTTTTTTCGTTAAAACGGCTTACCACTCATTAAAATGAACATAGGGCCATCATTGTTTTTAAAGTACTTTGTAATTTCTTATACACCTATTAAGAGACTTTGCATCATATCTGGTTTGTTCATATAAGTGAGATGGGGTTTAACATACAAATTTCAGCTATCAAGTAACGTTGTGAGGGGAAAAAAAATCCATTGCATCATAGTTTTATGAAACAAATCATTAGGTAGGTTGTAATGACCAAAACATGTTGTTGCATCAAAGTGAATACTTATTTTATTTAACTCTACAATTACATCCCATGAGTCCATAAGTACAATTACATCCCATGAGTCCATAAGTAAAAGTTATTGAGAAATGTGGCCACCTTTGAAATATTGACCCTTGACCTTAATAGAGTAATTTCATCCATGCAGGGTATGATTTATGGGTCCACTCTAAGAAGACACATGATACCCTTTTATTGATTTGTGCTACAGGGGAATTGAGTAGTGTGTTAGCTTTACGATGAGATGAATCAACACACAAGCACATGACCCTGAGCCATGTGGGAGAGATGAAATTTCCCCTCTCCCATACTCCAAAATCACTGGCTCTAGTCATAGTCAATTGTAATAAATAGGTTCTAAGATCGAGTTGACACATCAAACATTTTAACATGATTTAATTCCGGTATCTTTTGTAATATGCCTAGAAAACATAGCTATGATTTAACTTGTGGCCCCTTTTAAAATGTTCCAGAAGGCCCAAGCCCTACTCTGATTGGCATCTCCATTGTCCTCATTACCTCCCGCAATGATGATGCGTGGTTCGAAATTATTCCATTTCTCATTCCACCCAAGCAATGGATCATAGAGAGACAAATATATAATTTAGTGGTCGGATAGGTTGTCAAGTGGTAAAAAATTGACGACAAGAAAGAGGAAAGGTACCCTTCAACAACAACATAGATTCTAATAGTAAAACGTTAGAGGACAAAGGGAGGTGGAGTAATGGATGGCATTAGGCATTTAATGTAAATATGGGACTAATGAGTTCCAATATTAGGGAAAGCGAAATGCCCAAGATTGTGGGTGATAATAATCACCCACCAAAAAAATAACTCGATTCGTCGAGGTGTCCCAAAAAAATGGTATATGAATTTTCTAGGTCTCATTTCATTATTATGCCATCATAGGGATAAAATTAGCTTCTTTGTTTTTTTCCCAAAGTTTTGTTCTTCTAATTTAATTTTGGTAAAATTTTATAAATGAAGATTTTCATGAATAAGAGGGAGTTATGATTTTCAACACATTTTTATTAAATTTGAAAAAGTTTTGTTCTTCTAATTTAATTTTGGTAAAATTTTATAATTGAAGATTTTCATGAATAAGAGGGAGTTATGATTTTCAACAAATTTTTTATTAAATTTGAAAAAGAGAAAAGAGTCTTTAGGAAAGTGTTTTTTAATATTTTTTTTCATAATATACATACTTAACTCATTAAGTTAAGCTATTTATTCAGTAATCCAAATAGGTGAGAATGTTATTAATTTTCAAGTGAGAATGTTATTATTCCATAAAAGTTATGTACAATATAATTAGTTTGGTTTTTAATAAGAAATTGAGAATTAATGAAGTAATGAGAAGTATTTCAATCTATTAGACAACTATATTGTTATTATATGTATAATTTGGTATTTTATTACAACTAGACTATCTCCACTTTTGTTGTAGTATAAGATACTTTAGCTTTAGAATAAAGTGTTAATAGGTATTTAAATCCATTAACGAATGATAAATATCATCATTGATATAATTTGCAATATTTTTATGAATATTTTGGCTTTTACCCATGGTATAGTGTACTATTAGCTTCAATCTTTAAATCAAAATTAGTGAAGTGTCCATAAGTATTTAAACCCACTAATTAATGAGGATTATCACCCTATGGATATTTAAATATACTAACTAATTGAAAATATCACCATTTGCATAATCTATTATCTTTTTAAAACTAGACAATTTGCTCTTTATCTATATTGTGCTTGGTACTAGCATTGATATTTAAATTGGGGGCTAATAATATTAATAAGGTCCATTGAAACCCACAACTAACTAGTTGAAATGTCATTGTATGCATAATTTTCCATATCCTTGCGACTAGTTTATGTGCACTTGATTATATTTTACCCACCACCGTGGTACTAGTGTAATATTAAATTAGCTTGATATATAAACTAAGGACCGATGAAGCTTTGGGAAGTATTTAAACCCATCAACCAATTAAGAATGTTGTTATATGCATAATCTTTGTTCTTCCTATGACTACGCCATCTACACATTAGCAATAGTGGTACTAGCTCTAAAATTTAAATTGAGGATTAGTGAAATGTTGACATGTATTTAAATTTTTTAGTTAGTGGGGAATAATACCATACGCATAATCTACCATCTCCATGCCATTAAAATGTTTGCTATTTGGCCATGGCACAAGGCACAAGTAACTTTGATCTAAATCATGGTTTAGTGAGTTTTCATAGATATTTAAACCCATCAACTAGTTAGGAATATCACAATATGCATAATCAACAAAATTCTTTACAATTCTCTCTTTGGTTATCGTGCAAGTTAATTTAGATCTTATCTTCAAATCAAGTGATCAGTGAAATTTCAAGGGGTACTATAACCATTGCCAAGAATTTCTTATTATGCGTAATCTTCCATCTCACTAATTTTCCACATTTCCTCTTTAGCCATGGCACAAACTACTACTATATTATCTTTAAATTTTAATGAAGTGTGGAAACATATGTAAATACACAAACCAACAAAGCACATCACAAATACGCATTATGTTTCATCTTCTTGCCACTAAATAATGCATGCTTTGGCCATGGTGTACAAACTTGCCCATAGCTCTTATCTTTAACTAAGGATTAATGAAGTGTTAAAAGGTAGTTAAACCCATCTACTAGTTGAAGCATCATCATATGTATAATCTACCATTTTGTTACAACTAAACAATTTGTTTTTTAGCAGTGGTGTAGATAACTATGAGCTCTAAGCTTTAATTTGAAGATCAATGATTCACATGTCGAGAAATATTTAATCATTTGATGTGCATAATCACCCATTTCCTAGCGTTTTAACTAAGGTAAAATTATGCTTCGAGGGTGAGAATGGTAGGTGAAAGTGTACAATTTGCATTAAAGTGAAGGGAGCAAGGAGTTCAAGGGGTGAAACAATGTCTAAGTTGTAAGTGAGGGTAGGGAGTGGGGTGAGGAGGGGTGTTGGGAGTTAAAAGAGTAAGCAAGTTCCACATTTCAATGCCCAGTTGCTTGAGGGACCCCCCCACCCTCAATGTGCACACTTCCTCTTGATCCCACCTACATGAGAGAAAATATTTCACAATCACCCATAGTCCCCACTTGCATAAGGGACTCACCCATCATCAATTTGCATAATTCCCCATCTCCCAACCATATGAATGGGTGAAAGTGTGTAATCACCCCACACTCAATTACATGGTGAAAGTGTGCAAATTGGTCAAGGGGTGGACACATGCTTTCACCCTTCCATTCCTATCCTTAATTTGCACACTTTCATTGTGTAATTAAGGGTGAGGTGGGGGTGAAAGTGTGTGCAATTAAGGGTAGGGGAGAGGTGCGGTGGGAGTGATGATTATTAAATACTTTCTCTCACACCACCCTCAATTGCATGGTGAAGTGATAACATAGGGATGGAGGTGGAAGAGTACACTTGGTGCAATTTAAAACAATAATGAAAATGGAGATGATTGCACACTTACCGCCCTCCCTTACCCTACCCTCAAATGGGGATTGACTGTGAAATGTGCAATTAAGGGTGAGGGATGAAGTAGGGATGATTACACCTTTATCGTGTCCACTCCAACCCACTAGAAAGTGAAAAAGTGCACTCTTGTCCACTCCAACACACTGGCGAATGGAAAAGTGCATCTTGTACACTTTCACTTCCCACCTTTATTTTTATTCTCAACCTTATACTCACAAAAATAAAAATTCATCAATAAATATGTATAATTTGCCTAATTTTACTTCCCTATCTTATTTTCAATTTGTGTAAGCTTATTCTTCATTATCTCTTAAATTTACACAATTTGACTTTTCATCCCATTTTCAATTTTTATATCTTTCTCTATCATTTTTAATTTTTATATTTTAAAAATGTATTAAAACATAATATAAAGTTTCCACACTCTCATTGTCGCCATTAAAATTTGCACATTCGTAAGGTAAAAATTTAGAAGTCAGAGTGCACAACTTTCAGGCCCTCGCTGTCACACTTTCAATTGCAGACTCATGGGGATAAGAGTTAAATAGGTCGCTGATCCCGACTAAAACATCAATTCACGTCATTAGTCTTTTATTCCCAAGTCTAGCCTAAAATATTAGGACACCACGGAAGAGTAATTGATGGGCAGAGTTGATAAAATGGGCTCAATAATTTGTCGGGTGTTTAGTCACATGACAAATGTCTTTCCCTTGTTTCGGAGTGCGACGACCCCACGACCCTTAATTTCCTATGTGACTGCCACCAAATTTGGGGTCCCCCCACACCTTACATAGGCGGATTTCAAAATCCATTGCATTAACTGCTAGTCCATGCATCCGCTCAGCCGGGGGGTGAATGGCCGGGAAACAGCAGACACCGGCAGAGTCCAGATAGACGGAACAGAGTCGGTCGTAGGTTTAAGAAATGAAAGGAATGGGGAGGGGCGGCGCTGACTCTTGTTATACAATTCAATTGGCAGTGTATGTAGGCAAAATTGTAACACAGGGCCAGTGCTTGTGCGTGCCCGGCCACCTCTGCCTGCCGCACCGGCAACACCCACTGCAGTGCCGGTGGCACGCCCACCCAAGTCGCCGGGAAGTCCGGCTTTTGTCACTGCCCCTGACCTTCACCCTTCACGCTCCGTTAGGCGACGATCCCGGAGAAGCCGCCGACACTATGCGATCCCACGTGGCAAAAGTGGATGCAGAGAGATGAGCGATCCAAGACGCCGGGCCTACCCCATCATTGCTGGCGGCTAACGCTTGTCGACGTCCTTGCACGCCTTGGACGTTTAGGCGATGCCAGCGTGGCCCCTGCGCTGCTCCCTTAAAGCTGTTCCGCCTTTTTCCCCTCCGCATATTATAATACCTCGCGACAGACAGCCACTGCCCACTGCCGGTGACTGCAGCCTCTGCCACCACCGCAACCCATGCCTAATAAAAACTACCTCCATTACGGTACGGTTTTCTGCCCTTCATTAACTAACGATATAGGAGATTAAACGGCACTGACCGTGGTCGTGGCCGTGGCCGTGGCCCCCCCTGCCAGGATGTATGGCTGTCACTCTCACTCAACCGAAATTCTGGTGAATGGTTCTGTCGGTGTACGGGGATGGGGACTGGGTGACTTCTGAGATAAATCACATTAAAAGATGATCAACATTTTCTGTTTCATTATATGCTCTATATTCGTTGTTGGTTGTGGTTCATCGATGGAGAGGATTGTGAAAGGGTTTTGATTTTTCAAGTGAGTCCAGTTATTTTGTCAAATAGACTTTGATACATGTGTCATAAAGAAATTATTGCAAAATTGGTCAATTAAATTATATATATATATATAAATATAAATATAAATATAATATGATATGATATGATAGGATATGTAATTTAAATCACATTAAAAGATGATCAACAACATTTTCTGTTTCATTACATGCTCTATATTCGTTGTTGGTTGTGGTTCATCGATGGAGAGGATTGTGAAAGGGTTTTGATTTTTCAAGTGAGTCCAGTTATTTTGTCAAATAGACTTTGATACATGTGTCATAAAGAAATTATTGCAAAATTGGTCAATTAAATTATATATATATATAATATGTAATTTAATGATTTTATGAAAGTTATTTCAATTTTGAATCACATATTTTATCTAGCATTTTTTAATATGAGCATCATCAATTAAGCTACTCTCACAGCCTCGGCCTAGTTTTTAAATATAGTTATTAATCGTTTATTTATTAAATTATCCAAAAAATATCTGTAGGAGGATAATTTATCAAAACTACGAAAAGAAGGAATTTTTCAATTATTAAAATATATACAATTTTCTATTTAAAAATAAAATAAAATTATAAACCAAAATTAGTATTAATATGTAATAACTTTTTTAATAAAAATAACTAATTTTGATTTTAATAATAATAATAAATTAAAATAAAAATTAAAAATAAATTTATAGCTATATTTAAAAAAATTCCCTGACATATATAATTTTATAAAAAATAATGTAATTTTTTTTTTTATTATAATTTAAAAGATAATGAAACAAAAAAAATAGATTTTAATTTTAAAATTATAATGAAATTAATTTTATGAAAAATTATGTAATTTTTTTCATATTATAATTGAAAAGATAATGAAAAATAAAACAAAACCAAATACATTAATCAAAAACTTTAAAATTGTAATGAAATTAATTTTATAAAAGTTATGTAATCTTTTTTCTTATTATAATTTAAAAGATAATAAAATCATGTAAATGAGATATTAGTGTACGGAGATTCAATGTTTGAATCCCTTAATAAAACCTATATAATAAAATTGTGTAAATAAGATATTAGTGTAGGGAGATCTAATGTTTAAATCTCATATATTATAATAATAATAATAATAAAAGGAAAGATTTAGAAATTATAATGAAATTAAAATAAAATAATTTTAAACTATAATTTAAATTTCTTTTACTTTATTATAACTATAAATTTAATATAATAATTTCATTTTAAAATTGTTATTTTTATTATTAAAATAATAGAAAAAATTAATAATTTTATTTACATATATTTATATGTACTTTCTAATGATAAATAAATTTATTATTTTTATTATTAAAATATTCGAAAATATATAATAATTTTATAAATTCCAATTTAGAATTTAAAAGTTATTTAGAGTATAAATTTATTACAATACATTAATTAGTTTTTTTTCTACTTAAAATATGCAAAGGCTATTTTTCATCTTTTTCATATACTTTTGTATTAGGTTTGTGTATAGTACATCTCTAATTTATATTCATTTTAACTAAATTTAATTATGTAAAACTATCATTATTTTTTTATTATCTATTATAAAAATATTATATTCGGGAATAAAATATATTTTAATTTCAATATATTTGGGAATAAAATATATTTTAATTTTGAAATTAAATATTTGATTCTATGAATGGTTTGGATTTTATTTTTACATTTATATTATTAATTTAATGATATACTAATTGAAATATATTGATGATTTGGATTTTATCTTTATATTTATATTATCCAATTTTATCTCTATATTTATATTATCCAAAACAGCCCTTTTAGAAAAAGGATTGGTCAGTTAATATGATAATATACCAACCTAATTTAAATACCCGTGTCCCATGATTCTTATGCCTTTACAACTATAGTAAGTTTTGTTAACTAGACCAATTAAAACTCTAGAGAGTATTATTAATTTGGAAAGATCTAAGCATTAAACTGATTATGTAATAAATGTTAACAGAGTATTCTTAGCTATGTGGAACCTATTTATAGATACCGTGCGCATAACTCCCACGAGAACGAGACGAAGCCGTTTGGCTGCATCACAAAATTGGTAATCACATGGCCTTAGTGTAAAAGGAATCAGATGGTCTACCAAACATTGAATATAATTGAAACTTGTGGTACGCGGGCATCAAACATTTTGTGTGCCCTGTAAACAAATATTTGATACTAATAAAAGTTAATCAAGACAAGACAAGGATGGGCCAAAGTTAGGCATGCACTTTGTTAATATGCTCTTCAAATTCAACGCAAGAAAGCAATGTCTAACGGCAAGCGTCGACCACTTGGTAATTCGATATAATAAGCATCTGCCCCATGGTTTATTGTGCATTTTAGTCCAAATTCGTTAGAACAAAGAATAACAAACGAATATTCAATGTCGTGGTGCAAGATTCCATGTTTGACCGGAAAATGGATAAGAATTGTTGGGAGACTAAATTTAATCATGTGTTATGGTGGGGAAATATATTATTGTGTCAAAATATGTGATAGACGGGAAAATGCTCTGAACCCACTCATTTTGATGTTGATTGACGTTAAAAATGTTGTTAGCCCACTTCCGCTTCCAATTAAGGGAGTCAAAAGCGTTGTTCGGTGAAATATTTGTCCGGTAAAAATTATTTTACCCGTGCTTTTTTCGAGGAATTTAAATATAGGTTTGTATTTATAACATATAAATAAATACAGAGATTGAACCTTTAATCTTTTCGACGAAAACGACAATATCTTTACCAATTAATATTGTTTATACCATTATTGTAAGTGTACTTTGTTTAGCTTGAATAATCGATTCCAGAGATATCGTGACAACACAAACTTTTTAACTTTAATGCAAGTATAAACAAACCACACACTATTTAATTAAAATAAACTTTAGTAAAGCTTTCTCATTTGAGAAGAGTGGGAAGCCTAGAATTAATGTGAATAAATATTAATATTTTAACTTAATAAAATATATTAATATAAAATTATTTAACTTAATAAATTTATATAAATTAAAAACAAAAAGATTAATTTTCAAGTTTATGAATCAATTTTAAGAAATTGAGAAACCCAACTTTTTAGTAATTAGTTTTTTATTTTTGTTATCTCTCTTACTTTTTGAAAGAATATGAGGCTTGGAATTGTACCTGGTTTTTTGTTTTTTTTTGTTGTATATTGCTGTATAGGAATATATTAAATTATATATATATTTTTTATTTCAAGCTATTGCGCTCTATTTTGTTTTTGATATTTTTTTTAGGATTAGTTATATCAATTTTTATTGGTTTATATTTCGAAATATCTAATCTGGTTATTCTCAACAAAAATATTTACTTGATTTTTTATTATATATTTTTAATAGTAAAAATTTATTTTAAAATGATAAAAGTAAAATTTTAAATTTAACTAATAATAATTTTAATTACAATTAATTTTTTAGTCCCAAGGGTTAGTTCAATTGGTTGAGTCTTTGTTGTAAAGTGTTTCGCTGATCAGGAGGTCACAGGGTCAATTCTCCAATTCTCCTTGATGTCGTGCCTCACTGATCAGGAGGTCACAGGGTCAATTCTCCTCAATGCCCTGCCTCACTGGGGGTCACAGGGTCAATTCTTCTCGATGCCCTACCTCACTGGAGGTCACAAGATCAATTCTTCTCGATGCCCTGCTTCTCCTCGATTCCCTGCCTCGCTGATCCGGAGGTCACAGGGTCAATTCTCCTTGATGCTGTGCCTCGCTGATTGGGAGGTCACAGGGTCAATTCTCCTCTGCTTCTCCTCGATTCCCTGCCTCGCTGATCCGGAGGTCACAGGGTCAATTCTCCTTGATGCTGTGCCTCGCTGATCGGGAGGTCACAGGGTCAATTCTCCTCAATGCCCTGCCTCACTGGAGGTCACAGGGTCAACTCGATGCCCTGCCTCACTAGAGGTCACAGGGTCAATTCTTCTCGATGCCCTGCCTCGCTGATCGAGAGGTCACAGGGTCAATTCTTCTCGATGCCCTACCTCACTGATCGAGAGGTCACAGGGTCAATTCTCCTCGATGCCCTACCTTGCTGGAGGTCACATGGTCAATTCTTCTCGATGCCCTGCCTAAGCTAATCGAGAGCTCACAGGGTCGGGTCAATTATCCTCGATGCCGTGCCTCGCTGATCTCAAGGTCACAGGGTCTGGAGGTCACAGGGTCAATTCTCCTGGATACCCTTAATTTTAATTTTATAGTTAAATTAAACATTAAACCAATGTATATTTTAATAAAATAAATACTTTTTTTTTTCATTTATATAATATAAATATACACATATATAATAATATATAAAATAAAATTATGCACACATCTCTATATTATATTTATACGATAAATATATACCTTTTACATATATATACATACCTATACCCATATACATGATAAACTAAATTAAAAAAATATAGACAAACTTATATATACTTTTATTCTAAACAATTTTTTTTATGAAAAAATACATAAATATATTTTATTTTAGCATCTTATCGAACAAATTTGAGATTTCAAAATATTTTCTTCCGTTTCTTTTCTTTCCTACAAAATATATATATTCAAATAAATAAAAACATATAATAAACCCTACACTATATAATTATAAAATATAAATTAATTTATTACTTAATATTACATTTAAAATATAAGAAAACAAAAATATTTAAAAGTTTCAATATAATTCCAAACCTTTTTTTATAAAAAGGTTTCCTACCCACACAAAATTCTCCCCTATTTTAAAGTTTTTTCAGGTAAATATTAAGTTTATTCCTAATAATTATTTACCTTACATAAACATTAAAAATTATAATTATCATATATAATTTACAATCTATTTTAACATAAATAATTTATAGCTATTCACATATTTTAACAAATAGACTAAATTTAAAGTGAAATATCCTAATTTTTAACTATAAAAAATTAACGACCAAATACGATACAAACACTGTTCACATATCGATTAAAGTGCAAATACGATACAAACACTGTTCACATATCGATTAAAGTGCATATAGACATCATTTAATATTTTAACTATTACAAAGAGACGAAATTTAAAGTGGAATATTTTATTTTTTTAACTATAAAATATTAACAACCTAATACAATCCAAAAACTATTCCATATTTTGACCATTACAATCAACCGACTAAATCTAAAATAGAATTACAATCAACAGACTAAATCTAAAATAGAAAGACTAAATCTTAAGTAGAATATTTATTTTTGATTATGTAGAATATTTCTTTTTTATTCTTCATGTTAGTAGAATATTTATTTTTGATTTTTCATTTAATTTCTAAAGATGAAATATCCCATTTGTTAAACTGGTGCCAAAACATTGCCGCATATCGTTCGGTTACTTTACATGATTACCCCGAAGGGATACAGGATTTCCAACAAGGAGGCGGTTTCAATTATGTTGGGAAGATTATACTTTGACATAAAAATGAAGGAGCAAGGTAAATGGTAGTTGATATGGCCTTCTTAATGTTGCTTATGTTTTAGATTAGATAGGTTGTTAAATTGATATTTTCATTGCATTAATAATATATATGTGAAGTGATAAACTTTATTCTAATTTAATTGTTTGGAGAATGAAATTATTTATATATGTAGATTGAATTATTCTTTTTATTATTTAAAATGATAAGTAAAAGTTTGGAAAAGAGTAATTTTTTTTAATGGTTTTGAATTTTATTTATTTATTTTTAATGGTTTTGGTTTTAAATTATTAATATTTTTTTATATTTAAAAAAAATAATTAACAATAAAAAAATTGCTAAGAACTTTAAAATAAAAATTCAAATAAAATAATATCAACCTATATTAAACATAATTGAATTTAACTCAAAACAATTTTATAATTAAACATAATATCTAGTTTTAAAGTTAAATTATATCTACAAAACCAAATATTAATTTCATTATTAATTATTGTATATTTCGAATGTAATAAAATAAATATATTTATTTGTAAATTTGCTTATCTGTTTTTATTTAGTCTTACTTACCATTTTTATTATATTTTTATATTCACAAATCTCAATTAGGTGTGGTGAATTCTAAGCATTCTAAGAAAGGATAATAAATGCTGTGGGAAATACCTTTTCTTTGAAAAAAATATAATTATAACCGCAAATTTTGACTTAATTCTGGATGGTGACCACAAATTTCTATCCTACTCAGACTTCCACTTGCCCCCTCGAGTGGAGTATTCAAAGGTTGTAAGACATTGATATCGGCACGCATTAAGCCACAAAAAGGGCATGGTACCTAATTTCTTCCGATGTATATAATAAATATTTATATGATAAGATAAATACGATTGATTATCCCTCAACCCACGCTACAGTACACCAATTTGTCAGGGCATGAGAAAAGGGTGGCAAAGCAAACTCCCTAGAGGAAGGAAACACGGGGCTCTTCCCGTACGGGAAGTACACTGATTCCGTCAAATGACGGAAAATTTCTAACTAAACGATCCCTGGGGCACCAGGTCGGACAAGTGAATTCCGATTGGACGTAAAACGGACGCGTGGTGAAAGACAGAAGCGTTACACTTACTTCCGTTTTACGTTGCCTTTGAAGAGTAAGACGTCTCTTGTCTTTTTACCATTGGCAGCTAACGACTCCGTCGCCCGGCGCAGGGTCATGGCAGGCCCGACTGAAACATAACGGAGGCGAAGCAATCGTCGTTAAAGACTTGACGGAGGAGAGGAGGTGGGGAATTATTATATAAGTCGAGTAGTGGATTGGCAATTCCGAGGCATTCCAATTAAGGGCTTCACAGCCGGCCGGGGAAGGGAGCCTGAAAGGGCAATAATAATGACAATAATAATAGTAATGCACTGCAATGATGTTTTCTTTTTAAAATTTATTTATTGATAATAATGGGGGAACAGCGTGTAAGCCTAGTAATTAGTAAAAATCGGCATGGCGGATGGGCGGCATGCTTGATCGCCTGGGCGTGTTAATAATAATAATATGGAGAAACGAGACGGCGATTGGAGTGTCGGAGGAGGAATGGAATCGCTATTAAAGTAAGTAGGGAGTGTGGGGTGAAACATGTTTTTTTGTTGGATGCGATGTCTGATCATGGAGTAATTTATTACTATTTCGCCTATGCCTGTGGATATTATTTTTGTAATTTTTAAACTGAATAAAATACGTCCTCCCACCAGCACATGAGTAGTAGCAGCGGCAGCAGGCTAAGGATCATCAGCCGCGAGTGATAAAGAGCGTGTATGTACTTATTTAGGTGAGCAAGGCGCGGGAGCGGAGTGCAGACAGCTGCGAGGGGGCGGGACGGATATAGTGATTGCTGAAAAGGATGGAGATGGAAATGGAGAAGGCGAGGTCAAGATTCAAGAATGTCTGTGTGTTCTGTGGAAGCAGTCCGGGGAAGAAAAGTAGTTATCAAGATGCGGCCGTTGAGCTGGGGAAGGAGCTGGTAAATCTTCTTGTTTCCCCATTAATTCTCCAGATTTCTTGCTTTCTCCCTTAAATCCTTTCTTTCCCACTCGCTTACTTCAATGGAATTGACTTCTACGTTTTTCTCTGTTAAATCCTTTTGTTTTAGTTTTAATTCTCTCGTTTCTTGTTTAAGTGGAGATGTATTATGTGTTTTCCCTTTTAATTCTCTGTTTTCTTTATCGGTGGAGAGCCCTGTCTGGCATTGGAGATTTGGTTCTTCAGTCTCCTTTCCCAGACGGCCATTGCCGCTGCTCCTGCTTCGGTTAGTATTAATTGTTTCTCCAGCATATTTGCTGGAACTTTCTATTTTGGATTGACTGTCCGAAAACTTGTGGACATGTCTGGAGTCAGGGATCAGGGTAGCCTAGGTACTTTAAGCGGTCGATAATAGTCTTTGTTGTGTGCTGAAGGAAGTACCGTGGCATAAGCTCGACAGTATACGCTCTATTTATTGATGTTCCTATGCTTCAAACAATTTCGCTATGGGAAGCTTTTGGCTAGTTTCAAAGAATTTTGATTCAATGCGCTCTTCTCTTGTAGGTTTAATCTTTGATTTCTGTGGAAAAAAACACCTATTTCAAGGATTTTAATCGGCGAAGATTTGTTTTGTAATGAATTTTACTCGGCTAGAAGTGGTTTTACCACGGAGTTTAAAGTTTTTCTTCACAAAGCTTGGATGTACTAAAGCTTCTGCATCGTTTTCATCAATTTTGGACCTATTTTGTTTGTTTTCCCTATCTTAGTTCAGGATCTAACCGGCTTGAAAGCTTTATGGTTTTGAACCGGCTCAAACGACTTGTTCAGCCAAAAATCCTGAGCGTTAAAGCAATTTCCAGAAACTATAATGTTGCCACAATTTTGCTACAGTCTCTTTTTACCGGCTATAATTACGGATCACAAAGAATTTCGCGAACTTGCAGCCCTTCATCACCTCTATAAGATCCTTTTGCAACCGTTTTCTCGAATTTTTACGGTTAGTTAGGATATTTGATCTTGCATGATCTACACTGAGTTTCCTTTATAGCTCCGGATACTTTTGCCATATATCGACAATTTCCATCTTCAAACCCAGGATTCCGAGCGCATGTACTATGTTTATGAATCCTTAACGGTTTATCGTGCAGACCTCTAGCGAAAATCAGGCCAAAATTATTCATTTATTCTGCTAACGGTTTTCCATGCGGACTCTTTCCAAAATCAGACTATATTCATTCATTTATTTATTCTCTTAACGCCCGTTTTTCTGCTTTCTCAGGTTTCAAGGAACATTGATTTGGTTTACGGCGGAGGGAGCGTGGGACTCATGGGCCTCGTTTCGCAAGCCGTTCATGAAGGCGGTCGCCATGTACTCGGGTATATAAGCTTATGTCTTTAATTTCATCCTCTTCCCATTCCCGAACGACGAATTCAAGCAAAATGACTGGTCTGAATTTCAAGCAATATATCGAACGTATAAAAATTTCCTTAAATATTCTGTTCGATCTGCTAATTCTAATCTCTCTGTTTTCAGAGTCATTCCCAAGACGCTCATGCCTCGAGAGGTAAAACAGACGTGCAAAACTCAACTTTGTGCTGGCTGTTATTCAATTACAAAAAATACAAATAAATCATTTTCATGCACGCAGAACTAGGATTTTGAAGATTCATGGCCTCTAATTGCATTGTTTCAAAGACTATTATATGTACGTAACTACCTGATAATTAATGTAAAGCTTCGAAGTTTTACCTGATAAGTCGCTTCTTTTTACTGCAGATCACGGGTGAAACCGTAGGCGAAGTGAAAGCCGTTGCTGACATGCACCAAAGAAAGGCTGAAATGGGCCGGCAATCCGACGCTTTCATCGCCTTACCAGGTAGAGCAAAAATCTCAAGAAGTAAAAGGTATTTTACTCCTTTACGGCAATGAAATCCAGTGAGCTTAAACCAAGACTGTAAAAATTTGTTCTGCCAGGTGGCTATGGAACTTTGGAAGAATTACTGGAGGTGATAACATGGGCTCAGCTTGGGATACACGACAAACCGGTAATCAGTCCATGCACGCCAATATTACAAACATCGAAATGAACACTTCCGAGGCCAGCTGGATGTATTTGGACATATTTACATTTTATTAATGCAATTATCAGTTATTAACCCAAAAAAAAATCGCTTTCAGGTTGGCTTGCTGAACGTAGACGGTTACTACAATTCGCTGTTATCCTTCATCGACAAAGCTGTGGAAGAAGGATTCATTAATCCCACAGCTCGCCATATAATTGTCTCTGCTCCAACGGCTAGAGAATTAGTGAAGAAATTAGAGGTAAGGATTAAATGTTACAATAATGGCTGCCCCAGGTCGCTCCATTTTATAATCATCAAATGTTTAGAATAATGCCTTCCATGACCCACTACAGGTTCTAATCATTATTAAATATTACATTATTTATTAAGCCCACTGCACGTGAACACTAATTAAAATCACGATTTCAACCTTTGCATCAGGAGTATGTCCCGAGGCATGATCGGGTGGCATCCAAATTGAGCTGGGAGATGGAGCAGTTGGGCTACTCTTCCAAGTCGGATATTGCTCGCTAGATCCGAGAAGCCATCGAATTTAACATTAAAGATTTTATGCAAACATGTAGAGAAACTCCACAAGGATGGAAGCTGGAACGACTAAAATGGCGAAAAAGGAGGAAGTGTATACATATTTTGTGGTGGGACATGGGACTTCTCCCTTTGAAGAGATTGTTTTCAATGGGGAAACTAAATGTATCATAGATGTAGACAAAGACAATGACATGATGCACAATTGTGCTTAATATAACTCAACCGAAATTTTCTTTTTACAAAAAGTGTATTTCTCGCCCATATTATGATGTTGGGGTATTATGTGTTTGTACTTGTAAACGTGAAAGGGAAGAATGTTTCTATGTTTCATATATGGCTTCCACGTGAAAAACTAATGCTTGTCCTCAAAAATACGTGAGAAATTATCACTTCCCAGCACAAAGGTCTTGATAACGTGAGAAATTATCACTTCCCAGCACAAAGGTCATGATAACCGTGGGGAGTCGGTGTACCATATATCTCTCAACCATTATTTGTTGTTCAAGCAATCCCCACTCGTCCACATGTTGTTCCATCGAGTGGTCCTCTTCTTTTGCTATGAAAAGAGCGTTAGTTGCCACGTTGTCCCCGGAGCATACTTTGTCTTCTTTTGCGTTTCATTTCTACCCTCGTTTCCTTAAAAGTTTCCGGGGAATTATCAATTAAAATTGACCATTAGAAAAAGTGGATAAATTTTAAGATGGATAGGTGAGGCACACAGTACCCGCAAGTGTGTGTTTGTGTCTCGAGATCCCATCCCTTTTGTACTTACACTTGCATGGAACCTTATATACGAATCTACAGGTTGTAAGGACTCAAAAGAATCTTTAGGGTGTCTACTAGTCTTTAGGGTACCAAGGATGGTTTGGTATAAATGCCAAGCCAATCAAGTTCTCTTGGAACTAGAGCTGACACATCGACACCTTTTTAAGGGAATTTGAACAATGATGTTTGAACTGTAACATACACAGTGACCCCTCTCTAGTGGAATTAGTGATGAATGTGGACTAGGCCCCATGGTTGGATTCCACTGACCACCGCTTTTGGAGGCACATGGTAAACTTATTCCATTACCGATATCACTTTTTTTCCTCTCTAAGTGGTTCTTTGTGTTGTAATACGGAAAAGAACCTTTACAAAATAAATGGACTAATAAAATTTACATGTATATTCTCAATTGAAATGATTTTTTAATACGCGCTAAATTACCATATTTTAAAACCTGGTAACAAATACGCACCAAAAGAAATTCATTATCCATAAAGTGTAGACCATTATATATCATAATATTCAATGAAATATTGAAAGTGCTAAAAGTATAATTAATTAAATATTAACAAACAAATTCAAATAATAAAATAACCAGAAATCAAAACCAATTAATTAAATATTAACAAACGAATTTAAATACTAAAATAACATCAAATCAAAACCAAATGAAATCGTCTCATTGGTTATTTTATATATTCAAAGCACAAGACAAATGCCAATTTAAGGAACTAAATTCCACAAATCATCGTCTCATTGGTTATTCTATATATTCAAAGCACAAGACAAATGCCAATTTAAGGGAATAAATTCCGCAAAATCATTGAAACTATGAATCTAATTTCAGAATCATTAAAACTATGATTTTTTTACGAATCAATATCACACCATTTTTAAATACAATTTATATTTATATTTAATATATTATTTAATTTCTATATCTCATAATAATTATATTAATTATTGATTTACAAGCAGTTTGAGTAAGTTTAAATGTGATTTAGTAAAATATAATCTTTAAGTTTAAATGTGTTTAGTAAAAATAATCTATTTTGGGTTGAAGATTGGAATTTATATTTTAAAAATGGTTTTAATTCTTAACCTTTTAAACTATTTATTAATAATGTTAAAAACACAAGATGCTTTTGCTATAATGGAAGACATTGAATAAGATGTTAAACACTTTTGCTATAATGGAAGACATTGAATAACATGTTAAACACTTTGTAAAGGGAAAAGCTTAAGAGATTGAAAGGTATTATGCATAAATTCCAAAATAGCTAATTTTATTATTATTTTTCAAATCCATAACCTTATCAATTTAGTAATTCGATAGGGTTTCTTAACCATTAGGCACATAACCTTGTTCAAATTTTTAATATTCTTCCAATTACAGGGTCATTATGATTTTTTTTCACGTGGCTAAGTTATATGCTATAATTTAATTTTAGAAAATAAGACTAGATTGTGATTAGAAAACCATAACAAGAGAGTTAAAAGACGTGTCATTTTTTAAAGTTTTTACTCAATTTTAGATCATTTAATTACTTTTAGATTCATTTTTTAAAGTTTTTACTCAATTTTAGATCATTTAATTACTTTTAGATTATAATTGAAGATTGTTGAAATATAAAAATAATATTTTATATATATTTTTTGATCTTTCACATTTTTATTTTTTATTTATTTATTTATTTTTATTTTTATTTTTTATATAGTTCCAAATAACTTTTGGAACATATTGGGATCCACTTTGAGTTGAAAGTTACAAGGGTAAGGTTATTTGAAAGAGTCACTACAAAATGTAGAAGCATTAAGTGATTTCAATTATATAGAGAACGAAATGAAAAGTAGGAATATGAGTGAAAACACACATACAAAGAAATATTGCGTAAGTGTAGTAACAGAGTGAAGCCCAAATTATTTTAATGAAATAAATAGCAAAAAATTGGAAACCAAAAGCAATACAAATGAACTAGAATGGTGGTAGCTTATCTGTGAAAAAGTAGGTGTGAAGTACACTCACTCTCAAGATCCCATTACAAGAGGAAAAACCCTAACCCTAGGAGATGAAGCTCTAATAGGTTTATGGGCCCCAAGGTGGTTAGTTGATACATCAATTTGTCAAGATGCAATGCTTGCATACAATCTCCATTTGGGCACACAATAGCTTGTTGGAAAGATCTAACTTAAAAGTACAATTGTTGGGAAGCTTAGCAAATCCATCACAAACCCAAGCCCTTGAATGGAAAAAAGAAATTGTTTAAGGCCTCAAAATGACCCTAGAAATTTAGGACCTAATTTTTTTTCAAAATGGAGAACCACGTTGAGTTAGTGGAAGAGGTGGGTGTCCATCGATGCCCACTTGGATTAGTCCTCCTCTCTTGGGAATCAATGGTCCACATTGCATTAAGTTTCCTCATGAGATGGGAAAAATTTTGCTAAATTTGACTAATAATGGGTCACTTGCCTTAGTGAAGAAGTTGTCCTACTATGAAAACTGAATAAATTTATATGTTTTGGTAATGGGTTCCCTTCATCTTGGTCTCCATGATTCAATCCACTAATTCTTGCTCAATGTAGTTACGATTGAGTTCTAAAATGGCCAAATGCTCAACCACCTCTGAGATGTCCAATAGAGGTGAAAAATATGGTTGAAGCAACTCCACATTAAATACTAGGTGCAAGCCAAGGAAGGAGGTAATATTCAATTCAAAAACATTTTCATCCACATCATTCAGGGTGATGCAAGGTCCATATCAAAGTGCTATGAGTTTTCTGTGGTGGCATGTTAGGTTAATATAGGTGGATATCAATGGTCATCCAAGTAGTTAATTTGTACAACAACTTCTCAAGGGTGCAATTTTTCCATACAACATCTATTTGGGGCACATAGTAGCTCATTGGAAGGAAATACTTGAGGACAAAAAAGATTGATCGAGGCTAGGATCTACCATGGTAATTCTTGGACCCTCAAATTCCAAAAAACATCATTTGTGGCCTCAAATTAGCCGCAGAAGTTTGGGACCCAATAAACCATAAAAAAACTATGGATACGATATATAGTCATTGAGTCAATAGAAGAGGTGGGTACTAATAAAAAGCGCTAAATATAAATGAAATCAATGGTACATTTCAATAACAACTTGTAGTTAAAACTTGAAATAAGGGATTCATCCTCTAGGGTTATGGTATTGCACCTCTATGGTTCTTTCTTCATATTAAAAGGCCACTATTTTGGCCTCTTGTAATAATTTTTTTTGAATGCATGTAGCTTCTCTCTCTCTCTCTCTCTCTCTTTAGGGATTACCACAATTCTAGCCAGTTTGTGTTCTATTGTATTATGTTATTCCATTTATTAATAGAAGTTAGGTTTTCACCATATTACTGTGATCTCTGTTATATTTCTCTCTATGTCTTTCATTTCGTTTCTTGCCTTTCATTTCATTCCTTGTACAACTTTGATAAGAGGTGCTCTTTATATAAATGCACCCAAGCCTTATCAGTAACTTGAAACTTGTGTGGAACCTTATGCTAGTCATGTCACTACTTGCACTTAGCATTGGATTTTTACAGGATATCATGAACCTCTTGTTGAAAATGCTAAATCCATTCAAAGAATCTATTCACTCTCTTTGTCTTGGTTTGAGCATGGGAGGACTCTTCCAGTGAATATGTAATGGGTAGAACTACATCAATGCACAGGGGAAATGGAGAGACCCCCAAACACACTTGAAAGGAAATATGGCCAATGGTGTTGTGGATGATTCTATTGTAGCTACATTGAAAATATGGGAAGCTCTCATCCCATTTAGTACATGGAATCTTATATTTTTACATGAACATGATATGCATAATCATCCTACCAGCCACTTTTGTTTTTCCATCTGTTTGGGGAGGGAAGTTAGTTGATTTGGTTAATTTAATGTTCATCAAGGACCATAGTCCAAACCATAAGATATTGAAGAACCTATTTTCCCCATTTGAAATAATGGTTTGTGGTAAACCAAAATGAACCAAACATGCTCAAAGATCTTAGCAATGACTTTAGTAGTGACACTCTTCGTACATGGTGCTAAAATGACCATGTTAAAGAATTAATCAACAACCACAAAGACAAAAGCGTTATCATGCTTAGTGGAGGGTAAACCAAACATGTCATCCATGTAGACTGACTCATAAGGCTTGTTTGGGGTAGGTAGAGGAGTGTACAACCCCTCTTTCTTAATATTGTATTTTGCAATGACATAGGTAGTGCATGATATAATATACTTGTTGACACCCTACCAAAGTTTTGGCCAGTAGAAATAATTCTAAAATATTACTATTATCTTCTCCACATTGAAGAACCTTGCCACTTGACTATAATGTGCCACCCAAATTAGCTTTGCATACTCACTTGAAAGAAAAGAAAGGTGGCCTAGATAGCACAAAAGAATCTCTTGGATCTGAAAGTTTATAACTTGTTTTCTTGCAACCAATGTTTGATATGTAGCACCGATATAAAAGTCACTATTATATAATTGGTGCCACTAGATGATCTCATTCCCATGAGAGTTAAGAATTGTGGTTGGTGCTTTTTGTAGCAGCTACAACACCACCCAAAATTCTCATCATTGTACACTGAAAATCCCCCCCCCCCTCTTGGTTTTTCCATTTTCCATTGTTTTCTTTGCCTCATTACTTAGTCAAACCTTCTTCAAATCAACTCAAACCATCACCAAACACTCTCTTGGAATTAATCTTGTCATGGATTGATCTGAACTTACACAGGAATGCACCAACTTACAAATATAATCTTAAACATAGATATGCAGCAAAAAAACACTTCATTTCATTAATAGAAAAATACTAAACTATGCTTACAAACAAAATGGAAATAAGATAACTCAGGTGATGGTAGCTTATCTCTGAGAAGAGATGTGGCAGTTACATGCTTATGAACTATGTTACAATGAGGCTCAAGGGCCTATTTATTATTGGAAAACATGAGAAAACCCTAAACAACCAAAAACCTAACCCCGAGAGATGTAATAGCAAGAGTTTGTGGGCCCCATTGGGGTTAGTTGGGCAACCAACTTCTCGGGGTCCTAACTTGGTCATATTATCTCTGTTTGGTGCGTATGATACCTTGTTGGAAAGGTCTCAACGAGTACTATAGGTTTCGCCATAGGCCCCTTCCTATGGCTACGAGCCAATCGTGGACCCTAAAAAAAACACTGTTTATAGGGTCAAAACTGCTCTAGAAGTTCAGGACCCGAAAAACTCCTAAAAATATTAAATGATGAAATGAACAAGGAAACATGTGAAACTGACTGGGGGTCTAGGTGGAATAGGTGGGTGGCCACCAATATACACCTGGATCATTCCTCCCCCCTTAGGAAGCAATGGTCCCCATTGCATGTAGAGCCTCCATGAGGTGAGGAAATTTATGTTGAACTTGGTCCCTGGTGAACCACTTGTCGTGGTGAAGGAATTGGCCTGCTTTGACAACTCGATATAACTGTATCCTCTATTGGTGAGTGCTCTTAATCTATGTGTCCATGATATGATTAGTTGTGGCATGTTCCATGCAATTCGGGTTGAGCTCTGTTGGTGTGAGTAGTTCTTCAATGTCAGATGTGTCCAACAATGGTGGAAAGTATGGTCGAAGGTGATCTACATTGAACACTAGGTGTAGACCAAGGAACGGTGTGATGCTGAGCTCAAAGGCATTGTCATTGACGACCTTGGTGATGGTGTATGGCCCATATTGGAGTCGGCGAAGCTTGCGATGGGGTCCAACAAGGTGCTCCTTCTGCAATTGTAGCCAAAATTTGTCGTCCACCTGGAACTTGTGCGGCACTTGATGCTGATCATGGCATTTCTTGTACTTAACATTGGTTCTGTCTAATATATCATGGACCTGTTGGCGAATGTGTTAATTGCATTCAATGAAGTTGTTAGCCCTTTCAACTTCATACTAAATGTCAGGCAAATCTACCTGAGTGGCTACAAATGGTATGGCCACATCAATGGGACATAATGGCTGAAATCCCAGCCCTACCTAAAAGGGGTTGTGGCATGTTGAGCTGTATAGGGGAGACTTTCATCCCACGTGTGTGGATTCTTCGAGTTGTACATGCGCAAAATTTGTACGATCATCCCATTGACAACCTCTGTTTGGCCATCAATTTGGGGATGGAAAGTCATGGACTTAGTAAGTTTTGTATCTAGCATCAACCAGAGACTTGACCAAAATGCACTCAGGAATTTGTTGTCCCGATCTGAGACAATGGACTATGGGATCCCAAAGAGTACCCACACTCGCTCAAAGAAGAGCTAGCCTCTGCTATGATACTCTTCTTGTAGGCCACCATGATGGCCATCTTAGAGAATCTGTCGATGACCATGAAAACACAATCATTGTCGTGCTTAGTAGAAGGAAGGCCCACATGTAATCCATGGAGACAGATTCCCAAGGTCGGCTAGAAGTAGGTATAGGAGTATACTTGCCTTTCTTCTTGATGGTTGGTTTGGCAATGGTGTAGGCGGTGCAGGATCTAATGTACTTCCCAACATCCTGACGAATTTTCGGCCAATAAAAATACTTCTGCAATATCGCCACTATTTTCTCTACTCCGAAATTTCTAGCGACTCGACTGTAATGCACCTCCCAAATCATCTTGGCACTCTCACTTGAAGGAACACAGATGCGTCCCGAGTGGCATAACTGTGCATCTTGAAGGTGAAAATTTGGAACTTGCTTCCCTTCTAGGAGTTTCTAGTATATGTTGCCAAATTCTGGATCGTTCTTGTAAAGATGCGACCACCCCGATGTCTCATGCCCATAAGAGTCGAGCACAATGACCAGCGCCATGATTGGTGGTCGGCTAAGGCAATCAACGACGTTATTGGTGCTACCCTTCTTATACTTAATGTTAAGATGGAACTATTACAGATAGGTGGACCATTTCAGATGGTGATCATTCTGCAACTTCCCTTGTGTCTGTATGAACTGTAGAGGTCGGTTGTCTGTGTGGATGACCGTTTCCTTCCCCAGAATGTAATGCTTCCATTAACGGCAAGCCTACACAATGGAATAAATTTCTTTGTCGTAAGTGGGGTACTTTTGGATTTTGTCTGAAAGTGTCTCATTGTGGTAAGCCACTATATGCCCATGTTGAGTAAGAACCGCACCAATAACATAGTCAGAGGAATCTGTCTCAATCTCAAATGGTTGTTGTAGGTTTGGTAATGTGAGCAGTGGTGCAGAATAGAGGCGATTCTTCAACTCAGAGAACACTTTTTGTTGGGTTTCCAACCAAAAAAATTTACTTTTTCTTCGCCCTTGGTGACTTGACTTAAAGGCCAAGTGATATGAGAGAACCCCAACACGAACCTATGGTAGAAATTGGAAAGACCTAAAATGCTGCGGAGCTCTGTTAGAGTGGTTGGGGTTGGCCAATCTCGAATGACTTGTGTATTGGATGGGTCCACATGTACACTCTACTCATCGATAATGTATCCTAGATATTGAACTTGGGTCAGGCCAAAGGTGTATTTCTCCAAGTTATCACACAACTTGTGTTGTCACAGGGTTTGAAGGACCTGGCGAATATGGTGGAGGTGCTCTTCCCAACTATGGATGAAGATCAAGATGCCATCTAAATACACCACCAAAAATGCATTGGTGAAGGGTCGCGATATGTCATCCATCAGTCTCATGAAGGTTTCAAGGGCATTTGTCAAACTGAACTACATGACCAACCATTTGAAAAGGCCTTCCTTGGATTTGAAGGCAGTCTTCCACACATTGGAGGGTTTGATAGGCACTTGGTGATAACCTGAATTCAAGTCAACCTTTCTAAAATATTTGGCCCGTTTGAGCTGATCCAGAAGGTCATCAATCCGCAGGATTGGGTACCTATTTTGGACAGTGATCTTGTTCAGTGCCCAATAGTCAATACATAGCCTCTAGGTACCATCCTTCTTTTGTACCAATAAAATTGGGCTCGCACAAGGTGATGAGATTGGCCTGATGTGCCCTTTCTGCCATAGTTCTCGAATCTACCTCTTGATCTCACTGTTCTCTAGAATAGAGCATCGATAGATTGGTCCATTGGGCAGAAATGCGCCCGGGGTTAGATCGATGGAGTGCTTGACTTGACAGTGTAGAGGTACCCCTATGGGTAAGGTGAAAATATCCCTGTACTCCTCCACGACCTTGTCCATCTATTGTTGCTATGTAGAGGAGCCCTGCCTGGAAGCTGTGGTCACAACCTTCTTCTTGCCTTGGGGGTGAATCATAAGGAAAACAAATTTCTTGGTTTGGGAAATGATCTTACTGCATTTCTTTGCAGTTATCAAAGAGATGGCAGTAGGCAGGGCTACCTCCGGTATCCTGTACAACTTATTAGCCAAAATAATAATCACAGGGTGAGGTCTAAACTCTTATACAACTTGTCGCTCCAAAAATATGGTTGTCCTAACAAACATCACAAAATTCAAGAGGATAAATGTCACATAGTACCTCATCCGTGGAAGGGCTTGATGCTGTAGTGAAGGTGACATTGCTGGCTCACGAAAAGATCTCATCCTTGGTGAAGCCACCTGCTGGTGTAGGACTGTGGATGTGTTGTAGTGTTTAGGCCCGGTTCTTTTGGCTCTAGCTTTTGGAAATAAACTGCAGTGGAGAAACCTTCACCCACATCTGTGAGTGGAAGAGGCATTCCCCCTCTTGATCTTTAGGCTCAATATTCTAAATCTTTGGTGGTGGCCACAGTGGCACTGGGTTCTGCATCAATGTTTTGCTTCCCTTTGTCAGTTACCTTATCAGGTTCTAATTCAGAGTCAGAACCTTCCTCTTATTCGGAAGCCTTCAACTCAACCACTAGTGACTGCTTGTCCTGACACTCACTTGTATTGTGAGTGGATCTCTTATGGAACTCACACCATTTTCCCATGTCCTTCTTCGTCTTCATGTGTTTTTCTTTGCTTGCAGCTTCGATGGGTTGTCCTGGGTAGGCCTGCCTTGGCTTGGTCCTTTGTTCTATGGTTTGGGGGAACCTTTTCCTTGCTTTGGATTCACAAATCCAAAGTCCCGCCTCTTCTATTTAAACTTCTTCTCAATCTTGACAGCGTACCGATACACCATGCCGAGCGAGGAAATGTCCAAGAACTCCATCTCATCCTGGATGTACTTGTGTAGAAAGTCACAGTACTTGAGCACCAAATGCCACTCACTATCCTTGATACCCAGCTTCATGCGAAGGGTATGGACAATATTTGTGAACTCTGGCACATCTTGGTCCCTTCCTTGCCGTAGCATGGTCCACTTTGTGTATTTTTCTTCATAGCTCCTGATAGGGTAATATTGTTCCTTGATGGCATCTCAGAAAGAATTCCAAGTGGCTGCGGCTGAAAATAGTGAGGGTTCACTTTCATCCTTTTGTTCACAGTAGGTTTCCCACTAGTCCTTGACGTGTGGGGCGGCTTCGAGAAGTGAAAAAGTAATCTTTTCCCGATTGGAAAAGTCATGAACTGAAAATTATCCTTCCAACATATTTAACCATTTATCTATGGCATCTGCATCTATCAGGCCTTCGAATATGGAATATCAAAGTTAACTTGTATCTTCAAATGATTGGCACCTCCATAGTGGCTGCTAGATGAAGATGCATCGCTTGTGGGTAGTCGACGAAGGATCTTGGAAAAGTTATCCATCATCATGTCCCTATGTCGCTTAAGGGCTTCCATGAGAAACATTTTGAAAGGATCTCCTTTCCCCTCGTCTTTATTTTCTTCTACCATGGGAGGTCATCAGGTTTTGTGAGGCTGATCTTGCAATGGTTCAACCAAATCAAACCCTAACTCCTTATACCCTGACCTCATTGGGGACATGCAAAGAAAAATAGGGAAAGAGCAGACCGCTCTAATACCACTAATCCAAGCTTACACAAGAACGCAACAAATTACAAATATAATCATAAACATAGGGATGTAGTATAAAAACACTTCATTTCATTAACAGAAAAAATATTGAACTATGCTTACAAAGAGAATGGAAATAAGATAGCTCGGGTGATGGTAGCTTATCCCTGAGAAGAGATGTGGCAGTTACATGCCTCTAAACTGTTTTAAAACGAGGCTCAAGGGACTATTTATTATTGGAAAACATGAGAAGACCCTAAACAACCAAAACCCTAACCCCTAGAGATGTAACACCAAGAGTTTATGGGCCTTGTTGTGGTTAGTTGGGCATCCAACTTCCCAGAGTCGTAACTTGGTCATATTATCTTTGTTTGGCGCTACAATACCTTGCCGGAAAGGTCTCGCCGAGTACTATAGGTTTCGCAATAGGCCCTTGCCTATGGCAATGGGCCTACTATGGACCCCAAAAAATGCCGTTTAGGGGTTCAAAACTGCTCCGGAAGTTAAGGAACCGAAAAACTGCTAAAAATAGTAAATGATGGAATGAACAAGGAAATAGATGAAATTGATTGGGGGGTCTAGGTAGAATAGTCGAGTGGCCGCCAATATCTACTTGGATCATGGCTTGCTTTAGTAGCAATAACTTTACCAAAGCCACCTCTACATGATACTAGGTTTTATTTCTAGGTTTCTTTGATCTCATCCTTATTCTAGAATTGGAGATGCTACATATTATTGCAATGCCTATATTAGGGAGGTCAAAGTAGATGCATCTCCTAGGGTAAATAATTCGTAGGGATGAGTCCTTTTGGTTTGATAAACCAAATTTTCTTCCCTCTCTGATCCATTTCTTTCTTCTTAAGAATGCATTAGAGTTGGGTTTATTCGTTTGATAGTAGTTTGGATACCTTTAGTGTTATATTATTTGATATCAGTTTTTTTATTTATGTATATTTTGGATTTTCTATTTAGGTGTTGGTTTGAGGGGGCTTGACCTAGGTTTAGAGTGTGCTGCACACCAACAAAAATCTCAACTATTGGCCCTTTCGACAATGACCTACAACCAAATCGCAGTCTCACCCAAAGCAGTTATGGGAGGTTGTAGAACCAGGTTTCTGCAGCCGAAGGGATAGCTGCGCAGTGGCGCCATGTATTTACTTCTACTTTATATTGATCTTATAACTTCAAATGCATAAGAACTTCGTGCAGATGATTAATTTAAAAGATTGACATTAAACCCATAAACTCTAACAAATAATAATATATCTTACTGTTCCTCGCATAATTCAATGAAAAGCATGCATAACCAGATACTGTATAACAATAGACAATAAACATATAAAGAGAAGCAACACTTCGCCAAAAAATTCTTGTTTATTAAAAGGATATTCAATTACATGCACTTCTCTGACCTGCGCACCCAACTGCAGGTGGTCTATGCACTCAGCTGCTAACTCTTCAAGGTCTCCGTGCACTCAGCTGTAGAGCCTTCTCCAAATAAAAAGGATAGAAATATACAATAGTTGAATGATCTCTTATATTATGTTCTACCTCTCCTTCGCTAAGGTATTACACATCCTTAAATACATTTCATCTTTACAAAAACCATGGTCCACATACCATGGATCCACAAAACAAGGACTAATACCTGATACCCATTACAAAATAAGGGCTTTGTCCCATCCCCAAAGCCCTAAAATACCGCACAATGAATATATCTTCGCCAGCTCTGTGTGGTCCGCTCCTTCTAACGGGTCTTTTACCCGAAACTTGGACCAAGTTGGGCCATGCCCAAAAGGCCCCCAACACTCACCCGTGACTCATCCTGAGTCACTCAGCTTCAACGCCCTTGATTTTTTCTGCGATCCTATTGTACACTGTGTTGTACTATTGGATTGTTTCTGCCATCAATTTTTCTTCTTGGCATGCGTCCTTTAGCAAAGCTTCTATAGTAGGGCCAATAGTATTTTGCAATATTTCCACTTCCCTTCTCTTCAATTCCATCAGCCTCTCATCCACTACCTAGTAAAGTTGCAAGGCTTCCTCTTGCCATGGTTGCATCCTCTCCTGCAAGATTTGTGCTTCATAAATGCTTTTCTCCCATGCCCCTCAACATAATTTCCTTTTAACGTTGCCCTTTTCCTTCCAATGGTCATATTTTCGTCTAAATTCGTCAGATTTCCCCTTTGGTGCAGTCACCTCTTCTTCGTTGCAGCTCCCTCAGAATTCATCATACTCCTAAGTATTGTCGAGCAGTAAAAAGGGTCTTTTTCACCTATATTTACCCTACATTAACTTATCAATTCAGGAACGATTTGTTATCTCGAAGAGTGTACTCAGTTTGAGGTGTTCATTTGTCAGAGTAATGCTAGTAGTATAGTTCTCTAAATACAAGAGTAAATGGATGCTTGAAATAAGATCTACTTACAGAAAAGAACCTTAAAACTCAATTCATGCACTCAGAAAACTATAGAAATTTATCAGTCCAGGGTACAGTAATGGTAACTCATCCCTCTGTAAACTTATGTAATTAAAGACAATCAAGGAAAAGATCATCAATCTGGGAATTAGACAACAATTGTCAATGCCCACTACAGTCTCAGATCATTCTGCACACCCAATCAATGATAATACAAATGATAGGAAATGGAACAACAACTAGTCTTATGAACAAGATTGAAAATCAAAACCTTAGTCTACAGAAATAAATGCAGCAATTGTATCCTACAGGAATTAGATAACAATTTTTACTCTAAAGATAAATCGGACAACAACGGAAATGGAACGGCAACGAACAAAGATGAAATATGGAACAACAACTAGAGTCAAATATAAATGCACAATGAACCAAAACAAATATCACCTTAGAAGAAATAGTAATTTGACTTCGATACAACAAGTATAAATCTCAGTTATAAAGAATAACGATTCTAATTAGTAATGGAACAACAATGCCAGTTGAACAACAATCCCGATTAAGTGTAAACGGTACATAAATACAGTAATACTGACTTATGAATGTTACAACACGGTTACTCTGTAATTGAACAGCAATAGCATTTTGTAAGGAACAACAATGTTATATCAATGGTTAAAGGAAAAACAATGCGTTACAAAGTTAGAATGAACAACACAACATTCCTGTTACAGAGAAAAACATTACTCAGTTGAGCATAAACAAAATATAATGGAACCGTGATGTAAAATAGAAAAACACATCAGATTACCGAACATAGCTAATTATGAAAACCACACACGAATTAGAAATAACGGTATAGGATAAAGTGTTCCACTAGGGCTGGGCCCTTAGCCTCCAGGGACACACTGCTTGAGATTAATCCAGAATCAAAGATAGAATGACAACCAGATTTATATTAAAACATCAAAATAGAGTTATAGTGGATCTCTCCTCAACGAGAGTCGATGATCAAAGTTTTCAAATACAAAGGAGAATTACAGAAAAACAACAAGAGTTCATCCCCCGGGCTATTAGTGCTACCCATTCTTATAACAACCGAGTGGAGATATCAAAGATACAAAAATCGTTAAGATAGCAATCCCTCAGGATCAAAGGATCCTAAGGGATTCGCCAGACTGTTAATTCTCAACTATCCTCTTGTTCTCTTGCGCCGATTTGAGATCTCCTTTTCCCTTTCCTAGCTGTTACGCTCCAATTTGGATTGCCTTGTTTACATGCGGTTCCCTGCCAAAGGGACAACAATTAACTTTGTCCTGTCTTTTCCTTTGGGACAACAATCTTCCGTTTTCTCCTTTTCCTACATAAGAAAAGGCAATTATTAGTTATTTTGTGTTGCATACAAATCCCATAGATTTTGTCATAATTTCTTATTATCTACCTAGTTCATGATGCAAAGAGGTTATGAGTTTTAAAGAAAAGATGACAAAATAAACGATAATAACATACCTTCTTCAGTACTCAACACACCCCCCTGCTTACCCTTTTTCATGCCCTCATGAAAACATTGTAGTTGACATGCAAGGCAGTGAGAGAGTAGGCCGGAAACGGGATCTCATGAGGTGGTCTATAGTCGTGATGCCTAGCTAGGTGTTCAAAAAGATGTCCTGTCTGACCCCCAGGTTGGTATCCTGGTGCAGGGTGCCAAATAACCGGACTGCGGAACCTACAACCTAACCAAGATGGTCCTTCTCTTAAAATAAGGTCACCATAAAGACCCAAGAAATCAACATCTAGCTTAAAGTTCTCATAGTTAAATGGTTCCCTGAGTTGAATGTTCAGATTATAAGTTTGATATTGGAATTTGGCAGCTGCAATGGTAAGGTCCTTAATGGTAAAGAAATATTCTATCCCTTGCTGATTGATTGCTATATGAATAGTTCCTAATGCCTCAATGACGCCCGTAGTCCTCATGAGGTTCCTATGTTTATTCCACAACTGTAATGGGTCTCTAGGCTCAGCTCACACCCATAAGTCTAATCCATTTTCTTGTCTTTGAAAGGCATTATAGGCTTTAAGCCATTTTATTTGATTAACACCAAAAGAAATGAATGCCTGCAGTTGGATATCTCCAACGAAAGGGCTGGGGTTCTGCTCTGTTTCTTGATCTAACACAAGGTTATGCAGATAGAATTCACATAATAATATTTGAACCTTCACCCCGTAGTGCTTACAACAATTTATGAAATCGTCAATAGTATTTATTTCTATCGGGGCTCCTGCTTTGACAGCTTTAATTTTTAATTGCAAATATCGTTCCATTAAAAACAATGCATAATTCCTAGCAGGTGCTCTACATGCTAGGATGTCAGTATACAAAGAGCATAAGGTATCCATTTGTTTGATGACTACATCTAGTCTATGAGTTACCTTTTTGACCCTTTCTTCTTCCTTTCGCCATCCTTCAAAGGCTTGGCTTTCGAATAAGTTGACATTCCTCAGCTGCTTCATACTTTTCTCGAGAGACAATCTGTTCTGTCAGATTCTCTACTGTTTGCTGGGTTTGCACCAAGTCCTTTCGCAGAGTTACTGTCCTCGGATCACTGTCCCACATGGTAGTTGTAAGTGGAAGGTTTACTTGAATCTTCTTATTGCATTGTCTCGTGTTTATGGTTCACATTCCTTCAGAGGACTGTGCCTCTATCTGAACTTCTTTGTCACAGGCCAATATATCATCTGTTTGTACTTCAACATGGGCAACAACTGAATGTTGTTCCTTTTGGTTTTGAACGGCAGGCTGGACTTGAGTCCTCCTAATCTTTTTCTTGAGGGGTTTCACTGGAGTGGTTGCATGTCTTACCCCCGAGGTCCTTTTTGCTCTCTTTCCCATTTTCAAAACCTTGATTTGTTGTCGAAGTCGTGCTATCACATTCAACAGTCTTTGCTGTTCTTTTCATAATCTTTTAATTTCTTCTGTTTTCTTAGAAAGAACAACTGTCTGTTTACTCGGGCCTAGACTGTCATCTTGGCCAATTTCCTGGTTCTCTTCTTGGGGTGCTTCTTCGTTGTTCTGATCAGGTTGTTCAGGAGTAAAAACCCTAGCTTGTTCTGTTATTTCCTGGGTGACTTCTTCTTCCACCCCTTCTCCTCCATGAAATTCTTCCGGTGTAGTCTGGCTGGGAACAGATTGTTCCTCTTCTGTATCTTCATCACTTTTCTCTCCAGATATACTTTCATCATGAACAGAGTGATTCTCTTCTTCTTCTTCGTCGCACAATTCTTCAGATGCATCTTTGTCATGAGCAGAATGCTCCTTCGGTTCTTCTTCGATGTGGAGGTTTAGTGGTTTGATTGAGCATATTCGCCCATATTGGCCAGAATTTGGGCCAATTCGTCCTCCTGCAATGGATTTTGTAATGGGCTTTCTTTGCGTTGCTCTGTCTCTTCCTCCGCCTGCCCAGACTGCTCGGTCTCTTCCTCTGTTTCTCCTTCCTCATTTTCCTCCAACTCTTTCTCATTCTCCTCTCCTTCCAATTGCGGGGGTTGCTCATCCCCTGAATCATCTATCTCCACCGGTTGACTGGTATTCCCTTGGGAATTTTCCAGCCTCCCTCTGATCCATGCCAATCTAACTGATTTCCTCCGTTTCAATGGTCTATTCGGTGTACTGGTAGCATGTTTTTGTTTTGGGGCTAGCAGAGCTAGTCCCCCGTCTATCATGACAATCAGTTCTTCCCAACTGCTTTGTTGTTGAGCAAGACTGTAGCTAACTATCAGTCGTATCAGCCCATGGTGACTTACTACTGATTCTACATGTCGTGATTTTTTCATGCTTCGGGCAACATCATGTAGTAAAGAATTTAAAAATGCAGGCAAATTCATAGATCATTTCTGTTTTAATATGGCTAAAAGTTTAAGGTGGCGTGGTCTTACCACGTCTTTCCTGCCTTCATAGGTGATGTAGCTCTAGATGACTCTTGCCAATTTTTCCCATGACTCTCCTAATGCTGCTGGTAGAACTCCCTTCCCTCTTACAGTCAGGTTCTGGCCTTCATCTTGGAAGATTTTTATGACTTTTCGCAGTCTCTCCTTCTTTAAAGTCCACACAGGTCCAGTGGCTGGCAGTCCCGAGACCTCTACAATTATGTCATCAGTGACTGCTATGTGTCTCCCTCTTACCATGGAGTGATGTTCTTGCAAGTTCTGCAAGAATTCTATTGCTACGGTCTCATTGGATTCTTGTAAGCGATTGAGATAAGCTATCCATCCTGCCCTTGTTGTGTCCTTTCCTCTTTTCTCCTATCAATTCAAAGCAGTTTCTTGCAAAAAATAGCGATTTTATGTAATTTGCTGATTTCAGTATGCTCTAGTTTTGTATCCATTGCATAAGTGTATAGCTGTGCTCCAAATCACACAAAAAAAAGACTCGAAACTGTTGTATGTTGAGAGGAATAGCAGCTGTCCTTTAATTGGAACAACAAGGAGAACTAGCGTAAGTGAAAGGAATATGAAAATGCTGTCCTTTCAAAAAGGAACAACAAAGAACGCAAGTGTTGTTCCTTTGGAAAAGGAACAACAAAAAATGCAAGTGTTGTTCCTTCGAAAAAAGGAACAACAGAAACCAAAAGTGTTGTTCCTTTGGAAAAGGAACAACAAAAATGAAAGTGTTGTTCCTTCGGAAAAAGGAACAAAAGAAAAACAAAAGTGTCGTTCCTTCGGAAAAGGAACAAAAAAACAAAAGCGTTGTTCCTTCTGAAAAAGGAACAGCAAAAAAAAAAGTGTTGTTCCTTCGGAAAAGGAACAAAAAAACTTTAGGAATTTACAGGGTAAGTTCCTCAGAAAGAACACCAAAAGGACACCGCTCACAACCAGATCTCAAATCAATACACCAGTATTTTTGACGTGGTTAAAACCCTCAAAGAGGGAAACAGTCGACGGCCTGAGCCAACGTGGCCACTTCAGGCAATTTATTAATCAAAGAATGAAAACTTACATAAGCTTTCTCTCATAGACGGATTACCCGAACAATGACCCTCCATGCGCTTTAAATAGAACTCATGGACCAATCGGGTGTCAAGCCACGGATCAAGTGTCGGTAATACCGAGGAGAGAGTGAACCGTCGGATCACTACATATCGTGACCGTCGGATTGTAAGTTACAAAAAGTACAACGGTAAAGAAACACACTTTACCTAACTCTATACCTAACTCTATACTAGACCAAGTTGAACTTAACTATTTCCTATGTGTCGGAATATCCTAACATCCCCCCTTAAGAACAACTTGCGATAGGATTGAAGGATTTACAAATATGACACAATAGGAGAAGGAAGGAGGCACTAGAGCCTATCCCCCCTTAGTGACAACTTCCTGAACTCCAAGCATATATCGAAGTTTAGTGAACTTCGCCTCTGTGAGAGCCTTTGTGAAGATGTCTGCAACCTGATCATCTGTTGAACAATATTGCACTTCAAGAGCATGGTCATGAATGAGCTTTCTGATGAAGTGCATGTGTAGTTCAATGTGTTTGCTGCGCTGATGCTGGACTGGATCTTTGCATAGCTGAATGGCACTTTAATTATCACACCAAAGTGTGGTTGGATGCTGCTGCTCAAAGCCAAACTCTGATAGGATCTGACGAAGCCACAAGGCTTCCTTACTAGCTTCCACGGCACCACGATACTCTGCTTCTGCTGACGAAAGAGAAATGGCAGCCTGTTTCTTACAAGCCCATGTAATAGGTCCTGAACCAAGAGTGAAGACATAACCGGCAGTAGACTTCCGATCATCAGGGTCACCAGCCCAATCAGAATCAGTGAAACCAACTAATAGAGGAGCTGCTTTGGCACTGTAATGAATCCCAAACTGTACTGTACCTTGAACATAACAAATTATTCTTTTAGCTGCTTTCCAATGACTTTCACGGGGGTTTTGCATAAAACGAGCAACAAGGCCAACAACAAAGGAAAGGTCAGGACGAGTATGGGTTAAATACAAGAGTTTTCCTACAAGTTGACGGTATAAGGTAGCATCAACTTCAGGAGAAGTACAAGAGACTGAAAGTTTGACTCCAGACTGAAAGGGAGAAGGGGTTGGCTTACAGTCTTCCATGTGAAAATGACGAAGAATATCACAAGCATACTTGGACTGGGAAAGGGAAATACCCTCCTTGGATTGCAAGACTTGAAGACCGAGAAAATAGTGTAAGTGTCCTAAGTCTGTCATTTCAAATTTCTTTTTAAGGCTGGACTTCACATGGTTTATAAGGTTGGGATCACTACCAGTAAGAATAAGATCATCAACATAAAGAACAAGGATGATAAGAGAGTTGCCCACTTTCTTGGTGTAGACAGTATTGTCAGGATAACACCTAGAAAAGCCAGATTCTAAAAGAAAGCTATCCATTTTGGCATACCAAGCCCGAGGAGCTTGCTTGAGACCATAAAGGGATTTCTTAAGTCGACATACAAGGCTGGAGTCTGTTTGGATGAAGCCAATGGGTTGTTCCATATAGATTTCTTCATGCAAGTCCCCGTGCAAGAAGGCAGATTTAACATCCATTTGATGGACTTCCCATTTTAAAGAGGCAGCAAGGGAAAGAACAAGGCGGATAGAGTTAATTTTGGCAACAGGGGAGAAGGTTTCAGTGTAGTCAATGCCTTCAACCTGTGAAAAGCCCTTAGCAACAAGACGAGCTTTATGTTTATCTACTTTCCCATCTGGTCCATACTTGGTTCTGTAAACCCATTTACATCTAACAAGTTTGCGTCCCTTTGGTAGAGGAACAAGATCCCATGTATCATTTGCCAACAATGAATGATATTCTTCATTCATAGCTTCTTCCCAATGTGGATGGCCTGAAGCTTCTGCAAAGGTATCAGGATCATGATTTACTGGAGCTTGAGCCAGTAAAGAAGAGGCTCTTTCAAACTGAGAACGTGTACGTCGCTGATCTGTAGGATCACCGGCAAGATCACCTGCTGCATCCCGAGTAGCACGGACCCATCTTGGAAGTTGAGGATCCTGAGAAGGTGGGGGAGGATTGTCATCCTCACTTTCATCATCTGAAGAAGAAATGTTTTCAAAAGTAGAAGAGATAGGAAGAGGTGGCACATCCGCCGGACTGGGCTCGCAGGCCAATTTATTTTCATCAAATTTTACATCTCTTCTAATGATAACATTTTTGGACTTAAATGGAATAAGTCTATAACCTTTTACATCTTCAGAATATCCAACAAAAGTACATTTCTCACTCTTAGGTTCTAAAGCTTTATGCTTTTCATCTGGAATATGGGCCCATGCTTCACTTCCAAAAACACGAAAGTGACTTACATCTGGTTTAATGGAACTCCAAGCTTCTTCTGGAGTGATATTCTTTACAACCTTAGTAGGAGTGCGATTGATTATATAATTTGCACAATTAATTGCTTCGGCCTAAAAACTAAGACTGAGTCCTTTAGATTGCAGCATACAATTAGCCATTTCCTTTAAGGTGCGATTTTTCCTTTCAGCTACACCATTTTGTTGTGGAGTGTATGGAACAATATGTTGCATTTGAATTCCATTTTCGGTGCAAAAGTTGATGAATGTGTTTTTAACATATTCTCCACCATTATCAGTTCTTAGCTTAAGAATTTGATGTCCAGATTGTTTTTCAACAAAGGCTTTGAAGGCCAAAAATGTGTTAAATACTTTGCTCTTGAGTTTTAAGAAGTATACCCAAGTGCGTCTGGAGAAATCATCAATGAAAGTTAAGAAATACTTGCAGCCAGAGAATGAAGCAACAGGAAGTGGACCACATAAATCACTGTGCACAAGCTGTAAAGGGGCTGAGGCGTGCCAAGAGGCATGTTTTTCAAAACTGTCCCGATGATGTTTTCCGAGTACACATCCGGAACAAACACCATCTCTGCAAGATACCATAGGAAGACCTGTCACCATATTTTCTTTACATAGATGCTGAAGGGAGCGATAGTTTAAGTGACCAAATCGCTCATGCCAAAGTTTGCTCACTTCATCATTATGAGCAACAAATACTGAGGGAAGATTTGATGACCCAAAGTTGTGAAACTTATACAACCTTGTGGAATCATCAGCAATACCAGTAGCTAGAATCTGTTTAGGATCTCTTAGATCCTTGATTACAACATCATGAGGTGAAAATTCAACAATTTTACCTTCACCTGAATGAGTTATCTGATATACAGATAGAAGGTTGCAGGATAAGGTTGGAACACATAATACATCATTAAACTGACCATTGTCTAGATGAACAGTTCCAGTCCCTACAACATTAAGAGATCTATCATCACCAACATATATATTTTTGGTGTTACAATCATTTAAAGAAGAAAACATGGCTTTGTTTTTGGCCATGTGATAAGAGGCTCCAGAATCAATGAGCCACTCATGAGAAGGAGAAGAAGAAGATACATTTAATGCATAACCAGACTGAGATGATTGACAACGACATGTAGAAAGTGCCATTCCTGAAGATGAAGTTGAAGTTGAAGTTGAAGAATGCTCCACATGGATGTTATGTTTCTTCATTGCGGCTTCCAAGGCTTCCATCTTCTTAAAGCATTTAGATTCTAAGTGGCCATCTCGATTACAAAAGTTACAATGTCTATCAGTCTTCTTCCATTTGTTTTTATTGGTCCTATCATTTTGCTGAAATGATCTTTCATTTTGAGGCTGAGTTTGCTTAGGACCTTTGTTTGGTTTAGGACCATTCTTTTTAGGATATGACTTCTTAGGATTCTTTGAATTTGGTTGCTGCTGGGCGGCTAACGCTTTCTTGGAAGAGTTTCCAAGATTAAGAAGACCAAGGTGTAAGAGTTTTTCTTGTTCTCTTATTAAAGAATCACAAAAAGAGTCAAAGGAAGGGGCCTTGTAGTCTTTTCCTTGACAAATGAAATCTTCCCTTGTAGAATGGAAGGTGGAAACAAATACAGAGTAGGCTGGTCCCAACTTAGTAAGGATGGAATAAATAAGGTTACTATCTTCTTTCTTAACCTTAACACCTTCCAAGAGATATCTAAGGGTCTTGAATTTGGACAAGAAATCTTCAATGCAAGAAAAATTATTAGGATCCAATGTAAGCAACTCATTTTCAAGTTGATGGGCTCTAATTTCATTTTTAATCCCAAAAACTTTAGTGATTTGTTCCAATGCTTCATGAGGAGTATCAAGTTCTGCAATATGGAATCTAAGATCAGGAGAAATAGACATCCCTATCAAACCACGTGCTTGATCTTGTCTATATTCCCATTTTGCAGCCTTGTCTTCATCTTTTGGTTTCTTCTCTTGGCCTGTGGCTATTCTGTAGAGACCTTTACTTCTAAGTAAATCTTCCATGTAGGCTATCCATTGGAAGTAGTTAGTGCTGTCAAGAATGACTTGGCATGGAATTTCCATTTTAAAAAAAAACTAAAGCTGAAGATGCTGAAAGTAATTGTTCCAATGGATAGATCTCGAAAAATTAGGCTGTTTTAAAAAAAACGGCTCTGAAAAAGGCTTCCAGATGAAGAAGTTATGGCTTTTTGAAAAAAAAATTGTTGAAGTTGCCGGCAAAGTGCGCGAATGTGCGGGAATGAAAAAAACGCCCCCACAAAATGGAGATTTGAACCCAAGACCTCTACTCTCTTAAAATAGCTTTGAACCAATTGAGCTATACAAAAAATTTGAGAGAGAGAGAGAGAGAGAGAGAGGGGGGGGGGGGGGGGGCTTGGGTTGCGTGCTTGCCTTGAGAAAGCTCTTTTTTCCTACAAAACAAAAACACAAAACCCAACACGAATATGCAAAGAAAAACGAACCTTACGGCTCAAAGTTAGCTTTAGCCGGAAACTAAATATTTTTCTCAATGTTTCTGATTTTCCAAGATCACACTAAGGTGCAGGGAAAAGAGCATACGCATGAGAAAAAAAACTTCCTTTCTGTTTCTGATTTGCCCAGATCGCACAGAGTCGCAGGGCAAAGAGCATACGCAGAAATGAAAGGTATAGATCCGGTAATAAAAAAGGCTAAATAAACAGAAACTAAAATAACCAGAGAGAAAATAACAGTAAACTGCAGATAAACCCTGTATACCTCCAGATCTTAAAAATGACGCAGATAGGGCTACCGGAAACCTTTTCGCGTGAAACGAAAGGGGTTCCTCACTGGAACAGATGCTCCGAACACAACAGAGCAGTCCTCTCGGCCCGAAAGCAGTCAGAAACAGTAGATCTAGGAAACGACAGCCGCATGCAGTTCTACCGGCTTCAGATTTGGATCACCAACGGACGCGGCCCTCAAATAGCTCTGATACCATGTAGGAATTTACAGGGTAAGTTCCTCAGAAAGAACACCAAAAGGACACCGCTCACAACCAGATCTCAAATCAATACACCAGCATTTTTGACGTGGTTAAAACCCTCAAAGAGGGAAACAGTCCACGGCCTGAGCCAACGTGGCCACTTCAGGCAATTTATTAATCAAAGAATGAAAATTTACATAAGCTTTCTCTCATAGACGGATTACCCGAACAATGACCCTCCATGCGCTTTAAATAGAACTCATGGACCAATCGGGTGTCAAGCCACGGATCAAGTGTCGGTAATACCGAGGAGAGAGTGAACCGTCGGATCACTACATATCGTGACCGTCGGATTGTAAGTTACAAAATGTACAACAGTAAAGAAACACACTTTACCTAACTCTATACCACGTAGGAATTTACAGGGTAAGTTCCTCAGAAAGAACACCAAAAGGACACCGCTCACAACCAGATCTCAAATCAATACACCAGTATTTTTGACGTGGTTAAAACCCTCAAAGAGGGAAACAGTCCACGACCTGAGCCAACATGGCCACTTCAGGCAATTTATTAATCAAAGAATGAAAACTTACATAAGCTTTCTCTCATAGACGGATTACCCGAACAATGACCCTCCATGCGCTTTAAATAGAACTCATGGACCAATTGGGTGTCAAGCCACGGATCAAGTGTCAGTAATACCGAGGAGAGAGTGAACCGTCAGATCACTACATATCGTGACCATCGGATTGTAAGTTACAAAATGTACAACGGTAAAGAAACACACTTTACCTAACTCTATACCTAACTCTATACTAGACCAAGTTGAACTTAACTATTTCCTATGTGTCGGAATATCCTAACAAAAACAAAAGTGTTGTTCCTTCTGAAAAAGGAACAACAAAAAACAAAGGTGTTGTTCCTTCGGAAAAGGAACAACAAAATGAAAGTGATGTTCCTTCTGAAAAAGGAACAGCAAAAACAAAAGTGTTGTTCCTTCGGAAAAGGAACAACAAAACGAAAGTGTTGTTCCTTCGGAAAAGGAACAACAGAAAAACAAAAGTGTCTTTCCTTCGGAAAAGGAACAGTAAAACAAAAGCGCTGTTCCTTCGGAAAAGGAACAACAAAACAAAAGTGTTGTTCCTTCGGAAAAGGAACAACAGAAAAACAAAAGTGCTCACACACACTGTTCCTTCGGAAAAGGAACAACAAAAACGACAGTGCTGTTCCTTCGGAAAAAGGAAAAACAGAAAAATGCAAGTGCTGTTCCTTTGGAAAAAGGAACAGAGAAACGGTGAAATTGCTGTTCCTTCGAAAAGGAAGAACAAAATGCAGAGGTGCTGTTCCTTTTTCAAGGAACAGCAAGTCGGTGAGAATGTTGTTGCTTCCTAAAAGGAACAACAAAGTGAAAATACAAAAAAAAAATGTACAGAGAACAGTTTTACGCTAACAAAAGAAAATAATTATATACAAAATGTAAGAACAGTTGAATCACTTAATGAACCAGAGGTGAGGAAGATTTCTCTTCCTCCACCAAAATCTACATGTCGCAGTCTTCGCGGAGTTGCTGGCAGAAGGATTCCCGAGTAAGTGGTTTGTGGTATAGTCGAACTCGGTGGTCGTTTGCCTTGAAGGTATGTCCAGATCTGTCAATTGTGGTTAGAGTAAGGGTGCCATTATCATGTACCTTCTGGATTTCATATGGCCCCAGCCAATGAGTCTGAAGTTTCCCCGAAAAATCCTGAAACCTAGAATCAAATAGGAGCGCCCTATCTCCTTCACAAAAGACTTTCTTTTTAATGAGAGTGTCATGCCATTTAGCTCGATGTTGTTAGATCAATGCAGTGTGTTGAAGGGTAGAGAGCCTAATTTCATCTAGCTCATTGATCTGCTGTAATCTATTAATCTGTGCCTCGTTTAGATCTAGACCGACTTCTTGTGCTGTTTGCAGTGTTTGTATCTCGAATTCTATCGGAAAGATGGGTTCCTTTCCAAATACTAATTGGTATGGTGAATAGCCGGTAGTGCTTCTCCATGTTGTTCTGTAAGCCCACAAGGCTTCTGGAAATCTTGCAACCCAATCGCGTCTATGTGACACAATGGTTCTTGTTAGGATTGCTTCTACTATTTTATTGTTTCTTTCTACTTGACCATTTTCCTGTGGGTGGTATGGAGTAGTAATTTTATGTTGGATATGATAGTTTTTTAGTGTTGCAACAATCTTGTTACCAGCAAACTGTGGTCCACCATATGTAATTATATCTCTTGGGAGCCCATATCGCACAAATATATGGAACAAGAACTGTGTGACGGAGTCCTCTGTAGCTCTCGGCAATGCCTCTACTTCAACCCATTTGATGAAATATTCTGTTGCTACCAAAATATACATTTTCTGGTTCGATGATGGGTTAATTGGACCAACAAAGAGGGCCCATCACTCAAATGGTTCAATAACTAGCTGTGAGTTCTAGGGCATTTCGTTGGACTATCCAAGGCGTCCTGCTCTTTGGTAGCTGTCACAGGCTTGAATGAACTTCTTTTCATCTTTGAAGATCATGGGCCAATAATACCCTGTTTGCAGCACCCTGTGACCAGTTCTTTGATTGGCGAAATGTCCACCATGCGGTCTATCGTGACAAGCTTTCAAAATGTCAAAAAATTCATCTTCGCGGATGCATCTCCTGATGTGCATATCTGCCCCTGTATGGAACAGGTAGCCTCCAATCCAAGAAAATCGAGTATTTCGCTAGACAATCTGTTTTTGTTCATTGGGGGGTCAGATGTTTCGATAATTTGCCTACTGCTAAATAATTTGCAACATCAACATACCAGGGTGTTTTAACAGTGACCACAAACAAATGCTCATCTGCAAATTGATCTTCAACTACTACTGGTCCACTGGTTTTGGCATTCGTGAGAGAAAGTCAGCTACAGGATTTTCTTTTCCAGGTTGGTCCTTTATCGTGATATCAAATTCCTGCAATAAAATCAGACGTCTGGTTACTCTACCATTTGTGATTGGTTTATTTGCTAAGTATTTTATGGCAGAGTGATCTGTATACAAGATAACATGATATCTAGTAATATAATGCCTAAATTTATTGACAACATGTATTACAGCTAAAAATTCCTTTTTAGTAACAGTATAGTTTAACTTAGTAGGAGATAAATTCTTGCTAATATAATAAATTTCATATGGTTTTTTATCTTCTTCCTGCCCAAGGACTGCTCCAATAGCTGTATCTGAAGCATCTGATGAAATTTGAAATGGCAGGTCCCAATTTGGACCTCTAAGGACTGGGGCTGTTGACACAAGCTTTTTCAGATCCCGAAAATCACGGTCACATTTTCCTGTCCAAACAACGTCAACATTACCTGTTAGTGCATGTAGAGGTGCAACAATATGAGAAAAATGTTCTATAATAACCAGAAAATCCAAGAAAACTGCATACCTCTATCTGAGTGGTAGGAGTGGGAATTAGCAAAATTATTTGGATTTTGGCCAGGTCTACCTGTATTCCAGCTGCTGAGATATAATGGCCTAAAATAAGTCCTTCAGTCATCATCATATAACATTTTTCATGGCTTGAACAGAGCCTGGTGGCAATGTAGCGCTGCAACACTTTTTCTAGTGTGTCTAATGCTGGGTAAAAATCATCCGCATATGGTGTAAAACCATCCGTGTATACTTCGAGCCCTTCATTTATTAAGTCTAAAAAGATGCTGAGGATAGCCCTTTGAAATGTGGCAGGGGCATTGCATAGGCCAAAAGGTAGAACTATGTAGGAAAATGTTCCCCAAGGACAAGTAAAAGTAGTTTTGTCTTGGTCTTCAGGGGCAATCTGAATCTGATTGTATCCACTGAAGCCATCTAAGAAAGAAAATAATTTCTTTCCTACCAAAGTGTCTAATACTTGGTCAATGAATGGAAGGGGAAAGTGGTCTTTTTGTGTTTCTTTATTTAGCTCCCTATAATCTACACAAATCCTCCACTTTCCATTCTTATTTAGCACCACAACAAGTGGAGAGACCCATTTACTATCGGAGATAGGGTAGATGAAGTTCACATCTAAAAGTTTTTGAAGTTCAGCTTTTACAATGTCTTTTAGATGAGGGTTAAGTCTCCTTTGTGGTTGGCGAACAGGTCTTGCATCCTTCTCTATGTAAATGTGGTGTGTACATAATTGGGGATCAATTCCTTTCATGTCAAGGTAGTCCCATGCAAATGCTTCTTTGTATTTCCTCAGTAGTTGGATCAACTTCTCTTCTTGTTCAGAAGTCAGGTTGGCATTAATGTTTAAAGTCTTTCCTGGCTCAATTTCTACAGTTTTGCTATTTGAGATAGAGGTAGTAGGTATTGTTTGATTGTGAGTATCTTTAAGAGGATCTTCTTCTAATTCATTATCAAATGCTGCTTCTATCATGTGACATTGTATGTGGGTTCTGGATTCAACTTGGCTAATAAAATTGTTAATTGCATCATCTTTTGTTTGATCTTTGAAATCGAGGGCATCTTCTATGGTTAATGGAGATCTAATATTTTCAGTGAGGTATCATACAGGATGTTTGTTAGTTTTTATTATTGTGACACTTGGCTGGGCTGGAGGATATAGAGCTAGATTCTTGATATTAGCCCCCCTAGTTATGGTCATACTGCCTTGTCGACAATCAATATAAGCATTAGCTGTTGCAAGCCAAGGTCTGCCTAAAATCAACGGATGTCCATCAAGTCAGTTTTTGGGGTTTATTATCAGAAAATTGGCAGGATACTCCCAGGAATCAATGGATATCATGACATCATGCAGTGTACCCTCTAGCCTAACCACAGATCGGTCAGCCAGTTCTAATAAAGTGGAAGTCGGTTCTACTGATGTAATGCCCAGTTTTTGACAAGTGGTGGTTGTTAAGATATTGATTGCAGCTCCTAGATCAACTAAGGCATTTGAGAAGGTTTGTCCATTGATTTGTACTGTTACTATTGGATTTCCTGGGTCTTCATATTTAACGGGTGTTTCTTTTCCTGATAATAGATTGGATAAGGTACCAACTACTTGGACTTTTGGGTTATTTGTTATTTTCCTCCTTGGTTTTTTTATACATAGCTCTTTGATGGTCTTTGCATATATTGGGATGTCTTGGATGGCTTGGAGGAGTGGGATTTTTATGTACAAATTTTTCAGTTCTCCCAGAATGTCAAAATCAGGGTGTTGTATAGGTCGAGGTATAATTAATCGTTCTGGGAATGGGGGAGAAGATGTGGTTGCTTGATCATGAATTTGTTGTCTAGTCACATCCTCTTCTTGTGGTGGTTGTTCTATAGGTAACTGATTTTCAACTTGAGCGGTTTTATTTCCCTCTGTTTCTATAATGCGCCTAGATCTTAATTGAAGATCATTACACTCCTTTAGATCGGTTTTTGGTTCTGGTGTTTCAATTATTTGGATAGATTGGATTGATCTATTATTTGGATTAGGGTTGGGCTGGGTCGGGAGTTGCGGTCTTAAATTAGATTGAGGGTTTTGTTGTAATGCTGGCAGTGTAGGTTGAGGGAGTGGAATGGTTCCTACTGGCTGATTCATCGGTCTTTGCCAGTTTGTCTGCCAGGCTTGACTTTGTGAAGTAGGAGGGGACCATTGTGCTGGATATACGTTGTTTTTCCAATATGGTGGAGTATAGGGAAAATTTGGCCAACTAGGTTGACTTGTTTGGTTTGGCCATGGTGATGATGAAGGAAATGGTTGCTGTGACCAATTCGAAAAGGGAGGTTGATTTTGCCACATTGTATTATATTGTTGAGCATGATATTGTGGAGGCTGAAAAGAAGAAGTTGGATCTGGGAACATACTTGATTGTCGCGGCTACCATTAACGACGTTGATTGAGTAGGTACACTGGTTCTGGCTCTTCTTCCGCTTCCTTGTATACTGCTTTCAATCTAGGAAGTGAGGGACAACTCTCTATAGAGTGTTCTTTTATACAAATGGTGCAAATTTGGACTGCATCTAATGGACACTCCTTGTGGCTGTGTTTCTTTCTGCATCTGGGACAGAAGATTGCCAAATTCTGTTCTGCCTCTGCTTGCTTTTGTTTGGCCTACATAATATCAAGTTGTGTTGTCAGTGTCCCCAATATGTCAGTTTTAATTTTTTTTAATAAATTCCAATTTCTGCGTGAGTTACTCCCTCTACAGAGATCTTGTTGTCTCTTGTAAACCTGTCATGTTCCGCTGGTTTTAGTCTTGTGCTGCCTCTTGAGCTCCTGATACATAAATCAATAATGTCAGAAAAATTTTCCCGATAAATATCTCATTTTCCAATAATATTTAGTGTTTCAATCCATTGTTCCTTCATTCCCCTAATTAATGCTGTTTTTAATACATTATCAGGTAAGGGTAATGATCCATAAGGAGATCTTTGAAGATTATACTGGAAACATTCAACATATTCTTCTAATGTTTCATTCGGTCTAGCTACCATCTGAAATATTTCATCTTTTAATTCTCTAGACCTGCAATAGTCCTGATATTTTTTTAGAAAAGCATCTTTCATTTGATCCCAATTGTTTATAACACCACCTCCCAATCCCATAAACCATCTTAAAGTAGCCCCTTTTAATGTAGAGGGGAAAAATTTCAGTTTCTAGGGATCGGTGGTATAGTCATATCCTCTACACAACACATCAAATTCAAATAAGAATGCATCCGGATCTTCTGATGTAAGGCCATGGAATGTAGGGATATGCTGGAGAGGAATTGCTTTCATAGGTGCATTATCCACAATGGGGTATTGCTATGTAGAGGTGTGGGTGTTTGGCTGGTTTTGGGCCATTTGGTCAAATATATGCCAATAACCCTCTAGGATATCTAGGAGGGTGTTACACAGTAATTTGTCACTGCCTTCACCCCAGTCCTTCTACTATGTCATGTGTCTAGTAAAACATGAACATACTGAACAAATTCTCTTTTATGTTGCCAATTGACCCACTTTTCGTAAGTTTTCTACCTTGTCGTGATCATTCGCTAAATATACGCGACAGACAGTGGTCATAAATAGTCCAGTCACGCCTCTGTCGCAGGAGTACATCTGATTCCCGCGACGGTCAGATTTCATGCTTCGGCATGAGGCTATTTGCTATATTTAGCGACGGTTTGACTGAATACATTGACTATTAACGATGTCAGCACTAAAGTTTAGTTATGAACTCGCGACGATCCAGATTGGGCGAATTTGTTCCAATAATCGGCCTTCTGGATGTCTCTAGACCTAGTTGTTGGGTCAGTTTGGGTCGCCCTCCTCCCTCTACCATGGTAGTTCTGTCTTTTTTGCTGCTTTCCCTGAGGATAAGCTCCCTCTCCCTCATTTCATGGAGACTCCTTCTCCTATAAAATCACTCACCATTGCTATTATATGCTAGTTCTTTTGGTTGTACAGTGCTGCTGCTACTTTTGAGTTTGATAGATAGTTGGTGTGAGTGTGACAAGTGTGGGATTGCTTTGTAGTTTGCAAGAAGGTGTGGAGTGCCCTTAACCTTGTGTAAAGCTTGTGAATGAGAGAGAGAGAGATATATTGCTATTTGGGAGACCCATATTTGAGAGTGAATGCTTGAAGAAACACACTGGTTGGACCCTCTAAGAAGGCTTGCGACGTCAAGACTTGGTTGTAAGCTTTACTCTTGATTCATTATTAATACAATCAATGATGATTTCCTATGTCTTGTATGTAATTTACTTGATAGCTCATGACTTCTTGACTTTATGAGTAAATAGATCATTGTTGTTTCTCGGTTACGTGCTCTGTTGTTTCTTTGTGGTGTTTCAGGTTGATTGCTCATTAAGGAGAAGGAAACAGAAGCTGGAGCAGCACAATGGAACTTCATCAACCACCGGTTTGAGGTAGGCCTCCAACGATGACTATTTAAGGGAATCAATTGTTGTTTTGTCCTTGCTGTGACTGGACCCACTCTAGGGCTAGAGGGGTTGCCTTTGTCTGCAGAGGGAACACTTTCCTGCATCACAAGTTGGCGACTCCGTTGGGGAGTCCTTTGTATGTTGCTTCTCTTGTTTGCTCTTGTTTTGGTTTTGATTTGGTGTCTTTTGAATTTTGGGGATAAACTATTAGTCTTTTGGGTTACCTGGGTTGATCTGGGAAATCCCTCTCTTGATTGAAGGATTGACTGGTTTTTGTTTGGGAGTTTCTTGTTTGTTTGGCATTGTTTTTAAGATCGTCGCAAAAAATAGTTTAATAGTCACGTTGATGTCACCTTTACTCTTTTGTAAAGTCCTGTGCGTCTCTGAATCCGTCGTACAGTCACGATGACTCCTGAAATCGGTTCGTCACAGAAGAGATGTGTACTCTCGCGACGACATCGCTCTGTTGCTACAGCTATTGGCTGATCGCCGCTAGTTGCTTGTGTAGTACCCGCGACGATTCCTATAGAATTTTTTTTCACTTCTACCTCCTCAATTTACCAACCCTGCTAATCCCTTGCCTTCTTTCTCTTGCTCAGTAGATTGCTTTTGACTGCTTATGGTTGAGGAACTCTTTCTTTGGCTTTATTGAATGAATCTTGCATTTTTGCCCGTGTGACCTAGTTCATTCTTTCAAGTTCTTGAATCAATTGGCTTGGTTGCTGGTTTGCCCAAGGTTAATTTGCAACTTTCTTGTTGGTTTGTTTGAGCCTTCTCCATTGCTTGTTTCTGGTTGATTTTTAGTGACAATTATTGAACCAATCTTTAGTGTTAATTCAATTTCTTTTCACTACCGAATATAGATCACAATTGTTTGGGTCGACCGTTTTTTTCACGCTTTCTTGTTTGTCTTTTTTAATTTAAAACAATCAAAATAAAAAGACTGCATTCATTTAGCATATGAAAGTGAAGGTGTATTTGCATTTCAAGTTTGCATATTGGAAAGCGAATGGTAAAATCCATCATTAGTAGTATTCGTGCACTGTAGGGTTGATGTTTTTTTGCATTGTGTGTCTTGGTTTATCTTAGTTTTCTTGGTTTGGGAATGATCTCTTTACCCTACTGTAGGTAGGTGTTCATTGAAATAAAGGATATTGCACTCATTCTAGCTGCATCCTAGGTTTTGTTGTATACATACAGTAAGGTATGAAAACTGAAACATAATTCAAGATCAACTCAGTAGATCTCATTACTATTACTCAGAATTCATAATCATATGCTCTGACTTCCTTTAGTAATGAGATGACTATGTTTTTTCAGAATCTTGTGAGTAAACCACCTTTGAACCATCAGCAGTAGATTTCATTACTATTACTCATAATTCATAACCCTATGCTCTGACTTACTTTAGTAATGGAATGACTCTTTTGACCAAAACCTCCTTCAGTTTTTCCAAATACATTTTTTATGAGAAGATATGAGCTCTATCCCAAGACCTATTTTTCAGCCAGAACCGAGTAAGGGACAGTCTCCTAGTTTCTAGGAACAGTAAAGGGATGAGTCATCAACGGCTAGCTGGAGGGTTATGAGCACTATCAAGTTTGAATTCAAGGAGTTATAAGTGTCATAAGGAGTGTTTAATTCCTAGATAAGGTTGTTATAATCATAATGAGGAGTTACACTCCTAATTGTTTTAGGTCTCTAGGACTGCCAGTTAACAGTCAGTTTCATTTAATAATTAGTTTTAGGTGTCAATAGGTGTCATAATAGGTGGAATTCGAATTCCCCTCATGCTGAGGGAGGAATCTCAGTTATGTAAAGAGCTATATATATAGGAGAAGAGCTAATGTACAAAGGGTTGGAAATTTTTAGAGAAAGACTCATATTGTGCCATTGTAGAAGATTATGTTTTTATGAATGTAGGCTTTGGCTTTACTTCTCAGGATTCAGAAGGAGTTCAATGGTGGCTTGTTTATGTTTGTCCTTATTTCCTTATGTGCAGTAGTATGAATGTATGATACTTAGAACTCATTGACATGCTCTAACTTCCTTCATACATTCATGGACTGTGTTTTCCTACATGTCTCTATGTGTTAACTGATATATTGAACTTTGATGCCCTGACTTCCATGTTTAGCTGATACTGCTATCATACTAAGCTTTTCTGACTCCATAAGCCCAATGGATGTTTGTTGATTGTGTTTCAACCACTTACATTTCTTCATTTTTTCAATAGATTTAGCCATCTAATCCATTATCAATATCATTAGTCATTTGAGAGAACCCTCTCAGGTTGAGGAGGCTAAGCCTCAGCCAAAAGTAGGTTTGAAATAGTTACTCAAAGTCTTCCTGATCAGCAGCTTATCAGGGTCCTATTTTGAGATAACAAAATCTAAAATGAACTGAATAAACTTAACAACGCATTGGAACATAACATACACTATTTAGAGGTCTAGGCTAGAGATGTGCTCCGACGTCGTTAAACCTAGTCACTATTGTTTTCACTCAAGGTTGGGTGATTCCTCCTTCTGTGACTCAATAGCGGTCTAGTACGAAATTGTGCTCCCAGTACCATCAAGTATATGTTGGGAGACCCCACTAGGTTATCATCCTATATCTCTAGGAAGCCGTGTCTACCGCCTTGCAAACCGTAACGCACTGAACACAACATTCAAGAAGATTGACTGCCGTACGGAAAGTCCTTGGTTTTCATATGATTGCCAAGGTGTATATGCAGTTTTACGGGATCTTTGGTAAACCTTTTGCCTAGTTTCTCTAGAGTAGTCACTTTCGTTCCTTTTCAGACTCCTTAAAAGAAAAGGTCCATCTAAGCACTTGTCACTTCAGGCTCATTAAATACTCGAAGGCAACTAGAGTCATCTTTTCATCCTTTTCTCGACTCTTTAAAGATGAAAAGGTCAAGTTCTGTTCCTGTGTCTTAAAATTTATTCGACCACATTCACACTTACCTTGTTAGATCTTGTTGCGTTTTAGTTTTCGTAGGGTTATTTCTCCTTACTCGATTAGTTATCCCTAGGGCCTTTGAGTTAAATCATCCTGGCAGAATCACCGATCCCGTCTCCCGTTCCAAGCGACCAAGGATCCCCATCTTTTGTCACTCCTAAGGTACCAGTTGTTAGTGATACTCTTCCTGTTATTCTGAGTATCCAACTGCTTAACTCTCACGCTTCGAAAGACGAGTCTTATGATATTCGTTGGAACCCTATTTGGGAACCTTCCGAAGAAGATTTTCCCCTTACTCCTCCTAGTGTTTCGGTCCCAATATATTTTTCTGACATGGATGACACATCCCCCGTCACGAGTGAAGAGTCCTTGGTGACAAGTGGTGAAATTCCTATACCGACGAAAACTTCACCCTTTCGTGTCACCTCCCTTGGTATCATTCTACCATTACATTATAATGCTCTAGCTGATATCATGGGTTCTAGGTCTCCCCTTACAAGTTCCATGTGGTCTCGTACTGTCACTCCAACTTCGGGATCTTTTACTCCCCAAATTCACAATGTGACATCTGTCTCGACTATTCCAACCGTTTTTGTGGCTTCCACAACCCCTACTGTTAGTGCCGTCACTGCATTTTCAGTGGTGACCACTGTTGCCGGGCCTTCAGCAAGTCCTTCACACAGTGGCCCTGTGGCACCCATACCTGGGGTTGTTGACTCTAGCCTAATTACCCCACCTTCTTCTAGTTCCATTCCAGAAGGGGGTGCATATGATCAATATCCTCAAATTTCTCAGAATCTGGATCCCCAAAATCCGTTTAATTATTATGATTCTCAAGGAGCCCATATTTACCACCCCAGACCCATAGCATCTCAACCTTTTGTTGAGGTCTCGGTTCCGTTGTCTATTGCTTGGGGTACCACAACTTACCATGGTGGCCAAGCACAGTCTTCGAATGTTCAAGGACCACCCTATCAAGGTCAACCGTCTTACGGACAACAGTATTATGGAAAACCGTACTATGGGCAACCTTATTGAAGGCAAACGAGCGGCCCACAAGGACAACCCATTCCGGGACAACATTCAGACTTCAGTGGGTCTTCTTTCATGTACTTCAGGCAACCCTCTAGTAACCCAGGACAACCTTACATTCAACAAGGACAACCTAGTACCCAGAAAGGCTACCCTTCTAGATAAGTTGGTCAATCTCAAATTCAACAAGGCCAGCCAATTGTCCAGCCTACTCAACCATCTGGTCAGTCTGGATAACCTTCGGTTCCACAAGGTCAACCTAATTCCCAGTAAGTTCAAACTTCTGGGCAAATGGGCCAACCTCAACCTCAATCGGGCCAACCTTCTGGCTAGATGGCTCAACCTATATCTTCTCAAGGACATTAGTCTGGGCCTGCTCAAATGGGAACTCAAATGATTGTTGCTTCTCAAGCTCCACCCGGTTTTCAGCCCCAGTCTGGGCTCCAGACCCAATCTGGTCTTCAAATTCAGGTTGGATCCCAATCCCAACCTACTTATCAAATGTAGCCTAGCTCCCAGGCTCAGTTTGGAGCCCAGCCGCCTTATGGTTTTCAGTAATCCCAAGGGAAAACCCAATTTGCCCCATACCAAAATTATCAACAACTGCAGGTGAATCCTTACCAGAATTTCCAGCAACCATATGTTTCTCCTGCAGGCCAAGTTGGTAATTAATGGAATGCTGGGGGAAAATCCAGGGTCAACCGTCCAGTTACAGCTATAACCCCTATGGACAAAATCCCTACAGACAAAACCCTTATGGGCCAAATCCGTCCAGACAAAATCAATGGGGGCAACAAGCAGCTGGGTGGAACTCTAGTGCTACCTCCTACCTGCGGCCTCAGATGTCCTTTCATCCTCAATTACCTCGTTTAGCAACGTTGGAATTACCGGATGTGTCCAAACTGACAAATGATCCCATTCTTCATAATCTGTATTGGCCACCGGTTCCAACTAAAATTCCCGGTGATTGTCCCAAGTTTGATGGTAAAGCTGGAGAAGATCCCCAAGCCCATGTCATGACTTATCATCTATGGTGTTCGTCAAACTCATGGCTTGATGATTCAATCTAGCTCCGCCTTTTTCAACGGACCCTCACTAGCTCTACTGCTAAATGGTATATTGAGCTAGCTCGCGGATCTTTTCAGGACTTTAACTCGTTGGCTATGGAATTTTTAACTCATTTTCAGTTGTCGATTCGATATGAAATGGGCACACATCTCCTGACATCCTTAAAATAGACCACGACCACGCATATCTCCGATCATATCCATGAATGGAGATGACGTTGCCGTTTGATTAAGTTTTGGATTCCCGATCAGCTTCTGACTGACTGGTTCACAACCTCATTTGTCGGTCCAATAGCTTGGGACATTGCTATGGGGGCATGTGTAACTGAAGAGCAAGCTATTGCACATGCTCAGTACCTTGACTTGGTTTACTCCCAGTCCGGTACACTATATGATTATTTTCCTGATGCTCCGAGGCGGGAAACTTCCAAAGCCCTGCCAACACCATCTGTTGACGATGTCATTGGTTCTGTCAATACGTCCTCTAAGAAATCTTCCGCGAACCCTTGGAAGCAAAAGTCGAACGCTTTGAATGACAAAACTTCTCAGATTGTATCCAATTCTTGTAACACTTCTGTGGTTAACGCCGTTCAGTCCACCATAGCGGACAAAGCCTCGAAAGGGAAACAGAAGGGAAAAGGAAAGAATAAGGCTGATCAACCAAAGCAGGATTCTCTTAAACCTCCACCTCAGGAAGGTGCCAAATGCAAGCCTAAGTATCCTTTCCTTATCTGTGACGAGGATCACTATTCTAAGGACTGCCCCAGGCGGTCCGAAGTTAGTTGTTTGTTGAAAGGTGCCCCTGGGACTCCTACCATGCTCAAAGAGCCTTTTCCCTCGCAGCAAACGCAAATGGTGGCCGATCCATCTCAATCCTCTTCTTCCTTTGGTTCTCAGGTATTTATGCTGGGATGATTCTCGTCCACATTAGTACTCAGGAAAAAAAGTATCCGTTGCCTACTGGGAAGGAGACTGAGGTCCCCTCTAGTGCTCCTCCATCCAGTTCTGGTCCCCTCCATATCGAGCGACCTAGCATTGAAGAGGTCATCCGACCTCCTCCTAAAGGCATGCTCCGGAAGTCTTCTTACAACCCTAATGCTCATGTTTCTCAGCACTACAGCATCGTTGAGGACTTAGCCCAGGCTCCATTAGTTATGTCTGCATTAGAAGTCCTCCAGAGCTACCCCTCTCAGAGGAAGTCCTTGCTGTCGAATATCAGTGGCATTGACTCGGCCGACTCAGACCTGATCACTTTTGACCTAGACAGTCATATACCGAGACTGCCTCACAAAATTGCCTTCCTTATCTAGGTCATCCAATTCTAAAACTATTCATCACACTGTCATTGATGAAGGCACTTCTACTTGCCTAATGTCTATTTCTTGTTGGAAGGCTATCGGTTCTTCGACTCTGAGCCAGTCTCCTATGACCCGTGAAGTATTTGATCGGAGAGAGTCTCATCCTTATGGTATACTCCAACGCTTGCCTATTACTCTGGAAGGGAAGATGGTCGAAGTGAAGGTTGAAGTTGTTGATGCCAATTTAACTTACAGCCTCCTTTTAAGACAAAGCTGGACATACGCCATGCGAGCCATGGCTTCATCTCTATTTTGTGTTATTCATTTTCCTCATCAGGGGAAAATCCTCACAGTCGACCAGTTGTCCTTCTTCGCCTCCTCCTCCTCCGATGGCAATGTGCCTTTTGTGGAGCATACCTCTGTTCCATGTGAGAGAGTGGGTGCTAGACTCTTTAAAGATCCTGCCCTTATGGGTGTTTTTTCACTCCCACCTCCCAACATCGCTCCCATTAATATGATTTCTGTTCGCTCTAATCCTTGGGTTCTTCCTCCTGCTGATCATATAGAATCCTGGGGCGATGAGATGCCATTGAGTCTGGCCGAGCTCAACTACGTTGAAATTGTTTCTGTATCGGCTCCACCCCCTGAACTTGCTCCGTCTAGCAGAGCTCTCGACTCGTACACTCATTCCCCTTGGATTAGAGATGCCGCTTCTTTAGACCCTTTGAAAGAAATTTTTCCAACTGATGAAGCGATTATTGAGACCATGTATTTCAAGGAACCTCCTTGGTCTGATCATCACCATCATTCCTCCTTTCTCCCTGCCCATCGGGAAATGTTTACTTGTCTCGAGCGGTTTGCTCCTTGTCTCCCCTCCCAACCCCTTCAGACACCCATCTGTAGGAATTTACAGGGTAAGTTCCTCAGAAAGAATACCAAAAGGACACCGCTCACAACCAGATCTCAAATCAATACACCAGTATTTTTGACGTGGTTAAAACCCTCAGAGTGCAAGGAGGGAAACAGTCCACGGCCTGTCCCAACGTGGGTACAGACAATTTATTAATCAAAGAATGAAAATTTACATAAGCTTCTCTCATGCACGGATTACCCGAACAATGACCCTCCATGCGCTTTAAATAGAACTCATGGACCAATCGGGTGTCAAGCCACGGATCAAGTGTCGGTAATACCGAGGTGAGAGTGAACCGTCGGATCACTACATATCGTGACCGTCGGATTGTAAGTTACAAAATGTACAACGGTAAAGAAACACACTTTACCTAACTCTAACCTAACTCTATGCTAGACCAAGTTGAACTTAACTATATCCTATGTGTCGGAATATCCTAACATCCCCCCTTAAGAACAACTTGGGATAGGATTGAAGGATTTACAAATATGACACAATAGGAGAAGGAAGGAGGCACTAGAGCCTATCCCCCCTTAGTGACAACTTCCTGAACTCCAAGCATATATCGAAGTTTAGTGAACTTCGCCTCTGTGAGAGCCTTTGTGAAGATGTCTGCAACCTGATCATCCGTTGGACAATATTGCACTTCAAGAACATGGTCATGAATGAGCTTTCTGATGAAGTGCATGTGTAGTTCAATGTGTTTGCTGCGCTGATGCTGGACTGGATCTTTGCATAGCTGAATGGCACTTTGATTATCACACCAAAGTGTGGTTGGATGCTGCTGCTCAAAGCCAAATTCTGATAGGATCTGACGAAGCCACAAGGCTTCCTTACTAGCTTCCACGGCACCACGATACTCTGCTTCTGCTGACGAAAGAGAAATGGCAGCCTGTTTCTTACAAGCCCATGTAATAGGTCCTGAACCAAGAGTGAAGACATAACCGGCAGTAGACTTCCGATCATCAAGGTCACCAGCCCAATCAGAATCAGTGAAACCAACTAACAGAGGAGCTGCTTTGGCACTGTAATGAATCCCAAACTGTACTGTACCTCGAACATAACGAAGTATTCTTTTAGCTGCTTTCCAATGACTTTCACGGGGGTTTTGCATAAAACGAGCAACAAGGCCAACAGCAAAGGAAAGATCAGGACGAGTATGGGTTAAATACAAGAGTTTTCCGACAAGTTGACGGTATAAGGTAGCATCAACTTCAGGAGAAGTACAAGAGACTGAAAGTTTGACTCCAGACTGAAAGGGAGAAGGGGCTGGCTTACAGTCTTCCATGTGAAAATGACGAAGAATATCACAAGCATACTTGGACTGGGAAAGGAAAATACCTTCTTGGGATTGCAAGACTTGAAGACCGAGAAAATAGTGTAAGTGTCCTAAGTCTGTCATTTCAAATTTCTTTTTAAGGCTGGACTTCACATGGTTTATAAGGTTGGGATCACTACCAGTAAGAATAAGATCATCAACATAAAGAACAAGGATGATAAGAGAGTTGCCCACTTTCTTGGTGTAGACAGTATTGTCAGAATGACACCTAGAAAAGCCAGATTCTAAAAGAAAGCTATCCATTTTGGCATACCAAGCTCGAGGAGCTTGCTTGAGGCCATAAAGGGATTTCTTAAGTCGACAAACGAGGCTGGAGTCTGTTTGTATGAAGCCAATGGGTTGTTCCATATAGATTTCTTCCTGCAAGTCCCCATGCAAGAAGGCAGATTTAACATCCATTTGATGGACTTCCCATTTTAAAGAGGCAGCAAGGGAAAGAACAAGGCGGATAGAGTTCATTTTGGCAACTGGAGAGAAGGTTTCAGTGTAGTCAATGCCTTCAACCTGTGAAAAGCCCTTAGCAACTAGACGAGCTTTATGTTTATCAACTTTCCCATCTGGTCCATACTTGGTTCTGTAAACCCATTTGCATCTAACAAGTTTGCGTCCCTTTGGTAGAGGAACAAGATCCCATGTATCATTTGTCATCAATGAATGATATTCTTCATTCATAGCTGCTTCCCAATGTGGATGGCCTGAAGCTTCTGCAAAAGTGTCAGGATCATGATTTACTGGAGCTTGAGCCAGTAAAGAAGAGGCTCTTTCAAACTGAGAACGTGTACGTCGCTGATCTGTAGGATCACCGGCAAGATCACCTGCTGCATCCCGAGTAGCACGGACCCATCTTGGAAGTTGAGGATCCTGAGAAGGTGGGGGAGGATTATCATCCTCACTTTCATCATCAGAAGAAGAAATGTTTTCAAAGATAGAAGAGATAGGAAGAGGTGGCACATCCGCCGGACTAGGCTCGCAGGCCGATTTATTTTCATCAAATTTTACATCTCTTCTAATGATAACATTTTTGGACTTAAATGGAATAAGTCTATAACCTTTTACATCTTCAGAATATCCAACAAAAGTACATTTCTCACTCTTAGGTTCTAAAGCTTTATGCTTTTCATCTGGAATATGGGCCCATGCTTCACTTCCAAACACACGAAAGTGACTTACATCTGGTTTAATGGAACTCCAAGCTTCTTCTGGAGTGATATTCTCTAGAACCTTAGTAGGAGTGCGATTGATTATATAATTTGCACAATTAATTGCTTCGGCCCAAAAACTAAGACTGAGTCCTTTAGATTGCAGCATACAATTAGCCATTTCCTTTAAGGTGCGATTTTTCCTTTCAGCTACACCATTTTGTTGTGGAGTGTATGGAACAGTATGTTGCATTTGAATTCCATTTTCGGTGCAAAAGTTGATGAATGTGTTTTTAACATATTCTCCACCATTATCAGTTCTTAGCTTAAGAATTTGATGTCCAGATTGTTTTTCAACAAATGCTTTGAAGGCCAAAAAAGTGCTAAATACTTCGCTCTTGAGTTTTAAGAAGTATACCCAAGTGCGTCTAGAGAAATCATCAATGAAAGTTAAGAAGTACTTGCAGCCAGAGAATGAAGCAACAGGAAGAGGACCACATAAATCACTGTGCACAAGCTGTAAAGGGGCTGAGGCGTGCCAAGAGGCACGTTTGTCAAAACTGTCCCGATGATGTTTTCCGAGTACACATCCGGAACAAACACCATCTTTGCAAGATACCATAGGAAGACCTGTCACCATATTTTCTTTACATAGATGCTGAAGGGAGCGATAGTTTAAGTGACCAAACCGCTCATGCCAAAGTTTGCTCACTTCATCATTATGAGCAACAAATACTGAGGGAAGATGGGATGACCCAAAGTTGTGAAACTTATACAACCTTTTGGAATCATCAGCAAGACCAGTAGCTAGAATCTGTTTAGGATCTTTTAGATCCTTGATTACAACATCATGAGGTGAAAATTCAACAATTTTACCTTCACCTGAATGAGTTATCTGATAGACAGATAGAAGGTTGCAGGATAAGTTTGGAACACATAATACATCATTGAACTGACCATTGTCTAGATGAACAGTTCCAGTCCCTACAACATTAAGAGATCTATCATCACCAACATATATATTTTTGGTGTTACAATCATTTAAAGAAGAAAACATGGCTTGGTTTTTGGCCATGTGACAAGAGGCTCCAGAATCAATGAGCCACTCATGAGAATGAGAAGAAGAAGAAGATACATTTAATGCATAACCAGACTGAGATGATTGACGATGACATGCAGAAAGTGCCGTTCCGGAAGTTGAAGTTGAAGTAGGCTCCAGATGGATGTTATGTTTCTTCATTGCGGCTTCCAAGGCTTCCATCTTCTTAAAGCATTTAGATTCTAAGTGGCCATCTCGATTACAAAAGTTACAATGTCTGTCAGTCTTCTTCCATTTGTTTTTATTGGTCTTGTCATTTTGCTGAAATGATCTTTCATCTTGAGGCTGAGTTGGTTTAGGACCATTCCTTTGAGGATAAGACTTCTTAGGATTCTTTGAATTTGGTTGCTGCTGGGCGGCTAACGCTTTCGAGGAAGAGTTTCCAAGATTAAGAAGACCAAGGTGTAAGAGTTTTTCTTGTTCTCTTATTAAGGAATCACAAAAGGAGTCAAAGGAAGGGGGTTGTAGTCTTTGCCTTGACAAATGAAAGCTTCCCTTGTAGAATGGAAAGTGGAAACAAATACAGAGTAGGCTGGTCCCAACTTAGTAAGGATGGAATAAATAAGGTTACCATCTTCTTTCTTAACTTTAACACCTTCCAAGAGATATCTAAGGGTCTTGAATTTGGACAAGAAATCTTCAATGCAAGAAAAATTATTAGGATCCAAAGTAAGCAACTCATTCTCAAGTTGATGGGCTCTAATTTCATTTTTAATCCCAAAAACTTTAGCAAGTTTTTCTAATGCTTCATGAGGAGTTTCAATTTCTGCAATGTGGAATCTAAGATCAGGAGAAACAGACATTCCTATCAAACCACGTGCTTGATCTTGTCTATTTTCCCATTTTTCGGCCTTGTCTTCATCTTTGGGTTTCTTCTCTTGGTCTGTGGCTATTCTGAAGAGACCTTTACTTCTAAGTAAATCTCCCATGTAGGCTACCCATTGGAAGTAGTTAGTGCTGTCAAGAATGACTTGGCATGGACTTTCCATTTTTGAAAAAAACTGAAGCTGAAGATGCTGAAAGTAAGTGGTCCAATGGATAGATCTCGAAAAAATAGGCGGTTTTAAAAAAAACGGCTCTGAAAAAGGCTTCCGGATGAAGAAGTTATGGCTTTTTAAAAAAAAATTGTTGACGTTGCCGGCAAAGTGCGCGAATGTGCGGGAATGAAAAAATCCGCCCCCACAAAATGGAGACTTGAACCCAAGACCTCTACTCTCTTAAAAGGTCTTTGAACCAATTGATCTATACAAAATATTTGAGAGAGAGAGAGAGAGAGAGAGAGAGAGGGGGGGGGGGGCCTCGATTTGCGTGCTTGCCTTGGGAAGGCTCTTTTCCCTACAAAACACAAAACACAAAACCCAACACGAATATGCAAAGAAAAACGAACCTTACGGCTCGAAGTTAGCTTTAGCCAAAAAACTAGAATTTAAAAAAAATCTCAAAGTTAGCTTTTAACCGAAAAACTAAATATTTTTCTCAATGTTTCTGATTTTCCAAGATCACACTAAGGTGCAGGGAAAAGAGCATACGCATGAGAAAAATCCTTTCTTTCTGTTTCTGATTTGCCCAGATCGCACAGAGTCGCAGGGCAAAGAGCATACGCAGAAATGAAAGGTATAGATCCGGGAAAAAAAAGGCTAAATAAACCGAAACCGAAATAAGCAGAGAGAAAATGACAGTAAACTGCAAAAAAAACACTGTATACCTCCCGATCTGAAAAATGACGCAGCTAGGGCTACCAGAAACCTTTTCGCGTGAAACGAAAGGGGTTCCTCACTGAAACAGATGCTCCGAACGCAACAGAGCAGTCCTCTCGGCCCGAAAGCAGTCAGAAACAACAGATCTAGGAAACGACAGCCGCATGCAGTTCTACCGGCTTCAGATTTGGATCACCAACGGACGCGGCCCTCAAATAGCTCCGATACCATGTAGGAATTTACAGGGTAAGTTCCTCAGAAAGAATACCAAAAGGACACCGCTCACAACCAGATCTCAAATCAATACACCAGTATTTTTGACGTGGTTAAAACCCTCAGAGTGCAAGGAGGGAAACAGTCCACGGCCTGTCCCAACGTGGGTACAGACAATTTATTAATCAAAGAATGAAAATTTACATAAGCTTCTCTCATGCACGGATTACCCGAACAATGACCCTCCATGCGCTTTAAATAGAACTCATGGACCAATCGGGTGTCAAGCCACGGATCAAGTGTCGGTAATACCGAGGTGAGAGTGAACCGTCGGATCACTACATATCGTGACCATCGGATTGTAAGTTACAAAATGTACAACGGTAAAGAAACACACTTTACCTAACTCTAACCTAACTCTATGCTAGACCAAGTTGAACTTAACTATATCCTATGTGTCGGAATATCCTAACACCATCCAAATTCATCAAGTATCTTCTAAACTGAATATGGGGAACATTACGCAAACTCAACCAATCAACATCTCTGTCAAACCAGGGATTGTCGAGCACATCCATGTTGGAGTAACTTTTACTTCGAAGGAGATTCAACTTTATACTAATCTTTTTCATGAATTTCATGATGTGTTTGCTTGGTCTTACAAAGAGATGCCCGGCATCGATCCTAGCATCGTGGTGCATGAGATACCTACCTATTCGGGTGCCAAACTGGTTCGACAGCGTTTATGCCCCGTGCACCCTCGAAAGGGCACACCTATTAAAGAGGAAGTTGAAAAGCTTCTTAAGGCTGGCTTCATTTACCCTATCCCACTCACAGATTGGGTTTCTAACATTCTCCCCGTGACTAAAAAATAGGGCACTATTAGGGTATGTGTTGATTATTGTGATATTAATCGTGACTGTCCCAAAGATAACTACTCTACACCATTCATTAACCAGCTCATTGATGAGTGTGCCGGGAGTGAGATATATTCATTCATGGATGGTTTTTCTGGTTATAATCAGATTAATATCTCACTTGTGGATCAACACAAGACCGCCTTTATCTGTCCGTGGGGCACTTTCGCTTATAAAAAGCTCCCCTTCGGTTTAAAAAATGTCGGTGCCACCTTCCAACACGCAATGTCTTATGTGTTTCATGATATTCGACACATTGTGCAGCCTTACCTGGATGACCTTTCGGCTCATTCAGCGAAACACCAGGACCATCCAACCCACCTTCGCGAAATTTTTCTCCGTTGTCAACACTATCATATCAGGCTTAATCCGCATAAGTGTGTCTTCTGCGTTGAGTCAGGCAGAATTCTCGGGTTCATCATATCTCGGGAGGGTATCTGTCTCGATCCCCTTAAAGTCGAAGCCATCCTAAATCTCCCTCCCCTTGCTTCTTTGCAGGAATTGTAGAGTTTTCAGGGTAAAGCAAAATTTTTACGACGATTTATTCCTAATTATGCTGAAGTGGCCAAAGGCTATATACAATTATTAAAGTGGGACACCCCTTTTCATTGGGATGCTGCTGCATAAGAGTCATGCGAGCACCTCAAGGCCCTTCTTGTTTCTGCTCTATTGTTGTGTTCCCCTGACTATCATTGTGACTACACTCTTTATTTAGCCACTGCTGATACCACTATTGGCATGGTTCTAGTTCAAGATGATGATGATGGTACTAAGCATGTCGTTTAATATCTCAGCCGCAATTTAATAGATACAGAAACTCAATACGCCTATGTCGAGAAGTTGGCTTTGGCCGCCGTTTGCACTGTCCAGCGTTTCCACCACTATATATTATTGCATACCATGACGGTGATTTCTGATTGCAACCCAATGACGTACATGTTGTCACGTCAGTTACTGTGGGGCAAATACTCAAAGTGTATTGTCATCCTTCAAGAGTTCGACTTGGATTTCACCACCGCCAAGTCTAAGAAGTCCCTCGTCTTTGCTGAGTTGCTTTGCTCTCTGCCATCTGTTATCGCGCCCTCTTGGTTAGAGGACCATATTCCAGATGAAACTCTGTTCTTGATTAGTACCCTCGATCCTTGGTACGAGGATATTATTTTCTATCTCCAGATGTCCTCTTTTTGTCCCGATTTTTCCAAGGATGCTCGGTGACGGATTCGCCATCATTCTCAACCTTATCACATTATTGGGGACACCCTGTACTGTCTTGACGCCGATTTTGTTCTCAGCCAATGCTTAACATTTGAGGAAGTCGGACGAGTTCTAAATGACTGCCATTCTGGTGCCTGTGGTGGTCACATGTCCGGGTATGCTACTGCTCAGAAGATCCTCCGTGTTGGTTATTTTTGGCCCTCTATCTTCAAGGATTGCATTCTTGCCGTCCGCTCTTGTCATGAGTGCCAAATCTACCAATGGAAGATGCGCGTGCCTCCCACTCCATTGCACCCTGTCGTTATTGTCAACCCTTTTTCCAAATGGGGCATTGATTATATGACCCATAACCCTTGCTCAGCCTGGGGGCATGGGTATATCATCATTTCCATTGATTATTTCACAAAATGGGCCGAGGCGATGCCTACACTATTCGAAGACGGTCACACAACGACGAAATTTTTGTTTAATCATGTCATTTCACGGTTCGGAGTCCCTCAGGCTATCGTCACCGATCACGGCAAACATTTCCGTAATCATATGATGATCGAGTTAACGACCCAGCTAGGCTTGCGGCATGATAGCTCGACATTGTACTATCCTCAGGCCAATGGCCAAGTGGAAGTCATCAACAAAGTTTTAGTCATGATGCTTCAACGCACCATCAGCATGCACAAGTCCAACTGGCATTTGATGTTGTTCTCCACCTTATGGGCCTACCGAACTACAGTGAAGGATGCCACCAGGTTTAACCCGTTCCAATTGGTTTACGATCTGGAGGCTACCCTTCTGATTGAGTGTGAGATCCCTTCTCTGAAATTAGCCGTCGAATTACTCCCCAACACTACTCCAGTAGAAGAACGTCTTCTCTACCTAGAGCGGCTAGACAAGACTCATTGACTAGCCTCTCTAGCTATTGAAGCATAGAAGAAGAGAGTGAAAACTCACTTCGATCATACTGTCCATCCTCATTCTTTTGTTGAAGGAGATTTAGTCCTGCTCTATGATCAAGCAAATGATAAGCTGGGGGTAGGCAAATTCGAGCCTATGTGGCATGGGCCTTATATTGTAAAACAAGTTTTGCAAAAAGGGGCCTATGAGCTGATTGATTATGAAGGGAACCCTCTAGATAAGCCCCGAAATGGGCTTTATCTAAAAAAATATTATGCATGAACCCCATGCATTTTGATTTGTACATACGTGTGTTTTTAGTAGGTGTGTTGTGTGTATGTTTTCATGTCTGGCTTGGTGTGTAGGCATAATTTCCGCTTATTGTGCCTTTTTGCTTCGTGTGTAGATGTCTGATACGCCCTACGTTGGTTTCACTGATGGTGCCTGCCGCAGTACCCGGAATATTTCTTCTGCGGCATGAGTGATCTATGATCCTCACGGTGAGTTAGTAGACCTTCGAGGTGTTTTTCTGGGTTGCACCACAAACAATATCCCTGAATATAGTGTTGTTATTGAATCACTGACCGAGGCTATCAACCTCGGTATTCGTACATTGGTTGTGAATCTGGATTCTCAGCTTGTTGTCCACTAGCTTAATGGGCGTTATTCTGTCAGAGATCATAGAATTTTAAGGATGTATTTATGCGTTAAATTATTAGAAATAAATTTTGATTTTATTACATATCAACACATTTCAAGAAGATTAAACACGTTAACTGATGCATTAGCAAACCATGTATTAGACAGACATTTACGCAACATCTAATCAAAACAACATATAGAAGCATTCAAAACACAATAATGAACCATAGGAATATGTATATATATCTCGAGTGGCACACCGAGGCACTCAAAAAATAAGTGTATATGTACAAATAGAGTTTGTGCTTTCCGTACATCTGAGACACATGTCTCTCTCAAAAAATCAGCAGGAAATAAAACCTAGGCATCTACTGCAGTGGGTTATGCTCCCTGTAACACACCACTGCTTGTGTGACTCGCCTCAAGAGTTTGTGCACCCTAGGTATTACCCCTACTATACTATCTGGTACTCTATGGGGACCTCCTCGATCCCCCTGTAATCAGGGATCCCCTCCATCAGGCCCTCAAGATTGTGGGCCACTGTCTCCACTAAACTGCCAGCTGGGGGAACCAAGGCCAGCTCTCTGATGTCCTGTGGATCCATCCGCACCTCTGGAGCTAGTCCCATAGGCCTCTCTGGTCCCATGTCTACAAATACCATAAAGTACATCATTAGGACATATGCATGAAAAAATTTAAAAAACATCATAAAAGACAAAATACAAAAATAGTGTGATCAAGTGTTTTACCGCCATCGTCCCACTGCTCACCAGCAGGCAGCTACATGTTTGGGTCTCCACGAAAGTCCATACCAACATATGGCCAGTCCTCGATGAAGATCGTCTGGCGATCCAGCCACTCGCGGAATAGTGTCCCCCATGACACTGGTCGTCCGCCACCCCCTCGTGGCATAACATGCTCCCACCGGGTGATCTTGGTCTCCCACAGTCTGAGCCTATCCAAGTCCATATCCTGCAACTGAAGCACTGGCACCCGCTCCAGCATGAGCGGGATCAAGATAGACCCATAGCCAAATTGCTTCGCCTCCTCGCAATGACATTTGGTGAGCTATCTTTTCATGTTGATCGTCACTGCTTCCGCCCAGTTGTACATGGTTGGGTTGAGGAATTCAAGAGCCAACCGTAGTTGGGCCTTTATTGCCTCGTGTTGGGCTTGGGAGCCCACTGCCCCCGTCACCATAAATAGAACTACACGAAGAACCAAGTCTTCCACCATGGGAATTGCCACTTTCCCGCTGTTTGATTTGCATGCCCGTGGCACACTCGTGCTATCAGCATGTCTAGTGATTCGCCCCTAGTTCGTTGGCCCTCTAGAATCAACCTCTCACCACAACGGGACAATCTGGTCAGGAAATATATGTCTGTAGCATCGAACTCAATGTCTCTGCCACGGATAATGAATTTTCTGTCTGTTGGGTTCCAAGCACGAATTAGCAACTCTAACAAATCAAGTTGAGCCCAGAGATGCGGAGTGAGGACAAATTTGAGTAGCCTGCAAGCATGTAAAGTGTTTCAACACCCAACATTATTGAATGCTTCCTCATCGTTGACATCGTGAGTTCGTTCCTGCCAAACAAATGCCATGTTGCCCTGCATTACAAGGAAAATGAATTAGAGCTCATTTCATAAATTTAAATCCATAATTTACACAAAAAATTCAACTTCATGCCGCTGTCGCGGCTATTTTCAAAACAGCGGCGACGACGCTGAGTCAATAGTTCATTTTTCCCGCTATCGTCACGCGAATACATCAGTTTCTCGCAAAAATCACGGAGGTGGTACGTGTAATCACGCTCGATTGTCGCGGACCCGAGCGGATTTTCCGCGATGACCGAGAGGCAGACTCGGATTTGAAAATCTGCCTAAACCCACCTACCTAACACTAAATTGCATGAAAAAAACTACTAAAATGTAGCACAAGGAGGAATGTACTTACTTGGTGAAGGTTTCAGGATGAACCGTGGACAGATGAGGCCGGAATCAGCTTGAGAAATTTGCTCAAGTTGGTGCTCCAAATGCTCAAAGATAAAATTTGCAATGCAAATGGTAAAAACAAATGAGCTACCCCACCCTTTTTATAGTAATTTTTTTTTTGAAAAATTAAAATTTATACTTTAGGATGTGGGTTTTCTCATTTTTATTGCATTGTTAATTAGGGTTTTTGGTTTTAACTGTATTTCCACATATATTAATTGTTTATGTCAAATGGGTTTTACGTTTGATGTGTTTTGTGCAAAACTACAGGTGGTGAGGTTATGCCATACTTTTTATGCACTTGAACTGTAAAGTCTTCTTTAACGCTCTTTTACAACTTGAAAGACGAAAAGATAGCCAAGTTATTCCTTTTGACTCGTTAAACGAAATAAGAGACAGTTTGCTTTAAGCTTTTTTCCGACCGTATAAACGTGACAAGATTGCTGGGCTTTTGTTGTTTCAGGTTTGTTATTGGTTACGAAACGATGTGGCTTCAATCACTTTTTTACTCTTTCAGATCGAGGTCACTAATAACGAAAAGTACTCCCTGATCATAATGGTCAAGCGGTTCTCTGAGGTATTGTTTTATACTTTTTCGGGCTCGAGAGACACAAGTGTACGAAAAAGGACCCCTTGGAGTTTTCTTTTCTGTGTCTTTTTCAAACTCTCTAAACATGAAAAGGACTTTGAGTTTTGCCTATGTCAGACTCGTTAAACCCTGACGGCATTGGACTCATCACCATGACGAGATTCGAGCTTCTCCTGCCTAGGGCTCATTAAACTATTACTAGGTTGGATTCGACCGAAGGTCAAACTTATATTACAAGCATATGCTATCTCCATCAAGCTTGTTTTCAAAAATAATTGGGGTACTCGCCAGCAATGGTGGGGGGAGATTTGGAAGTTGTCATTGGTTACATGTGGCAATTAGTCACTCTTAAACATTGACACTTTTTCTTCTTGTCGGGTTGGGTTATCCATACATCGTCTTTGGCCTTCCGGGGTTTTGGGTTGCCATTTAGCCTCATTGCATCTAATCTATATTGTCTCCATTAAGCCTCTGATCCCTTGGTACCTGAATGCTGCCACCCTCCAGAGTCGTGTCATCGACGTGTTCGAGTGTATAATCCTTCTGTAGTTCACATTCTTACCTCCTCCTCTAATACTCTATTTCACCATCTACCACTTGTTCCCTATCTCATGTCATTGATGGGGGAAACATTATGGCCCTCCTGCGACGGATTACCTCTTGTTGACATCAGCTAATTATCCAGGAGACTGATCTAGAGATCCCCTTTGGTACCTTGGAGCTTGCATGCCTCAATGGCAAGTTCTTTGCGCCCGACGGTCGACTTTCATCATTGGTGATCGATTGCGTGATTCCACGAGTGTTCGACTTCAGCTCCTTCGTCGCACTTCGTGGATTGTACTGGACAGTACCTTGAGAACCATTGTCATTATTGGTGGTTTCTCTCGTGCTTGTTAACGATTTTCCTCATTGACCGATAATCGAGCGACTTTCTATCATGCTCAACTTCAGCACATCTATTCGCATGCTAGAATTTGTACTATGATCGGTTGGGTTTCAAGACCCTGGACTCAGATCACACATGTTTGGGCTGCGTGGATTGGTTCGTGATTATATGACTCGTTGATGGATGGCTGCGACCATACCTGAGTCTTCATGGATGACTGTGACCATATCTTTATCATTATCATGGTCTTACTAGCTAGATGGCTGCGTCCATACCACAGACCTAGTTCATATGTCTTTTGGGTGGCTTCACCCATGCATAGACTACATCTATTTCACTATCAGAGATATCAGTTGTACTTGCACCTGTAGGTTCTTCCAAGTGGTGTTCCGTCTCAGATAGTTTCATAAAGAATTTCACCCCTCCCACTCTCTCGGGCTTCATACTTTAGGGGGCATCTGTTACACAATAATTTGTCACTACCCTCACCCCAGTCCTTCTACTGTGTCATGTGTCCAGTAAAACATGCTCATACTGAACAAATTCTCTTTTATGTTGCCAATTGACCTACTTTTCCTAAGTTTTCTACCTTGTCGCGATAATTCGCTAAATATACGCGACAGACAGTGGTCACAAATAGTCCAGTCACGCCTCTGTCGCAAGAGTAGATCTGATTCCCGCGACGGTCAGATTTCATGCTCTGGCACGAGGCTATTTGCTATCTTTAGTGATGGTTTGACTGAATACATTGCCTATTAGCGATGTCAGTGCTAAATTTTAGTTATGAACTCGCAAAGATCCAGATTGGGAAATTTTTTTCCAACAGTCGACCTTCTAGATGTCTCTGGACCTGGTTGTTGGGTTAGTTTGGGTCGCCCTCCTCCCTCTGGCATGGTAGTTCCGTCTTTTGTGCTGCTTGCCCTGAGGATAAGTTCCCTCTCCCTCATTTCATGGAGATTCCTTCTCCTATAAAATCACTCACCATTGCTATCATCTGCTAGTTCTTTTGGTTGTACAGTGCTGCTGCTGCTTTTGGGTTTGATAGATAGTTGGTGTGAGTGTGACAAGTGTGGGATTGCTTTGTAGTTTGCAAGAAGGTGTGGAGTGCCCTTAACCTTGTGTAAAGCTTGTGAATGAAAGAGAGAGAGATATATTGCTATTTGGGAGACCCATCTTTGAGAGTGAATGCTTGAAGAAACACACTGGTTGGACCCTCTGAGAAGGCTTGCGACGTCAAGACTTGGTTGTAAGCTTTACTCTTGATTCATTATTAATACAATCAATGATGATTTCCGATGTCTTGTATGTAATTTAATTTATAGCACATGACTTCTTGACTTTATGAGTAAATATATCATTGTTGTTTCTTTGTGGTGTTTCAGGTTGATTGCTCATTAAGGAGAAGGAAACGGAAGCTGGAGTAGCACAACGAAACTTCATCGACCACCGGTTTGAGGTAGGCCTCCAACGATGACTATTTAAGGGAATCAATCGTTGTTTTGTCCTTGTTGTGACTGGACCCACTCTAGGGCTAGAGGGGTTGCCTCTGTCCGCAGAGGGAACACTTTCCTGCATCACAGAGGGTATTCCTAGGCTGTCGAGGGGGAATGGCTTGAACAGGAATAGCCTTAACAGCACTTCCATTATCTGGTCTTGGGGGATTCTAGTTCTTGAGTTTCTTCAAAAATGATTTTTGCAGCACTTCCCTTATCTGGGCTACTTAATGGCTGAATTATCCCAAGAGGAGATCCTGGTTCTTCAATTTCTCCTGTTTCTCCTCTCCCTTCACATAGGTTGCTAAGGTTCCCTTCTTGCAATGATTTTGGGCTAGAATTCTCAATTTCTTGAAAATCTTGCTCTTCGGTTTGACTATGCACCTCAGCAAAGGGTACAGATGGTGATCCTGTGGCTTGAAGGGAACTAGTAGGTTGTCTAGAAGAAACTTTTCTAGGTCCTACTGAAGGCTGAGATTCTGCTTTCTTAAGGATTTTGTCTATAAAGGTTGATCCGCCAAGGGTCACTGACCCCTTAGCTTTGTCAGACTTGGGTAGGGGTTTAGGATTCTTTTCAGGCTTTTTCTGCTTAGTCATGCACACAAATCAAATGCTAATTTCTACCCAAAAAACAGCAACAAATCTGCAAGAAAGCGGGTAGGGGAGCAGGGCTATTACATGCTCCGCACGTAGGTTCTTGCCTTTCGTTTTTAAAACCCAGTTCTCTCCTAGCAGGTTCTTACATCACTCTAGAAAATAAACAAATGGCTACACTCTTCCTCAACAACGGTGCCAAAATGTCGAGCAGTAAAAAGGGTCTTTTTCACCTCTATTTACCCTACATTAACTTATCAATCCATGAACGATTTGTTATCTCAAAGAGTTTACTCAGTTTGAGGTGGTCATTTGTTAGAGTAATGCTAGTAGTATAGTGCTCTAAATACAAGAGTAAACAGATGTTTGAAATAAGATCTACTTACAGAAAATAACCTTAAAACTCAATTCATGCACTCAGAAAACTATAGAAATTTATCAGTCAAGGGTACAGTAATGGTAACTCATCCCTCTGTAAACTGATGTAATTAAAGACAATCAAGGAAAATATCATCAATTTGGGAACTAGACAACAATTATCAATGCCCACTATAGTCTCAGATCGTTCTGCACACCCAATCAATGATAATACAAATGACAGGAAATGGAACAACAACTAGTCTTATGAAAAAGATTGAACAACAAAACCTTAGTATACGGAAATAAATGCAGCAATTGTATCCTACAGGAATTAGATAACAACTTTTACTCTAAATATAAATCAGACAACAATGGAAATGGAATGACAATGAACAAAGATGAAATATGGAACAACAACTAGAGTCAAATATAAATGTACAATGAACCAAAACAAATATCACACATGGCATGCTTAATATTAGAAGAAACAGTAATCTGACTTCGATACAACAAGTATAAATCTCAGTTATAAAGAATAACGATTGTAATTCATAATGGAACAGCAACGCCAGTTGAACAACAATTGCGATTAAGTGTAAACCGTAGATAAATACAGTAATACCGACTTATGAATGTTACAACACGGTTACTCTATAATTGAACAGCAATAGCATTCTGTAAGGAACAACAATGTTATATCAATGGTTAAAGGAACAACAATGCGTTACAAAGTTAGAATGAACAACACAACATTCCTGTTACAGAGAACAACATTACTCAGTTGAGCATAAACAAAATATAACAGAACCGTGATGTAAAATAGCAAAACACATCAGATTACCGAACAAAGCTAATAATGAAAACCGCACATGAATTAGAAATAATGATACAAGAGCAAGTGTTCTACCAGGGCTGGGCCCTTAGCCTCCAGGGAAACATTGCTTGAGATTACTCCAAAATCAAAGATAGAACGACAACCAGATTTATATTAAAACATCAAAACAGAGTTACAGTGGATCTCTCCTCAACGAGAGTCGATGATCAAAGTGTTCAAATACAAATGAGAATTATAGAAAAACAACAAGATTTCGTCCCCCGGGCTAGCAGTGTTTCCCCTTCTTATAACAGCCAAGCGGAGATATCAAAGATACAAAAATCATTAAGATACAGATCCCTTAGGATCAAAGGATCCCGAGGGACTCGCCAGACTGTTAATTCTCAGCTATCCTTTTGTTCTCTTGCGCCGATTTGAGATCTCCTTTTCCCTTTCCTGGTTGTTACGCTCCAATTTGGATCGCCTTGGTTGCATGCGGTTCCCTGCCAAAGGGATAGCAGTTAACTTTGTCCCGTCCTTTCCTTTGGGACGAAAATCTTCTGTTTTATCCTTTTCCTACATAAGAAAAGGAAATTATTAGTTATTTTGCGTTGCATACAAATCGCATAGATTTTGTCATAATTTCTTATTATCTACCTAGTTCATGATGCAAAGAGGTTATGAGTTTTAGAGAAAAGATGACAAAATAAATGATAATAACATACCTTCTTCAGTACTCAAGAAGTATCGCACAGCCATATTCCTTCGCCGAAGTCCCTTCCTATAGATTAGTTTATAGTCTTGTGCCCACTTTCAACTGCAGGTGGCACTAAGACTTTCTCCCCTTCATTTTTCAGTGTGAAGCTCCAGGGACATATTCATCCATGTATATCTTCAATCTACTGCCATTCACTCGTCCTGGAATCATCTGACCATTCAACTTCGCGAGCTAAACATACTCCTTAATAAACTTTATGTAGTAGCCAGTGTGTCCCAATGTCGTGTGTAGTTGTCTTACTTTTTTTGGTGCTGGCAGATTCACAATAATTGTGATCTTCACGTGATCCACCATTAATCCTTGTTTACAAACTACATGTCCTAACAATATACCAAATTGTGCATAAAATATGCACTTCTTCAAGTTTAATAAGATCTCGTGCTGCCTACACATATCCAACATCAACCTTAAGCTTGCCACATGCTTTTTTAATAGATCGAAGACTGTACAATCATCAAAGTATACATCCAGAAACTTGTGTATATATTCTTTGAAGGCTGTAATTACAACTCTGGAAAATATAGCAGGTGCATTCTTTAATCCAAAAGGCATCACCGTGTACTGATAAGAGCCCCACTTTGTCGCAAAAGTCATTTTATGTCTATCCTCAGGCGCAATTATGATCTGATGATACCCTAAGAAGCCATATGTAAAAGAGTAAGCCTCTTATCCTCCTACATTATGCAACACTTCGTCTGTAAATGGTGTAGGAAAAGGGTAATGCAGGCATGCATCATTCAACTTCCTTAAGTCCACACAAATTCTAGTTTCCCATTTCACCTTCTTCTCCTGAACTACCATGGAACTTACCCATTCAGACTCTTCAACGGGTTCAATTATCCTCGCTGCTAACATCTTGTCCAATTCTTCTTTTACCTTTTCCTTATACTTTGGGTTCAGTCTATAAGGCCTCTGCTTAACAGGCTTCACATTAGGCTTCAGAGGAATCCTCATAACTCCCAAATCCCCTATGATTCCTTTCATGTCTAAAAATTTAGTGGGAAACAACTCCTGGTATTCATGCAACAAATCTGTTATCTTGCTGACAATGTCTTCATCCCAGTAATTTCCTATGGTCGCATACTTCGATTCAAATTTTGTCCCTATATTTACCTTCTTTATTTTTAGTGGCCACGTTGTATATAAAATCTCTATCTCAGGTTCATTCACTTCATGATGCCCTTCTAACTCTTTGATATCAATGTTTTGAGGATCTTCATCCTCTTTTGTAGTGAGATTATAGCATTCTATCACATTTCATACTTGCGCAACCCAACTAGGTTGCCAGATAGATGGAACTTTGTTCTCAAAAATTTTCCCGTAACTATCAGGAAGGCTACATCTATATATGGACAGTCATCTTCAAATTTGAATTTCATCACAAATCCATCCACCATCTCCACCCAACTAGCAGTGCCATGTTGAAGTTCAGTTTACAAATACCAATTTTGAGGAATTGTCTCTAGGGTATGTATAAAGCCATGCAGCCACTCTTCTCATGAAATGTCCTCCCAAGTTGCCATAGAGAGCTGTACGTGATCCCTTGGATCAATTTGACCATCATACTTATCTGTGATCTCTATCTCTACTCGACCAACTCTTACCCACATCAATCTCCTACATCTTTGGCAATATCCGATATTTTTATTGTGAGTACCCCACCATCTAATAGGAGTATCTATTAATGCTTGATCTAGTGCTAACAATCTCTGACTTCTAGTAACTGTCTTTCATAATATCTAAAGAAACTATTTATATCACCCAATCCTTCATATAAAGGTAAATCACATACCTCAACTGTCATACAACGCACTACCTCAGTGATTCTTGCACATCGATGTTGGCTTATTCGGGCATGACCCGGGTTTGGAAGAGTTATTAGCCAATCAAATACCACGCTACCGACCCTTTCGACAACAGTCCGTAGAGCACAGACTAAAGTCTCACTCGAGGTAGCAGGGGAGGGTGTTGGAACCAGGTTTCCTTACACTTGGGATGTCTTGATGTGGTCTGGATGGGATCGCACACCGTTCTGTACCCTTGCGCTACTCTATACTGTTATCAGGCTTCCGCGTAGATCCACACCAATGTGCTCTTGTTATTATGAGTTTATTATAGATCTATTCTATCTCTTACGGTCTTTAAGTAAACATTTAGTAATAATACCCAGTACGCGCAAAAATATGCATAAATTCAGAACATAAGCAACAGATAGATTTGTGATAAAACACAAAATGATTCAGAAATTATTATCTTTATTGATCTCCTTTATAGTACAACTAGATCCACCCTATGCACTCAGTTGCAGGGGTCCGCACACACAGCTGCGGACTCTATCAGGCCTCTTGGCACACAGCTGTAGAGCCTCTATCTATCTACCAACACCCTTGAATCGAACTTACAGATGCAGAGAGAATATTATCTTCATAAAATCATAACATTAAGATCCAATACCCAAAAACTAACCTCTAGCCTTAGAGCCGTGTTCTATTTATACATTCCCATGGTCCACGGACCATGGGCACGCCAACTCACTTAAATTATTTTCAGGTGGACAACCCTTTGACTTGACTCATTATAATTTGCGCAAAGCACATCTCGCGGAGCCTTTACCATACTATTATCAAAATTTTGGGCTTTAAGCCCCAAAACCATTACGTGAGGCCTCTGCTACCCAATAGGCCCCTAACACAATCATCGTGACTTGTCCTGAGTTACTCGGTTGGTGCGAAAATCTTTGCGCGAAGGTCCATCAGAAACTTCTGCGCTTCAACTACGCTCGCAACAAATTCTTCTACCATCTGCTGCAGCCTTTGTATGCCAGCCAATGATGCATCCGTATCTATTTTAGGTGCTTATCTGGGTTCATATATTGCCTGCATGTGTGCTAACTTCCCCTCAATGTTGGTGGCAACTGCGAATTCCGCATCGAGCCAAGGCTATATGCATTGTTTAAGCACAACTTCCTTCTGTCGCGTGGCATCAACTTGTGCCTTGAGATCCTGGGCCTCCCTCATTGTGGCCAACCGCTGTGTGATGGCGACTGTTTGCGTAGTCCCCCGGACTTGGTCATAAGCCTGTTGCAACTCCCGTGCTTATGTTTCTACTTGATGTAGCGTTGGGTCTTCCTGAAGGGATGTGAGCGTAAGGAGGGATTGATCCAACAATCCCGAGCAGTATTGGACAGCGCACCCTATTACTTCCAATCCTACTTGAATTTCACCGTGGCACTGTTGCTGAACTTCCAGAGGTGTAGGCAGCTGCTCCTTCATCCTTAGTTCCGCAATTTGTAAGTTTAGTTCCCTCTAAGCTTTTTCGGCTTCCTCTTGAGCTGTATGAAGCTTGCAGCCATGTGATGGATCTTGTTGGCTAGTGGAAGTTCCGCTGGCACAACCAAATCTGGTACCGTGCTACAAGCCTCTGCCACAGCCTGTTCCAGTTCCATGTTGTGTGCAACCAAATCATCGCGCTGTAGACTAACTTGCTCCAGATTTGTCCTGTGCTCCATTAAGATTTGGAGGGTGTGACCTTCCCTAGCCCGGAGCTCAGTGGTTATCCCATCCTGCAGTTGGTAGAGGGTTTCTCGAGGAAGGGCGACTAGATTCAATCCCTCGCATGTCACCTTCATCTTCTGCTAGGACCGTGCTTGCTGGCAACATTAAAGTGTTCATTGTGTGGTTGCGTACCATCTGCTTGATTGCGGATGTGTCATCTGCGAGGGTCGGTATCATCTCTCCTAGGGATCGCACCTATAATGTCTGCAGCTGCACTCTAAGCTCCCGCAACACAGTTGTCTACTCTGTCATCAGCTTCTCCAACACTCCTGTAGTGACACTGTTCGCCGGTTCGCTGCTGTCAAGAAATTCTTTCTCCAAAGTCTTTGTTGTTTTTGACTTTTTGCATGGCTATGGCAACTTCGTGCTGTGCGGACTCTTGGCTTGGGTTGCTTTTGGGGGAGGGTCCATGCGTTCTTGTGTCTCTGTTTCCCTCTACATGTCCTATTCCGAGGACATTTCCGGATCCTCCCTGATCTCCTCGACAAGTACCTCCTTGGTCGCCTCCTGGTGCGAAGCTGCTTTTTTTCCCTAACGTGTTCGTTTCGCCAATTTAGTGAGTCGCAGCTGAATTTCCTTCTTTCACTGCTGTGCTGCCATCCTTTCTAATGCAGCCACATCTAGAGTGCACCATTCCAAAGGCCATACTACCAATACCTCATAAATTGCATCGTCTGTTGTGATGAACGGAAGCTTTACCCATGTTTGCTATGGATCCTTCTGCGCTCGGATATATAGGTTATGCATGTCTGCTTTGAACTTGGCTGTGCTTTGCAAATTGTTATATATTGTTGGGGACAACTGCAGTCTGCGAGTGATCCATGTCCGGATACTTGCCTCCATGAATATCCAGAATACTTTGATCTCACAAACCCTCGTGGCATCCTTTGTAGCCCAGAGCGAGTTATACCGCACGGCTTCAGGTAGGTTCTTCTCAATGATGGGAAACTAGCTACCTTGCGACAGTTCTCTTACAACTAAAAGGATTGATAGTAGCAACCATGCATAATGGAAAGTCTTACCTTTCTCTTGGGCTTCCTTACAATTTGTATTTAGCCTTCATTGCTTCTACGAGACACATCACTACTTGTTCCGGCTATGTCTATGGGGTCGTTCCCTTTAATAGGTAGGTGGGTAATCTAGTGTACTAAATTGGATGTGATGGGAATTGGATCCTCCAAATAGAGATACCCATCATGTACCAGACATAGCAACTGTCAGATAACAAAAATGGTGATGGCCGCGCGGTGATAGTGGGGTATCCACCTAAGATTGAGTAATCCCGCCTTCTCCACACCTCGTAACCACTTCCGCAGCAGTAATTTGTCTTCAGCTAATTGGGGGAACTTCTTGCTGTCCGCAAGATCCCAATCTTCGAACTTGATACTCGGTACTCGGCCCAGTGGTAGACCATCAAACCTTATCTCATCCGGAAGAAGCGGGGTCTGAAGTGTACTCTTTGCAGCATCCAGGTCCTTCGGTATCTTGGCCATCCCATTCCATGGAGAGATATATGGTGGTAGTGAAGGTATTTGGAAAGCATCCTCTTCTTCCTCATCCTGTGCTTCAATCTGAGCAATCAGGTCTTGTAAATCTTCCTCGTCCTCCTCTATTTTAGTGGTGATTGCTTTGCCCTTTTCGGCCACTGATAATTTATTGAATCTCCGTGAAACCGGGATTGGCCCCGTAGTTTGCTTGTCTTTCCAGGGTTGTGGTGTGCGTGGGGACTTTGGAACTTTGGGGGCAGCGGCCGCTTCCTTTGGTTCCTCCTAGGTCAGTTATTCTGTGAACCATGCTCGGGTTCTAGCCATGGTACTCATGGGAGGCTTGGTAGCTGGATGTTTGTTGTTTTGTACCGGCTCAAATCTCACATATCCCAGTGTTGTGCAAGGGTTTTTAAATGAACGCGTAGATTTGAATGGAACCCTTCCCTCCTTTTTCAATTTCTTCATATCTTCTGGGCAACAGATCTTTCCATATCTAGCTCGGGGCTCTTGTCTTAATGACCCACCGCCCGCTGCTCTCTGCCATAACTCGAACTTCTTGTCATGAATAGTGATGTCAACGTTAACCTCCCAGCCTTTCCACATAGCAGCACAGCCCTTTCGGCACGACCGTGATCTTGCTAACCGATTGGCCCTGCATGGAACCCTCCTTCCATGCAGGTCTCCTACAGACTTTTTTATAGTCCCGCACCTCCTTTCAACTGCTTGGGGCGTTGAGACTATGATTTCCACAACTAGTTAGGTGGTCGCACCCCAGGTGCGAGATTTCCTTGTCCCTACTAGCCCGGGCTGCGGGCACCTTTCAAGTGTCTTCGTATCCATTATCCCATCGGGTGTTGTTGTATATGGTGCTCTTCTTCATTGGTGCGATCGCAGCCATGATAGCAGGGTCGCAGCTCGTTCTAGTACCAAGATAGACCCAGCCCGGCCTAGTTCCCTTATTTGTAGATTCGCGCTGCCTACTTGTGCAATGCCGGCTTTTATCTTGCTGATATCTTCATCCAACATCGTGCTTTTCCTCCTCAGTCGTGCCCATTCTTCCTCGATTTCGTGAAGCCTGGTATTGCTGCGCTGAATGGCTTCCTGCAACTGTCAAATTTCTTTGCCCAGGACCTCGTGATCTGCGGATTTTGCGGTCTGAGTAGTTACTTCCATCACCTTTGTCCCCCTCCTTTTGCTGAGTTTATAGGCCCATCGAACCCCTGGTTTCCACAGATTCTTATTGGATCATCTTATCAGGTAGATGTTGTTCCTGATCCCCCCGATTTTCGTACTAGCTTTGTTGCGAACAACTGGCAGAATGCATCGTTGTGGCAAATTCTGATTTTTTATTCTTAGCTAGTTTGGTGCATGCACCATATACACCTGCATCTTACACCGTCGTTGGATGCTCCCTCCACTTTGTCCTCCAATGCGTACGTGCACCTTCCTACTGTGCCACATTCTCCTAGTCTGTTGGATTGTCCACCACCCTTGTGTAGTTGTTTCGCACAACGCGCCCATTTGTTCACCCTACTACTTTTGCTCCAGAATTGCTTCTTCGCAGTGGTCTACCGGTTCCTCTATGTTTGTTGCAACTAAATTTGTTGCAAATCCCTTGCTTCTGTTGTTATGTGACATAGTGATCTAACCATCATATTACAGTTTAGCATTGTTACCTCATGCAATCGGTTTTTCCATCGCTCAATCTCTTCATCTGAGTCTGACTTGCGGGAACTGTCGTGTTCCCATGAGATTCTCCCATCTACTGTTGGATTCACCCAATCCTAATCTTGCGCTGTGATCTGGTAGATACAGTCTAGTTCATTTTCACTGTCCTCATCGCGCATAGGCTTAGTGTAGTAGGCCCCTTCGGCGGGGTCCAGTAGAACTACTACGCGAAGAGACTTTTTCTATCATCTTTTGTCTCTTTAGGTTGATGACTCCATTCATATTGGTGGCCCAGTCTATCCCTAATAATGCAGGATACAGGTTACTATGATCCACAATTTCTATTACCTCAAAATCGGTTTGTTACTTGCACCTTCAATGTCTACTGTAACTCCTTGTAGTCTCCCCATAGGCAGGGTCTTTTGTTGGTTTGCCATCCGTAATTGGATAGGAGACCATTGTAGCGCAGCCCTGCCCATGCGTTCCTAGGTCTATTTAGGTAGGACATTCGCATCTGACCCCAAATCCAAAACGACTTGATCCATCTCATCACCAATTTGGTCAGTCAATTGCATTTCCCAGCCGGTGTGCAAAGCATGCTTGCCTAGTTTCTGGACCATGTGCGGTTCACCTGAGCCTGCGCACCTAGTTATCAACTCTTACAATCCCTTCACTACTTTAGTTTCCTGTAGTAGCTTCATGCATGTCTCTAAAAGGGTAGTTAGCATAGAATTATCCATCTCCGGCTCAGTTTGATCCTTGCTACCTGAAGTAGAAGCCTTCACGAAGCTCTTCTTAGCTTCCATAAATGCTTCCTTCACATGTTAAAAATCAAATTTAGGTTGCTTTGTAGGGGCCTTGCGAACCCATGCATCCTCCATAGGTTGCTTCCCCTTATCTTCTCCTATAGTTGCACCACTTCTGAGCATCATATTCACGTTAGGATCCTCCTCGCACAGTTCAGCCTTCATCATTTGGATGTTCTGAGTGGGAGTAGCCTGAAGCACCCGTTTTTCCCGCATCTATGCAATTAGTGTGGGGCAATGTACTACTTCATGATAAAATTGGTAACAGTATCAACAACATGTTCTGGTTGGATTCGTGCAATCACGCGTGTAGTGCCCAGGTCCTCCACAATTGTAGTAGATTAATTTTCCCCACCCTTGTCTAGGTCCCATTCCCCCTCGTCCCCGTCCGCGTCCCTGGAATCCGCCCCGCGCTATTGCTGCAGCTGGATCCTGACCTTACAACTCTGTCTGCATCCTGTAAGCAAGTGTCCGATCCATCAACAATTCATAACTTCGACAATTTCATTCGTCATGGCCCATCGATCTACAGAAATTGCAAAATAACTGTTGAGGGGGTTGTACAAGTTTCTACAATAGATGACAGTTGTCTGTGGTGTGATTTCCTCCCACTTAGCAGATCATGCACCAGAGTGCAGGCGCCGTGCTTGGAATCACTTGTGCCTCTGGTTGCAATGGCATTGGTCCCCCTCCTGCCAAATAGTTCACAAATAGTGGGCAATGATCCTTATCATGGCCCTGGCCTTTACACTTTATGCACCACGCCTCTACACGTGCCTCTGGCTGGGGCACCTTATCTTGTTTCAAACTTTGCACTCTAGGCATAGGTTTTGTAGTTGCGTGTGGATTTGCTCAACTCCCAACCCCGGATCCTGTATTGGAGTTTCATGCAACCTCATCATTTTCTCTAATGCTTCAGCTTGGGTTGAGATCTTTTGCTGTGACGACGCCATCCTCGGATGTGGTGTCAAAGGCACCATAAACCACGCACAGTGTTGCGCATCCTTTAGCATCATGTTAGCCTCGCGGATTGTACTATTCAATCTCTAATCGAGATCCCATAGGGCTTCACCAGGTAACATCATGATCTCCTTGAATCCGATGATCGACCGCGTCTCTAATTTTGGCCAGCTAAATTATTTGTCTAATGCATCCTGGATCACCGCTATTCCTGCATTCGGGTGATTGCTTGAGTACTTTATATACCACGTCAACGTACAGTCCTGCAGTGTGCTAACTAGAGTAGCCTTTTTGATATTATCATCCGTTATGCCTTGGGCTTCCCATACAACCTTTACCATAAACCAGAGCTGATTTGGTTCCTCATTTCCTACACCTCTAAATACCGGCAACTTGATCACACTCGTCATTCCAACCCTTTGTGGTGGCAGAGGTGGGGTAGGTGAAGATGGGATGTAGGTGAAGTAGGTGATGGTATGGACGGTGGTGGTATCAGTGGAATGCATTGAATTATCAGTCAGACTGCACTTCTCAGAGAGAACCCTGCGAGCTCCTCCTCGCTTTCTCGCAGAAGTGAAATCAGAGGACTGTTTTCTAATCCTTCAATCCCTCGATAACCTCTTCCGCTCCTCGTTACACCAGACATTAATGGATGCACATAACCCGTTTTTCACATAACAACATTTTAATCCAAGTATTCAACGATTTGATGTACTTACCCCGGGGTCCTTGGAGAAATCTCCTTTCTGCTTCGCTGTAATTGACAGTTGTGTCTATCGCGAACTCAGTGATAAACCCTCCTATTATCTAATCCAACTAGTGATCTACTGCGCGTGCGATTCTATCTTTAGATGCTTCTATCCTATGCAACAATTCTGGAGTCCACACAATGCGCTGATCAAGTCTGCACCTTCCCACACTGTCAGCTAGCCTCGTGATCCACTCGTATAACTCCAGTGAGAAAGTTGCGAAGAAGATCTCATGGATTTCTTTGTATATGTGGCGATCCAGCCACCTTTCCTTAGATATCCATGAATTTTTGTTCTCCTATACTATGAACTCATGCAGTTTTTGATCCAACCAATCATCAATCTCTTTCTTCGTAGGGTTTCAGTGTTCTGACATCAAACATCCCTTAGGCAGCTCCCGGTCCCCGCAACAGAACCATTTGTTGGCTTATTGGGGCCTGACCCAGGTTCAGAAGAGTTATTAGCCAAACAAATCCTATGCTACTGGCCCTTTCGGCAACAGTTCGCGGAGCGTAGACTGAAGTCTCACCCGAGGTAGCAGGGGAGGGTGCTGGAACCAGGTTTTCGCACCCTTGGGATGTCTTGATGTGGTCTGGATGGGATCGCGCACCGTTCTGTGCCCTCATGCTACTCTATACTGTTATCAGGCTTCCGCGTAGATCTGCACCAATGCGCTCTTGTTATTATGAGTTTATTATAGAACTATTATATTTCTTACGGTCTTTAAGCAAACATTTAGCAATAATACCCAGTGTGTGCAAAAATATGCAAAAATTTAGAACATAAGCAACAGATAGATTCCTGATAAAACACACAATGGTTAAGAAATTCTTATCTTTATTGATCTCCTTTCCAGTACAACCAAATCTGCCCCACGCACTCAGCTGCAGGGGTCCGCGTACACAGTTGCGACTCTACCAGGCCTCTGCACACACGGCTGTAGAGCCTCTATCTATCTACCAACACCCTTGACTCGGACTTACAGATGCAGAGAGAATATTGCATTCATAAACTCATAACAGTAAGATCCAAAACCCAAAAATTGACCTCTAGCCTTAGAGCCCTGCTCTATTTATACATTCACATGGTCCGCAGACCATGGGCAGGCTGACTCAGTTACATTATTTTCGAGTAGACAAACCTTTGAATTGACTCATTATAATTCGCACTCCGCGCATCTCGCGGAGCCTTTACCATACTATTACCAAAATTTTGGGCTTTGAGCCCCAAAACCGTTACGCAGGGCCTTTGCTACCGAACAATCACCTTGTTGACACTTCACGCAATATGTTATGATAGTTCTTCAATTACTCTTCTGAATCTGAGGTGTAGGAACTATCTTTCTCCCAAGTCAGCCTTCCATGTGTAGTAGGATTTCTCCACTCTTCTTCCTTCGATGTGATCTGATAGATATTATCAACTTCATTTGGGCTATATTCCTCCTTGACAGGCTCTGTATACCTCGCTCCCTCTGATGGATCCAATGGGACAATAACCCTCGTGTTATTTCTTTTGAATATCATTTTCCTTTTCTTTAGATTAATTATAGCCATGTTATAAAACACCCAATCTAATCCAAGAAATACAGGGTAAGGATTACTATCATGCACTATCTCAATCACTTCAAAGTCAATGGTAGTGCGCACTCCATTGATGTCCACTATGACATTAGACAACCTTCCTAGGGGTAAATTTTTCTGTTGATTTTCCATCTTTAGCTGAATAGTAGACCATTGCAGCTTCGACTTACCCATCAATTCCCAAGTCTTCCTTGGCAAGGCATTGGAATCATATCCCATATCGAATATTACCTGGTCCATGTCATACTGTCCAATCTACGCTGTAAGTCTAATTTCTTTTACGGTTCTCTTCTTGTGTCTATGCAGATTATTCACTGCACGCGTCTCGCTCTGCAGTACCTCCTTAGAAGCATAAGAGTATATCAGTTCCTATAATCCTTCCACAACATTTTTATTTATTAATAACTTCATGCAAGTCTGTAGAAAAGACTTCAAAATATCCAGATCTACATCTTGGGTCGTAACTGATATTATCTTGCAACTGTTCTTTTGATTTGTCTGCGTGGTAAAGATCGAAGCCCCATCATCCATGAAGCTTTGCCTCACCTCCATAAATACTTTCTTTTCCTTCAGAATATCAAATGATGGAGAATTTTCAATAGCTTTTCTTACCCATGTTGGTTGAGGTTCCTTTTTCCCATTGGCTTTATCATTTCCAGTTGCAACTCCACTTCTTGTTACAATATCGATGCGTAGTTGATATTCTCTTGGCTCAACTGTCATCATTTGGATATTTGTTGCAAGTTGGTGGTTTATTTTCTCCTGCATCTTTGCAATAAGGATGGGGAATTATTCTATTACATGATCAAAATACTTATAATAACTACATGTTGTCGTAGGGTTTTGGAAGTGTCTTGCGAAATGTCTAGCTTGTCCATAGTTGTAACAGATAATCTAGCCACGTTCTCGACCAGATGCTCTTCCTCATCCCCATCCTCATCCTTGAAATCCTCATCGACCAATGTGTTGGCCTTGCTCCTTGTCTGTATGTCCTTCGGCTTGCAGTCTATAACTATCAGTAGTGTGCTCCATCATTAAGTCATAACTTCGACAATTTTTCTCATCATGGCCTACTAATCTACAGAAGTTACAAACAACTCGACTGCTTTGGGCTTCATCATCTTAGGCAAGTGAAGAGGGGATCCCTTGTATCTCATCTTCCACATTTTCATGTAATCAATAGCAGCATGCATGTTCGAGAAGATACGGTCTCTTCTAGCACATCACTGCTACCATCCATTGAGATGGACGACTGCCTTATGCACAGTACCAAACTTGGAATAAAATGCCTACATAACTGTGTCAAGGGACAATACTTCATCTAGTATTTCCTTCTTCAGTTTTGGTCGGGTGGATGTTGTCACCAACTCTCCTCCTGTCTTAGTCGTCTATAGCTCCTTAGCCATTCGCTCATTCTCAACTATCAAAAGCAAACACTTGAGCTAGTGGCTTCGAAATATGCTCTAGTGGCATCGGCTAAGGCTGCTAGATGTTTGCGCACGCTAGACATGATCACTTGTTCCTCATAATGTGCAGGATATGTATGATCTTCCGGAGTTGACACTCTGTAAGATTTCACAACTCTATGTTGAGACTCATCGAATGAGATGTTGTGTATCTCTCCTTCTGGCTAATCTCCAAGGATATTAGTGTCTCCTTGGTCACTTGGGACTTTCTCATCTTCTGGATGTGGTTAAGCTGGTGGGTCAACCCCTTGGTGGTGAGGCATGAGGTCGATGTCCTGCTCTAACTCTTGCTGCTCCATGTCTGTATCCATCTGTTCAAGCGCTCGCTCTATTTCTTGAGCAAATTCCTGCTCCTGTGATGGTTCACCATGTTCACCTGATGCCAACTATTCTAATGAGTCCACTACCTATACAGGTGTTGTTTCATCCATATGCACATGTTGAGCCCCCTGTTGTACCTGTTTCTGCTGCGCTTCCCTATCTTGTTTGTGTAGCTTCTGTTCCTTTCGGAGTTTCTCCTTCAACTCATGCAACTCCTTCTCTGTTTCCTCCATTCTCTATTTCTCTCTCTGTCTTTGCACATTTCACTTGTCGCGCTATTGCCTCTTTGCCTCTATGGCCAAAGTTTCTTTCTCTACAAGTGGATTTGCTCATAACTTGCAACTTTTCTCTTCCTCCATGCGATCGACAATATTTGTCTTGCCCTTGTCACGCACTGGTATGTTCACCTCTATTGCTACTGCTACTTTTGATGCTCTCTAGGATGCTGCTTCACGTTGTTTCGCTAACCATTCCATAATGAAGCCAAATTGTTCATCGGTTCTGGAGAAACTATAGAAATATCTCCATGGGTCCTCCTCCACCCAATGAAATGTCTCGTGGATCAAGTTGAACTATACTCTTGTGCAGTGATCTTTCACAAGACAACGTTGGTCATACGGATTGTAACTTCGGAGGTCAAATGGATACTTCTTCATATGCTCCGCTTCAACATCCGCATGCTTGAAAAATTGGATCTTGTATAACCCAATACGTAGCAGAAGAGCAGGCCAAGGTGCCTTCTTCTTTTGGTGCAGCCTAGCTGTCAATATTGCAGAGATGTGATATGCTACTTCCTGCATGACAACCACGTCCAAGGAAAAATTTGGTAGAACATGCGGCGGCTTCTCTGCAGTGTACATTCGTATGAAGGTGCTGGATAGTGAGGCATACCAATCAGCTATGTCTATGAGTGCCTCCATTGCGGTTATCAACATGCAGGGTGGATCCTGTTTGAATATCATCTTGTAAACCGGGGTGACAAAATGATCAGACAACTGTGTGATAATTCCTCTGAAGCTACATTCAGACAACATCTTACAATAAGTGTTCACGGTAGTCTCCACCGTTGACCATGCCCACTTCAAGCCCAAAAACTCGGGCATAGACTACATCCAAGATGTAGGCAGACATGTAGATTTCTTCTTGCATACCTTTGGGTTGTTGTCAAGCCCTCGTTACCTATTCCTTCAGCTGATGAGTCAACATGCCAGACCAGTTGCATGGTTTGCCCTCTCTCGCTAGTTGTTCTAGGGCGATCACTTTACTCCGTGGGAAGGTTTTCATGCTTTCTTGGCCATACAGTTCACATGCAAAGAGACCAAGTATTGATATGCCTTTTGCAGTATCTTCATCTTGTAGATCTGGTTGGGTGTCATCCTAAATCTAGCCAGCTCCTTTACCCAGTTCTTGAGAATGTCTCTGGAGTTGGCATTGTTGCTGGGTAAAATGAAGGGAGTATTCATGATAGTTATGGGCTACAAAATTTGATACATCTCATCATAATCCTGTGCCCTGAAGGTTGCAATATCCGTCCCACTGACACTACTCAAGGTCATCGTCTCGGGGTCAGTGTGTGAGAGGATCCAGTGTATCATATATGCGCATGGGAACATGACGCATCTACATGCAATCCAATGTAAGCCAGACTTGTGGATGTTCACGTATACCTAGTGGTGTTTGAGGTCTTCCCCAAATGTGCCTGCAAATGCATCATTGACCTCTTTCCATTTCAGCTTGATGTCCTTGTCTAGAATCAACTCTGTATCTTCCTAGAACGGTAGAATTGCAGACACTTGCTCAAATTTTGCTCCAGTTTCACTTCCATCAGTGTCCTAAACTTTCAAGAGGTAGATAAACACCTGCTAGATTTGGAGAAAAAGTGACATGCATGGCAAGAAATCTGTCAGCGAAAACCAAAGAAAATTTAGGAATGACATAACACATACCCGGGATTGATAGGCAAGGATTGCACAATTTCTTCTGGGAGGATGGCTGACTGGCTACCAAAACTATGCAAAAGGAAGTTTGGTCTATTTGGTAGGCATGACTGGCTATTGGAATTGCACAATTCAAATCCAGACTGACTACTGACTGCTGACTGTTGGAATTGCGTAATGCATAATTTCAGCTCACAATGGCTACAGGCTGAGTGACTGCATTGCACAATTTTCTGGGTCAGCTGATCCAAAAATGGATCCTGGATAAACCCCTATGTCTAAAAGACTTCATATAAGAGGTAAAAGGTGCCAAAGGCACAAATCCTTTGTAATCAAAGGAAAATGAAAGTCATTGGATGCTCTCAGAAATAGTCTCATTGCAAAGATCCCTTCATTCTGAATCCACTGCAATTTAAATGGTCGAAAATGGACTTCAGATGGAGAAGTTATCACAAAAATAAGTTCCCCTTTGTTCTTTGGGAAAAGAGGTAAAAATCCTTTAAAAATGGGCAAAAGAACCTTATAAGGAAAAATTGCATTGCATGAGGCCAAGACTTAAAGTCAGGGGGAAGGCATCCCCGATCAGTGACCTCTAATGATCATATCAGCGGGTCGGATTGGAGGCAGGCAGTGTATACAAGGCAAAGGTCTTGGGCCGATGTGATGGTGTGATCGTTGAAATTGGAGATACCACAAGGAAAAGGTGGGACCTCGGGCGATGCGATATCGCGATCGCTGATATCGGCGGATCGCAATTGGAGCTACATACAGGAGCGGCTATAGACATATATATATGTGTGATGCGATTAGCTAGACCAGATGGAGTTCTGAAATGCAAATAAATATTATTTCAAGTCTACACTAAGCCAATTTTGCGATATTTTCCATGTTTTAATGTATTTTTGAAATACAAAGGGAAACCTTGGAACTGGGCCAAAGCAACTTGTAATAGCGATCATCGGCGGACCCAATAAGATTATGGATGTGATTTCATAACATTTGAAGTCTAGCTAAATGGCCAAAGATGTGTTTTTTGTGAATTTCTTTGTGTATTTCATTATGTGTCCATTTCTGCACAGGAAGGCAAAATGACCAGTTTTCCCGTGCGTCGGTCCCTTTCCACTGGAAATATCCATCATACCTATCCGTTATGAATCTCAAAGAGCTAGAAAGGTGAATGAGAATGATTATGTGTAGAGAAAACAGCTGTGGAAGCCGCAAAGCTGGAATCTCACCCCAAAGGAGGCACAAAGAGCTCAATGGAAGGGACCGTATTATTGTTGAGGGTGGCTGAGTTGTTGATGGTTACTGAGGTTGATTATTGAGGGTTTTCTGTTGAAGGGGAAGCCAAAGTAGGAAGCTAAGGAAAAAGAGGCAATGCAGAAGGCAAAAGAGGCAGCGCAGAAGCAAAACAACGTAGCCAAGGGAGTCACTTGAAAGCCAAGTGAAAAGCCAAGAGGGTTGTAACTTGATAGAGGGAAGAAAGAAGCCAGAGATCCAGAGCCAGAGATCTAGAGCTAGATCCAAGGAGCCAGAGTCAGAGCCAAGAGCTAGAACCAAGATCCAAGAGCTAGAGCCAAGAGCCCGAGAGCAAAGAGGCAGAGCTTCAAGAGGCAGGGGATAACATGGGGTCTGAACCCACTGTTTTTGTGTAAACTAGCAGGAGCTGAGCCAAGAGCTTGTAAAAAAGACCTATACCATAATCCCAGAGAACCTAGTTGAATTAAATAGATCTCATAGAGATGTAGCCCAAGAGTTGTGGGTGAATTCCTAATTAAATTGTTGTTTCTGTGTGTGTTTTATTACTGCATTGTCTCTGCTATTTTATTTACTGTTATATGCATTTATATATCAGTTTAAGCACATCAACTTACAACACAACAATAGAAATTAAAGTATATAATTAGTCTAACACAAGCATAAGCATACACCTATAATTTCAAGCATTTCTTAATTCCGCATTGGTTAATCATTAAGACTTGGGAAAATTTAAAGCTTTGGAAGTGGGAGAGGTTCTTGTAAGTTGGACAAGAAGCCTAAGTGCCCCATTTTCAGATCAGGTGGTATCAGAGTTTAAGTTTACTTAACCCAACTTTAAAGAAGATTATATCAGAATGCTTGGTTGACGGAGCAAAGATTACTTGTCTAAAAGGTGTTTAAACAGTCAGAGGTTGATTGTATGCCTGTGTTGCAGACTGACTATTTTCTAAGTTTTCAGAGGTAAAGGGAAAGATGTTGATAGCTCAGTCTAGCAAGGACAAGAAGGAAGAAGGGATGAAGGCATTCTTCTATCCCAAGGACGTCAAGGCAGTCCTTAAAGCACAAGAGGTTTGTTGCAAAAGGTTGTTGAATAAGCTCTTTATTTATCTTGTTGAAGTTTTTTGTTCATTAACATAATTAAAACTTCTATAAGTGGGTCCTCAAATTCTGCCTTCTTCACAAGATTCTTTGATGAAGACATGAAGCAAGAGCTATCCACCATGATGGATATGGTGAGAGAAATGTATGAGGATGGAAGGAAGAGCAGCAGACTTAGAGAGCAATTGAATTCCATGAAGAAAGAGAAGCAGATGCTTTCTGACAACTTGCAGGAAATGGAGAGGCAACTTCATAATGCAAATATGAACTTGAAGAGGATGCATGAGTTGGAGTCACGTCTCTTTGTTTCCCAAGAAGCCTTGGTCAAGTATCAGTTTTAAGAAGAGGTAAAACATTATAGTTTGTCTTCAAATTCCTCTAAGGATGCTTATATTGGTTCTTTTGAAAAACATACTAGAGGCATAGGTTCCAAGCTAATGTCCAAGATGGGCTATGAAGGAAAAGGCTTGGGTAGACATGCACAAGGTATTGTTGAGCCAATAATGATTGAGGAAAGGCCTAAGTATTTGGGTCTTAGTTATGGACAAGCTTATGGAGAAAATTCCAAGGCTGCCATGAAGGCCATTGAAACAACTCCAAGGAGGGGTTGCATTACAGAGTGTGCAGATTGTATTCAAGAAGAATGTAATAGCTTGAAACATCATTTGCAGGATGCAGGTGTTGAGACACTTGAACCAGAGAGTTGGGGAGACTCCAACAACATGGAAGAGATTGATGGTGTTCCAAAGGGGGCCACTTCTTCATTTGATTCACCTCCTCATGAAGGCAATAAAGGTGAAAGAGAAAGGTATAAATTTGGTTCTAAACATTTTCCTTTTGATTTTGCAAAGCATGATAAATTTCCACATATGTATGGGAAAATAATTGCATGTTCCTCTTGTGGGTTGGATAACCATAATGTTTCTATATGTTGCAAGAGAATGGACACATACAGGAAGCAGAAGAAGGAAAAGAAGCAAGAAGCCAAAGGTCCATTGGACAAGGAAAATCATGCTCTCGAGAGGATGCACATGCAGTGCACTTACTGCCATAAGCAAGGACATCTTGCTGAAAAATGTTGGACTTTGAATCCAGCAATGCTTCCACAAAAGCTGAAGAAGGTGGAAAGAGAAGATGGCAGAAGTGGAAAGGAAGTTTCCATAAGTGATGTGTCTCCAAAAGATTCACATATTGATGTTGATGTATAGACAAAGGTAGTACCTTTGGAAGGGATTGGTAAGGAACGGTTAGAGTTCTTATCCGATTGAGATTGCATTTCTATTGATGCATCTACATTATATTTCATTTCAGCTTCGAAAGTACAATTTGCTTAAGTGAAAGTTGAAGGATGAAATGCATGCATGAGCATGAGATGCATGAACACAGGGATGTTGATGATTTCCTTGTTTTCGAACATGTATGTGTAATTAACCTACAGGGTTGATTGCTTTAACATGCATGTGATGCCATGTTGACTTGGGAGAAGTTAACTTGGTCCCCAAATGGAGATAATGATGAAGTGTTTCATCTTTGGAAAAAGAGTCCTAATGTTCTTTTTCTAAATGCTTGAATTGAAGGGTCATTTGTTTTAAAGGCATGTTTTGTGGGCTTGTTATCTAGTCCGTCATTTGTATGTAGATGTAAGACATGGAGGTGTTCACAAGATGTGAAATCTATTGAAGCAGGAATTTAGGCCATCCAGTTGTTGTCTGTGTTTCTGTTGTTGTTAATAGTTGTTGTGGACAGCTTGTCCAATAGGTAAAAATGAAAGTTTTGTGGAGCAGATGTACTTCACATTTGTTTGAGCCACCTTGGATCAATGATCAAGGCAAAGAAGTTCAAACCACCTTCTATGACTAGTTCAGTAGAAGTTCTGTAGAAAGGCAAGGAGGAAGACAGTTCTTCCCAGGAAGACCATCCCATCCAAGGAGGGGAAGTGGTCAGAAACTTTGGTTCAGAGGCACTATGCAAAGGCAAGTGTAGGGAGGCTGAAAGAAGAGGGTGAGTCACTATCATTTACTATTCGGATCAGTATATCAGTCTTTTGGAGACCAAAAGTTCTTTTAGTGGGAAGGAATGATCCAAAAATGGATCCTGGATAAACTCCTAAGTCTAAAAGACTTCATATAAGAGGTGAAAGGTGCCAAATGGCACAAATCCTTTGTAAATCAGAGGAAAATGAAAGTGCCAGGTTGCTCTCAGAAATAGTCTCATTGCAGAGATCCCTTCATTCTGAATACAATGCAACTTAAAAAGGCGAAAACAGACATCAGATGGAGAAGTTATCACAAAAAGAAGTTCCCCTTAGTTCTTTGGGAAAAGAGGCAAAAATCCTTTAAAAATGGGCAAAAGACCCTTATAAGGAAAAATCACATCGCATGAGGGCAAGACTTAAAGTCGGGCAGAAGGCACCCCCGATTAGTGACCTCCAATGATCAGATAGGTGGGTCGGATCGGAGGCAGGCAGTGTATACAAGGCAAAGGTCCCGGGCCGATGCGATGGTGTGATTGCCGAAATCGGCGGATCAAAATCGGCAATACCACAAGGCAAAGGCAGGGCCCCGGGCGATGCAATATTGCGATCGCTGATATCAGGGGATCACAATCAAAGCTACATAGACGAGCGATATATATATATATATATATATATATATATATATATATATATATATATATATATATATATATATATATATATATATATATATGCATGATGCAATTAGCCGAACTTGATGGAGTTCCGAAATGCAAATGAATATTATTTCAAGTCTGCATTAAGCCAATCTTGCGATATTTTCCATGTTTTAATGTATTTTTGAAATACAAAGGGAAACCTTGGAACCAGACCAAAGAAACTTGCGATAGTGATTATGGGCAGACCCGATAAGATTATGGACCTGATTTCATAACACTTGAAGTTCCGCTAAATAGCCAATGATGTGTTTTTCGCGTCTTTCTCTGTGTATTGCATTATATGTCCATTTTTGCACATGAAGGAAAAACGACCAGTTTTCCCGTGCGCCGGTCCCTTTCCATTGGAAACCGCCATCACACCTATGCGTTATGAAGCTCAAAGAACCACGGAGGCGAAAGAGAATGATTATGTGTAGAGAAAATAGTTGTAGAAGCTGCAGAGCCGGAAGCTCACCTCAAAGGAGGCACATAGAGCTCAATGGAAGGGAGTGTATTGTTGTTGAGGGAAACTAAGTTGTTGATGGTTGATGAGGTTGATTATTGAGGGTTTTCTGTTGAAGGGGAAGCCAAAGCAGGAAGCTAAGGTAAAATAGGTAGCGCAAAAGCAAAAAAACACAGCCAAGGGAGTCACTTGGAAGCCAAGTGAAAAGCCAAGAGGGTTGTAACTTGATAAAGGGAAGAAAGAAGCTAGAGCAAAGAGCTAGAGAGCTAGATCCAAAGCCAAAGAGCCAGAGTCAGAGCCAAGAGCCAGAACCAAAAGCCAAGAGCCAAGAGCCAGAGCCAAGAGCCTGAGAGCCAAGAGCCATAGCTTCAAGAGCCAGGGGATAATATGGAGTCTGAACCCACTGTTTCTGTGTAAACCAGTAGGAGTTGAGCCAAGAGCTTGTAAAAAGGACCTATACCATAATCCCAGAGAGCCTAGTTGAATTAACTAGATCTCACGGAGATGTAGCCCAAGAGTTGTGGGTGAACTCCTAATTAAATTGCTATTTCTGTGTGTTTTATTGCTGCATTGTCTCTGCTATTTTATTTACTATTATATGCATTTATATATCAGTTTAAGCACATCAACTTATAGCACAACAATAGAAAGTAAAGTATATAATCAGTCTAACACAAGCATAAGCATACACATATAATTTCAAGCATTTCTTAATTTTGCATTGATTAATCATTAAGACTTGGGAAAATTTAAAGCTTTGGAGGTGGGAGAGGTTCTTGTAAGTTGGACAAGAAGCCTAGGTGCCCCATTTTCAGATCACCAGCAGTCACTGTCCCTTAGAATTGTGCAAAGTAGGATTGAAGGACAGTTACTAGGCATAAATGCACATTTCTTAAGGGGAAGTGTTATAGACATTTTTGTGCCTTACAGCTATAAGCATGAAATGTCCATAATCCAAGGGATCCAAAGTCCCTAAAAGTGTTGTTCCTGCCCCTAAAGGAACAAGGTCAACCAATGACAGCTTCTCCCAGAAGTTCTCCACCAGAAACTACTCAGAACTAGTCAAATCAGGATCAATTCAGAAGCTCCACTAGCTGCCTGCGTTGCAAAGCACCCAAATACACTGTCTAGGTGCATTGCAACGCACTTGAATGCACTACCCAGGTGCGTTGAGTGGGAAATGACAAGTGGCAGAGTCCTTCAACGATGTGGAGAGACAATGGAAGCTTCCAGAATCTTCTCCAATGACACTTGCCTCACTGAATTCGACTAGTGATGAGTAAGAGGTTCTCAGCCTCCAAGTGGAAGCAAGAACTGACAGAGAGAAGCCACAAGTCAAAACATAAGCTGACTCATCCTCTCTGCTTACATCTATATATGGATCCCTCATCCCAGAGATCCAGGAGGCTGGAATTTTGTACTTTGCAGAGAATTACTGTTGGTTTGAGATTGAGATTAGTACATTGGGTGATTTATTCTTTGTTGGAGGTGAGGAAGGGATTCCTTTGCTGGGAGGTAGATGCTGGATCGGAACTCACTTGGTTGTATCTCCTCTTGGACTTTCTTATCATATCAATAAAACTATTTGAGTTTCTCCTACATGCTGTGTATCAATGATGTTTTGTTATATTTGCATGTTTAGCTTAATCTGATCCTAAGCTTTTTATGAATGTACATCTATATCTTCGTGTAGTTTCTCTCTTCTGTGATCTTGCAGGAATTTGGTGAAGCTGGGCCGGTAAGGGAACAGGGAGCTGGGAGCTATTGAAGAGAGGAGTGATTGGATCAACAAACTAGCGCAAGACACCGGTTAGTTTATCCTTCCTCTTCGTTTACATTTCATAAAGAAGAATACTCAAGTAGTTTTCCTTGTTTGTTGCTAAGGCACTGTCACACCTTAGAGTGGGATAGGGGCGTTCTGAATAGATACTTTTCCCAAAAACAGAATGGCGACTCCGCTGGGGATCGTATCAAGTTAGTTTAGTTGTGTTTCTATTGTTGTTCTTCTCATAAACTTAGGAGTGGCGAATCGAACTGAATTTGCCATTTACAAATGCAAAGTAGAGATCTGCTACTCTAGTCCATTCACTGGGCCCGTTTATGATCTGAACAGCTGATCCACAAATGCTCTAATTTCTCTTTGTGATAGCTCTTAGTCCTCCTTTAAATCATCCCTCTAATTGTACCTTACTGATAGCTTTTATCCGGCCAAAAACCATAGATTAAACTGCAAACCGTGACCCAGAACCCAGAGAAAATTCTCGTTTCTGCTTCAGCGCAGGCTCTGTGAAGAGGTTTTGCATTTCAACGCAGGTCCCGAGAGGGCTACCTGTGCTGCAATTCAGTTTCTCTGTGCAACAGGTGCGCTGATCAGCCTTTTGCCCTGTGCAGCTGTGGTTCTTTGCTTCATTTTGTTCAGTTTTATCTCTGATTTTGGTAGCCTGTTATCAGTGTGCGTACCTATCTGAAAACCCCTTTTCTTTGCCTTAATTCCACCTCAGTTGTATAAAAGAAACTGTATTTGTTTTTGTGTATTTGTTACATCATTTGCAGTTTCCCATTAAAAAAGTAAACTAGTCATACTGTCGCCCTTAGATCTAGACCTGTCGTAAGTGTCGTTTTGATCTTAGGAGAAAGTTTGTTTGCTGTTGACAGTTGATTGCGCTTTTACTTTTGTCTTTTGGTTTGAATTTGTGAATTTCTAGTGTCGAAACAATTGTTTACTTCAAAATCATAAAGTGTCGTAATCGTCTTTTTGATTTCGAAAAGAAGCTTGTTTGTGTTTTTCACTTGAAATCGAATTCAAATTTGTACAACAACTTTCTTTTTAGGCATCAATATTAAGAAAGAGAAAACAAATACATGCACAAGTGCATTTGAATTTTGACAGTTTGTATGGTTTGATTTAGGAAAAGTGCATTTACAGTGTGCTCTATGCTCTTTGAGAAAAGATTGTGTCTTTCTTTTCCCCTTGTAGCTAGGATTTTCATTGTTGAAAAGAGATAAAAGCTTGCTTATCATCTTTAGACTGCATTTAGGAATTGTATCTACATCTCGTGGTGATCCAAAAAGGCAAACTTCTAAGAAAGATCAACCTAAAATAAATTGAATGAACTTAACAATGCATTGGAACTTAATGCACAACATAGAGGTCTAGGCTAGAGACGTGTTCCAGCATCGTAAAGCCTGGTAACTGTTGTCCTCACTGTTGGTTGGGTGATTCCTCCACTGTGAGACGATAAGTGACAGTACGGATTGTGCTCCCACGTACCGTCGAGTATATATTGGGAGACCCCTATAGGCATAAAACCTTTATCCATAGGAAGCCATGTCGGCCGCCCTACTGATCACAATGCACTGAACACAGCATTCAGGAAGATTGACCACCCGTACCCTAAAAAGTATTCTGCGGTTTTGCGATTGGTTTGGCACACCCTCTACCTAGATCTCCAGAGCAGTCCCTTTCGTTCCTTTTCAGACTCCTTAACGGAAAAGGTCCATCTGAGCACTTGTCACTTCAGGCTCATTAAAAATCGAAGGAGACTAGAGTCATCTTTTGCTTTTTCTCGACTCTTTAAAATTGAAAAAGCAAGTTGTGTCCAAGCGTCGTTAAAATTTATTTTAAACAGAATATTCATACCCTTTTTCCCGCGTTGATCTTTAGGTTGAGAAAATGGAGCCTATCAACCAAGGAATTCCCCTTGGTGGAAATCCTAGTCCCTTCTCCTCTTGGGGAGATGTTGGTGCGCCCCATATGGCCACATTGTCGCTTCCAGGACTGACAATTGGCTTGCCGGTCTGGCTCTTCTCAACCAATGTCGTTCAGAACACCACTATTCCTAAACAGTCGAATCAGCAGTTAGACCAGTCCAGAGTTACCCACCAACCTTCCGCTTCCTCTAATTCTTCCTCTCCTCCTTCCTCTTCGCTTGATGGGGCTGGCAAAGCCAAAAGTCAAGTTTCTAAGGAGAAGAAGGAAAAGAAGAAGAAAGAGAAGAAGAAGAAGGAGCCAAAAGCGACTGGGGGCAAACGAGTGTCGTCTAACGAAAATCCACACACTGCACTGACCAGGCCTAAATCGCCATGTGTCATTTGCAAGGGAGACCACTTTCCCAGGGATTGTCCCTGCATCCCTCGGATACTAAGGGACTTGTCTCCCCGTTTGCACAATCCGGTGGCGTCAACCTCTGATAGCCATGTTGAAAGCACACCGTCAACTAGCGAAAGTGAAGTCCCAGGACAAAAAGGGAGAGCTAGATCTCCTTGTAAACTGTGCGAAGGCAATCACGCCATCCACCATTGTCCCTTCTTAGACGAAGCTAAAAGAGTTTTGGATGATCGTCCGGTTTCACAGTTACGACTTCCTCCTGGATATAAAAAACTCTTGCCGAGTCCTTCGTTAGTTGAAAATCCAGTTGGCCCGCTCAAGTGGTCAGCTGAAGCGCCGGTCATTGAAGATGAACCAGCTGAATCCATACCCGACGAAAGTCAAAAGGTCGAGGCGGCAGTTGACCCGGTCTTGCCTTCAGAGGTTTTATCTTCGAATGATACAGTCACTGAGGAGAATAAGGATGACACCGTCCAAATTCTCTTCATCAACACAGACTCTGACGAACACGGGGGCAACCTACCCATTCCTTTATCGCAGGAAGGAAGTTCGTCAGAGCCATACCCGGCCGTCTATTCGGTCCCACCTCCAAGCAACCTAGTTGTCTCCTTCGACTGGAATCAACTAGGCAGACCCCGTTTAGCAACAAGCATACCATTCAGAATTATCGTCCAAATATATAGAATGGTCATGGCTGGTACCATCATAGATGAAGGGGCTTCTGTGAGTATCCTTTCCTCTATTGCTTGGAAAGAACTTGGTTCGCCATCGCTTTTGCCTGAAATGAGAAATCTGACAGGCTTTGATAAAGGAACCAGTCGACCTTTAGGGATCCTCCCCAATGTGCCCATAACATTGAAAGGGAAGACCGTTCAAATGAACGTGATGGTTGTTCAAGGACCCTTGGATTATAACCTACTCCTTGGACGAGACTATATATATTGCATGGGAGCCATCGTCTCCTCACTCTTTAGAGTAATGTGTTTTCCGCACGAAGGAAGAGTGGTCAAGCTCGTAGACCAGCTTTCATTTCCCAGATCACGCATCGCAAATAGTCATATACCATCCCTAAATGGTCTCTTCACGCAAGAAATGTCTCAACCTACGGTCTGTCCTCCCGATGAGCGCGAGTAATTCGGAGGGATATGACTGGAACCCAGGGGGCATGCGTCCTGGTCTGCTTCGGCAGGAAAACTTCGGGTATGGGGTAGGTTTCCGCGGGAGAATATGAATAGTCTGTACCCCGTCCGTGATTGAGATAGGGGTTATTCTGGAATAAGATTCTTTTGTCAAAGTTATGTGAGTTGACGGGCATCGTCGCTCACCTTTTTTTATCTCGGTAGACATCGCTGAAGAAGTGTTTTGTTTGAAATATTAATAGAACAATCTTTGGGTGACCTGTAAGAGGTAGGCCTCTCTCAGTAAAACAATTGTTTTGGCGGAAGTGAAGTAGAGGTAACCTTGAAACTCTGTTTTATACCTGGGGGCATGCAAACCTTTTGGAGTGCAAGCAAGGGGTGGCTATTTATTTTTTAAATTTTTAGGTCCTCCCTTTAAACCTGTAGGCTAACCCTTTAAACTCGTAGGATTAGTCATTTCCTAACTTGCATAAAGAAAGGATGTGGGGCAAAATCTAAATGCTGCCGTTTTATATGAGACATTCTTATCATATGACTGCATTAATCGAGCAGTTTTAGCACATAGTTCATGCTCGTTAAAAAATAAACATAAGACCGAGCAAGTGTTTCAACCCGCATTTAAGCTCGTTAAAAAATGAACTATCTTCCGGTAAATAACCACCGTGAATGTAACATTATCAGCCATTAAAGCCTTGGTCGTGTTTGCACCGTCACCTCCACTTTTCCATTGGCCGATCATTCACCTCCATTTGATTGTTTACCCATTTTGAGGAACAGCTGCGAAGAGTGATTTCACTAGCCATCCTTGTGACACTGCCATGATTGGAAGATTCCAACCCTTACCTGGAATTAGCTGCTACCCATTTTATCACTCGTTCCTCAAAAGACGAGTCTTCTTTAAGCTCTTTTCATCTGAGTTGTAAAACATGAAAAGATTGCCGAGTTTTGGCCTTCCAGCTCGTTAAAGCGACCAGAAGTGCTATCCCTCCTCTAGATTTTAATCTTTTTGGACCTGAGGGATTATTGCACAAAAAGATCGAGCGCTTGTGTTGTTCGGCTCGTTAAAACTATCGAAAATTCATCCCTTCTGTATTGTTTTATACTTTTTCGGGCTTAAGGGATTAGATGACGAAAAAGGAATTCTGGAGTTAACTTTACGTACCTTTTCAGACTCTCTAAAAATGAAAAGGACCGAGTTATCTTTGTCGTTAAACTCGTTAAAAAGATTAATAGCGACAAACTTGTCTTTATACGAGAACGAGTTTCACTATCGCTAGGCTAGTTAAAACATAGCGATGGGTTTGCCTGAAGGGCAGATTATAGAACAAGCATATGTTATCCTCCTCAAGCTTGACAAAAATAAAGAGGTATTGGTCAGCAATGACTGGCGAAAAATTGGGAAGAAACTCAAAGAACCTTTATTGGTAGCAAGTCGCTCTTGAACATGACACTTCCACTCCGTGCCTGAGTTGGGTTGGGTTGTTTCATTCATCGGTCACATCACCATGGTCTCGCCATACCATCCACCTTTGGGGTAAATGCTACCAATCCATCATATAAGTGTCACCGATATGTTCAAGAGAAGTCATCCAGAGAAGTCACCCGTGTCCCATCCACTGCCATACATTATACTTCATTCTTTCATGACCGCCACTGTGAACCATATATCATCAGATCGTTTTCACCTCCATCAAAATCATTTGCTCCATTCCGTGTCATTGATGTGGGATTCATTAAGGTCCTCCTTTGACGGATCGCTTCTTGTCGACATCAGCTCATTATCCAAGAAGTTGATCTAGGAACATCCCCTTCAGTACTTTGAAGCTTGCATGCCTCAATGGCAAGTTTCTCACTTCCGGCGACAGGTATACATCAATGACCTTCGACCAAAAGATTTTGCGTGGTGTTCGACGCCAAGTCCTTTATTCACACCACGTGAATTGTACTGCAGTACCTTGAGGGTCATTATCATTATCGGTGATTCCTCTCGCGCTTGTTAATAGTTTACATCATTGACTGGTAATCAAGCGATGTCTTTCCATGTTCGACTTCAAAACATTTCTCACATGGATCGACTTGTACTCAGAGTGAAGATCGGACGAGATTGAAGACCCCGAATCTAGTTTCATCCATCCGGGCTGCGATATATATTCAGGAAAAATAAATACATTGACATGTACAACATTGCAGAACAGATAATCATCCTACCAAAAGGATGATGATTTCATCAGGATCATCAGTCTACCATCAGACGATTGTCTGCCCTATGTACATAAAAATGAATTTATAAAGATGAGCATGGGAATGCCCGCCTCAGCTAGATCATGAAAACAATATGAAAATAATGTATTGTATTGTATCCTATTACAGGTCTCCTCCCAGCATTGAAAGAACTTCGGATCCTCCTAATAAATAATTTCACCCGATAAACGACCTCATACTTTAGGGGGCAACTGTTATAGACATTTTTGTGCCTTACAGCTATACGCATGAAATGTCCATAATCCAAGGGATCCAAAGTCCCTAAAAGTGTTGTTCCTTCCCCTAAAGGAACAAGGTCAACCAATGACAGCTTCTCCCAGAAGTTCTCCACCAGAAACTACTCAGAACTAGTCAAATCAGGATCAATTCAGAAGCTCCACTAGCTGCCTGCGTTGCAAAGCACCCAAATACACTGTCTAGGTGCGTTGCAACGCACTTGAATGCACTACCCAGGTGCGTTGAGTGGGAAATGACAAGTGGTAGAGTCATTCAACGAGGTGGAGAGACAATGGAAGCTTCCAGAATCTTCTCCAATGACACTTGCCTCACTGAATTCGACCAGTGATGAGTAAGAGGCTCTCAGCCTCCAAGTGGAAGCAAGAACTGACAGAGAGAAGCCACAAGTCAAAACATAAGCTGACTCATCCTCTCTGCTTACATCTATATATGGATCCCTCATCCCAGAGATCCAGGAGGTTGGAATTTTGTACTTTGCAGAGAATTGTTGTTGGTTTGAGATTGAGATTAGTACATTGGGTGATTTATGCTTTGTTGGAGGTGAGGAAGGGATTCCTTTGCTGGGAGGTAGATGCTGGATCGGGACTCACTTGGTTGTATCTCCTCTTGGACTTTCTTATCATATCAATAAAACTATTTGAGTTTCTCCTACATGCTGTGTATCAATGATGTTTTGTTATATTTGCATGTTTAGCTTAATCTGATCCTAAGCTTTTTATGAATGTAAATCTATATCTTCGTGTAGTTTCTCTCTTCTGTGATCTTGCAGGAATTTGGTGAAGCTGGGCCGGTAAGGGAACAGGGAGCTGGGAGCTATTGAAGAGAGGAGTGATTGGATCAACAAACTAGTGCAAGACACAGGTTAGTTTATCCTTCCTCTTCGTTTACATTTCATAAATAAGAATACTCAAGTAGTTTTCCTTGTTTGTTGCTAAGGCACTGTCACACCTTAGAGTGGGATAGGGGCGTTTTGAATAGATACTTTTCCCAACAACAGGAAGACAGAGCCTTCCCTCTCAGGATTGAGCAATGCTATCTTGGTGAGGCAGAGTCTGGGCCAAGGCTGCCCAAACCCGCCGATGGGCAATTGGAAGAAAATGTGAAAGTGAATGCATGGTGATACTGAGTGTAAGAAGAAGCAAATGATCATGCATGCAAACAATGAATGAAATATTTAGAAAATGGAACAACATGCATGTGGGTGAAGCGAGTCGCTGAATCAATGACCTTTCATGAAAAACAATTTCAAGCATGCGACAATAGTGAGATAGTAACAAAAACTGAAATGGTGCTAGTGCAAGCTAGTATGCATGTAAATGACAGCAAGAATGCAAAGAAATCAAGCAAACAACACTCACACAAGCGAAAACACAAAAAAATGATAAAAATGCTGCAAAAGACAAGTTGAGACCACTTACCCGTGAATAGCCAAGCTGGATGTGTCAAAGAGTCTTGGATGTGCAGTGGGATGTTAAAGCTCTAAGATTGATGTGAATAAATGAGCTCTGAAGCATCGAATAAATAAGTTTGAATCTCATGACGCGCATGCCACAAATCTAGGAAAAAGCGACACTTGGAGGAAGATTCTAAAACGATCTTTGCATGTAACCTCCAGCTGCTAAAAATAGATCCCTAAAATATAGGGATTCATTTTGCATGTTTCTTTTTCTATTCCGTGAAAAAGTAGCCCATGCATGCAAGTCAAGTTTCCTTGGTCCCAAGTGGAACTGGTCAAACCAACTGCACATGCAAGAGCCTGCTCAACTGCTTGGATAAAATGTACATTTCTAGAAGGGAGCTGGGCTGAATGCCTAGGAGATTTGTGAAATTTTTGGCTAGAGCAGCAGACTGCTGCCTAGGATTGCTCAATTCTTCGGTTGAGCAACCTTGCTGCGAGGAATTGCGCAATTTTCTAGATGAAGCTTGACTAGCAGAATTGCGCAATTATGGAGGCCAATAGGCTGCCAGATTGAATTATGCAATTTCTAGAGGGAAGGCTAGTTGGCCTCTAAAATTGCGCAATTTCTTGAGGGAGTTTCTTAACCTGTAGCTAGACCAAGTCCGAAGAAACAGCCGATGAGGGGAATGCATCAAACTTGGATAGACAGATGTGCTTCTGCAAGAAAATCACTGAAGCTTGTGTACTTGACAAAGCAAGACATGCTGCTGTGAAAGGTTGGTAGGGAGGCTCCAAAATGAAGCTAAAGAAAATTTTTGGAGGGCGGTTGTATCCGCTACAACACTTGGCGACACAACGGTAGAAATATAGTTCTCTGAATGGACCTTGTTCATGAAAAACAAGTCTAACACCTCTGGAAGTATTGTTTAGTTCTTAGTTCGTCTTGGTTTCACATTATTCTGATTGTAAGATGTAGCATCTACGAAGCTCCTAGTCGATTGACACACGTTCCAAGGCAAGGCAATGCCGTTGTTTCGATTGGGGTTGAGGGGTATATTGGTGCACAAGTAATATAGTCGTTAGAGTCTTAGTTTCATCTCTGGTGTTTCTCCGCTGCCAGTATGCCTGGACAGTACCCCCGCGGAGTCACGTAGGAACACAAGCATAACTCCGCTTCCAACGAGCCTCATCAGTACCCGGTGGTGTTACTTGCATCACCTCTCTATGCAGGAAGCCTTTCTCTTCTTTTGCCTGATTCATTTTTCATTTTTTTCATTTTTCACTTTTAATTTTTTTCATAACTGTGCATAGCACTAATTCAATTCAGAGGTAGAAGAGGGATCCTGACTTATTAAGAGCAGAAAAGGTTATTCCTTCAGAGAAATAGTTTATTACATACCTCTGATGTGCTTGTTAAGGTTTCCCCGTCACCTTACTCTACTTGACTGAGATGACAAGGGTTAACCTGAAAATAACCGACTAGAGTAGGTGACACTAGTTAACACGCAAGCGTTGTATTTTCGCCAAGGTTCACTGTGAACAGTACGTATTTTCCATCGATGTATCATGGACTAAAAGTAACAAGTTCTTCATACAGAGGCAAGATGACAGATAACCAAGTAGTGATAGCTGTATAAGGCCTCTTGTACTTTACCCAGCTTGTTTCAAGTGTCAAACATGGTTTCATGCGAAACTAACCTACAAACAAAACAAAAAAACAACAAAAAAAAGCAGAAGCATAAGAAAATGTGAAAGAAAAGTAAGAAAACAAGAAAGAAAACAAACAAACAAAGCTGGTAAGCAAACAAGCATGCAAAAAAAAAAACTACTCCTACTCCTAAGCTAATGGTGCATGGGCCCAATCACATGAAGTGATATTTCCAATGTATGCACTGACACATTGGTTGGCCCATGTTGGTGAAGGCTTGGTCCGCGAGCAACCCGGTTGTGCGAACCAGCAAACAAGAAAGCTATAACAATGAAGACAAACAAAATTCATGTTTAAAAGTGTCCACGGGACATAAGTGAGTGCAGGTGCATGACACGTGGTCTGTGGACTTATCACGGTGATGTGCAACATTGTGTGCAGCTTTGAAGCATACGCATACTCTTGACTGTGACATATAAGCAAACGGAAGAAACAAAGAAAACTTTTGTCCTGCATGCGTGATTGCAATGTAAGATTCCTCCAACACATGAGCGATGGGATCGTGCAGTTCGAGTGGAGGAAGCATGATCTGTGTGTGAGATTGATCTTCAATGCATACAGATGAGTTATGAGGAGCCTCGGGTGATTAAACAATTTCCTGATCGGAAGTGAAACCAACCCCAAGAGAGCAAGGGCCTGACATAACCATCAGCTTGGGCTGAAGTGCCTCGACAACCTTGGGTATTTCGACTTCATCATCAGATAGATCATCATAAACTGGTGGCTTTGAAAAATCGATTGTGATAGAATCATGATCATGATCGAATATGGGAGTAAATGGATCACGATAGCCATGATAAAAAAAATCAATGTTTTCATCGACATCCTTATGATCTAATGAATCAAACAGAGGGGTAGATGAGAAGTGAACAAATTCATCCTATGTGTTTCTAGAAAAGGAAGATGAAGGATCAAGTGGATTTTCAATGAGTGACTTATCCTCTCCGTTGTCAGATGATGTTTTGACATCTGGTGTGTCCTATGAGTGATCAACAATGGGTGCATCCGTGGATGAATATACACATGCAAAATCATGGATGACAGGTTAACCAAAAATGTCAAGAAAGAATGGAGGAGGCTTGAATGGAGGGAAGTCATCCTTCACCGAGTGTTGATGCTCAAGCTCCCAGTCATACTCTTCATGAAAGATAGCGCATGTTGGTTGTGCAACACCAACTCTGTCAATGGCTTGTTCCTCATTCACAAGAAGTGTAGAGTCTGGAATGGAAGAACACAAGACAATATCATCCAGAGGATTAGTCGAGTACAAAGACGGAGGTTGTGTAACACAATGCATATGACAACTCGATGGGCTCACAACCAAATCTGCGTGAAAATTAAGCGAAGTGATGTTGGGAGAATGTGACAGCTGAACATATGTTTGAGCATGATCTCCCGCATCACTCTGTAGTGGCGGAGCTGTTTGATGAGGGGACGATGAACAATCACTTGTTACAGTGACTGCATCCATCTGTGATTGCGCAGCTCCATCACTGAAGAATAATGAGCGAGTCTTGATTTCAAACTTCTTCTTGGGATGAGTAAATTTCTTAACACAATACTTGAATCAGTCCCAAAGATAGGAAAATTTCATCTGGCTCTTCGGGGCTTGAAACTGCAAATCATGGAAGCACTGCCAAAATCCATAGGTGATTCATGTGGAGCCTTCTGTTGTTGTAACAATTTTTGGTCAAGATGGTCTACATCAAAATGATAGAAAGTGTCTTCAATGATATAAAACAAGTGCTCAAGTGAGTGCACGCTGTTAGCTAGTAGGCTACACATCCATCGATGTGGAGATTCGTGAAGTGTGTACGCAAGCAATAAACTGGCATGCTCGTCAGAACATCCATCTTCCTCATGAAGCATGGAAAGAAAGTCGTGCAAAAACTCATGCCAAGCCACATTGCCTTCACCATCATGTGTGTAAGTGGACAATTGATTGAAAAAATCCCTCATGATGGTAACAAATTTGGCATTTGAGAAACATCGCGGAGGGAGGAGAGTGCAAGACTCCATGATAGATATGCAAAGGTTCAAAATAGGATGAGAGGACACAAATTGTCATCTGGACCTCCTTCTAGCGCCATAAATGTTGATGGTGTTGGACCCGCCAACATGTCATTGGATCTCCCTAGTAAGTAGTCCCAGTTAGACCTTAGATTGTTTGGTGTAGGAGTCCTAGCAGTGGGTCTGTTACATAGTATTTTGTCATCGACCCCACATCCCCTGATCCTAGATAAAGTCGGTCCCTGAATGACATCTGCTCTTTATCATATACCAAAATATGTGTCTGAATCTTCCATAATACTCAAGAATATTTCCTAAGCTCTTTAATCCTGAAGTTGACCCCTTTTTACCAATGTTGCAAAATCATCGCAGGTCATCAATGTCCTGCCTGCGATGATAGCTCAGAATGAACTAACGCCTCGCGATGTCATGTCTGAGTCTCAGTGTTTGACCAGCGATGACCCAGATATGGCGAATTAGTTCAAACATAATGCTTTTGGGTGGTTTTGCAGTTGGTTGTTGGGTTAAAGAAGTTTGCCTCTCCTCATTTGAGATGGTGGTTCCACCTTTTGAGTAACCTCCCTTGAAGATAAGCTTCCTCTCCCCTCATTTATGGAGGCTCCTCCTCTTATAAAAGCATCCTCCATGACTATGATCATCTAGTTCTTAGTTAGCTAGTTCTTGGTTTGTTGGATTGATAGCTTACAATTTGGATTGCTGATAACCTAGCAATAGCTTGTGAGGTATGAGAATAGCCTTTCATGTTGTGGATTGATAGTGTGAAATGGTTTTGTAAGAAGGAAGCCTTGTTGTGATTGTCATAGTTTCATACTTGTGCTTTTGGGTGAGAGAGAGTCATCAATATTTCTGGGAGACCTTTGGGAGTGAATGCTTATGGAGACGTACTGATCAGACCCTTCAAGGAAGCTTGCGATGTTAAGGCATGGTTGTAAGCTTTACTGTTGTTTATATTAATACAATCAATGGTTATTTCCTATATCATGTATGAAATGTATGTTGATAGCTTATGGTTCCTTAACTCTATAAGTAGATAGTTCGTTGTTGTGATCTATTGTGTGTTTTTTCGTTTTCCTATGTTGTTTCAGGTGAATCATTCATTAAGGAGAAGAAAGAAATAACTGAAGTGACGTGACAAAGACTTCGTCAAACACCAGTATAAGAAAAGCCTCTTCAACGATAACTATTTAAGGAATTAGCTATTGTCTTTATCTTGCTGTGACTAGACCCACTCTAGGGCTAGAGGGGTTGTCTCTGTCCACAAAGGGAACATACCTACATCACAGGGTCGTATGGTAATTCCTTGACTGCGATTTCGCACAGAGGCAAGTAAGATAACTCTATTGGTAGCAAGGGTGTGACATATGCAGTGAGCCAAGGGAGGTGCATGAGAGGTGTTATTGTTCTATATTTTGAGTTTGTGGGATTAAATACATTGGACAACATCAAAACCACTTTTGAAGTTAGGATCTAGCCCTGCCAGCTTTAGAGAGGGATCTCTCCTTATAATTTAGCTTGGTTTTTAAGTTAATTTTAGGCTAGTTATGATTATTCTTGGTTGTTTGTTTGAATTTGTTTGATTAGTTGGTTGGTTGATCTAGTCAAATTACTTTCTTTCCATTGGGCTATGGAGTCAAATTAAGTTGGATGATGCATCAAAAGTTCAAAGGAGTAATCACAGGGCAAGCTAGTTACATTTACTGGATCTTTAAATTGAATTATGTAATGGAGAAAAGAGGTGATTCAGTAGTGATTGAAAAGAATTTAATAATTTCTCAATTAAACTTTAGAAGAAAACATACAGATTGTAAACATAGTCCAAATAAGGTGCTCAATAACATATCTTATTTTTCACATCTCCTATTTTACAATTAGATTTCAGATGATAAACATACAGAGAATAACAATGGAAACACAATTACACTAAGAAAAACATCACCAATATATCGCAACACAAGTATCCTGTGAAGAGTATTTTTATTAATGATGCTCCAGCAACATGGAAAAGTACAGTGCTTTGATAAAAAGAGTTACAATGATTAGGAACCAACCCTTAATACTTCGACTGAATGAAGTATTTAAACAAAATTTACAAAAAAGATTACAATTAATGCCTCATTGACATGGCATTCTATTATTAACTTCAGACTAACATAAATGAAATAATGCGACCAAAAGAGGTGAATTGGCAAAGTGATCTGGACATCTGGCACTGCTTTGGTGGAGAACAATTGCTGAGTGGGCACTATTTGTGTGTTTCACTGGTAAAGCTGGCCCTTTCTTTAATCCTAGAATTCACACAGTTTATCCGACCACTCTTCATCTGGAATGTTTTTATTTTTTTACTTTGCGGTAGATCTCATCTACCTCAGTATACCGAGTGAATGTGGGTTTTACTACAAAAATGTGTTTTATCTCATGCTGGATGAAACTCATGTTACTGATAGATTTGTAAAAATATCTCCCTATCATGGCACCTTTGATGTGGGAAGACTTGGTCATATCCTTTGCAATGTATTTCAGCTTCTTCATATAGTCTTCCCTAGTCATCAGCTTGTCATTGATCACAAATAAAGAAGGCAAGCCTTTCTTATTTAATGCTTCTATTCTAGTGAAAAACCTGTTAACTACTACCTCCAAAGTGTGACATTTCGCTGTCAGCTGCATAACCAAGTTCTTTTTTGTCAGAACTTTCTTTACTTCTAAGATTTTTTCTGTTATGTCATCTCCTCCCAAATCATCCAATTCATATCTATTTTTAGAGTTGATAAATTTGCTGTTGTGGTTGGCTGTGGTAGGAATTTCTCCCAATTCATTGTTGATAGTGGGAATGGCCTACTTAGCTTTCTCCATCAACTATTTCTTCTCAAATATAATCCGGATACAAGGCCAGATTTCATCCACTGCCTAAATGATGTTGTTCCATATAATTTCTTTGAATTGGGCCAATGTGTTTCCAATAGAGGACTTAGTTGCTGATTTCCTCCATATTTCTATCTGGTTTTGAGCTCTCTATAGCTCAGCTACATGGAAAGTCTCAGTCTTTGTCTTTTGATCTTGTAGAAGATTAACTCAAGCCTGCAATCTTTTGATTTCTTCAATCTAGAGAGACATGTTCTGCACTACATTTTCCAACTAATCTGCATCAGCCCCTGTGTTTGTTGTAGAAGATGTAGCAGTAGGAATTGCTGTGATAGGGAGTGCTTCCAAAGGGAAACCATCCATTTTGGCATATTGCTCCTTTTCTTTGATTATCTTTTCCATCTCTGTCTCCATTTGCTTGAACTGTGCACTCTGGTCCATGATGAGATTCATCATATTTGCCTTTTGTGTCTCTGTTTCTTCAATGTCCTTGGCCAAAGGATCTTCTGTGGCTGGTAAATTCAACTGCTTCCTTAATGCTGCTATGTCTGTATTTGTTTTCCTCATGTGCTGTTTTGAAACATTGATGTTTGCAGGATCATAACTTACTTTGATCACCAAGTCCTCCAAATATTTGATCCTTGTGTCTTTAGCAAGTGCAGAGACCTTCTCCATCTTCAATTGTGATTTAACATTGGCCAATGTAGCCTGCAATTTAGACAAACTCATAGCAGTGTCAGTGAGAGTAGATGGAATCATTTGCCCAGTTTTCTTGTGCATCTCCATTTGGTCAATGGGATGTATGTCTTTGACATCAAATTCAAATGATTTCTTCTTGTAGTCTGATGCTGCCTTGGGCTGGGGAATCTGTGCTTGGAGGAACGCCATTTGCAATTTTCCTTTCTCTGAATCAAAGGATGACAATAGTCTGCTTTGAGAGCTGGAATTCTGCTTCCAGAACTAATTATATGTGTTGATTTTCAAGGCCTCATTCCTCACTTTAATTTCCTTGAAAATGTCAAATATACTCTTTTCTGTCTCCCCTGTGGTAGATGTGCTGGTTTGCATAACCTGCTGTTGATCTTGTGAAGCTATGGAGGTAGTGGGAGACAGTGTAGTCTGATCACCCACTAATGAGGAAACAAGTGGCTCTTTAGTGGTGATAATGTTCTCTTGCTCTGAATCCTTGCTTAGGCTTAGTTTAGAATGCAGCTTGGCCTTCTTTCTGTACATGATTTTAAAGCCTTCACTAGAAATCTCAGTCACTGAAGGTGACTCTTCTTCTCTGCTCCTCTTTGTTGATTTCTCCTTTGTGATAGGAGTCTGCACTGTTGAAGTGGACACTAACTGCTCCTCTGCCTCCTGTAGAGTATTCTCAGTCCATTCTAGTTGGTTTTTATATCTTTCAATCTCTGGTTTGGCTATGTGAAAATAAGCAGTAGATTTTTTCTCTACCCTCAACTTGGATATGACCCCTAATGGATCATATGACCAGGTGGACTGAGGCTGAATTGCTCTCTTTCAGTAGTTTATCTGCTTCTTCCCCTGTTGCCCTACTATTGCAAATGAAAGGCCCTATTTGAGTTTTGATTTTGAATTGGGACTTGATCTTAACAGCTACAAAGTGAATCTCATCCATATTGAGCATTTGTCTAATGTATTCCTCCCAATGAGTATTTTTTCTCTAGAATACATTAGACAAATGCTTCCTTAGTTTGGAATTTGATAAACTACTCATGCATATAATCTGCAAGAAATTGGCTAAAGTTAAACAAGATGGAAGGCTTGGAATTTGCAGAGAAAATGGAAAGAAATCCTATAATTGCCTCATATACCCATTGGTTTGAGTAATAGCCAACGAGGTAGGAGATGAATGTGATGATTTTCTTGGCTCTCTCAGGGAAAATGGAGGATTTATAGGGAGGATTTTTCTTGGGTAGTGGGGCATCTTCAGTCAAGAAAAGCTCAAGGGTTTTGGCTCTTTTATAAAAGTCCAATTTTTTATACAATTCAACAAGTGGTTCATAGAAAATGGAGTGGCATTCTCTGCTGTAGGGGCTTGCACCATTTGGTTTATAGGTTGAGGAGTGATAGTGAAAAAAATTTCTCCAGTGGGAGCAATAATAGCTGTTTGGATGGGTAGATAGCAAGCATGACACTTCCTAATGAATTTAGTGGTGCTGTGGGTATGAGGAAAGATATAGTGGGGAAAATTGGATTCCCACAGTTGAATGTCATCGGATTTATCTATAAACATGTCCTCAAGCCAGCAATACATCTCAAAAAGATCAAATTCACAGAGAGTTTCATGAATCTTATAGTCTCTGTATGCCAAAGGGATGTGGTAAAAATCAATGGGAGGGTGGATAAGAGGACTCATAGGTTCTTCTAGTCCCTTGTCTTTTTGAGGCATGATTGGATAAAGTTAGGGACAATGGTGAAATTTGGATTACAGGTTTACAATACAAAGAGAGGACTTGGGATTTGTAGACAAGAAGCCAAGGTACTGGCCTGAAATTGAGTGAGTGGGCAATGTCCCCAGCTGGGTGAAATTGTTGGAGTTTGGCCTAGAAAACCTGTAACAAGAAAATGACAGTGGTAGTGCATGAACTCAGTAACCGGTTAATGAGCAAAAGGAGAGATTTTGTAATGTTCTGGGCCTTCCTGTTGATGATGGCGCGGGTCCGTTGAATTAACAGTTAAGCCAATTAATTGCTTAAAGGTTTAATTTTGGAGGGAGTGGAGGTGATTGGTGGGATCAATGGGAAGATGGCGTGGCAAAGGGTGAGTGGCAGGAGTGAAACAGATAGAGCAGTGGCATTGGGAGGCGGAGAAACTACTTTTCGGAGGGAGGAGGGGTGGAGCGGTTAATGGTTTCGGCTGAGGGGGGTGCAAAATCATATGGTGCTGAAACATTGCAGTGGGCACGGTTTTGAATATGGCCCATTTTGAACTGCCCCCGATTTTAAAGTTTGGATGGTGGGGGGGGGGGGTGAAACACTCTGTGGGCCATTGCCTGTTATGAGATGGGCACAGATGAGGGGAGAAGTGGTGGAATGTTAATGCGATGTGACATGGCTTATGGTGGGGTCAGGAAATATATTTAATGCATGGGGGGGAATGGTTGGAGTATATGGTGGGGTCATGAAATATATTTAATGCATAGCGGGGGAATGGTTGGAGTGTATGGTGGGGTAATGAAACTTAGGAATAGGGGATTATATACCAAAATCACTTGATATGCTGAACTTTAGAGTCAAACTCTAATTCTTTTTGCCTTTTCTCTGTGCATGAAAATACATTTGAAATTCAACTTAGAATAAAATCTTCATGCTTTTCCTCTAACCACCATAGTGCTTCTACCTACCCTTTCTCATTTCAATTCTTTTTCTAAGCTAACATTTTCTCTTCTTGCTTTGTAGGGTGCATTTAAACTAGCAGACCCAAATCATTTTTCTTTTGTAAAAATATACCTCATCCTATCACTTATTTTTCCATTGATTTAGATTAAACTGTTGAATCAATTTTATTTCTTCCTAACTACCGATTTACCAAGATTAAACTGTTTGGTAAATCTTCATTCACTAACCTATTGAACATAAATTTAAATGTGTCCAATCATGATTAAACTATATGAATTGAACAAAATTCTAGTCATTGTGGCATTCAAAAACAATTTTTCACACAACCCTATTTGATAATGAATTAAAAGAACTAACTTATCAGTAGTGGCACTTAGACTTGCAACACTTTCAGTATTATTTTCTATTTTTTCTTTTGTGGGGTTTTTATTTCCTTTTTTGTTTTTTTTTAACATACCCTCTTTTCATTTTTTTTTTAATATTTTTGGAAATCATTTGAATATTGAAATTATGTACAATATGAAATCACCAATACAAAATACTCAATCACCTTGAGATCCTATAATTTATAGGAACCTAACAGTGGCTCCAGCTGGGGATGGCACTTCTCCAAGTGAAGTGTCAAGAAAATATGATCAGTAGTCTTAAGTACTTCGTGTCTGTAATGTCTTCATTTGATTTCTTTGTTGTTTAAGATACTATTGGTAACTCATCAATGCAGGCTTAGGGCCTTCATGACGAGCTTCAACCTTTGTTAATAAGTTACCCAATAAAAACCATAAAGACTATGATATTCACAATGATGAAAGGAAAATTTATAGGCTAAGAAAAGTAGTGTTTCAACATTCTGCCATTGATAGGACCTCCACATATCTCTGCTCCATCTAGGTACTTAAGGTAGAATGCATTATTTCCCCTGAAAGCATGAACAATATATGACCCATTCCAAATATTATCAAACTTGCCATGTTTTCCTTTGTCTTCTCTCCTTGAATCCCATCTCAAAACTTGGTCCCCAATGTTAAAGTCATTAGCTTTTGTTCTTCTGTCAAATATCTTTTTAACATTTTCTTGAATAACTTGGTCCCTGTTGTATACTTCCTCCTTGGACTGCTGCAACTAGATAGTTTGATTAATCCTCCTCTATACATCATTGGGTTCATCTTGCACTTCTTGAATGATCTTCATGGTTGTAAATCCTAAGGAGGATCGAAAAACTGCATCCATCCCATAGACCAATTGGTATGGTGACATGCCAATTGATTTTTTAGTAGTAAGTCTATCAGCCCAAAGTGCATTGACCAGCTTGTTGTGCCAAGACTTTTTGTTGTCCTCTAACAACTTTTTGATGATGTTTACCAAACTTTTGTTTGAGGATTTAGCCAACCCATTACCCTTAGGGTAATAATATGTTGAATGTCCCAAAGTAATGTGGTATTTATGGAAAATTCAACTATCTTTTTAGGTTTAAAGGCTGAAACATTATCAGTGATGAGTTTTCTAGGACAACAAAATCTAGAGAGGATATTAGTCTCAAGGAATTTAATAATGATAGCGTCAGTGGAATTTATGGAAGGGGTGGCCTCTATCCACTTGGTAAAGTAGTCAGTGGCTTTAAGAATCCATTTATGTTGGGCAGAAGAAGAGGGATGAATTTCACCAATGAAATCCAATCTCCATTGTTGGAAGGGGGTTTCAACAGAGACAGGCTTTAATGGCAGGGGCAACAGTTTTCTCTTTCCCTAAAAAATCTAGCATTTATGACATGAGGTGACTTGTTTGTGAATGTGAGGGAAAAGGGTAGGCTAGTAGAAACAAGATCTAAGGATTTTATTGGCGATAGTTTTCCAATAAAGATGTCCACCACAACCACCTTCATGAAATTCCTACATAACTTTATCTTCATCATCCTTTAACAACCATTTAAGTAAAATACCCCCAACATCTTTCCAATACAAGAAATTATCTATAATGAAAAATTTAACTTCTTTGAACTTCATAAATCTTTCCTTTGTTTTTGTCAAACCACGAGGAGCATTTAAATTAAATAAAGCATAAAACAAGTATGCATACCAGGGTGAGTTCATAAATGCCTCATCAATTTGTGGAGTCGCATGTTCCTCTTAATTATCTAATGAATCGATCAAGTTAATGTCTAATGCATGGAAATTTGACTCAACCATCAATTTGGCTAGTCCCTTATTGGGCATGGGATCCCGCCAAGGCATGTTTTGGGGCTTAAAGCCCAAGTTTTGACTAATTCCATTGTAAAGACTCCACGAGTTGTGGGCGCAGAGTGCGAAGTCATAATAGAGTCATAAGGATGTCCGCCCTTGTTTTGTAAAGTAATGTCGGTTTGAAAGATCTACCCATGGTCATAAATAGAGTGAGGCTCTAAGTGTAAAGAGAGATCATCGAAGGATGGATCATTAAATCTAAGGAGTCAACGAAGCATTGAGTCAAAGTGTAAGTCGTATCTTTGGGTCGTAAAGTAGGAGAAGGCTCTGCAGCTGAGTGCGCAGAGTCCTGGTAGTCCGCAACTGAGTGCGCGGACCCCTGCAGCTGAGTGCGCAGGGCAGGTCGAGTCTGTAACTAGTTGGAAGCATTAATGAAGAGAAGTTTTCCCATATTTCTGTGTATATTTTCCTATTTATGCATTGAACTATATTGGGTATGAATTGAAAGTTTATTGTTATGTTGCTACGCGAACTTATATAAATGTGCTGAGTAAGTAAATATAATAAAAGGTAACTGTTTATGCGAAGATAACTAACTATCATAAGAAGATAAGTAAGATCCATGGTGTGACTTGGGGAAACAGTGTAGATTACTACTCCAGTAATGCGAAAGCCCCACAACCCCTGGGTAGGGCTGCGCAAAGTCAAGTAATATAAGGGTGCGAAGGCCTCGTAGGTTAGGAAAGCACGCAAAGTAACTTGTGTGAAGGTACTCACGGTTGGACCAAATTGACCCCTCAGACATCTCAAGGGTACGAAAATGTAGTTCCAACACCCCCCATACTTCTTTGGGTGAGACTTCAATCCGCGCTCCACGGACTATTTCCGAAAGGGCCAGCAGTATAGGGATTTGTTTGGCTATCTAACTCCGAACCTGGGTCAGGCCCCAACAAGCCAACAAATGGTTTCGTTGCCAGGACCGGAATCTTCATAGAGATGTCTGATGTCGTATCACTGGAATCCAACTAAGAAAGAAATTGAAGACTGCTGGATAGGAAGATTCACTAGTTCGTGGTGAAGGAGAACAGGAATCCGCGACTATCAAAGGAAAAGTGGTTAGACTGCTACTTGTACACGGAAATCCATGAAATTTTGTTCACATATTTCCCTACTGAGCTGTACGAGTGGATCGTGAAGCTAGTAGATAGCCAAGGAAGGTAGAGACTCGATAATCCTATTGTGGGGACTCCAAAATTGGTGCGCAGATTGGAAGCATCGGAGGATAAGATTGCGCACACTGTTGATCACTGGCTCGATCAGATTATAGGAGGATTCATTACTGAGTTCACGGTAGATACTTCAGTCAGCTATACTGAGGCAGAACATTGCTTTCTCAAAGGACCATGAGGTAAGTACATTAAGTCTCTGAACACTTGGATTAAAATGCTACTTTGTGAAAAGCGGATTATGCGAATACATTGATGTTCGGGGCTACGCAGAGTGGAAGAATTTACAGAAATGAAGGAAGTGCATAACTAGAAACTAGCCCCTTGATTTCACCTCCACAAGGGGGCTAGGAAGAGCTCATGAAGGTCTCAGCAAGAAGTGCGATCAATTTTAATAGCAGAGGATTCTGTGCAGACCACCCCCACCCACACCATAACCAGTGTCACCACCTTCACCCCCATCTTCACCGATACCACTTCCGCCACCACCGCGAGTTGATATGGAAAGCATGATAAAGTTGCCAGTATTCAAGGGAATAGGAAATGAAGATCCAGACCTGTTTTGGTTCATTATAAGGGTTGTATGGGAAGCACAGGGGGTTACATACGATAATATAAAGAAAGTGATGCTGGTCAATGCTCTGTAGGATCGCCCGTTGACCTGGTATATTAAGTATTCTAATGACATTTCGAATGTGGGGGTTGCAGATATCCAAATTGCACTGAACAAAGAATTTAGCAGACTGAAGTCAGAGGCGCAGTTGATCATTGGGTTCAAGGAGATCACAATGCTACCAGGAAAGACTCCTAAGGAGATCAGAGACTAAAGTGCATAATTCGCAAAGCCAATATGACTTTGGCGGATGGAAAACATCGCGAATGGTTTGTAGCATCGCTAACGTCGCATTTAAGGAATGCATTGTCACAACATAGGTTAACGACTTAGGCAAAGGCCTTGGAGATCGCGATGAGACTGCATGAGACCCTGATACAGGATCCGAACCTAGGAGTTCAATAGATCCACGCGTAGTTGAAAACCTATGCCTTGAGATGCAAAGTCTGAAACAGGATAGGATAGCTCACCCGAAGGTGCGAGGAGATATGGTGTGTTAAATGTAAGGGTCAAGGTCATGACAAGGACCATTGCCCGATATTCATGAATTACCTAGTAGAAATAGGGCCGATGCTATTAAGATTGGAGGCACAAGAAGGACCTAGCGTGGTGCCTACTTTGTGGTGCACAATTTGTCAAATAGGAGGAAAGAATATTACGTACAACTGTCATCTATTGTAGAAGTACACATAGAGCTCGCAACAGTTGTTCTGTAATTTTTATAGATCAATGGGACATGATGAGTGCACCTATAGAAGCTATGAGCTGATGATGGATAGGACTTCCACCTACAAAGTTCATACCAAAACGTGGCCCCTTGACCAGAACACAAGAATGGCAAGAACCAGATTTCAGGGGTGCTGATGAAGACGAGGTGGAGGAGGACCTGGAAGGGGTCGCAGACAACTGTTCTATTACAATTGCGGAGGGCCAGGACATTATGCCTGTGATTGTACGAATCCAACACAACCGTCATGTCTATATTGTACATTTTTTGACCATGAGATGGAGGATTGTCCCACACTGATAGCTAGGCTGTGCAACAAGGGAGCGCTCCAACCTCCCCCGACTCAGAACCTATAGATGATGATCTATAAGACACGCGAGGAAGACCCTAACATGAATATTGTGTTCCGAAGTGGAATTATGATAGGGGATGATAAAGGCACAGAGCCTAAAGATAATACTTGGGTTCGCAAGGCTTCGAAGAAAGAACCAAAGTTTGATTTGGAGCACACTAAGGAAACCTTCATGGGAGCCAAGAAGAGCTTCACTGATGCCTCCACTCTAGGAAGCACAGACAGACCAGAGCCAGAAATGGACCCATCGATGCTCACAACATTCCTGGAAACATGCATGAAGCTACTATGCGACAGTAAGCTTGTAAAAGGATTGCAGGAACTCATTAATAGATGCGCTAGGACCATGCGAGGAGAACCATGCGTAGTCCAGAAGACTGTAAAGTACATGATGAGGATGGGAAGAGAAATGAGGTTGAACATGCAGATTGGGGAATATGAGATGGACCAAGTGATTTTTGACCTAGGATCGGATGAAAATGTTCTGCCAAAGCAGACATGGGAGCGCATGGGAAGGCCTATGCTGCAATGGTCTTCTATCCAACTGTGAATGGCGAACCAACAAAAGATAATACCTATGGGGAGATTACAGGGAATCACAGTGGATATTGAAGGAGCAAGCGTGGTAGCAGACTTCAAAGTGATAGAGATTGTAGATGACAACAATCCCTACCCCGCACTATTAGGAATAGATTGGGACACTGACATGAATGGGGTGATAAACCTAAAGAAATGCAAGATGATCTTTGAGAAAAAATCCCTACGCGTAGTCGTCCCTTTGGACCCTGCAAAAGGATCGCGCTACATAGAGCTAGTACGTGACTATGAAAGCGACGATGATTTTGACTGCATCTATAAGATAAACGCGGGAGAGAAAGGCTGGGTAAATCCCACTGTAGGTGGACGAATCTCATGGGAGTGCGAAAGCTCCTATACATCGGATTCTGAGGAAGAGATAGAACGATGGCAGAACTGGTTACATGAGGTAACCACACTGAACTCTAACATGATGACGAGATCATTGCGCTACATAGTGACAAAGGTAAGGGATCTGCCTACTTATGATGGGTTAAGTGAGGTAGATGTTTTTTTGAACAGGTTTGAAAGAGAAGTGCTAGAACAACAACGTTTCAAGGCTTTGAAATGGGTACTACGGGCTACGCCTGTGAGGTGGTGGGGTACGCACCAAGGAAGCTTTGAGGTCTAGTGTGAATGTAGGAGAATGATGCACAAGTGTTTCAGAAAGCCTCAAGCATGATTAACAGACAAGAAGGCCAGACAGAACAGTCTGCGTGTGCACCTGTCCAATTAGGTATAGTTCCATGTTAAAAAACCCGCGCGGATGCACATGGACTTCGTTTTCGGAAACACAGGCAATACGCATGGGTGGGAAAGGAAATTGCATGAATGGTCCCTCTAGTTGGAATGATGGAGTGGGGAAAGAACGATTACACAGGAGGATATCCACCCAGAATCCTTTAGCGGAGTATGTGATGCACTAAACAGGATATATAAGGTGCAACGGAGGGATTGGAACCTGCGTACCGTTATTTTTGTGGGCTTATAAGACAACGTGCAAGAAACTGATGGGGTAGATGCCTCTGAGAGTAAAATACAGAGCGAACATTGTAGTTCCAACAAAGGATAATATGCTCAGTCTGCGCATAGTAGCGCCAATGGATAGAACAGCTCACAAAGCTTTGGAAGGAGGGATAGCGCAATTGAACAAAGAAGAACGCTTGGGACCTGAAGAAGAAATTCGACAAGGTGATATTAGGCTCCAATAGCTCATGAAGGAAAAGGTGTGATTAAGGGAGAAAAGTGCTTTGGTGGAAGTATAAGTTAAGAAGCTTGAGGAAGAAATAAAGAAGGATTTTCTCGATAAGAGAATCAGGGTGATAAAACAAGGTGCACACGATTACATTGACAAAATAGGGGACTACTGTCAGGAGTTAATCAACTTGATACCTTGGATTGGACCATATATTACTAAAGGGATTACCCATGTTGGCGCGACGCAGACAGTGAAACCAAAAGGCAGATTTGTTCCAGGAAAGGTGATGGATGACCGGTTGGAACCCTATACAGGTGGCGTGACCACCTGACTAGCTATAGGAAGTACAATCTTAGAGCTCCAGGAAGTTGAAAGGAAGCGTGGGACTATAAACTACTTTGCCAGGGAACTACGTGATGTTGGGGCTACGCACAGGAGCAAAGTGTCACAAGGTTTGCAACCGCGCAAGGGGGGTTTCACTGCCATGTGGGTTGGCTGGAAAGTGACCATTGTAGTCACTATTCACGATGTGATGCTTGAATTGAGACCAAATAGAGTGGGTGGCAGGAATTTGATACGTGCTTTATGGGCAAGATTTGGGAAAATATTCCGCCAAGGGAACATTAATGAACCGGATTTGGGGGGAGCGGTCGAATTAAAATTCAAAAGGCATTATAAATTACAAAGAGCTACCCCACAACAAACACTTGGTCAATTGCAAATTGAGCTGTCATATGCCCTGCGTATTTTGAGCCGAGACCTGTTTTCCCTGTGGAGAGCATTGGTTGAGCACTTGAGTGAATGGTTGAGAAATTTCTGGGCAAGCGAGATGGCAGCGCTTGAAGAAGCCAGGGAAATCGCAGAGATGACTGCCAAAGAAGCCGCGCAAGCCTTTACCATAGAATATTCCCCTGAAGGCACCAGGATTATTGCGGAAATCCCTAAATAACTACGCACGCCGAGACGGAAGAAAGATAAAAAGATAATGATTCCGGTGCATGCGTCCCCATGAAACCTGCTATGCACCAGCTTAACGATAGAGGATATCAACAGTGCAGTAAGGGACTGCACCAGAATGTTGGAAGAATAATTTGAGGTCCTCACCAATCTACAGGAGGACCTGAACATCCAACGCTTAGAGACAGAGGTGTGTGAGCTCCAATAGCAGTATGACAGCGTCAAAGGGACCGTGCAGATAGTGGCCCTCACTCAGAGGCTCGCGCGAATGCAACAGGCCAAAGCGCTTAAAGAGCAAGTAGATGCAGTGCGACATGGAGAAGCAGTTTTGAAGGCACACGTTCAGCCTTGGATTGATGAGGATTTCGTCATCACAACAACAATTGAAGGCAAGCTCACGCAAATGCAGGGGACGTAGGAATAGATCCATGGGAGCTGTTCTGACACTGCGGACTCAAAACAACGAGTACAAGAGATTTAGCAGGCAGATGCTCAGTGCGTTACCGACCTTGCAGCTGTCCGAATAGAGTTGGAGGGTCTCCACCCGAAGATCTCCGCACTGAGAGAGTGACTCGAGGGCAGGTCACGATGTTTGTGTTGGCGACTTGTTGGGCATGGGATCCCCCCAAGGCATGTTTTGGGGCTTAAAGCCGAAGTTTTGACTAATTCTATTGTAAAGACTCCACGATTTGTGGCCACGGATCAAGAAGTAATAATAGAGTCATAGGGTTTTCCACCCTTGTTTTTGTAAATTAATGTCAGTTTGAAAGATCTAGCCATGGTCTGCAGACCATGGGATTGTATAAATAGAGCGAGGTTCTAGGTGTAAAGAGATATCATCAAAGGATGATCAATAAATATAAGGAGTCAATGAAGCATTGAGTCGAAGTGTAAGCCGTATCTTTGGGTCGTAGAGTAGGAGAAGGCTCTGCAGCCGAGTGCGGAAAGGCCTAGTAGTCCGCAGCTGAGTGCGCGAACCCCTGTAGTTGAGTGTGCAGGGCAGGTCGAGTCTATAACTGGTTGGAAGCATTAATAAGGAGAAGTTTTACCATATTTATGTGTATCTTTTCTTGTTTATGCATTGAAGTATATTGGGTATGAATTTCAAGTTTATTGTTATGTTGTTGTGTGAACTTATATAAATGTGTTGAGTAAGTAAATATAATAAAAGGTAACTGTTTACGTGAAGATAACTAACTGTTATAAGAAGATAAGTAAGATCCACAGTGTGACTTGGGGAAACATTACAGGTTGCTGCTCCAGCAGAGTGAAAGCCCCACAGCCCCTCGTTAGGGCTATGCGAAGTGAAGTATAAGAAGGGCGCGAAGGCCTCGCAGGTCAGGAAAGCGTGCAAAGTAACTTGTACGATGGTACTCATGGTTGGACCAAATCGACCCCTCAGACATATCAAGGGTGCAGAAACCTAGTTCTAACACCCCCCCATACTACTTCAGGTGAGACTTCAGTCCGTGCTCCACAGACTCTTGTCAAAAGGGCTAGCAGTACAGGGATTTGTTTAGCTATTGATCCAAATGGATTTGAGAATGCTCTCTAAGTCTTCATGTTGTCAAAAGGGCTAGCAGTACAGGGATTTGTTTAGCTATTGATCCAAATGGATTTGAGAATGCTCTCTAAGTCTTCATCAACTCTTTAAAAATCATGCCAAAGATCAAAAATATTTTAAAAGATCAAAGTTAACGCAAGATGAAACACCCTTAGCAGGGTGGAGAAACACTATCGAGAGGCCCAAAACTCGTGAAAGCAGAGAAAACAAAGTATCGGTAGTTTTAAGGCAACATTGAATCAGAGCCATCGGATCTGGCCGATCAACTGTCCAGATCCGATCGGTGGGGCCTATTGGCGCTTGTCGGGGGAATCCACAAGACGACTGTGATTGCGATCAACGTGGATCAATGAGGATCGTTGATCAAGAGCGTAGATTGACGGCCCATGGTAACGCGCGCTATTTCAATCGACAAATGCAGAGGAGCGATACAATCAGCGAGGGTCATGTGGGATATGAGATATCGCTTTAGAACATGGAGCGGGGCTGATATCAATACACCATGCGACAGCTGGACCCGATAGCATTATAAAGGAAATTTGATATAATTTCAAGTCCGTTACAGAGCCATTTTTAATGTATTTTCGCGATTTTCGTTGTATTTACAAAACACAAAGGGGACAAAACCTTCCGATATGCGATAGCGACTTGTGCATGGACCCGATAGGGAAATGAATCTTATTTAAGGACTTTTAAAGTCTGATATATTGAATTTTGGCAGACTTTCTCTGTTAAAACAAATTTTCCCTGTGTTTAATAGAGAGCGGCTGTTTCACGTGTTTCAGAGGCCTACGGCACTATGGTGTTACAGAATGGGTGGCCACCTCCTCTCTAGGTAATTGTATCACGATGAGAGAGGGATTCGAAGTGGACAGAGGTTGAGGAGACCAAGAAACAGGAACGTGAAATGAATAGGCAGCGCATTTTTGGCTATAAAGCCACAGAGAGAGAGCACAGGAGGAGAAGGCAGTATTGCAGGCAAATGTCGAGACAGAGTTAGGATAGAGACAGAGAGAATTGATGGATCTGTGTACTCATAGAAAGCTTGAGAGGTTCAAGTCAAGCTCTTATTATTGTATTCTGTTGTATGTGAGGCTCAAATTGAGCTCACTGTTGTAAAAAGAACTTTGCTGAAGACATAGTAGAGAGGCCACCACTGAAGGCTAGACTAGGAGATGTAGCCCAAGAGTATTGGGTGAACTCCTCATTAAATTTTTTGTGTTATGAGTTGTCTATTATGTTTTGTATACTGCTTCATTGTCTGTGCATTTCACAATCTTATCGATCCATTGCATAAAATGACATAGACTAATCCATGCACATAAGTCTGTAATACCTTATTATTGTCTTAGATCTCATTATCAGATCAAGTGGTATCAGAGCTTTAGGTTGCTAAGGTTAGACAAGATTATGCTGGACTGTTTGTGAATGCTAACTAGATCAAAGCTTAAATTAGGAGAAGGAGAACTAGTTGAAACTAACCCGGAAATCAGTAGATTTTGTCCTAGGAGGGAAATGGCAGAAGAAAATCCCTTGGAATCAGACTCTCAGTTCATGGACAGTTTCATGACCATGAGAGCCATGGTAGAAGAAATGTATAGAGAGTTTAAGAAAGGTTGAAGTTAAGATTCTTCAACTTCCAAGCAAGACAAAGGAATAGAAGAATCTCTTATAGATGGCCATTCTGAAGGCAAAGGGAAAGGAAAAGAGGCTCCTCTATCCACACATCCTGATATCCCTGAAAATAAAAAGAAGAAAACATATTTAATTAAATTAGATGTTAAATTTGATTTGCCAATATATGATGGAGAATTAAATGCAGATTAGTTAGATAACTGGATTAGGAAAATTGATGTGTATTGCAGGGTGCAAAATATTGACTCAAACAAGAGTAAAATTCAGCTGGCCAACCTACGCCTTGGAGGAATTGCCTTGGTATGGTGGGAAGGCAAGACACAAGCTGACCTGAAGAAGCATGGTAAAATTCTTTCTGTCTGGAGTGAATTTGTTTCTGCAATTAAAAAATAATTCTATCCACTAGCTTATATGCATCAAGCTATGATGAGTTGGCAAACTCTTCACCAATTAAAAGGGTAAAGTGTACAAAGCTACACTCAAGAATTTAGAAAAAGAGCTTTGATTCTAGGCATTTCTTTAGACTCACCTGAAACTTTGCTGAAGTATATAGGTGGTCTACACAGTTATTTGAGACATACCATTCTCATGTTTAACCCTACTAGCATAGATGAGGTATCTGTTCAAGCTACCCATCTATAGGCTAGAGGAAAGAATGTGAACCCAGAGATTGGGGGATCATCAAAACCCACTTCAAGAAAGAACAAGGAAAAGAGGAAGCATAAATGGAAATAGAGGAAGGAAAATACTGTACAAAAGGCCAAACCTTCATGCACTCATTGCGAGAAGGATGGACATGATGATGAACATTGTTGGTATTTGCATCCAGAGCTGAAACCCAAGAAATTCGATGGCAAGAAGAAGAAGACTAATGCTGCCATACAAAAATATTTGGGGTCAGACTCGGGTGATGAAACAACAATCACAGCCATAGGTATAAAAGGAAAAATTTCTGAAGCACCTAGTAGTAATTCTACCCAAACTATTGATAGTGAAGAAAATGAGAGGAAAAGACATGAGTGTTTTCATATTAGAGTTATTTCCAAGCATGAAATGATTGATACTTTATTTGATAGTGGCTCATAAGTAAACTTAATTTTTGAAGCAATTGTAAAGAAATTGGGACTGCTAACCACACCTCACAAGAAGCCATATCCATTAGGTTTGGTATGTGATAAAGCAAAACTACAAGTGACTAGACAATGTAAACTTAGGTTTTAATTGGGACTGCTAACCACACCTCACAAGAAGCCATATCCATTAGGTTTGGTAAGTGATAAAGCAAAACTACAAGTGACTAGACAATGTAAACTTAGGTTTTTTTTGGGTCAGCATTTGTGGATGAGGTTGAGTTAGATATTATTCCCTTGGATATATGTGGAATTCTTTTAGGAAGTATTTACTTGTATGATAGAAAAGCAATCTTCTATAGAGCTGAAAATAAGTATCAACTTGTTAAAAATGGAATAGAATATATTGTAAGAGCTCACAAACTAAAAAATAATTACACTCTCATAAACTCAGGGCAGATGAAAAGGATTGTAAATTCATGCAAACAATTTTTACTGATGGTTTTAAAGGAAAATAAACCTAAAAAAACAAATGTATTTGAGGGTTGTGATGCTAAACAAAAAGCTGATTTAGAAAAGGTTGTTTTAGAATATGACATCTTATTTCAAGAACCTAAAGCTCTACCACCAAAAAGGGAAATTGTACATGATATTAATTTGTAGCAAGATGCTCCATTGCCTAACATTGGAATGTACAGGTTATCCACTTTAGAGAATGTAGAAATCAAGAAGCAGGTACAAGAGCTGCTCAAGAAAGGGTTCATAAGACCAAGCACATCGCCATGCAGATCCCCAATAGTGTTGGTGAGAAAGAAGGATGGTTCATGGAGGATGTGCATTGATTACCAAGCACTGAATAAAATAATGATCAAGAATCATTACCCCCTTCCTTGCATTGATGATCTATTGGATTAGCTGAAAGAGGCTATTTACTTTCCCAAGTTGGACCTACATAGTGGTTACCATCAGGTCAGAGTAGCAGAGCAAGATGCATGGAAGACTGCTTTCAAAACAAAGCAAGGGATGTATGAATGGCTAGTTATGCCTTTTGGCTTAACTAATGCTCATGCCACTTTCATGAGAGTAATGAATGATGTACTCATGCCTTTTAGTGATGATTTTGTAATTGTATATTTGGATGACATTCTTGTATTTAGTAAAACATGGGAAGAACATTTGAAGCATGTGAAGCAGACTCTAGATGTTTTGAAAAAGGAAAATATCTATGTTAAATTATCAAAATGTAAATTTGGTAAAACATCTTTGAATTATTTTGGTCATATTGTAGGGAGTAGTGAAGTGAAGATAGATCCCTCTAAGGTTGCAGTCATTGTAAACTAGCCTAAACCCAAGTCTGCTACAGAAGTTAGAAGCTTCCTAGGGGCAACACAATATTGGAGAAAGTTTATTGCTAAGTTTTCCTTAATTGCAGCTCCCTTACATGATTTGATAGGATTGAACAAGGTGTTTCATTGGGGAGGCAAACAGCAGAAATCCTTCGACACCTTGAAAGAAAAAATTAGTACAGCACTAGTACTAGCATTGTCAAATCTTTAACAACCATTTGAGATTGAAACAGATGCTAGTGATTATGCCATGGGAGCAGTGTTGATGCAACACGCTAAACCCATATGCTACCATTCTGAGACTTTTAATTCTAAATTAGTTAATTATCCTACATATGATAAAGTATTGTATGCATTAGTTCAGAGTGTGAAGAAGTGGAAACATTACTTAATAGGAAAAGAAACAATAATACATACTGATCATCAGCCCCTTCAGTACTTGCACTCACAAACTAAGTTGCAACAATCAAGACAATATAGGTGGATGGGTTTCCTACAGTAGTTTCATTTAGTCATCAAATATAAAAAGGGCATACACAATAAAGTTGCAGATATGTTGTCCAGACCAATCATAAATGCATCTACTATACTTAAGCATAACTCAGTAATGCATGAAATCTACATTGAACAATATGCTCAAGATATAGACTTTAAAGATGTATATGTAGCTTTAAGTAATGGCAAAAAGGTAGAAGAATTGGATTACTATGTTAAGGACCGACTCTTGTATCATTTGGGGAAGCCGTGCATTCCACAAACAGAGAGAATTAACATAATTAGGGAGGCACATACTTCCCTGATATTAGGTCATTTTGGGGTAAGTAAAACAGTTGCACAACTGCAAAGATACTGCTATTAGCCAAAAATGCATGAGACAGTTTCTAGATATGTAAGAGGGTGTACCATGTGTGCTAAAAGCAAGCCCAACAATAGAAAATGAGGCTTGTACACTCCACAACCAGTCCCATCTCGTCCATGGGAAAGTGTTTCCATGGACTTTGTTGGGGGATTGCCAAAATCTAGAAAGGGACATGACTATTTATATCTTATTGTGGACAGGTTCAGCAAAATGTGTATTTTAATACCTTGTAACAAACAGATTACAGCTGAACAAACATCGAAATTGTTCTTTCAGCATGTCTGGGTGCACTTTGGGTTACCCATTTCCATAATATATGATTGAGACTCTTGATTCGTTGGGAAGTTTTGGTGAAGTCTGTGGGAATTAATGGACACCAGGCTGAAGAAAAGCACAACCTTCCATCCACAAACAGATGGCCAAACACAGGTAGTGCACACTTACGTTATGTGCAACACACTTACAACCGTGCTAAACATTCTTCTACACAAAGATATCCTTTTGAGACCTATTTTGGTTTCATAACAAGGTCTCCCTTGGATTTTGTCTTTGAAAAAGACATAGCAGTTGCTGGACACAGTGATGTGGACAAAGCAACCAGATTCATTGAACAGATCCAAGAAATTCACCAGGCAGTGCAGGAACATCTGGAAAAGATCCAAGCCAAATACAAGGCAAGGCATGATAAAAATTGGGTGGAGCACAACTTCCAAGTTGGTGATCAAGTCTGGCTGTATATCAGCAAGGACAGAATGTAAGGTGAAGGAAAGAAGCTAAAGCGAATAAGGTATGGGCCTTTTAAGGTACTTGATAAAATTGGTGAGAATGCTTTCCTCCTTGATCTACCAGCATACATGCACATCTATTCAGCAGTAAATGCATAAAAATTAAGACTGTTTGAACCTTATTTAATTGAAGATCCTGAAGAACAAAGTCAATTTCCTTCCATTGATGATCTGTTGCCTGAATACCTCAATGAGATGTAGGAAGATACAATTCTAGATAGGAAGGTGAGGACAACATGCAGAGGGGACATGGAGTACCTTAGAATTGGACTCAAAGGTTCAAAACCCAGTAGTGCCAAATGGATAGAGATTGGGAAAGTGAGGCAGCTTTATCCTCACTTAAGTGATTCTTGAAAACCAACTTTTGGTGGTGCAAAAGCCTTTTCAGTGGGAAGGTGTGATCCAAATGGATTCAAGAATGCTATCTAAGTCTTCATCAACTCTTTAAAAATCATGCCAAAGATCAAAAATATTTTAAAAGATCGAAGTTAACGCAAGAGGAAACAGCCTTAGCAGGGTGGAGAAACACTATCGAGAGGCCCAAAACCCATGAAAATATAGAAAACAAAGTATCGACGGTTTTAAGGCAACGTTGAATCAGAGCCATTGGATTTGGCCGATCAATGGTCTAGATCTGATCAGAGAATCTCTATCGGTGGGGGCTATCGATGCTTGTCTACAAAATCAACATGAAGGCTACGATTGCGATCAACGTGGATCAATGAGGACCGTTGATCAAGCACGCAGATCGACGACCCATGGTAATGCACGCTATCGCAACTAGCAAATGCAAAGGAGCAATACAATTGGCGGGGGTCATGTGCGATATGCGATATCGTGTCGGAACATGGAGTGGGGCCGATATCAATACACCATGCGACAGCCAGACCCGATAGCATTATAAAGGAAATTTGATATAATTTCAAGTCCGTAACAGAGCCATTTTTAATTTATTTTCGCGATTTTCATTGTATTTCCAAAACACAAAGGGGATGGAGCCTTCCGATATGCGATAGCGACTTGTGGACGAACTCGATAGGGGAATGAATCATATTTAAGGACTTTTAAAGCCCAATATATTGAATTTTGGCAGACTTTCTATGTTAAAACACATTTTCCCTGTGTTTAATAGAGCGCGGCTGTTTTAGGAGTTTCAAAGGCCCGCGACACTATGGTGTTACAGAATGGGTGGCCACCTCCTCTCTAGGTGTTAAACAATGATTGTATCATACAGAGAGAGGGATTCGAAGTAGATAGAGGCCAGGGAGACAGGAACATGAAATGAATAGGCAACGTATTTTTGGCTATAAAGCCACAGACAGAGAGCACAGGAGGAGAAGGCAATATTGCAGGCAAATGCCAAGGCAAAGTTAGGACAGAGACAAAGAGCATTGAGGGAGTCTGTGTACTCATAGAAATCTTGAGAGGTTCAAGTCAATCTCTTATTATTGTATTCTATTGTATGTGAGGCTCAAATTGAGCTCACTATTGTAAAAAGAACTCTGCTGAAGACATAATAGAGAGGCCACCACTAAAGGTTGGACCAGGAGATGTAGCCCAGGAGTATTGGGTGAACTCCTCATTAAATTTGCTGTGTTATGTGTTGTCTATTATGTTTTGTTTACTACTTCATTGTCTGTGCATTTCGCAATCTTATCGATCCATTGCATAAAATGACATAGACTAAGCCATGCACATAAGTCTATAATGCCTTATTATTGTCTTAGATCTCATTATCAGATTAGCTATCTAACTCCGAACCTGGGTCAGGCCCCAACAAGCCAACAAATGGTTCCATTGTCGGGACCAGAATCTACATAGAGATGTCTAATGTCGTATCACTAGAATCCAACTGGATAGGAAGATTTACAAGTTCGTGGCGCAAGAGAACATGAATTCGCAACTATCGAAAGAAAAGTGGTTGGACTGCTAATTGTACAAAAAAATCCATGAAATTTTCTTAGCATCTTTCCCTACTAAGTTGTACGAGTGGATTGTGAAGCTAGTAGATAGCCAAGGAAGGTGGAGACTTGATAATCCTATTGTGTGGACTCTAGAATTAGTGTGCATATTGGAAGCATCAGAGGATAATATTTCGCGTGTTGTTGATCACTGGCTCGATCAGATTATAGGAGGATTCATTACTGAGTTTGTGGTAGATACTTCAGTTAGCTATAGCGAGGTAGAACATTGCTTTCTCAAAGGACTGCGAGGTAAGTACGTTAAGTCTCTGAACAATTGGATTAAAATGCTACTATGTGAAAAGAAGATTATGCGAATACATTGATGTTTGGGGCTACGTGAAGTGGAAGAATTTACAGAAACGAAGGAAGTGCAGAACTAGAAACTAGCCCCTTGATTTCACCTCCTCGAGGGGGTGAGGAAGAGATCATGAAGGTCTTACCAAGAAGTGCGATCAATTTGATAAGGCAGAGGATTTCACCCATACCACCCCCAACAACACCACCACTAGTGTCACTACCTTCACCACCATATTCACCCATACCTCCTTCGCCACTACCGCGAGTCGATATGGAAAGCGCGATAAAGTTACCCGTATTCAAGGGAATAGAAATGAAGATCCAGACCAGTTTTGGTTCATGATAAGGGCTGTATGGGAATCATAGGGAGTTATGGATGAGAATATAAAGAAAGCGACGCTGGCTAGCGCTTTGCAGGATCACGTGCTGACTTGATATATTAAGTATTCTAATGATAATCTAAATGCGGGGGTCACAGATATCCAAATTGTGTTGAACAAAGAATTTAGCAGACCGAAGTCAGAGGTGTAGTCGATCATTGGGTTCAAGCAGATCACAATGTTGCGAGGCGAGACTCCTTGGGAGTTGGATCAGAGGCTGAAGTGCACAATTCGCGAAGCCAATATGACTTTGACGGATGGAAATCGCGAATGGTTTGTAACATCACTAATGCCGCATTTAAGGAATGAGTTGTCACAATAGAGGTTAACGACTCAGGCAGAGGCCTTGGAGATCACGATGAGACTGCATGAGACCCCGATATAGGATCCAAACCTAGGAGTTCAGTAGATCCATGCGCAGTTGAAAAATTTATGCCTTGAGATGCAGAGTCTGAAACATGACAGGACAGCTCGCCCGGAGGTGTGCGAGGAGATATGGTGTGTTAAATGTAAGGGTCAGGGTCATGAAAAGGACCATTGCCAGCTGTTCATGAATTACCTCGTGGGAGGAGGGTTGATGTCTTTAAGACCGGAGGTATAAGCAGGACTTAACGCAATTCCTGCTTTGTGGTGCACAATTTGTCAAATAAGAGGAAAGCATATTATGGACAACTGTCATTTGTTGCAGAAGTACATGCAGAATTCACAACAGTTGTTCTATAATTTCTGTAGGTCAGTGGGACATGATGAGTGCACTTGTAGAAGCTATGAATTGATGATGGTTAGGAATCCCACCTACAGAGTTTAGACCTAAACGTGGCCCCTTAACCAGAACACAGGAATGGCATGAATCGTATTTCAAGGGCGCAGACGAGGCCGAGGTGGAGGAGGACCTTGAAGGGGTCGCAGACAACTGATCTGTTACAATTACAGAGGGCCAGGACATTATGCCCACAATTGTATGAATCCAACGTGACCGTCATGTCTATATTGTACATTGTTTGACCATGAGACGGAGGATTGTCCCACACTGATAGCTAGGCTACACAACAAGGGAGCGCTCCAACCTCCCTCTAACGTGAATATTTTGCTCCGAAGTGGAATTACGATAGGGGATGATAAAGGCACGCAGCTTAAAGATAGTACTTGGGTTCGCAAGGCTCCAATGAGAGAACCAGATTTTGATTTGGAGCATGCTAAGGAAACCTTCATGGAAGCCAAGAAGAGCTTTGCTGATGCCTCCACTCCAAGAAGCACAGATAGACCGAAGCTGAAAATGGACCCATCGATGCTCACAATGTTCTTGGAAACATGCATGAAGCTATTGCACGATAGTAAGGTTGTAAAAGGATTGCAGGAACTTATTAATAGATGCGTTGGGACCGTGCTAGGAGAATCGCGTGTAGTTTGGAAGATTGTAAAGCACGCGACGAGGAAGGGAAGAGAAATGAGGTTTACCTTAAAAATTGGGGAATATGAGATGGACCAAGTGATTTTGGACCTAGGATTGGATGAAAATGTTGTACCAAAGTACACATGGAAAGGCCTACGCTGCAATGGTCTCCTATACAATTGCAAATTGCGAACCAACAAAAGATAATACCTATGGGGAGATTGCAGGGAATCACAGTGGATATTGAAGGAGTGAGTGTGCTAGCAGAATTCGAAGTGATAGAGATTGTAGATGACAACAATCCCTACCCCACGCTATTAGGAATAGATTGGGCCACTGACGTGAATGGGGTGATAAACCTAAAGAAGCGCAAGATGATCGTTGAGAAAAAATCCCTACGCGTAGTCATCCCTTTGGACCCTGTAGAAGGATCGCGCTACACGGTGCCAGTGCATGACTATGAAAGTGACGACGAATTAGACTACATCTACAAGATAACCACGTGAGAGAATGACTGGATAAATCCCACCGCGGATGGAAGGATCTCATGGGAGCATGGAAGCTCCTATACATCGGATTCTAAGGAAGAGATAGTACGATGGCAGAACCGGTTACACGAGGTAACCACATTGAACTGTAACATGATGACGAGATCATTGCGCTACGTAGTGACAGAGGTAAGGGATCTACCTACTTATGATGGGTTAAGTGAGGTAGATTTTTTTTGAATAGGTTTGAAAGAGAAGTTCCGGAAAACCAACGTTTTGAGGCTTTGAAATGGGTACTACGCACTATGATTGTGAGGTGGTGGGGTATGCACCAAGGAAGCTTTGAGGACTGGCGAAAATGCAGGAGAATGATGCACATGGATTTCAGAAAGCCTAAGGCACGATTAACAAAAAAGAAGGCCAGACAGAATAGTTTGCGCGCACACTTGTCTAATTGGGTACAAGCCCATGTTAAAAAACCTACGTGGATGCACATGGACTCCGCGTTCAGAAACATGTTCAGTATGCATGGGTGGGCAAGGCAATTGCACAAACAGTCCCTCCAGTTGGAACGATGGAGTGGGAAAGAACGACTGCGTAGGAGGATATCCACACAAAAGCCTTTAGCGGAGTATGCGAAGCACTGAACAAGATATATAAGGCACAACAGAGGGTTTGGGACCTACGTGTACCAACAATCCTTTGGTCTTATAGGACAACGTGCAAGAAACTGATGGGGTGGACACCTCCGAGATTGAAATACGGATTGAACGCTGTAGTCCCAATAGAGGATATTATGCTCAGTCTGCCGATAACAGCATCGGTGGATATAACAACTTGCGAAGCTTTGGAAGTAGGGATAGCACAATTGAACAAAGAAGAATGCTTGGGACCTAAAGAAGAAATTCGACAGGGTGATCTTAGGCTCCAAGAACTCATGAAGGAAAAGGTGTGATTAAGGGAGAAAAGCGCTCTGGTGGAAGAAGAAGTTGAGAAGCTTGAGGAAGAAATAAAGAAGGATTTTCTTGATAAGAGAATCAGGGTGATAAAACAGGGTGCACATGATTACATTGAAAAATTTGGGGACTACCGTCAGGAGTTAATTAGCTTGATGCCTTGGATTGGACCGTATATTACTAAAGGGATCACCCATGCTAGCACGGCGCAGATGGTGAAGTGCGCGACGCAGATTGTGAAACCAAAAGGTGGATTTGTTCCAGGAAAGGTGATGGATGACCGGTTGGAACACTATATAGGTGGCTTGACCACCTAACTAGTTGTGGGAAGTACAGTCTTAGTGCTCCAGGCAATTGAAAGGAGGTGCGGGACTATAAAATACTCTACCTGGGGGCTACGCGGTGTTGGGGCTATGCACAGGAGCAAAGTGTCACAAGGTCCGCGACTGCACAAGAGGGGTTGCGCTACCGCACGGGTTGACTGGAAAGTGACCGTTGTAGTCACTATTCACAATGTGATGCTTGACTTTAGACCAAATGGAGTGGGCGGTAGGCATTTAAGATGCACTTTATGGGCAAGATTTGGGAAAATCTGCCGCCAAGGGAACATTAATGAACCATATTTGGGGGGGATGATCAAATTCAAATTCAAAAGGCGCTATAAATTACAAAGGGCTACCTCACAAACAACACTTTTTCAATTGTGAATTGAGCTATCATATGCCCTGCGTATTCTGAGCCAAGACCTGTTTTCCCTGTGGAGAGAATTGGTTGAGCACTTGAGTGAATGGTTGAGAAATTTATGGGCAAGCGAGATGGCAGCGTTCAAAGAAGCCAGGGAAATTGCAGAGATGACCATCGAAGAAGCTCCGCAGGCCTTCACCATAGAATATGCCCCTGAAGGCACTGAGATTATTGTGGAAATCCCTAAATCGCCGTGCACGCCGAGACCAAAGAAAGATAAGTAGCCAATGATTTTGGTGCATGTGTCCTCACGAAATCTGTTGCATACCTGATTAACGATGGAGGAGATCAGCAATGTAGTAAGGGACTGCACCAGAATGTTGGAAGTATCATTCGAGATCCTCACCAATCTGCAAGATGATCCGAACATCCAGTGCTTAGAGACAGAGGCACGTGAGCTCCAGCAGCAGTATGATAGTGTCATAGGGACAACACAGACAGTGGCCCTCACTCAGAGGCTCGCGTGAATGCAATAGGCCAAAGCGCTTAAAGAGAAAGTAGACGCAACACGACACATAAAAGTAGTTTTGAAGGTGCACGTTTAGCCTTAAATCGACAAGACCTTCGTCATCACAACAACAATTGAAGGGAAGTTCACGCAGATGTAGGGGACATAGGAACAGATCTAGAGGAGCAGTTCCGACACCTTGGTCTTGGAACAATGAGTACACGTGATTTAGCAGGCAGCCACTCAGTGCGCTGCCAACATTTGTTTTAGGGAAAACTAGTGTCGTTTCGAGATGCTAGTCCCACTAACACGGGTAGCTATCTTAGAAACAAACAATGAAAGCTTTTTAATATTTCCTTTAAGTGTGATAGATGGAAGAGAAGAAAAGAGGACCAACCTAGATCTTCCGCTTTGATCCTAGCTAGATTTCTCCTTTCCTTGATAGAATTTTCCACTCCTCTCCTACTTGTCCCGCTTCAAAGAGTACCTGTAGAGTCAAAGTAACAGCAAACTATCAAAGAATCTCTATCTAAAACATCATAAACAATGCGGAATCAGAAACACATTGACCATACAATTGCATTCATAAACAATAAGATTCACAAATACAAGATCATATAAAGGAAAACTCAAATAAATTTATTAATAGTAATGTAAGTGAGGATTACAACCTAGCTGCCTGATCCAGCATCTTCCTCCCAGTTGTAGAAGCCCTCTTCACCCCATGAACAAGCAAATCACCCAACAATGCAATGTCTCCTCACCAACAAACCAACAACACTTCCTTACAAAATACAAAATTCCAACCTCCAGATCTCTTAGATGAGGGATCCATTTATAGATGTCTTGCAAGATTGTGGGTCGCTCTAGGTTTTTGATTAGTGTCATTCCATTGATAGTTTTTAGTTCCACTTGGATATTTCATTGATCTCTTACTCATCCCTGGGCGAATTCAGAGAGGCAAGTGTCATATGAGAAGTTTCTAGAAGATTCCATGATCATCCACTTAGAAAACTGTGTCTGCCATTTGTCTATTCTTGCTCATCACACCCTATAGAAGGCCATTTCAGTATGCATTTCACCCCCTGTGTGTAGAAAGTGAGATGCATTGCACCCTGACCATGGAGCAGTTAGTATGGTCTAGTTTTGGCCAGTTCTGAGTAGTTTTTCAGGTGGAACTTTTGGGAAATGATGTAATCAGTTGACCATGATCCTTTAGGGTATGAAACAACACTTTTAGGGACTAAAGAGCCATTATTTTATGGACATATGAGTTTGGGGTTGCAGTGCTCAAATATGTCTATAACAGCTGCCCCCTAAAGCATGAGGTCGTAAATCTTCTGATGTCGGGTGAAATGCTTTATCATGAGGATCTGAGGTGTTTGAATTGGAAGATGACCTGTATAAGATACAATACAATACATCATCATCATATTATTTTCATGATCTAGCTGAGGCGGGCATTCCCATGCTCAGCTTTATAAATTCATTTTCATGTACATAGGATAGACAATCGTCTGCTATTGCAGAGTAGTGATTCTTCGCATGAAGAGTCATCTTCCTTGGCTTAGATGATTATCTGTGCAACTTCTGTGTACAATTGATGTCTTTATTTTCCTGAATATATAGCAGCCCAGATGGATGAAACTAGATCTAGGGCCTTCAAAACTTGTCCAATCTTCGCCCGATGTATAAGTCGATCCATGTGAAAATATGTCCTGAAGTCGAACATGGAAAGACATCAGCTGATTACCAGCCAATGATGTAAGCTATTAACAGACATGAGAGGAGTCACCGATAATGATGATGACCCTCAAGGTACTACAGTACAATTCACATGGTGTGAATATATGAGCTGATGTCGAACACCACATAAAGTCTTTCGGTCGAAGGTCATTGATGTAAACCTGTTGCCGGAAGTGAGAAACTTGCCATTGAGGCATGCAAGATTCAAAGTACTGAAAGGGTTGTTTCTAAGTCAACTTCTTGGATAATGAGCTGATGTCAACAAGAAGTGACCTATCATAGGAGGGCCTTGATGTATCCCACATCTACGACACCAAATGGAGCAAATGATTTTTTTGGAGGTGAAAACGATCTGATGATATAAGGTTCAGGAATGGCGGCCATTAAAAATGAAGAGTGGATGTAATGCAGTGGATGAGGCATTTGCTAGATGGTGAATTCTTTGAATGAATTCTCTTGAACATATTGGTGACACTGATATGGACTGGCAGCGTTAACCCCACGGATGGCACGGCGGACCAATGGTGACGGCGAATGGAAAAACCAAACCCAACTCAATCACGGTGATGGAGTGAGAGTGTCATGTTCAAGAGCGACCTGCTACCAATAGAGTTCTTCAAGTTTTCTTCCCATTTTTCCCTAGTCATTGCTGACCAGTACTTATTTATTTTTGACAAGCTTGAGGAGGTTAACATATGCTTGGTCTATAATTTTCCCTTCAGGAAAACCTATCGCTTTGTGTTTAGCGAGCCTAGCATTAGTGAGACTCATTCTTGTCTGGGTGGACAAGTTTGTTGCTATTGTTTTAACGAGTTTAATGACAAAGATAAATCAGTCCTTTTCATGTTTAGAGAGTTTGAAAATGGACGAAAAGGAGACTCCAACAGTATTTTTCGTGGCATAATCCCTTAAGTCCGAGAAAGTTTAAAATAATACGAAAGGGATGACTTTTCGATAGTTTTAACGAGCCAACAAAGACAAGCGCTCGATATTTTTGTTTAATAATCCTTGAAGTCCAAAAAGATTAAAATATATGAGAGGTATGGCGTTCCCCTTACTTTAACGAGCTGGGAAGGCCAATAGCTCGACAATCTTCTTATGTTTAATGAGTCCAAAAAGAGTTTTGAAAGAGACTCATTTTTTAGGAACGAGTGATATTTCTAGGTAGCCGCTGGTTCCAGGTAAGTTTGGAACTTCTCAAAACATGGCAGTGTGAAGAGGGTGGCAATCAGAATCACTCATCGTAGATGTTCCTCAAAAGGGTAAACAATCAAGTGGAGTGTATGGTCAGCCAAATGAAATTTAGGTGACGGAAGGAACACAACCAAGATTCAAAAGGGCTGAGAGCAGAGCGATCACAAAGGTTATTTACCAAAGGCAAGTTTATTTTTTAATGAGCTTTAACCTTGTGCCAACATGTGCTCAGTGCAGGTTGATTTTTTAATGAGCTTGAACCTTACGGGAACATTTTCCTTTTTCCTTTTTATGTAAGCTAGGAATGACGAAACTATAAATCTAAAAAGCTAAAAAGGCTAAAAAGCTAAAAAATGAAATTGGTCGTTTTTGCTTGTATAAAAATATTTGCATGCCCGCAACATAAAAAGGGCTTTAGTAACCATATGGAAACTTACTGTGGTTAAGTAGGATGATTTTCTATCAATACTTAGACAAAACACTTCCTGCACTTTGTTTGCCAAATAGACAAAGGTGAAAGGTCACTCGGACCGATCACATAACTTACAAGGAAACTTATCTCTATAGCTTCGTTACATTCACCAGACTACTCGAGGTAATAAGGTGGATGGAATGAAGGTTCCTTTATGAGATCAAGTGAAAGACTCGACTTGGAACTTTGCTCAGCCTTGTTTCATTTTTTAACGAGCTTGACACAAGACAAGGAATTCTGCTCAGATCCTTGGTTTCATTTTTTAACGAGGTTGACACCAGTCAACGAACTATCCTCTAGTGACCTTTGATCACAACTCATGAGGGGACATGAAGGAAAGATCTGGTTCCAATGCCCCTAGTACATAATGTACAACATCACTTAATTGAGTCATGTCAGTCGGATTTTCAACTATGAAAACCTTGCTGTGATCGACACTATCAAAATGGTCAGAGTCCTTCTTAATATTTGATGATGTAGAAGATATCATATCACATGTTTCCACTGTGGCCACTTCCGCCAGATTACTTGGAGGTGGAAGGGAAAAAGTACCCATTAAGGATGAGTCTTTTAGGAGACCTACTCCGACATGTTGAAGTGATTGAGAACTTCCATGGATCAATGGAATGCTTCTAGTAGCTTGTGAACTGTTGGGGAAAGAGGTTAGTTGGTAACCAATTGTAATTCCACCTTGGAAGGGAAATGCAATCTTTCTAAAATATGTTGACACAACAGCGGCCATAGCATAAATCCAGGGCCTTCCGAGTAAGATATTGTAGTCAAGGTTTCCATTAATGACCTTAACTTCAATTTCTACTGTCTTGCTCCCCAGTTCAACTTGCAAGTTACTTAATATCCCATATGGCGTGTATGTTCTTCCATCGAACGCTTTTAATCTCGTTGATGATTGTGACAAGGGTGGAGAGCCTAAAGTTTTCTAGTAACTCATTGACATAATACAGCTAGATGCTCCCTCATCAATGATTGTTCGATGAACAGTTTTGCTGAGGGCTTTTACCTGTATGAGGAAAGCGAGTTGTGCCAGTAACTGAGGTTCATATCCTTTATGATTAAAGGCCACTAGATTGGAATATGTTGGATCAATCCCACGTATCGTTGATAACAAAGGCTGTTTTTGGGAGGGGCAATCCTGCAGTACTTCAAGTGTCGACGTGGCGGATGGTGATTGGGCTATATCCTCCACTATATTATAATTCTGTGCTGCTCAAGCACGAGGATTAAATGTCGATTTATGTACTACTCCCTTAGGGGGTTTTATTATTAATTCAAGAATGATTGGTGGAACAACTTCTGATAAAGTTGTTTTCGAACTGCTGGGTTGATCTGTAGCCTTGCCATTTGACGATTGTCGATTTCCATAATATTTATTCCTTGTAGATATCAAAGCATCATTTTGCTATTTTGAGATGGATAGCATAAGCACTTGGGATGGGGAAGCACGATCACTAGCAACCAGGTTAGTTTCTGGATTTGGAAATGGATTAGTCAATACCGCTCAGGTATTTGAATTCTTTTTGAAAAACTTCTTGACTTTAGCTTGATGTGGACAATCTTTTGTGTGATGATCCTCATCACATATGAAACATGGCTGATTATTTTTCTTCTATCCAGTAGGGTTTCCAGAAGGTTTCTTAGGAGTTCAATCCTCTTGTTTCTACTTTTTGTTTGTCCCTTTCTTCTTACCCCCTGGTTGCTTTGGATTTTTTCCCTTGTCAGATGACATGGAATTAATCTTCGAGGCAAGAGGTTCTTCATTTTCTTTTTGACTAGAAACTGCATGGGCATTTTTAGATGTGGCCTTTGCAGTTTGCATACTTGAGGTACCAATCACACCATCGTCGTCATGAGAGTCCTTGTTTGATTTAGGAGGGGAAGGAATGGAAAACTCTTGTCTAGGAGCGTCAGGAATTTTGTCGTAGAGCATGCCAGACTGAGTATAGATCAAGTCTAAATATTGTGCACGAGCAATGACTTGCTCTTCAGTGACAACTCCTCCCTTAGCCACAACCTCTGTAATAGAGGGTAATAATTCCTTTATAAACCATTCAGCTAAAAGCTGATTAGGAACGTACATCTTTACCGTTCTTCGACGACGTCACCACTCATGAATATGATCAAATAAGTGAGTGGCTGTCGTCTGTTTAAAGTTGGTAAGCAATTCTGTCCTTGTTTCGTACCTTATGGGTAACTGAAAATGGGTTAAAAAGGTAGTGGCAAGGGTGCTGAAGTTATCAAACGAAGCTCTAGGCAATTCTATATACCATTTAGCTGCCGGACCAGTTAACGTTCACTAAAAAATGCGAAGCCTAATCGAATCATCATTCAGGGTGTTGGATGAACACCACAAATGGAATGTCATCACATGATTTGATGGATGTTCACCTGGATTTCCATTGAATTTAGGAATATCAGAGGGAAGTTTGTGAGGAATCTGTTACCGGGAAAAGTGTCTATTTAGAACTGCTCTATCCCACTAAGGTGTGACAGCTGCCTTAGAAACAAACAGAGAAAACTACTTTTTTATTTCCTTTATGAATTAAAGATAGAAGGGGATAGAAATAACCGACCTGTGTCTTGCGCTAGTCCTTTGATCCAATCCCTCTCTTATTTGACAGCTTCCAGCTACCTGCTCCCTTACTTGCCCAGCTTCACCAAGTTGTTGTAAGATCACAAAAGAAGAAAACTACACAAAGACATGGATCTATATTCATAAAAAGCTTAGGATCAGATTTAAGCTAAACATACAAATGTAACAAGCATCAATGATACACAAGCATGTAGGAGAAACTCAAATAGTTTTATTGATATAACAAGAAGATCCAGGAGGAGTTACAACCGATGATTCCTGATCCAGCATCAACCTCCCAGCAAAGAAGCCCCTTCTTCACCTCCAACAAAGCATAAATCACCCAATACTCTGATATCTATCTCAAAACCAACAACAATTCTTTGCAATGTACAAAATTCCATCCCCTGGATCTCTGGGATGAGGGATCCATATATAGATGTATGCAAGGAGGATGAGTCAGCTTATGATTTGACTAGTGTCTTCTCTCTGTCAGTTCTTGCTTCCACTTGGAGACTGAGAGCCTCTTACTCATCCTTGGTCGAATTCAGTGAGGCAAGTGTCATTGGAGAAGATTCTGGAAGCTTCCATTGTCTTTCCACCTCACGGAATGGCACTGCCATTTGTCATTTCCCGCTCAACGCACCCTAATAGTGCATTTAGGTGCGTTACAACACACCTAGCTAGTGTATTTAGGTGCTATGCAACACAGCTAGCCAGTGGAGCAGCTGAAATGATCCTGATTTGACGGATTCTGAGCAGTTTCTGGTGGAGAACTTCTGGGAGAAGCTGTAATTTGTTGACCTTGTTCCTTTAGGGGTTGGAACAACACTTTTAGGGACTTAGGAGCCCTTGGTTTATGGACATTTCATGCTTGGTGCTGCAAGGCACAAAAATGTCTATAACAGTTGCCCCTTAAAGTATGAGGCCGTTAATTGGGTGAAATGCTTTATTATGAGGATCCGAAGTTCTTTCAATGCTGGGAGGAGACCTATAATAAGATACAATACAATACATTATCTTCATACTGTTTTTCATGATCTAGCTGAGGCGGGCATTCCCATGCTCAGCTTTATAAATTCATTTTCATGTACATAGGACAGGCAATCGTCTGAGTGTAGATTGATGATTCTGATAGAGCCATCATCCTTTTGGCAGGATGATTATCTGTGCTGCAATGCTGTACATTTAATGTCTTTATTTTCCTGAATATATATCGCAGCCCGGATGGATGAAACTAGATCCAGGGTCTTCAGTCTTGTCTTATCTTCACTCGAAGTACAAGTCGATCCATGTGAGAAATGTTCTGAAGTCGAACATGGAAAGACATCGCTTGATTACCAGTCAATGATGTAAACTGTTAACAAGCGCGAGAGGAATCACCGATAATGATAATGACCCTCAAGGTACTACAGTACAATTCACTTGGTGTGAATAAAGGACTTGGCGTCGAACACCACGCAAAATCTTTCGGTCGAAGGCCATTGATGTAAACTTGTCGCCGGAAGTGAGAAACTTGCCATTAAGGCATGCAAGCTTCAATGTACTGAATGGGGTGTTCCTAGATCAACTTCTTGGATAATGAGCTGATGTCGACAAGAAGCGATCCGTCAAAGGAGGGCCTTAATGAATCCCACATCAATGACACGGAACAGAGCAAATGATTTTGATGGAGGTGAAAACAATCTGATGATATACGGTTCAGGATGGCGGTCATGAAAGAATGAAGTATAATGTATGGTAGTGGATGGGACAGAGGTGACTTCTCTGGATGACTTCTCTTGAACATGTCGGCGACACTTATGTGATGGATTGGTAGCATTTACCCCAAATGTGGATGGTATGGCGTGACCATGGTGATGTGATCGGTGAATGAAACAACCCAACCTGACTCGGACACAGAGTGGAAGTGTCATGTTCAAGAGCGACTTGCTACCAATAAAGATTCTTTGAGTTTTCTTCCCAATTTTTCCCTAGTCATTGCTGACCAGTACCTCTTTATTTTTTTCAAGCTTGAGGAGGATAACATATGCTTGTTCTATAATTTTCCCTTTGGGCAAACCCATCGCTATGTTTTAACGAGCCTAGCGATAATGAAACTCGTTCTCGTCTAAAGACAAGTTTGTCGCTATTAATCTTTTTAACGAGTTTAACGACAAAGATAACTCGCTCCTTTTCATTTTTAGAGAGTCTGAAAAGGTACATAAAGGTAACTCCAAAATTCCTTTTTCGTCATCTAATCCCTTAAGTCCGAAAAAGTATAAAACAATACAGAAGGGATGAATTTTCGATAGTTTTAACGAGCCGAAGAAAACAAGCGCTCGATCTTTTTGTGCAATAATCCCTCAGGTCCAAAAAGATTAAAATCTAGAGGAGGGATAGCACTTCCTGTCCCTTTAACGAGCTGGAAGGCCAAGGACTCGACAATCTTTTCATATTTTACGAGTCAGTTGAAAAGAGCTTAAAGGAGACTCGTCTTTTGAGGAACGGGTGATAAAATGGGTAGCATCTGATTCCATGTAAGGTTTGGAATTTTCCAATAACGGCAGTGTCACAAGGATGGCTAGTGAAATCACTCTTCACAGCTGTTCCTCAAAATGGGTAAACAATCAAATGGAGGTGAATGATCGGCCAATGGAAAAGTGGAGGTGACGGTGCAAACACGACCAAGGCTTTAATGGCTGAAGTGCTACATTCACGGTGGTTATTTACCGAGGAATAGTTCATTTTTTAACGAGATTAAACACGGGTGGAAACATTTGCTCTGTCCGGGTTTATTTTTTAACGAGCTTGAACCTCGCGGTAAACACTGCTCGATTAATCCAGTCATATGATAAGAATGTCTCATATAAAAACGACAATTTTTAGAGTTTTGCCCCACATCCTTTCTTTATGCAAGTTAGGTAACGACTAATCTAAAAAATAGATAAATAATCGCTCTTTGCTTGCACTCCAAAAGGTTTGCATGCCCCTAGGTATAAAACAGAGTTTCAAGGTTACCTCTACTTCTCTCTGGCAAAACACTTGTTTTGACGAGAGAGGCCTACCTCTTACAGGTTACCCAAAGATTGTTCTATTCACACTGCAAACAAAACACTTCTCCGGCTATGTCTATCGAAACAAACAAAGGTGAGCGACGATGCCCGCCAACTCACATAACTTTGACAAGAGGATCTTATTCTAGAATAACCCCTCTTCCAATCACGGACGGGGTACAGACTAGTCATATTCTCTCGCGGAAACCTACCCTATACCCGAAGTTTTCCTGCCGAATCAGACCAGGATGCATGCCCCTTGGGTTTCAGTCATATCCCTCCGAATTACTCGCGCTCATCGGGAGGACGAATTGGAGATTGAGACATTTCTTGCGTGACAAGACCATTTAGGGATGGTATATGACTATTTGCTCTGTATGATCCGGGGAATGAAAGCTGGTCCACGAGCTTGACCACTCTTCCTTCGTGCGGAAAACACAATACTCTAAAGAGTGAGGAGACAATCGCTCCCATGCAATAAATATAGTCTCGTCCAAGGAGTAGATTGTAATCTAGGGGTCCTTGAACTACCATTACGTTCATGCAAACGGTTTTCCCTCTCAATGTTATGGGTACATCGGGAAGGATCCCTAAAGGTCGACTGGTTCCTTTATCAAAGCCTGTCAGATTTCTCATCTCAGGCAAAAGCGATGGTGAACCAAGCGCTTTCCAAGCAGTTGAGGAAAGGATACTCACAGAAGCCCCCTCATCTATGATGGTACTAGCCATAACCATTCAATATATTTGAGCGATAATTCGGAATGGTATGCTTGCTGGTAAACGGGGTCTGCCTAGTTGATTCCAGTCGAAGTAGACAACTAGGTTTCTTGGAGGTGGGACGGAATAGATGGCCGGGTACGGCTCTGACGAACTTCCTTCCTGCGGTAAAGGAACGGGTACATTGCCCCCATGTTCGTCGGAGTCTGTGTTTATGAAGAGAACTTGGACGGTGTCATCCTTGTTCTCTTCAGTGACTGTATCATCTGAAGATGAAACCTCTGAAGGCAAGACCGGGTCAACTGCCGCCTCAACCTTTTGACTTTCTTCTGGTATGGATCCAGATGGTTTATCTTCAATGATAGGTGCTTCAGCCGACCACCTGAGCGGGCCAGCTGGATTCTCAACTAGTGACGGACTCGGCAAGAGTTTTCTATATCCAGGAGGAAGTCGTAACGGTGAAACCGGACGATCATCCAAAACTCTTTTAGCTTCGTCTAAGAAGGGACAACAGTGGACGGCATGATTGCCTTCGCACAGTTTACAGGGAAATCTAGCTTTCCCTTTTCGTCCTAGGGCTTCACTTTCGCTAGTTGACGGTGTGTTTTCAACATGATCATCAGAGGTTGATGACACCGGGTTGTGCAAACGAGGAGACCAGTCCCTTAGTATCCGGGGGATGCAGGGACAATCTCTGTGAAAGTGGTCTCCTTTGCAAATGACACATGGCGATTTAGGCCTGGTCGGTGCAGTGTGTGGATTTTCGTTAGACGACACTCATTTTCCCCCATTCGCCTTTGGCTCCTTCTTCTTCTTCTGTTTCTTCTTCTTTTCCTTCTTCTCCTTAGGAACTTAGCTTTTATCTTTACCGGCTCCATCAAGCGAAGAGGAAGGAGGAGAGGAAGAATTAGAGGAAGTAGAAGGCTGGTGGGCAACTCTGGACTCGTCTAATTGCTGATTCGATTGTTCAGGAATAGTGGTGTTCTGAATGACAGAGGTTGAGAAGAGCCATACTGGAAAGCCAATTGTCAGTCCTGGAAGCGACAATGTGGCCATATGGGGTGCACCAACATCTCCCCAAGAGGAGAAGGGACTAGGATTTCCTCCAAGGGGAATTCCTTGGTTGGTAGACTCCATTTTCTCAACCCAAGATCAACGTAGGAAAGGGGTAATGAATATTCCGTTTAAGGAGGGTAGATCTAAGGAGGGTCTAAGAGCTATCACAAAGGGCAATCAGATCATTTGTGAATCAGCTGTTCAAATCATAAACAGATCCAGTGAATGGATTGAAGTAGCAGATGTCTACTTTGCATTTGTTATGGCAAATGCAGTTCGAATGCTACTTATAAGCTTATGAAACAAACAACAAAAAGATACACAAACAAACTAATTAGACAATTTTCCCCAGCGGAGTCGCCATTTTGTTACTGGGAAAAGTGTCTATTTAGAATTGCTCTATCCCACTAAGGTGTGACAGCTGCCTTAGAAACAAACAGAGAAAACTACTTTTGTATTTCCTTTATGAATTAAAGATAGAAGGGGATAGAAAGAACCGACCTGTGTCTTGCGCTAGTCCTTTGATCCAATCCCTTTCTTCTTTGACAGCTTCCAGCTACCTGCTCCCTTACTTGCCCAGCTTCACCAAGTTCCTGTAAGATCACAGAAGAATACAACTACACAAAGACATGGATCTATATTCATAAAAAGCTTAGGATCAGATTTAAGCTAAACATACAAATGTAACAAGCATCAATGATACACAAGCATGTAGGAGAAACTCAAATAGTTTTATTGATATAACAAGAAGATCCAGGAGGAGTTACAACCGATGATTCCTGATCCAGCATCAACCTCCCAGCAAAGAAGCCCCTTCTTCACCTCCAACAAAGCATAAATCACCCAATACTCTGATATCTATCTCAAAACCAACAACAATTCTTTGCAATGTACAAAATTCCAGCCTCTGGATCTCTGGGATGAGGGATCCATATATATATGTATGCAAGGAGGATGAGTCAACTTATGATTTGACTAGTGTCTTCTCTCTGTCAGTTCTTGCTTCCACTTGGAGACTGAGAGCCTCTTACTCATCCTTGGTCGAATTCAGTGAGGCAAGTGTCATTGGAGAAGATTCTGGAAGCTTCCATTGTCTTTCCACCTCGCGGAATGGCACTGCCATTTGTCATTTCCCGATCAACGCACCCTGATAGTGCATTTAGGTGCGTTGCAACGCACCTAGATAGTGTATTTAGGTGCTATGCAACGCAGCTAGCCAGTGGAGCAGCTGAAATGATCCTGATTTGACTGATTCTGAGCAGTTTCCGGTGGAGAACTTCTGGGAGAAGCTGTAATTTGTTGACCTTGTTCCTTTAGGGGTTGGAACAGCACTTTTAGGGACTCAGGAGCCCTTGGTTTATGGACATTTCATGCTTGGTGCTGCAAGGCACAAAAATGTCTATAACAGAATCGTAGGCCACCAAGGGGCGTAAGCAATTAGATTGTTCATCAACTGGTTTATATCTGGTAATTCTAAAGTTGCTACAAAGGGCAACTATTGATTCAGGTTAGGCGAAGCATACCCAGGATAAGATGGAATCGCCTGAGAAATAGGTCTTTGCATACCAGCATAATGTATTTGATGTTGGTAACTTTGATAAGGTTGATGGGCATAACCATTATAGTATGGTTGTTGATAACAGCTTTGGAAATGCTGTTTCCCGTTACTTACATAGCCTTGTTGCTCAGGTCCTTGATATGACTGTTGGAATTGCGGTTGTTGATATTACACCAGCCATGGTTGTTGGACCATTTGCTGTTGTCCAATACTAGATGATTGACCAAGATGTAGAGTGATAGTACTTGTTTGAGCCTGACTCGCTCCAGATAAGGAGGCACTAACCTGAGGTTGTGATTGAATCACTGAGACGAGAGGCTGTTGTATTGCAAACTGAGAGACTTAAGGTTGGCATACAACAGGTAGTGCTTGTACTTGTGATATAGTCACAATAGTAGGTGTATTGGGAATATTTGACACAGGATGAACTGGTTGCATTGAATATACAACCCTTGGTTGTTGAGGCAATATTGGTACCCAACCGCTGGATGTAATTCTAGTTTGACCTGAATTTTGTTGTAAACTCTCATATGGTTGTTCTCCGGGAGGGAACAATGAAAAGGCATACTACCCCCCATATGGTGGTAATCAAGTACTTAAAGGGTAGATTGGCCTTTGAAGACACATTAGATCAACTTGTTGAGTTTCAACATAAGAAATACCAGATGCGATTCTAGATGAAGAAATAGGAATAGACCATGTCGTCGAAATAGTCCCTAATTGGACTCTAGCTTGTTGTTGATAACTAGCCGGGATAGATGGTATACCAACAATCATTGTAGTAACAGCAGCAGAAAGCTCCGTTGCAGCTGTGTCAGTTGACATAGTCCTAGATGTTGACAGTTGTTCAGACATATTTAGTCTATCCAAAAGATTTCCTAGCGATTCGATAGGAACTTGCGATGAAAAAGAACTAACTTCTGTAGTAGAAGGATATAAGTGGATCCCAGTTCCAAATTTCACTCGAGTGCTGGGTGGAACATCCTCTACTATCTTTTCTATGGCAATCAATCTAGGTGAAAGAGGAAGACCTTCAGGTCCGTAAAATATTTCTGGAGCTTAAGAGAGTGTAGCTTCTACACTAACAGATACCAGAGTGGTGATACCTTCTGAATTCTAGAATTCAACTTCCAAATGTTCAGGCAAGTGAACTTCAGTTTCTGGATCAGTCCTAGGTGGAGCTGTTTTAGGAATAGAGGTGTCTACCATTACACTAGGATCAGTTCTAATGTCCTCTTGTAACTGTGGAACTTCTTTTGTAAAGGTAGATGTACCAGAGATAATTGGAGTAACTTTAGTCTCTGACGATGTTGAAACATAAGTTTCAAATAAATCAGGTGAATTCAACTCAGTTAAATGACAACGCTTTGCCTGGGACGGTTTTGTTTTCGGGGTCAAAGACGGTTGACTCACTAGTCTCCGCGAATGATGGGGTTTTAATTGACTTTTCTTCCACGATTGCGGATTACTTGATCAACTCAAAAATTAAAGGGGAAAAATGTTATTCCGATTTAAATGAATTTTAAGACACTTTGACGCAACTTGCTTTTTCAATTTTTAAGAGTTGAGAAAAAGCTAAAGGTGACTCTAGTTACCTTCGATTTTTAATGATCCTAAAGTGACAAGTGCTCAGATGTACCTTTTCTTTTAAGGAGTCAAAAAGGAATGAAAGTGACCGCTCTGGAAGTCTAGACAAAGGGTTTACCAAACCGATCGTAAAACTACAAAATACACCTTGGTGATAAATGATAGAGAAATTACCAAGGACTTATGTACGGTAGTCAATCTTCTTGAATGTTGTGTTCACTGCATTACGATCGATAGAGCGGTAGACACGGCTTCCTAAGGATAAAGGATATCAGCCTATTGTGGTCTCCCAATATATACTCGACAATACAGGGAGCACAAGTCCGTACTAGCACTTGCCGTATCAAAGAGGAGGAATCACCCAACCTTCGATGAAATCGATAGTTACCAGGTTTTACGACGCTAGAACACGTCTCTAGCCTAGACTTCTAGATGTGTTGCGTTAGGTTCCAAAGCGTTTTTATGTTCATTGAGGTTTATTTTAGAGTTGATCTTGCTTAGAAGTTTGTCTTTCAATGTTCACCACATGATGTAGATGTGAAATTCCTAAATTTGAAATCTAAAATGATAAAGAGTCGTTTATTTTCTTTTATCAATGAAAATCCTAGCTACAAAGGAAAGAAGATAATGATTTTCTTTCAGCAGAGAGCATAGAGCACACACTAAATGAACTTTTCCTAAATCAAATTTCGCATGCAATCAAAATGCAGATGCAAATGCATGTATTTGTTTTCCGCTTTCCTAATGTGTGAATGCCAAAAAAGAAAGCTAAGTACAGATCTAAACTATTTTCTTTCAAAGCGACAATACTAACAATTTTATTTTCAAAATGAAAGGAAGACTAAGACGACACTTTTCGATTTCGAATTGAAAACTATTTTCGACACTTCAAATACTAATAATTTCAAATCAAGTAAAATGAAAAACGTACAATGAACTATCTAGAAGAGGAAGACTTTACGACACTCTTCTTTTGATTCAGAATGACAATTATGACATTTGCATAAAAAATGACAGTTTGATTAGGCTACTTTCGACAAAGGAAGACTGTAAATGATTGACAAATACACAAAAACATTTACAATTCCTAACTAATGAAGGCTGAAATATGTGAAGGAAGAAGGTTTCAACAAGAAGGTACTGATCATGAACAACAAAACTACTGAATAAAGTTGAAAGCAAGGAGGAAAACCAAATTTCAGAGAATAAAAATAGTATCACTCAATCATCGCACTTGCAACACAGGGAAATAGGGATGCATCTCACCTGCAACACACGAGAGGTGCAATGCATCCAGGTTGCACAGTTACAGAAAGTGTGATGGGCGAGGGAACGAAACTGAGCTTGGTTTTTGCTCAAAATTTGCAGCTAAGTTCAGTGATTTAGGCTGAGTAATGATGGACAATAGAAACAAAGCATAAGGGTAAGATCTGATGAGGTTCTGAGCTACCACAAGGGCACTTAGGATGCTTTGTAAGTTAGATGTTCAGTTCATAAAACAACCCAGAGATTGACTGAAGCAGCGTTTATCTACTTCGCAATTACATAGCAAAGGCGTTTCGAAGGCTAGCTGGCTAACTTCAGGCTCCCTCTGTAGTTTATAAAGCAAACAATAAACAAACAAAACAAACTATTCGTCCCTAGTGGAGTTGCCATTTTGTTTCAGGGAAAACTAGTGTCGATTTGAGCTACTAGTCCTACTAAGACGGGTAGCTATCTTAGAAACAAACAATGAAAGATTTTCAAGATTTCCTTTAAGTGTGATAGATGGAAGAGAAGAAAAGAGGACCAACCTAGATCTTCTTCTTTGATCCTAGCTTGATTTCTCCTTTCCTTGATAGGATTTTCCACTCCTCTCCTATTTGTCCCGCTTCAAAGAGTACTTGTAGAGTCAAAGTAACAACAAACTATCAAAGCATCTCTATCTGAAACATCATAAACAATGTAGAATCAGAAACACATTGACCATACAATTGAATTCATAAACAATAAGACTCACAAATACAAGATCATATAGAGGAAAACTCAAAGGAATTTATTAATAGTAATGTAAGAGAGGATTACAACCCAGCTGCCTGATCTAGCATCATCCTCCCAGTTGTAGAAGCCCTCTTCACCTCATGAACAAGCAAATCACCCAACAATGCAATGTCTCTTCTCACCAACAAACCAACAACACTTCCTTACAAAATACAAAATTCCAGCTTCCAGATCTCTCAGATGAGGGATCCATTTATAGATGTCTTGCAAGGGTGTGAGTCAGCTCTGGGTTTTTGATTAGTGTCATTCCACTAAGAGTTTTTGGTTCCACTTGGAGATTTCATTGATCTCTTACTCATCCCTGGTGAATTCAGAGAGGCAAGTGTCAAATGAGAAGTTTCTAGAAGATTCCATGATCATCCACTTAGCAAACTATCTCTGCCATTTGTCTATTCCCACTCATCGCACCCTATAGAAGGTCATTTTAGTATGCATCGCACCCCCCATGTGTAGAAAGTGAGATGCATCGCACCCTGACCATGGAGCAGTTAGTATGGTCCAGTTTTGGCCAGTTCTGAGTAGTTTTTCAGGTGGAACTTCTGGGAAATGATGTAATTAGTTGACCATGATCCTTTAGGGTATGAAACAACACTTTTAGGGACTAAATATCCCTTAGTTTATGGACATATGAGTTTGGGGTTGTAGTGCCCAAATATGTTTATAACAACATTGCAGTTGTTCGAATAGAGTTGGAGGGTCTCTGCGTGAAGATCTCGACACTGACAGAGTGACTCAAGGGTGAGCCATGATGTTTGTGTTGGGGGCCTGTTGGGCATGGGATCTCCCTAAGGAATGTTTTGGGGCTTAAAGCCCAAGTTTTGACTAAGTCCATTGTAAAGACTCTGTGATTTGTGGGCGCGAAGCATGAAGTCATAATAGAGTTATAGGGTTGTCCACCCTTGCTTTTTTAAATTAATGTCAGTTTGAAAGATATACCCATGGTCCACGAACCATGGGATTGTATAAATAAAGCGAGGCTCTAGGTGTAAAGAGAGATCATCGAAGGATGGATCAATAAATCTAAGGAGTCAATGAAGGATTGTGTCGAAGTGTAAGTCATATCTTTGGGTTGTAGAGTAGGAGAAGGCTTTGCAGCTGAGTGGGCAAAGGCCTAGTAGTCCATAGTTAAGTGCGAGGACCCCTGTAGTTGAGTGCACAGGGCAGGTCGAGTCTATAACTGGTTGCAAGCATTAATAAAGAGAAGTTTTACCATATTTCTATGTATCTTTTCCTGTTTATGCATTGAAGTACATTGGGTATGAATTGCAAGTTTACTGTTATGTTGTTGTGTGAACTTATATAAATGTGTTGAGTAGGTAAATATAATAAAAGGTAATTGTTTACATGAATATAACTAACTTTCATAAGAAGATAAGTAAGGTCCACGATGTGACTTGGGGAAATAGTGCAGATTGCTACTCCAGTAGTGCGGAAGCCCCACAACCCCTGGTTAGGGCTGCGCGAAATCAAGTATAACAAGGGCATGAAGGCCTCACAGGTCAGGAAAGCGCTCAAAGTAACCTGCGTGAAGGTATTCATGATTGGACCAAATCGACCCCTCAGAGATCTCAAGGGTGCGGAAACCTGGTTCCATCACCCCCCCATACTGCTTCAGATGAGACTTCAGTCCGCGCTCCGCGGACTGTTGCCGAAAGGGCCAATAGTAAAAATATTTGTTTGGCTATCTAACTCCAAACCTGGGTCAGGCCCCAACAAGCCAACATCCTTGAACTTTGATTATTTTTGTGGGCTTGATTTCCAAGTCGTATTCCAGAATGAAAACAATCCATTTGCCTCGCTTTCCATCAGGTCCAGTCTGTGTCAAAATGTCCTTAACCACTGCATTAGGTAGATAAACAATAATATGGGAATGAAAAATATATACTCTAAAATATTTTATTGCTTTAACCAATGAAAAGGCCTGCTTTTCCATAATATTGTATTTCAAAGATGCATCTCTTAAAGCTTTACTAAAGAATGCAATTGGCTGCTCAAAACCTTCACTGTTTTTCTGCAGTAAGACTACTACAATAGCGTGTTCAGAAGAAAATGATAAGATTATGAAATCTTTTGTGAAATATGGGTTGACCAACACTAGTGCTTTGGTCAATGCATGTTTAACTAAATCAAAGGATTGTTTAGCCTCAATACTCCCCTTAATTTCAGAATCTTTTTTAATCATATTTGTTATGTTTCTAAGAAGTTCTGCCAGGTTAGGAATGAATCTCCATAGGAAATTGCTTTTGCCAATAAAAGATTGAAGCTGATGTTTCTTGGATGACTGATTTTTAATATTTCTTCAATTATGCTGGGATCAATCCTAATTCCATCCTTGTAAATAATGTGGCCAAGAAGTTTTCCTTCCTCAAGGCCAAACAATTTCTTCTTAGGATTGAGTGAGATGCCAAACTTTCTACATTTTTCAAACACTCTTCTCAGATGTGCTAAATGCTCCTCATAAATTTTAGAATAGGCTGTAATGTCATCTAGATAAATCACAATAAAATGGCCAATTTCATTAGCAAAGGCAATATCCATTTCTCTTTGGAAAGTGGCTCTAGCATTCATTAACCCAAAGGGCATTTTTACATACATGACCATGGTGTAGTGAAGGCAGTTTTATCCTAATCATCAGGATTCACTAAGACTTGGTTGTAACGTGAGAAACCATCTAACAAGGAAATCCTACTAGACCCTACCACCCTTTGCAATATATGATCCATTTTAGGTAACGCGTAGTTGCCTTTAAGGGATACCTTATTTAGATTTCTGAAATCAATACACAGTCTGATTTCTATAGTTTTATTTCTAGCAGGCACAATGTTAGACACCCATTTAGAGTATCTAAGGGGAAGTATAATTTTAGCTTCATACATCCTTTTTATTGCTTTCTCAATCAAAGGCATTAGGACATGATTTATCCTACGAAGTTTTTGCTTGAATGGTTTTTGATCTTCCTTGATTGGGATTTTATGTTGTATGATGCTAGTGACATATACTTTTAGATTCTCATAACTCTAGTCAAAGACATCTATGAACTCTTTGAAAAGGGCTATGTATCGTTGTTTTGTGATAATAGGAAGTGATTTTGAGAGTTTTATCATTTTGGGATTATGCTCACTACCTATATTGCATCCTTCTATGTCTGTCCCTGTGGGTTCCATTTTTGGCTTCTTTGCCACATCATTAAAATAAAAAAGTTCTTCTAATGGAACTAAAACCCTAGGCAGAACATTATCCTTAGGCTTTTTTTTTTTGGATCTATTTCATGCAATTCTAATTTATGTACATCTTTATTGACTGAAATATTTACGTTAGTATCAAGTCCTATGTATCGTTGTTTTGTAATAATAGGAAGTGATTTTGAGAGTTTTATCATTTTGGGATTATTCTCACTACCTATATTGCATCCTTCTATGTCTGTCCCTGTGGGTTCCATTTTTGGCTTCTTTGCCACATCATTAAAATCAAAAAGTTCTTCTAATGGAACTAAAACCCTAGGTAGAACATTATCCTCTTTTTTTGGATCTATTTCATGCAATTATAATTTATGTACATCTTTATTGACTAAAATATTTACGTTAGTATCATCAAGCTTCTTATCTATTCTAACATATTCAACAATCTAATTTTCTATCACACTCTAAATCTATGGTGTACTCTTCATGCTCATCCTTGAATTGTAAAAAGCTTTCAATTTCTTTGTCACTTCCAAATACATGCCAATGTCTCATATTGTCAGGTACAACTGGACGGTGTTTAACCTCCACTATATATTGTTTGTTGGGGTGAGGCATTCACATGTGCTGGTTGAAAAAGCTAAACCATTAACCAAGACATTCTGATTTCTGCGAATGATAGAAATATCATCTTCTACAAAAGATCCTAGAAAGTCAAGCACAACATTTATGTATGCTCTCAACCTAGGATGTTTGGCAGCATACTCTCTCTTGATCTGTCTTATAATTAATTTAGAATTCCCATGAACAACAATTCTTTTAGCACTTAATTTCTTCAATAATTACAATCCTAAGGGAGGTGCCTCATATTCCACTATATTATTAGTGCAATGAAAGTTGAGTTTATATGAATGACCCTCTGTATGGTTGGTCCCTGAATTGGACACCCAAACTCTTGCCCGTGAACTTGCTTTGCTACAAGAGACATAAAAGCTCATGTTCCAAAAAGGTCCAGTTTCAATCTTTTGTTACACAATTAGAATTTTATTTTCACGTTTTTTATCAATATCATTTTCTGATTGAGTAACGTACACATCAATGCCTTCATCATTGTAAAGAATGAAAGAGTCTAGGTCAGAATGAACAGAGTAGAGAGAGTAGTTATGTAGTTTATCTTGACTGTTGACCATATACTTCATTAAAGTTTCCCTATACCGTCTTCTCTACTGACCAAACACTGATATAGTGGCATAAGTCATGTTCATTTGTAGGGTTCCTTGTAATTTTGCTCCCCATGAGCGTGACAACAACATGCCATACCTTGGGGGAATGTCTGCTACCACTATATCCATCACCAGACTTTTAGCAGGGATTTGGGCTAAAGTAATTCATAGGTCTTTGATAAGACCTAGGCATCTGACTTTGCTTGAATCAAAGAAATTCAAATCTTTGTGTTGTCTAGTAATTTCTAGTCCTAGTTTCTCCATGACTACTTTGGGCATTAAATTATGGGATGCACCTGAAGCTATCATAGCATTATGAATAATTTTATCATGAATATTCAAATTGACATAAAATGGAGGGACTCCTCCTTCTTGTGGCTTTCCTTCTACTTTTGGCCCAAATAAGAGCTCAGGTTGATCATCACTCAAATTTACATCATTAGTTTTCTCCCCAACATTTAATGCCTTCAAGAAATGAGTCTTGTATACATTCTTGTTGACTAATTTAGTTAAGGGGATAGAAATATTTAGCTTGGCAAGTTCATTTTCTATATTGAATGGTGTTGTATCTTTAAGAAGATTTGAAAATTTTGATTTATCAGTAACTATTTTTGTGGCCAGTTCAGTTTGTTGGCTGGTAGAAGGGAGATCAGTTTGAGTAATTCTGGAATTTGTATCAATTTCCTTTTTTATGGTAGCTTCTACTGGCTTCTTTGCAATATTTTCTGTGGTTTTATTAGGGGGATTTTCTATTGTTTTCTTGGGATCAGAATCAAATACCTTTTTAACAAGATTTTCAACACTCTTTTTATTTGAAATATCTTGATTTTTCTTACTTTTAAGATTATATTGCCTATGAACTTCCATAATGGCACTTTCAAATCCTTGTTTGTATTCTTCTGACTCTTAAGAATCCATTTCAGTCTGGGTTATAAGAAAAAGTTCTTGTTCCTCACGAGTGAGGAAAGCTGCTTCATCATCACTTATCCCCAACAAATTAATTTGGTTATCATCCAAATATTCCACATTATTCCCCTCATCATCTGTGTTATTTTCCTGAAAAGGAGGCCAAATCTGCTGATCTTGTCCCTTTTGCTCTCATTGTTTAATTTGGGGAGTATTTCTTCTAAAGTTTTGGTTTCTGGTTTGTTTGACATTTTGGTTTTCTCTTGCTCGATTTTGGTCATTGATGTTCACTCTTTGCATCATTTGATTCACTACTCTGATTATGTTATCAATCTAATGGTCAAAATAGATAGTAGGTATAGTAGTTTGAGAAACCAGAGGTAGGGAAGTTGAAACTACAAAATGAGTAGGGTTGGGAGGCTATAAATGTATAGACTGAGAAGACTAACTAGACAAAGACGCTGCTACAACAGTTAAAGCAGAGAATTCAATACAATGCTAAATAAAAGATTCTTCTATATCTTGCTCTCACACTGAAACTATACCTTGTAGTTTGTCAAATTGTTGTAAAGATTTAATATCAGGATCTGTTTCAAGGTCTTGGGTTTGGGAAACATATGGTTGCAGTATGGCTTTGTCTATGACAGTTTGATCTATGAAAGCCTCGGACTTGGATCTAAAAAAACTTTGCTGAAAAGGCAAATCAAATCCTATATCTTATAAAGTTTCAAATTTCTCTGGGAGAGATTATGCTTGGTTGTTTGCTTGAATTTGTTTTATTGGTTGGTTGGTTGATCTGATCAAATTACTTTCTTTCCATTGGGCTATGGAGTCAAATTAAGCTGGATGCTGCATCAAAACTTCAAAGGAGTAATCACAGGGCAAGCTAGTTACATTTACTTGATCTTTAAATTGAATTATGGAATGGAGAAAAGAGGTGATTCAGTAGTGATTGAAAAGCATTTAAGAATTTCTCAATCAGACTTCAGAAGAAAACATACAAATTGTAAACGCAGTCCAAATAAGGTGCTCAATAACATATCTTATTTTTCACATCTCCTGTTTTACAATTAGATTTCAGATGATAAATAGTGAGAGAATAATAATGGAAAAACAATTACGCTAAGAAAAACATCAACAATATATCGCAACACAAGTATCTTGTGAAGATTATTTTTATTAATGATGCTCCAACAATGTGGAAAAGTACAGTGCTTTGATAAAAGGAGTTACAATGATTAGGAACCGACCCTCAATACTTCGACTGAATGAAGTATTTAAACAAAATTTACAAAAAATATTACAATTAATGCTTCATTGACATGAAATTCTATTATTAACTTCAGACTAACAAAAATGAAATAATGCGACCAAAAGAGGTGAATTGGCAAAGTGATCTGGACATCTGGCACTGCTTTGATGGAGAACAATTGTTGAGTGGGCACTATTTGCGTGTTGTGCTGGTGAAGCTAGCCCTTTCTTTAATCCTAGAATTCACATAGCTTATCCCACTGCTCTTCATATGGAATGGAAATTTTTGTTACTTTGCGGTAGATCTCATCTACCTCGATATACCAAGTGAATGTGGGTTTTACTACAAAAATGTGTTTTACCTCATGTTGGATGAAACTCATGTTATTGGTAGCTTCGTAAAAATATCTCCCTCTCATGACCCCTTTGATGTGGGAAGACTTGGCTATATCCCTTGCAATGTCTTTCAACTTCTTCATATAGTCTTCCATAGTCATCAGCTTGTCATTGATCACAAATAAAGAACGGAGGTATTTCTTATTTAATACTTCTGTTAGCACTCAGAATGAACCTCAAGGCTGAGAAGAGGCAATTCTGAGGTAACCAGAAACCAAGATTTTGATTTGGCATGTAGCCCTACCAGACCAGAGAGGGCTCTCTCTTTGCCAAAAAAATGTGGTTGCAATAACTAAATCTTAGGCTAGCCATGAAGAACGAGGATTTGGTTGAAAATTGTGGGTTGAAAATAGTAAGAGAAGGGACCATTGGGCTATGGAATCGAGGCTAGTTTCTGCCAGCAAACTTGGGGCAAAGTAAGCGCAATGTTAACCCAAATTAAAGATATAATGAGATAAGAAAAGAGGAAAAATACTACTGCCCTGTAGGCATCAATCAGGGGATGGATCTACAGTGGCAACTTTAGAAAAAAGAGAAGCACAAGGTTACTCAACAGAGCATCTAACAGAGGATGGATTCTGAAAATATAACCACTACATAAAATAACATAATCATTGTGAAAGGAGAATCGTGCAAGGATGGATTTATAAAATTTCCTTTAGAGAATTTTGTAATCAAATTAGTAGAAAAACAAAGCATGGAAATGAATTTACAAGAAAAACATGTTGCACATTAAACACCATGATGGATCCTAAGTTTAAAGGTCAGACACTGCTCCAATAAAATAATATTTAGAAAAATTTAAGCTTTACACAGTCCAATAACAGCTTCCCTCTGTTGAAAAATTTGAACCTTTTACACTCTGAAATTCATAAAATATATACAATTAACTCATCCCTGTACAAAGGGAGTTGAGCTCAACATTCTCCCATAAGATAGAATCAGTTACATTAAATTTTGACCAAATTTTTGAAAATAGGTGTCAAAGATGAACTTGTATCTCTTGAACCATAACACCTGTTACAAAACGGAAAGAGGTCTTTTTAGATAAGGTCATGTTTGAGAAAAAAATCTCTCAAATTTTAGAAAGTTGTTTCCAGTTGCTCAGAATCTGTGCCATAAAATAATCTCTAAAACAGGGAGTCATTAAATATTTAAATCTGTAAAAATAGGTTGTAAAGATCTAGTCAAATATTCCAATTCACGAAACTTGTGAATAAACAGAATAAGGTTTTTGTTATATGGCACGTGTTTGAAAAAAACCTCCTTGGTTTTCTCAAAATTACTTTCCATCTGTTGTAAAATGGCACCGCACTACAATGACTAAAATAGTAAAACAAATGCAAAATTTGTTTTGTTTTAATGTAGGCTTCAAATATCACTGCATATCTCCCACATAAACGGAAGGAGGTATTTGTTGTTTGGTATGTGCTTGACAGAAACCTCTTTCACTTTTGTAAAATTCATGTCCATTACTTCAGAAATGGATTTTGTATTAAAATTGCCCTTGTGTGCAACAAATGACCTCAAAACATGCATAACCAAGAATCAATCATTCATTTTGATCATATCTTCTGATCCAGAAACCGGTTACCATAGTTTGATATACCGTTGGAAAGATTTTTTTGAGATGCTTCTGATGGACATACTTAAAATATGATTTGCATTGAAACTCATGTGCAAAACATCTCTGAAAACCAAACATAGTAAGAGCCCATTTTGATCCCTGGTGACAAGATGCGAAGACTAGAACTAACATTGGCCTTATTGGGGATGGAAGCTCCTTGGAGGTGTCAAGAACACTGTAGAACAAGTGCCTCATCCATTGGGCAATACGATCATAAAAAACTGCAAACTTGAACAACTTATACCAACAAAAAAAAATACACATACTACAACTTGTACATTAGGAAACTAAAACAAATGCCAAAAACTGAAATGCTGCTTTGGGTAGCTTATTTATGTACAACCCTACCCTACATTGCTACAAATCACTAGACCAAGTGATGTTGTAATGCCAAATTTACCAATCAAGCAATTGTGGTAATGATGATGCTAGGGAGTGCTTGAACCAGGACACAATTGGAAATGATGACAGCCATACATGCACAAAATGAGTTTGGCTATGTAAAAGAAAATCTGGTTTGTCATTCAAACTGAAAAAATACTCCATATATGCAACAACAGGATAATAGAAACCAGACCATGTCTGCTGCCCTAACTCCTCGACATATGCTTCTAGCTGCAAACTGTCAATGTAAACATCTACGAGCAACCCTATTGTTTCTTGTTTTGAAGGAGGGAGAGTTTCCAAGAACCATTTGGGATCTCGAAATTCACATGACTTAATTTGAACATTTATATACTCAATCTCCTTCTCAAATTTTTCAACCACTAACTCAAAGAAACCAGTTTTACCGTTAAGAGGAAACTTCGGAGATCTCAAAAATTGAAGCATGGCAATGAAAAATACCTCATCTATTTCAATATCCACTTACTGATCTCTAACTTCTTTGAAAAATTCATAACACATAGGGTTTGCCACATACCCTACCATCTTATTTTAGTACATGAATGGATCATGAGTGCTGGAATATATGCATTGAGTTGGAGTTGTCATGTAAATGTTTCAGCCTTCATCATATGTGTCTGATCGCTGTCCACCATCAGTAACCAGATCTGCAACTTGAATGATATTTCCTGGAGAAGATCTGTCACCTCGTCCCCAGAAACGATGCCAATATGTTAGCACTCAAAATGAACCTCAAGGCTGAGAAGAGGCAATTCTGAGGTAACCACAGACCAAGCTTTTGATCTGGCATCTAGCCCTGCCACACCAGAGAAGGCTCTCTCTTTGCCAACAAACATGGCTGCGATAACTAAATCTTAGGCTAGCTATGAAGAATGAGGATTTGGTTGAAAATTGTGGGTCGAAAACAACAAGAGAAGGGACCATTGGGCTATGGAATCGAGGCTAGTTTCTGCCAGCAAACTTGGGGCAAAGTAAGCGCAATGTTCAACTAGATTAAAGATATAATGAGATAATAAAAGAGGAAAAAGTCCGCTGCCCTGCAGGCATCAATTAGGGGATGGATCTACAGTGGCAACTTTAGAAGAAAGAGAAGCACAGGGTTACTCAACAAAGCATCTAATAGAGGATGGATTCTGAAAAGATAACCACTACATTAAACAACATAATCATTGTGAAAGGAGCATCGTGCATGGATGGATTCCTAACATTTTCTTTAGAGAATGTTGTAATGAAATTAGTTGAAAAAAAAGCATGGAAATGAATTTACAAGAAAAACATGTTGCACATTAAACACCGTGATGGATCCTAAGTTTAAAGGGCAGAGACAACTCCAATAGAATAATATTTAGAAAAGTTTAAGCTTTACGTAGTCCAATAGCAGCTTCTTTCTGCTAAAAAGTTTGAACCTTTTACACTCTAAAATTCATAAAATATATACAATTAGCTCATCCCTGTACTAAGGGAGTTAAGCTCAACCATCTCCCTCAAGATAGAATCAGTTACATTAAATTTGGACCGAATTTCTGAAAATAGGTGTCAAATATAAACTTGTATCTCTTGAACCATAACACCTGTTACACAAATGAAAGAGGTTTTTGTAGATAAGGTCATTTTTGAGAGAAATGTCTCTCAAATTTTGGAAATTCGTTTCCAGTTTCTCGGAATCTGTGCCACAAAATAATCTCTAAAATAGGAAATCATTAAATATTTAAATCTGTAAAAATAGGATGTAAATATCTAGTCAAATATTCCAATTCACGACACCTGTGAATAAAGTGAAAGAGGTTTTTCTTATATGGCTCATCATTGACAAAACCCTCCTTGGGTTTCTCAAAATTACTTTCCATCTATTGTAAAATGGCGCCACACTACAATGACTAAAACAGTAAAAAAAATGTTAAATTTGTTTTGTTTTAATGTAGGCTTCAAATATCATGCATATCTCCCACATAGTAACACCCGTGCATAAACTGAAGGAGGTTTTGGTTATTTGGTATGTGATTAATAAAAACCTCTTTCACTTTTGTAAAATTCATGTCCATTACTTCAGAAACGGATTTTTTAGTAAACTTGTCCCTGTGTGGAGAAAATGACCTCAAAACATGCATAACCAAGAATCAATCATTAATTTCGATCATACCTTCTGATCCAGAAACCGGTTATGGGAGTGTGATATACCGTTGGAAATATTTTTCTGAGCTTCTTTTGATGGACATACTTAGGATATGATTTTCATTGAAACTCATGTGCAAAACATCTTTGAAAACTAGACATAGTAGGAGCCCCTTTTGATCCCTTCGTGACAAGTTGGAAGACTAGAACTAACAGCTTCTATTCTGGTGAGAAACCTGTTAAATGATACCTTCAAAGTGTGAAATTTATCTGTCAGCTGCATAACCAAGTTCTTTTTTGTCAGAACTTTCTTTATTTCTAAGATTGTTTTTGTTCTCTCATCTACAACCGTGGTAGGAATTTCTCCCAATTCATTATTGATAGTGGAAATGGCTTGCTTTGCTTTCTCCATCAACTATTTCTTCACAAATATAATTTGGATATAAGGCTAGATTTCATCCATTGCCTTAATGATGTTGTTTCATATAATTTCTTTGACTTGGGCCAATGTGTGGCCAATAGAGGACTCAGTTGTTGATTTCCTAGTGATTGAGAATGTGACAACTGAATAGATGTATGAGAATGATCTTCCACATCACTCTGCAGTGGCAGAGTTGTTTAATGAGGGGACAATGGACAATCACTGGTTCCAGTGACCGCATTCGTCTATGATTGCACAACTCCATCATTGAAGCATACTGAGCGAGGCTTGATTTCAAACTTCTTCTTGGGATGAGTAGATTTCTTAAAGAAATACTTAAATCGGTCCCAAAGATAGAAACATTTCATCTGGCTCTTTGGAGCTTGAAACTGTAAATCACGAAAGCGCTGCCAAAAATGCATATGTGATTCATACGGAGCCTTCCGCTGTTGTAACAATTTTTGGTCAAGATGGTCTGGATCAAAATGATAGAAAGTGTCTTTAGTGATATCATAGAAGTGCTCAAGTGAGTGCACACTGTCATCCGACAGGCCGCACAACCATCGATGTGGAGATTCGTGAAGTGTGTATGCAAGCAGAAACTAGCCTGTTTGTCAAAACATCCATCTTCCTCATGAAGCATGGAAAGAAAGTCATACAAAAACTCAGGCTAGGCCACTTTGCCTTCACCATCATACGTGTAAGTGGACAAGTGATTGAAAAAATCCCCCATTATGGTAACGGATTCAGCATTCGAAAAACATTGTGGAGGGAGGAGAGTGCAAGACTCCATGATATATATGCAAAGGTTCAAAACAAGATGAGAGGACACAACTGGTCATCTGGCCATCCTTCTAGAGCCAGAAATGTTGACAGTGTTCGACCCACCAACATGTCAGGGGATCTCCCTAGTAAGAAGTCCCAATTAGACCTCAGGCCATTTGGTGTAGGAGTCCCAGTAATGGGTCATAAGGTAATGCCTTGACCACGATTTTGCATAGAGGCAAGTAAGCTAACTCTGTTGGCAGCAAGGGTGTTACACAAAATATTGTCACCATGACTTTCTGTAATCAGTGTGGGTCTATCATCACTCATACTAACCTCCTATGCAAGTCTCAAACCTCAGCTCTTCATGTCAAGCTTTAAAAATGAGAGAAAGTTTTTGAAAATCAATAAAACTCTGGTTCCGCACTTTCTCTTAACATTACCTATGGTCCCGCACCCATTGGTCATGTTACCTACGGACCTGCCCGCTCTGTCTCTAAAGGAGTGGGTGCGGACCCCTGTAAAAGTAAAAAAGGCGCAAGTTTATTCTTAAAAACTCACTTTGGGTTAATTCTGGACGCTTCTAGAAGGAATCTTGATGTGGTTGGTTCGCTCCTAGGTGGTTCATGCATCCCATAACTAAAGGAGCTAACCCCTTGATGAGAGGAGCTTATCCCTTTGAAGGAGGGCTCTATCCCTTTGAAGGTGGACCTAGTAACTTCCCTCCTCTGCTCTATAAATTAAGGCATTGGGCTGGTTGGTAGGGAGGTTGAAAGTTGAACATTTTTGAGGGTAAATGCTGTTGGAATTGAGACTTCCTAGTTAAGCTTGAGAGGAGAGATTACATACCTTTTGGCTTCATTGGGAAGAGACTCAAACTTGTCAAAGTAGAGAAGATTCTTGCTGGACCCTGGGAGAAGCTTGTATAGCATCAAGGCACCAAGGTTGTAAAGTTCTTCTTTGATTAAAGTTAATACAATCAGATTCATTTTTCTCAATAAATTGTCTTATATGGTTTATTTCATGAATTCCTTGATCATCATGATAAATATGTTTTATTATATTGGCTTTTTAGATGCTATTTGATGTGTGTGCCTATTTGTGTTTGCAGATTCTTTAAAAGGGAGCTCATTTGGATCAACGGAGCGTGGCTTCCACAGATTAGCACTGGACCCGAGGTAGGCCTAAAACATCTATTAGCCTTTATTTATAAATCGCATATTTAGAGAAAGATAGAATTTGTTTGGTTTGCTTGTCGCTAGATATCCATAGATACTAGGGAGGTCAGTCTTGTCCGCAAGATCGACTTATCCGGTCGACAAAATGGTGACTCCACTGGGGACTTGACTTTTTGGTTTTTGCCTTGCTTTTACTTTGACTTGAGAAACTGTTTCTCTGTTTCTGGTTTTTTGCTTGATGTGTGTGGGATTGGGTAGGTTCTATAGATCTTGAATTATTTTTTGTTTTTCATGCTTTTGGAAGAGGACCGCACCCTCTGTTTGTAACACAGTGCGCACATCCCCGCAATTTTGCTTTACACACAGAGCGGTACCGCACCTGGTTGTACTGGGAGCCTGTGGACCCTGTCAAAATTTTGAAAAACTTAAAATTTTCTTATTTAGTCAGCTTAGGATTTGTTTATGTGTTTTTAGCCTCTACCCAGATCTGCACGTGTCTTGTCAGAAACTTTTCGTAGGTTAATTCCATTGGCATTTAGGTTTTAGGTGAAATTTCCAGAAGCTTTGTGTGCTTAGCTTGATTTTTTATTTGTCTTTGTAGTAGCTTAGAGCTTAGAAGCCTTAGAAACCTCAGATCACCCTGGTTTTTGCTGGTCTTCTTATGAGTCTGACCGATTTGTAAAATTTGCCTTTGTTGAGGAATACATCTTGTTTTTTCTCTTTGCAAAGCTTCGAAAGAACTTGTTTTGAAAGTTTTGGATTTCATTTTTTAAAAAGAAAACAAAAGCTGGTTGTTTTTGACTGATTTGTTATTTTGAACAAGTTAGTCCTTAGTTTGCTTATAGCTAAGTAAAACATCCTTGAAAAGAAATCTTGTAAGCTTTTACTTCAATTAGTTTTTTAGAATTTATAGATCTCAAGATTAGATTTTTCAATAGTTTTGAGTCTTTTATAAAAAATTAAAAAAGAATCTCTTTTGAAAAAGTTTGTTTTTGTAGTATTTGAGTGTTTAAAAAGAAAGAGAAATTTTCGTGAGCATAACTAGTTGTCTCGTTTTTTAGTTTATTGGAAAAGACAAAAAGTTCTTCTTTTGATTTGATTGTGAAGGAAAGATTTGTTTTTACAAGCATTTGCATTCTCAACTCTTTCTTTAGCTAGAAGTTCATTGAAGAAAAAGGATTTTTTATCATCTTAAGTGAATTTTTAGGGTTTTGGAGTCGAGTCTTCACACCATAAAGTTTCACCTTCGCACCTTTTGACTTAAGGAAAAACCAATAAAAATAACGCTTAAAATAAAATCTATCTAGAAATCTTTTTATTTCTAGGGCTCTTTATCACCAACATAGCTTAGGCTAGTATCTTGGAGTAGGGAGTAATTAACTCTCCAAGATAGTAAAAACAAACAAGTAGCTGTATCTTGCTGTAGGAGATAAATTCCAATTGTTACATCTATGCTCTGGGAAGTTCCTCTTAAAGGAGTCAAGCACGAGATCGTGTCCGAACCAGTGGGGTAATCAATCCTTCCTCATTGGGAACGACACAAGATATACACGTATTAAAAACAGTAAACCTCAGATTAACCATTGTCGAGGAGCCTGGGGTCACTTGTTGGTAAACCTTGGATTATGTCAAGGAGCCTTCAAGGGGATTGAACTTGCTACTCTGCCCTTGCGTGTGTATCGGATCATAGACTGTTCCCCCAGGTATATTTGTTTCCGTTGGTAACCATAGTGACCATATTCTATAGGATTCTTTCCTAAGGTGACAGTGGAGGGAATATCCCACTGTACCTGGAGCAGAAATCGGCTAGACTCACTTGGATTTTCTGGGGGGTTCTCTTCACTCGAGATGGTTTAGTGGAGAAACTTGTGCCAGTCTATTCATTAAGCAGGCTGCCGGGGTAACTGTTCCAACCGCCATTTCTGTATTGAATTATGCGACATTGGATTTCATCATCAACTAGTGTTTTCGGTATGGAAAGTTACTGTTCATGTGTGGTTTGACCTCCTAGATTCTTTAGGCGTGTGCTTCAAAATTGTTTGGTTCTTTAGAGACTTTAGGTGTTTTCATTGAGATTTTTCTTTTTTTGCGTGTGAAGTAATTAAAATTTTTAATCGTGGTTGAATTACCGAGGAAGTCCTGTAGACTTCGGGGCCAACCTCCTGAGTTTTCACCAAGCCAGATTGAAGGGCTACGAGCCCTTGTAACTCCTAGTGACAGTAGAGTTGGGTTACCTGAAGAAGGAGAGTCTTCTTTGGTGGTACATCCTGATTACCAAGTTCAAGCACCAGAGTATATTACTGAACCTGTTTCATTTTCCGAAGTTACTGGTAGCTTTTGTTCTACTAGTGAATTAGCCGAGGAACCTGAAATATCTGAACCTGAAACTGAACCTGCTGCTACTCTGTCATCAGGATTTGCCTCTCCAACTTCCAGTGGTCCTGGTTCACCTAGGGTAGAGAGAGTCATTACCCAAAATCTTCCTTCTGGACTTATTGCTATTGAAGAACTTGTTACTCCGGAAGAAGGTATACCTATCCCTGAAAATCAACTAGCTATAGAACTTAGGGAGCATGAATCGATCTTTTATAGTCCACCTAGGAGGGACGCTTGGTATCTTTCATTGACCAATTTTTTGGAAAACCCAGGACTAAGCTTTTCACCACCTTGCATTCCTTTCAACACCTAGGGGTTATTATCCTCCTTTGAATATGTTGAGATAGTCATCCATGTTTTCTTAATCTCCAGAAACATTTTTATATGGCGGTTCTTTTGTTCCCTCTGGATATCAGTCACTGGCTGGTATTTTTTCGGAGCATCTCCTCAACCTGTTGAACAAGGGTTATTAACTGGTAATAATGGAACTAAGATGTTGAGTGTAGAAGATATTCTTATGATGCCAGGTACCATTCCAAATCCGCAACCTCAAGGTGGCCAGTTACCCCCTGAGGGGCAGCCTCAAGGTCCTCAATTTTTGCCTGGGGGGCAACCTCAAGGTACCCAGTTACCACCTGGGGGGCAACCCCAAGGACAGTACATTCCTCAGGGACAATACATTCCTCAGGGTCAACCCCAGACTCAGTATGTACCTCAAGGTCAACCCCAGTATTAATATGTACCTCAAGGTCAACCCCAGTATCAGTACGTGCCTCAAGGTTATCAACCTCAAGGTCAGTACCCAACACAAGGTTTCCAACCACCTTCCGGTCAATCATTTGTCGAAGGAGCTAGAAATGTACCTTTGAATTATCAACCCTACCCTCGACCCGGTTATGGTCCTCAATATGCTCAACCTTCTATGGGTCCATACCCCGGAATGAATATAGTGTGGGATCCATCTCAATCTCAACAAATTTTGCAACCGAATGTGCAGTTTTCATCTCAATTTGGACAACCCTTGGTTTCTGGTTCAACCCAGCAACCTATCCAGCCTACTATTCAAACTTCTGCACCTTCTGTAGTTTCTCAGCCTGGGTCTAGTTTGCCTCGAACTCCACCTCAAACGACTGCTGCAACATCTGCTCCATCTACCCCACCTACTTCTGGAGTATCGACAACTCCGGTTTCTACTGTTCTTGCATCAATTCCTCAAGCATCTTTACCTCAGTCTGGACCCATAATTCAGACTTCGGTTCAAATGCCTGTAGGAAAACCTGGTCCAAGTACAGTTGTCACAAGTCAACCTCTATTTACTTATCAACTGTACCAGGGACAGTACCAATTCGGTCCTGCTATGCAGAACCTAGTCTATCAGTATCAACTGTTCCCTGGATATACTTATCAGCAACCTCAACAACCCGAGTACGGTCCGATTAATCCTGGTTTTTCGGAAGGATATAATATCCCAAATGCAATTACAATTCCTAGTTATCCTGGATATCCTCCTCCTGGGGTTGGTCTCATGACCCAGGGTTTTAGGGGCCCTAATCGTTAGTTACCATTCATTGCAACTTTGGACTTGCCTGACTTATCGCGCCTTACAAACGATCTGATTAATTATCTTCCGTTTTGGCCGCCAATGCCGAATAAGTTGCCCAGTGACATTCCTAAGTTTGAAGGAAATTAGGAGAGGATCCGTCAAACCATGTGATGACTTATCACCTTTGGTGTGCATCTAACTCCATTTCAGATGATTCAATCCGTTTACGACTTTTTCAACGCACTCTAATTGGTCTTGCGGCCAAGTGGTACATTGAGTTACCGCGAGCCACTTTTTATAACTTTAGTCAGCTAGCTACTTCGTTTTTAACTCATTTTCAGTTGCCCGTCAGATATGACAATGGCACGGAATTATAAACTTCATTAAAACAGTCAACGTCCACTTATATTTCAGATCACATTCATGAATGGAGACGTCAACGACGTTTAGTGAAAGTTTTTATCCCGGATCAGATCTTAGAAAAATGGTTTGTTAAATCATTACTACCGAAAATCACTGAGGATGTAGCTAAGGTAGGAATCTCTACTGAAGAGCAAGTAATTTCTCAAGCTCAGTACCTTGACCTCGTTTATACTCAGTCGGGTACGTTGCACGAGAAAATCCCTGATCTTCCTAAACAAAATCAAATAGCTGCAGCTCCTTCAGGGTCTCATGCCGCTGATGGTATGATTGGTACAGTTAATACCAAAAGTAAGAAGAAGTCTTCCAAGAATTCTTCTCCTATCATAACTTTACCAGATTCCTCGACAGGAGATTCTTCCATGGAAATTTCTGTTGATATTCATGTTGTAGAGTCATCTACAGCCAAATCAAAATCCGGCGGTAAAAAGAAAGGGAATAAGAAAAATAAAACAGATAAAAATTCGAAAGAGAAACCAGAAAAAACGGAATCTACTGATGAGAAACGCAAACCTCGTTATCCTTGTCTCATTTGTGATGAAGAACATTTTACAAGAGACTGCCCTCATCGCGCTGAGGTTGCGAAAATCGTCAAAGGTTCTCAAACGCCTGTTGTTTTGAAGGATCCTTTTCCTAGTCAAGACAGTAAGATGATAGGTTCTTCCTCAAATGATTTAGAAGAACCCATAATGATGATGTCCCATGTTAGGATTGTGACACGACCACATGATTATGGAAGTAAAAGTCCTGTTGGTGGTAAGGAAGCAGAATCTTCTAATTCGAACCCATCAACTTCAACTCCCAGTTCCGATCCACTACAGATCGAGAAACCTAACCCTGACTTAGTAATCAAACCGCCCGCCAAGGGTATACTTCGAAAGTCAGCTTTCAATCCACATGCGAGAGCTGCTCAGAACTATAACATTGTTGAAGATTTGGCTATTTCACCTTCAGCAATGTCAGCTTTGGTGGTGTTGCAATCATGTCCAGTACAGCGTAAATTGCTATTGTTGTCTATAGGAGCTGTTGATATTCAGGACTCGAACCTTATAATTTTCGATCTAGAAAATAGTACACCTCGATTACCTCATCAAATGGCTTTCCAGATTCTAGTGTTAGTAAAAAACAGACCTTGTTATAGGACTGTGATTGATGAGGGAGCCTCAATGTGTATTATGTCGATCCAGTGTTGGAGATCGCTTGGTTCTCCTACGCTTAATCAATCCCCGATGATTCTAAAGGCTTTTGATGGCCGCGGGTTCCATCCTTTTGGCATTCTACAGGATTTACCTATAAGGGTTGAAGGCAAAACTGTTAATCTAGATGTGGAGGTGGTTGATGCCCCTCTAGATTACAACCTTCTCTTGGGTCATAGTTGGTCTTACGCTATGACTGTTGTTGTTTCATCGGTCTTTCGGCTCATAAAGTTTCATCATAATGGAAAGATCATAACTATAGACCAACTAACTTACTTTTCATCTGACCCAACCTCTTCTGAAAGTATCCAGCATGTTGGAAAAACAACTATCCCTTATAAGGATGTTGGAGTAGGACTAGTTAAAGATTCTAGTTTACTAGGAACTTTTTCCTTTCCTCCTCCAAATGTATCGCCTTCTACTACAACCATTCATATGATTTCATCAGACACTACTGTTTATGATGATCCTTGGATCGTACTTCTGAATCTGAGATATATTCATTTGGTGATGCTATGACTTTGAGTCCATATGAAATTGCGTATCAGGCCGTGCAGTTGTTTTCTGACCCTTCTTCAACCGAAATTGACTTAATGAATGTAGTCCATGAAGAATCACTTTCAACATCAAACTCAGATTCAACAAATTTTTCCGAACTGGTTCACACTGATGAGCAAATTTGCGAAATCTTGTATGTTGACGATTTACCATGGGAAGATCTTCATCATAGATCTTCGTTTTTACCTGAGATTGATCACTTTGAAAATGATTTTTCATCTACTTTTACGACTGATTATGTCAAGGAACCTCAGAATCCATTGAAAAATCCTAATTCTGAGTTAAATTTGGGAAGTATTTCTCGAAATATTCCTATTGACATTTCGGTTAAACCTGGAATTGTTGAAAACATTCGTATAGGTGCCTCTTGAATGGAAGATGAAATTCAAACATATAAGGCCCTATTTCAAGAATTCCGCGACGTGTTTGCCTGGTCATATGAGGAAATGCCAGGAATTGACCCAACAATTGTTGTTCATGAAATCAAGACTTATCCAGATGCTAAACCCGTCCAGCAACATTTGCTTTAGATCCACCCGCGAAAAGCTGCAGCTATTAAAGCAAAATTGATAAATTACTTAAAGTAGGTTTCATTTATCCTATTCCTTTAACATTGGGTATCGAATATCGTTCCTGTTAACAAAAAGCAAGGAACAATAAGAATATGTATCAATTATAGGGATATTAATCGAGCCTGTCCAAAAGAAAATTACCCAACTCCCTATATCGATCAAATCATTGATGATTGTGCCGACAGTGAAATATTATCCTTTATGGATGGTTTTTCCGAATACAATCAAAAAAGTATTCTACCTGCTGATCAACCAAAAACGACTTTCATTTTTCCATGGGGGACATTTGCTTATTGCAAATTACCTTTTTGGCTCAAGAATGCCGGTGCAACTTTTCAAAGGGCCATGTCTTATGCGTTTCATGACATCAAGCACATTGTGCAACACTATCTCAATGATTTACCTACTCATTAATTACATCGAGCCGATCATCTCATCCATTTACGAGCAATCTTTATGAGGTGTAGGCACTATCGAATTAGGTTGAATCCACACAAGTGTGTTTTCTGTACAGAAACAGGTTGGTTACTGGGATTTGTTGTTTTGAAAGTCGGCATTCGTGTCGATCCCTCGAAGGTTGAAGCTATTGTCAAATTGCCTCCTCCTTCGACTCTTCGCCAACTCCAAAGTTTGCAAGGGAAAGAAAACTTTTTACGTCGATTCATTCCTAACTACGCTGAGATAACAAAGGGTTTTACTCGGTTTTTGAAACAAAATACTCCATTCTTTTGGGATGAGATAGCTGACAAATCTTTTGATGCACTAAAACACGCGTTGACCCATGCACCATTATTGCATCCTCCCAACTACAACTAGGACTAATTATATCTCGCCGCCTCACATTCCACCATCGGAATGGTACTAGTTCAAGAAGATGAATTTGGTAGTGAACATGTGATATATTACCTTAGTCAAACCTTGAATCCAACTGAGCTAAAATATTCACATGTGGAGAAATTGGCCTTGGCAGCTGTTCAAGCTGTCCAATTTTTTTGTCATTACATTTTACTACGCAAAACTACTGTAATTTCCGATTGCAACCCTATGATCTATATTTTGACCAACCAATTACTAGGGGGCAAGTATTCCAAATGGATTGTTATCCTACAGGAATTTGATTTGGAGTTGTAAAAATCTAAGTCAAAGAAATCTTTAGCTTTTGCGGAGTTGATGTGTGACTTCCCGCGTGCTGACGCCGAAACTCTGGTGGAAGAGCCCATTGCGAATGAATCCTTGTTTCTAATCAGCACTTTAGATCCCTGGTATGGAGATATCATAGTTTATCTCCAAACCCAATCCTTTCGGCCTAAAATTTCAAGATCAGAGTGTCGGAAAATACGATTCCAATCCCAGCAATACAGAATTATTGGATATACACTTTATCGTCATGGGGCAGACTCTGTTTTCCGACGTTGTTTAATTCATGAGGAGGCTAAAATGGTTCTAAATGACTGTCACTCTGGTGCATGTGGCGGTCATATTTCTAGGTCTGCCACAACCCAAAAGATATTGTGTGCTGGCTATTTTTGGCCGTCCTTGTTTAAAGATTGTATTAACACGGTCCGAAAATGCCACAACTGCCAAATTTTTGATCGAAAGATGCGCGCTCCACCTGCTCCTCTCCACCCTATAATTGTTGTCAGTCCTTTTGCGAAATGGGGTATCGATTTTATTACATGTAACCCTCACTCGGCCAGGGGGCATGCGTATATCATCCTTGCGGTATATTATTTTACCAAGTGGGCCGAGGCGATGCCTACATTTGAGGCAGACGACAAAACTGCTGCGATTTTCATTTTCAATCATGTAATTGCTAGGTTCGTTGTTCCACAAGCGATTATCACTGATCATGGGCATCATTTTCGAAACATTATGATGACGGAACTAACAGATCAACTTGGCCTGCGTCACGATAGTTCAACTCCATATTATCCATAGGCTAATAGTCTGGTTGAAGCCATCAACAAAGTTCTAGTCATCATGATCCGACGAATCATTGGGATTCATAGGTCGAATTGGCATAACATGCTATTTTTAGCGCTTTGGGCATATCGAACCTCAGTAAAAACATCAACTGGTTTCACTCCTTTCCAACTAGTTTACAGTTTGGAAGCTGTGTTACCCATTGAATGTGAAATCCCGTCATTGAAAATGGCCATAGAATTACTTCTAGCCACTTCCGAAGAGGAGAAACGTTTGTTGTACTATGCTCAGCTAGATGAGAATCGACGTGATTCTGCACTAGCAATCGAAACTCATGCCAAACGTATTAAAGCTTAGTACGATCGAAATGTTACTCATAATTTTTCGGAAGGAGACCTAGTCTTACTGTACGATCAAGCTAATGATAAGTTAGGCGCTGGAAAATTCGTACCCATGTGCCATGGTCCTTATGTTGTTAAGAGAAAGCTGGAAAAATGGGCCTATGAATTGGTAGACTTTGACGGAGTCTCTTTAGGTAAACCCAGAAATGGTCTTTACCTGAAGAGATATTATGCTTAAATTTGGGTGTGGAGATTCTTAGTTAGGTTAGTTTTCTTTCTATCTGGTGTGTTTTAGATTAAAAAGTGTGCTTAGCTTAGAGAGTGTTTTTGTCATTATTCCTGCTTATCTTGATTTTACTCTTGATATTGCAGATGTCAACGTCTCTCCAAACATACATTGGTTTTGCTGATGATGCTTGTCGTAATACACGGAACATTTTTTCCGCAGCTTGGGTTATCTACTCGCCCTCTGATGAGTTGGTATCTATGCATGGGGTAAGCCTTGGTCAAACAACGAACAACATTGCAGAGTATAGTGCAGTGATTGAGTTATTATCTGAATCCATCTTATTTGGGATTCGAAGTTTGATTGTGAGGTTAGATTCTGAACTCGTTGTATTGCAGCTTAATAGAGTTTATGCCATTAGAAATCCAGTGTTACTGAGATTATTTTTGAGAGTTCGTCTCTTGGAACGGGAATTTGTCTATATTGAATATCAACATATTCCAAGATATTTAAATACATTGGCAGATGTAATTGCTTCTCGAATGTTAAGTAGACGTTTGCAATAATCAAACAGTAAATTTAAAAACATTCCATAATATGTTTTACAAGATAGCCAGTAATAGTGATATAGCATAGCATAGGAGTGTGTCAAATATACATCGTCATCGATCATAGGTTAAAAAACACCTTATGATCGGCAAAAATGATAGTATAAAAAGCAAAAATGTCATATGAGTCTACAACAGGCGATCATCCTATCACTGGTGATGATCACGATAAGAAACCACTACACGGGCCACCCTACAAAGGAACCTCCTGAAAGGTCCTGGGACCCCAATCACATAGCGTTGTAGCCTAAGAGGAATGTCATCTATGCTGGTCTCTGGAATGTCTGCTGTCAAACGCTCTAGATGGTTTTCCAATTCGGCCAGGGTCTCTGTAGATTTGTCCTGTGGGGCTGGTGTTGCTGCAGCTGGCTGTTTCCTCTCATAAGGCCAGACAGTGGCTGGTCGCCGTGGACCTACGTCTGCATTTGAAACTTTTTTCTATCAATTTTGGGATGATTTAAAAACAAAAAAAAAATTAAATTAGAAAATGTTGAAAATGGTTTTACCTGAGTCATCCCATTGCTCTCCTGGTGGAAGAGCCATGTCTGAGTCACCATGATAATCCATCCCAGCATAAGGAAAATCCTGAATAGCAAAAACTTGGTTCTCCAACCAATGAAAATACTTATGAGGAAATCAAACAACCTCTGAACCCTCCTCAAGATGACGGGCCATAACTGCAACCCAACGCATCAGTTTGGGCTCTCGGGGAAGTCCAGCTCCAACGGAAAGATGTTGTGGGACCAACATTGGGACCCTCTCTAGACCAAAGCTCACAACTAAGAAACCATATCCAAAGTTATTTAGTTGTCCGTTCTTTGCTCTAGTCAGTTGACCTTTTACATTAGCCAACATAGCTTCGCACCAGTTGAAGATGGTGCCCCAAAAGCAATCTACTGCCATATGCATTTGGGATCCAGTGGCCATATGTAGTGTTGCACTTCCGCAGAGTCTGGTGACAGTAAATGCAATCACTTTGAGTTCAAGACAGGAGATGGTTTTGATATCAATCCCTTTGTCCTTGGTTTGGTCGTTACAAAACTATAGCCGGAGGCTATCGACAGACTGGCCACCTGGCCTAGCCCCAAATAGAGTCAATTTTTCACCTCTCTTAGGCAAACCAATCAAAAAATAAATTTCTTCCAGCTCCATTTCGAGTTGGTGGCCACCAATAAAGAAACACTGGTCTTGTACATTCCACCTGTCTACCAGCCACTGCAAAAAGTCCACCTGGGCCCTCATGCCAGGTATGGCCCAGAATTTGAAAAACCACATGCCTTCAATGCATCAATCGAATGTTGATAATTAATCGCGGTGAGGTCTACATCCTCGTGCTCCCGTTCCCGCCAGTCAAGCATGATGTATACCCTACATTCAATAAAAAGGCGGATTAGAATATTATAAATCAAAATTTTTGGGTGGAATTTGGAAAATTTAAGTTTGAAAACCTATGCTGCGGGGACCGCACCCTCTATATTAGAGACAGTGCGTAGGTCCGCACTCTGGTTATATAGGAGGTGCGAGCCCCTAACTTTTTTCCTTTTACGAAAAAGTCGGGGTCCGCAGGTTTCCTATACTGCGCCTGTGGACCCCTACGCGTAGGTTTTTGACCTAAATATTTCCTAAAAATCAAAATTAAACCCTAAAAACAAATTTCAAATGGATGAAATGCAAGAGTAAGATGACGTGGATTACCTGGAGGTGACGGTGTTCGATTCCAACAGACGAATTTTCCGCAATATTCACGGGAAGTTTCTTACCAAAAGCTCTCTTTTCTCACTCTGAAGTCAAATGGTAAAAATGAATTTACAAAAGCCCTTTTTATAAGATTTTTTGAATAAATGAATTTTTAATTTATTTATTTTTTACTTTAAAGAGGTAACTTTTGAAGCATTTTTATTTATTTTAAACATGTATGAGTAATGTTTGAGTTTTTGTGTAGGATAACAGATTTTTCAGGAAAAATTGATCATTTTCAACAAAAAAACATTAGAGTCACCTTTAAGCTCTTATCTGACTCCTAAAATATGAAAAGATTGCCAAGTTTTTTCTTTTTAAGCTCATTAAAACGGAATTAAAAAGATGGTCCACTTACAGCCCTTTTCTGACCGTAAAAACATGAAAAGATTGTCGGATTTTTGTCATTTCAAATTCAATATTGGTTATAAAACGACGTGTCTTTGATCGCTTTTTTACATTTTCGGATCAGAGGCACTAATTATGAAAAGTACTCCTTGATCGTAATGGTCAAGCGGTTCTCTCAAGTATTATTTTATACTTTTTCAGGCTTGGGAGACATAAATCTTAAGTTTTTTCAGACTCCCTAAAATTGAAAAACGCCGAGTTTCTCCTATACTGGACTCATTAAAATTTAACAGTAAAGGACCTGTTCAATTACAAACAGGAACAGACCACTCCTTCTTAGGGTTCGAATTTAAACTAAGTTGGACTCATCCGAAGGATGAGCTTATAATCAAGCAAATGTTATCCTCCTCAAGCTTGTCAAAAATAAAGAGGTACTTGCCAGAAATGGTGGGGGAAAAGAGAGAAAAATGAGCATGTTTGTCATACTTTGTGTCTCAGAAAAACATTTAACCACTCTTGAACACGACACTTTTTATTCACCTGGGTTGGGAAATCCTTTGCCTAACAGTTGATCAAACCATATTGAAAGTCTTCAGCCAGTTTCTGGGTATTAACTTTGGGTCAATTGTCACCAAACCATCTGCTGTGTCGTTATGTGTTCAAGAGGTCAGTGCAAATAAACCATTCATCTGCAAAATATCTGTCATCCATCTTGACCATCCCTGAGTCAGTCCTTGCAACTATATTTCTTCAAACTTGATCTATGATTTCGTGTTGTGGGCTTGCCTACGACGGATCACTTTCTATCGACTTCAACTCATTATCTAGAAAGATGATCTAGAAATTATCAGTACCTTGGGATCTGCATGCCTCAATGGCAGGTTTCTCACCTTCGACGATAGGTTGCATCATTGACCTTCGATCAAAGGACTCCGTGACATGTTCGACATCAACACATCTATTCACATTTCATGGATTGTACTAAGTACTTTGAGAGCCATTGACATTACTAGTGGTTTCTCTCACACTTGTTAACAGTTTACATCATTGACTGGTAATCAAGTGGTTTCTACCATGTTCGACTTCGACACATTCATTCACATGGATAGAATCGTACTATTTTGGGAAGTAGAAATCAAGACCCTGGATCTAGTTTCCACCATCCAAGCTGCGAGGAATTTTGTATCCATTATACAATGGACTATATATAAACAGATGGTTGCACCCATACTGTGTCTACATGTGTCTATACTTGTGATGTATTACAAGATCATTCCTATATCAGAGCAGTTTAGTTAGTTTTCTACTCAGTTTTGATCTGAGTATGGGAATGCCTACCTCAGCGATGATATGATCTCATATATATATATATATTGTATTGAATGTTTTTACAGGTTCCAACCAGGCTCTCCACAAGATGATCCTCGAAATGATAAATTACTTCACTCTTCTTAGATGATAAATGAAATCCTCATCTACTACAGACTTCGCACTTTGGGGGGAAATCTGTTACACAAAATATTGTCACCATGAATTTCTGTAATCAATGTGGGTCTATCATCACTCATACTGACCTCCTATGCAAGTCTCAAACCTCAGCTCTTCATGTCAAGCTTTAAAAATGGTTTCGCACTTTCTCTTACCATTACCTGTTGTCCCGCACCCCTTGGTCATGTTACATGCAGACCTGCCTGCTCTGTCTCTAAAGGAGTGGGTGCGGACCCCTATAAAAGTCAAAAATGCGCAAGTTTATTCTTAAAAACTCACTTTGGGTTAATTCTGGATGCTTCTAGAAGGAATCTTGACGTAGTTGGTTCGCTCCTAGGTGGTTCATGCATCCCATCACTAAAGGAGCTAACCCCTTGATGAGAGGAGCTTATCCCTTTGAAGGAGGGCTCTATCCCTTTGAAGGTGGACCTAGTAACTTCCCTCCTCTGCTCTATAAATTAAGTTATTGGGCTAGTTGGTAGGGAGGTTGAAAGCTGAACATTTTTGAGGGTAAATTCTGTTGGAATTGAGACTTCCTAGTTAAGCTTGAGAGGAGAGATTACATACCTTTTGGCTTCATTGGGAAGAGAGTGAAACTTGTCAAAGTAGAGGAGATTCTTGCTGGACCCTGGGAGGAGCTTGTACAGCATCAAGGCACCAAGGTTGTGTTGAGGCCCCGAAAATCGGGTCGACAACAAGGGGGATACCCACCCGGTCCGGACCTTAGTTGGCATCTCCTTATCCGTTTGGTATAGCAGGTCCGACTGGGGATAATGGGACCAGTTTCCCAATGTAAGGGGTGTGTGTGTGTGTAGATTCGGATGATGCTGATCTAGGAGTATTTAAAGCTAATTTAATTCAAACTTCTAAACTAACTCTATGCTATTGTAATCTAATGAGAAACAACACATCTAATCTACGCTAACCCGGGGTGTATTTCTTCTATTATGCGATCTAAAGAGATTTCAAACAATAACTGGTAATAAAGATCATTCAGCTATCATAAGAATAGAAATCAATTAAGATAAACCACTCTGCATAAAAAGTTAAGCAAAATAGTTGTGAACAGCATATCACATAATAAGTTATTCATATATCAAACACAAATAAATGACTCCACCATACAGAAGTGCCAAATGGTAACCCACATATTCATGCATTAACATATAAACAACTGAAAACTGCATATCACTTTAAGAATATAAGCAAAAATTGGTCAAGAGATAAAAGTACCATTTATGACTAATCCTACCCATAAACTTCAAGCAAAAACGATTTATCTCTACTTGTTCTAACATCTACTAAGAGTAAAAAAGTGCAACATCAGTAGCAGACATTAAAATGCAAACATTAATAAATCTCGATCCATCCATTCATCAAAACCTCCTCTGAGGGTGCAGAAGTGCATGTTCTGAGGACAAGTTTTTGACAAATTTCTGGACCCCTCTCCAAATGCAATGAGAAGGGTTAAAATACTACTTCCTAATTCTAATAATAGTATTATTACAAAATTTAGGATGCGGTTTTCAAATGACCGTCCTTTTTCTAATCTAGTTAAAAGAAAAAACAACATTCTAAATAAGGCTATTTCTGAACTTGGTCCTTAAAGTTGCAAGTGTTCAGCATGGGCTTGAGGAGAGTCGGCTGACTGATTTTTGCGCTGAGCTGGGCTGTGAAAACAGCATTTACGAGAGCTGGCACTACTTTTTCGGCCGCGTTTGTGATGCATTTCACCATCATCCATTGACTGTGTGGCTTGACCAAGTATGTCCAGTAACATTCCCAATTCAACCTGTTTTGCTTGGATTGCTTTCCCCTTTTCCTGCACTTTTTGCTTCCATTCTGCTTCCAGTTGTAACTTATTTGGTAGGTACCCCGAGGTGGTCTCTGCAATTAAATTGGCCCTGTGTAAATTCTCATTTACACAGTCGATAAGAATGCTTGCCTGTGTAGCTGCTGTCTCCGCTGCTCGCTCCTCCTGCCTGATTTGATCGTCCCATTTATTAAAGAGCAATTCTTTATGATTTTCGTTTATCCTGGGTGCACCTGCTCTTTTCCCTTCATCATCATCCTGCCAAGTTAAGTATTCCGCCACTGTTATAGACATTTTTGTGCCTTGCAGCATGAAGCATAAAATGTCCATAATCTAAGGGATCCAAAGTCCCTAAACATGTTGTTCCTACCCCTAGAGGAACAAAGCCAGCAAACCACAGCACTCAACAAAAGTTCTCCACCTGAAAACACTCAAAAACAAGGCAATTCTGGATCATGTCAACTGCTCACTGAGCATCTGCGCTGAATGTTAACTGCTCCACTGTCTACCTGCGTTGAATGTCAACTGCAAAGAAGGCTACCTGCACTGGGCGAGTTTGGACATGTGGCACAGTCATTCCTCAAGGTGTCAATGCCCAGGAAGCTTCCAAAATGACACTTGGATCAAGGAATTCAACTGGTGATGAGTAAGGGGTTCTAGATCTCCAAGTGGAAGCAAGAACCTCCAAGTGGACTTAAGAACTGAAGTGGGAGAGGACACTAGTCAGCTTCATGCTAGCCTCAAGCTGACTCATCCTTTCTCCAAAACTCCTATATATAGATCTCTCTCATGAGGTCTAGGGAGGCTGGAATCTTGTGAAGGTAAAGAATTTCTGTTGGTTTGAGTTTAGAACTATTGGGTGATTTGCTTTGAAGGAGGTGAAGAGGAGATTTCTTCTTGCTGGGAAGGTGATGCTGGATTGGGCCTTTTATGGTTGTATCACTTCCTGAACCTTACTTCTTCCATTAATAAAGCATTTGAGGTTCTTCTATATGCATGTGTCTCAATGGTGTGTTGTTATACTTGTGTATTTGATTTATTCTAATCCTTGAATCAATTATGAATGTATGCTTCTTTTAGTTTCCCTCTCTTGCCATTTTGCAGGATCTTGGTGTAGCTGGGCCAGTGAAAGAGCAAGGATCTGGGGGCAAGTAGCAAGGAGAGAAGATTGGATCAACCATTAGCGAAAGACATCGGTTAGTGGATCTCTTTCTCCCCTCTTTTACATCTCATAAAGAAGTAATCTTAGATAGCTTTGCTTTGATTGTTGTTAAGGAACTATCACCCTTAGAGTGGGATAGGGTCATTCCGTATTGGATACTTTTCCCAACAAAAAATTGGCGACTCCGCTGGGGATCATATCTTGTTGGTTGTTTGTGTTTTTGCTATTCATTTCCTAAACACAGGGAGTACCGAATCGAACTGCATTTGAATCTTTCAAATGCAAAGTAGAGGGCAGCTACTCTAGCTCAGTTTCTGGGCATGTTTATGATTTGAAGAGCTGATCCACAAGGACTCTGAACAGCTCTTAGTGATAGCTTTTCATCCTCCTTTTCATCCTTTAGTGTGTACTTGATTGATAGCTTTGATTTGGCCAAAAACTGTTGATTTTTGAGCAATCTGTGACCCAGAACCCGGGAGAAACGAGAGTTTCTCTCTTCATTGCAGGCACTGTGAAGGCAGTCTGCATTTCATCGCAGGTCCCGAAGGGGCTACCTGCGCTGAATGTCAAACTGACAGTGTTCTACCTGCGCTGAACCAGTTAGGCCTTGTGCAACTGGGGTTCCCTGCTTTTTGTTGCCCTGTTTTCATCCTTGTTTTTGGAGCCTGTTATCAGTCAATGTACCTATCTGAAACCACCTTTCTTTGCCACTATTCCGCCTCGGTTGTATAAAGAAACTGTATTTGTTCTTTGTGTATTTCTTACATCATTTGCAGTTTCCCATAACGAAAGTGAACTAGTCTTACTGTGGCCTCTTAGATCTAGACCTGTGATAAGTGTCGTTCTGATCTTAAGAGTTAGTTTGTTTGCTGTTCATAGCTGATTGAGCTTTTGCTTTCGTCATATGGTTTGAATTTATGTATTTCTAGTGTTGAAACAAGTAAATCTTAAGGTGTCTTTTAATTTTGGACAAAAGCTTGTTTGCTTTCACTTGAAATTGAATTCAAAGTTATACAACAACTTTCTTTTTGTAGTACACCAACATTAAGAAAGAGAAAAGAAATACCTGCATTGTGCATGTGCATTTTGACAGCTTGCATGTTGATTTAGGAAAAAGTGCATTAGTGTGTGCTCTATGATCTGTGTGAAAAGATGATGTCTTTCTTTTCCCTCAGTAGTTAAGATTTTCATAAGTTGAAAAGATTGAAAAAGCTTGCTTCTCATCTTTAGACTGCATTTAGGAGTTGTACCATACATCTCGTGGTGATCCATAAAGGCAAACTGCTAAACAAGATCAACCTAAAATAAATTGAATTTACATAACAACGCTTTGAAACATAACGCAAACACATAGAGGTCTAAGCTAGAGACGTGTTCCGGCGTCATTAAACGTGATATCTTAGCGTTGAGTGGTTGGGTGATTCCTCCACGGTGAAGCGATAAGTATCAATACGGACTTGTGCTCCCACGTACCGTCGCGTATATATTGGGAGACCCCTATAGGAACAAAGCCTTTATCCATAGGAAGCCGTGTTGGCCGCCCTACTGATCGCAATGCAGTGAACACAGCATTCACGAAGATCGACCACCCGTACCGTAAAACGTATTCTGTGGTTTTGCGAAAAGTTTGGCACACTCTCTGCCTAGAACTCCAGAGTAGTTTCTTTTGGCCTTTTTCAAACTCTATAACTAAAAAAGTCCATCCGAGCATTTGTCACTTCGGGCTCGTTAAAACATCGAAGGAGACTAGAGTCATCTTTAGCTTTTTCTCGACTCTTAAAAAGTGAAAAAGCAAGTTGTGTCTAAAGCGTCGTTATAAAATTTATTTTAAACGGAACATAATCACCTCCTATTCCTGCGTTGATCTGTAGGTTGAGAACATGGAACGCACCAACCAAGGAATTCCCCATGATGGAAATCCTAGTCCTTTCTCCTCTTGGGGAGAAGTTGGTGCGCCTCACATGGCCACATTGTCGCTTCCAGGACTGACAATTGGCCTGCCAATTTGGCTATTCTCAACCAATGTAGTTCAGAACACCATGGTTCCTGAACAGTCGAGTCAACAGTTAGATCAGTCTAGAGCTGCCCGCCAACCTTCTACTTCCTATAACCCTTCCTCCAATCCTTCGTCTTCGCAAGGTAGAGCCGGCAAAAGCCAAGCTCCCATGGAGAAGAAGGAGAAGAAGAAGAGAGAGGAGAAGAAGAAGGAGCCTAAGGCGACTGGGGGCAAGCAAAAGACATCTGACAAAAATCCACACACAGCACAGACCGGGCCTAAATCGCCATGTGTCATATGTAGAGGAGACCACTTCCATAGAGATTGTCCTTGTATTCCCCGGATACTAAGGGACTGGTCCCCTCGTTTGCACAGTTCGGGAGCATCAACCTCTGATAGCCATGTTGAATGCTTACCGTCAACCAGCGAAAGTGAAGGTTCGAGACAAAGAGGGGGAGCAAGATCCCCCTGCAGACTGTGTGAAGGCGATCACGCCACCCACCATTGTCCCTTCTTAGACGAAGCAAAGAGAGTTTTGGAAGATCGTCCGGTTTCACCGTTGAGACTTCCTCCTGGATACAAAAAACTCGTGCCAAGTCCTTCATTGGTTGAGAATACAGCTGGCCCGCTCAAGTGGTCAGCTGAAGAGTCAATCATTGAAAATGAACCTACTGAACCCAGCCAGACGAAAGTCCAAAGGTCGAAGCGGCAGTTGACCCAGTTCTCCCTTCAGAAGTTTCATCTTCAAATGACACCGTCACTGAAGATTCATCTTCAAATGACACCCTCACTGAAGAGAATAAGGATGACACCATCCAGATTCTTTTCATCAACACCGACTTTGACGAGCATCAGGGCAATGCGCCCATTCCTTTATCGCAGGAAGGAACATCGTCAGGGTCATATCCGGCCGTGTATTCGGTCCCACCACCAAGCAACCTGGTTGTGTCTTTTGATTGGAACCAACTAGGCAGACCCCGGTTGCCAACCAGTATACCATTCAGAATCATAGTCCAAATATACAGAATGGTAATGGCTGGCACTATCATTGATGAAGGGGCATCTGTGAGTATCCTTTCCTCTATTGCTTGGAAAGCACTGGGTTCCCCGGCGCTTTTGCCTGAGATAAGAAATCTCTCAGGTTTCGATAAAGGAACCAGTCGACCATTAGGGATCCTCCCCAATGTGCCTATTACATTGAAAGGGAAGGCCGTTCAAATGAACGTGATGGTTGTTCAAGGACCCTTGGATTATAACCTACTCCTTGGACGAGACTATATATATTGCATGGGAGCAATAGTCTCATCACTCTTTAGAGTAATGTGTTTTCCACACGAAGGAAGAATGGTCAAGCTCGTAGACCAACTTTCATTTCCGGGATCACACATCGCAAATAGTCACATACCAACCCTGAATGGTCTATTCAATCAAGAAATGTCTCCACCCCCAGTCCTTCTTCCCGATGAGTGCGAGTGATTCAGAAAGATGGGACTGGAACCCAGGGGGCATGCATCCTGGTCTGCTTTGGGCAGAGAAAACCTTGGGTATAAGGTAGAATTTCCGCGAGAGAATATGACTAGTTCGTACCCCGTCCGTGGTTGGAAGAGGGGTTGTTCTGGAATAGGATTCTTTTGTCAAAGTTACGTGTTTGGCACCAGTCATTCACCCTTGTCTATTTCGGTAGGCATTGCCGAGGAAGTGTTTTGTTTGAAAGATTAACAAGACAATCTTTGGGTAACCAGAAAGAGGTAAGCCTCCCTCAATAACACAAATGTTTTGCCTTTGAGTAGTGTTCTTCTCTTGTCGCAAGTAGCTGCTCTCTTGTCGCAAGTAGCTGTTCTCTAGCGATCTTGCAAAAATATATGTTGAAAGTTGGGCTGACGAGAAGACAAGTATCGTATAGACCCGTTAAAAATAACGAGAAGACAAGTATCGTTAACATTAGACTAGCAAGATGACAAGTAGCTGTGAACACCCAAAGAAAAGCAGAGGTGAAAAAGAGGAGGGGCAACCTTGAAATTGTATTTTATACCTGGGGGCATGCAAACCTTTTGGAGTGCAAGCTAAGAGTGGTTATTTATCTATTTTTTGGGTTAGCCGTTTCCAAACTTGCGTAAAGAAAGGATATGGAGTAAAGCTTAGTGAAGATGAAACTCCTTAAAAAATAGAGATCTCGCAGGAGACATTTCTTATCTTATGACTGGTATAATCGAGCAGTTTTAGCATAAAGTTCATGCTCGTTAAAAAATAAACGCAAGATCCGAGCAGTTTTAACGCGGTCTTCATGCTCGTTAAAAAATAAATATAAGCAGTGAGCAATGTTTCCTCCAGAGTTTAAGCTCATTTTTAAATAAAAAATGAACCTATCCCGGTAAATAACCACTGTGATCGTAAATTTATCAGCCATAAAAAGCCTTGGTCGTGTTTGCACCTGCCACCTCCACTTTCATTTGGCCGATCGTTCACCTCCATATGATTGTTTACCCATTTTGAGGAACAGCTGCGAAGAGTGATTTCACCTAGCCATCCTTGTGACACTGCCGTGATTGGAAAATTCCAACCTGTACCTGGAATCTGCTGCTATCCCTGTTTATCACTCGTTCCTCAAAATACGAGTCTTCTTTGAGCTCTTTTCTCCTGACTCGTAAAATATGAAAAGATTGCCGAGTTTTGGCCTTCCAGCTCGTTAAAGGACCGGAAGAGCTATCCCTCCTCTAGATTTTAATCTTTTTGGACCTGAGGGATTATTGCACAAAAAGATCGAGCGCTTGTTTTGTTCGGCTCGTTAAAGATATCGAAAACTCATCCCTTTTGTATTGTTTTATACTTTTTCGGACTTAAGGGATTAGATGACGAAAAAGGAATTTTGGAGTTGACTTTATGTACCTTTTCAGACTCTCTAAAAATGAAAAGGACCGAGTTTTCCTTGTTGTTAGACTCGTTAAAATGATTAAATAGCGACAAACTTGTCTTTAGACGAGAACGAGTTTCCCTATCGCTAGGCTCGTTAAAACATAGCGATAGGCTTGCCCGAAGGGCAGGTTATAGAACAAGCATATGTTATCATCCTCAAGCTTGACAAAAATAAAGAGGTACTGGTCAGAAATGACTGGGGAAAAAATTGGGAGAACCTCAAAGCTTTAATGGTAGCAAGTCACTCTTGAACATGACACTTTTCCTCCGTACCACATCGGGTTGGGTTGTTTCATTCACCGGTCTCATCACCATGGTCTCGCCAAACCATCCACATTTGGGGTAATGCTACCAATCCATCGCATCAGTGTCGTTATATGTTCAAGAGATGTTGTTCAGAAAGAGTCAACCGTGTCCCATCCACTACCATACATCATCTTTCATCCTTTCATGACCGCCACCCTGAATCATATTTCACAGATCATTTTCACCTTCATCACAATCATTAGCTCCGTTCTGTGTCACTGATGTGGGATTCATTAAGGCCCTCCTTTGACGGATCACTTCTTGTCGACTTCAGCTCATTATCCAAGAAGTTGATCTAGGAACACCCCCCTCAGTACTTTGAAGCTTGCATGCCTCAATGGCAAGTTTCTCACTTCCGGCGACAGGTATACATCAATGAACTTCGACCGAAAGATTTCGCGTGGTGTTTGACGCCAAGTCCTTTATTCACACCACGTGAATTGTACTGCCGTACCTTGAGGGTCATCATCATTATCGGTGATTCCTCTCACGCTTAACAGTTTACATCATTGACTGGTAATCAAGCGATGTCTTTCCATGTTCGACTCCAAGAAATTCTCACATGGATCGACTTGTACTTAGAGTGAAGATCAGACGAGTTTGAAGACCCCGGATCTAGTTTCATCCATCTGGGCTGCGATATATATTCAGGAAATAAAGACATTGACATGTGCAGCAGATGATCATCCTACTCAAAGGATGATAATTTCAGTAGAGAATTATCAGTCTATCATCAGACGATTGTCTGTTCTATGTACAGAAAAATGTATTTATAAAGCTGAGCATGGGAATGCCCGCCTCAGCTAGATCATGAAAGCAGTATGAAAAATATTGTATTGTATTGTATCTTATTACAGGTCACCTCTCAGCGATTGAATGAACTTCGGATCCTCCTGATAAAGCATTTCACCCGATAAACGACCTCATACTTTAGGGGGCAACTGTTATAGACATTTTTGTGCCTTGCAGCATGAAGCATAAAATGTCCATAATCTAAGGGATCCAAAGTCCCTAAACATGTTGTTCCTACCCCTAGAGGAACAAGGCCAGCAAACAACAGCACTCAACAAAAGTTCTCCACCTGAAAACACTCAAAAACAAGGCAATTCTGGATCATGTCAACTGCTCCACTGAGCATCTGCGCTGAATGTCAACTGCTCCACTGTCTACCTGCGTTGAATGTCAACTGCAAAGAAGGATACCTGCGCTGGGCGAGTTTGGACATGTGGCACAGTCATTCCTCAAGGTGTCAATGCCCAGGAAGCTTCCAAAATGACACTTGGATCAAGGAATTCGACTGGTGATGAGTAAGAGGTTCTAGATCTCCAAGTGGAAGCAAGAACCTCCAAGTGGACTTAAGAACTGAAGTGGGAGAGGACACTAGTCAGCTTCATGCCAGCCTCAAGCTGACTCATCCTTTCTCCAAAAATCCTATATATAGATCTCTCTCATGAGGTCTAGGGAGGCTGGAATCTTGTGAAGGTAAAGAATTGCTGTTGGTTTGAGTTTAGAACTATTGGGTGATTTGCTTTGAAGGAGGTGAAGAGGAGATTTCTTTCTGCTGGGAAGGTGATGCTGGATTGGGCCTTTTATGGTTGTATCACTTCCTGAACCTTACTTCTTCCATTAATAAAGCATTTGAGGTTCTTCTATATGCATGTGTCTCAATGGTGTGTTGTTATACTTGTGTATTTGATTTATTCTAATCCTTGAATCAATTATGAATGTATGCTTCTTGTAGTTTCCCTCTCTTTCCATTTTGTAGGATCTTGGTGTAGCTGGGCCAGTGAAAGAGCAAGGAGCTGGGGGCAAGTAGCAAGGAGAGAAGATTGGATCAACCATTAGCGAAAGACATCGGTTAGTGGATCTCTTTCTCCCCTCTTTTACATCTCATAAAGAAGTAATCTTAGATAGCTTTGCTTTGATTGTTGCTAAGGAACTATCACCCTTAGAGTGGGATAGGGTCATTCTGTATTGGATACTTTTCCCAACAACAGCCACCCTTCTGTCACTCTGATCATAGTCACTCCGCAAGTCTACCACTTGATTGGTGATTTTATCGCTCAGCTCGCAATAGTGACTCCACTGTGATATTTTACGTCCTAACTCTTCCTGTTGCTGCAGTAGTTGCTCATTTAAGCCGATAGATTCTCAAATAAATTCTGCTAGCTTAGGCTCATCTTTATGCATTTCCTGTAAATTCTGCAATTGTTTTCCTTTCTCTTCTAGACTTCTTTGATAGCTTATCTGCATCTGCTGAAAGTCTTCGTGCAGCTTCTCGAGCTGTTTGGAAGCTTCAATATTAGCATTGGCTTGTTGCAACTGTTGTTGTAGCAGCTGTATCTGATCTTCTTGTTCTTTCAATAGTTGCTGAACTTCCGATGCCTTGTCAATAGTTGCAGAAGCATATGCTCCTGCGATCTGAGATAGCTTAGTGAGATTTTCAGTTGGGTTATTGTTGGGGTCTTTCCATAAGACGTCCAGATGTTCAACATCTTGTGACAGTGTATTTTCTAATTTTCTTTTCTTCCTCTGTCTCCTTACAACTTCTTTGTGTTGGGGACTATAGAATACATCCAGTGGGGGAATTTCTTCTACATTAAGTAGAAGCTCAGAAGGTGGAGCGATAGGAATGTGCTCCGTTTCTGTGACACTGTTGACTATGGTCGGAACCACTTCTTGCACTACCTGTGTATTGTTCACAGGTGTTTTCGGGGCTTGCCCTTCAAGATTGATCAATTCATTGAAGGTTTCCCATTCTTTGTCCAGTTCTGTTATGACGAGTGGTGCTTCGTTGACAGGAGGGGGGACATCTCTTGGCGGGGAGGCGATAACTTGCTGTTGAGACATTGCACTTGACTGAGCTGTATCTTTAGTTGTTTCTTTGTTTTTTCCTTGGTCGTATCCAGACTCTTTAGGATGCTCAGGCACTCCTTGCGCAGCGTTGGATTCAGATCTGGAAGTGCTAGAGTTTTCGTTGAGGCTATTGCTTGGAGTTGGTTCTCTAGCAGGGAGTCACAACTTCTCTAGAGGAATAATGGCCAGCCTTCTTTCCCTGTATAACATGAATCTTTGGAGGTCATCTGGAGACAACCTCGACCGAGCTTCTCGCAAAATTTCTTGGAGTGAGCTTCTACTCTGAAACAAATCATCAAACAAATCTTTCTTTCCAGCGAATACTTTTATTTTGACGTTCGTTGTGAAATCTTGGGCAACATCATTTGGGTCAAATGGCCTAGCTGGGAATTTAAATAATTGAAGACACGTCACATTCTCCACTTCGGTGAAAGCGTGTCCTACATCGAACAATGAGAAGGCCCCAAAAGCTACAGGAAATTGAGGCCATATGGCCTTCTTCTTGTCCTTTAGGTCTTTGGTCAGGCCGCTTTCTGAACAGGTTTGGTAAGCAATTTCCCAAGCCAAAAGTTTATCAGGGATATATAGAGGTAGGACATGTGGAGGTACAGTGCTTCCAAAAACTCTAATGTAGGAAAACCATTCTTCCCCGAACCATCTTGCGATGGGGATGATATCTATTTGTGCCTCGGGTGAGCACCTCGGGGGGTCTTCATCATACATTATTCTATACAAGGGCAAAATAAGCCCGTGGCAAATCTGGTAGAAGTGAGGGATGAACTGAGAATCCCATAACACCTTATGATAAACATGGATAGGCAATGGGTCCTGGGTAGTCCATTTCCAACCCATAATGGGGAATTTAGACACAAGACAAATAGAATCCATAACATATGTAGACAAATAAAAAGGAGGATAGATCCTTTGAGAAGAGGATCTTTTAGACCGGTAATTGATAACAGCCGTGTATAGATTATCAGAAAGGATCTTGGCCCAATCTATAATATCGACATTTGTGGCAGCATCAATTAATGGTAGCCATTCAGACGAGAACTTATTGATATCCGGCATCCCAAATAACCTACAAAGCATGGCCGCAGCAAAACAATACGGAGAAGTGAGGGAACCAGTGCTGTACATACCGTTTTTGTCCTTTTTGAGCGGCTCCTCTTTTCTAGACCAATCTCTGGTGGTCTCTGATAGGTTTGGGTTCTCTGCCGCGAATTTCTTAAGAAATTGTGCATTGTAAGTCGCATGCGGTTCAGGAAGATGATATATAAGCTTCAAATCTTGCGCAGCAAACGATCCGATGAGCTCGTGTCCTTGAACCTTGAATTGTCTGTTGTTCACGTCTGCATTATCAAGTATCCACTCGATCATATCCGTATATGGTAGAATTTTGGGTCTTGACGCTATCTTGTGAAGAAATGAACATGCTAGCTCCTCTAAGGACGCCTCGGAAGAGCGTTGTGAGCCCGCGACAGCAGCAACCTTCATTATTCTAGGATTTTCCTCTTCCAGCAGCCTATACATGCTTTCCCATGTTGATATCCCTGCGTCTCTGTTACAGGCTGTGTCTGTATACAAAGGCGCCATATCCTTCGTCTTTTCCTTGCTTCGGACCTTTGAGCTTTATTTTTCTTTCCCATTTCTTCCTGTGTTTGTGTTTGAATCGTCTTAGCTCTTCGTTCCTACAGATTATGTGTGAAATGGAAATGACTGATCCAGAAAGGTGATGGGAGAGTTTTAAATGCAACAGATCTATCAAATATGCCACCTTACGTGAAGTAATTCTCTACAAAGGCATGCGTCTTTATTTCATTTAATAATTGACAACTAATCCATTTACTATTATTAAAAGCGCATGATTTCGAGTCAGATTATGGTAAGTGGCTTTTCTTTGAATGGCGTGCCTGAAGGATTCGCAATGAAGTGATTTATGATTTTCTTACGTAACCTCGCATATCGTGCGATCGCAAATCGCACCATCGCAAATCGGGAGGATGTAATATCACAGCGATCGCAACGTCGCAGATCATAGAAGTTTGATGTTTGCCAAATCTTGTCGGCTCATTTCTGCGATATGCGATCTTGCGATCGGCGTTATCGCAGATCGGTGAATCTTTAAGTTTTTCCTTATGAGTACTACTTTGTTGCGACGCGATGTTATTCTTAACACGAGGATATTGCGCATACTGATATTTAAAGAGAAATGGAGGCATTTCCTATCCTTTTTGCAACACGACTTTAAAGATTTTCTCCTTATCATAGACTTAGGTTTAAAATATTCAAAAGGCTTTACTTAAGCTTATGATGGTAACCTTATTTTGAGGAAAGGAAATTCTTGTTTTTCCTAAAAATTAACTAAGGGTCCCCATTCATTTAGTATTTTGGTCAACACTTAAATGAAAAAAGGGGGGGGGGGGGGGGGGGGTTGTTTCCGGCCACAACAGGTTGTAAAGTTCTTCTTTGATTAAAGTTAATACAATCAGATTCATTTTTCTCAATAAATTGTCTTATATGGTTTATTTCATGAATTCCTTGATCATCATGATAAATATGGTTTATTATATTGGATTTTCAGATGCTATTTGATGTGTGTGCCTGTTTGTGTTTGCAGATTCTTTAAAAGGGAGCTTATTTGGATCAACGGAGCGTGGCTTCCACAAACTAGCACTGGACCTGAGGTAGGCCTAAAACATCTATTAGCCTTTCTTTATAAATCACATATTTAGAGAAAGATAGAATTTGTTTGGTTTGCTTGTTGCTAGATATCCATAGATACTAGGAGGTCGGTCTTGTCCGCAAGAACGACTTATGCGGCTGACAAAGGGTGTGACATATGTAGTGAGCCATGGAAGGTGTGTTGGGCATGGAATCCCCCCACAACATGTTTTGGTGCTCAAAGCCCAAGTTTTGTTCAAAGGTTTTGTAAGACTCCACGAATGGTGGGTGTGGAGCACGAACTATAGGATGAGTCATTGGGTTGTTCGCCCTAAAGTATTGTAATGTAATGAAAAGTCATGTCGGCCTACCCATGGTCCGTGGATCATGGGATTGTATAAATAGAGCGAGGCTCTAAGTTGTAAAGATTGCTAATGAGTGAAATAGAGAAGATAATACAAATGGTTTGAGCATAGAATAGGAGTCTAAGTGTATTGGGTCGTAGTAGTAGGAAGAGGCTCTGCAACTGAGTGCACAGAGGACTAGTAGAGTCCGTAGCTAAGTGCATAGACCCCTACAGTTGAGTGCACAAGGTGGTGTCGAGTATGTAATCTTGAATGAAGAATAATAAAGAGAAGTTGATTCCTATTTCTGTGTATCTGGTTGTGCATTTCCTTCTTTACATTTATACTACTTTATTTATCGCGCGCACTGATATGATTATTGAATATGTTGTAATAATCATTAGTCTTACACACAAAATCTATGTAATTAGGTAATAATGGATTAAATAAGAAAGGAACTTGGGTATTATATGTGTTGCACCCCGAGTAGGGCTACGCGGAAGTAGCATCGCGGGTTGCAAAGGAATAGAAAGTGCGCGTAGCGACGTGCACGCAGGGTCAAACCATGGACCTCTAGAAGCTCATCAGACATCCCCAGGGTGCAGAAACCTAGTTCTAGCACCCTCCCATACTACTTCGGGTGAGACCTCAGTCTGCGCTCCATGGACTGTTGCCGAAAGGGCTAGTGGTACTGGGATTTACCTTGCTAAATCACCTCTGAACCTGTGTCAGGCCCATACGAGCCAACAAATGGTTCCGTTGCTGGGACCGGGATATGCGTAAGGGATGTCTGGTGTCGTGCCACTGGAATCCAACAAAGAAAGAAATCGAAGAGTGGTTGGACAAGAAGATTCACGAGTTTGTGGTTCAGGAAAACATAAATTCGCGAGTATCTAAGGAATAGTGGTTGGAGCGCTACTTGTATATGGAAATCCACGAAAGTTTCTTTGCATCCTTTCCTTCTGAGTTGTATGAGTGGATCACAAAGTTAGTAGACATCCAGGGAAGTGTAGGGTCACCAAACCAATAGTGTGGACTCTAGAATTAGTGTGTAGATTAGAAGTGTCAGGAGATAAGATAGCGCGAGATGTGGATCATTGGCTCGACTGAATAGTAGGAGGATTTATCACTGAGTTTGCGGTAGACACGACTGTCAGCTACAGTGAGGCAGAGTGATGTTTTCTCAACGGACCGCGAGGTAAGCATATTAAATCTTTGACCACTTGGATTAAGGTGCTATTGTGTGAAAAGCGGGTTATGCAAAAAAATGAATGTTTGGGGCTACGCGAAGTGAGAAGATCTACAGAAGCAGAAGTAGTGCAGAGTTGGAAACCAGTCTCTTAATTTCGCCCCCATGGGAAATCAATGAAGAGCCCGCGAACATTTCTCCGAGAAGTGCGGTTAGTCTAATAATGCAGTATATTCCACGTTTACCACCTCCACCCACACCGCCACTCGTCTAACCCTCCTCACCTCCATCTCCACTGACCCCACCTCTGCCACCACCATAATTCAGTATGACGAGTGCAATCAAACTATCGATATTCAGAGGAGTGGGAAATGAAGATCCTGACCAATTCTGGTTCGTGGTAAGTGTAGTATGGGAAGCACAAGGTGTCGTGGATGATAATATAAAAAATGGCACACTGGTGAGCGCGCTGCAGGATCGCACATTAACATAGTATATCAAGCATTCTAATGACCACCCAAACGCAGGAATTGCAGAGATCCAGGCCATGCTGAACAGGGAATTTAGCATGCAAAAATCAGAAACATAATCAATCATTGGGTTTAAGGAGATTGCGATGCTCCCGGGCAAGACCCCCTGGGATCTAGACCAAAGGATGAAGAGTACAATTCGCGAATCCAATATGACGTTGACATATGGACAACATCGCACATGGTTTGTAGCATCACTTAAGCCACACTTAAGGACAACACTATCACAACAAAAACTTTCCACCCAGGCCGAAGCATTGGAGATGGAAATGAGATTACATGAGACCCCTATACAAGACCCTGTGTTGGGAGCCAAAAATATCCACGTGCAACTGCAGAATCTGTGTTTAGAAATGCAAAGTTTGAAACAGGGCAAGACACCTTGGCCGGAGATGTGCGAGGAAGTATGGTGCATAAAATTCAAAGGCCAAGGACACGACAAGGACCACTGTCTAGTGTTCGCGCACTACTTGGCAAGAGGAGGGTTGATGCCATTAAGACCTAAGGCACAGTCAGGGCCAAGTACGATGTCTGCATTATGGTGTGTGATCTGTCAGATAGGAGGAAAACACACCATGGATAATTGTCATCTATTGCAGAAGTATACGCAGACATCCCAACAATTGTTTTGTAATTTCTGCAGGACAGTAGGCCATGATGAACGCACCTGCCAAAGCTACGAACTAATGATGGACTGGACTCCTGCCTACAGGGTGTAGACTGAAACGCGATTCCTCAACCCCAGTGCAGGGATGGCGCACACTGCATTTCAGGGGCACAGTCAAGGTGGAGGTGGAATGGGACCAGGAAGGGGTCGCAAACAACTAATTTGTTACAATTGCAGAGGACTGGGGCATTAAGCCCACGATTGTACAAACCTGACAAGAAAATCATGTTGGTACTGTAATTAGTTTGATCATGAGGCAGAAGACTGCCCTTCGTTGATAGCGAGGATGCGTGAAAAGGGGGTTCTCTAGCCCCCTCTGAATTAGAATTTGCAGATGATGAGGTCTGAGCCACGTGAAGAAGACCCAAATGTAAACATGATGCTCAGGAGCGGTATGACTATGGGAAGGATAAAGGGAAGCATCTAGAAGAAAGTGCATGGCTTTGCAAAGCTCCTATAGAGGAACCCGAACTTGATTTAGAACACGCGAAGGAGACATTCATGGAAGCTAAGAAGAGCTTCACAGAGGCCTCCACTTCAGGCAGTAAGGATCAACTAGAACCAGGGATGGATCCTTCAATGCTCACTACCTTTTTGAAGACATGCATGAAACTGCTATGTGACAGCAAGGCAGTAAAAGGACTACAGGAACTTCACACTAGGTGCGTGGGGTTAGGAGAACCGTGCATGGTCCAGAAACTTGGAAAGCATGCATTGCGCACAGGAAGGGAAATGAGGTTGAGTGCGCAAATCAATGAGGATGAAATGGATTAGGTAATCCTGGATCTAAGTTTGAACATGAATGTACTACCAAAGCAAACATGGGAATGCATGGGTAGACCCAACATTACAATGGTCCCCTATTTAGTTATGATTGGCGAACCAACAGGAAATTTTTCCCATGGGAAGATTGCAAGGGGTAACTGTAGATATTGAAGGTGCAAGCACGAAGGCAGATTTTAAAGTGATAGAGATTATCGATGATAGTAATCCCTATCCTGTGCTACTAGGAATAGGCTGGGCCACTGATATGAACGGAGTCATAAATCTAAATAAGCGCAAAATGATCTTTGAGGAAAAGTCACTACACGTGGTAATACCGCTAGATCCAGCCGAAGGAGCATGATACACTGAACCGGTGTGCGACGATGATAGTGATGACGATCTCGATTGTATTTACAAGATAACTGCACGAGAATAGGATTGGGTGAATCCAACTGTAGATGGAAGAATTTCGTGGGAGTGCGAAAGCTCCTGCACTTCAGATTCAGACGAAGAAGTAGAACAATGGTAGAATCGGCTGCACGAAGTAACGATGCTGAATTGCAACATGATGATTAGATCATTGTGTTGCATGACAATAGAGGCAAGGGAGTTTTCGACATATGATGGATTAACAATGGTGGATGAATTTCCGAGAAAATTTGAAAGTGCAGTACTAGAATAGTGGTGATTCGATGCTCTGAAATGGGCACTGTGCGCAACACCCGCACGATGGTGGGGTACGCATCAAGGAAATTTTGAGGATTGGCATGGATGCAAAAGGATGATGTGCTTACATTTTGGAAAACCCCAGCTCTGAATGACAGCCAATCAACAGGGGCAGAACAGCTTGCACAATCACCTTTTTTGATGGGTGCAGACATATGCTATATAGCACACACCACCCCCAGAAAAGTAAATCAGTATGAACCACAACAGTAGGAAAGGCGATGCGTGCTACCAATTCTCCATGATGAAGCATTCAATAGGATGTGTGGAGTACTGAAAAAGGTTCACTAGGTGCGACAAACTGATTGGGGCCTCCACGTGCCAATGGATTGATGGGCATACCGAACCATGTGCAAAACCCTGAACGTGGAGAAAATTCCAAAGGTGCAAAATAGAGTGGATACTGTAATTACTGAAGAAAATTCAAAAAGGAATCTGCATGTATTGGCTCCTGTAGTGGTGACAGTGCACGATGATCAAAAGGAAGAAATCACACATCTATATGAGGTCAAACATATAAAGATTCAGGAAGCCATCCGGTGAGGGAACCTTAGACTTCATGAACTTGAAAAGGACTGGGTATGATTGAGGAAGAAAAGAATTTTGTTGGACGTTGAGATCAAGAGGCTTGAAAACAAGATCACACAAGCATGTCTCGTCGATAACCCAAGGATCACAAGGCAAGATACGGATGATCATACCATTGCATTAGAAGACTGTTGTCGAGAATTTATGATTCTGCTACCATGGCTACTACTACACCTCATCAAATGCAGTAACCATGGGAACACGCTACATACAGTAGAATGCACGGTGCTAGCTGTTGCAAAGGCAATTGAGGAGTTTCTGTAGACTATACTAGAAGGCGAGTTGAAGTCTCGCACGGGTGGTGCAACCACCTGACTAGCCGTAGGGAGCACAGTCTCAATGCTTTTCGTAGTTGAAAGAGAGTGTGGGACTATAGAAGAGTCTATTTGGGAGGTGCGTGATGAGGGAGGTGCGTGCAGAATCAGCATGTCACATGGTTTGCACCCTGTTGGCTAGTTGAATTGTTTATTGATTAACAATCAAGTACCACATTAAATTGTCAACCTGGGAAAGTCTTTTATTTCAAAGGCTACCGCGTACTGTATGTACTTAACTCTAAAAGCATTAAAAAGCTGTAGTATACGTAATTCTCACGTTATGTCATAACAGTGTACTGTAAATATAAAATGAAAGCAGTTAATTAAGATTATAAATCTGAAAAGAAAAGTGATGGATGCTCTGATAGCAGAGGATCAGGACCCTATCCTCCAAGAAAGGACGTTCAGCACCTATCCCTGTAACCAGATTGCTAATACACACTGCAATTCTAATTCACCGGTGAAGTACAGGTTCAAACGATTAACAAAACAGAGTGCCAACAAAAAGGAAATTATCAGAGGTAATGCTACAGAATCCAAAACAGAGTATCAGCATAAAGAAATCACCAAACACACTTACACACTTGACAGAAAAGTAAATGGGTGAAGCTTGTGAGGAAGGTGGGCCCGGTCCCTCTCACAAGATTCCCCAGAACACAATTTCTAGATCAGGTACTCAGAACAATCTTCTATTCATCTGCCAAAAGATTCAGCTACAAGAAAAGTTCAGACTTTGCTGTTGTATTTTCAAAATTCTCCTTACAAAACTATTTTTCTCCCCCCCCTTCTCTAATGTAGATGTCTCCTCTTTATAGAGGAGACATCCATTACAATAGATTATCACAGTTCATTCGGTTAACCAAAAATAAGAGTTACAGGATGTTGTTATAACAGTGCGACAGTGTATTCTCTCTTGAGTTTGTTTCTGTTACACAGCTGGTAACCGAGCTTCGACCGTCCTCTTGGGATCCTCGTATTATCCTTCGCTGTTTCCCCATGGTTGCTGATTTAGTAAACCCGTGCTGTTCCTGATACTTTAGCAACTGTAACTATGTTTTTCCCTTTTTGGATAGTTGCTGATCACGCCGCGTCAGCGTGGAATTCTGGCGATCTCCAGATAGTTGCCGTTTGTTATTTCCAGTTGTTGCAAAAATAGCATTCCCATGCTTTAGATGGTTGCCATTGCTGGCTGTAGCAACTGCGTAGTTGCTGCTTCTGGTGTTGCAGCAACTGCGTAGTTGTTATTTCTGGTGTTACAACAACTATAAATTATAATTCCTGCAGACTTTAGACAGTCCAGCGATTACTTGGCAACTTAATTAGCTTTTCCAAAGATAAATATAAAGATATTCATGAATATGCAATGAACAATTAAACATATAGATATGCGGAGAGTTACTTCGTACCTTGGGGTGATTAAGTCATTATATAATCAAAGCTTTCAACCTATGACTGAAAAAGGATAATACTATGGCAAAAATATAAGGTCAAAATTGGTCAATTCTGAGTCCTAACACACCCGTGCATGGCGGGTTGTGCAGCCGTGTGGGTAGGCTGGGAAGTGACCATTGGGGTCACTATTCATGACAAGATGTCCAATTTAAGGCAAAAAGGAGTGGGTGACGGGCATTTAAGACATGAATTAAGGGAAATATTTGGGGCAATCTGCCGCCAAGAAAACATTGATGGCCCAGAATTGGGGGGCACTGTCGAATTCGAATTCAAAAGGCGCTATAAAACTCTAGAGGCTAACCATGAGACAAAACTTGTTCATTTGAGGTTTGAGCAGTTGAGTAGAGCACAGAGTGTTGAGTTTCGAGCAAAATTTGAGCCCCGAAATTTGCGAACGAACACAGACAGCTCAAATAGGATGACGACTACCAGGAGATGTTTGGGCTCTGCAGAAGGAACCACCGACGAGGCCGCATAGAACCCCACGGTACATGACATTCTCGGAGACACTGGGGACATGCCGGAAATCCTGAAATTGCCTCAGACGCCAAGGCCCAAGAAAGATAAGTAGGCAGCGAGACCAGTTCACATGTCCCCAAGGAATCCGTGGTTCGATAAACTCTTAATGGCAAAAAAGGGCAAGGCTATAACCATTGAGATAGATGATGGGGAGGAGGACCTACAGGCTCTCATCGATGAGATAGAGGAAAAAGAAGACATGGAAGAGGACATCTAGCCAGTTTGTTCTGCAGCAAAATTGCTCGAGTACGTCCCTCCGCGGAAAGGGAAAACTAAGATACCCAAGGACCTAGATGCCACTAAGAGCGCAGTCCAGACCCTACTCCTTCCTGATGGAATTGTGTTTGAAGGCTCGCACCTGGGGTGCATGCCCATAATGAAGTTTGAATATTGAGACCTCACGGATAGCGAAAAGTTCCCACACTTAGAGATAGAGAGCCTCATGAAGCAGAGCACGGAGGGGTCAGTCACAACACTAGAGCCGCGGAAATGGCTACGCGGTGTGGAGAAGGATGGACTACTTCATCTGTTGTGGATTCCACACTTTCACTACACACCTATCACTATTTTCGTCATCAGGCAACTGCTTTGCCTAGTGCACGATGGGTACATATGGCTAGAGGGGCCTATTCATATCATAGCGGATCTCATCCATGGGATTTCCTAGCTCCCCTGTAAGGGAAAGGACCTCGCAGCGATAGAAGGAAAAAGAAGAGATTTAGCACTTGCAGAGGCCATGAAGAAAAAATACAAACTTGAGAAAAAAAAGAGGGGTTACGCAATCAACAACATCAAAGATAAAGGGGTGCACATAGCCACCCAACTCCTGGCCAGGAAGGTAATGAGAAAATTCCGCGGTGATGAGGTACCAACACTGGTAGTTACGCTGGCAGAAAAATGTACAGAAGGGGTCCAATTTAATTGGGCCGAGTTCCTCTGCGAGGAGTTCTTGACCAAATGCAAGGAAGCCCAGGAGCAGGGCAAGACCTTCCACTATGCATGGCTACTCTTGTCCATTTTATTGGTAACAGGGGAACTGCCCGAGGATAGTCAGTTCCCAAGCAAAGTACACGTCACTTTGGGCCACGAAGGATACAAACCAGATTCATGAGACAAAGATCTTCTGGGCGCTCATGGAGGTGAGCATCTGGATGTTGTTCAATAGACGAACGTGCTTGTCCCACATAGTGTACAACAGTCTGTGGAGCTTTGCAGACTTCAAGGCAGACATGCATAATGTGTACATCAAGGCATGTAAGGACCCGACACAGCAATGGACCAAGCTCCCCTTCATCGCCATTAATGATACAATATTTTCAATACTAGAATCATGGCTCCCTGAGTGGCACGCCCCAGATCTCACGGAGCTGGATAGAACGGCAGCATAAAAGCAAAAGGATAAAGCCAAGTTGTGGGTCACGAAGTTGGCCGAGAAAAGGTGTAATGAAAATGCGGCTGCGGAGGTAAGGGCTGTCTGTGAGGCAGCACGAGTAGCCGCAGAGCAAGCAAAGGCTGCCAAAGAAGCAACAACAACGCAGGCAACAGGAGCCACCACAACGCAGGATGAGGAGGGCCAGGACTTGTCTATAGGACAAGAATCAGAGGACACAGAAGAAGGCACGGTCCCGGGCACAACTTCCACCCAGCTAAAAAGGGCGCACATCACAGAGAGATTAGGTCCACGAAAAAAGGTGAAGGCATCTAAATTAGCCATTGAACCAATCACATTAACGGAAGGCAACCTCTACAACATTCGCAACACGGTTCGCGAGGTCACCAAGGAAGTGCTCCAAGAAGCCATGTCAGAGTAGCAGATTGTGTTGGGGCCCCTAAGGGCACAACTGCAGGAATTATAGGTGCGACCCCCATAGGAAGGGATCGTAGCCACCTACGGCACAGCAGGTACGTCAACAACAGAGTAGCTGCTATAAGAAAAGATGGCCAACACCATAGTGCTACCGGAAGGAGCGCTAACATCAAAGAATGAGGATGACAGAGCCGTGGTGAGCAAGATCAAGGGAATTGGCCTTAATTTGGCTGCACTTCCATGAGACACATTGTACCAACTGCAGGATGGCATAATAGCAGAGCTCCATGCTAGGGAATGCCGTGCAATTCAGGTGATGAGTGAGCAAAAGATCAACATTGAACAGATTAGCCTGCAACATGACAAAATGGTGTCACAGAACCAACAGATCATGAAGACAGTTGATGAAGCATGCCGACGAGTCCCAGAGTTGTCCATTGCTGTAGATCTACCAACAAAGATGTGGATCCACTGTTTGGCAAGTGGAGTCCGAAGTGCGCATGAGGAAACAATGTGAGTGCATCTGGAACTGAACCTCCAGATTGTTGAGCTGCGATTGAAGGTGTAGCCTACCACTCCACAGGTTAGAGAGCAGCGCGTTAGCAAGATTCAAACAAGATTGGAGGAAATTGGATGGGCAGCGTAGGACTACACTGGTATGTTGGACCAAGCCTTTAACGTCCTCACATCCTTGCAAGAGGACCCCAACATACATCGCCTGCAAACAGATGCGCGTGAACTGCAGGAGCAGTATGATAATGTAAGGGGAACTATGGAGACATTCGTCCTCACCCAACGGCTGGCCAAGATGCAGCAAGCAATGGCGCTAATAGAGCAGGTTGATGTCGCCAGACAAAAAGAGGCACTTCTCAAGGTGCGCATCTAGCCATGGATTGATGAGGCCTTCACCATTACTACCGATATTGAGGGCAAGCTCGCACAGATGCAGGGACTCTATGTGCTAAAGCAGGTAGTTTATCCCCACAAAGAAGCATCGGAAGGGCACATGCAACAGGTCCAAAAAACTGCAGAACAGTGTGCCACGGACCTCCGAGCAGTACGGGACCAGTTGGAGGGGCTCCGTGCTAAGGTCGCTGCACTAGCAGAGTGACTCGGGACGAGTCACGATGATTGTTTTGGGGGCCTGTTGGGCATGGAATCCCCCCACAACATGTTTTGGGGCTCAAAGCCCAAGTTTTGGTCAAAGGTTTTGTAAGACTCTACGCATTATGGGTGCAGAGCGTGAAGTATAGGATGAGTCATAGGGTTGTCTACCCTAAAGTATTGTAATGTAATGAAAAGTCATGTCAGCCTACCCATGGTCTGCAGACCATGGGATTGTATAAATAGAGCGAGGCTCTAAGTTGTCAAGATAGCTAATGAGCAAAGTAGAGAAGAGAATACGAATGGTTCGAGCATAAAATAAGAGTCTAAGTGTAATGGGTCGTAGTAGTAGGAAGAGGCCCTGCAGCTAAGTGCACAAAGGCCTAGTAGAGTCTGCAGCTAAGTGTGCGGACCCCTGTAGCTGAGTGCGTACCCCTATAGCTGAGTTCGCAAGGCATTGTCGAGTCTATAATCTTGAACGAAGAATAATAAAGAGAAGTTGATTGTTATTTCTATGTATCTAGTTGTGCATTGCCTTCTTTACATTTATACTATTTTATTTATCGCGCGCACTGATATGATTGCTGAATATGCTGTAATAATCATTAGTCTTACACACAGAAGCTAAGTAATCAGGTAATAATGGATTGAATAAGCAAGGAACTTGGGTATTATACAGTTTTCACCCTGAGTAGGGCTACGCGGAGGTAGCATCGCTGGTTGCGAAGGAATAGCAAGTCCACGTAGCGACGTGTGCGTAGGGTCAAACCACAGAACTCCAGAAGCTCATCAGACATCCCCAGGGTGCATAAACCTGGTTCTAGCACCCTCCCATACTACTTTGAGTGAGACCTCAGTCCGCGCTCCGTGGACTATTGCCAAAAGGGCCAGTAGTACCGGGATTTTCTTGGCTAAATAACTTCTGAACCTGGGTCAAACCCATACAAGCCAACAAGGTGCATGAGAGGTTCTAACACATGAGGGTTGAGATGAGTGCGCCCCTTGGAGAACTGTGATAGCACGGAGTTATGAATGGAACACATGAGAAAAGATCCAGCACAACATGGAAGGAAAGTTAGCTAGCAATCCAAAGTCATGGCTAAACCAACAACACATTTCACAAAGATTCATACATACATAGAAATAACTATACATGCATGCATAAGAAAACAAATACATATATCATATAGAGTAAATAGATAGCTGAAATACAATACAACATATGCATGAAACATGTTATCTTCTATTTAATTAAGGAGTGTAAGTTCTGGTCATACAATACATCCATGTCCAACCACTAGTTTTGACAGTGGAATGTTACAGGCACAACCGAGTGCTCCTCCAATGAGATGTACTAGCTTTGTGCAGTGGAGAAGCCAAGGCTCATTACAATACTATCTAAGCTCTCTCTAAGATAGTCCTATCAGAAGCTTGGCTAACCAAAAGCCTTTACAATGATTTACGAGGGATTATTTATAGCAAAGGGTGGGGTGACCCTTGACATCCCCTTTGTGATAGTTCATCTACCCTCAGGGCTCTTCATCTACTCTATGACCATTACATCCAACTATTGACACTTGAACTTAGACTTGACAAGATGTTACATTACAATGCACATGTACCCATGTGAGACAAAATGGTTTTGAACAAGCCATGCAAGACATCACTATGACTCGGACAACCGTGAGAAGTCCAACTCTTCAACTTCCTTGCGATGATCAACAGTAGCGTACTGATGCCAAGATCAGTAGTTCGCAATGGTGTCCATGTACTCCAAGGTGACATATTTCTGAAACCTGACTATTGCCTTCATAGCATCTGGGTACACTGCTCGGGCTCCTCTGTCCAACTCGTCTGAAAGCACATGCATCATTGTCTTCAATGCAGTCGGACTAGCAACATACTTGTGCATGGTGTTTGTACTGATCGACAAGTCTGGGCTGGTGGCAATGCACATCAACTCGTCAAAGTACGAGTCAATATCTAGTTATACCTGTGACTTTTTCTTCACCTGGGTGATAGTCCCAATAGATGGGATCGCACGTGCGTGCACCGCAACATCCATACTATTGAATACACGTGCATGGGAAGCTTGTAGACTAGTGATGAGCTATGGGAGCTCTTCATAGTTATGGATTTGATTTTGGATGCGTGCCTTCAGCTCGACCACTCTGGGTTTCATCATATTAAGCAAGTAAAGAGGGGCTCCCTTGTATCTCATCGTCTATGTTTTCATGTAATCAACAACAACATGCATGTTCGACAAGATACGTTCTCTTCTAGCACATCGCTGCTACCATCCGTTAAGATGGACGAATGCATTATGCATGGTAAAAAACTTGGAATAAAAAGCCCACATAACTATGTCAAGGGAAAATAATTCATCTATTATTGCCTTCTACAATTTTTCTCGGGCATACGTTTTCACCAACTCTCCTCTTTGCTTGGTTGTTTGTAGCTCCTTAGCCATTCACTCATTCTCAACTATTAGAAAGCCAACACTTGAGCTAGTGGCTTCGGCATATGATCTAGTGAAATCGGCCAAGGATTCTAGATGTTTGTGCATGTCAGACACGATCACTCGTTCCTCATACTGCGCAGGAGATGTATGATCTTTTGGAGTTTACACTTTGCGAGATTGCACAACTCTATTTTGAGACTCATCGAATGAGATGTTGTGCATCTCTTCTTCTGGCTGATCTCCAAGGATCTCAGTCTCTCCTTGGTCAGTTGGGACTTTCTCATCTTCTGGATGTGGTGAAGTTGGTGGGTCAACCCCTTTGGTGGTGAGGCATGAGGTCGATGTCCTACTCTAACTCCTGCTGCTCCATGTCTGTATCCATCTGTTCAAGCGCTCGTTCTATCTCCTGAGAAAAGTCCTGCTCCTGCGATGGTTCACCTTGTTCGCCTGATGCTAGTTGTTCTGATGAGTCCACAACTTGTACAGGCACTGTTTCATCTGTCTGCACATGTTTCACCCCTTGCTGTACCTGATGTTTCTATGCTTCCCTCTCCAATTTGCGCAACTCCTGTTCCTTTCCGAGCTGCTCTTTCAACTCATGCAACTCCTTCTCTGTTTTCTCCATTCTCCATTTCTCTCTTTGCCTTTGTGCATTTCGCTTGTCGTGCTTTTGCCTCTTTGCCTCTATGGCCAAAGCTGATTTCTCTATAAGTGGATTTTCTTGGAACTTGTAGCTTTTCTCTTCCTCCATGCGATCGTCAATCTTTCTCTTTCCCTTGTCATGCACTGGTATGTTCACCTTTATTACTGTTGTTGATTCTAGTGCTCTCCAGGATGCTGCTTCATGTTGCTTCACCAACCATTCCACAACAAAGTCGACTTGTTCATTGGGTCTAGAGAAACTGTAGTAATATCTCCATGGGTCATCCTCCACCCAATGAAATGCCCCGAGGATCCAGTTGAACTGTACTCTCGTGCAGTGATCTTTCACAAGACAATGTGGGTCATACGGATTGTAACTTCGCAGGTCGAATGGATAATTCTTCATATGATTTGCTTCGATATCCGTAAGTTTGACACTCCATATCTCGTATAACCCAATGCGCAATAGAAGAGCGGGCCAAGGTGCCTTCTTCTTCCAGTGCAGCCTAGCTGTCAATCCTGCCAAGATGTGATATGCTACTTCCTGCATGACGAGCACGTCCAAGGAAAACTTTGGTAGAACATGTGGAGGCTTCTCTACATTGTACATTCGTATGAAGGTGTCAGACGGTGAGGCATACCAATCAGCTATGTCTATTAGTGCCTCCATTGTTGCCATTGACATGCAGGGTGGATCTTGTTTGAATATCATCTTGTAAACCGGGGTGAAAAAATGATTGGACAACCATGTGATAATTCCTATGAAGCTCCATTCGGACAACATCTTACAATAAGTTTCACAATGGTCTCCACCGGTGACCATTCCCACTTCAAGCCTGGAAACTCCTGTCGGGCATAGACTGCATCCAAGATGTAGGCAGACATGTAGATTTCTTCTTGCATACCTTTGGGTAGCTCTCGAGCCCTTGTTACCTATGCCTTCAGCTAATGAGCCAACATGTTAGACCAGTTGCATAGTTTTCCCTCTTTCGGTAGTTGGTCCAACGCAATCACCCAATTCCGTGGGAAGGTTTCTGTGCTAACTTGGCCATACAGTTGACATACAAATATGACCAATTACTGATACTCCTTCCACAATATCTTTGTCTTGTAGATCTAGTTGGGTGTCATCCTGAATCTAGCCAACTCCTTTACCCAGTTCTTCAAAATGTTTCTAGAGTTGGCATTATTGTTGGGTAAGCTAAAGGGAGTCTCCATGACAGTTACAGGCTCTGACATCTAAAACATATCATCATAATCCTGTGCCCTAACAGTTACAATCTTCATCCCACTGACACTGCTAAAGGTCATCATCTCGAGGTCAGTGTATGATATTATCTAGTGTATCATGCCCACGCATGGTAACATGTGGCATCTGCATGAAATTTGGTACAACCAAGACTTGCGGATGTTCATGTATACCTGTCAGTCTTCGAAGTATTCCCCAAATGTGCCTACAAATGCACCATTGACCTCTTGCTATTTTAGCTTGATGTGATTGTCTAGAATCAGCTTGGTATCTTCATAGATCGATAGAATTGTGGACACTCGCTCAACTGCTGCTCCAGATGCACTTCCATCAATCTACATTGATCCTGATCCCTTGGAGGCCATTAATCCTGAATTGTCAAGAGGCAGACGAACACCTGCTAGATCTGGAGACAAATGGACATGCATGGAAATAAATCTCTCAGCGAAAACCAAAGCAAATTCGAGAATGACATAACACATACCTAGGGATTGATAGGAAAGGATTACGTAATTTCTTCTGGGAGGATGGATGACTAGCTACCAGAACTAAAAAAAAGGCACATTGGGCTGTCTAGGTGGCATGGCTGGCTATTGGAGTTGTGCAATGCGCAATTGATACTGATTGCTGACTACAGGAATTGCGCAATGTGAAATTTAAACTGGCAATGGCTGTAGGCTGAGTGACTGCATTGTGCAATTTTCTGGGCCAACAGTCACTATCCCTCAGAATTGCACCAAGCAAGCTTGAAGGATAGTTACTGGGAAGAAATGTGCATTTCCTGAGGGGAATACAAAACCTTCCCTCTCAAGATTGTGTAATGTTGTCCTGGCGAGGCAGAGTTCAGGCCAAGGCCATCGAGACCCATCGATGGGCAACTGAAAGCAAATGTGAAAGTGAATGCATGATGATATTGAGTCTAAGCAAAAGAAAATGATCATGCATGCAAACAATGAATGAAAGATTCATAAAATGGAACAACATGCATGTGGGTCCTGTCAAAGAATCGATGACCATTCATGAAAAATAGTTTCATGCATGCGACAACAGTGAGATAGTAACAAAAACTAAAATAGTGCTAGTACAAGCTAGTATGCATGTAAATGACAACAAGCATTCAAAGAAATCAAGAAAACAAAACTCACACAAGTGAAAACTCAAAAAGTGACAAAAATGCTACAAAAGACAAGTTGAGATCACTTACCTATGAATGGCTGAGCTGGATGTGTTGAAGAGTCTTGGATGTGATGTGGGATGTCAAAGCTCCAAGATTTCTGTGAAGAAATGAGCTCTAAAGCATCGAATAAATAATTTTGAAGCTCGTGACGCCCATGCCACAAATCTAGGAAAAAGTGACACATGGAGGAAAGATTCTAAAATGATCTTTGAATGTAACCTCTAGCTACTAAAAATATCTCCCTAAAATATAGGGATTCCTTTTTCATGGTCCTTTTTCTATTCTGAGAAAAAGCATCCCTTGCATGCAAGTCAAATTTCCTTGGTCCCAGGTGGAACTGGTCCAACCAACTGCACATGCAAGAGCCTGCTCAATTGTTGGGAAAAAATGCACATTTCTGGAAGGGAGTTGGGTTGACTACCCAAGATATTTGCTCAATTTCTGGGTAGATTAGTTGAATGTTGCCCAGTATTGTGCAATTCATGGGCTAAGGAGCCCTGGTGGGAGGAATTGTGCAATTTTTTGGATGAAGCTTGACTAGAAGAATGGCACAATTCTAGAGCCCAGAAGGCTGCTAGACTGAATTGCACAATCTCTGGAGGGAAGGCTAGTTTCCCTTAAGAATTACACAATTTGTTAAGGGAGCTGCTCAGCCTGTAGTTGGAACAAGTATGGAGAAGCAATCGGTGAGGGGAATGCATCAAGCTTGGATAGACAGCTGTGCTTCTGCAAGAAAATCACTGAAGCTTGTGTACTTGATGCAGCAAGACATGCTATTGTGAAGGGTTGGTAGGGAGGCTCTAAAAAGAAGCTAAGGTAAAATTTTGGAGGGTGGTTGTAACCGCTACAACACTTACCTATTGTATCCTCATCCTAGTAATCTCCGATGCATGCAAATTTGGGCTCCACCTCTGAGCCTATATTGTCTCCCTTCATTTTAATAGGTTGTTTTACGTCAGGTATCTCAACTTATGGTCCCACAAACTCATGCTATCCTTTTTATTCAGGGATGTTAATGTTGCATGGATCTTCCTCGCCCTCCTCTATAGTCATATTATAGCATTCATGGTACAATTGCACATTCCAATTGGGCTATACCCAAGTCATTGGCTCATTTGGTGTTTGGAAAATTGCTGCTTTGATTTCTTGAAGGGCATCATCGATAAACTGAAAACCATCTTCAAACCTAAAGGTCAATATGAAGCTTTCCTTCAAACCATACCAATTGGCGGTGCCATGGTGCAACTCTGTTTCGAGATACTAATTCATTGGTATCACATCCAAAGTGTGGAAAAATATATGTACCCATTTTGGTCGAGGTTCTCTGCCCCATGTCGTAGTCCAACGAGACAAGTGTTCTTGGGGATCATCCTTACCATTGTACTTCTCTGCGAGCCTTATGTTTGTGTGACCAGACCTGAGCCTCATCAATCGATGATACTCCTTCCAATCTCCTATATTGTCTTAATGCGTGCCCCACCATCACACATGTGTAGCCCTCAAAGCTATATCCGAGGCTTGGAATCATTGTTCTTCCTGTACATCCCTTTCAAACTCATCAAGAAATAAGCTTGCATCACCTAGCCCATCATAGTAAGTGTTATATGGAATTTGTACCTACGGATAAATACATCTTCCCTAAGTGGGTAGTTACACTTAAAACAATAGAAAGAAAGTGGTTTAACCTTTTCCTATAATATATAAATGAGATGAAGGAACTTATTTGTGATCTTTCGCTTCCATTAATCTCGTTTGAATTTCTCCAGTCTCTCCCACTCGAATTGAATCCGCTCAACTGGTACCTGTCAACAGAAACATAAGATGACAAAGATCAAAGTATACAATCTATCTACTATAAATAAATGGAATCAACAACATTTAAACATATATGCAACATATATATGAACAAGAATATGGGAAAAGGAACAAAGAACTTTATTGATGTAGAAGGAAGAGTTACACCCAAAGCGGTTTGATCCTATGTCACTCATCCAACTTTAGTCCAAACCCTTGTCACACCAAAAGCACATCAATCCAACATCATAAAATTCCTTGACATGAACTCAAATCTCAAACCAACAATATTTCTCTACAATCTTCAAATTCCAACCTCCTAATCACTATGATGAGTGGTCAATTTATAGGGAAATGTAGGTGGTTATGTCATAAATTGGGCATTGAATGGTTTTCCAAAATTGGAGTTAGTTTCCATGGAGAAAGGGATGAGAGGATATAGGGGTAATTGATCCATAGCCTATCCAAAGTCGACCTCATAGGATGAGATAAGAGCTGGGCATCCTTCTAGAATGCTCTAGAATTAAGGAATATTCCTAGAATCCAATGTCAATTTTGCTCATTCTTGCCTAGCGTAGGTCAAAGTGGCCTAAGTGCACTATAGTGTAGGCCTAAATGGGCCTACCTACTCTGCAACATAGTTACCCCTGACCAAGGCTCTGCCAGTGTCCCAAGGAGGCATTTCAGAAGGGTTTTAGGCTAGGAAACTTTTGTGGATGAAAGCATTCAATTTGATGACTTGTCTATGGCATGTAGCAACTGAATTAGGGTTTGATGATCCCTAATCGTACTGATCTAAATGTAGGGAGTGATGTGCCCAAATAGACCTATAACAGTTCCCCCCTAAAGCATGAAGTCGAAAATGATAATGTTGAGTGATATGCTTTATGATGTGTTGAGGAGGCTCTGAAGCGGACGGTGACCTGCATCGATTACAATACATAATATCATGATATATTTTAATTTTTCATGAATTGCCAAGGGAAGGCATACGCATACATAGCATATAAAATTTTCATTACATGTACATAAATCAGATAGTCATCTATAGATATAGACCCATGATAGGATGACCATTTGTGTAAATCCATCGTACAGATGATTTAGTACTCTCCTGAAATCACAACCCGGATGGATGAAACTAGATCCAGGGTCTTCTATCTCATCGAATAATTCGCTCAAGTACAAGTCTAACCATGTGAAAATGTGATCTGAAGTCAAGCATGGGAAGACATCATCTGATTACCAGCCAATGATGTAAGCTGTTAACAGATGTGAGAGAAATCACTGATAATGATAATGATTCTCAAGGTACTACAGTACATTCAACATGGTGTGAATAGATGTTTTGATGTCGAACACTATACAAAGTCTTTCTGTCGAAGGCCTGTGATGTCAACCTATTGCCGGAAGTGAAAAACTTTCCATTGATGTATGCAAGCCTCAAGGTACTGGAAGGGTGTTTCTCAGTCAACTTCTTGGATAATGTGCTGATGTCGACAAGAAGTGACTCGTTGCAGGAGGGTATTGATGTATTCCCCATCAATGACACGAAAAGAGTGTAATGATTTTGAAGAAAGAATGTGAGTGACGACACAATTTTTAGGAATGGCAGTCATGAAAATGAAGGTTTATGAGTATTGCAAAGGATGAAGTTTACTGGGTGACTTCTCTTGAACATGTCGGCAACACTGAATGAATTGGCAGCATTGACCCAAAACCAAAGTAATTGATGGTGTGGTAGACCATAGGTATGATAACCATCAAGTAGATAACCCAACACAAATAGTCACAGACGTGGAGTGAAAGTGTCATGTTCAAGAGCGACTTGCTACCATAAATTGATTTACTGCTTTTCCCATTTTCCCCAGTCATTGCTGACCAGTACCTCTTTATTTTTTAACAAGCTCGAGGAGCATAACATATGCTTGTAGTATAATTCCACCCTTTGGGTGAATCCATCGCTATGTGATGTTTTAACGAGCCTAGCGAAGGTGAAACTCGGTATTGTCATGATGGATAAGTTTGTCGCTATTTGATGTTTTAACGAGTTTAACGACAATGAGAACTCTATCCTTTTCATATTTAGAGAGTTTGAAAAGGGAAAAAAAGAAAACTCCACAAGTTATTTTTCACAAATTTGTCTCTCAAGTCTGAAGAAGCATAAAATAATATGAGAGAGAACCTATTGACCATGTTCAATCAATGTATTCCTTTTTCGTAAGTAAGCTATCTCAGTTTAGAAAAGGGTTAAACTTATACTGAGTAGATGTTGTTTCCAATCCATTTACGAGCTGAAAAGGACAAGCGCTCGGAAATCTTTTCATATTTCGAGATTCTGAAAATAACTTAAAGAGGACTACAAGGGGTTCCTTTGTCGATGTTTAACAGAGCTAGAAAGAGATAAAAGTATGCTCTGTGGTCAAAAGTACAATTCATGGTCATGCACGTCAAATTCATTGTGTCTAATGTAAACTTGCTCAAAGAACCACCAAACGGATTAAACATACCTATTTCATAGGTAAAAATAGGTAAAAGCTATAGTTTATTCATTTAATGAACATGAAATAACCATAAAACAAGAATTTACCAAGTCATTTTTACCATTTGATATTTACCATTCAATTTTTGTGCTCTGAACCAGTTTTTACCTTGAACTTCAACAACTGATTGTGTGAGATTCTATGGATCATTCTTCATGCCATCAAGATCAGGTAGGAGATCTACCTTTTCTCTTTCATTTAAGGTCACTCTTTTTCAGTTTTAGGCAAGTTTTTTAGGGTTTTGGGGTCCCTAGGGTAAATATACCTCGCCTTGGGATCAACGCAACCCAATGCATCGAAAACTATGCTACAGTGCAGTCAAGTAGAAGGGTACCTGCTGTAGTGCACTGTCTCAAGACGAAGGCTAAGCTGGGAGAAATTGAGAAATTTGTTTCTTCTGTTTTAACCAAAAAATCTCCATTTTTTTGCATGAAATGAATCCTAACTAAGCCTATGGTTTGATTTCAGACTTTGATCAGATCATAATGGTTATTACCTGGCGTGAAAGAAAACATGAAGAATAGTATATGGTTGCCCTAAATGATCCTGATACTATTGAGGCCCTAAGAGACTATGGCTTACTCAAATATTTCAGGTTTTCTGGGATGAGGCAACAATTAGAACTATTGTAGTTCTTAGTTCATTCATGGGATCCAGCAGAACATGCTTTTCACATAAGGGGCAAAGTGCTCCCTATATTAATCGATGATCTTTACTTCCTTACAAGATTGTTGAGATGTGGTGCCCCCATACCTCTTTCAGGTTTTGCCTGTGGGGGTGAATCAATGAGGGACTACAATTGAAAATTCTATCAGCCAGGTACACAGCCTAGCAAAGATGGGAAGATAAACATTAGGGATGTTCATGATTTTCCCTTGCGAACAATCCTTTTCACTATCGCAAAGTTGGCGGGTATTCTGACACTTCATCTGGCGAATAGGTCATACATGTAGTATGCGCTTGAGTGTCTTGAGCCAACTATATTCAACTGGTGTGAGGAAGTTCTCTCTTCGATGAAAGAGAAACTAACCAAAGTAAAGAGTGGCAAGACGAAATTTTTTAGCCATGGTTCGATCTTTATTGATTTTACCTTAGAGAGAATTCCATTGATGCAACCTGAGCATGTGTCACTGAGTTTAACTGGTCCCAGAGATCCACGGATGCAAAGATGGGTTGAGTTGATGGCTAGACATGCTAGTGAGTCATCAATCTCATTTCCTCCCGCATTCTTCAGTTGGCTCCATCAACAACACGTTGCCATCGAGGAGCATCCATATGCAAGGATGAGCTTTCATGGAGATCTAGATTTGAGATTAAAAGTGGGTGCTCAATGGGGTGCTATAGGTAAATTGTTTTGACAATGGGTTTTTGATTTTTTAATTTTTTACATGTTTTCGTGTTTTTTTGATGTTTCCAAGACTAAACTAAAAATTTTCTCATGCATACTGATGTTGGAACTATTTGACTAATGGGTCATCAATAGGAGCTGGGTGAACCAGCATAGAGAAATGTCAGAAGAGTAGTTCTCCAGGATTTGGATTTGACCGAGACACTGGTGGAGATGCAGGATCATATAGAAGGGTTAACCCTCAGTATACCAGATGTTCAGATCGAGGAGTTACCGATGAGGCTACAGTGCCATACTATTGGTGTACCTAGCTGTTGGATGAGGCTATTGCGCATGATGGTTCAGGCAGTGACTTGTTATCATGAGCATCATTAGATATACTTAGGATGATTTACTGTATGCATTTTTGAGTTTTGAGGTTAGATGACCAACATGTCTTGGACACAATAAAAACTTTAAATATCTATCTATTTTATTTTCAGTGTTTTTTATATGGTTATGTGCAATCCTATTCAACTATTGATGTGAATTGAAAATTTACTTTTTACATGTGTCGTAAATGTCTGTTTAACACATAGTTTTCTAAAGAATCAGTCAATGTGTTAAAGTTCCTGGAAATGTGTTGATATTGAATGTAATCAAAATGTCTTTCCAAGAGACGAACTCTAAGGAACATATGATAAATAGTTGGATTTCAGACGATATAAACATTTGTAAGTTGCAGTACGACAAGTTGTGAGTCCAGCCTAATGATGATTTGGCGAATGCTAAGAGAAATGGCATCAGAGAGGAGTTCGATCAATATGCTATCCTCAGTGATATTGTTCGTAGAACGACTGATGCAAATCCCCTAAAAACTCACTAACTCGCCACTCGGAGCGAATATGGCCCATGTTACAGAAGATAGGTTCTGCGTACTATGACTAGCACCATTGGCATAACCAACAAATGGTTCCAAAGATTTCGACATCTGCAACAAATGAAGAGTGGATTACTTAACCACATAAAAACTCTAAAATTCACACAGTGACACACACATGCAATCAAAGCATATATATAGTGTTTTTTACTACACATAATCAAGCATAGTAACGTTTAAGATACAACCCATTTTGGGGCTACAACAATGGAATTCCATCATAATCAACCAACTCGTAAGCGTCTTTTTCCAAAACACGCTTGACAATATAAGAGCCCATCCATAGTGGTTCAAATTTCCCTGCTCCTAATTTATCAGCTTCCTGATCATAGAGCAAGACTAGGTCTCCTTCTAAGAATATGCAAGGCTTGACATTGTAGTCACATTGCGCCTTAATTCGTTTCTTATGTGCTTCATTGGCCGATGCGGCTTCACGACATTTTTCATCTAGATGGATGAGTTCTAAGAAACATGCTTCTTCATCATAAGTATCAGATAACAAGTCAATTGTGAGTTTTAGTGAAGAAATTTTGCATTGTATGGGGAAGATTGCCTCCAGACCATACACAAATTGAAAATTTGTGAATCCAGTTGTGTTTTTTACCAAGGTTCGGTAAGCCCACAAAGCTGAGTACAAGATTAAATGCCAGATTCATTTGTGAACTCCTATCACACATTGACGCATTTGCTTAAGGATTTTTTTTATGGCTTCAACTTGTCCATTATCTTGTGGATAATGAGTATAACTATCATGCGAAAGTCTTAAATTGGCAATTAATTCAGTCATCATGTGATTTCAAAAATGCGAACCATGATATGTAACTATGGCTTATGGTACACCAAACCATGCAACCACATGGTTGAAGAAAAAAAGTGTAGCTATCTCACCATTGTTGTTTAATGTAGGCATCTCCTCAGCCCATTTGGTAAAATAGTCAATGGAGACAATAATACACCCATGCCCCTATCCGAGTGAGGGTTACGTGTCATGAAGTCAATGCCCCATTTTTCAAATGGTCCAACAGCGACGATAGGATGCAGTGGTGTAGGTGGTAATTGAGTTTTACGGTAAAAAATCTGGCATGCATGACAACTTCTGACAATAGTAATGCAATTGTTAAATATTGTTGGTCAGGAGTAACCAGCACAGAGAATCTTCTGTGTGATAACATAACCAGATAAATGTCCACCACAAGCACCAGAATGGAAATCATTCAGAACTTTATCAACTTCCTCATGTGTGAGGCACCTCTGTAAAATCATATCGATACCGTGATGGTTGTTATACAACAAATTGACCTCCGCATCAACTCAGAGGGGAAAGACATGATGACTGAAGCAAAGACCACAATTACAGGCCTTGATTCCACAGTAACATTGGTTGTACACTAACAACCTGCTTTATAAAGCTTGTTACCAAGCCTGGAGGTGCGTTAGTGACCCTACTAAAGCATTTTGCTAGTCAGGGGACAACATTAGTGAAACTAAGGGAAGTTCCAAGGGTCAAAGGAATGAATTGACTCACAAATATCTAGATATTTGTTCCTAAAATTACTCAAGAAAAGCAAGGAAACATCCAAATTTGACCTATTTGGAGGATTTCTAATCTGAAAGAAGGAGGAAAATGGGAAAGAGCTGAAAAGCAGGGCAAGTTCATTGCTTTTTCCCTAGTGAACTCCATGAGGAACTTGGAAACCATAACTCGATTGCTATATAAGCAAAGTGAGGGTCATTGTGAAAGGGGTCAAAGCATTTGAAAGGATAGCCTACTTAACTATTGAGAAGTGTCTCATATTTGAAGAAGTTGGCAAGAAGGGAGAGAGAGAGAGAAGCTAAAGGGGCAAAGGAAGACTGATGCAACAGATGGTTGTAATCACTCTTCCATTATTAATACAGAACTGTAGTTGTGCTGCCTACTCTATGGTGTCGATACTATCGTTCATTAAGTTGTTCATTTGATACCTGTTTGCATGAGTAGTTTAGTTGTATGCAATTATATGTTCTTCATGTATTCATATATTAGTTTTCAAGGTTGTATACTGTGATTCTGCTTGTCTTTCCTTTGTGCAGGACTTGATTTGGAGCCGGCTTTGAGGGAGTTCCGCTTGGCTGCATTGTGATCTCCAAACAAATCTAGAAGGAGACTTGAGGTAATCCTCTTTCCATACTTTGATAGTTGATAATTGTTTATGAACATGTGTATAACTCTGTAACATCTGCAGATAATTTTACAGTCTGTCGAAGGTCCCAGGACGACCTTTGAGGGTGTTTTCATTCTCTATACACTGTGCATTTTACCCTATAGCAACGATAAAGGGTGTCATCAATGATTAGATAATATTTGGCTTGATATCGAATACATCGCCATTGTGAGCGAGAGGTATCAGGCCAGAAAGTTTGGGTTTGGAGATAGATCAGTATATCTCCATACCAAGGGTCAGATGATGATTTCAAAAATAGAGACTTGTCTGGAATTGATGGTTTCATTGTCGAGTCAATGGTGGTAGAGAGAAGGTCGCAAAGAATCTCGACAAAAAATAGAGATTTCTTTGACTTGGATTTGATGAATTACAAATTAAATTCCTGCAAAATGATGATCCATTTCGAATATTTGTCCCCCAGCAATTAACGTGACAAGATGTATGTCATAGGGTTATAATCTGAAATGACAGTGGCTTTTCGAAGCAGGATATAATGGTGAAATCTCTGTACAGCTTGAACAATAGCCAAAGCTAGCTTTTCAACATAAGAATACTTAAGTTCCGTATCATTGAGATTACGACTCAAATAATAGATTAGATGTTCAGTCCCATCTTCTTCTTGGACTAAAACCATAGCAATGGTTGTATCTATAGCAGCGAGATATAGAAAATAATTGTTTTTATAATTAGGGGCATACATTAATGATGCTCGAATCAGGGTATCTTTGAGAGCATCAAAGGAAGCTTACGCAACATGGTCCCAATGGAAGGGAATTCCCTTTTTCAAAAGACAAGTAAATACTTTAGCCATTTTGGCATAGTTGGGAATGAATCTCCTTAGAAAGTTAGCCTTCCCTTGGAGTCTCTGTAACTGATGTAAATTAGAAGGTGGAGGAAAATCAAGAATTTCCTCAACCTTCAAGGGGTTGAGTCGAATTCCTTCTTTGGACACTATGAAACCAAGCAAACGACCAGAACCAACACAAAATACACATTTAAGTGGATTGAGTCGAATTTTGTAGTGTTAGAACCGTAAAAAGATGGCTCTCAAATATTGCGGGTGATTAGTCCGTTTCCGTGAATGAGTAGGTAAATCATCTAGATAGGGTTTAACTATATGTTTGATGTCATGGAAGACAAAATTAATTTCCCTCTGAAAAGTTGCCCCAACATTCTTCAAACCAAAAGGGAGTTTCCTATATGTGAATGTGCCCTAGGGACAAATAAAGGTAGTTTTATATTGGTCTTTTGGGTGGATATTGATCTAATTATAGCCGGAGAAGCCATCCATGATTGAAAATATTTCACATCCGGCACACTCATCAATTATCTGGTCGATAAAGGGAGTGGGATAGTTGTCTTTTGGACAAGAATGATTAACATCTCAATATTAAATGCACACTCATATTGTTCCTTGTTTCTTCATGACAGGAACAAGATTGGAAACCCAATCGATAAGAGGAACGGGGTATATGAAACCAGCATGCAAAAGCTTTCCAATTTCTGCTTTTATGGCAGCGACCTTCTTCGGATGAACAGGACGGAGGCGCTGTCGTACTAGTTTGACATCAGGATACATTTTAATCTCTTGTTCAACTATACTAGAATAAATACCTGGCATTTCCTCATATGACTCAACAAATATATCGGGGAATTCACGAAAAAGTGCACAGTAAGTTTCAAGTTCCAATGGTGAACAAGATTTGAAAACATGGATGTTTTCTACGATTCCAGGTTTGGGAAAAATATTGATAGAAATGGTCTCTTTGATATTTGATAAGTTTCATTGGGAATCGACTATGTCTATAAATACATAATTTGAAAGGAAATCAACGATTGAAGGGTGATTTAGTTCATTTGGAATATCTTCTATGTGATCTAGAAGATGGGATCGATGATGATAATCTACCCATGGTTCTTCTTCTATCATCATTTATTGGATGATTCCTTCATCGGTAGAAAATGTATGTGAAAAAGGATTAGAGGAAGTACCATATTCTAATGAATGATCAACCCATACAATTGGTGATAATGGATTTGGATTTGCCGCACAAGCCAAAAATATTGACTGCTATGCAAGCTCAATGAGGCTTAGTGGCATGGTTTCATTACGCATATCAACTTTAGAATTATTGGAAATCTTCCATGAATTAGATGAAGTGGAAGATATCATGTTACAGGTCTCAACTTTTTGAACTTCCACATTTGTGATGGTGACGGTAGTGAAAAAATGCCCATTAGGGAAGAATATTTGAAGAGACCTACTCCAATGTTTTGAAGAGATAACGGAGGTCCATGAACTAACAGAACGCTTCCAGTTGCCTGTGAACCAGAGGTGAAGAAGGTGAGTTAATAAATTACTATGATTCCACCTTTATGAGGGAAAGTGATCATACGAAAGTATGTCAAAACCACAGCATCCATAGCGTAAACCCACAGTGTTCCTAGTAAAATATTGTAGTCAAGGGGTCCGTCAATGACCTCAACTTCAACGAGTACAGTTTTTCCCCCTAGATCTATCTACAAGTTACTTAAAATTACATAAGGTGTATAAGTGTGACTGTCAAAAGCTTTTAACGTTGTAGGTGATCGTGACAAAGGCGGTGAGCCAAGTGTTTTCCAGCAATTCATTAACATGATACAAGTAGATGCACCCTCATAAACAATGGCTCGATGAACGAGTTTATTCAAAGCTTTTACTTGGATCAAGATTGCTAACAGTGCTGGTAATTGTGGCATATAACCCACATGGTTAAAAACCACGAGATTAGAATCCGTTGGATCAATTCCACCAATTGATGACAATGAAGACTACTTTTGGGAGGGACAATTTTGAAGCACCTCAAGCGTCAACATAGTAGAAGGTCACTGAGCCAAATCTTCTACTATTTTATAATTTTGTGCTGCTCGAGCTCGAGGGTTGAATGTGGATTTATGAACAACTCCCTTAGGTGGTTTTATTGTTAAATCTAGTACAATGGGTGGTGGAATGCAATCAGATGAAGTCAAAGTCGAAGTATTGGGTTGATCTGTAGCCTAGTTATTCAATGATAATGATGGATTACCATAATATTTACTTCGTGTAGTCACCAAAAAATCAGTATTAGGCCTAGTGGTGGATAACATAAGCACTTGTGAAGTGGAAGCATGATATGTAGCAGCCAAATGAGTCTCTGGGTTTGCAAAAAGGGTCTGTCAACACAACGGATGTATTAGAAGTCTTAAGAAGTTTGATACTTCCGAGTGGTGAGGATAGTCTCGTGTAAAGTGTTCCTAATTACAAATTAAACATGGGTAACGAGTTCTCCTGGTCAGAGAAGAGGAATCAAATGATTTCTCTTGAGGGGGAGGATTCTGTTTCTTTTTGGTTTTCCCCTTTTTATTGCTTCCAAGTTGCTTTTCATTTTTACCTTGTCAAATGACATGACATTTATTTCAGAAGCAAGTGTATTATCAGTTGCACTAGAAGTTTGACTAGATGGTCTACCTGCTATTTGATTACTTGAAGAACCAATCAGACTGTCACTGGCATGAGAGTACTTACTGGATGGAGGTGATGGAATGGTAAAAGCTGGCCTAGGTACATTTGGAATCTTATCATAGAGCGTGCCAGACTGGGTATGAATCAAGTCTAACTATTGGGCACGAGAAATTACTTGCTCTTCAGTAACAACTCCTCCTTTAGCCACATGCTCGGTGATTGATGGAAACAAGGATTTGATAAACCACTTAGCTAAAAGCTGATCAGGAACAAAAGTTTTGACCATTTGATGATGACGAAGCCACTCATGAATATGATTAGAAATGTGAGTAGTAGTGGTCTATTTAAGGTTGGTCAACAATTCCGTTCTAGTTTCATATTTGATGACTAACTGGAAGTGGGTTATAAATGTAGTGGCTAAGGATGTGAAGTTTTCAAATGAAGCTCGCGGTAATTCAATATACCACTTTGCAGCCTGACCAGTGAGTGTTCCCTGGAAAAGATGTAGTCTAACTGAATCATAATTTAGGGAGTTGCATGAACACCATAGATGAAAAGTCATAACATGATTGGATAGATCTTCTCTAGGGTTTCCATTGAACTTAGGAATATCAGAAGGTAATTTATGTGGAATCACCGACCACTAAGGTGCATAAAGAATGGGATCATTGGTAAGCCAATTTAAATATGATAATTCAATTGTTGCGACAAAAGGAAATTATTGATTTAGGTCGGGTTGAGAGTAGCTAGGGTAAGATTGAATTGCTTAGGCAATAGGCCTTTGCATACTAGCATATAGAATCTATTTCTGGTAACCTTAATAAGGGTAGGTTTATTGAGCATATCAAGTATAAGGTGGTTGTTGGGCACGAGGATAAATTTGATGTTGTCCAAACCTAGCATCGGCTTGTTGACCAGGACCTGGGTAAACTTGCTGTTGACCAAACCCAACATAGGCTTGTTGACCAAGTCCAGGATAAGTTTGGTACTGTTGGAATTGTTGTTGTTGATATTGTGGCTTCCATGGTTGTTGATGTAATGGTTGTTTCCCACCAATGACCAGTATAAGTCTAAGTCATCCCAATTAATGGTAAACTGGATTGAGGTTGTTGGATTCCAAACACAAACGGTTGTTGTAAAATGACATGAGAAGACTAAGTTTGTGGACCTGAAACTTGAGGGTCAGAGGTTGAAGGACTAGCTTGCAAAGGTTGAAATACAATCAATTTAGCTTGCAACTATGGTAAAGTCGTAACAACATGCGTAGTAGGTATGGATGAAATAAATTGCATTGGTCGTGATGGATATAAAAGACTTGGTTGAACGGGCATTGTAGGCTTCCATTGACAAACAGTCATTCCAAAATAAGTTGGACCTAAAGATGATGGTATAATTCCATGTGATTTCCCCCTAGAAAATGGAGGATAAGAAGTGTTAGTGTTAGTATCTACATACTTCCATCAGGGATCAAATCTGCTCTTTGTGTTGTCATTTTAGGGGTCCCATACTGAAATTCTCACATCATTTCATTAGGTCATGACAAACTGATGCACTGATGGTTGTCTTCTCTTCAGAAAAACTAAATTTCTCCCTCATAAAATATACTTAATGACCATTCTTCAGGTTGTCTTCAGTTATGGTTTCATAGTCAATTTGCAATCATGTTTTCATTAGGTCATAGGGCTTGTTTTCATTAGGTCTTAGGGTTTCATTTCCAAGGTCAAGAGCTTGATTTTTAAATGTAAATAAAGGTTAGGAAGGGTATGAGGATGATGAATAAGTCAAGAATGATGGCTTGTAGTTCATAGTCACTGAATAATTATCTTTTAACCTAATGTAATGTTCACCTCAAAATCATGTTTTTGAGGTGAAAACAAATTATTTTGAGTTTATTTGTATTCCTTACGTAATTTTAAGTCACTATATGTAATAAATGTTCCTAGCTGCACCAAAGCATCTCTCCTTGCTGCAAGACAAAGAAACACTGCAAAAATCAGTTCAAGTTGAGCATTTATCCACCTGCGAAGACAAAAAGAAGAAAAAGGCATTAAAACAAAGTTTTGAAGAAGGATAAGAATCATTAGAAAGTGGGTTTTTCAAATGAAAAATCAAAATCTACTCCTATTTAAGCTCCCACATTTCATTTCCAAGTTCATTATTCTCATTGGCAAGCAAGGAGTCAAAAAAGTGAGAAGAAGAGGCAAGATTGAGCGAGTTTTGGGTGAAGAAGAGCTGGCACTGCGCTTTTAGAGGGTGGCGCTACACTTATGAAGAAGTGGAGCAGTGGCACTGAGTGTTGGCAGAGCGGCACTGCGCTTCTGAGGCAGACACATTGGTGTTGCGCGTTAAAGACTTGGCGCTGCACGTTGAGGTTGGTGTTGCACGTTTGGAAAATTTCCAGGGTGCAATTTTACACTGGCACTGCACGTTTGTGCACCAGCGCTGCACGTTGAGCAAGACAGCTAGAAAAGCCTCAAATATTCAAGAAACCTCCAAATTGTTCCCTCTTTCCATCATTTCAAGTAAGTTGACATCCCTCACTTCAGTTTTTGTTTGCATATCCACATCATAAGATTCATTCTCCATGTTAAATATGAAACCCTAAAAATTTCCCTAGTGGTGCCTAAAACCCTAAACTATCATTGTTCCTCCTATCGCTCACTACATCTCTAAACCCTATCCCTTATATCCCTTTATCCCTTTACCCCTATTCCATATCATTTCCATCCCTTTATCCCTCTTCCCCAACGGCTATTTCTCAAACAAGCCCTCCCTCTAATTTCCTACTCCGTAATTCATTTTTAGCCCATAAAGTCATCTCCCTTCCCCTCGCTCCTAAAACTCTTTTACTAATCCCCTTCATACAACCTCAACCTTGCAAACATGGACACAAAGGACCAAGACTATGAGGAGGAGGCAAACACAAGCATGGACACTTCAGCAGACAGAGCTAGATAGTAGAGAAAACCACACAAGGGAGGTAGGATTATTAGAGAAGAGCCATCAAACCTTAGGGAATTGCAAGCCTCCGACTCGGATGTTACATATTTTAGATATCTTGGCTGCTATGAGTTCTATGAGTAGGTAGAGAGAGTTCAATACCACCTGGAGTTCACCAGAATTTTTGTAGCCTAGCTTCAATGCAACAAGGTAACTCTTGTTGGTGTAACATTCACAGTGTCACCCTCCATCATTTCAGATGCCACTAGGATTCCAAATGTAGGGGAGAAGTGATAGAAGGCCCAAGACCTAGATGAACACTACTATGTTAGATTCTAGAGATTCTCATAATTTGATGCCTAAAGTCATTATGTAAAAGTTGGGTCTGGAAATCACCCGGAAATATCATGATTTGTACTCCTTTGACTCCGATAGAGTTCGTTGCAGTGGTCTCATCAAAGATTTGGTGGTTTCTTTAGATCAAATCCCAGCCAAAAATGTCTTGATGGACGTGGTAGTTGCTGATATACCACCTCGATTTGGTATGCTCTTATCTAGATCGTGGGGTGCTAAGCTCAAAGGAACTTTACAACTTGACTTCTCTTATGCTACCATCCCTGTTTTCGGTCAATTGAGGAAGTTGTACCGGGAAAAGAAAATGAAGTACATGATCACTAGTAAAGAGAAGCCTATGAATAATCTAATAAATGTTGTACATATTGATTTAGAGTCCTTTATTTTGTACTCAGATAGTGGATTGAATGATGTAGATATTCAGCTTGTAGAAGTAGATGATGTACCAAAAATTTCTAATAATTTTAGAGCATTTCTTAATCGAGAAAAAGAAAAAATAGCAAGTTCTTCTGAGCAGCCTATGCAATAGCAAAAGGTCAGTGAATAGCAGAAAAATGAAGTAATCAGCCAAGGTAAGGTAGAGAAGGAAAGAGAATTTCAGCATCTAGAAAATGAAGCCGGCCTTTGGAGCATGGACTTCAATGGCGTTGTGGTAAGGATGGTGCTGGTATTGGAATTTGGATTTGAAGCCCTACTTTCTAGCCTGCCAAAGTCCCAAGTAATGTTAGAGTATGTTCCTACAAGTTAGCTTTTGATTGATCTAATAATGAAATGGAGTATGAGGCTTTGATTATAGGTCTTAAAATCTTGAAGAAGCTCAATGCAAAAAGGATTTCGATTTATGGTGATTCAGAGCTGGTGATTAAATAGGTAAAAGGAGAATATCAGGTGAAGCATCGGCAGATGAGAGCCTACAGAAATGCAGTTCTGGATATTTTGAGGATGTTCCCTGAATATACCTTGACAGCAGCACCCCGGACTCAAAACATCATTGCAGATTCACTCGCCACTACAGTGAGCAATTTGAAGATTCCAATGAATTCTAAAAAAAAAATTGAAATTCATGTCAAACATAGGCCTACTGTTCCTGATAATTTGAGGTATTGGCAAGTGCTTTGGGATGATAATGAAATTAATGCCTTTTTGCATAATGAAGGAAAATTTAAGAATGCTTCCATTGATGATGATTGTGATTCCGATGAACAAGAGATTGAGGTAAATCAGATGGAGGTTTTACAACTGAAGGATAATATCATTCCTAGAGGTCTCATAACTTTAGAGGATATTTTTGATCAGGATGATGTGGCAAGAAAACCAACCTTGATTCCTACAGACAAAGGAGTTGAAGATGTACATCTTGGAACAACAGACAAGCCCAAGCTTGTAAAATTATCAAAAGCATTATCTCCTGAAGTAAAGGCTAAGTATGTTAGATTAGTTTCTAAGTTTTCTGATGTCTTTGCTTGGGATTATTCAGATTTGAAGGTGTATGACAAGGATATCTTTTAGCATACTATTCCTATCAAGCTGGATCAAAACCCTTTTAGACAGAAGTTGAGAAAAATCAATCCAAAGCTTCTGCCATCCATTGAGAAAGAGGTAAATAGATTGTTTAAAGCTAGCATCATTGTTCCAATTAGATTTTCTGACTATATTTCAAATTTGGTCCCGGTACAAAAGAAGATCGGAGAAATAAGATTGTGCATAGATTTCCAGAACCTCAACAAAGTGTCCTTAAAGGATAATTACCCACTTCCTAAGATGGACCATATTCTGTAAAGAGTAGATGGAGCATCACATATGTCACTACTTGATGGTTACTCAGGCTATAATCAGATCTTGGTGCATGAAAAAGACCAAGACAAAACTGCCTTCACAACACCTTGGGGAACTTTTTCAGTATGCCAAAATGCCATTTGGATTGAAGAATGTCGGAGCCACTTTTCAGCGGGTGATGGACATAGCTTTTGCTAATGAGAAGGATGTTTCCTTGGTTGTTTATTTAGATGATTTGACAGTATTTTCTGGTTCTGATGATGAGCACTTGCACCACTTGAGGATTGTCTTTCATAAATGTAGGAAATTTTGGATTTCTCTCAACCCAAAGAAGAGTCTTTTTGCCATGGACGAGGGTAAAATCCTTGGTCATATCATTTCTAAAGGTGGTATTCGCATTGATCCTTCAAGGGTGGAAGAAATCATGCATATAGACTTTCCGCGCAACAAAAAGGAGATTAAGGCATTCAATGGTAAGATGAATTTCTTACGCAAATTTATACCAAATTTGGCTGAACATTTATGGGAAATAACTGATATGCTGAAGAAGGACAACATTGTGAAATGGATCGAGGATGCCATGAAATCACTCAATTTGGTAAAGTTTTCTTTGACCATAGTCCTAGTCTTTATTAGTCCTGATTATATTCATGATTTTATTATCTTTTCATTTCATCCGAGCACACCATGGCTGCGGTGTTGATGCAAAAGAGAGATTAGGTGGAGAAACCCCTTGCTTTTTTTAGTAGGACTATTCAAGATGTTGCCTTGTGGTACAATATCATTGAAAAACAAGCACTGGCTCTTATAAAAGCATTGAAGGATTTCAGAGTACACATTCTGCATTCACATACTATAGCCTATGTTCGTAATGTCGCAGTCAAAGATGTTCTCATGCAAACTGATCCGGAGGGAAGAAGAGGTAAGTGGATAGCAGCAATGTTTTAGTATGATCTTGAGATTGATCCTACCAAACTGATCAAAGGACAAGGCTTGGCAAAACTGATGGTTGAATCAAATCTGCATGCTCTAGACATAAATCTTATTGCAACAATGTGAAAGGATGAAGATGGTGGCTCACTCATTTAGGTATCAGAAATGTTTCTCAAATCACCTTGGTATTCTGATATAGTTTATGTTCTTCAACATCTTTCACCACCTCGTGGAATGTCAAGAAGTAAAGGTAGATCACTTAAACTCAAGTCTGTAAAATTCTGCATTTTAAATAGTGCCCTCTATTGTAAAGATCCAGGAGGAGTTCTCCTTAATTGTTTGGTTGAAGATGAATCTCAGCAGGTAATGAATGATTTTCATAGAGGTGATTGTGGTGGTCATTTGTTTTAGAAAACAACAACTAACAAAGTGTTGAGAGGAGGATATTATTGGCCGACTTTGTTTTCAGATTTGTATAAGACAGTGATGGGCTACCATGAATGCCAATTTTTTCAAGGAAAAAGGAAGTTGCTTCCTCTTCCTTTGAAGCCAGTTGAAGTAAATGCACCTTTCCAGTAGTGGGGACTTGATTTCATAGGGGAAATCCATCCTACATCATCAACACAACACAAATGGATCTTGACAGCTACCGATTACTTCACCAAGTGGATTGAGGCCATTCCAACAAGGCAAGCCACAGACACGGTAATTATCCAATTTTTAGAATCTAATATCTTGTCTCGTTTTGGGTGCCCTCACAAGATTATAACAGATAATGTAGCAACATTTAAGTCCAAGAAGATGGTTGAGTTTTGCAACAAGTACAATATTACATTGGGTCATTCCACGGCATACTACCCACAGGGCAATGGATTGGCTGAATCATCAAATAAGTCCTTGGTGAACATTATCAAGAAAAGGTTGGAGGAAAACAAGAAGAATTAGCATCAAAAGCTTGTTAATGCCTTGTGGGCTGACAGAGTGAGCAACAAGAAATCCATAGGTATGTCACCTTTTGAGTTGGTTTATGGTACTGATACAGTTTTTCCTACATCACTTGCAGTCCCAGTCATGAGGTTGTTATAGGAAATTGGCAGTGAAGAGGATGATATTCAATGCATAATTTATCAAATGATTCACCTTCAGTAAACAAGGGAAGATTTTTCCCAAAACACTTTCCGGTTGCAAGAGAAAATAAAGAAGATATATGACCACAAAACTAAAGCAGAAAAGTTTTAGCTGGAAGATGTAGTGCTGTGGTGGGATGCACGGAATGAGGAAAAGGGAAAGCATGGTAAATTTGAAAATTTATGGAAAGGACAGTATAAAATCTCAAGACAAAATGCATTTTTGTTGAAGGAAATGGATGGTCAAGATTGTTCAAGAGGGCTAGTGAATGGTAGGCTCCTGAAGCACTACTAATTTTGAGGTTGTTCCTTGAATTTACTTCACCTTCATTGTATATGCTAGTTTGATTTTCATTGCAAGGTTTAAAGTACACTGTCATCCGAGCTTGGGGCCCAAAGTGAAGGCTATAAAGTTTGAATGATTAGTGTCAAGTTTGGTTGATTTGGTTTATAGTCAAGTTTAGAGTCAGTTTGGTTGTGAGTCAGTTTTCAGTTTGTATGGAGTCTTTTTCACTTTTTTGTTTTGACCGTATTGCCCAATGGATGAGGCACTTGGTCTACGATGTTCTTGACACCTCCAAGGAGCTGCCCTCCCCAATAAGGCCAATGTTAATGTCAGTATCTCCATACTTCCATCAGGAACCAATTCTTCTCTTTGCATTGTCATTTTAGGGGTCCCATACTGAAATTTTCACATCATTTCCTTAGGTCATGACAAACTGATCCACTGATGGTTGTCTTCTCGTCAGAAAAAATAAATTTCTCCCTCATAGAATATACTTGTTGACCCTTCTTCAGGTTGTCTTTAGTTATGGTTTCATAGACAATTTGCAATCATGTTTTCATTAGGTCATAGGGCTTGTTTTCATTAGGTCTTAGGGTTTCATTTCCAAGGTCAAGAGCTTGATTTTTAAATGTAAATAAAGGTCAGAAAGGGTATGAGGATGATGAATAAGTCAAGCATGATGTCTTGTAGGTCATAGCCATTGAATAATTATCTTTTAACCTAATGTAATTTTCACCTCAAAAACATGTTTTTGAGGTTGAAACATAGTATTTTGAGTTTATTTGTATTCCTTATGTAATTTTAAGTCACTATATGTAAGAAATGTTCCCAGCTACACCAAAGCATCTCTCCTTGTTGCAAGACAAATAAACATTGCAAAAATCAGTTCAAGTTGAGCATTTATCCACATGCACAGACACAAAGAAGAAAAACGCAATAAGAAAGAGTTTTGAAGAAGGATAAGAAACATTAGAAAGTGGGTTTTTCAAATGAAAAATCAAAATCTACTCCTATTTAAGCTCCCACATTTCATTTCCAAGTTCATTATTCTCATTGGCAAGAAAGGAGTCAAAAAGGTGAGAAGAAGAGGCAAGCTTGAGTGATTTTTGGGCGAAGAAGAGTTGCCGCTGCGCTTCTGGAGGGTGGAGATGCGCTTTTGGAGAAGTGGAGTAGTGGCGTTGTGCATTGGCAGAGTAGCGCTGCCCTTCTGAGGTAGAAAAGTTGGCACTATGCGTTGAAGACTTGGCACTGTGCATTGAGGCTGGCGCTGGGCATCTGGAAAATTTCCCCAGTGCAATCTTACACTGGCGCTATGCTTCTAGGGTGGCGCTGCGCATCTGTGCACTGGTACTGCGCGTTGAGCATGATGGCTAGAAAAGCCTAAAATCTTCAATAAACCTCCAAATTGTTCCCGCTTTCCATCATTGCAAGTAAGTTGACATACCTCACTTCAATTTTTGTTTGCATATCCACATCATAAGCTTCATCCTCCATGTTAAATATGAAACCCTAAAAATTTCTGTAGTGGTGCCTAAAACCCTAAACTATCATTGTTCCTCCTATCACTCACTACAACTCTAAACCCTATCCCTATTTCCATATCCATTATATCCCTTTATCCCTTTACCCCTATTCTATATCATTTCCATCCCTTTATCCCTCTTCTCCAAGGGAAATTTTTCAAACAAGCCCTCCCTCTCATTTCCTACTCCCTCATTCATTTTTAGCCCATAAAGTCATCTCCCTTCCCCTCACTCCTAAAAATAATTCACTCATCCCCTTCATACAACCTCAACCTTGCAAACATGGACACAGAGGACCGAGACTATGAGGAGGAGGAAAACATAAGCAGTGACACTTTAGCAGATAGACCTAGACAGCAAAGAAAACCACACAAGGGAGGCAGGATTAGCAGATAAGAGACATCAAACCTTAGGGAATTGCAGGCCTCTCAGTTGGTTGTTACATGTTTCAGATATCTTGGATGCTATGAGTTCTATGAGCAAGTAGAGAGAGTTCAATACCACCCGGAGCTCACTAGATTTTTTGTAGCCCATATTCAGTGCAACAAGGTAACTCTTGTTGGTGTAACATTCACAGTCTCACCCTCCATCGTTTCGGATGCCACCAGGATTTCGAATGTAGGGGAGAAGTGGTACAAGGCCCAGGACTTGGATGAACACTACTATGAGCCTTATATCAAACCCCAATACAGAAATGAGGTGAAGAGACTTTTCCATTTTAGATTTCTCGAAGACAAATATGTCCCCATTATGAAAATCATCATGAAGTATTTCACTTGTGAGGGTAGATTCTCCAGGTTGTACACTTATCACATCAGACTCCTCATGCATTTTACCAGGGTGAGGATGTTAATCCTCCCTTACTTCTTGTTTATGAATATTGAGAAGATGGCTCCTTTCGTCCAGAAGAAGCCACACTGTCAGCAGATGAGCAATCTATATCACTACTCCCTGATCAATATCGTTATGCTTCATCATCTCAGTCTCCTCAACATCTCTTGGGAGACCTTTATTTCTCAGGATATCTTCAGGGGTCCTCAAATTCCTCCACCAGTGTCTCAAGAAGCAGGTGGACCTTCTAACAGTATTCAGGTGAATGAGGAGGCCAAGGAGACTATAACTAATGAGGTGCCCATTTACATGACCTATCAGAGGGGAACTAGGAGATTATTTGTAGCCGATAGGCAAGGGTTTTCTCCACAGGATGTGGAAGGGACCTTGCCTTCTTCATCAGCCCATAGGCAAATGCTAGCTCCACAGGATGTGGAAGGGGCTTTTCCTTCTTCATCGACACAGCATGTACAAGTGTAGCATCTACACAAAGGGAAGGAAAAGATGCTGGAGTAGAGTCTGGATGATGAGGAGGAAAGGGACTTTGACTTGACTGAGCATGATGAGCCTGAGCAACGATATACCCATCATGGAGTCGAAATCATTGACTTAGAGGCTCAAGATGAAGAAACCATAAAAGACATCATCATACAAGAAAGGAAGGCTCAAGTACAAGCTTTGGTGAAAATTTGGAGAGGGTCAAATATGTCATCACATATTTGGAGCAAGAAAACAAGCAATTAAGTGACAAAAAAGTCCTCATGGAACTAGAAATGCTCAAGATGAAACGACAAAGTGGTAAAGAGGCACAAGTCACATTGACTTCTATTGAGAAAGAGATTGAAGATGATAGGGAGACTTGGCTTGAGAGATTCAACTTTCACCTTGAGAAGTTGCTACAGAAGGCCAAAAGAGACAATTAGATGATCAGACACATGGCCTACCATTACAGAACCCGAAACAAGATTTGCAATATGAGGGTCAAGAAAATGAAAACTAGGCTAAGGCAGGCCTTGAAAGGCTAAAAGGAGGACGATCAGCTTAGGATGTTGGCTGAAGCTTCCTTGGCTCGGTAGGGCACTTGATGATGGTGCTTCTCACCAATTTTGGGCAACTTTGGAGGAATTTTTGTCACTTGCAAATTTTTGAAATTTTATACATATGAAAACTGCCTAGACGTGTAGCGCCACCGGCGCTGTGATTTTCCTGGGGGAACTCAATGGAGAAATGGTTTGTATTTTTGGATTCAAAGCAATGAGGACATGCACCCTAGAAAGTTTCAAAGTTTTTGGGGCAGAACTGGTCCACCAAAAGGTCAAAAAACACCCTAAAAATGACCTTTCTGCCACTTTTTGGACACACAGAAGTAGTCTTGGGAGAATCAAGTTTTGAGGGGTCAAATGAGCTTCAAATGTAGAAATTCCAGGTGTGTTGGAAATTAGACTTGAAGACTTGTCCAATGAGATATAGTGGGATCAATGTGGATGCCAGGAAGGCCTAAAAAATGAACCTGAAATTGGTGTTGCGCATTGGGCCAGTGGCGCTGCGCCTAGGGCAGTTTTTGCTCAAGGTGGCTAGTTTTCCCATTTTTGACTATGATCTTGGATTATCTCTCATGTATGATGATTCACCATTATAAATGATCACTTGGCATGTAATTATGATAGATAAATAGTAGTAGAGTGTAGATTCATTGCTTTAGAAGTCAGTTTGAGCTCAAATGAATCAGTTTTTCACTTTTAGAGGCAAGTTGTTGAAATGCCTATATTCCTATTTCTTGTTGAGTATTAGTTAGATTAGCTCCTCATCTTAGGGATTTGACCCCTAAGGATTGGAGGAGGTTGAATTCATGTCTATATCTTCTACTTCTTTCTCATCGTAAAGGGTTGGACTCAGCTAGATGCTCAGACCTTGATTGTACACCTTTTGTAAGTAGTTTGGCAGGAGATTGATAAGAATTGCAACTATTTTTATAGGATCCATGTGGTATGAGTTTTATTACAGTTTCTTCTTTTGTAATCATATGTTAATGTGTTTTTTATTCTTCTTTAATCACTTCATTTCTTCTAGTTGAATGTTTTTAGGTTGCTAGGCGGAATTCATTACATCAGTGCTCTGCCTTGGGAAACCATTCACCATTTCATGTTTTTTGCAGTCTAGGAAGGATCCATGGTTTTCACATGCCCTTCTTAGTGTCTGACCAGTCTAAAACATCTCATCTGATCAAGCCCTTGAGTGCTAAATCTTATGCCTACCTTGACCCATTGAACACCCTGCAATTCTGACCTAGTTCCCTAGACCTAATCTGTCCAGCTCCAACTGATCCAGCAAAACCCCTTCAAAATCTAATCAAAACTTTGTGCTACTATACCTAGCCTAAGATCCTTTACCTGATCCAGTCATCTTGGCTGAGATCCTTACAAAGAGAGCCCTCTCCCGGCCTAGTAGGGCTAGCTACTTGGCTAAGCGTGGTTTGTGGTTACCCTGGCATGTCCTTCTTTCAGCCTGAGGTTCAATCCAAGTGATAACAAGAAGATTGGGCATATTGTTATCCATACAGAGGTAATGCAGTGTGAAGTGGATACATTGGATGGTAACCAGATGGACCATATTGATATTTACTTGATGGATCAAGCTTTTAAGTATCCGTAAGTGAAGAACCAGGTAAAATTACTGTGGATGACATGGGTGAAGACCATGGACTAGAAGCAACACTAGAGTGAGTTCCAGATAATGATTGGTAACCCGGTGGGACAGAAGGAACACCATACAGATGTGACTCAGGTGTTGTGGTAAACATCAAAGAAGTAGCAACAGTAGATGTTGTTGTAGCTGTAACAAATGATATAGTCTGGGATGTTGTTTCAGTGATAGTCAAATGACCCAATAAATGTCCTAGTAATGAATCTACGAGAGTTTGAAAGTAAACATGATCAAAAGGAGCAGTTAACGAAGGATAAGAAGGATAAATATAAAGCCTTGTTCCAAATCGAGTTGGATTTCTAGGTGAACTTTCTTCTTCAGATTCTTCTTCAATAGCAATCAAACCAGGTGGAAGGATTTCACCATCAGGTCCGTAATAAATTTCCGATGTTTTACTCTGCGGTAAAGGAGAAGTCTCAATAGTTAGAGATGTCTAAGGATAAACCGGTCGATCATCTTCAGGTACGGGAACAACTTCTGATTCTTAAACTTCGAGATCTAAGGGTTCTGGTAAAAGAAAAATGAGTTTAGGATGAGTTTCTTGAACAACTTCTCATTCAGAAGTAACTTCTGGTTGAACTGTGATAGGTTCATGATCAACTTCCGGTTGAACAGATTCAATTTTAGAAGTAATTTCTTGTTGAACAACTTTGGGTTGAGGATCAACTTCTTGTTGGAAAACTTCAGTTACCGTTTCACTAAGTTCATTTTTAACGTCCTTAGGTAATTGTAAAGGTTCAAATTCAGTAGCAAATGAACCAGTAATTGTAGGAGTAACTAGGGTCACAATACTTACCGGTATAGGTGACTTTGGTAAATCAGATGAAGAACTAAAAGTTTGTGATGTACTAGACTCAGTTAAATGAGATCGCTTTTGCCAACTAGATGTAGCTTCATGGGGTAAAGGTGGTTTACTCACTGTCATCCACAAACAACAGGGTAAAGGTTGATTTTCCTCCACGATTGCTGATTGATTTTATTACAAAAAGAAATAAACAAAAATAGGGTAATATAGGCAAAATGATTACCAAGAAATTGTGAACTGCAATATACTGCCTCAGTAAACCAAGGACTTAACATACGTGCAGGCAATCTCCTCGAATGCTGTGTTCAGTGTGTCATAGTGTACAAGGTGACCGACTCAGTTACCTATGGATGGATAGCAATCTAATGTAGTCCTCCCATATATACCTAAAAGTACGTGGAGGACCAATCCATGTTAGCATTGTCTAATGTGAAACCACAAAGTGAGAGCATTCCTTTATACTTTTCCTACTATAACACTGCCCTATATACTCGAAGGTATGTGGACGAGCTACAATATACTTACGTACGTGGAATGAGGTATCAAACTCAGAATGCATCATAGACAATTAGTGATAGCTGCTATGTTTAACAACATCGGAACATGTGTCTAGCCTAGACCTCTAGATGTTACACATTAAGTTACAATTCTCCATTAGGTTAATTGAGATAAATTTTGGTTGATCTTGTTTAAAAATTTGTCTTTCAGGTTCCCCGTGTGATGTTTCTGAAATTCCTAGAGTGAAACTATGATGAGAAACATTCTTTTCATTTGATTTGAACAATGAAAACCATAACTAAAAGGGATAGAGCAATCAGAATCTTTAAGCAAAGAGCATAGAGCACATCTAATGCAATTTTCCCTATACTATTCCTACAAGCACACACAAACATCTAAATGCATAACGCATTTTTTTATTTTCATTCATTTAATGTTTAGATGAAAAAAAGGAAACTAAATGCACATACAATCAATCAATGCTTTTTGCAAGAAACAAAGACTTTACGACAGTTTCTTTTTCAAGGAAATGAAGACTTTACGACACTTCTTTTTCAGAAAAAACTAACCGATGTAAGCTAACTTTGACAATGAATTGATAATGATAAATAAATCTCTTAAGAAACACTAAATAATCAAGGCCAAAGTAGGGCTAGGAGAAGAAATACAAACTGATTTTAGAACCATAGAAAACATTGATTTTTCAGTAAACAACATTAGAAGCAAATTTGGAAAAAACCAAGAAAAATATGGGTTTTTTAGCTTGACAGGGATCAATGTAGCCCTGAGTGGGAGATAGTGCACTATAGTGCACTGTCTCTAAGCTAAGTTTGCTCTGCAGTGCACTCTGTCAAGACCAACACTGCATTAGTGCCAGAGAATCAAATTAGGAGACATTCAAGCAAACGTTTTGACCAAAAAACACTTTAAAATGACTGAAAAGAGATCAATGAAGTCAAGTAAAGTCTACTAGGATGTAATATGATAAAGGTAAACTACCAGGAACGACAGTCGTTCCCAAGTCTAGTTGCCAATTTTTTATATGGAATTTGTACCTATAGATAAGTACATATTCCCTAAGTGGGTAGTTACACTTAGAACAACAGAAAGAAAGTGGTTTAACCTTTTCCTATAATAGATAGATGATATGAAGGAACTTACTTGTGATCTTTCACTTCCTCTTATCTCTTTTGAAATTCTCCCATCTCTCCCACTTGAACTGAATCCACTCAATTGATAGCTATCAACAAAAACAAAAGACAATGATGATCAAAGTATACAATCTATCTACTATAAATATATGGAATCGACAACATTTAAACATATATGCATCATAGATATGAACAAGAATATGGGAAAAGGAACAAACAACTTTATTGAGGTAGAAGGAAGAGTTACACCCAAAGCGGTTCAATCCTGTGTCATTCATCCAGCTTCAGTCCAAAACCTTGTCACACCAAAATCACATCAATCCAGCAACATAACATTACTTGACATGAACTAAAATATCGAACCAATAGTATTTCTCTACAATCTTCAAAATCCAACCTCCTGACCACTATGATGAGTGGTCAATTTATAGGGAAATGTAGGTGGTTATGTCATAAATTGGGCATTGAATGGTTTTCAAAAATTGGAGTTAGTTTCCATGGAGAAAGGGATGAGAGGTTAAAGGGATAATTGATCCATAGCCTATACAAATTCAACCTCATAGGATGAGATAAGAGCTGGGCATCCTTCTAGAATGCTCTAGAATCAAAGAATATTCCTAGAATCCAATGCCAATTTCTCTCATTCTCACCCAGCGTAGGTCAAAGTGGGCCTAAGTGCACTACAGTGTAGGCCTGAATGGGCCTACTTGCTCTGTAGCATAGTTACCCCTGACCAAGGCTACGCTGGTGTCCCAAGGAGGCATTTCAGCAAGGTTTCAGGCTAGGAAACTTCCATGGATGAAATCATTCAATTTGATGACTTGTCTAGGGCATGTAGCAACTGAATTAGGGTTTGATGAGCCCTAATTGTACTGATCTGAATGTCGGGAGTGATGCACCCAAATAGACTTGTAATAATAAGGTAAAGTACGTACCTCTATTGAGATGTAGCGAAGAGATTTTGTAAGTCTATTACAACGCAAAGTAGAAACTTCGTGCAACCAATTTTGCCAGTTTTCCAATTCCTCATCAGAGTTCGAGACACATGAACTATCCTTTTCCCAGCCTGTCCTCCCATTTGTGGTGGGGTTGATCCAATCCTCATCTCGAGTAGTTAACTTATATATATGGTCAATATCTTCATTTCCATATTCATCGCGAATAGGTTCTGTATACCGCGCTCCTTCAGAGGGGTCCAAAGGAAAAACGACACTGGTACCATTCTTCTCGAATACCATACTTCTCCTTTTCATATTGATTATGGCATCCCTATCAAAATCAAAATCAAATCCAAGTAAATCCGGATACATATTATTGTCGTCCACAATCTCAATGACTTCAAAATCCGCCATTGCACTTGCTCCTTCAATGTCCACAACAACACCCTGCAATCGACCCATCGGGATAATTTTCTATTGATTTGCCATGCGTAGCTGAATCAGTGACCATTGTAGCTTTGGTTGCCGTATCCACTCCCAAGTCAGCTTCAGTAATACATTCGTGTCTTCTCCCAAGACTAGAATAACTTAATCCATTTCAAATTCACCAATCTGTGCAATTAATCACATTTCTTGACCAATTCTTTTTTTATTTTTGTTGATTTTGTTTACTACACATTGTTCAAGTTGTGGCTTATCTTTACTAACATATTTATTGATTAGTTCTTGTAATCCTTCCACTATTTTTTGATCCCTTAGCAACTTCATACATATTTGTAGAAATGACTTCAGAATGGTTGGATCAGGGTTCTTTGTCGCAGTAACCACTTCAGGATTATTCTTCCGTGGTACTAGTTGCATTTGCATGTTGAATGTCGAAGCTCTTGGGTCCATGAAACTCTTCTTTTCTTCCATGAAGGTTTCTTTCTCCCTCTGCATAGTGAACCTGATACTCTTTTCTCCAACCTTCGTAACCCATGTATCTGCCATAGACTTCTTTGCTTTTTTTTTTTTATCTTCTCTTGTAGCTACGCCACTTCATGTCACTATGTTAACAATTGAATCATCTTCACTTGGTTCAACCCTCATCATTTTCAAGTTTTGTGTAGGCTGCTGATTCTTCTTTTCTTGTAGTTAAGCCATCAAAATAGGACAATCCTCTATTACATGGTCGAACTGTCTACAATACTTACAGGAAAGGGTGGTGGGATTATGAAAATCCCGTGCAAAATTCCCATATTTTCTGTAGCTATAACATATAATCTGTCCCTAACCATGTCCATCGCCCCCTCCTCAACCGTGTCCTTGGCCCTAAAATCCTCCATGAGCCACAGGTGAACCATGATATTGCTATGTGCGACCTTCATCTTGAATTCTATATGCAAAACTTTTCTCTATTATTAAATAATAGCAGCAACAATTCCTTTCATCGTGTCCCATGGACATAAGTTACAAAATAACTGCTTTGGTGCCCGCACATACTTCTATAATAGGTAAAAGTGGTCAGTCGGGTGTTGGCTTGTAACTCAACAAATACTACACTAGATATTTGATCCTGTACTTGGTTTAGCATTAGGTTATGGATTTAGAGAAATAGGACCTCAAGCAGCCAAATAATTAGGATAAATAGGACATGGGTCCTTATAGTGACCTTCCACTTTACATTTTATGCACCAAACGTCTAAGAGGGTATCAGGCCAAATTTATTTTCCCTTCTTCAAATCTTATAGCTCCACACGTAATATCGCTGAATGGGTTTGTATCTATTGAACTCCTATGTGGGTATCCTATACCGGCGATGCTTCTAGCTTCATCACAATTTCTAATGGCTCAACTTGTGATGCGATCTTTTGTTGTGATAGCGGTAATATGAGATGTGGTAATAACGCAACTATATACCACTCTATGTGCTGCTCATCAGAGATCTAAAAGTTGACTTGCCCAAAAAAACATTTTAGTCTCTGATATAATTCCTAGGAAGTCTCATTGACTGCTTTCTTAATCCCTTTTATCTTTGTAATGCATTGCGACTGTGACTTTGGTTTCTTGAACTCAACATTCAATGCTTTCTTCATCTGAGCTAGAAAAGAGAATAGGTTTGTTATGCTTTACTTAATATACCATGAAAACGTTGTCTTAAAGCACTGTGAAAAGCTTAAATTTATTCATATCTTCATCATTGATTTGTTGCAATTTCCATATAGCTTTTGTGACAACCCAAAATTGCTCAGGATCCTCTGATCCCTGACTCTTAAAAATAGGCATCTTTACTATGTTAGCCATATTAAATGGGGGAGGTCGAGGTGGAGGTGTTGGGCATGGGATCCCCCCAAGGCATGTTTTTGGGCTTAAAGCCCAAGTTTTTACTAAGTCCATTGTAAAGACTCCACGATTTGTGGGTGTGGAGCGCGAAGTCGTAATAGAGTCATATGGTTGTTTGACCTTGTTTTTGTAATGCATTGTCAGTTTGAAAAGATCTACCCATGGTCCGTGGACCATGGGATTGTATAAATAGAGTGAGGCTCTAGGTGTAAAGAAAAAGCAGCCAATCTAAGGATGGAATGAAGAATGAATCTATGAAGCATTGAGTCAAAGTGTAAGTCATGTCTTTAGGTCATAGAGTAGGAGAAGGTTTTGTAGCTGAGTGCATAGAGGCCTAGTAGTCCGCAGTTGAGTGCACAGACCCTTGCAGCTGAGTGCGCAGGGCAGGTGGAGTCTATAACCAATTGAAGCATTAATAAAGAGAATTTTTACCATATTTCTGTGTATCATTTTTTGTTTTATGCATTGAAGTATATTGGGTATAAGTTTATTGTAATTTTGCTACACGAACTTATATGAATGTGCTAAAAAAGTAAATATAATATAAGGCATCTATGTACGCGAAGATAACTATTTGTGTATGCGAAGATAACTATTTGTTATAAGAAGATAAGTAAGACCTGTGACGGAACTTGGGGAAATAGCACAAAACACTGCCCTAGCAGTGAAAAAGCCCCACAATCCCTGGTTAGGGCTGTGCGAAGTCAAGTATAACAAGGGTGTGAAGGCCTGTCAAGTCAGGAAAGCGTGCGAAGTGACCTCTACGAAGGCAGTCACGATTGGACTAAATCGACCCCTCAGACATCTTAAGGGTGCAAAAACCTGGTTCCAACATCCCCTCGTATTGCTTTGGGTGAGACCTTAGTCTGCGCTCTACGGACTATTGCTGAAAGGGTTAGTAGTACAAGGATTTTTTTGGCTAATTAACTCCGAACTTGGGTTAGGCCCCAACAAGCCAACAAATGGTTCCGTTGCTGGGACCAGAATCTACATAGAGATGTCTGATGTCATATCACTGGAATCCAACTAAGAAAGAAATTGAAGATTGGTTGGATAGAAAGATTCATGAGTTTAAAACACAGGAAAACAGGAATCTGTGACTATCAAAAGAAAAGTGGTTAGAATTTTGCCTGTACACGGAAATCCATGAAATTTTCTTCGCTTCTTTCCGTACTAGTTGTACGAGTGGATCGCGAAGCTAGCAGATAGCCAAGGAAGGTGGAAACTCAATAATCCTATTATGTGGACCCCAAATTGGTGCACAAATTGGAAGTATCAAGATAAGATTGCACACACCATTGATCATTGGCTCGATCGAATTATAAGAGGATTCATTACTGAGTTCGCAGTAGATACTTTAGTCAGCCATAGCAAGGTAAAATGAAGATTTCTCAAAGGAATGCAAGGTAAGTACGTTAAGTCTCTAAAAACTTGGATTAAAATGCTACTGCGTGAAAAGCGGATTATGCGAATACATTGATGTTCAGGGCTATGCGAAGTGGAAGAATTTATAGAAATGAAGGAAGTGCAGAACTAGAAACAAGCCCCTTGATTTCGCCTCCGCGAGGGGTCGAGGAAGAGCTCACAAAGGTCTCATCAAGAAGTGTGATCCATTTGGTAAGATAAAGGATTCCGCACATACCACCCCCACCCATGCCACCACCAGCTTCACCACCTTAACTCCCATCTTCACCCATACCACCTCCGCCACCAGTGCGAGTCGCTATGGCAAGCACGATAAAGTTGCCAGTATTCAAGGGAATAGGGAATGAAGATCCAGACCAGTTTTGGTTGATGATAAGGGTTGTATGGGAAGCATAGGGACTTACAGATGATAATACAAAGAAAGAAATGATGGTCAACACTCTACAAGATCGCACGCTGACCTAGTATATTAAGTATTCTAATGACAATCTGAATGCGGGGGTCGCGGATATCCAAATTGTGCTGAACAAATAATTTAGTAGGCCGAAGTCAGAGGCATAGTCAATCATCGGGTTTAAGGAGATCACAATGTTTCCAAGCAAGACTCCTTGGGAGTTGGATCAAAGACTGAAGTGCACAATCCGCAAAGCTAATATGACTTTGACGGATGGACAACACCGCGAATGGTGTGTAGCTTTGCTTACACCGCATTTAAGGGACGCGCTGTCACAAAAAAGGTTAACAACTTAGGCAGAGGCCTTCTAGATCACGATGAGGCTACATGAAACCTCAATCTAGGATCCTGCATGCACAGTTGAAAAACTTGTGCCTTGAGATGCAGAGTCTGAAACAGGACAAGAAAGCTTGCTAGGAAGTGCGCGATGAGGTATGGTGCATAAAATGCAAGAGTCATGTACATGACAAGGATCATTGCCCACTTTTCAAAAATTACTTCATGAAAGGAGGACCAATGTTTAAAGACAGGAGGCCCAAGCAGGACCTAGCGTGGTGCCTGCATTATGGTGCACGATTTGTCAAATAGGAGGAAAGCATGCTACAGACAACTGCCACTTGTTGCAGAAGTACACCCAGAATTCGCAACAGTTGTTCTGTAATTTCTGTAGATCAATGGGACATGATGAGTGCACCTGTAGAAGCTATGATTTGATGATGGAAAAGACTCCCACCTACAAAGTTCAAGCCGAAATGCAGCCCCTTGACCAGAATGCAAAAGTGGCACGAACCAGATATCAGGGGCGCAGGTGAGGCTGAGGTGGAGGAGGACCTAAAAGAGGTCACAGACAGCTGATATGTTACAATTGTGGAGGGCCAGGACATTATGCTCGTGATTGTATGAATCCAACATGTCCATCATGTCTGTATTGTACCTTGTTTGATCATGAGACAGAGGATTGTCCCACACTGATAGCTAGGTTGCACAACAAGGGAGCGCTCCAACCTCCTCCAACTCAGCACTTGCAAATGATGAGGTCTGAGTTGTGTGAGGAAGACTCTAATATGAACATTGTGCTCCGAAGTGGAATTACGACAAAGGATGATAAAGGAAAGTAGATTGAAGATAATACTTGGGTTAACAAGGCTCCGATAAAAGAACCAAAGTTTTATTTGGAGTGCGCTAAGGAAACCTTCATGGAAACCAGGAAGAGCTTCGCTGATGCCTCCACTTCAAGAAGTAAAGATAGACCGGAGCCAGAAATGGATCCATCAATGCTCACGACATTCCTAGAAACATGCATGAAGCTACTGTGCGACAGTAAGGTTATAAAAGGATTGTAGGAACTCATTAATAGAAGTGCTAGGACTACTCCAGGAGAATCGCGCGTGGTCCAGAAGATTGGAAAGCACGCGATGAGGACGAGAAGAGAAATGCGGTTGATAACGCAGATTGGAGAATATGAGATGGACCAAGTGATTCTAGAACTAGGATCAGATGTGAACGTTCTGCCAAAGTAGACATGGGAGCGCATGGGGAGGCCTATGTTGCAATGGTCTCCTATCTAGCTGCGAATGGCGAACCAACAAAAGATAATACCCATGGGGATATTACAGGGAATCACAGTGGATATTGAAGGAGCAAGCACGCTGGAAGACTTTGAAGTGATAGAGATTGTGGATGACAACAATCCCTACCTTATGCTATTAGGAATAGATTGGGCCACTGATGTGAATGGGGTGATAAACCTAAAGAAGCGCAAGATGATTTTTGAGAAAAAGTCCCTATGCATAGTCATACTTTTGGACCCTACAGAAGGATCACGCTACACAGAGCTTTTGCGTGACTATGAAAGTGATGATGACTTGGACTACATTTACAAGATAACTGCACGGGGGCAAGACTAAGTAAATCCCATTGTGGATGGAGGAATGTCATGGGAGTGCGAAAGCTCTTGTACATCAGATTCGGATGAGGAAATAAAGCGATGGCAGAATCAGTTACATGAGGTAACCACACTAAATTGTAACATGATGACGAGATCGTTGCACTGTGTAGCGACAGAGGTAAGGGATCTACCTACTTATGATGGGTTAAGTGAGGTAGATTCTTTCTTGAATAGGTTTGAAAGAGAAGTTCCGTAACAACAATGTTTCAAAGCTTTGAAATGAGTACTACGCACTACGCCCGCAAGGTGGTGGGGTACGCACCAAGGAAGCTTTGAGGACTTGCGCGAATGCAAGAGAATGATGTGCATGAATTTCAGGAAGCCTCAGGCATGATTAATAGACAAGAAGGCTAGACAAAATGGTTTGTGTGTTCACCTGTCAAGATGGGTACAGGCCCATGTTAAAAAACCTGTGCGGATGGACATGGACTTCGCGTTTGGAAACACGGTCAATACTCATGTGTGGGAAAGGAAATTATAGAAATGGTCACTCCATTTGGAATGCCGGAGTGTGGAAAGAATGACTACACAAAAGGATATCCAAGCAAAAGCCTTTAGCGGAGTGTGTGAAGCACTAAACATGATATATAATTCATAGCAGAGGGATTGGGACCTATGCGCACCAGCAATTTTGTGGGCTTATAGGAAAACGGGTAAGAAACTGATAGGGGAGATGCCTCTGAGACTGAAATATGGAGTGAACGCTGTAGTACCAACAAAGGATAATATGTCTAGTCCGCGCATAGAAGCGCAAGTGGATATGATGGCTCACAGAGCTTTGGAAGGAGGGGTAACGCAGCTGAATGAAGAAGAATGCTTCGAAGAAATTCGACAGGGTGATCTTAGGCTCAAAGAACTCATGAAAGAAAGAGTGTGCTTAAGGGAGAAAAGTGCTCTGGTGGAAGCAGAAGTCAATAAGCTTGAGGAAGAAATACAGAAGGATTTTCTTGATAAGAAAATCAGGATGATAAAACAGGCTACGCATGACTACGGTGATGAATTTGGGGACTATCGTTGAGAGTTGATCAGCTTGATGCCTTGGATTGGATAATATATTACTAAAGGGATCACCCATGCTAGAGTGACATAGATGGTGAAGTGCGCAATGCAGACAATAAAAACAAAAGGTGGATTTGTTCCAGGGAAAGTGATGAATGACTAGTTGGAACCCTATACAGGTGGCATGACCACCTGACTAGTTGTGGGAAGTACAGTCTTAGTGCTCAAGGCAGTTGAAAGGAGGCGTGAGACTATAAACTACTATTCCCAGGAGCTGCACGATGTTGGGGCTACACACAGGAGTAAAGTGTCACAGGGTAGACGACCACGCAAGGGGGGTTGCGCTACCACGCGGGTTAACTAGAAAGTGACCATTGAAGTCACTATTCATGATGTGATGCTTGACTTGAGACCAAATGGAGCAGGTGACAGGCATTTAAGATGCACTTTATAGACAAGGTTTGGGAAAATCTTCTGCTAAGGGAGCATTAATGACCGAATTTGGGGGGAATGGTCAAATTCAAATTCAAAAGGTGCTATAAATTACAAAGGGTTGCCCAACAAACAACACTTGGTAATTTGCAAATTGAGTTGTCGTGCACCCCGAGTATTCTGAACCAAGACCTATTTTCCCTGTGGAGAGCATTGGTTGAGCACCTGATTGAATGGTTGAGAGCTTTCTGGATGAACAAGATGGCAATGTCCGAAGAAGCCATAGAAATCACAGAGATGACCGCCAAAGAAGCCGCATAGGCCCTGACCATAGAAGATGCCCTTGAAGGTGCTGGGATTGTTGTGGAAATCCCTAAATCACTGCATATACTGAGACCGAAGAAAGATAAATGGCCAATGATTCTAGTGCATGTGTCCCCTCGAAACCCGCTGCGAGCCAGATTAACCATGGAGGAAAAAGGGAAAGCAATTAACCTGGAAACTGACGAGGAGGAAGAAGAACTTGAGCATTTCATCATTGAAAAGGATGAGGATGAGGGCATTCAGGAATAAATCGGGGCCACACACCCTCTAATAAAGCTGCCCACATATGCCCCCCCGTAGAAGGGGAAGGCAAAAGTTCCCAAGGACCTCAACGACAGAAAGAGATCTCTGCAGACCCCACTCCTCCCAGACAATATCATTTTTGAGGGCACGCACTTGGGACGGGTGTCAAAATTGAAGTTTGAATATTGGGATCTTGCTGACCACCGAAAATTCCCTCACCTAGAGACCGCACAGCTCATGAAGCTGATGCAGAACACTGCAACTGGAGTTATAGAATTGGAGCCGCGCAAGTGGTTACGCGGAGTTGAAAATGCAAGGTTATTAAACCTGCTTTGGGTGTTGCATTACCACCGCGCCCTAGTAACGATCTTCATCATCAGGCAGCTACTCTGCCTGGTTCATGGTGCATGTTTGTGGCTGGAGGAGCCCATCCCCATCACGGACCACATAATACTTCCCATTACCTAACTCTCGTGTAAAGGAGAGGATAGTACAGAAATTTCGGAGGGTAAGAGCAGTGATTTGGCCATCTCGGAGGCCATGAAAAAGAAATACAAGCAGGAGAAGAAGAAAAAGGGCTATGCCATATCCAACATCAACAACAAAGCATTTAAAGTTGTGACCGAGATACTGGTAGGTAAGCTCATGCGGAAGTGCTGCATGGATGAGGTACCCGAGCCAGTGGTGGCACTTACTGAACAGTGCGTAGAAGGGGTCTAGTTTAACTGGTCCGAATTCTTGTGCAAAGAATTCCTGGAGAATTTCTGCGAGGCACAGGAACAAGGAAAAATGTTCAACTATGCATGGCTTCTGCTATCCATAGTGCTGGTGGCGGAGGAGTTGTCGTAGGATAGTCAGTTCCCCACAATTGCAAGGGATCTCCAGGAGGCCTCGAAGTACGCTTTGTTGTGTGCTACTAAGGACGCAAACCGAATCTGTGACAGTAAGATATTCTGGGTTCTTATGGAGATGAACATCAGAATGGGGATTAACTACAAGCCGCAGTTATCGCCCACTATCTACAACAACTTGCAAAGTTTCACAGAGTTTAAAGCAGACTTTCACCACATCCACCTCAAGGCACGCAAAGACCCTGCCAAGAAGTGGGGTGAGCTACCCTACATAGCCATAGATGATGTGACCTTCGATGTACTAGAGATGTGACCATCATAATGGCATGCCCTAGACATCTCCACAGTGGAAAAGAATGCTGCACAGAAGAAAAAGGAGGAGGCTAAAATGCGCATGTCACAGTTGGTAGAAAAGAGGCGGCAAGAAGCGGTAGAAGCAAAGGCGCAGGAGGTGCGGGATGCTACGTAGACAGGAGCAGAACAGAGAAAGGCCCCAGCAACAACAGAGAAGGTCGTAGAGAAGGGGCACGAGGGCCAGAAGTCACCTTCGCCCGAGCAGGGGTTTCAGGTGGAAGCACCCTAGGGCTTTGGGTGAGAACCCCAACAGAGCAAAAGCAAACTAAAACAAGAAACACTCATATAACTCAAGGGAAATGCTTATATAATCAAACTATGTAAGAGTGACCATACCCGGGTTTCCTTCGTTTGAGTAGGTCCCGCAGGGTTCAGACCCTCTGCAACTCCCGATGTTCTTCAAACCTAAAAATCATTCAACTCGAACATACATAGTAGTATAGAAGTAAAGAGTATTCATGAAATTGACTTTATATCATATAAACAAATGATTGATCATACATCAAAACATCATTCATATATGAATTAAAACACAATTTAATGCATAAACATAGTTAATTTCAGAAACAAGACAACATTTCTTTTATTGTAGTAAGCTATAAATAACATGGAGAGAATTCACTTGAGTCTTTTTCTTCCAGCTCCAAGCGGAACCGTCCTCTGGATTTGTCCTATCCCAGCCTTCAACAATATTCTTCCATAACCAACGCCATGATATCTCAAGCAAAAGGAAGGATATATATAATCAAGGAAACAAGGTGTTATCACAAAATCACTACTAAGGGCTGCAACCAAGCAAGATTTCATGTAACTCTTTCAACCGGACTTTAGACCAAAGATTAGCCTCTTTGGTCAGAGAGGGCTCTCTCACAGACTTTTGATAAAAATCCTTCACTACAACAGATGGCTAACTCTTCACTCATTCATGAAAACAAAAGCTGGTTGGATACATATCAAATTGGTCCTCATTGGGCTATGGAGTCTCACACACTAAGTAAACAAAAAACATAGTCATTTCATGGAAGTCAAGGCTCTTTGCATTAAATGTTCAAACATACTTCACGAAAACCACAGCTTGCCAAACACACAGGAAGTCAGAGCATAAGATATGAATTCTGAGTGATTGTGCTATAACAAGGCTGTAAAAGAACATATAAGATAAAACACCACCATCATATTTGAACAAAATAATCCATTGAGAATCTTGAGAAGAAATAACCACTGTTTTACTATTACTGTAACAAGTCTTACATTGGCCCAAATAACTCTGTTTTTGTATAAAATGTCCAACCTTTTTTACATCAGAGTCATTTCTATATATAGGAAAACCAAAATACTACTACCTGAGACTCCTCAACAAGCATGAAGGGAGCTCGAAATCCTATCATTAATTGTCTTATCCATATCTAAACAAACTAATTAATTACAAAGGTATTGCGCTGTGAAAACAGAGAGTTCCATTCCCATTGAAATTCCAAGTCTATCTCCTCGTGTGCATTGATGCTTTCTTGAAATCTGACACCTGTATCACTTCAATAATAGCCAAGACATGCTGGAAGAACATTCACTGAATGAGCAGCTTCGGATGCTTGATATGTGGATGACTCATCAACTGATAAGAATCTGTGCCCTATGTTCACGATCTCTGCCTCCCATTAGTCTTCATGCATTAAAAGATTATGCTTCAAGCCATTTAATCCTCTAATAATCACGCATGATGCAAGAAACCTTATGATCTGGCCACCTTATAAACTGAACAGGTGTACCACTCAAAATCTCGGTAACCCTACCAGAACCCTAATAATTCGGATATAAAGTGATTTTAGGAAGACTTTAACGAAAGACAAAAATTTCACCTTTTCCTAACATACTCACACCTGTCACCTTTTGAATGCTTAGATAGCCTTGTATAATCTCCATGCTGGCCTCGAGTCACCCCTTTTAAGATTTGCTGATCTCAGCATCAATTTCATTTTTTTTCACATAAACAGTCATCTACAGCAGTTTCGTAGCGCGCTACGAAACTGCTGTAGGTAATCAAAACAAAGCATATGACCTTTAAAGCACTGATGACTTAACTCCGTGATTTCTTCAGCTATTTTGTACAGGTGTAAGGGCTCCAAAAAAGTTTTGAAATGATGACAGCCAAAATTTATCAAAACTTGAAAAGCAAATTTCCCCTTGGATTAATCAGCTAGTTTACCTAGCTTCTTCTTCAAAATGCTAATTTCTTCCTTCAAAACCTTGTTTTCTGCTCTTAAGCTTGTATTCATTTGTTTCATGATTTTTGCCTGCTTCAGAGCTGGCACCGTCCACACATATGCATCAGACACTGAGTCAGTTTGGCTCATTAAACTTGTTCTGCCTTTTATCACAGCCCTTTTATAATTTGCATATCTCACTGCCCTTTCCTTAGAAACATTTTTAATCTGAGGTACTTCTTCTTGTGTTGTTCCTGCTTGTTGCTTGATAGCAATGACATTTCCACCTTGGCTGATGATGACCCTACTACCCTTATTTTTACTTTTGGCTGCTTGAACTGTTCTGGTCAAAACCTCAAGTACATCTGTACTAGGCACTTTTAAAGGTGCCTTCTCTTTCTGTGCTTTCTCCACTTCTTTCATTTGTCTTCTTGTGACTGGTCTACGTGGCTTGAAAGCATATTCTTTACTAGGCTCTTCAAATTTCAATCTTTTTGAAGCTCTTGGTTTTTTAGAACTTTCGGGTGAAGATTGAGTGAGGTCAATATGCATTGGCTGCACTGGGTGATCTTGCTCAAACTCTATTGGTTCAATCTGTATTGGCTGATCTTGCTCAAGTTCAATAGCTTCAAGTAAGTCATTTAAACTGGCTTTTGAAATAGGGCTTTCTTCCACAGTAATTGACTTACCTTTCTCTTTGTTTAGTTGACCTCTGGTTTTCACCCTTGAAATCTTTTCAACTTCACTTGATTTAGCTTCATCCTTTTTTTTCTGGATCTTCTGCTTTGATGACTGAGGTGTCTCCTTAGATGATGACTTAGGAGTTTCCTTTGCTGATGATTTAGGTGTCTCTTTAGATGCCACGGACTTCTCTGATTTCCTTAACTTGGTTTTAGGTTTCTTTTGGTCAGTCATCTCTTTCCTAAGCTCAGCCAGAGTGGGTTCTTCACTCCTTTCTTCCCTTTCCCTCACAGGCAATGGAGTGAGGCCTGTTTTGCTTGGGAAGCCGGCCATAAACACAAATGAATCCCAATCTCTGCCAATCTTTTGTAAAGCATCCAACACCAGCAACTTTACTAAACCATGATGAAACAGGGATGTTTCACAACCATCTTTCTTTAACTGGATTTTATCACACATTTTACTAATGCTTCTGAACAAATAGAAAGGTATGTCTATTGAAACCTTACCTGTGAAATGCAACAAAAGTTTGAAGTGGTAGGAGTAAACTTTGTTGTACCTTCCCTCGCATGTCAGGTATTTCTGGATGCATGTGAGGAGCGTAGCATAATGTTCTTTTATGTAACTCCTTGGCACCGCTTTGGTGAGGTCCTCATTCACATAAGGTTCCTTCAAAAACTCTTTACAGGGACTCATGTCAAACTTAAAGTTTTTGAACCATTCATGACCACCCCTCGGAATTTTAGTGACAGTGGAAATAGCTTCAGGAGACACAGGAAACTCTAACATTGACACCTTTGAATTCAGTCCAGTAAAATTCAATGCGAAAGCCTTCGTTACCTCTGCATGTCCCCCCTTCAATTTCTCGCAGAACCTCCAGCAACCGGCATTTCGAAAGGCTCTTGCTACACCTTCATCCCCGAGAGTAACATCTAACCCCTCCGGCTCTGTCCTCAAACACTTACCGGATCGATGTTCCCTCTTTTCCATCTTGCTTCGGATATTTTCGCACAGGAAACTAATGGCAGCTACAGCGCGAAAACAATCTCAACTTTGGAGTGCAGGTTCGCTTGCAATGATCCCTTTAAATGAGAACTTGGGCTTCTCATACAGCAAACATGTTTACACATTATGAAAACACATTATGACATAACCATACCTCATTAAAATCCCTTAAGCTGACATTCATATGCATGACTCTGGACCTTATGGCGGAATGATGATTTATCATGACCTGGAGAGGACATCAACTGACAAACATGACCGGACCTATGACTCACCCCTCCCAGATTTGACATTGCAAGAGAAAACGCTTCAAAAACCCCGAAACCCCGATTTCGTAGCGCGGACAGTTCAAATTTAACAAAACGCGCTACGAAATGGTTGCTAAACAGTACGTTGCGAAAAGACGGAATCATCATTGCGCAGCTAAATGGACCAAACAAACATGCGCTACGAAACTGCGCAAAGTACTAATGACATGACATGTCTTAACTGACAATGATGGAGGGTATCTAACGATTTTTTCTTACACGAACTTACATCAATACCTTTTGAAATTCACATTTCAAAGTGACACACACATATAAACCTATTCACAAAACTGAAAACCTTTATATGAACCTTGTGGACAACATTACATACATGAACTATGGTTCTAAGTGATAACACAAGGGTTTCCTGAAGCTTGGGGAAGTGCATGAGGCATAGGGATTCATCAGAGTCAGTCAGGGATAATCTCAGTATAATAACTCTATCTCTTCTTCTCCTTAAGGCCTTCCCATAGAACTATATTTATACTTCTCCCAATTAGTTGCTTAGTTGGGAAATAGTTGGGCCACGAGCAATAGGAGGTAATCAACAGGTAAACCTGTGAACTCCACCCATAATTAAGGAAATTTAATTTTTTAAGTGTTTTAATACATATACGTGGGTTGGGTATTGACTGACCCACGTGTACATGCTTTTAGCTCAGGGAAAAGTAGCGTATAGGGAATAAAACACTATTTTTTATATATTTGGACCAAGTCTGGAAGGAGGGGTTTCCCTAGGCCATAAACAAAGCATCACAAATACTAAGAGTGGTAAATGGTGCTATAACAATAGGAACAGGAGATGGAAACAGAGGTAGAGAAGGGTGACGCGGACCCACAGACAATGTCGACACTATTGAAGGGCCAATGCCCAAGCAAGAGGATGGGGTCGCGCAAGAAGTAAAAGTGTCGAAACTGTCGATTGACTCAATCACCCTTACTGAAGGGGATCTACATGATATAGGGGAGTTGGTTCGTGAAGTCACCATAGAGGCCCTCCAGAAATTTGTGGAGGAGAATTAGATTGTGTTGGGGGCCCTCCGAACGCAGATTTAGGAGTTGCACGTGCAGACTCCTCAGGCTGGTACTCTCTTGACCAACCTCGCATTAGGGACAACCGCAGTCGAGGAAATGTTACGCGCTCATACAACCAACACAATAGTCCTGTTGGAAGGAGCACTAGTTACAACAAATGAGGTCGACGGGCCTATGGTCAGTACATTGAAAGGTCTAGGGATCAACATGGCTGTGCTCTCACGGGAGACTCATTATGTTCTATAGGATGGAGTTACTACAGAATTGTGGGCTAGGGAGAGCAGCACGTTGTAGGTGCTGAGTGAGAAGAAGATCTACATGGAACAATTGAGCTTGTAGTGTGACGAGGTCGTGTCTCAGAATAGGTAGATGGTATAGGTACTTGAAGAAGCCTGTTAGATGGTCCCTGAGCTGGCCATCCCAGCAGAAGCACTAGCAGAGGCGTACATCTAGAGATTAGTAGCAGGGGTGCGTGATGCACGAGAAGAAATGGCCAAGGTTCAGCTGGAGCTAAACCTTCAAATAATAGAGCTATGGTTGAAGGCATAGCCATCCACTCCTCTAGAGGTACGAGAACAGTGCACCGACGCCATTACGTCAGGGATGGAGGAGGTCAGTAGTGCCATAAGGGACTGCACTAGAATGTTGGAGGAATCATTCGAAGTCCTCACAAATTTGCAGGAGGACCCAAACATTCAGCACTTAGAAACATAGGTGCGTGAGCTACAACTATAGTATGACAATGTCAAAGGGACCACATAGATGGTGGCCCTTACTCAGAGGCTTGCGTGAATGCAACAGGCCAAAGCGCTTAAAGAGAAAGTAGACACAAAGCAACACAGAGAAGCAGTTTTGAAGGCGCATGTTAAGCCTTGGATCAACGAGGCCTTCATCATCACAGTAATAATTGAATGAAATCTTGCGCAGATGCAGGGGATGGAGGAATAGATCCAGGGGAGCAGTTCTGACACCACGGTCTCAGAACAACGAGTACAGGAGATTCAACAGGCAACGACTCAATGCATTGCTAACCTTATAGCTGTTCGATCAGAGTTGGAAGGTCTCGCGTGAAGATCTCCACACTGTTAGAGTGACTCGAGGGCAAGTCACAATGTTTGTGTTGGGGGCTTGTTGGGTGTGGGATCCCCCCAAGGCATGTTTTGCGGCTTAAAGCCTGAGTTTTGACTAATTCAATTGTAAATACTCCACGATTTGTGGGTGTGGAGCGTGAAGTCGTAATAGAGTCATAGGGTTTTCCACCCTTGTTTTTGTAATGTAATGTCGGTTTGAAAGGATCTACCCATGGTTTGTGGACCATGGGATTGCATAAATAGAGCGAGGCTCTAGGTGTAAAGAAAAAAGCATCCAATCCAAAGGATGGAATGAAGAATGAATCTATGAAGCATTGAGTCAAAGTGTAAGTCATGTCTTTGGGTCATAGAGTAGGAGAAGGCTCTGCAGTTGACTGCACAGAGGCCTAGTATTCCACAGCTAAGTGCGTGGACCCCTGTAGCTGACTGCGCAGGGCAAGTTTAGTATGTAACCGGTTGAAGCATTAATAAAGAGAAGTTTTACCATATTTTCATGTATCATTTTCTATTTTATGCATTGAAGTATATTGGTTATAAGTTTACTGTTATTTTGCTGCACGAACTTATATGAATGTGCTAAACAACTAAATATAATATGAGGCATCTGTGTATGCAAATATAACTAATTGTTATAAGAAGATAAGCAAAATCCACGAGATAGTGTCAATCACCCTTACTGAGGGGGATCTACACAATATAGGGGAGATGGTGCGTGACATCACCATACAGGCCCTCCAGAACTTTGCGGAGGAGAATCAGATTGTGTTGGAGGCCCTGTGAGAATAGATTCAGGAGTTGTAGGTGTGAACTCCTTAGGCTAGTACTCTCTCGACCAGCCTCATAGTAGGGACAACCACAGCCGAGGAAATACTGCACGCTCGTACAACCAACACAATAGTGCTGTCGAAAGGAGCACTAGTTACAACAAATGAGGCCGGCGGGCCTATGGTTAGTACACTAAAAGCTCTAGGGATTAGCATGGTTGTGCTCCCATGAGAGATTATCTATGTCCTACAAGATGGAATTACTACAAAACTACGGGATAGGGAGAGTTGTGAATTGTAGGTGCTAAGTGAGCAGAATATCAATATAGAACAGTTGAGCTTGCAGCACGATAAGGTCATGTCTTAGAACAGGGAGATGGTATAGGTACTTAAAGAAGCTTGCCAGATGGACCCTGAGCTAGCCATCCCAGCAGAAGCACCAATAGAGGCGCACATCCAAATATTAGCAAAGGGGTGTGCGAGGCGCGAGAAGAAATGGCCAAGGTTCAGCTAGAGCTGAACCTTCAGATAGCAAAGCCGTAGTTGAAGGTGTAGCTATCCACTCCTCTAAAGGTATGAGAACAGTGCGCCAGTGCCATTACGTGGGGGATTGAGGATATCAGCATTGTAGTAAGGGACTGCACCAGAATGTTGGAGGAATCATTCGAGGTCCTCACAAATATGCAGGAGGACCTGAACATTCAATGCTTAGAAACAGAGGCGTGTGAGCTACAGCTGCAGTACAAAAACGTCAAAGGGACCGCGCAGATGGTGGCCATCACTCAGAGGCTTGATTGAATGCAATAGGCCAAAGCACTTAAAGATAAAGTAGATGCAGCATGACACACAAAAGTAACTTTGAAGGCGTGCGTTCATCCTTGGATCAACAAGGCCTTCGTCATCACAACAACAATTGAAGGTAAGCTCACGTAGATGCAGGGGACACAGGAATAGATCCAGGGAAGTTTCGACATAGCGATCTTAGAACAACGAGTACAGGGGATTCAACAGGTAGTCGTTTAGTGCACTGCCAACCTTGCAGTTGTCCGACCAGAGTTGGAGGGTCTCCGCACAAAGATCTCCGCACCAACAGAGTGACTTGAGGGCGAGGCACGATGTTTGTGTTGGGGGCCTGTTGGGTGTGGGATCCCCCAAAGGTATGTTTTGGGGCTTAAAGCCTATGACTAAGTCCGTTGTAAAGACTCCGCGATTTGTGGACGCGGAGCGCGAAGTCATAATAGAGTCATAGGGTTGTTCACCTTTATTTTTGTAATGTAATGTTAGTTTGGAAAGATCTACCCATGGTCCGTGGACCATGGTATTGTATAAATAGAGTAAGGCTCTAGGTGTAAAGAAAAAGCATCCAATCTAAGGATGGAATGAAGAATTAATCTATGAAGCATTGTGTCAAAGTGTAAGTCATGTCTTTAGGTCATAGAGTAGGTGTTACACAAAATATTGTCACCATGACATTCTGCAATCAGTGTGAGTCTATCACCACTCATACTTTCCTCCTTTGCAAGTCTTAAACCTCAGCTCTTCATGTCAAGCCTTGGAAAATGAGAGAGAGCCCTTAAAAATCTCTAAAACTCTGGTTCTGCACTTTCTCTTAGCATTACTTGCGGTCCCGTACCCCCTGGTCATGTCCCCTGTGGACCTGCCCGCTCTGTTTCTGTGTAATGGGTGCGGACCCTTGTAAAAGTAAAAAAGGCGCAAGTACATTCTCAAAAACTCACTTTGGGTTATTTCTGGAAGCTTCTAGAGGGAATCTTGAGGTGGCAAGTTCGCTCCTTTGAGGTTCACGCATCCCATAACTAAAGGAGCTAACCCCTTGATGTGAGGAGCTTATCCCTTTGAAGGAGGACTCTATCCCTTCATAGGTGGACCTGTAACTTCCTTCCTTTGCACTATAAAATGAGGCATTGGGCTGGTTACTAGGGAGGTTGAAAGCTGAATATTTTTTAGGGTAAATTTAGTTGGAATTTAGACTTCCTAATTGAGCTTGAGAGGAGAGATTACATACCTTTTGATCTCATTGGGAAGAGTGTGAGGCTTGTCAAAGTAGAGGAGATTCTTGCTTGGACCCTAGGAGGAGCTTGTACAACATCAAGGCACCAAAGGTTGTAAAGTTCTTCTTTGTTTAAAGTTAATACAATCAAGTTTATTTTTCTCAATAAGCTGTCTCTTATGGTTTATTTCATGGATTCCTTGATCACCATGATGAATATGATTTATTATATTAGCTATGAAAGTGTTATTTGATTTGTGCTTGTTTGTATTTGCAGGTTCTTTAAAGGAAACTTGTTCGGACGGTCGAAGTGTGGCTGCCGCAAACTAGCGTCGAACTTATGGTAGAGTCTAAAACACCTCTTAGTTTTTATTTATAAATCGCAATATTTAGAGAAAGATAGATTTTCTTGTCTTGCTTGTCACTAGATATCTGTAGATACTAGGGAGATCGGTCTTGTCCGCAAGAACTATTTATCCGGCCGACAATAGGAGAAGGCTCTACAGCTGAGTGCGCAGAGGCCTAGTAGTCTGTAGCTAAGTGTGCAGACCCCTGCAGCTGATTGTGAAGGGAAGGTGGAGTCTATAACTAGTTGAAGCATTAATAAAGAGAAGTTTTACCATATTTCTATGTATCATTTTCTTTTTTATGCATTGAAGTATATTGGGTATAAGTTTACTGTTATTTTTCTGCACGAACTTATATGAATTTGATAAACAAGTAAATATAATATAAGGCATCTGTGTACGCAAAGATAACTAATTGTTATAAGAAGATAAGTAAGACTCGTGATGGAACTTGGGGAAATAGCATAGAACGCTGCCCTAGCAGTGCAAAAGCCCCACAACCCCTGGTTAGGGATGCATGAAGTCAAGTATAACAAGGGCGCAAAGGCCTCATAGGTCAAGAAAGCACACGAAGTGACCTACGCGAAGGTACTCACGGTTGGAATAAATCAACCCCTCAAACATCTCAAGGGTGTGGAAACCTGGTTTTAACACCCCCCCATATTGCTTTGGGTGAGACCTTAGTCCGCACTCCGCGGACTGTTGCCGAAAGGGCCAGCAGTACAGGGATTTGTTTGGCTAATTAAGTCCGAACCTGGGTTAGGCCTCAACAAGCCAACAGGAGGTGGAGGTGGAGGTGGAGGTGAAGGTTGATATGGATTGGTTAGATGGGGAATCCCAAAAGTGCCTTGATTATCTGACTACGACACACTTCTATGCGTACTAGGGTTTCTCCTTTCTTCTTCGCTTTCTGATTCACCCAATAACGGACTGATTCTCCTTTCTTCTTCGCTTTATGAATCTCTTTCTACTCTGCGTATATCCAGTCTTGTTCCCTTTAAACATCAATTCACTTGCATGCACAACATGCCCTTTTCACATAACAACATCTTAATTTAGAGATTTATGGAATTCAAATACTTACCTCTTGGACCCTTGAAAAACTGGTGCTCATCTTCACTATAGGATATCAACGTGTCAATTTTGAATTCAGTCATAAAGCCTTCAAGAATACTATCGATCCAGTAATCAACATCTCTTGTGATCTTATTTTCAGTTTCCTTGTCTCTTAATCAGCTCTAGGGTCCACACAGCAGGCTCATCGCGCTTCCAATATGTCTTATGTCTTGCTAGTTTTGAAAGCCACTCATGCAGCTCGTAAGAGAACGATGCAAAAAATATTTCATTTTTTTCTGTATAGATATACCTCTGTAATGACAAGCATGAATTTCTATTCTCTTATGTTGCAAATTTGTGCAACTTCATATCAACCCAATCTCGAATCTCTTTTCTAGTCGGATGCCACATCACATATCTCTCATACATATCCAAGTCTCGACAACAAAACCATTCTTTGGCTTGAGGGGCTCAGACCCAAGTTCAAATTTAGTTGCACTAACCAACAAAACCCTATACCACTGGCCCTTTCGGCAACGATCTGCTCGCGCAGATCACAATCTCACCCGAGGCGATATTGGGGGATACTGGAACCAGGTTTATGCATCTAGAAGGATATGGAGTGTGTATCTTGGCTTAGTCTTAAATCTATTTCTGCGCTATGTGATCTTACTTAGTATTATACTAAATCTGATCTATTCATACAAAAATGCTACTCACAGATCTAAACTCTATCTACTATGCATAAATCAATGGATCTTAACTGTAATTAACTGTAACAACATTCATACATCAAATCTGATCTATATTTTACTTGCATAACACAACAGTAAATAATAATTTCATAAAGTAAAGTACAAAAGGTAAGAACATAGATCTACCTTCAAAATATTATTTATTAACTTCAGATCTTTACAGTTACAATCTTCTTACCCTGTGCACACAGTTGTAGACTTACGAAGGTCTCCACGCATGCAACTACAAGAGCCTTACCCTTCACTCTAACATAGAAATATATAACAATACAGACTAACAATGATCAAAATATGATGAATGCCTTTAAGTTACTAACAAAACCCTTTATATATCTTTTTCCCTTAAAATAGCATGGTCCGAAAACCATGGGTGAAACTTAAAACATTCAAATTAATCCCATACCTTTACAAAATAAGGGGCTTTGACCCACCCTAAAGCCCCTATGACTCCTAAAACATTGTACAAAGCACTTTCCGCTCCTAAAAATGTGGGTTCTTTGCAAAAATTTGACAAAACTTTGACTTAGGGGGACCCTAAGCAATAATCTCGAGTAATCTCTTAACATCTCTAGGAATCCATGGAGTGCTTTCTAATGTTGTGGAGGCCCATAAATTTCAACACACAACCTAAATGTGATAATGTATCCCTCTAGAGGGTTAGGACCCCATATAGGGAGACCAAACCAAAAATGGAGACCATCTGCAATCCTAGATAAGACCCAATGCATCCCCTAGCCTTCTAGTACAACAAGCCATCAAAGGAAATTGAGTAAAAGAGCTTAAAAACCTTGGAAAAAAAGTGGGCACTTCATAATGGCATGCCCTTCCATAGTGGGATTTGGCATGTGCTAATGTCTCTAAGCTCCAAATGGGGTTAACCCAATATCCTATTAGGTGGCTTCTACTTTTAAAGAGGATAGTATATCCAAGGTACATCCTTTAAAGGGTGGTGGCATGTGATAAAGAGATGAATAGAGTAGGGAATGAAAGGGGAAACCCTAGGCTACATGCTGGGGTACAAGGGTAGCTAATAAAAGGCAAACCCACACTTGGGTATATCTTGTATAGGAGGGAGAAATCGTGGTGCATGAGGTGCCCTGACCTTTATTTTTCCACCCTTCTTTATATTCCTTTTTCCTTTTATGATTTTTCTATGATTAACTTCTCAGGGTGTTGGACGTGGTTTTTTACCTATTTTTTGCACATTCTTTCCCCTGTTTTGACATTTCTTTCCCCCAGGCCTATGACTTTATGTGACCAAATTCCCTGTTTTCTTACCTTTTTAACCTATTCTACTATCATGTTACTTTGCTGTATTTTACTGAATAATATGAGGCTTTATTCCTTTTTGTGGCTAACTAGGAAAGCGTTGAAGAATTATTTTGGGAAGTTTTTCTTTTCAAGTGTTGGATCAAGAGAACAATGTTATGAAGCAGACAGTCAGCAAGGATTATCTACAGGAAAGGGTAGAACGGTTTGCTGTTGCACCCTGAGTTCTATTACAGGTTGCTGCTACACATTAGATGTTGTTACAAGTTTTTGTTACACATTGGATGTTGTTACAGGTTGTTGTTACACATTGGATTCTATTATAGGATGTTGTTACACCTCGCATTGATCCGCCGTCACACCAGTAGTGTTGTCACCATCTGTGCGTGTCATCCCAAAACACCATTCACTCGATGCTGTTGCGACGAAGTTGGGAAATGTGGGTACTATTCAACATAAAAACTGTCAGCAGTAGGGATTGTTTATCTTTGAAGCAACCACACTCAAGCAGTTGCAATCATAATTGATGTATATTTGTATTTAGCAATAGGTTGTAACTTCTTTTATCTTTTATTAGCATGAGAATCATGAGGTTCTCATGATTGACCTATTTCTAATTTCGGGTTGCAATAACTATAAAAGACCCAATTTTTCATGTATAAGGATACGACATATAGAAGAGTAGTGTTACTCTGTTTTTGTAATTCCAAGTTTATTTTAATATCAATTAGCATGGTGATGATGTTACTGTTCTTCAATTGATTCGTTAATCACTTTTGTGTTCTTCCTGTGCCCTACTAAGGAGGAAGGGCCCTCCTCTTTGACAGGGATTGCAGTGATATAGGTAGTTGTTGGTTACGTGGGCCTGACCCAGGTTTGACGTTAATTAGCCAAACAAATCCCTACACTACTAGCCCTTTCAGCATCATCTCGCAAAGCATGGACCAAAGTCTCACCCGAAACAGTATGGGGGATGCTGGAACCAAGTTTTCACACCCTGAGATGGTCGTGATGCCGATTTATTCCTTCTATTCCTTCTCTCGTGTAGGTTGTTAAGTACTACAGCTCTAAGAGTCTAGCCCTTTATTCCGCCCTTCAATACCTCCGTGAAGGGGTACAATTGGCCTTCGCGCAGCCCTAACCTACGGTTCAGGTCCTTTTGCACTGTGAGGGCATCGTATCGTGCAGATTCCCAAACTAGCTTAAGTGTCTTACTTATCTTATTAAAAAATCACAGTTATCGTTACGTAAATAGATATCCTTACTTGCGTTCAATTAACCAATGTAATTACATACATTCACACAACACATAAGCATTATAAATGAAATTCTACAAAATAGGAAAAGATGCGTTAAATGGAAAAAAAGACACAGAATTTGTAGAATACTTCTCTTTTTTGATGACTTTAGATTATTACAGACTCAATCCGCCCTGTGCACATAGCTGCAGGGGTCCCCGCACTCAGCTGCGGACTTCCACCCTAGGCCTCTATGCAATTAGCTGTAGAGCCTCTACCGACACTAGCACCCAAAACTTAGACTTCTCTCCTTATCACTCAAGGCTTCTTACTTCTACCAAACTTCTTATGACTACTTATATCTTACTTAATTAGCTCTTTCTACACAATCCCATGGTCTGCGGACCATGGGTAGATCTTTACAGCCAACTTTACTTTACAAAATAAGGGCAGACAACCCTTTATGACTCATTACACCTTCACGCTCCGCAACCATAAAATGTGGAGACTTTACAACTTTATTACAAAATTTGATCCAAACCATGGGCTTTTAGCCCCAAAAATATCCTTGGGGGATCCCGTTCCCAACAGGCCCCCAACACAAACATCATGACTCACCTTCGAGTCACTCAGCAGGTGTGGATTTCTTAGCACGAAGACCTCCCAGCTTGATCCTTATGACCGCAACCTCAGCATTGCATTGTGCGGTTGCTTGCTTCACATCTTCAACCATCTGCATAGCCACTGCTCCTGAACTGTAGGCCTGAAGCTTTTGTTGAGTTGCTTGTAGAGTCGCAAGCTTTCCTTTGATAGAGGCTGTGACCGTGTAAGCCTCATCCGACCAGGTCTTCAGTCGTGCCTTCAACACTACTTCCTTGTGTAGCATTGCATCCACCTATTCTTTCAGCTGCTTGGCCTCCTGCAACTTTGCTAGTCTCTGTGTGAGAATTCTAGTTCATGCTATGCCTTTGACCTCATCATAGCGCTGTTGTAGCTCGTGTACTTCTATCTACAGTCACTGTACATTAGGGTCCTCCTGCAAGCTCGTCAGGACCTCGAACGACTGTTAAAAAGGTTGTGTACAGTCTGCTACTGCACTATCAACCACTGCTATTGCCTCTGTGCCAGCAGTTGTACGTTGTTCCTTTACTTCTGGCGGGGTTGAAGGCTGGGCCTTCAACTATAACTCGGTGATCTGTAGGTTCAACTCTAACTAAACCCTCACCATTTCAATATGAGCATCGTGCATCCCTGTAGCAAGCTTGTGGACGTGCACCTCAACTGGTTCTTCCTCAGGAATGGCCAACTCTAGGACCATTCAGCATGCCTCCACAAAAACCTGCATTATATGATTGTTTTGGTTGGTCGCCTTAGTCAGAGTGGCGATGGCAGAGTCTTGCTGTAGTGCCATCTGCTCATTGTTAATCTGCTACTCACTAATTACTTGGAGGGCACGATGCTCACGGACCCTCAGCTCTACAATCATTCCATCCTTCAAGAGGTGGAGCACTTCACTAGGGAGCGCTGCCAGATTCAACCGTACTCCCTTGAAGGTGCTGAAAGTGGGCCTCTCAGCTTCATTCTCCGTGGTCAATGCTCCATTAGGCAACACTATCATGCTGGAGGCCTTTGCGCGCAGCATCTTGGTAGCTTCTAAAGTGCTGATTGCAAGGATGGTAGACACTGTGCTAGCCTCTGACGCATGGGTCTACAACTCCTAAAGACCTGTCTGGATAGCCCCCAATACTAGTTGTTGTTGCTGCTCAAATTATTGTAGGGCCTCCGCGGTGACATCTTGCACCATGTCACCGATGTCATTCAAATCTCCCTCAATGAGGGTGATTGGGTCCAGTGATGTCTTAGTAGCCTTGGATTTCTTCCTAGACCCACCTTTCTCTTGCTATCTTGGACGTTTTATACAGGGGGGCGTTGCCTGTGGGTCCGCGCTGTTTTGTTCTATCTGCTCATCCATCTCTTCCTCTATCTCAAGTGAAGGTGGCCTCGCGCCTTTGTTAGAGCCCTGCTCTGTTCCACTTGTTGGCTTCTCTGTCTACAGAGCCACATTGCACTCTACTTGGGCCTTGTCAGTGGCCTACTTCTTTCTCTTTTCGGTCAGCTACGTCATCTTGAGCTTGGCCTCCTCCTCCTTGTGCTGTGCAGTGGAATTACTCCCTCCCACCACCAAGTCAGTTGTAGTGCGCAATTTTGCGCTGTAGCTGCGTCATCCTTTCCCAGGTAAAGCAAGTCATACCATGTCTACACAGGGCCCTTCCACACCATGATGGAAACATGGTGAAAATCTTCTTTAAACTCTGTGTAGCCCTGCAGGTTGGAAAAGACCAAAGGCAACAACAATAGTTTGCGATTGATGGCCATGCAGATGTTCATCTCCATTAAGATCGAAAAGAACTTGTTGTCGTTGATGCACTATGGATTCTTGGTTGTCCACAATGAAGTGTACTTCATTACTTCTAGTAGGTATGGCATGACCAAAGGGAATTGGCTATCCTCTGGAATCTCCCATGCTACCAGCACAATAGACAACAAGAGCCACGCATAGTGGAATGTCTTTTGAAGATATTGTGCCTCACAGAAGTTATCAAGGAACTCACCATGGAGATATTCTACCCAATTGAACTGAACTCCTTCAGCACACTGGGTTGGTATCGCAATGACATGCGCTGGCACCTCATTAGCGTGACACTTCCTCATCACCTTCCCTGCTAAAATCTTCGTAGCCACCTTTACAGCAGGGTCATAGATGCTAGATATGTCATACCATGTGGCTTCTTTACCAACTAAACTTCTCTTTCATGGCCTCCACGAGGGCCTGCTGACCACATTTTCCGCCAAATATCATGGCCATATTTTCTCCTATGTAGGGTAACTGTGTGATCCTATGGATCAATCTGTCATTGATGGGTATTGGCTCCTCTAGGCACAGACACCCATCATGCACCAAGCATAGCAGCTGCTTGATGACCAAGATTGTAAGCGAGGTGCGATTGTAGTGCGACACCCATAGTAATTTGAGTAGACCAACCTTGTCTACTCCTCTGAGCCACCTCCACGACTCCAATGTGATCATTCCAGTGGATGTATCGATAATGTGACACATTAGTTTCTCAGTCGCCAAGTGTGGGAACTTCTCGTGGTCAGCTATGTCCTAGTCTTCAAGTTTTAACAGAGGAACCTACGCCAAGTGTGGCCTTCAAAAATAATCTCATATGGCAGCAATGGGTTTACAAGGGGACCTTTCTCTCGTCGATATCTTTCAGTACCTTGGCCTTGCCCTTGTGCAGAGGGACGTACTCAGGAAACTAAGTGATAGGGTTACCACCCCAGGCTTCAACTTCCTCCATGTCTATTCCCACATCCTCATCATCCATCGGGATGTATTCAATTTCTTCCTCCTTCAGCTCTAGATTGATGGCTTTGCCCTTCTCCTGTGCGGTGGGCCTGTCCTTCGGTGGGTTTCTTATTGGCGATGCATGCACCGGTATTGTAGGTTGCTTTCGCTTCTTATCCTTCACGCTCTTCTTGATTAGGGTGGGCTTTCATTTTGGGTCAGCCACCTATAATTTATAGGGCATTTTGAATTCAAATCTGACCATTCCCCCAAATTCATTTCATTAATGCCAGATTGGCGACAAATTTTCAAGGATCTGACCCATAAATTTCATCTTAAATTCCGGCCGCCGTCTCGATTTGGCTGCATTTCTATTGTTGAATCATGAACAATGACTTCAACGGTCACTTTCCGGCTAAACTGTGCAATTTCTCCCGAGGTAGCGCAGCTCCCTTCGCATTGCTGTGAGCCCTATGACACTTCCTTGCTTCGCACAATCCTCCAATAGCACAACCCCCCAACCCGGGGAGTGTAGTTTATAGATCTGCGCCTCCTTTCATATGCCTGGAGCACTAAGCCTGTGTTACCTTCATATAGTCACATGGTCGGACCACCAATGTATGACTTCAAGCGACTGCCATTCACCTTTCCTGGAAAGGGATCTCCATCCAATTTGACCAACTAAATTGCTCCTCGGTCGGTGATCTCCTTAATGACATAGGGCCCTAACTAGTGCATTCTGAATTTCCCTGGAAATTTATCAAACTTTTTGTCATATAACAAAACCAGTTCATTTACCTTAAAGGTGTTTAGCTTAATGTGCCGATCATGCCATGCTTTTTCACATTGCTTTGGATTTGTTGGTGAGATCTAGCTAGAAATCTTTCTTCCTCAAGCTCAGCAAGCTGTGCAAGCCTCTCCTCTAGGGCTCTGTGATCCATCATACATGTGAGTGCTGCGATGCGCAGAATAGGCACAATGTATTCCATGGGAATCATTGCTTCAACACCATATACAAGCCTAAAGGGAGTTTGTCTAGTCAACTTTTTGCATGTCGTATGATAGGCCCATAGTACTGCAGGTATGTGTAGGTCCCAATCACTTCATTGAGCATTGCAAACCTTGGTCAGCGCATTTTCCAGTACCTTATTGTGATGCAGGCAAGTTCCCTCTACAAACAGAGGAAACCCTCTGGCCCTAGAGTGGGTCTAGTCACAACAAGAACAATATCAAAGAAAATTCCCTTTGATAGTTAATGTCATGAAGGCCTACCTTCAAATCCTTGTTTGATGAAGTTCTCGTTGTGTTGCTCCAGATCTCATTCTAATCACTTTTTTACCTAAAACAACATACAAAGAATGGCCACAAGCATAATAGAATACAACAAAAATGATCTACTTAAAGGGTCAAGGAACTTCAAGCTATCAATATGCAATTTGACATAAGATATAGGAAATAAACCGTTGATTTGTATTAATATGAACTGAAGTAAAACTTACAACCATGCCTTGATGTTGTAGGTCTCCTTGAAGGGTCCTCTCAGCATGTCTCCGCAAGCATTCACTCATGAGTTGTCTCCCAAGAGGATGAATAACTCTCTTTCCTACCCAAAAGGGCAAAATTATGATGCTAGAACACTCATACAATCAAGCCAAATCCACACAAAACTATCCCAGGCTAAGTTACATTAGAGGCTACTTCCAAACTCTCTCTAACTTCAACTCTTACTTGCCACTAGCAGATCTCAGCCATGAAGGAGATATTTATAGGACGAAGAGCCTCCATAAGAGATGGGAGAAAGAGCTTATCCCTTTAGGAGGCTTCACAAAAGGTGGAACAACCATTCGAAGGGAAAGAGCCGAGCTCATCTGATCCAACAACCAACCCTAGGACCACTCATTGACAATTTAAAAAAAAAAACTTGCAGATGTTAATAACATGGACTGATAGTGTCCTAGATCAGGGAATGTGGGGTCAGTGACAAAATACTGTGTAACACCAAGGCTTATGCTTGAGTTGTTATCTTTTTTTATGATGGTGCAACCCTTAAGTGTGGCAGGAGCGAAGCCACGAACCATTCACGGTGTTGTCCATCTGTTAAGTTCATGTTAGCCTCATGGATTTTACACTTCAACCTCTGATCTAATTTCAAAGGTTTCTTTCCTAGTTTCATCATGATTTCTTTGAACCCCACAATCGATTGTGCCTCAGATTTAGGCCTACTGAATTCGTTATTCAACGCGGTTTGGATGTTTGCCACCATAGCATTTGTGTTATCATTAGAGTATTCAATGTACCAGGTTAGCGCGTGATCCTGCAGAGCACTAACCAGTGTTTCCTTCTTGATGTGATCATCCGTGACGCCCTGAGCTTCCCATACAGCTTTCATGATGAACTAGAACTGGTCTGGGTCCTCATTTCCCAAGCCTTTGAACAAAGGCAACTTCACTGAATTTTCCATACTGAACTGTAGTGGAGGTGGAGGTGGTACGGGTGAAGTCACAGGTGATGGTTGTGAAGCTGGAGGTGGTATGGTGTCGTGGCGGAAAAAGTCGTTTGTGCGGACACAACTGACCTCCCTAGGAGTCTAAACTCTCTAGCGACAAACAAGACAAAATGGAGTGATCTTTCTCTAAATATACCTTTTAAAACATGAAAACTACAAGTGTTTAGGCTTACCTTATTCCAAAACGCTGTTGTTGTAGTCCGTCCTTGCCGATCCGGATGAGCTCCTCCTTCACATCAATTCCTGCAACCACAAACAATCAAACAATTACCAAGCACTTGCATTTCATATAATAAAACATATATTCAACATGCAGACCAAGGAACACATGAAATAACTCATTAACACAAGCTATTGAGAAAAATAAACCAGTTTGTATTAATAATGAAACAAAGAAACTCTTACAACCTGGCCTTGGTGTTGTGCAAGTTCCTCCCAGGGTCCATCAAGGGTTTTCCTCTACTTTGACAAAGCTCACCCACTTCCAAGTAGAATCAAGCAAAGAAAATCTCTCCTCACAAGGTTCTAAATGGGAGTCCTAATTCCTGCAGCATTTACCCAATCATCAATAATTTGATCGATATAAGGCGTAGGATAGTTGTCTTTTGGACAAGCTCGATTTATATCCCTATAGTCGATACAGATTCTTATTGTTCCTTGTTTCTTATTGACCAGAACAATATTCGATACCCAATCCGTTAACGGGATCGGATAAATGAAACCTGCTTTCAACAGCTTTTCAACTTCTGCTTTAATCGCAGCCGCTTTTCGAGGGTGAATTTGACGCAACCGTTGCCGGACGGGTTTAGCATCCGGGTAGGTCTTTATTTCATGAACAACAATGGCAGGATCAATTCCCGGCATTTCCTCGTAAGACCAGGCAAACACGTCGCGGAATTCTTGGAATAGGGCCTTGTAAATTTGGATTTCTTCTTCAGTACATGCGGCACCTATATGAATGTTTTCCTCGATTCCGGGCTTCACTGAAATATCAATGGGAATAGTACGAGTCCCTAAATTCAACTCTGAATCAGAATGTTTCGTTGGATCCTGAGCGTCTTTGACATATTCAGCGGTAAAGATAGATGAAAAATCATTTTCAAATGCATCATCCTTAGGTAAAAACGAAGATCTGTGATGGAGATCCTCCCATGGTAGATCGTTTACACTTAGGATTTCGCGAAGTTGTTCGTCAGATGACACGACTTCGGGAAACGTTATCCATTCTAAGGGTGAGGTGAAAAGTGACTCTTCATTGACCACATTCATTTGGTCGACTTCGGTTGAATGAAAGTCGGTAAAAGACATGAGAGCTTCATAAGCAATTTCATACGGACTCAAAGGCATAGCATTACCGAGTGAGTCTATCTCAGAGTCAGATGGGATGAACCAAGGATCATCATAAATAATGTTTTCTGATGTAATCATATGAATTGTTGCAAACGAAGGATCTGCGCTGAGTGGAGGGAGAGGAAAAGTTCCCAATAAACCGGAATCCTTAACTAAACCTACACCAACGTCCCTATAAGGGATTGTCGTCTTACCGACATGCTGGATACTCTTTGAAGAGGCTGGGTCGGATGAAAAGTATGTCAGCTGATCAATAGTCACGATCTTACCGTTGTGTGGAAACTTAATTACTCTGAAGACCGATGAAACGACCGCTGTCATAGCATATGACCAACTTCGACCCAAAAGAAGGTTGTAGTCTAGAGGGGCATCAACCACTTCCACATCCAGACTAACGGTTTTACCTTCAACCCCTATAGGCAATTCTTGTAGAATACCAAACGGACGGAACCCACGGCCATCAAAGGCCTTAAGGATGGTGGGGGATTGGTTCAACGAAGGAGAACCAAGCGATCTCCAACATTGAATCGACATAATACACGTAGAAGCTCCCTCATCAATCACAGTCCGATGAATAGGCCTGTTTTTGACTATCACTGGAATTTGGAAAGCCATTTGATGGGGGAGACGTGGCGTACTATTTTCTAGATCAAAGATCATTAGGTTCGGGTCCTGAACATCGACAGCTCCGATAGCCGACAAAAGCAATTTCCGTTGTGCTGGGCATGATTGTAGCACTTCGAGTGCCGACATTGCTGAAGGTGAAACAGCTAAGTCTTCAACAATGTTGTAATTCTGGGCTGCTCTCGCATGTGGATTGAAAGCAGACCTTCGAAGTACACCCTTGGCGGGCGGCTTAATCACTAAGTCTGGGTTAGGTTTTTCGATCTGTAGTGGATCGGAACCAGGAGCTGAGGTTGATGGGTTAGAGTGAGAAGATTCTGCTTCCTTACCATCAACAGGAGCCTTACTACCATAATCTTGCGATCGAGTCGCAATCCTCACATGAGACATCATCAAAATGGGTTCTTCACTGGCATTCGAAGAAGAACCTATCATCTTATTCTCCTGCTCCGGAAATGGATTCTTTAACAGAGCAGGAGTGGGAGAACCTTTGACTATTTTCACAACCTCGGCCCGATGAGGGCAATCTCTCGTAAAATGATCCTCTTCACAAATAAGACAAGGATATCGAGGTTTGCGTTTTTCGTCATTGGTTTCCGAATTTTCAGTTTTCTCCTTTGGAGCCTTGTCTGCTTTAGCCTTCTTCTTTCCTTTCTTCTTTCCACCGTTTTTTGATTTGGCCGTAGATGACTCTACAGCGTGAATGTCGGCGGTGAGTTCAGGAGAAGACTCTCCTGTCGGAGAATCAGGCAAAGTGATAATTGGAGTAGTTGAAGCCTTGGAAGACTTCTTCTTGCTCTTCGTAGTCACGATACCAATCATACCATCAGCGGCATGAGATCCCGAAGGAGCAGCAACGATTTGATTCGACTTTGGAAGATCCGGAATCTTCTCGTGTAACGTACCCGACTGAGTGTAAACTAAGTCAAGGTATTGTGCCTGAGCAATGACTTGCTCCTCAGTAACTACTCCGGCCTTAGCTACATCTTCAGTAATCTTCGGTAATAATGATTTGACAAACCATTCAGCTAAGATTTGGTCCGGGATAAAAACTTTCACTAATCTCCTTCGACGTCTCCACTCATGAATGTGATCATAAATATACGTGGACGTCGATTGTTTTAGTGAAGTTAATAACTCCGTGCCGTTATCGTATCTGACCGGCAACTGAAAGTGAGTTAAGAACGAGGTAGCTAACTGGCTAAAGTTGTAAAAAGAGGCCCGTGGTAACTCAATGTACCACTTGGCCGCGAGACCAATGAGTGTACGCTGGAAAAGACGTAAGCGGATAGAATCATCTGAGATAGAATTCGAAGCACACCAGAGGTGGTAAGTCATCACATGATTGGACGGATCCTCTCCAGACTTACCTTCGAACTTGGGTATGTCGCTGGGCAACTTATTTGGCATTGGCGGCCAGAACTAAAGATATTGAATTGGATCATTAGTTAGGCACGTCAAGTCGAGTAAATCCAAAGTTGCAATAAACGGTAACTGCCGGTTAGGATCTCTAAAATTCTGGGTCACAATACCAGCCCCAGGAGGAGGATATCCAGGATAACTAGGAACAGGAGTCGCATTTGGGATATTATATCCTCCTGGAAAACCAGGATTAACCGGACCGTACTGGGGTTGTTGAGGTTGTTGATAAGTGTACCCAGGATACGGTTGATACTGGTAAACCGGTTGTTGGACAGCTTGCCATATTGGTACTGTCCCTGGTACGGAGGTTGAACAAATTGAGGTTGAGTAGTGACAACCGTACTTATACCAGGCTGACCTATAGGCATCTGGACCGTGGTTTGAATCGTAGATCCAGACAACGGTAAAGATGTCTGAGGTGTGGTAACAGGGACAGTAGAAACTGGAGCCGTCGATACTCCAGAAGTAAGTATGGTAGATGTAGCGGTAGTTGCAGCAGCCGTTTGAGATGGAGTACTAGGTGCAATTGACGGCTGAGTAACTACCGAAGCTACAGAAGTTTGAACATTTGGCTGGACAGGTTGCGGTTGCTGGGTTGGACCAGAAACTACGGGTTGTCCAGCTTGAGGAACCATCTGTACACTTGGCTGCAACACCTGTTGACCCTGTGATGGATCCCACACTAACATTCTAGGGTATTGACCCGTAACAGGTTGAGGATACTGAGATCCATAACCAGATTGAGGGTAGGATTGATAATTGTAAGGTGCAGTTCCCATACTTGGAACATATGACTGACCTTGAGGCGGTTGATAACCTTGACTTGAGTATTGACCTTGAGGTTGATAACCTTGAGGTAAATACTGATACTGGGGTTGACCTTGACCTTGAGGTTGGTACCCTTGAGGTTGATAACCTTGGGGCTGATACCCTTGAGGTTGCCATCCTTGGGGTTGCCATCCTTGAGGTTGATATTGATACTGAGGTTGACCTTGGGGTACATATTGAGGCTGAGGTTGACCTTGAGGCACGTATTGCACCATAGGTACATACTGACTTTGAGGTTGCCCCCCAGACACGATTTGTGTACCTTGAGGTTGCCCCCCAGGTGTTAACTGCGGTTGCCCCCCAGGCGGTAATTGGCCACCTTGAGGTTGGGAAACGGGAACTGAACCTGACATCATGTAAATGTCTCCTACACCCAATGGTATATTACCACTGTTTCCAGCAAATAACCCATGATCAACGGGTTGAGGAGATGCCCCCGCAAAGGTACCAGAAAGTGACTGATACCCGGTGGGAACAGAAGGAACGCCGTGTAAAAAAGATTCAAGACTCTGAGTAAACACGGACGACTGACCAGACATATTTACAGGAGTATAAATACCTCCAGGTGGAAAAGGAGTACGAGGTGTAGAAAAACCTACTGAGTTGTCTAAAAAATTGGTTAACGCAAGGTACCAAGAAGTACTTCTAGGAGGACTGTAAAAGATGGATTCACGCTCCCTTAGATCAATAGTAAGTTGACCTTCAAGGTGAGAGACACCTATATCTTCTTCTGGAGCAAGTTCTTCTATAGCAATCAAACCAGAAGGAAGATTTTCGGTGATAATTCTTTCTATTCTCGGTGAATCAGGGACACTAGAAGTTGGAGTAACAGGTTCGGAAATTTCAGGTTCTTCGCCTGTTTCACTGGCAGATGAAAAACTACCAGCAAGCTCGGAAACTGTAACAGTTTCGGGATTGTAACCTGTTTCTAAACTTTGGTAATCTGGATGGACTACCAAGGAAGATTCTCCTTCTTCAGGTGAACCTACTCTACTGTCACTAGGAGGAGTTACAAGGACCTTTAACCCTTCGTACTGACCCGGAATGTCTTCAGGAGATTCACCCCGTGATTTACGGAGTTTTCTTAACAAATCTATTCCGGTAACAATCTCAGGAGACTTGCCCCGAAGTCGACGGGACTGTCTCGGTAATTCCGCCACAATTAAAGATTTTTAACTACAACACACGAAAACAAAGTAAAAATTTCAAATCAAACCTCCTAAAGTCTTCTAAAGAAGCAAACAAATTTGAAGCACACGCCTAAATAATCTAGAGCGTCAAACCAAACACAAACAGTAGTCTTCCGGACCAAAAGCGCTAGTTGGTGATTAGGCCCAACCTCGCAGGATTCAGTACAGAAATGGCGGGTGGAACAGTTACCCCGACAACCTGCTTAATGAATAGACCGGCACAAGTTCCTCCACTTTAACCGTCTCGAAGTGAAGTGAACCCCCCGGAAAATCCAAGTGAGTATAACCGACGTCTGCTCCAGGTACAGTGGGACCTTCCCTCCACCGTCACCTCGGTAGAACCCTAAAGATTATGGTCACTAAAGTTACCAATCACAACAATTACACCTGGGGGAACAGTCTAAACTCCGACAGCACGCAAGGGCAGAGTAACAAGCTCAATCCCCTTACCGGCTCCTTGACAATAATCCAAGGTTTACCGATAAGTGACCCCTGGCTCCTCGACAATGGTTAATCCGAGGTTTACCGTTTGTAATACGTACTGTCTGGCGTCGTTCCCAACGAGGGGGGAATGATCCCCTCACTGGTTCGGACACGAGCTCGTGCTTCTCCTTTAAGAGGAGCTTTCCCAGAGTGCAACTCAAACAATTGGATTTAATCTACTCAAGATAAACTATCTGTTTGGTTTTGTAGTCTTGGAGAGTTAAGTACTCACCTACTCCAAGACCCTAGCCTAAGCTATGTTGGTGTTTCAGAGCCCTAGAAAAATAAAAATTACTAGATTGATTTTAATTTAAGCGTTACTTTTAAGGTTGTTTCTTAAGTCAAAAGGTGATGGAAGTGAAACCAGTGGTGTGTTGACTCGACTCGAAACCACTACAAAATGCACCTAGGATGATTTACCCACTACTTTACTTTTTCGATGAATTGCTTAACTAAAAAGTTGAGAGAATGCAATCTTTATAAAAGCAACTTCTTAATTGAAGACAATCAAAGAAACAATTCGTTTGTCTTTTCCAATCATAAAAACATGACCGCTCTTTACATGCACGAAAAAACTCTTTTTCTCTTTCAAAAACAAAAAGCTACTTGAAACAAGACTTTTAAAGAAGATGTTTTTGTATTTTTCTTTTAATAAAGCAAATAAATCTAAGGTAACAAAAATCAATCTTAACAACTATTAAAATCTACGAAAATTCACTCATAAGCAAACTAAAAGGTAAATTTACTCGAAGCAATCTCAACGAGGCCAAAACCAACAATGATTATTCTAAGGTGTTTTACTTGATCACAATCAAATCAAGGACTAGCTTATTGCAGAACCAAAAACTAGCCAAAACAAAACTCTAATCTTTTTGTTCTTTTGTAAAATGGAAATCAACACTTTATAAACAAGTAATTCGAAATTTGACCCAAAACAACTTAAATGGTAAGCTGCTCACACAAGGAGACTTTACGACAGGCTCGACTTCTAAGAAGGCTGACAAACCAGAGAGATCTAAGGCTGGACAACTTTCTACCGTCAAAGTCACTACAGGACCTATCCAAAAATCAAACCCTAGGCCTAAACTTCGTTGAAATCCACTAAAACACTCAAAGCTCACAAAACAAGTTCAGGTGAAAATTTTTGACAGGGTACTAAAGGATCTGGGCAGAAAACACTAAGAAAAATCAAAATCTAAAAGCAATTAAAGCAAAAAATGGAAATTTCCTAAATTTTACAGGAAGACGCAGGCAACCCGTTATAACAGGCGCGGGCCCGCTCTGTGCAAACGGCAACAGCGCGTCCAAAGACGCACTGTGCAGTACTCAGAGGGTGCGTCCTTCTGGAAAAGTTAAGAAAAACCAAATCTAACTAAATCTAAAGCTAAGCCACCCAAATACTAATTCTCACAGTCAAAAACCAGAAAATAAAAATGATTTTCTCAGAGCAAAGTTCACACAAAGGAAAAGACTTTCTCATTAATGGATTCCCCAGCGGAGTCGCCAATTTGTCGTGGCGGAAAAAGTCGTTTGTGCGGACACAACTGACCTCCCTAGGAGTCTAAACTCTCTATCGACAAACAAGACAAAATGGAGTGATCTTTCTCTAAATATACCTTTTAAAACATGAAAACTACAAGTGTTTAGGCTTACCTTATTCCAAAACACTGTTGTTGTAGTCCGTCCTTGCCGATCCGGATGAGCTCCTCCTTCACATCAATTCCTGCAACCACAAACAATCAAACAATTACCAAGCACTTGCATTTCATATAATAAAACATATATTCAACATGCAGACCAAGGAACACATGAAATAACTCATTAACACAAGCTATTGAGAAAAATAAACCAGTTTATATTAATAACGAAACAAAGAAACTCTTACAACCTAGCCTTGGTGTTGTGCAAGTTCCTCCCAGGGTCCATCAAGGGTTTTCCTCTACTTTGACAAAGCTCACCCACTTCCAAGTAGAATCAAGCAAAGACAATCTCTCCTCACAAGGTTCTAAATGGGAGTCCTAATTCCTGCAGCATTTACCCAAAGAAAATGTATAGCTTCAACCTCTCCTCCCTCTGGCTCAATGCCTTTATTTATAGTGCTGTAAAGAGGTTATTCAGGTCCACCATCAATGGGATAATCCCCCTCTTTGGGTGGGATAGCTCCCTTATTGATGGGATAAATTCCTCCTTAATAGGGATACATGAACCAACTGGAGGCGCATCCATTTCATCAAACCGACCTCTAGAAAGTTCTAGAAGTAACCACAAGTAACTTTTTTAAGATGAAACTTGCGCATTTTGCCTTTTACAGAAGGATGCACCTGTCCCTTAACATACAGAGCATCCAAGGACGCAGCTTTTGTGAACATTGTGAGCGTCCCCGCAGGTAAGGCTAGAGAGAACCTGCGACCCCAGAGATAAACACATTTTTTACAAGACTTTCTCTCTTCTTTGAGTTTGAGATGGATAGCAGAGGCATAAGACTTGCCTAAGAGGGTAGCATGACTGTTGATTTGAGCCATACTAACTGTAAGTAGTCATGGTGACATTTTTTAGTGTAACATATGGGTGTGCTGGGTGCAGGATCCCCCAAGGGACATTTTGGGGCTTAGAGCCCAGATTTTGGTCAAAATTGTAACTCCAATGTAAAGACTGCGCATTTTTTGGGCGCGGAGTGCGTAGCATGTAAAAGAGTCATAAGGTTTTCTGCCCTCAATTTTGTTAATGTAATGTCAGCTGTAGAGATCTACCCATGGTCCACGTACCATGGGATTGTATAAATTGATCGAGGCTCTAAGTAGTTAAGGCATCGAATATAATCTAAGAATGATGACACGAAGGATGAAGAGTTGAATCTTTGGAGTAAAGTCTAGTTTTGGGTTATAGAGTAGGAGAAGGCTCTGCAGCTAAGTGTGTAGAGGCCTAGTAGTCCACAGCTAAGTGTGCAAACCCTTGTAGCTGAGTGTGTAGGGCGAGTTGAGTCTATAACAGTTGGAAGTATTAATAAAGAGAAGTTTCATATCAATTTTGTGTATTTATTTCCTATTTTATGCATTCAATATATTGGGTATAAATTTCACTTCTACTGTTTATATGATGCGCGGATGTGTATAATTGTATTGATTAAGTAAATGCAAGATAGAATATCTATTTACGCAAAGTTAACTAAGATCTGTTAAGAAGATAGCAAGATATGCGGTGTAGTTTGGGGAAACGGTGTAGTTTGGGGAAACATTGCAGTTCGCTGCCATAGCAGCACAAAAGTATCTCATCCCCTGGTTAGGGCTACGCGAAATATGATTATAATAGATCGCGAGGGTATTGAAGGTTAGAACAGTGCATGAAGTAACCTGCACGAATATAGGCACAGTTGGACTAAATCGACACCACAGATATCTCAAGGGTATGGAAACTTGGTTCCAGCATCCCCCCATATTGCTTCGGGTGAGACTTCATTTTTCACTTTGCAGGCTGATGCCGAAAGGGCCAGTAGTGAAGGGATTTGTTTGGCTAAATAACCACGAACCTGGGTCAGGCCCCCTCAAGCCAACAAATGGTTTCATTGCCGAGACCGGAATCTGCATAGAGATGTCTAATGTCGTACCATTGGAATCCAACTAAGAAGGAAATTAAAGGCTGGTTGGATAGAAGAATTCATGAGTTTGCAACACAGGAGAATAGGAACCCGTGACACTCAAAAGAAGAGTGGTTGGACTGCTACCTGTACACGGAGATCCACAAAAACTTCTTCGTGTCCTTCCCTATTGAGCTATACGAGTGGATTGTGAAGCTAGCAGATAGCCAAGGAAGGTGGAAACTTGACAATCCTATTGTGTGGACCCCAGAGTTAGTGCGAAGGCTAGAAGAATTGGACTTTAAGGTCGTGCTCGTCGTTGATCATTGGCTCGATCGGATTATAAGAGGATTCATTATTGAGTTCGCGGTCGACACCTCAGTCAGCTATAGTGAGGCAAAGCGACGATTTTGCAAAGGACCATGAGGTAAGTACGTAAAGTCTTTGAATACTTGGATTAAAATGCTATTGTGCAAAAAAAGGGTTGTGCAGTTACCTTGATGTTTGAGGCTATGAGAAGTGGAAAAGTTTATAGGAACGAAGGAAATAAGGGACCAGGAACTAGCCCTTGATTTCATCTCTACGAGGGGATGAGGAAGAGCTCATGAATGTCTCACCGTGAAGTGCGATCCATTTTATAAGGCAAATAATTCCGCGAATACCACCTCCACCCACCTACCACCAGCTTCACCACCATCACCTCCATCTTCACCTGTACCACCTCCACCACCACCACGATTCAATATGGCAAGCACAGTGAAGTTTCTTGTGTTCAAAGTTTTGGGAAATGAGGATCTGGACCAATTCTGGTTCATGGTAAGGGTTATATGGCAAGAGCAACGAGTTACAGATGACAATATAAATAAAGTGACACTGGTTAGTGCCTTGCAGGACCACATGCTGACCTAGTATATTAAGCACTCCAATGATAATACAAATGCGGGAATGGCGTATATCCAAGCAATGCTAAATAGATAATCTAGCAGGCCAAAATCTGAAGTATAGTCGATCATTGGATTCAAAGAGATCACAATGTTGCAAGGTGAGACTCCTTGGGATCTAGATTAGAGGCTAAAATGTATGATTCATGAAGCTAATATGAATCTGATGGATGGACAACATCGCGAGTGGTTTGTAGCTTTGCTAATGCCACATTTAAGGAGCGCGCTATTACAGAAGACGATAACGACTCAGGAGGAGGCCTTAGAGATTTCTATGAGGCTACATGAGACCCTGATGTAGGATCCTAACTTGGGAGTTCAGCAGATCCACATGCAACTGAAGAATTTATGCCTTGAGATGCAGAGTTTGAAATAGGACAGGACACCTCAACCAGAAGTGCGCGAAGAGGTATGGTGCGTAAAATTCAAGGGTCAGGGTCATGACAAGGACCACTGCCCAGTTTTTACAAATTACCTTGTAGGACGAGGACTGATGCCCTTAAGACTAGAAGCGCAAGCAGGATATAGTGCGACACCTGCTTTGTGGTGCACAATTTTTCAAATAGCAGGAAAACATGCCACGAACAATTGTCACTTGTTATAGAAGTATACGCAAAATTCACAACAATTGTTTTGCAACTTTTGTAGGTCAATGGGACATGATGAGAGCACTTGTAGAAGCTATGAGTTAATGATGGATAGAATCCCCACCTATAGAGTTCAAGTTGAAACGCGGTCCCTTGACCAAAAGGCAGGAATGGCATGAATAGGATTTCAGGGGCGCAGATGAGGCCAATGCGGAGGAGGACCTGGAAGAGGTCACAGACAATTGATGTGATACAATTGCGAAGGGCTAGGAAATTATGCCTATGATTGCATGAACCCAACATGATCGTTGTGCTTGTATTGCACCTTGTTTGATCATGACACAGAAGATTGTCCTACATTGATAGCTAGGATACACGACAAAGGAGAATTACTGCCTCCCTTGACTCAGAACCTGCAGATGATGAGGTTTGAGCCGTGCAAGGAAGATCCGAATGTGAACATTGTGCTCCGAAGTGGAATCATGATGGGAGATGACAAAGGCAAACAAGCAGAAGATAGTACTTGGGTTCGTAAAGCCCCAGCAAAAGAAGCGGAGTTTGATTTGGAGCGCACTTGAGAAACCTTCATGGAAGCTAAGAAGAGCTTCGCTGATGCCTCCACTTCAGGAAGCAAAGGTAAACTGGAACCAGAAATGGACCCATCTATGCTCACAAAGTTCCTAGAAACATATATGAAGCTACTGCGCGATAGTGAGGCGGTGAAAGGGTTACAGGAACTCATTAAAAGATGCATTGGGACCACGCCAGGAGAACCACACGTAGTCAAGAAGATCGGAAAACATAAGACAAGAACAGGAAGAGAGATGAGACTAACCGTGCAAATTGGAGAATATGAGATGGATCAACTCATCCTGGATTTAGGATCGAGATGTGAATGTTCTAAAGAAATAGACATGGGAGAGAATGGGGTGACCTGCGCTGCAGTGGTCTCAAATTCATTTAAGAATGGCAAACCAGCAAAAAATAATACCCATGGGGCGATTGCAGGGAATAACTGCAGATATTGAGGGAGCGAGCGCTCTCGTAGATTTTGAAGTGATAGAGATTGTTGATGATAGCAATCCCTACTGCGTGCTCTTAGGAATTGATTGGGCCATTGACATGAATAAGGTGATCAATATGAAAAAACGGAAAATGGTTTTTGAAAAGAAGTCACTACGCATAATTATACCCCTGAACCCTGCTGAAGGATCACGCTATACGGAGCTGGTGCGTGACTATGAAAGTGATGATGATTTGGATTGCATCTATAAGATAACAGTGTGAAACGAGGATTGGGTGAATCCCACTATGGATGGGCGGATTGCATGGGAGCGCGAAATCTCCTGTACTTTAGATTCGGATAAGGAAACAGAGCGATGGCAAAATCGGTTACATGAGGTAACTACACTGAATTGTAATATGATGACAAGTTTGTTGCGCCATGTATCAACAGAAGTAAGAGACTTGCCTACTTATGATGGTCTAAGTGAGGTAGATACATTCTTGAATAAATTTGAAAGGGAGGTGTCGGAAAAGCAACGCCTCCAGGCCTTGGACTGGGTACTGTGCGCTACAACCGTGAGATGGTGGGGTACACATAAAGGGAGCTTTAACAACTGGTGCGAATGTAGGGGAATGATGTGCACATGATTTGGGAAGCCTAGGGTGTGACTGACAGATAAGTACAATGGGTAGGATGGTTTGCGCACACATCTGGCCAAGTGGACACAGGCCTATGGAGAAAAGCCACAACCTGAGTGGGTGCACCATTCTGTCATACCCTGGATGTTATACCAATGAATTAGTATATAGAAATAGAGCTCCACCATGGGACATGTGAATGGGATTTTCTACGCGAAGGGTTCATGATGACCTTCAACTTTGAGGATGGGTTAGACAGTATTGATGAAGCACTACAAGAGGTAAAATCAACCATCTTTAGGATACCACAGGAGGCGGTAGAATTGATTTAGCCTGAATGGGCTACTTAGATGAGTTGCATGCTAGAATGTTATAATGTAACTGCTGAAGAAGAAGACGAAGATTCATGGAAAAGTAACATTCCAAATACAAAAGGGCACTGCGAAAATCAGGGACCAAATATTGAGAACCCTGACATAACCATGTCGGTGAAGACTAAGCGGGTGAATATTGGTACGGAGGCGGAACCTAAATTCATGAAGATTGTAGACTATTGGGACGACACGATGGTGGAAAGGTCATTGAATTACTCCACCAATATCAGGACTTATTCCTGACCAAGTTTATGGATTTGAATGGAATAATCAGAGATGTAGGGGTAATGAAGATCATGTTAAAACCCGACGTGAAGCCAGTTAAGCAGAGGCTGTATCGTTTAAATCCGAAATACAAGGAGAACGTCTGTGTAGAACTAGAAAAGATGCTCATGTGAGACATCATTGAGCTTGTGGAGGAATCTGATTGGGTAAGCCCGATGGTGGTACAAGAGAGGAAGCAGAAGGATGAAATAAGAATATGCATGGATCTTAGAAAATTGAATGACGCATGTGTACATGATCCATTCCCAACTCCATTCACAGATGAGGTGTTGGACAATGTAGGCGGTCAGGAAGCATATTCTTTCACTGATGGGTTCTCAGGGTACCACTAGATGAAAATCACGCCAGAGGATAGGAGCAAGGCAACCTTCGCGACTGAGTGGGGTTGCTTTCAATATACTGTCATGCCATTTGGATTGAAGAATGCCCCTACTATCTTTTCACATGTGGTTGTTGTGGCATTCAGGGAATATATTCATAAGTTCCTAGAGGTCTATTTTGATGACTGGACTGTATTTTGGCTAGTTAGGTGCCATGTAGCGAACCTGTGCTTGATGTTGTATACATGTCGAAGATAACAAATCGTGCTCAACCTCAAGAAGCGTATGTTCCTCGTTCCTTTTGGGAACCTCTTGGGGCATGTGGTTTGTAAACAAGGGCTGATGGTAGAACCTGCGAAAATCCCGGTGATTATGAATTTGGAAGCACTACGGAGTGCGAAACAGCTACACGCTACTCTAGGACTTACGGGGTACGATAAGAAGTTCATCAAAGGCTATGCCCAAATCACTGTGCCGATGGAAAAGCTATTGAAAACGGATGTCACGTTCTGCTGGAACGATGACTGTAAGAAAATCATGGATGTATTGAAAGAAAATATGGTTACTGCGCCGATGCTGGTCTTCCCGAATTGGAAGAAAGAGTTTCATGCCCATGTTGACGCGTTGTGTATAGAACTAAGGGTAGTACTAACACAGGTTAGTGGAGAAGGCTTGGCTCACCCTATCGCATTCGTGAGTCATAGATTATCTAAAGCAGAATAGAACTATTCCACCATCGAGCACAAGGGACTAGCTATGGTGTATGTGCTCCAAAATTATCGACACTACTTGCTAGGAGGACACTTTAAGATGTATACATATCATTCCGTGATGAAGTACTTGGTCAATAAGCATGTGTTGTGGGGCATCATATGCATATGGCTTTTATTATTCCAAGAATATGATTTTGAAGTTGGTGTGAAGCCTGGACGATTGAACGCAGGACCAGATCAGTTATCGTGCATTGAGACAGGGGAGGAACCTACTAGTCTAGAGGAAGGATTACCCGATGCATAGCTCTTTGCTATGCACGTAGCGTATGGAAATTTTGAAGATATAATTCACTTTCTCATGACTGGAACTGCGCCAAAAGAATACTCTATCCAGCAGAAGAAGGAATTAGTGGTGCGCGCAACCGATTTCTTTGTCATTGCTGGGCATCTATACAAGATGGGAAATGATGAAATACTGCGAAGGTATGTACCTGAATCTGAATGAAGCAGAATCCTCGCGGACTCTCATGGTGGCACCGTGGGAGGACATTATGGAGGAAGAGCGACTGCGCAGAAGATTCTATGTGCTAGGTTTTGGTGTACAACCCTTCATTAGGATTCAAAAGAACATTGCGAGGCATGTAATGTATGTCAAAGAATAGGTAAGCCATCACGGAGGGATGAAATGCCTTTAAACTCACAATTGACGTTGCAACCTTTCGAAAAGTGGGCAATATATTTTGTGGGACCTATCAAACCTCAAGGAAAAATAGGCGCGAGCTATATTATCACTGCGATAAAGTACTTGATTCGTTGGGCAGAAGCACAACCAATGAAGGATTGCAAGGCCGCAACTGCCGCAAAGTTTCTGTTTGAACACGTACTAGTGCAATTTGGATGTCTAAAGATCTTAACGAGCGATCGCGGTACGCGCTTCCTGAACGAAACAATCAGCGCGCTGACAGAAGAATTTTAGGTGTATCATTAGAAGAGCACACCGTATCACCCACAGGCTAACGGGACAGTAGAAGCGTTCAACAAAGTATTGGAGACCACACTGACCAAAGTATGAAATGCGCATCGAAGTGATTGGGACCTGCGCGTACCTGTATTATTATGGGCTTATAGGACGACATGCAAGAAACTGACGGGATAGACACCTTTTAGGCTTGTCTATGGAGTGGAAGCTATAATGCCTATGGAATACATCGTACCTAGTTTGTGCATAGTAGCACTCATAAGTTTGACCGATTGTGGAGCCCTAGAAGAGAGGCTCGCATAGTTGGAGGAGCTCAAGGAAGAATGATTTTTGGCGGGATTTCACCAGCAGGTCCAAAAGCAACGCGAAATGGCTTGGCACGATCGACATATTAAGTTGCACACCTTCAAGTTGAATGATTTGGTGTTGTTGTATGATAGTAAGTTCGATAAATTCCCAGGGAAGCTCAGAATGCATTGGTTGGGACTGTATGTTATTAAGGAGATCACAGATGGTGGCGTGGTGCAGTTGGTAAAGTTAAATGGAGAACTCTTCCTGGGAAAATTCAATGGCAGTCATTTGAAGGCATACATAGGGGGCTCGACCATCTGACTAGTTGACAAAAGCACACTCTTAGCACTCCAAGTAGCTAAAAGGAGGTGCGGGGCTATAAATTACTCTTCGCAGGAGCTACACAATGTCAGGACTGTGCGCAGTAGCGAAGTGTCACAGGGTCCGCGACAACGCGAGGGTAGCTGCACTGCCACATAGGTCAGCTGGAAAGTGACCATTACAGTCACTATTCACGATGTGATGCTTGGTTTGAGACCAAATGGAGAAGGCAGCAGGCATTTATGTTGAACTTTATGATCTACATTCTTGAAAATTTACAGCCAATCGAGCATCAATGGATCGAATGTGGGGAGAATGGTCGAATTCAAATTCAAACAGTGCTATAAATTACGAAGGGTTGTCCAACAAACAACACTCGGAAATTTGAGGACTAAGTTATTGCACACACAAACACTCATGAACCCAGACTTGTTCGATCTTCTGAAGGCAAATTTGTTGCTTGGGAAATTACTTGAGCTGTTAAGAGAATTGTGGAATCACAGTATGGCAGCACCTGAGGAAGCCATGGATACCAGAGTAATGACTGCTGAGGAAGCTGAGCAGGCCATTGCGAAAGTAGAAGCCCTTGAAAGTGTCAGGATAGTCATAGAAATCCCTAAATCACCGCGCACGCCGTGACCCAAGAAAGACAAGCAGGCTATGGTACCAATGAGCATATCCCCTAGGAACCCATTAAGGACAAAGCTTACCATGGAAGAAAATGGGAAGACAATTAATTTGGAGGCTGATGAGGAGGAAGAATTTGAAGAAATCCTGGTAGAGTAGAAGGATGTAGAAATGGAGGTTGAAACTTAGGGTGCGGACCCTCTTACCAGGTTGCCCGCATATGTTCCTCCACGGAAGGGTAAACCAAAGGTGCCTAGAGATATAGATGAGAGAAAAATCTCTCTGTAGACTCTGCTGCTCTCTGACGACATTATTTTTGAAGGGGTGCACCTGGGGCAAGTGCTTGTACTGAAATTTGAATAATGGGATCTCGCAGACCACAAGAAGTTCCCACATTCGGCAATGGCACAACTAATGTGCCAGACGAAATACGCACCGACTGGAATCATAGAGTTGGAGCCACATAAATGAATGAGAGGTGTGGAGAATGCAAGACTGTAAACCTTCTCTGGGTGCCACATTACCATCGCGCCCTAGCGACCATTTTGGTCATCAGGCAACTGCTCTACTTGGTGCATGATGGGCGCTTGTGGTTGGAGGAGCCCATCCCCATCACAGACCATTTGGTTCACAAAATTATCTGACTCCCTTGCAAATGGGAGGATCCAGGGAACATCTCGGAGGGCCAGAGTGATGATTTGGCCATCGCAGAGGCCACAAAGAAGAATTTTAAGTTGGAGAAGAAGAATAGAGGGTACGCCATTTCTAGCATCAATAACCCTGCATTAAAGTCATGACGCTAATATTGGTAGGGAAGGTTATGCGGAAGTGCTACACGGATGCTTGTGCCGGTGGTTGCACTAGTAGCGCAATGCGCAGAAGGGGTCCAGTTCAACTGGGCAAACTACTTATGCGGAGAGTTCCTTGAGAACTGTCGCGAGGCATAGGACTAAGGAAAAACTTTTCACTATGCGTGGCTTCTCTTGTCCATAGTACTAGTGGCATGGGAATTGCCTGAAGATAGCAAGTTCCTGACGATCACACAGGACCTTTCGGAGGTAGCGAAGAACACTTCGCTATGGGAAACCAGGGATGCACAGAGGATAAGGGACAACAAAATATTTTGGGTGTTCATGGAGATGAACATTAGAACGGGGATTAATCACAAGCCGTGGTTATTTCCCATGGTCTACAATAGTCTATAGAGCTTCGTGGAATTCAAGGCAGATTTCCACCATGTTTACATCAGGGTGTAGAAGGACCCCACAAAGACGTGGCGCGAGATATCCTATCTTGCAACATACAATGTCATCTTCACGGTCCTTGAGTTGTGGCCGCCGAAGTGGCGTGCTCCAACTAGCTGCACAGTGGAAGCAGAGAAGCCTGTTGCACAACGGAAAAAGGAAGAGGTGAAACTGTGGATGGCACAGTTGGCAAAAAAGTGCAGAAACGAGGCGGCAGTAGCTAAGGCATAGGCATTGCGCGACACAGTGAAGTTGGCGGAAGAGTAACAAAAGGCAGCAGAGGAAGAGCGCGAAGGACAAAAGTCACCTTCGCCTGAGCCGGAGACAGATACAGAGAAAGGTGGCATAGACCCGTAGACAGCGTCCACCTAGTTGAAACGTTCGCGCCCAAGAGAGAAGGTAGGGCTGTGAAAGAAGTCAAAGGCTTCAAAGACTTCTTTCGACCCAATCACCCTCACTGAGGGGGATCTACATGACATTGGCGAGACGGTGAGGTATGTCACCATGGAGACCCCCCACTAGTTTGAGGAGGAATACCAGATGGTGTTGGGGGTGCTCCGGGCACAGATACAGGAGTTGTTGGTGCACACTCCATAGGCTGGCACTGTGTCAACCAGCCTCGCATTAGGCACGTTTGCAACAAAGGAAATTTTGCGCGCTAAAATGTCCAACACCATAGTGCGACCAAATGGAGCACTCATTACAGAAAATGAGGCTGACAAGACTATGGTTAGCAGGTTGAAGGGAATCGAGTTAAATGTGGCTGCGCTCCCTCGGGAGACGCTCTATATTTTGCAAGATGGATCACTATAGTATTGCGAGTCAGGGAGGGTCGTGCACTCCAGATAATGAGCGAGCATCACCTCAACATTGAATAGTTGAGCCTTCAACACGAAGAGATAGTGGTGAAAAACAAAAATATCGTATAGGCGATGGAGGAAGCCTACCAGATGGTCCCGGAGTTGGTCATCCAAGCAGAGGAACTAGTGGAGGTGCGCGTCTGGAAATTAGCAGCAGGGGTGCGCGAGGAAAAGGAAGAAATGGCTAGGGTTTAGCTCGAATTGAACCTTTAGATAGCCAAACTGCAATTGAAGGCATAACATTCAACCCCACCGGAGGTTAAGGAACAACACTCCATTGTGATTACAACAGCAATAGCGGAGGTTAACAGCATAGTGACAGACTGCACAAATCTGTTTGAGGTTCTCACTACCCTACCAGAGGACCTGAACATACATCACCTGGAGACAGAGGCGCATGAGCTACAACAAAAATATGACAAAGTAAAAGGGACTGCGTAGATGGTTGCCCTTACGCAGAGGCTTGCAAGGATGTAGTAGGTGAAAGCACTCAAGGAACAGGTAGATGATTCTCAACATAGGGAAGCAGTTTTGAAGGTGCATTTATAGCTATGGATTGATGAGGTATATATCATTACAACCTCCATTGAAGCAAAGCTCGCGCAGCTGCGAGCAACACAGGAAAAGGTTCAGGGTAGTAATTCAGCCACAACGATCTCTGAACAACGCGTCGAGGAAGTACAACAGGTAGCCACTCAGTGCGCTGCCGATCTTTCAGTGGTTCAGGAAGAATTGGGAGGTGTTCGCACAAAGATATCCACACTGACAAAGTGACTCGAGGGCGAGTCACAATGTTTGTGTTGGGGGCTTGTTGGGCACGGGATCCCCCAAGGGACGTTTTGGGGCTTAGAGCCCAGATTTTGGTAAAACATTGTCGGGTATAGAGATCTATCCATGGTCTGTGGACCATGGGATTTTATAAATATAGTGAGTCTCTAATTAGTTAAGGCATCGATTATAATCTAAAAATGATGACACAAAGGATGAAGAGTTGAATCTGTGGAGTAAAGTCTAGTTTTGGGTTGTAGAGTATGAGAAGGATCTGCAGCTGAGTGCATAGAGGCCTAGTAGTCCGTAACTGAGTGCGCGAACCCCTGAAGCTGAGTGTGTAGGGCAAGTTGAGTCTGCAAGAGTTGGAAGTATTAATAAAGAGAAGTTTCATATCAATTCTGTGTATTTATTTCCTATTTTATCCATTGAATATATTGGGTGCAAAATGCACTTCTACTTTTTATATGATGCCCAAATGTGTATAATTGTATTGATTAAGTAAATGCAAGATAGAATATCTGTTTACATTAATTTAACTAAGATATGTTAAGAATATAAGTAAGATATGTGGTGTAGTTTGGGGAAATAGTGTATTTCGCTACCATAGCAGCGCTAAAGCATTTCAGCCCCTAGTTAGGGTTGCACGAAAGACGATTATAATAGATCGTGGGGTATTAAAGGTTAGAACAGTGTGTGAAGTAACATGCACGAAGATAGGCATAGTTGGACTAAATAGACACCACAGACATCTCAAGGGTGCTGAAAGTTGGTTCCAGCATCCCCCCATACTGCTTCGGGTGAGACTTCAATCCGCACTCTGTGGGCTAATGCCAAAAGGGCCAGTAGTATAGGGATTTGTTTGGCTAAATAACTCCAAACCTAGATCAGGCCCCCTCAAGCTAACAGGGTGGAGATGGCAGTCGCAGGAATCCTTGTCTTATTAACTGAATATCACTTCACGAAGAAGCCTGCGCTACTCCCTCTTCATCACCCAATGGAGGTGAAATCAATGGACTATATTCAGGACCCTTTCTTCCTTTGTTCCCATAAGTCTTTCCACTTTGCGTAGCTCCGAATGTCAAGGTAGCTACATAACCCATTTTTCGCACAATAACATCTTAATCAGGGTATTCAAAGACTTCAAGTACTTACCTTGTAGACCTTTAGAAATGTGTCGCTTCGCCTCGCTGTAGCTGACTGAGGTATCAACCGCGAATTTAGTCACAAATCCTCCTATGATGAGATCGAGCTAATGATCGACAATGCGGGTGATCTTATCCTCAGAGGCTTCCAATCTCTGTAATAACTCCGGGGTCCAAACAATAGGACTGTTAAGTCTCCACCTTCCTTAGCTATCTGCTAGCTTCATGATCCAATCGTATAACTCAACCAGAAAGGAACAGAAAAAGGTCTCATGTATTTCTATATATAGGTACATATCTAGCCACTATTCCTTTGTCAGTTGCAAGTTTCTGTTCTCCTGCGATGCGAATTTGTGGATCTTCCTATCCAACCAGTCTCTGATCTATTTCTTAGTTGGATTCTAGTGATACAACATCACACATCTCTTATGCAGATTCTGGTCCCAACAACGGAACCATTTGTTGGATGCGTGGGGCCTAACCCAGGTTCAACGTTAATTAGCCAAACAAATCCCTACACTACTGGCCATTTCAGTGTCAGCCCACGGAACATCGACCGAAGTCTCACCCGAAGCAGCATGGGGGGATGCTGGAACCAATTTTCCACACCCTAAGATGGTCGTGATGTCGGTTTATTCCTTCTATATATGCTCTCGTGTACGTTGTTAAGTTCTAGGGCTCTGTCAGTCTAACCCTTTATTCTACTCTTGAGTACTTCCGTGAAGGGGTACGATTGGCCTTCGCGTAGCCTTAACCTGCAGTTCAGGTACTTTCACGCTGTGAGGGAAACGTATCGTGCAAATTACCAAAATAGCTTAAGTGTCTTACTTATCTTATTAAACAATCACAGTTAGCACTGTGTAAACAGATATCCTTGCTTGTGTTCAATTAACCAACGTAATTACATACATTCGTGCACCACATAAGCATTATAAATGGAATTCATACACAATAGGACAAGATGCATTAACAAGAAACAAAGACACATAATTTGTACAATACTTCTCTTTATTGATATCTCCATATGATTAGAGACTCAATCCACCCTATGCACACAGTTGCAGGGATCTGCACACCCAGCTACAGACTTCCACCCTAGGCCTCTGCACACTCAGCTGCAGAGCCTAGACCTACACTAAGACCCAAAACTTAGACTTCTCTCCTTATTGCTCAAGACTTCTTACTTCTACAAAACTTCTTATGACTACTTAGAGCTTACTTAATTAGCTATTTTTATACAATCCCATGGTCTGCAAACCATGGGTAGATATTTACAGCCAACTTTACTTTAAAAATAAGGGCAGACAACCCTTTAGGACTCATGACACCTTCATGCTCCGTGACCATAAAATGCGGAGACTTTACAACTTTATTACAAAATTCGACCTAGAACATGGGAATTTAGCCCCAAAATTGTCCTTGGGGGATCTCGTTCCCAACAGTAGTTTACATTCTAGTTTAGTTAATTGATTTATGGTTTCTCACTGTTGATGTACAAATTGTGGATTACATTTGTTGTTGCTTCCATTTATTATGCTTTTACACTGAGTTAATCAACAGAATGATAGTAGCCAATTAGAGTAGATTTTAATTCCTGTGTGGCACACCTTTATTTTGATATCTGCAAGTTGTGATTTAATTATGTAGTTTTTTTTATATCTACACACATGGTTTGATTTACCAATTTAGATCAATGCCATATTTCAGAGTTTTTTGCATTTTCTTATTCTTGGTTGGAGTATATCGGCACAGATAGTGCGAACTCCATTGAAACAGCAAGACCTACCCTAGGTTGACAATTAATGTTGTAGTCTGAGTCAATTAAGATTGATTAAAACAACACTAGATTTTGGCACCATTGCCGGGGATGGAAAGTTGACAATAAAACCAAAAAAGTTGTTTGTTTGATATAGAGTGTTCCTAGTCCACAGCAGTTGGGCAGTAAGACGAGAGGTAAGAACCTTTGCATCATTGTAACATACTTGGGCAAGCTCACCATTGCGATTGCTAGGAAACTTAGGACATTTTGATGTTTTGTTAGCATGTATTCAGCTCTTCAGTCGCTGGACAATAAGACGAGAAGTAAGAACCTGCGCATCGCTCTAAAATACCTGGGTGGGCTCACCATTGTGATTACTAGGACACTTAGGACATTTTGATGTTTTGTTAGCGTGTATTCAACTCTTCAGTCACTCGGCGGTAAGACGAGAGGTAAGAACCTGCACATCGCTCTAACATTCTTGGGCGAGCTCATCCCTCTCGAAGACTGAGACACTTAGAGTGTGATTTAATACACATAGGGTCCATCTATGCACTTGTAGGAATTACAAAGAAACTGAAATCACCACACTATAATAAGTCACAGGAACAACGAGTCTTAAAAAGGAAAGGAAGGGTGAATATTTAGGAAGGAAGACATTTATCCAGGAACTAATCTCCAAGGAAAAAAAAGAACAGTCCATCTCTCAAAGGAATGCAAGGAAAACAGGGCCACAAAAAGCTGTTACTCCCATAGTTAAAGTAGCAACCTCTAATTCCTCCATCTCGAGACCATATCATTCTAAAGCTAGCATTCATACCCCCAATACCAAGGATTTGATTCATGAGCAAGAAGGGGAAGCTAGTAGCCAGAATTTGAGGATCGAGGGGCAAGGGGAAATTGATGGGGAACATCAGACACCTGAGATGGAAAAGCACCTGTTGGTTTATCAATATCTAGATACTGGTAGTGCAGTGAAACAACTTGCCCCAGTGGTATCTGAGGCACGAACCACATCTACAGGGCCATCACAAACACATCTCAAAGGACATCTACTACAACAAGGGTTAGAATAATTAGTCATGAGAATGTTAAAATAGACGCCACTATCACCACCTTTGAGTTCCCAATCGAGAATATCAGAGGTGAGGCTCCTATGAAAAATATTCCTCTATCATCCTTACCATCCTTTCAGGGGATGATTGTGGAAGATCCAGATACATTTGAGTTTGATGTCTTATGTAGAAGTTATGATTATACAGTAGATGCTCAAAAATTAAAGCTATTTCCTGCTACCTTAAAGGGGAAGCCTTGAGATGGTTCATGTGATTGGTCTCCTCTTCTATTTCAACATGGAATGATATGTAGGAGATGTTCTTGTCAAAGTACCAATACTATTGCAGGACCAGTGACTTAATGGAAGAGATATTTAGAATGACATAGAAGGAGGATGAAATCCTGGAAGATTATGTGGAATGGTTACATTATAATCTGCAAAGGTCTAAACATGGTGATTTAGACCCAAAAACCTTGAAGAATATATTCATCAAAGGAATGAGGGATCATTGCCTTAACACCTTGAATATATTGGGAAAAGGGGATATATCGCAAGAACCATTCGCTAAAATCTCAAAGCTCTGCCTAAGATGCTCTTGAGGATCATCAAAACGAAGGAGTAAAATTCAGGATGTCTCTGTTCGCATACAAAAATCTGCAGGTGGAGATAAGGAATTTGTTTGAAAACTTCAAGACCGATATCCTCAATACTCTCTCGGCTCAGATAACAATAACACAGATTAAGAAGACACAAGCAGAAGTTGACACACCCCTGGTTGTGTTCTGTCTGACTTGTCGGAAGAAACATCCTTTCAGGGAATGCAAATTGAACAACATCAGCATGTATAATACCTGCAATCTGGAGCATTCAATGGAGAAGTGTCCAAATCTTCCTAGACTAAAGGCAGTACTTAGAGAATCAAGCAAAGAGATGCAATCCTCTTACTTCATCTCACCAAGTAGGCCATGGAAACCACAACCTCCAGGTATGTCTCAAGACGTTTCCTCTTTCAATTCATGGAACAATGCATATAATAACCAGAAATATCCATGGAAATATTCTGCCCCCTTCAGCATAGTTCCCTTCACCCTGGAACCAATGGTCTCCATATCCTCTTGTTCAATATCCTCAATCCCAACCATACCCTTTGTTATAGACATATTTGGGCACTTCAACCCCAATCTTATATGTCGATAAACTAGGGCTCATAAACCCCTAAAAGAGTTGTTTCATACTCTAAAAGAACATGGTCATCTGATTACATCATTCCCCAAAAGTTCCACCTGAAAAACCATCTAGAAACGACCTAAACTGAACCATACTGACTACTACACTGGCCAGGTTTGATGCATACTGAGTGATACACTGCTCAGGTGCAATGCCTACTATTTGGGCCTTCTATAGGGTGCGATGGGCGAGGATGGACAAATGTCCAAGATAGTTTGCTAGGTGGTTGTTCATGGAATCTTCTAGAAACCTCTCCTATGACACTTACCTCTCTAAATTTGCCCAAGGATGAGTAAGAGATCTAAACTTTAGTTATCTCTTCTCTTGTGGAACCAAATGTAACAAGTGGAATGACACTAATCAAAACCTGGAGATGACTCACACCCTTGCACATATCTATAAATGGATCCCACATCTAAGAGATCCAGGGGCTGGAATGTTGTGAATTGCAAGTAAGTGCTGATAGTTTGTAATTGAGAAAAGAGCATTGTATTGTTGGTGTGATCTTGCTATTTCATGAGGTGAAGAGGGCTTAATGCTGGGAGGATGATGCTGGATCAGACAACTGGGTTGTAATTTTCCTTTCTATTTAATAAAATTCTTCAAGTTTTCTTCCATATGATTGTGGAATTGTGAATGTTATCATTTGTGAATGCTATTATATGTTCATTATATATCTGATTCTATAATGTGTATGTTGTAATAGATCATGATGCTTTAACGGTTCTTTGTTACTGTGTTTCTACAGGTACTCTCCAAGCGAGATAAGTACGGGGAGGAGTTGCAAGCTCTGTCAAGGGGGAGAGAGATCAAATAAGGGATTAAGCGGAAGTCCCAGTTTGGTCCCATTATCTTTCTCTTATCCATTACACATAGAAGAAATCGTTGAATTGCTTTAAACTGTTGTTTCTAGGGTAGCTGCCAAACCTAGAGGGCTAGTCACTCGAAAAGACACTAGTTTTCCCAGAAACAAAATGGTGACTCCACTGGGGAATCGAATAGATGTTTGTTTGTTGTTATTGTTTGTTTTATAAACTACAGACAGAGCCTAAAGTCAGCCAGATAGCCTTCGAACTGCTCTTGCTTTGCAATTGCATAGTAGATGAATGTTGCTTTAGTCAATCTCTGGTTTAGTTTATGAATTAAACATTTGACTTACAAGCATTCTAGATGCCCTTTTGGTAGCTCAGTAACCTCTCAAGACATTCCTCTGTACTTTGCTCTTTACTATTCATCAAAACCCACCTTAACTTATTGAAAACAGCTACACATTTGAGCCAAAACCCATCTCAGTTGCGCTCCCTGGACCATTGCACTGTCTCCCACTGTGACTTAGTATGAATAGCACCTCCCAAGTGTAGTAAGTGTGATGCATCTCAATTTTTGTGAAGCCCGGGTGCAATGACTGAGTGAACTCTTTTTCCATTCTAGAAATTGAGGGTTTGGACCTTGTTTTCAGTTTTGTTTGGTTGTTTTGTTGCTTATGAACAATGCCTCCTTACTAAAGCCTACTTGCATCACATAGATCAGCCTCCATTTATTAGGATTAGTGAATGTTTTTTGTATTTGTTCATCATTTACAATCCTTTGTCAAAAAGTTTCTTAAATCGATTTATTGCTTTGATGCAAAAAGAGTCGTAACTGTTGTTTTGTGTCAAAACGAGAAGTGTCGTGGATTCTTCCTTCCCTGAATAGTCGATTGAACTTTTCGTCATGTATTTGGTTTGATTTGTTTTTATTCGAAGTGTTGAAAGCAGTTTTTATTCAAAATTGAAAAGTATCGTTTAGTCTTCCTTTTTCTTTTGAAGAAGAAATTACCAAAAATGTCACTTTGAAAGAAATATTTCAGATATCTACTTTCCTTTTTGGTATTTTTCACATTAAGGAGAATGAAAACAAATACATGCATTTGAATTTGCATTTAGTTTGTGTGCGAAAAATGATTTAGGAAAATGCACTAGTGTGTGCTCTTTGCTCTTTGCTGAAAGAATTGTAATCTTCTTTCCCTAGTAGCTAGGATTTTCATTGATCGAAATAAACAAAGTTCGTTTATCATTGTAGATTGCATTTTAGGAATTTCAAATCATCATCATGCGGTTAACCATTGAAAGGAAAACTTTAAACAAGATCAACTCTAAAATAAATTTCAATGAAATTAAAAATGCTTTGGAACTTAACGCAACATATCTAGAGGTCAAAGCTAGAGGCGTGTTCTGACGTCGTAAAAACTAGTAACTATTGTTTTCATTGAAGGTTGGGTGATTCCTCCTCCTTGATACGACAAGTGATAGCACAAACTTGTGCTCCCCATACCATCGCGTATATATTGGGAGACCACAATAGGCTTATATCCTTTATCCATAGGAAGCTGAGTCTGTCGCCTTATTGATTGCAATGCACTGAACACAGAATTCGAGAAGATTGACTACCGTACATAATTCCTTGGTAATTTCTCTTTAGTTTATCACCAAGGTGTATATTGCAGTTTTGCGATTGGTTTGGTAACCCTTCTGTCTAGATTTCCAGAGTAGTCACTTTCGTTCCTTTTCAACTCTTTAAAAGAAAAGGTACATATGAGCACTTGTCACTTCAGGCTCATTAAAAATCGAAGGGGACTAGAGTCATCTTTAGCTTTTTCTCGACTCTTAAAAATTGAAAAAGCAAAGTTGTGTCAAAGCGTCATTAAAATTAATTGAATTCGGAATAAAATCCTTGTTCCTTAGCTGATCTTAGGTTGAGATATATGGAGTCCACCAATCAAGAATCCCTTTTGAGGGGAATCCTAGTCCTTTTACTTCTTGGGGAAATATTGGTGCTCCTCATATGGCCACATTGTCCCTTCCGGGGTTTACCATTGACCTGCCAGTATGGCTGTTCTTAACCTTAGTGGTTCAAAATGCTACAATTCCTCCGTAATCAAATCAACCTCCAGCTGATACTGAAGTTGACCCTTCGCCTTCTTCTTCGTTTGTTTCTCCCTCCCCTTCTTCCTCTTCACTTGCTGAAAGTAGTGATGCTAGTAACCAGGTGGCTAAGAAGGAGAAGAAAGGGAAGGAGAAGAACAGAAGATAATTCAGCAAGGGGGCAACCAAGCAACCATTGTTTTTGGTGCATCAGCTAGTGAAAATCTGCACATTAAAGCTCATGAACCCAATTTTCCTTGCATAATTTGTAGAGGAGACCATTTTCATCGAGAGTGTCCCTACTTTCCTCAGATCTTGAGAGAATGGTCTCCCCATTCGCACCATCCGGTGTCATCAACCTCTGGTGATCATGTTGGTAACACTCCTTCGACTAGTGATAGTGAAGCTCATGGACAAAAGGGAAAGGTCAAAGTTCCATGTAGGTTATGTGAAGGTAATCATTCCCTTCACCATTGTCCCTTTTTGGATGAAGCCAAAAGAGTGTTGGATAACCATCCTGCTTCATCGCAACGACTTCCATCTGGTTACCAGAAACTCTCCCCAAGTCCTTTACTAGTTGAAAAACCGACTGAGTTAAATCAACCGTCGGTCGAAACCACTCTCTCTGAAAGTGAATCTTATGAGTCTATACCCAACCAAAGTCAACAGGTCGAGGTGACACCCGACCCCGTTTTACCTTCAGAAAATCGTCCCCTTCCCGAAGAGAGTGAGAACGATACCGTTCAAATTCTTTTTGTTACTTCAGAGTCTGATGAACTTGGGGGAAATCCACCCGTTCCTTCACAATAGGAGGAAAATCCCCCAGTTCTCTTAACTCAAAGGATTAATTATACTGTTTATTCAGTACCCCCCCCAAAGTAGTCTAGTCACTTCCTTTGATTAGAATCGACTAGCAAGATCCTACCTTCCTTATCATGTACCTTTCCAGATCATAGTAAAAGCTCGTAAATTGATCGTGTCTGGCACTATTCGAGATGAAGGGGAATCATTGAGTATCCTTTCCTCAACTGCTTGGAAAGCGCTTGGTTTGCCATCGCTTATTCCTGTTACACAGAATCTGTCATGTTTTAACAAAGGAACCAGTCGACTATTAGGGATCCTTCCTAAGTTACCGATCACTTTGGGAGGGAAAACCATTCATCTGAACGTGATGGTAGTCCCAAGACCGTTAGATTACAATCTACTCGTTGGACATGACTATGTTTATAACATGGAGGCTATTGTTTCAACACTCTTTCGAGTGATGTGTTTCCCGCATGAAGGCATAATTGTCACCATTGACTAGCTTTCATTTCCAGGTTCAAGCATAGCTCCAAGTCAGTCATCATCCCTAAATAGTCCTCTTGCATAAAAAGTATCTTTTGAACCGTCATTCCATCCACCTGAATGCCATGACTATTCTAGTGAACGTAACGAAGCTTGGGGGGCATGCACCCTTGTCTATTCTACGGACGAGCCCAGCTGAAAAGATAAGTTTCCTTGTAGGTTATGTGATCAGTCTGACACACCATTCACCTTTGTCTATTCTGCGGATGAAGCCAAGGAAGTGTTTTGTCTTCTGGACGAAACCATCCTACCTAACCTCAGTAAGTTTCCATATGGCTACTGGAGACTCTCCTTTTCATCATGCTTGGCGCATGCAAACTTTTCATTTCCTTTTTCAATTTTCATTTTCTAGATTTTTAGCTTTTTCATTTCTAGATTTTTAGTTTTATTGTTTCTAGCATTTTAGTTTTGTCATTTTGAGCTTACATAGAAATAGAAATTAGTTCAAGCATATCTTTCCGTTTTAAGCTTGTAAAAAAATGAAACTAAATCTGAGCATAGTTCCCCCACGGTTCAAGCTCATTACAAGATGAACCTACCTTCGGGTAATTAACCCTTGTAATTGCCATGCTATCAGCCTTTTGAACCTTGTTTGTGTACCTCCCATCACCTCCATTCTTTTGGTCAATCATACACTTACACTTGGTTGTTTACCCTTTTTGAGGAATAATTGTGATGAGTGGTCTTGTTAGCCAACCTCTTCCCAGAAACGACCATGTTTTGAGAAGTTCCAAGCTTACCTGGAACTAGTTGCTATCCTAGACACCACTCGTTCCTCAAAATCAAGTCTCCTTAACCCATCTTCGGGTAATTAACCTTTGTAGTTGCCATGCTATCAACCTTTTGAACCTTGGTTGTGTACCTCCCATCACCTCCATTCTTTTGGCCGATCATACACTTCCACTTGGTTGTTTACCCTTTTTGAGGAACAGTTGCGATGAGGGGTCTTGTTAGCCAACCTCTTCCCAGAAACGACCATGTTTTGAGAAGTTCCAAGCTTACCCGGAACCAGTTGCTATCCTAGACACCACTCGTTCCTCAAAATCGAGTCTCCTTTAAACCCTTTTCAGACTCGTTAAATATGAAAAGATTGTCGAGCAATTGGCCTTTCCAGCTCATTAAAGTGATTGGAAGTGCCACCGCTCCTATATATTTTAATATTTTTCAGACCTGAGGGATTATCTCATGAAAACGTTCAAGCGCTTGCTTTTTCGGTTGGTTAAAGTGATCAAAAAGTAATCCCTTTTGTATTATTTTAATCTTTTTTAGACATAAGGGATTATTCTACGAAAAATAACCTCTGGAGTTTCCTTTTCGTCCCTTTTCAAACTCTATAAACATGAAAAGGACTGAGTTATCCTTGTCGTTAAACTCGTTAAAACAATAGCGACAAACTTTTCCACCTAGAAAAGGATGAGTTTCACTGTCGCTAGACTCCTTAAAACATAGCGACAGGTTTTCCCGAAGGGAAAATTATAGAACAAGCATATGTTATCCTCATCAAGCTTAACAAAAATAAAGAGGTACTGGACAACAATGACTGGGGAAAAAGGAAAGAAAACTTGAAAACTTTATGGTAGCAGGTCACTCTTGAACATGACACTTTCACTTCATCTCTGTGATTGAGTTGGGTTGGGTTATTCCGTTCACCGCTCGTCTCACCATTGGTCTTTCACACCATCCATATTTTGGGGTTAATGATACCAATTCATATTAGTGTCACTGATATGTTCAATAGAAGTCATTCAATCGAGAATTCACCATACAGTTAATGTCTCATCCACTGCAATACCTTCAACCTTCATTTTTCATGACCACCATTCCTGAATCTTGTGTCGTCAGATCGTTTCCACCTCCAGAAAATCATTTTCTTAGTTTTGTGTTGTATATGTGGGATACGTCAAGGCCCTCCTATGACGAGTCACTTCTTGTTGACATCAGCTCAGTATCGAAGAAGTTGACTTAGAAACAACCCTTTCAGTGCTTTGAAGCTTGCATGCCTCAATGGCAAGTTTCTCACTTCCGGTGACAGGTTGACATCAATGGCCTTCGACAGAAAGATTTTGTGTGGTGTTCAACATCGGATCATATATTCACACCATGTGAATTGTATTGTAGTACCTTGAGGGTCATCATCATTATCGATGATTCCTCTCGCATTTGTTAATAGCTCACATTATTGGCTGGTAATCAGGCGATGTCTTTCCATGTTCGACTTCAGAGCATCTCTTCACATGGATTGACTTGTACATCAGATGAAGATTGAATGAGTTTGAAGACCCCATATCTAGCTTCATCCATCCGAGCTGCGATATATTCAGGGATATAAAAACATCAAATGTACAAAGGCGCTACACAGATGGTCATCCTAACCAAGGATGATGACTCTACATTTGAAGAATCACCAGTGTGCATATGCCGACAACTATATGATCTATGTACATGAAATGAATTTATAAAGCTAAGCATGGGAATGCCCACCTCAGCTAGATCATGAAAAGTATATTATGATGATGTATTGTATTGTATCTTATACAGGTCACCTTCCAGTTTCGAAACCTCGGATCCTCATGATAAAGCATTTCACCCGACATCAAGATTTACGACTTCATGCTTTAAGGGGCAACTGTTATAGACATATTTGGGCACTTCAACCCCAATCTTATATGTCGATAAAGTAGGGCTCATAAACACCTAAAAGAGTTGTTTCATACCCTAAAAGAACATGGTCATCTGATTACATATTTCGTAAAAGTTCCACCTGAAAAACCATCCAGAAATGGCCTAAACTGAACCATATTGACTGCTACACTGGCCAGGTGTGATGCATACTAAGTGATACACTGCTCAAGTGTGATGCATACTATTTGGGCCTTCTGTAGGGTGCGATAGGAAAGGATGGACAAATGTCTGAGACATTTTGCTAGTGGTTTCTCATGGAATCTTCTAGAAACCTCTCCTATGACGCTTGCCTCTCTGAATTCGCCCAAGGATGAGTAAGAGATCTAAACTTCAGTTATCTCTTCTCTTGTGGAACCAAATGTAACAAGTGGAATGACACTAATCAAAACCAAGAGATGACTCACACCCTTGCACACATCTATAAATGGATCCCTCATCTAAGAGATCCAGGGGCTGGAATGTTGTGAATTGCAAGTAAGTGCTGATAGTTTGTAATTGAGAAAAGAGCATTGTATTGTTAGTGTGATCTTGCTATTTCATGAGGTGAAGAGGGCTTGATGTTGGGAGGATGATGCTGGATCAGACAACTGGGTTGTAATTATCCCTTCTATTTAATAAAGTTCTTCAAGTTTTCTTCCATATGATTGTGCAATTGTGAATGTTATCATTTGTGAATGCTATTATATGTTCATTATATATCTGATTCTATAATGTGTGTGTTGTAATAGATCAATATGCTTTGATGGTTCTTGGTTACTGTGTTTCTACAGGTACTCTCCAAGCGGGATAAGTACGGGGAGGAGTTGCAAGCTCTGTTAAGGGGTGGAGAGATCAAACAAGGGATTAAGCGAAAGTACCAGGTTGGTCCCATTATCTTTCTCTTATCCATTACACATAGAAGAAATCGTTGAATTTCTTTAAACTATTTTTTCTAGGGTAGCTGCCAAACCTAGAGGGCTAGTCATTCGAAAAGACACTAGTTTTCCTAGAAACACCCTTGAAACTAGAACTAGAGAGGAAATTCCTAGAATTTAGCTCTGCCTACATCACCCAAGCAACAACAGCTGCAATTACCTCCTTTCCAAGCTCCTAATCCTCCACCACCTGTGCGACCCCAGCTACCTGTGCAACCTAACCCAAACCCAAACAATAAAGCAGCTCAGGGCATAGAGGCTCCTACGACCTTCCAGACCTACCTTATTACTCTTGTGGGACATAATGAAATACAATTGCGATCAATCATGGTAATTAACCCTATTCACTCCCCTATCATTACAGAGGAGGACTATGAACCGTCCAGAGGAGATGCTAGAGGCTCTGAGGTGGCTACTACGCCTACAAAAACTAATATAGATGAAGATGTTACATCTGTAACAACCAACAATTGAAGAAATGTTACATCTGTAATAGCTAATTCAGGGAAGGCTGATACACTTGTAAGAACAGATTCAGTTATTGTAGCGTAGGACCCATTGTACCCCCAGAGATTGGCTGAACCTAGGATGACTTCACAGCCTGAATCTGATTTTGATAAGGAGTTGGAAAATTGGTAAGTACAAATTCCTCTGCTGAAAGCCTTTAAATAAGTACCCATTTATGCCAAGATAGTGAGAGATTTTTGCATTAAGAAACCTGGGAGGAAACCTAAAGACCCTGCCACCATACATGTGATGGGAAAGTTATACCATTGTCTTGATGGGCCCTGACCCAAGTTTAGCGTTAGTCAGCCAAGCAAATACCTACACTACTGGCCCTTTTGGCATCAGCCGGTGGAGAGCAGACTGAAGTCTCACTGAAGTAGTATGGGGGGATTCAAGAACCAAGTTTCGGCACCCTAAGATGGTCATGATGTCGATCTATACTTCCTGATCCTGGTTTCATGCAGATCGATAAGCCTTTAGAACTTATCGATGTTCCTTTTCTTCCGTCCTTCGGTACCTCCACAAATGTATCCGATTGATCTTTGCACAGCCCTAACCAAAGGTCCAGGCACTTACATGTCCCTGTGGATACGTTACTATATAAGTTCCCAAGTTATCTTAAGTGTTACCTAATCTACCATGCATTTATAGTTATCTTCGCGTAAAACTATATTCTTGCTCACATTCAATTAACAGATATAATCAAATACATTCAAGCATCAAATAAGCATTATAAGGTAACCCATATCGTAACATAATATAATCAGATGCATTAAACAGAGACAAGATACATAGTGAATTGTAGAATACTTCTCTTTATTGATATCTCAAGTTCAGTAAAGACTCTATCCACCCTGCGCACATAGTTGCAGGGGTCCGCGCACCCGACTGTGGACTTCCACCCTAGGCCTCTACACACTCAGCTGCAAAGACTCTACCTACGCTAAGACCCAAGAACACTTAGAATTTCTTACCAAAAAACTCTTCTTCCTATTATTACTCGATCTTAGACTCTTCAAGACTCCCTTTTTATACAATCCCATGGTCTGTGGACCATGGGTAGATCTTTATAGCTGACATGATACTTTACAAAACAAGGGCGAATAACCATTTAACATATTCACACTCCGTGACCACAAAATGTGGAGACTTTACATCTTTACTACAAAATTTGGGCTTTCTACCCCAAAACATGGGTTTTTAGCCCCAAAACTACCTCTTGGGGGAACCCGTTCCCAACAAGCCCCCAACACAAACATGGTGACTTGCCCTTGAGTCACTCTATAGGTGCGGAGATCTTGGTGCTAAGACCCTCCAGCTTGATCTGTACGACTGCTACCTTGGTGGTGCACTGCGTGGCCACCTGCTTTATTTCCTCGAGCAACTAATTCGTTACTGGCCCTGCACTGTCAACCTGAAGCTTCTGCTGAGTCTCCTGCAAACTAGCCAGCTTGCCTTCAATGGAGGTTGTGATCAAGTAGGCCTCATCCAACCAAAGCTTCAAGCGCGCCTTCAGCACTGCCTATTTGTGCTGAGCTGCATTTGCATGCTCCTTCAATGCCTTTACCTCATGCAACTTCGTGAGTCTCTGTGTCAGGGCAACAATACGTGTTGTACCTTTTACCTCATCGTAGTGCTCCTACAGCTCTCACACCTCTATTTCCAGCCTCTGCATCGTAGGGTCTTCTTGTAGGCTGGTTAGTACTTCGAATAACTATTCGAAAAGCATTGTGCAATCCGCTACTGCATTTTATACTGTCACTATTGCCTTTGTTATAGCAGTCACACGCTACTCCTTGACTTCCAGTGAAGTCTAAGGCTAGGCCCTCAACTGCAATTCTACAATTTGGAGGTTCATCTTCTGTTGAACCTTGGCCAACTCTATGCGAGCATCGTGCACCCATGTAGCGAGTTTACAAATGCACACATCTACCGGCTCATCCTTAGGAATGGCCAACTCTGAGACCATTCGACATGCTTCCTCCATGACCTAGACTATGCACTTGTTCTTATCGGTCACATCATTTGCAGTGGCAATGATAAAATCTCATTATACGACCATCTGAGCATTGTTAATGTTCTACTCGTTGATCACCTGGAAAGCGTGCTGTTCGCGATCCCTCAGTTCCACGATCACCCCATCCTGCAGTAGGTGGAGCACCTTGCTAGGAAGCACTTCCAAGTTCAGCCCTATTCCCTTGAGTGTGTTGATAGCGGGCCTGTCAGCTTCGGTCTCTGTCATCAGTGCTCCATCTGGCAACACTATGGCTCGAGAGTCCCTTGCGCGTAGCATCCCGGTGGCTTCTGAATTACTAATGGCCAAACTAGTGGATGTCAGACTAGTCTGTGATGCCTGAATTTGCACCTCTCCTAGATTTGCCTGAATGGCCCCCAACACCTACTACTGCTGCTACTCAAACTTCTGCAGCAGTTCCACAGTGGCATACCTCATTTTATCTCCAATGTTGTTCAGATCACCCTCTGTTAGGGTGATTGGGTCCATGGACGTCTTGCTCACCTTGGACTTCTTCCATAGCCCCACTTTTTCTTGTCCCCTTGGAAGCTTGATATAGAATGTTGGTGTCTGCGGGTCCACTCCTCCCTGCTCTTTCTGATCATCCTCTTCTTCCTCTTCCTCTAGGGAGGGCAACTTCTCTTTGTCAGAGCCGCGCGCTCCTCTCCTCCTATCTGTCCGCCTGTCTCTTGTGTGGCAACACAGTCTGTCTTAGCCTTATCCTCAACCTCCTTTCTCCTTTTCTCAGCTAGCTAATCCATCTTGAGCTTGGCTTCATCCTTCTTCCGATGCGTGACTATCTTGCTAGATCCGCAGTCAAGTCCGAGGTAGTGTGCCATTTTGCCGACCAACTTTCAATAACCACTTGAATCGCATCATTCATCGCCAAGTAGGGCAAGTCATGCCACTTCTGCTCGGGGTCCTTCCGCACCCTTATGGATACATGGTGGAAATGAGCCTTAAATTCCACGTATCGCTACAATTTATCAAAGGCAGTAGGCAACAACCACGGCTTGCGGTTTATGGCCATGTGTGTTATGTAAAAAATTAGTTAGTATTTAATTTTAGGTTTATTATTTAATTTTAGGTTAATTAGATGAAAGGGAACGATCATAAGATCATTCCCTTTCCCCAAAGGGTGCCCATGGAGATATATAAGCCAAGAACCCCCACTATAAACAATCATCTTTAGTCAATTAATCATTAATACATATACATATATATATATATATATATATATATATATATATATATATATTTCTGCGTATCAAGAAGTATTCACTTCATTGGTATCAGAGCGGTTCAGTTCTCAGACTGTCCATCCAGTGACTCCACTGTCCGCTCAGTCCAACTACATCCCAAACCTCGCGTCCCGATTTTTCCGCCCATATCCATTTCGTCTATCCCAACCCACGCTGCTATCAACCTACGCTGCTATTCCAACCCTATGTCACTGCAACGCTGCTCCTGTCCGATTGCTATCCACAAACCCTTACTCATAGTTGAAAAACGATTCCTCTACAACGTGTCGTGCCATTGCTGAAAAATGACACCGACTAGTCTAAAACCTTTGCTCCCCCAACATTGTCTATAATCAGGTAGGCGGACACCTTCCGGCAGGGATTCTTGTTACGTCTGCTTCTTTTTTGTCGTGGCTCAATCAAAGCATCGGTCAAATTTTGAACGTGACTTTTCAAAAGAGGACGTGACTATCCATATATATAAATATAGATACATACAGATATATATATATATATATATATATATATATATATATATATATATATATATATGTATATGTATATATATATATATATATATATATATATGTATATATATATATATATATATATATATATATATATATATATATATATATACATATATAGATATATATATATATATATATACATATATATATATATATATATATATATATATATATATATATATACATATATATATATATATATATATATATATATATATATATATATATATATATATATATATATATATATAAATTATATATAATAATAACTTTAATTTAATCATAAATTATATATAACGTTAATTTAATTAATTAATTTAAAAAATTAATTAATTAAAATTTTAAGCTGGCAGATAAATACACGCCCCCACAAACTTGCTCAATGTCGACAATGACAATGGCTGATTTCCAAAAAAAATTGGTTGACGTGGAGCATAAGATAAATAACAACAATGATGAGGTCAATAAAAGATTAGATGATTTCCAGATCAAGCTTAAGGGGCAGGCTGATGATATCAAAAGTCTTTAGGATACGACAAATCGAATAGAAATAAAGATGGAAAATCACCGTGTCCAATCAGAGGTGGATCACAAAGAGACCTTAACATTGTTGAAACTTCTGTGTAAAAAGATGAATTATACACCTGCACAACTACTACAAGAAGATTAAGAAAATCAAGAGCACAACTCATTAGATTCAACGAATTCAACAGACTCTCAAGAAAAAGCTGAATCCCCAAAAAAATCAGTGACACCCCACCAAGAAATGAGTAACGCAACTCTTACAAACAAGAAACTCTGGGATACCTTTACCAATCAACACCCCTTTTTCACTCAACCATTAGCGACATACCAGCAAAGGGAAAAAGTCAAGATGCCTAACTTCAATGGAAATGAAAAAAATAATGTTGCATGGATAAATAAAGTAGAAGAATACTTTGAGATATATGACATCAATGACAATGATGAAAAGCTCAGGCACGCATCCATGAAAATGGAAGGGGAAGCATATAATTGGTATATGTGGTGGAAAAAGACAACACACGTCATTAGTTGGAGAAAATTTAAGGATGCATTCTTTAAAAGATTCCAAGGTGTAAAGGAAGAAGAGTTCTTTTCAAAACTCATCAAGTTATGACAAAAAGGAAGTGTGGATGAATACACTCAAGAATGGGAGACCTTAGTAAGACAAGTATCTGGTTTATCAGAATCTCATCTAATTCAATCATACGTCTCCAGACTCAAAACCCATTTAGAAGTAGAACTTGAGATGCATGACATTACATCAATAGAAGTATCAAGACGAAAAGCAAAAACAGCCGAAAAAAAATTCGAACAAATATTTTGGTCAAAATCGGAAAAAACATATTCAAGACGAAGAATACCCCAGTATGTGGACTCAAATAATACAATATATGTTCAACCACATCGTCATGAAGATGAAAAACCTAATGTGGAAATGCAAAGGATAAAAGAGGGTAAATGCAAATGTTGTGATGAGAAGTGGGACCCCAAACATAGATGTGCGAAAGGGAAAGAACAAAAGAACCTATATAATTGTGAAGCAACCAATGATTCAAACAAAGAAGATTCTGACATAGAAGAAACAGAAGATGCCCCAGAATTAGATGACGGAAGTATTCCACAAGTGTCACTATTAGCTATGATAGATATATCACAATCTCAGACCTTAAAGTTAAAAGGACACATAAAGAAGAACAACGTAGTGGTTGTCATTGACTCTGGTAGCACACACAATTTTTTAGATGCAACCGTGGCAAAGAGACTCAATATTTTTTCATTTCCCTTACCAAACATGAAAGTGATGGTAGCTAACGGTAAGAAGATTGAAAAGGTGGGGAAATTCCATAAGGTCAAATTGCAGATTCAAGACTTTAATTTAGAGTCTCCATTCTTCACGGTACCATTAGGAGGAGTAGATGTAATCTTAGGTATCCAATGGCTACGAACTTTAGGTACTTATGCTGCCAACCATCAAATACAATTTATATAATTCAAATGGGGAGGTTAGAAGTACAAATTACATGGATTTCAAGCACTAGAGAATGAAATTGTATCATCATCTCAGATGATGAAGATGATTCGAAAAGGAGCTACCGCTTATGTAGTACAATGTCACCAATTAGAAATGTTATCTGCCAATATGACCAATGAACAGTCACCAGAGATACAAGATCTAATTCAGAAGCATGAAAAAGTATTTCAAGACCTACCTATCAAAATTCCACCTAATAGGGAAATTGAGCATACAATAGAAGTCAAGGCAGGGTCAGATCCCGTCAACAGCAAGCCATACCGATATCCACATCACCAAAAAATGGAAATTGAGAGATTAATCCAAGACCTTTTAAAGTGTGGGACCTTGATCATCTTGGAATATCTGATCAAGTGGAAGGACTTACCCAAAGAAGACGCTTCTTGGGAGAATGAAGCATTTTGTCAACAACATCCATCGTTGTGTATGCTTTGAGGACAAAGCATTCTTTCGAGAGGAAGGTAATGTTATGTAAAAAATTAGTTAGTATTTAATTTTAGGTTTATTATTTAATTTTAGGTTAATTAGACGAAAGGGAACAATCATAAGATCATGCCCTTTCCCCAAAGGGCACCCTTGGCGACATATAAGCCAAGAACCCCCACTATAAACAATCATCTTCAATCAATTAATCATTAATACATATATATATATATATATATATATATATATATATATATATATTTCTGTGTATCAAGAAGTATTCACTTCAATGTGCATGTTCATCTCCTTCAAGATCCAAAAGATCTTGCTATCCTTGATTCGTTGAGGATCATTAGTCGCCCATTGCGAAGCGTACTTCACGGCCTTAGGCAGGTCTGGGGTAACCGAGGTAAATTGGCTGTCTTCAGGCAGCGCCCAGGCTACTAGCATGATTGACAGCAAGAGCCATGCACAGTGGAAGGAATTGTTGAGATCCTTCGCCTCGCAACAGTTTGCAAGGAACTCACCGTAGAGGTAGTGCACCCAATTAAATTGAACCCCCTCTACACATTGGGCTGCTAGAGCCACGATGGGCACTGGTACTTCATCAGAGCGACACTTTCAAATGACCTTCCCTCCCAAAATCTATGTGGCCACTTTCACCAGAGGGTCAGAAATACTTGTAATAGCATAGGCGCGCGACTTCTTTACTAATCCAAACTTCTTCATGGCCTCCGTGAGGGCCAGCTCGCCTGCCTTTCCACCAAACATCATAGCCGGATTCTCCCCTGAATATGGTAGCCTCATCATCCTATGGATCAGTCTATTAGTGATGGTTATTAGCTCCTCCAGCCATAGACACCCATCATGTACCAAGCATAGCAACTGCTTGATTACCAGCAAGGTAATGGGTGTGCAATTGTAGTGCCGTACACATAACAGGTTGAGTAGGCCTACCTTATCCATGCCTTTGAGCCACTTCCGTGGTTCCAACAAGTCCATCCTAGTGGTCTTATGGATGATGCGGTGCATCAGCTAGTCTATTGCCAAGTGAGGGAACCGCTCGATGTCAGCTAAGTCCCAGTCCTCCAATTTCAACATTGGAGTCCTCCCGAAGCACGATCCTTCAAAAAAAATCTTGTCTGACAGCAGAGGTGTGTACAAGGTGATCTTGCTCTCGTCAATGTTCTTAGGGACCTTCGCCTTGCCCCTGCGTAGAGGGACGTACTCAGGTAATTTATTAATGGGGTCAGACCCCTTAACTTCAACATCCTCTATCTCTATCCCAAGATCCTCATCGTCCATTGGGATATCCTCAATTTCTTCCTCCTCCGATTCTAGGTTAATTGATTTTCCCTTTTCTTGTGCGATGGGCTTGTCCTTTAGCAGGTTTCTTCTTGGTGACATGCACACCAGCTCCGGTGTTGCAGCCTGCTTTCCTTTCTTACTTTTCGCACCTACCTGGGTCTAGGTGGGTCTTGGCCTAGGCGACCATGGTGACTTGGGGACTTCAGCTGGTATCTCTGCAACCTTCGGAGTAGCTCCCTCTACTTCCATAGAAACCTCTAGCACAGTCCCTTCGGTTGTCACTACCTCCCCAATATCTACGGTTTCTGTCGGTGTCGACATGATGATATTCAATAGTTCTTATGTCTCCTTTGGCAATTTCTCAAATGCCAAACTCACTATTAGAGATTCAAAGAATTCATGGTTCATACACATCTGAGAGCTTCACATCTCAATGCTAAAAATTCCAAGTGTTCTTTGTTGGGTAGCCACATGTAATTTATAGGCCATTTTTAATTCAAATCAGACTGTTTCCCCCCTATTCATTAATGTTATATTGGCAGCATATTTTCAAGGATCTCACCCATAAATTTTGTCTTAAATGCCACTCCCCCGCTCCATTTGGTTGTTTTTTCATCATCAAATCTTGAACAGTGAATTTAACGATCACTTTCTGGCTAACCTAAGTGATTTTTTCCTGGGTAGCGCAACCTTCTACACGCTTGTGTGATCTCGGTGACATTTCGTCGTTTCGTGCAGTTTCTTCATCACACAGTTCCACAACATGGGTAGTGTAGTTTATAGTCCCGTGCCTCCTTTCAGCTGCTTGGAGTGCTAAGACTGTGCTACCTTCATATAGTCACCTAGTTGGATCAGCAGTGTATGGCTTCAATTGGCTACCGTTCACCTTTCCTAGGAAGGGCTCCCCATTTAACTTAACCAATTGAACTATTCCACCATTGGTACTCTCTTTGATGACATAGGGCCCCAGCTAGTGCATCCTAAATTTCCCTGGAAATTTATCAAACTTGCTGTCATATAGCAAAACCATATCATTTACCTTGAAGGTGCGCAGTTTAATGTGCTGATCATGCCATGCCTTTTCACGCTCCTTTTGAACTTGTTAATGAAATCCAGCTAGAAATCAGTCCTCCTCAAGCTCTGCTAGCTGCGCGAGCCTCTCTTCCAAGGCTCTGTGGTCTGCCTTTCCTGTGAGTGCCTCTATGCGAAGACTAGGTACAATGTATTTCATTGGCATCACAACTGCTACGCCATACACAAGTCTGAAAGGCATTTTCCTAGTCAACTTCTTGCAAGTCATTATGTAGGCCCATAACACCATTGGTACAAGCACATCCTAGTCACTTCTCTAAGAATTGAAAACCTTTGTCAGTGCATTCTCTAGTATCTTATTGAATGCTTCCACCATCCCATTGGCTTGTGGGTGATAAGGTGTGCTCTTCTGATGATACACCCGAAATTATTCCATCAACCCGCTAATTATTTCATTAAGAAAGTGTGTACCGCGATCGCTCATAAATATCTTTGGACAGCGAAATATCGTCAATACGTATTCAAAAAGAAACTTTGTTGCTTTCGTGCCGGTACAGTCCTTCACAAGCTGCGCCTCTGCCCACCTGGTCAAGTACTTCGTCACAGTGATGATGTACTTCTGTTTCAGGAATAAGTACCCTAGGGATTTGGGTTAGAACCCCAATAGAGCATAATCAAACTACAATAAGAAACACTCATACAACTCAGGAAAAATACTTATATAATCAAACTACATAAGAGCGACCGTACCCAAATTTCCTTTGTTCGAGTAGGTCCCGCAGGGTTCAGACCCTCTGCAACTCTCAATGTTCTTAAAACCTGAAAATTATTCAATTCGAACATACATAGAAGTATAGAAGTAAAGCATATTCACAAAATTGACTTTATATCATATAAAAAAATGATTGATCATACATCAAAACATCATTCATGTATGAATTAAAACATAATTTGATGCATAAACATAGTTAATTTTGGAAACAAGACAACATTTCTTTTATTCCAGTAAGCTATAAATAACATGGAGAGAATTCACCTGAGTCTTCTTCTTCCGGCTCCAAGTGGAACTGTCCTCCGAATTCGTCCTATCCCAGCCTTAAACAATCTTCTTCCATAACCATCACCATGATATCTCAAGCAAAAGGTAGAATATCTATAATCAAGGAAACAAGGGTTTCCTGAAGCTTGGGGAAGTGCATGAGGAACAAGGATTCAATAGACTCAGTCAGGGATAATCTCAGTATAATAACTCTATCTCTTCTCCCCTTAAGGCCTTCCCATAGAAGTCTATTTATACTTCTCCCAATTAGCTTTTTAGTTGGGAAACAGTTGGGCCACAGGAAATAGGAGGTAATCAACAGGTAAAATCCGTCAACTCTGCCCATAATTAAGGAAATTTATTTTTTTTAAGTGTCTTAATACATATACGTGGGTTGGGTATTGACTAACCCGTGTGTACATGCTTTTAGCTCAAGGCAAAGTGGCGTACAGGGAATAAAACACCATTTTTAATATATTTGGACCAAGTCTCGAAGGAGGGGTTTCCCTAAGCCATAAACCAAGCATCACAAATACCAAGAGTGGTAAATGGTTCTATAACAGATGCCCCCTAATATATGAGGTCAGAAGGGGTACATGATGGTACATGATGTGTATGGAAAGAATCATGCTGAGACTGAGAAGGACTTCACCAGAATTCAGCCTGCCAATCCATCAAAAGAGATCAGAAAGAAACTGTTATCTGAGGTAGGCATACCCATGCTTAGAGAAAGTAAAGCATGTCCACATATCAAGTACAAGTGGATCCAATATGTATACAAGTATAAAGAACTACAAGTACATAATGGATCATCTGATTGTGATCGAAAAATGTACATGTCTGAATATTACATATAAGAATACGACCAATGATGCTGAAGGATGACACTGATCACTAATGTCAAAAACTGATCGCAATAGTACTAAATGAACATGATGGAATAAAATGATACCACATTGCAACTTGGATGCCAACATATAAGATGCCGTTGTGAAGAACTGCAACATATAAGGTGGATGGTGTCAACTAGCAGCAACATGAGCAACTGACAAGTGAACCAAAAGACACTGATGCAACCAGAGGTCTTCACCAATCGCCGCGGTACATTTCTACACAACGGGAATAAATGATCTAACTTCGACCACGTGAGAAATCATTTGATTACCGATCACTGATGTATACCATTAACAAACACGAGACTACTCACTGATAATGATAATGAGAGTCAAGGTACCTAGTACAATATAACAAGTGTGAATGACGGAGCTGAGGTCGAACACTTGAAAGAGTCTATCACTCAGGAGACAATGATGGTTTCCCAGTTTGGATAGCGAAGGAATCTACCATTGATGACTGTAAATCCCAAGGTATTGCCAAAAGGACTCTAGATGTTTGTCCCAGAGCAAATGAGCTGTAGTCGATAGGAAAAGATGTGCTAGAAGGAAGGCATTAAGGCATCCTTCATCAATCTAGCACAAGTGTAACCCGTAGGCCAATAATGTGGAAGGAATCGAACGAAAAACATGTAGTAACCTAACCGAAGCACGTTTCTGGCATACACAAGATGTAGCTAGCGCACGATAGAAACCCTCTTTACCAACCAATAATGAAAGCTGACACAGAGGCGAGGAATCCACTAATAGGATCAAATGGAAACCAAGGCATTGCACAAATCCCAATGTGTGATAAAGAAAGTTGATGTCGAACACAAGGGAAACCACTCAGTCAAAGACCCAGATACTGATCGATGTTGATCACAAGATGACCTATAAATAATGAAAATAGGGCCAGGGTGAAGCTCTAGGCCTGCCCTTAGAGTAATATGTCGTAGTCGATAAGGAAAAGACCCGCCAACAAGAAGCCAATGGAGACCTTCTCAAATCGACACGAGAAAAGGACCAATATAACTGATGTGATGACAAACATGACACTGACAAATAGGGATGGCCGACTAAAAAATAGGTCAAGAGACACTACAGAGAGGCCGACTCAGGTTTACTTCCCTTGAACAAAAGCACAACTCAATGATGACTATATGGCAGCATATGATAACTTTATATAATTTTGTCATGAAATAGGCATAAGCAAACTCTCCATATGATTGGAAGAGGTAATGAACCAGAGGAGTACTGACTCAGTAGCAAGGTTAAGGCTCACCTAAGTCAAACTAAATCCCACCCAAATGGAGGAGAGACTTTCTTTTGAGTGCTTTTTTGAAGGGTGACACGACTGACTCTAGCTACCATCAAAATATGGAAATGTTGTACCATTCCCTCTCTTTTTGGAATATATAATTTTTTTCTGTTTTTCTTCAAGCTGGAAAAAGAATAAAATAATGCTATAGTACAGTGGAAAGAACGAGTATCAAAGAAAAAGATTATCTAGTTCATGGGAGGGGAACATTCCTATGCTCAATGTAGGTAGGCAAAACTGGTCAAGGACACTCAAAGGGATGTTCTCTCCACGGGTAAAAGGATGCGTCAAATTGCAGAAGCTAAGTGATTGCATGGTTGATTTTTGTAGAAGACATGGTTAGATTAGTGGCTTAAACATGAGTCTAAGTGAAGCCGGCTCAAGGTCAAAAGGTGAAAATAGTCAAAATGCAATGCAACAATACAACTCAACATAAAGGAGCCTCTAGGGTATAAGGCTAGAAATTAGCGCGGAAGAAAGGAGAATGTGTCTTTAACACATCAGTCATTGCAGGACTAAAGAGGACTCCCAAGCCTACTCCATATAGCAACATGGGCAACCAATGACAGCGAGGTTCTAACTAAGATGCCCATGTAAAAGATGGCTCTACCATCGCATCATGATTTAAAAATCGGCAAGTGAAAATGTTTTGCTAACCAAGTTACAATGGGGTCGAACCTATGGCTAATGTATCGCTGAATGGAGGCTAGTATGCAAGATGCAGGGGAAAATGGTTTTCCCTAACCTAAATGCGAGTGAGTGAACGATACCTGCCATGATGGGTCAACGGTCATGGGACTGAAATAACATCTTGAAGAAGTCTCCAAAATTTCCTGGAAAAACAACCCACTCTCAACAATCCAAGCCCATAGGTCAAAAAATCCATGAGACAAAAATCAATTTTTGAAACAATATTTTTCAATTTCAAAGTTATATAATGACTTTTGGACTCACAGGTTTTCATTCCTATTTGGAGCAAAGAGCTGTGGAGCAAAAGGAAGCAAGCTTTCCTCTGAACAATTAGACCGTTCAAATCACCCCAAAGTCACCAGGTAATCCTCAAATCATACTTGTAATGTTTTATGATAGTTTTTAGAAGTTTTCTCAAAGTTTAGACAGTGGGAAACAATGCCAAAAAATTCAACTCTGCATACATGTGAGTTGGATGTGAACAATCCGCGTATATGACGGCCCTACACACGGCTGTGTGTAAAGGGAACCCATGTGTACACGAGTTAAAGTTTGAACATAAAAACTAACTGTTGAAACTCTAATTTTTTGTAGGATGACTATCACATGGATGGAAAGAGAGCATACCACTATTGATAATGAGGTAATGAATGACCAAAATGCACTGGATGCTCTGAGAGGCTGTGGCTTACTTAAGTTCTTCAAAATTCCAAATATGAAAGCCAATACACACTTGTTCAAACTTTTGATCCACTACTGGAGCGTAGAGGATGACACTTTCATGATAGACCAGATGCCTCTATGGATTGAGATCAAAGACATCTATTTTATTACCGGTCTCTCCCGAAGAGGGGAGGTCATGCATTCAGCTGGCAGGATGAGAAGTAGTCTTTTGGTGGAAGACTATGTCCATATATATTGTCCTGGACATCCAGAGAAGATTGGAAGTCAAATTCCAATCAAATATGTGGAAAGTTTATCCCTGAGGATTTTACTATTTACCATTCCAAGGGTAAATGGGTCATCCTCCCTACATTACGAATCACGAGTATCTATGAGCCTGGAAGTCGATTGTCTTACCACAGTATTTGAATGGTGCACATCTCTTCTTACTAACATGAAGAGTTAATTGACTTCTATACAGAAGGGTAAAATGAAGAATTTTAGATATGGAACCATCTTGTGTTTGTTCTTCTTCGAGAAGGTACCTAGGCTACATCCCAAAGTATCAGCATCCATCAACAGCCCTAGAGATCCACGAATGGGTAGATGGGTAGATTTGATGAAGTGCTTTTGGGGCAGAGACATGCCTAGAATGACTTTTGATGATGAGTTTTTCACATGGTGGGATCAATAGAGCATCAGAATTGACGACTACCCATATGTTGGTATGGATTTTCGAGGAGATCCAAACTTAGTGTTACCACCAAATGCAGCATGGGGAGACATAGGTAACAATTTTTTAAGTTTTGTGAATTTTTTAAGATTTTTTGGATTTTTTAATATGAAATGAACTTAGAAAATATTTTTGATGAGATAAAATACTGACAAAATAACCATGTTCCAGATGTGGGTCCAGTGAGACCAAATGGATTTCCAAGGCACAAGTGTTGCGAAAGAGGGGCCGAAGAGTGGATAGCTGTGATAGAGAGAGTCCTATATGTTGTTCAAAGAAACTTGGTGAGACTAACTCACCAGGTACCTATGATAACCATAGAGGATCTGCCTGAGGAGATGCAGCGCCGCGTGGTAGGGTTATCACGGGACTGGTTTTGGATACTTCGACGTGTAGCCAACATTGTAGTTAACTTTTTAGCCGCTCATCCTAAGCTGGGTCAATAGATAGATCTATGTATGACTGAACATGATTATGGGCATAAGCCTAAAATTTTGAGGGCATCCTGTCCCAATTTTGTATATTATTTTTTAACACTCCATCTATATACAGGCAATTTTATGATATATATGTATAGATATATATCTATATCTATATATATATATATCTATATATATATATATATATATATATATATATATATATATAGATATAGATACAGATTCAATTTTATATGTTTATTTAATTAGATGAATGATTAATATGTCAATCTAATGCATGACTAGCAATAGAGTCTGCTAATGAATTCTCGGATCGTGGAATTTGAACATATGTGATATAAATAAATGATCGTTGCAACACTCTCACTCTCAAAAATTGGCAATATAAATAAGGATCATGAACACGATAAGTGTTATTTAACTACGCCACCACCAATTGTGAGTCTAGATAAACTACCAATGAATCAATCCCATAAGATATTGCTTCAGATAGTAAATTTAGAACGATAGTGTATTCGGCAATGTTATTCAAAGCAACACCAATACAAAATCCCCTTGACACCATCAATTAGCCAGATGGATAACAAATCACCCAAGTTGCGGAAGCAAGATTCCGAGTGTGCCGACTTGCACCATTGGCGAATCTGAAATATATCAAATCATCCATCAATACCTGCCAAAGCAGATAAAAAATGTCGATATCACAAAATTCCATAAAAATATGTACAAAGATACAATATATACAAACAAGAAATTGCTCAGCCGAAGCCTAAGCAAAATACTTCTTAAGGTAGAGCCCATTTGTAGGCTCCACTAGCTTGTTCCCTTCAAAGTCAATTAATTCATAAGCCCCTTTTCCCAAAATGCGCTTGATTATAAAAGGACCATACCACATAGATTTGAATCTGCCCAGCCGCAGGGCGTCTTTATCTTGGTCATAGATTAAGACAAGGTCGCCTTCAGAAAAAACCCAAGGACGGATGGCTTTATTATATTGAGTTTTAATCCTCTTCTTATGGGCTTCATTTATTATGGCTACATGTTGACGCTACTCATCAAGATTTTCCAAATGAACGAGGCGTTCTTTGAGACTAGATGTCTCTGGAAGAAGCTCTACAGCTAGCCTAAGGGACAGAATTTCACATTCGACAGGGAAAATAGATTCCAACCCATAAACTAGTTGAAAAGGAGTAAAACCAGTGGCAGTCTTAATGGAGGTTCGATATGCCCAGAGTGCCAGGTACAACATGATGTTCCAATTGGATCGATTTTTATCAATTTTCCTTTATAGGATAGTCTTAAGGGACATATTCATGACTTCCACTTGTCCATTGGCATGAGGATAATATAGAGACGAATGCTCCTACCGGAAGTCTAACTTGAGAGCGAATTCAGTCATCAGTTGATTTTGGAAGTGACTGCCATGGTCAATGAAAATCTCTCTTGGGATACCAAATCGTGAAATAACCTGGTTGAAGAGGAATAAGGATGTTGTTTCATTATCGTTTTTGTAAGTAGGCATGGCCTCATCCCACTTCGTAAAGTAGCCTACGGCCACAATGATGTACTTGTGATTCAGTGCTAAAGGCAAATTACAAGTAGTAAAATCAATGCCCCACTTCGTAAATGGACTGACAGTGATAACAGGAAAAAGTGGAGTTGGATGCGTGCACATTTTCCAAGTATAAATTTGACAAGGGTGGCAATGTTTGACCACTTCAATACAATCTTTGAACATTGAAGGCCAAAGGTAGCCCGCACGCAAAATTTTTTGGGCTATTGCAAGCCCTGATAGATGACCGCCACAAGCTCTATTGTGGCAATCATTAAGTATAGACGCAACTTCTTCCAAAATTAAGCACCTCCTAAGGATTGAGTCAACCCCTCTACAATATAATGTATCACCAATAATAACATAGTTTTTGGCAAGGTGACGTAACATTCGATGCTCATCTTTGGAGAAAGCAGGTGGAAACTTTGAAGTCTGGAGATATATAATGATATCTCCATACCAGGGATCTTGTGAAGAAATGAGGAATAAATGTTCGTTGGGAAAATTTTCCTCATAAACAATAGCTTCCTCATAAGGAAACTCCAAAATCAATTCCGTAAAAACTAATGACTTCTTAGATTTAGCTGACAAGAAGTCAAGATCGAACTCTTGCAAAATAACAATCCATCGATTATACTTGCCCCCAATCACGCGCCTACTAAGGACAAACTGAAAAGTTGACAGCTGCTAAGATGAACGTTTTGTGCAGCATAATGTAATGGTGAAGCTGCTGGACAGCATCGACAACTACCAAGGCTAATTTCATGATGGGAGAATTGCGTAGCTCAAGTCCTACTAAGCCTCAAATCAAGTAGTAGATCACATGCTCACTGAGAGCATCATCCTCCTGAACCAAAACCATACCAATGGTTGATTCTGCTGCAGCGAGATACAAAAGGAAATCGCTTCCATAATCTGGTGGACTCAATAATGGAGTAGAGCTTTTTTCAAAGCATCAAAAGATCATTGCGCAAAGTCATCCCATAAAAATGGAACTCCTTTCTTAAGCTAACGCATAAATCCTTTGGTAATCTTAACATAATTTGCTATAAATATCCTCAAGAAATTTGCCTTTCCTTGGAGACTTTGAAGTTGACAAATGGAAGATGGGGGAGGCAACTGAACTATTGCCTCAACCTTGAAAGGATCAACTCGAATCCCTTCAGTTGATATGATAAATCCTAACAGCCGATTGAACGTGACAACAAAAACACATTTATTCGGATTCAACTGGATTTTATGAAAACAACATCTCTCAAAAACTAACCGAAGGTGGCTGGGATGATCAATTCTCTTGCAAGAACGAGCAGCTAAGTCATCCAAGTACTCTTCGATAACATGTTTGATATCATGGAAAGCATAAGACATGGCTCACTGAAAAGTAGCTCCGACATTTTTAAGACCAAAAGGCATATTCTTGTATGCAAACATGTCGTAGGGACAAATAAAGGTTGTCCTGTGCTGATCCTCTAGATGGATAGTAATTTGATTGTAACTAGAGAATCTGTCCATGAACGAAAAAATTTTGTTACCCGCACATTCATCAACAATTCTATCAATAAAAGGAATGGGGTAATTGTATTTTGGACAAGATTTATTTAAATCCCTAAATTCGATACATACTTGGATAGTTCCTTGCTTCTTATCTACCAAGACTGGATTGGAAAGCCACTCAGTTAGAGGAATGAGGTATATGAAACCCGCCTTAAGCAGCTTTTCAACTTCAGCTTTAATAGCTGCTGCTTTCTGATGATTGACCGGTCAAATTTTTTGATAAATCAGTTTGGTGTTTTCTTATGTCTTGATCTCATGCTGGACTATAGATGGACCAATTCCAGGCATTTCCTCATAAGACCAAGTGAACACATCTCGAAACTCTTTAAAGAGATCAGTGTAGATTTGAATTTCTTCAAGGGAACAATCAGCTCCAATGAAGACATCTGAGATGTTTACAGGTAGAGTTCGTGAGATAACTAACATGTTACCTTCAGCAAAAAGTTGTGATGGAGGCAAAGGGTTTGAAACTGTACAAACATCACTAGTAGACAAATTGGACAAACTAGATTCAGCTTCATGCAATGGATGGAGAAAATATGAATGATGATGTAAATCATCCCATGGGCGATCTACTCCCATCATTGCTGCCAAAATTTCTTCTTCAGATGGTAACACTGTATCTAAGCAATCTATATCTGAAGAAGAATCTAGGGTCCAAGCCGGAGCCACATCGCCATCTAAGTCCTCTTGTGAAAAAGGAGTGGAATGGTTATCTGCAGAGTTAATGATAAATTGATAACTAATTTCCACTGCAGACATGGGAAATTCCATTCCACCTACCTACCCTCCATCTAATGTGGTGGTAGATGAAGGTAAAGGCCAAGGGTCCGAAAAATAATGAGTTCGAAAGAACTCTTTCCAAGAAGGTCCCTTAGAGGATGAAATTGCATTAATTCTAGCTATAGGAGGAGGGCGGTCAAAAATACCCATTAACGAACAGTACATCCCAACTCCTAAATTCTCAATAAGTTGATAGGGATTGTCCACCAATGGAACTGTAGAATCCGAAGTTGCGTGGGAGTCACCTGGAGAATAATCCAACTGATCAATTTTAAAAATCTTCCCCTCATGAGGAAAAAGGAAGATGCAGAATAATTGTGATGCAAGAAAGTGTTCCCTCTACAGACAAAGGCAACCCCTCTAGCCCTAGAGTGGGTCTAGTCACATCAAGGACAAAAGAACAATCGATTCCCTTAAATAGTCATCGTTGGAGGCCTACCTCAAACCGGTGGTTGATGAAGTTCTGTTGCGTTGCTCCAGCTTCTGTTTCCTTCTCCTTAATGAGCAATCAACCTGAAACACCACAAAGAAACAACAAAGCATGTAACTGAGAAACAACAATGATCTATTTACTCATAAAGTCAATAAGTCATGAGCTATCAAGTAAATTACATACAAGACATAGGAAATCATCATTGATTGTATTAATAATGAATCAAGAGTAAATCTTACAACCAAGTCTTGACGTCGCAAGCCTTCTCAGAGGGTCCCACCAGTGTGTTTCTTCAAGCATTCACTCTCAAAGATGGATCTCCCAAATACCAATATACTCTCTCTCTCTCTCTCATTCACAAGCTTTACACAAGGTTAAGGGCACTCCACACCTTCTTGCAAACTACAAAGTAATCCCACACTTGTCACACTCACACCAACTATCTATCAAACTCAAAAGCAGCAGCAGCACTGTACAACCAAAAGAACTAGCAGATGATAGCAATGGTGAGTTATTTTATAGGAGAAGGAGTCTCCATGAAATGAGGGAGAGGGAGTTTATCCTCAAGGCAAGCAGCACAAAAGATGGAACTACCATGCCAGAGGGAGGAGGGCGACTGAAACTGACCCAACAACCAAGTCCAAAGACATCTAGAAGGCCGACTGTTGGAACGAATTCACCCAATCTGGATCGTCGTGAGTTAATAACTAAGCTTTAGCGCTGACATCACTAATACGCAATGTAATCAGTCAAATCATCACTAAAGATAGCAAATAGCCTCGCGTTGGAGCATGAAATCCAACCATTGTGGGAATCAGATGTACTCCTGCAACGGAGGCGCAACTGGACCATTTATGATCGCTATCTGCCGTGTATATTTAGCGAATTCTCATGACGAGGCAGAAAACTTAGGAAAAGTGGGTCAATTAGCAACATAATAGAGCATTTGTTCAGTATAAGCATGTTTTACTAGACACATGACATAGTAGAAGGACTGGGGTGAAGGCAGTGACAAATTACTGTGTAACAGATGCCCCATAAAGTATGAAGCCCGAGAGAGTGGGAGGGGTGAAATGCTTTACGAAACTATCTGAGCCGGAACACCACCTGGAAGAAGCTGCAGGTGCAAGTACAACTAATATCTCTGATAGTGAAATACGTGTAGTCTAGGCATGAGCGCAACCATCCAAAAGACATACGAACTAGGTCTATGGTATGGATGCAGCCATCCAGCTAGTAAGACCATGATAATGATAAAGGTATGGTCACAGTTGTCCATCAACGAGTCATGTAATCACAAACCAATCCACGCAGCCCAAACATGTGTTATCTGAGTCCTAGGTCTTGAAACCCAACCAATCATAGTACAAATTCTAGCATGCGAACAGATGTGTTGAATTCGAGCATGATAGAAAGTCGCTTGATTATAGATCAATGAGGAAAACCGTTAAAAAGCGCGAGAGAAACCACCAATAATGCCAGTGGTTCTCAAGATATTGTCTAGTACAATCCACGAAGTGTGAAGAATGAGCTGGAGTTGAACACTCATGGAATCACCCAATCGACGACAATGATGAAAGTCGACCTTCAGGCATGAAGAACTTGCCATTGAGGTATGCAAGCTCCAAGGTACCAAAGGGGATCTCTAGATCAATCTCCTAGATAATGAGCTAATGTCGACAAGAAACGATCCGTCGCAGGAGGGCCATAATGTTTCCCCCATCAACGACACAAGATAGGGAACAAGTGGTAGATGGTGAAACAGAGTATCAGAGCAGAAAGTAAGGATGTGAACTGCAAAAGGATTATACTCTTGAACATGTCAGTGACACAACTCCGGAGGGTGGCAGCATTCAGGTACCAAGGGATCAGAGGCTTAATGGAGACAGCATAGATCAGATGGAATAAGGCTAAATGGCAACCCAAAAACCCTGGAAGGCCAAATGATGATGGATGGATATCCCAACCTGACAAGAAGAAAAAGTGTCAATGTTCAAGAGTGACTAGCTGCCGTAGGTAACCAATGACAACTTCCAAATTTTCCCCCACCATTGCTGGCGAGTACCCCAATTATTTTTGAAAACAAGCTTGAAGGGGATAGCATATGCTTGTAATATAAGTTCAACCTTTGGTCGAATCCAACCTAGTAATAGTTTAACGAGCCTTAGGGAGGAGAAGCTCGAGTCTCGTCATGGTGACGAGTCTAATGCCATCAGGGTTTAACGAGTCTGACACAGGTAAAACTCGGAGTCTTTTTCATGTTTAGAGAGTTTGAAAAAGACATGGAAAAGAAAACTCTAGGGGGGTCCTTTTTCGTAGATTTGTGTCTCTCGAGCCTGAAAAAGTATAAAACAATACTTGAGAGAACCGCTTGACCATTACGATCAAGGAGTACTTTTCATGATTAGTGACCTCGATCCGAAAGAGTAGAAAAGCAATCGAAACCACGTCATTTCGTAACCAATAATGAACCCGAAATGACAAAAGCCCGGCAATCTTTTCGCTTTTATACGGTCGGAAAAGAGCTTAAAGTAGACCACCTCTTATTTCGTTTAACGAGTCAAAAGGGATAACTCGACTATCTTTTCGTCTTTTAAGTCAGAAAAGAGCGTTAAAGAAGACTTTACGGATCAAGTGCATACAAAGTACAACATAACCTCACCACCTATAGTTCTGCACAAAACACGTCAAACGTAAAACCCATTCAACATAAATGATTAACATATGTGGAAATACAGTTAAAAACCATAATTAACAATGAGAAAACCCACATTCTAAATTATAATTTTTAAATTTTTCAAAAAATTACTATAAAAGAGTGGGGTAATTCATTTGTTTTTACCATTTACATTGCACATTTCACCTTTGAGCATTTGGAGCACCAACCTGAGCAAACTTCTCAAGCTGATTCTGGCCTCATCCGTCCACGGTTCGTTCTGAAACCTTTGCCAAGTAAGTACATTCCTCCTTGCACTGCATTTTAGTAGTTTTTACATGCAATTTAGTGTTAGGTAGGTGGGTTTAGCCAGATTTTCAAATCCAAGTCTGCCTCTCGGTCGTCGCAGAAAAGCCGCTCAGGTCCGTGACGATGGAGCATGATTACACGTACCACCTCCATGATCGTTGAGAGAAACTGGTGTACTCTCGCGACGATCACGGGAAAAATGAACTGGATTGTCCCGTCGTGGTGAGAGGCCAATTCTAGAGGGCCAACAAACCGGGGGTGAATCACTAGACATGCTAATAGCACGAGTGTGCCCATGGGCACGCAAATCAAAAAGCGAGACAGTAGCAATTCCGACAGTGGAAGACTTGGTTCTTCGTGCAGTTCTTTTCATGGTGACAAGGGCAGCAGGCTCCCAAGCCCAACAGGAGGCAACAAAGACCCAACTCTGGTTGGCTCTTGAATGCCTCAACCCGACCATGTATAACTGGGCGGAAGTAGTGACGACCAACATGAAAAGATAACTCACCAACTCTCGTCGCGGGGAGGCGAAGCAATTTGGCTACGGGTCTATCTTGATCCCACTCATGTTGGAGCAGGTACTGGCACTTCAGTTGCAGGATATGGACGTGGACAGGCCCAAACCGCGGGAGACCAGGAGTTGGCACATGTTATGCCACGAGGGGGTGGCAGACGACCAGTGTCATGGGCGACACTATTCCGTGAGTGGCTGGATCGCCAAACGATCTTCATCAAGGACTGGCCATATGCTGGTATGGACTTTCATGGAGACCCTGACATGCAGCTGCGCGCTAGCGAGCAGTGGGACGATGGTGGTAAAACACTTTATCACACTATTTTTTGTATTTTGTTTTTTATGATGTTTTTTAGATTTTTTCATGCATATGTCCTAATGATGTACTCTATGGTACATGCAGATGTGGGACCACAGAGGCCTGTGGGACTAGCTCCAGAGGCATGGAGGGATCCACAGGGCATCAGAGAGCTAGCCTTGGTTCCCCCAGCTGGCAGTTCAGTGGAGACAGTGGCCCATAATCTTGAGGGCCTGATGGAGGGGATCCCTAATTATAGGGGGATCGAGGAGGTCCCCATAGAGTACTAGATACATATAGTAGGGGTGATACCCAGGGTGCACCGACTTTTGAGGCGAGTCACACGAGCGGTGGTGTGCTATAGGGAGCATAACCCACCGCAGTTAGATGCCTAGGTTTTATTTCCTGCTGATTTTTTGAGAGACATGTGTCTCGGATGTACAGAGAGCACAAACTTTATTTGGACATATACACTTATTTTTGAGCACCTCGGTGTGCCACACAATATATATATATATATATATATATATATATATATATATATATATATATATACATATTCCTATGGTTCATTATTATGTTTTGAATGCTTCTATATGCTGTTTTGATTACATGTTGCATAAATGTCTATCTAATACATGGTTTGCTAATGCATCAGTTAACGTGTTTAATCTTCTTGGAATGTGTTGATATGTAATAAAATCAAAATTTCTTTCTAACAATTTAACATGTAAATACAGCCTTAAAATCTGATGATCTCTGACGGAATAATGCCCATTAAGCTGGTGGACAACAAGCTGAGAATCCAGATTCACAGCCAATGTACGAATGCCAAGGTTGATAGCCTTGGTCAGTAATTCAATAACAGCACTATATTCAACGACATTGTTTTTGGTGCAACCCAGACAAACACCTTGAAAGTCTACTAACTCACCATGAGGATCGTAGATCACCCATGCCGCAGAAGAAAGATTCCGGGCACTACAGCAGACACCATCAACGAAACCAACGTAAGGTGTATCAGACATCTACATAAGAAGCAAAAGACACAATAAGCGACAATTACACCTACACACCAAGCCAGACATGAAAACACACACAACACACCTGCTGATAACACACGTATGTACAAATTAGATGCATGGGGTTCATGCATAATATTTTTTCAGATAAAGCCTATTTCGGGGCTTATCTAGAGGGTTCCCTTCATAATCAATCAGCTCATAGGCCCCTTTTTGCAAGACTCGTTTTACAATATAAGGCCAATGCCACATAGGCTCGAATTTTCCTGCCCCCAGCTTATCATTTGCTTGATCATAAAGTAGGACTAAATCTCCTTCAACAAAAGAACGAGGATGGACAGTATGGTCGAAGTGAGTTTTCACTCTCTTCTTCTGTGCTTCAATAGCTAGAGAGGCTAGTCAACAAGTCTCGTCCAGCCGCTCTAGGTAGAGAAGACGTTCTTCTACTGGAGTAGTGTTGGGGAGTAATTCGACAGTTAATTTCAGAGAAGGGATCTCACACTCAATCGAAAGGGTAGCCTCCAGACCATAAACTAATTGGAACAGGGTGAACCTGGTGGCACCCTTCACTGAAGTTCAGTAGGCCCATAAGGCGGAGAACAACATCAAATTCCAGTTGGACTTGTGCATGCCGATGGTGCGTTGAAGCATCGTGACTAAAACTTTGTTGACATCTTCCACTTGGCCATTGGCCTGAGGATAGTATGGTGTTGAGCTATCATGCCGCAAGCCTAGTTGGGTCATTAACTCAGTCATCATATGATTACGGAAATGTTTGCTATGATCAGTGACGATAACCTGAGGGACTCCGAACCGTGAAATGACATGATTAAATAAAAATTGTGCCACTGTGTGACCGCCTTCGGATAGTGTAGGCATCGCCTCGACCCATTTTGTGAAATAATAAAAGGCAACGATGATATACCCATGCCCCCCGGTCGAGCGAGGGTTACAGGTCATATAATCAATGCCCCATTTGGCAAAAGGGCTGACGGTAACAACAGGGTGCAACAGAGCGGGAGGCGTGCACGTCTTTCGTTGGTAGATTTGGCACTCATGACAAGAGCTGACGGCAAGAATGAAATCCTTAAATATGGAGGGCCAAAAATAACCAGCACGGAGGATCTTCTAAGCAGTAGCATACCCAGACATATGCCCACCACAGGCACCAGAATGGCAGTCATTTAGAACTCGTTCGGCTTCCTCAAATGTTAAGCATCGGCAGAGAACAGAGTTGGCACCAAGACGGTACAGGGTGTCCCCAATAATGCGATAAGGTTGATAATGATGGCCAATCCATCGCCGAGCATCCTTGGACAAATCGAGACGAAAAGAGGACGTCTAGAGATAGACAATAATATCCCCATACCAAGGATCGAGGGTACTAATCAAGAACAAAGTTTCATCCGGAATATGGTCCTCTAATCGAGAGGGCACAGTAATAGATGGTAGGGAGCAAAGTAACTCAAAAAAGATGAGGGACTTCTTAGACTTGGCGGTGGTGAAATCCAAGTCAAACTCTTGAAGGATGACAATCCACCTTGAGTATTTGCCCCCGAGTAACGGATGTGACAAAATGTATGTCACTAGGTTGCAATCAGAAATCACCGTCGTGGTACGCAATAATATATAGTGGTAGAAATGCTGGACGGTGCAAATGGTGGCCAAAGCCAACTTCTCGACATAGGCGTATCAAGTTTCTGTATCTAGTAAATTGTGGCTGAGATAGTAAATGACATGCTTAGTACCATCATCATCATCTTGAACTAGAACCATGCCAATAGTGGTATTGACAGTGGCTAAATAAAGAGTGTAGTCATGGTGATAGTCAGGGGGACGCAACAATGAAGCAGAAACAAGGAGGGCCTTGAGGTGCTTGAGTGACTCTTGTGAAGTGACATCCCAACAAAAAGGGGTGTCCCACTTTAATAACCGCGTATAGCCTTTGGCCACTTCAGCATAATTTGGAATAAATCATCATAAAAAATTCGCTTTACCCTGCAAACTTTGCAATTGCTGCAAAGAAGCAAGGGGAGGGAGATTCAGGATGGCTTCGAATTTAAGGGGATCGAGATGGATACCCTCCCGGGAGACGATGAACCTGAGAAGTCTGCCTGACTCAATGTAGAAAAAACACTTATGCAAATTAAGCTGGATACAATAGTGTCGATAGCGGAGAAAAATTTCACAAAGGTGGGTTGGATGGTCCTCGCGCTTTGTTGAATGAGCCGGAAGTTCATCCAGGTAAGGCTGCACAATGTGTCGAATATCATGAAACGCATAAGACATTGCATGTTGGAAGGTGGAATTGGCATTTTTTAAACCGAAGGGGAAATTTTTATAAGCGAAAGTGCCCCACAAACAGATAAAGGCGGTCTTGTGTTGATCGGCAAGTGAGATATTAATCTGATTATAGCCAGAAAAACCATCCATGAATGAATATATCTCACTCCCGGCACACTCATCAATGAGCTGGTCAATGAAGGGTGTAGGGTAGTTATCTTTGGGACAGGCATGATTAATATCATGATAATCAACACATACCCTAATAGTGCCCTGTTTTTTAGTCACAGGGACAATGTTAGAAACCCAATCTATGAGTGGGATGGGGTAAATGAAGCCAGCCTTAAGAATATTTTCAACTTCTGCTTTAATAGTTTCGGCCTTTCGAGGGTGCACGGGGCGTAAACGCTATTGAACAGGTTTGGCACCTGGATAGGTAGGTATCTCATGCACCATGATGCTAGGATCGATGCCTGGCATCTCTTTGTAAGACCAAGCAAACACATCACGAAATTCGCGAAAAATATCAGTATAAAGTTGAATCTCCTCTGGAGTACAAGTTACTCCAACATGGATGTGCTCGACAATCCCTGGTTTTACAGAGATGTAGATTGGTTGAGTTTGTGTAATGTTCCCCATATTCCCTTTAGAAGACACTTGATGAATTTGGATGGGTGTCTGAAGGGGTTGGAAGGGGAGATAAGGAGCAAACTGTTCGAGACAAGTAAACATTTCCTGATGGGTAGGGAGAAACGAGGAACGATGGTGATGATCAAACCATGGAGTTTCCTCGAAAGACATAGTCTTAATAATCGCTTCATTAGTAGGAAAAAATTTCTTCAAAGGGTCTAAAGAATCGGCATCTCCAAGCCAAGGGGATTGAGTGTACGATTCGAGAGCTCTGCTAGACGGAGTAGGTTGAGGGGATGGAGCCGATACAGAAACAATTTCGACATAGTTAAGCTCTACAGGACTCAAAGGCATCTCATCACCCTAGGATTCTATCTGATCAGGAGGAGGAAGAACCCAAGGATCAAAGTGAACAGAAATCATATTAATGGGAGCGATGTTGGGAGGTGGGAGTGAAAAAACACCCATAAGGGTAGGATCTTTACAGAGTCCAGCACCCACACTCTCACATGGAGCAGAGGTATGTTCCACGAAAGGCACGTTGCCATCAGAGGAGGAGGAGGCGAAGAAGGACAACTTGTCTGCTGTGATGATCTTCCCCTGATGAAACGAATAACATGAAATAGTGATGAAGCCACGGCTCGCATGGCATATGTCCAGCTTCGTCCTACAAGAAGGTTGTAAGTTAAATTTGCATCAAAAACTTTGACCTCCACTTCAACCGTCTTCCCTTCCAGAGTAATAGGCAAGCATTGGAGTATACCATAAGGACAATACTCTCTCCCATCAAAGCCTTCCAAGGTCGTAGGAGACTAGCTCAGAGTCAGAGAACCAATAGCCTTCCAACAAGTAACAGATATTATGCAAGTAGAAGCGCCTTCATCATTGACGGTACGATGAATCATTTTAGAATTGATGATGACCTGGATAAGGAAGGAAATTTGGTGAGGCAGTCTCGGTATATGATTATCTAAATCAAAAGTGATCAAAACCGAGTCGGCCAGGTCAATGTTACTGATAGGCGATAGCAAGGACTTCCTCTGAGAGGGGAAACTCTGGAGGACTACTAATGCAGACATAGCTGACGAAGCCTGGGCTAAGTCCTCAATGATGCTATAGTCTTGAGCAGCACGAGCATTAGGGTTGTAAGAAGACTTCCAAAGCATGCCTTTAGGAGGAGGTCGGATGATCGCTTCAATGCGAGGTCGCTCGATATGGAGAGGACCAGAACTGGATGGAGGAGCACTAGAGGGGACCTCAGTCTCCTTCCCGGCAGGCGAAGGATACTCTTTTTCCCAAGTACTAATGTGGATGGGAATTGTCCCAGCCATAAATACCTGAGAACCAAAGGGAGAAGAGGATTGAGAAGGATCCACCACCATTTGTGTTTGCTGTGAGGGAAAAGGCTCTTTGAGCATGGCAGGAGTCCCAAGGGCGCCTTTCAACAAACGACTAACTTCAGACCGCCTGGGGTAGTCCTTAGTATAGTGATCCTCATCACAGATAAGGCAAGGATACTTAGGCTTGTGTTTGGCACCTTCCTCGAGTGGAGTTTTAGGGGAATCCTGCTTCGGTTGATCAGCCTTATTCTTTCATTTTCCTTTCTTTTTCCCTTTCGAGGTTCTGTCCGCCATGGTGGACTGGACGGCGTTAACCTCGGAAGTGTTACCAGAATCGGATGCATCCTGAGAAGTGTTTTCATTCGAAGTGTTCGATTTTTTCTTCCCAGGGTTTGCAGAAGATTTCTTAGAGGACGTATTGACAGAACCAATGACGCCGTCAATAGATGGTGTTGGCTGGGCTTTGGAAGTTTCGGGCCTCAGAGCATCAGGCAAATAATCATATAGTGTACCAGACTGGGAGTAAACCAAGTCAAGGTACTGAGCATACGCAATAGCTTGCTCTTCAGTTACACATGCCCCCATAGCAATGTCCTAGGCTATCGGACTGACAAATGAGGTTGTGAACCAGTTAGTCAGAAGCTGATCGGGAATCCAAAACTTAATCAAACGGTGATGTCGTCTCCATTCAAGGATATGATTGAAGATATGTGTGGTCATGGTCTATTTTAAGGATGTTAGGAAATGTTTGCCCATTTCATATCGAATCGGCAACAGAAAATGAGTTAAAAATGCCATAGCCAACGAGTTAAAGTCCTGAAAAGATCCGCGAGCTAACTCAATATACCATTTAGCAGCAGAGCCAGTGAGGATCCATTGAAAAAGGTGGAGTTGGATTGAATCATCAAGCCATGAGTTTAACGAACACCAAAGATGATAAGTCATGGCATGGGCTTGGGGATCTTCTCCAGCTTTACCATCAAACTTGGGACAATCACCAGGAATTTTAGTTGGAACCAGTGGCCAATACGGATTATGAAGAATGGGATCATTTGTTAGTTTGGACACATTCAGTAATTCCAACGTTTCTAAAATGGGTAATTGAGGGTTAAAGGACATCTGAGGCCACGGGTAGGAGGTAGCACCAGAATTCCACCTAGCTGCTTGTTGCCCCCAATGATTTTGTCCGGATAGATTTGGCCCATAAGGGTTTTTTCCATAGGGATTTAGTCCATAGGGGTTATAGCTATAACTGGATGGCTGACCCTAGACTTTCCCCCCAGCATTCCACTGATTACCAACTTGGCTTGCAGGAGCAACATATGGTTGCTAGAAATTCTGGTAAGGATTCACCTACAATTGTTGATAATTTTGGTATGGGGCAAATTGGGTTTTCCCTTGGGATTGCTGAAAACCATAAGGCAGATGGGCTCCAAACTGAGCCTGGGAGCCAAGCTATGTCTGATAAGCAGGCTGGGATTGGGATCCAACCTGAATTTGAAGACTGAATTGGGTTTGGAGCCCAGACTGGGGCTGAAAATAGAGTGGAGCTTGAGAAGCAATAATCATTTGACTGTCCAGTTGAGCAGGCCCAGACGAATGTCCTTGAGAAGATATAGGTTAAGCCATCTGGCCAAAAGGTTGGCCTGGTTAAGGTTGAGGTTTGCCCATCTGCCCAGAAGTTTGAACTTGCTGGGAATTTGGTTGGCCTTGTGGAACCGAAGGCTTTCCGGACTCACAAGATGGTTGAGTAAGCTGTACAATTGGTTGGCCTTGTTGAATTTGAGACTGACCAACTTGTCCAGAAGGGTAGCCTTACTGGGTACCAGGTTGGCCTTGTTGAATGTAAGGTTGTCCTGGGTTACCAAAAGGTTGCCCGAAGTATGTGAAAGAAGAACCACTGAAGGCCGAAGGTTGTCCTAGAATGGGTTGTCCTTGTGGGCCGACAGTTTGCCCTGAATAAGGTTTCCCATAGTACGATTGTCCATAAGACTGCTGTCCGTAAGATGGTTGACCTTGATAGGGTGGTCCTTGAACATTCAAAGACTATGCTTGGCCACCATGGTAAGCCGTGGTACCCCAAGCAACAGACAACGAAACTGATACCTCAACAAAAGGTTGAGATGCTATAGGTCCTGGGTGATAAATATGGGCTCCTCGAGAATCATAATAATTAAACAGATTTTGAGGATCCAGATTCTGAGGAATTTAAGGATATTGATCATATGCCCCCCCTGCTAGAATGGAAACAAAAGAAGGTGGGGCACTTAGGCTAGGGTCAACAACCCTGGATATGGGTGCCACCGGGCCACTGTGTAAAGGACTTGCTGAAGGCCTGGCAAAAGTGGTCACCACTAAAGATGAAGTGACAGTACTAACAGTGGGGGATGTGGAAGCCACACAAATGGTTGGCATAGTCGGGACAGATGTCACATTGTGAATTTGGGGAGTGAAAGATCCTGAAGTCAGAGTGACAGTACGAGACCACATGGAACTTGTAAGGGGAGACTTAGAACCCATGATATCAGCTAGAGCATTATAATGTAAAGGTAGCGTGATGCCAAGGGAGGTGACACGAAGGGTGAAGTTTTTGTTGGTATAGGAATTTCACCACTCGTCATCAAGGACTCTTCACTCGTGACGGGGGATGTGTCATCCATGTCAAAGGAAGACATTGGGACCAAAATACCAGGAGGAGTAAGGGGAAAATCTTCTTCGGAAGGCTCCCAAATGGGGTTCCAACTAATATCTTAGGACTCGTCTTCCGAGGCACGAGAGTTAAGCAGTTGGATACTTGGAATAACAGGATGAGTATCACTAACAACCGGTACCTCAGGAGTGACAGAAGATGGGGACCCTTGGTCGCTTGGAACGGGACACAGGATTGGTGATTCCACTAGGATTATTTAACTCAAAAGCTCTAGGGATAACTAATCGAGTAAGGAGAAATAACCCTACGCAAACTAAAATGTAACAAGATCTAATAGGGCAAGTGTGAACGTGGCCGAATAAATTTTAGGACACAGGAACAGAACTTGACCTTTTCATCTTTAAAGAGTCGAGAAAAGGACGAAAAGATGACTCTAGTCGCCTTCAAGTATTTAATGAGCCTGAAGTGACAAGTTCTCATATGGACCTTTTCTTTTAAGGAGTCCGAAAAGGAACGAAAGTGACTGCTCTGGATAAACTAGGCAAAAGGCTTACCAAACATCCTGTAAAACTGCATATACACCTTGGCGATCATATGAAAACCAAGGACTTTCCGTACGACAACCAATCTTCCCGAATGCTATGTTCGGTGCGTTACGGTTTACACGGCGACAGACACGGCTTCCTAGGGATATAGGATGATAACCTAGTGGGGTCTCCCAACATATACTCGACGGTACTGGGAGCACAATTCTGTACTAGATCGCTATTAATTCACAGAAGGAGTAATCACCTAACCTTGAGCAAAGACAATAGTGACTAGGTTTAACGACACCAGAGCACATCTCTAGCCTAGACCTCTAAATAGTGTGCGTTATGTTCCAATGCGTTGTTAAGTTCATTCAGGTCATTTTAGAGTTGATATTGAATTATGTTACAGTTTTCAGGCCTTACCGTATGTATACAACAAAACCTAGGATGCAACTAGAATGATTGAAATATCCTTTTACTTCAATGAACACCTACCTACAAGAGGGTAGAGAGATCATTCCCAAACCAAGAAAACCAAGATAAACCAAGAGACACAATGCAAAAACACATCAACCCTACAGTGCACGAATACTACTAATGATGGATTTAATCATTTGCTTTCCAAAATGCAAACTTGAAATTCAAATTCACTTTCACTTTCGTATGCTAAATGAATGTAGTCTTTTGATTTTGATTGTTTTAAATTAAAAAAAAAAACAAACGAGAAAGCGTGAAAAAACCGGTCGACCCAAACAATTGTGATCTATGTTCGGCAGTGAAAAGAAATAAAATCAATACTAAAGATTGGTTCAATAATCATCACTAAAAATCAACCAGAAACAAGCAATGGAGTAGACTCAAACAAACCAACAAGAAAGTTACAAATGAACCTTGGGCAAACCAGCAACAAAGCCAATTGATTCAATAACTTAAAAGAACGAACTAGGTCACATGGGAAAAAATGCAAGATTCATTCAATAAAGCCAAAGAAAGAGTGCCCCAACCATAAACAGTAAAAAACAAGCTAATGAGCAAGAGAAAGAAGGCAAGGGATTAGCAGGACCGGCAAATTGAGGACATAGAATTGAAAAACAATTCTACAAGAATCGTCGCAGGTACTACACAAGCAACTAGCAGCGATCAGCCAATAGCTGTAGGAACAGAGCGACGTCATCACGAGTGCACGTCTCTTCCACGATGGACCGATTTCAGGAGTCGTCGCGACTGTACGACGGGATTCAGTGACGCACAGGACTTTACAAAAGAGTAAAGGCGACGTCGGTGTGACTGTTAAACTATTTCCCGCAACGATATTAAAAACAATGCCAAATTAACAAAAAACTCCCAAATAAAAACCAGTCAATCCTTTAATTAAGAGAGGGATTTCCCAGATCAACCCAGGTAACCCAAAAGACTGATGGTTTATCCCCAAAATTCAAAAGACACCAAATCAAAATCAAAACAAGAGCAAACAAGAGAAGCAACATATAAAGGAGTCCCCAGTGGAGTCACCAACTTGTGACGCAGGAAAGTGTTCCCTCTATGAACAGAGGCAACCCCTCAAGCCCTAGAGTGGGTCTAGTCACAGAAAGGACAAAACAACAATCAATTCCCTTAAATAGTCATCATTAGAAGCCTACCTCAAACTGGTGGTTGATGAAGTTCCGTTGCACTACTCCAACTTCCGTTTCCTTCTCCTTAATGAGCAATCAACCTAAAACACCACAAAGAAACAACATAGCACGTAATCGAGAAACAACAATGATCTATTTACTCGTAAAGTCAAGAAGTCATGAGCTATCAAGTAAATTACATACAAGACATAGGAAATCATCATTGATTGTATTAATAATGAATCAAGAGTAAAGCTTACAACCAAGTCTTGACGTCGCAAGCCTTCTCAGAGGGTCCAACCAGTGTGTTTCTTCAAGCATTCACTCTCAAAGATGGGTCTCCCAAATAGAAATATATATATCTCTCTCTCTCATTCACAAGATTTACACAAGGTTAAGGGCACTCCACACCTTCTTGCAAACTACAAAGCAATCCCACACTTGTCACACTCACACCAACTATCTATCAAACTCAAAAGCAGCAGCAACACTGTACAACCAAAAGAACTAGCAGATGATAACAATGGTGAGTGATTTTATAGGATAAGGAGTCTCCATGAAATGAGGGAGAGGGAGCTTATCCTCGGGGCAAGCAGCACAAAAGATGGAACTACCATGCCAGAGGGAGGAGGGCGACCCAAACTGACCCAACAACCAGGTCCAGAGACATCCAGAAGGCCGACTGTTGGAACGAATTCGCCCAATCTGGATCGTCGTGAGTTAATAACTAAGTTTTAGCGCTAACATCGCTAGTAGGCAATGTAATCAGTCAAATCATTGCTAAAGATAGAAAATAGCCTTGCACCAGAGCATGAAATCCGACCGTCACAGGAATCAGATGTACTCCTGCGACGAAGGCGCAACTGGACCATTTATGACCGCTATCCGTTGCATATATTTAGCAAATTCTTGGTGAAGAGGTTAAAAACTTAGGAAAAGTGGGTCAATTGGCAACATACGAGAGCATTTGTTTAGTATGAGCATGTTTTACTAGACACAAGACATAGTAGAAGGACCAGGGTGAAGGTAGTGACAAATTACTGTGTAAAAATAATGACGAAACAATGGCATCCATCTCATAAATCCAATTCCTGCCTAAGAGGAGGTTCTAATCCAAGTTTGCATCAATGATTTCTACCTTAATATTCACTAGCTTCCCCCAACACAGATAGGAAAGGCTGGGATAATTCTGTGCGGCCTATGAGAATGTCCATTAAATGTAATCAAGAGAGTTGGTGAAGGAACAATTGAAGGTTATCCAATGGCCCTCCAACATGACATAGACATCACACATGTGGAAGCTCCTTCATCTATAACTGTGTGAAAAATATTGGTTTTTTAGTATGTGGACTTTATCTAGAAAGCCATATGGTGAGGAGGTCTCTTTTTGACATTCATCATATCAAAAGTGAGCACTAAATAATTATTTGGATCTACTGCACCAATGGCCGAAAGAAAAGCACTTCTCTGAGCAGGGCATGACTGGAGTACCTCCAGTGTAGACATAACACAAGGACTTTGAGCCAAATCTTCTACAATCGAGTAGTTCTAGGCTACCCTAGCATTAGGGTTAATAGTCGAGTGCTTTACGGAACCTTTCGGTATCCGAGATATAGACTCAACAGAGGGTCACTCAATATGAAGTGGCTCTGTGGACTCAGGAACAAATTTAGCCTTAGATGTTTCTGATTCACCATAATCATGTGCTCATGTAGTGACGTCTGTTAGAGTCGGTCTAGAAGCCCTCCATCAGCGATCAAAGCTCTTTGCATTTGCATAAGTAGGTGTCTCATCAGTGTCATTTCATTGCATTCCATTAGGCATGCCATAACCCTGATGGAGGAGCTGGTGTCTTTATTCCCCTCTTGGCATTGCTGGATCAAAGTTGTTTCAGTCAATAAACTATTTCAAGGTTTCTTATCTTGTCTTGAGGTCAAAAGTCCTAGGTCTAGGGTTTAGGTCCAATTTGTCTTTGAGGTCATGTCTTTAAAGGTCAATAAATGCCCAGCAGGCCAGAGGGATGACTATCAAAGTGTTTGTTCAAAAAGATTTCATCTCGTATAGCTAATTTTTACCTTGGATTTAAAAAACCCTGTTTTTTAAAGCCCAAGGTCATTTTCTCAAATTTTTGTAAAAATTGTAAAAATTTAAAATTCTTTGAAAGTTAGCATGCAGCCCTGGTCCCCTTTTCCAATATTCCTCAGAAGCTATCCCTGCAAAATTTTTCAAGAAAAACATCAGTTCAACCAATTTCAGGACAAAAGGAAACCATAAAATCAGCAGTTTTCAAATTTTGAAAAAGTGTCATGATAAAAACATTTGAAAGAGGGTTTGAAAGGAAATTAATTTAAATCAAAACCTATAAAGCTCCTTTCTCCCTCCCTTTAGTCTTCATTGTGCCTCAAAGTAATAGTGAAGAGTGATTAAAGAGGAATTGGGCGAAATTTCATAGAGTACCCGCGCGCGACCCGTTGAGCCTTGCGCGCGACCCGTCAGGGTGACCATTGCAGTTCAAAAAAAGCACAGGCGCAACCCGTTGGGCGCGCGCGACCCGTCCAGCCTTGCACGCGACCTGTTGCGAATTCTTCCACCAAATTTCGCCTGCAAGTTGCAAAACAACTCCGGATTGCTTCAAGGTTGCAGGTAGGCCTCCCATCATTAAAATACATTGTTTGCCAAAGCTTGAGAAGCATGAGGATGTATTTTAAAGTCATCATTTTGAAATAATGAGTCCAATGTATATTTTCTTAAGAAACTCAAAGTGTTAGTAAGGTTAGGGTTTGTCTTGTTGTTTTCAAGGTCATCCTCATCACCCCAACTTTTTCCCTACATCCCATTTCCACCTCCCTCATCATTTTTACTCAATCTCTCTACCAAAAATACCAAAAGCCCTAAAACCCTACCCCTATTCCTAAAAATCAAGAATCTAATCCTAAACCCTGTTTCTCATAAAAACTTTGCAAATGATAATTGTGTGATGGGGTGTATCATGATTCCTTCCCTTAAACTCCCTATTTCATATATTTTTCCCAATTTCCCTTAAAAGTTTCCCTTCCCTAACATTTCCCTTGTGCTATTTGTCCCCTTGAAACAACATTTCAACAATTAAACTAGCAGATTTTTGAGCAGAAGCAGCAGTACATTCCAGCCACTTTGCTCTCAAAACCATGTCATAAACCGAGAGCGACTATGAGCAAAGTGATGACCGTGAGTCAACTCCGGAGGTTGAGGTACAAAGGAGGCCTCACAGGGGGGGTAAGAGTGGTCACCATAAGAGAGAGGAGCCCACCTCTTTGACCGATTTGCAGGCTTGTCCAATTGCAGTCACATGTTTCCGCTATCTGTCATGTTATGAATTTTGTGAGAGGATCTCTCAAATCCAGCATCACAGGGAATTGGTCCGCTTGTTTGTTTTGCATTTGCATGATGGGCATGTGAACCTTGCAGGGGTGGATTTTACATTGACACCTGAGATGATTGCCCAAGCAACAGGGATACCTAATGCTGTAGAAGTGTGGAACAAGTGCAAACTATTGGATAGATTTCAGTATGAGCCCTACATTAAACCTGCCTTTATGAGACACATGACTGGTGTAGTTCCTTTCAGATTTTTGAGGGATGAGTATGTTCCCTTGATGAGGCTTATCATGTGCTATTTCACCTGTGAGGGCAGATTTGCATCTTTGTATTCGTACCAAATTCGCTTGTTGATGCATTTCACACGGGTACGGATGATGAACATACCAATTTTCATATGCCGGAATATTGAGAGGATGGTACCCTTGGTGCAGAGAAGGAGTCAAGCACAGCAGCACAGGAGCATCTATCATTATGGTTTGATCCAGCTTGTGGTCATACATCAGTTGGCTCAGTAGGGTATCCCATGGGAGGATTTTACCTCTCGGGATTTTTTCACAGCGTCAACATCATCACCCCCTGAGATCGTTCATGAGGAAGGAGGGCCTTCACAGCAGCATGATATTCCTGAGACCAAACATGTCAGCTCTCCTCCATTGGTCACATATCAGAGAGGCCATAGGGCCTTATTTGCATCAGCTAGGCGAGTATTTTCTCCACACCAGGTGGAAGGGGTCTCGCCTTCTTCATCAGCACCACGAGTGTTATCTCCACACCAGGTGGAAGGGGCCTCGTCTCCGACAGCAGCACAGGTACCAGAGAGAGGCAAGCAAGCCCAAGATTGATGAGGGGCCATCAGGTGTTCCAGGCATAGAGGTTGTTGATCTTAACATCAGTTCTCCTAGCCTAGAGTCAAAGGAAATCATTCAGCACCTAAGAGCTGAAAATGATTCATTGCAGCAAAGATTGGAAAGGGAAAATTTGACAATCACCTACTTAGAGCAGCGCAACAAGCAACTTGAGGAGGAGCACACTCTTGATGAGTTGCGGAGGATCCATGAGGACCACAACTTGGCGCGCAAGAGACCCGGTGACTTGGTACCCATTGAGCGTGAGGCTATGCTTCTACAGGTCAATGCTCATTTGGAGAGGCTGCTAGCCAAGGCCAATAAAGATAAGGACCTGCTCCGAAACATGAAAAACCACTATTGGGCCCGAATGCATGTATGCAAGGCAAGAATGAAGGTGCTCCAAAGACGGCTGGCCAAGGCACAAAAACGAAAGAAAACGCCCGATCCCCTCCACATCTTGGCTGAGGCTTCTTTGAAGGAGCATGGTGTTAAATAACTCACTTACAGCACAAAATTCTAAAAATTTTGAGCATTTTTGGTCATTTGTAATTTTTTTTGGCAAAAAACAGGTTTTCTCCACCAACGGGTCGCGCGCCGCGCGCGACCTTTTCGTTGGGCAACTCCTTTTTGGGAAAACTCAGCATTTTTGGATTTTTCATGCAGAGATACACTTTCTCAGCCATTGCCAAGAAATTTCACCAAGTTTTGGGCCTCCAAAAAGTCAAAAAACAAGCAAAAAATGACTTTCTGCCACCTTTTTGACATACAGGAAGCAGTCTTGGGAGATTGAAATTGTGGAGGGGCAAATGACCACCAAATTCAGAAATTATACTTGGGTTGGAAAGTAGACATCCAGACCTTTCCAACAAGCCCACGTTTGCCTCATTTGGACACCTAGAAGTACCTCAAAATTGGCTCCAAAGTAGCGCGACCCATTCAGGAAGAGGGCGCGACCCATTGGGCAGTTTTCACAGGAATTCATCTACAGCTCAGGAATTCGCCCAACTTTGACCAGTTTTGACTTTTGATGGGATTTTTCACCCTCTTTGATGTAATTAATGTATTTTCATGTTGATATGACACTTATTTACCTACTCTAGAAGATTCATTCATGAAATAGCAAACATTTAATGAATGAATTGGTTTCCTAGCTTATAGAGGCAAGTTGTTTTGACTGCCTAGATTTTAGTGCTCAGTTTAGAATTGGTTGAAACAGCTCCTAGAAGGATGAGCTCGACCCCTAGAGGCAAGGAAAGATGTTAGATTGCCTATATTATGTACTTTCTTGGTCATTTTCATGGTTGGACTCTTGAGGGAGAAGCTCTATTGTATTATTCATTGTATCTCTGCAGTTTTGGCAAAGGAAGAAAGACCAGGGTTTTGCAGTCCTTTTTGGGATTCCTGTGGTTACATGTATTGATGGTGTGTTTCTCTTTGTACTTGTAAGTTTGCTATGTGATTCATCTCCTTACTTTTCCTTCTGCAAATTAGGCAAATGAAGTGTTAAAGTAGAATTCATGATTGCCATGCTCTGCTTTTAAGTTTGCTTAATATTTATGTTTTCTTCTGTCTAAAGAGAACTCTTGAAGGTTTCTTGCTCTCTTTAGCTCCTCACTGGTCATTCCTATCCATTCACTTAATTCAAAGGCATCAATACAGTCTCCTACCTTGCCCCAAAGAACCCCCTACAAAAACTGTGTCCAATCCTCGCACCCAAAATTGCCTTACCCCGATTTTCCACCAAAATCCTAAAACTTCCCCATTCAAACCTTTTTATCAGTTTACTAGCCTAGAATCAGTGTTCCCCTGTTGGTTATCTCGCCCATTGAAGATCTTTACCAAGATATACCGGAGAGAGCCCTCTCCTGCCCCGTAGGGCTAGCTACGAGGCTAAGTGGTTTTATGTTGCCTTGGAGTTTGCCTTTCTCAGCCTGAGGTGAAATTTCAAGCGCTAACATATTGGCGACCATACTGGGGAGAAAAAATTGTTTGTTGATTGATGTGTTGGTTTCATAAGTCTTAGACGGAGCCTGAAGTTATGCCAGGTAGCCTTCGAAACGCTTTTGCTTTGCATTAGCAGAAGTAGATAAACTCTGCTTCAGTCAATCTCCGTGAGCTTGTGAATACAGCCACTTCAATTGTATTTCACCCCAGTATATTTGTAAACTCTAAACTTTTGGATGATTGGTTAAGAGTTTTCACAGGTTTATTGGCTATTTGTTCCTTGATATCCAAACTAGCTTCAGATTCTGGTCATATATTCAAATCTCATTCATGTCTAGATGTTTTTGAGTATCTTGAAGACATTGATTTTGATGAGAGTTTTGAGTTGTCCTTGTTCAAAACTAAATCTGAAAGTGCACTTGATTCTCTAGTTCCCAACCCTGATTTTGCAGCCGCTCTTGAAATTGAGAGACACAATAGGTTGGTTGACAATTTCATCCTAAGATCTCTTCAGTCAGATATTCACGCTACAAATCTTGTTGAGTTCGTTGAAACTATATCTGTTCATATCGGATCCACTATCACGGCGCACGAGCAGTCTAATCCTCCTTTTATTTCTGTTTCTCCTATAATCACTTATCCGGAATCTACAATTGGTTCGCCCTCTACATCCCATACCACTTCTCCTCCTCATACTCCTCATACTACAGCTACACTCACTCCACCTGCTACTCCTAGACCTAATTTATCTAAAGCAATGGCTGCCTGATTCACTCCTCTCGCTCTTCCCCAAAATCTGCATGATATGCCAGCCGATTATCAAAGTAAAATTCCCATGTTTGATGGCACTCCACAGAGTATTTCTGCTCAGCAACATATAGATAAAATGACGACTTTCTTTGATCTATATGAGATAGATGAAGAGGATGTAACTATGCGTTTGTTTGTACAAACGTTTGATGGCGAAGTAAGAAAGTGGTTCAGAGGTTTGACAACCCGAAGCATTGCTACCTTAGAGGCACTTCAGAACCAGTTTCTAGATCGATGGGAAATCAGAAAGGATCCGCTTCAGATTAATGCCGAATACAACAACCTCAAGCATAATCATGGTGAGTCCGTTCAAGATTATATTATCGGATTTAATACAGTTTACAATGCTATTCCCGATGATTTGAGACCGTCGAGAAAATCAGCACTTCTCAAATTCCCGGATGGCTTTGATCCGAAGATGGCTTATTCATTGGGAGATAGAGATCCACCTACATTGGAGGATATGCAGAAAATTGCTGTTAGTGTTGAAGCAAATTTGAATGATAAAAGAGCAAGGATGAAGGCGCAAAAGCGAGTCACAATCAAAGAAGAAGCTTCTACATCAGATCAGCTCCTCCGTAAGGTTGAAAAGGTTGAAAGGGCACTTGAACATACTCATCTCAGCAAGCCGGAACTGCAGATCCGTAATCCTAATTTCCAAGGTCCGTAACAGCCGCAATATAGGATCAAACAGCGTGAAACAAGAGCACAAGAGGCAGCAGTTCAGCAGCAAATTAAACCTCCTTTTCAGCAGAATTTTGTTAGTCAAGAATCAGAGGATGAAGGTGATACGGTGGGAGAGGAAAATCATTTTTTCACTCCTGATGATTTGCCTACCTATATTACAGAAGAAGAAGAATTTATGAGAAATTCAGTCATACATCAGGATGAGCATTATATCCTGTCAAATGAGGCAGTACTTGAGGAAGAATTGGAGGAATACCAAAGAGGATATCTCAATGCTTTGTCCGCTCAGCAGAGGCAATTAAGAAACCGAGCTGTGCCCTCACTCATGGTCTGCGAAACCAGAGATTCTGGGTTCAATCCCCAGTATGGTCGCTAATATGTTAGTGCTTGAAATTTCACCTCAGGCTGAGAAAGGCAAACTCCAAGGAAACATCAAACCACTTAGCCTCGTAGCTAGCCCTACGGGGCAGGAGAGGGCTCTCTCCGGTATATCTCGGTAAAGATCTTCAATGGGCGAGATAAACAACAGGGGAACACTGATTTTAGGTTAGTGAACTGATAAAAAGGTTTGAATTGGGAAGTTTTAGGATTTTGGTGGAAAATCGGGGTAAGGCAATTTTGGGTGCGGGGATTGGACACAGTTTTTGCAGGGGGTTCTTTGGGGCAAGGTAGGAGACTGTATTGATGCCTTTGAATTAAGTGAATGGATAGGAATGACCGGTGAGGAGCTAAAGAGAGCAAGAAACCTTCAAGAGTTCTCTTTAGATAGAAGAAAACATAAATATTAAGCAAACTTAAAAGCAGAGCATGGCAATCATGAATTCTACTTTAACACTTCATTTGCCTAATTTGCAGAAGGAAAAGTAAGGAGATGAATCACATAACAAACTTACAAGTACAAAGAGAAACACACCATCAATACATGTAACCACAGGAATCCCAAAAAGGACTGCAAAACCCTGGTCTTTCTTCCTTTGCCAAAACTGCAGAGATACAATGAATAATACAATAGAGCTTCTCCCTCAAGAGTCCAACCATGAAAATGACCAAGAAAGTACATAATATAGGCAATATAACATCTTTCCTTGCCTCTAGGGGTCGAGCTCATCCTTCTAGGAGCTGTTTCAACCAATTCTAAACTGAGCACTAAAATCTAGGTAGTCAAAACAACTTGCCTCTATAAGCTAGGAAACCAATTCATTCATTAAATGTTTGCTATTTCATGAATGAATCTTCTAGAGTAGGTAAATAAGTGTCATATCAACATGAAAATACATTAATTACATCAAAGAGGGTGAAAAATCCCATCACAAGTCAAAATTGGTCAAAGCTGGGCGAATTCCTAAGCTGTAGATGAATTCCTGTGAAAACTGCCCAACGGGTCGCGCTACTTTGGAGCCGATTTTGAGGTACTTCCAGGTGTCCAAATGAGGCAAACATGGGCTTGTTGGAAATTTCTGGATGTCTACTTTCCAACCCAAGTGGAATTTCGGAATTTGGTGGTCATTTTCCCCTCCAAAATTGCAATCTCCCAAGACTGCTTCCTGTATGTCAAAAAGGTGGCAGAAAGTCATTTTTTGCTTGTTTTTTGACTTTCTGGAGGCCCAAAACTTGGTGAAATTTCTTGGGAATGGTTGAGCAAGTGTATATTTGCATGAAAAATCCAAAAATGCTGAGTTTTCCCAAAAAGGAGTTGCCCAACGAAAAGGTCGCGCGCAGCGCGCGACCCGTTGGTGGAGAAAACCTGTTTTTTGCCAAAAAAAAATTACAAATGACCAAAAATGCTCAAAATTTTTAGAATTTTGTGCCGGAAGTGAGTTATTTAATACCATGCTCCTTCAAAGAGGCCTCAGCCAAGATGTGGAGGGGATCGAGCGTTTTCCTTCGTTTTTGTGCCTTGGCCAGCCGTCTTTGGAGCACCTTCATTCTTGCCTTTCATACATGCATTCGGGCCCAATAGTGGTTTTTCATGTTCCGGAGCAGGTCCTTATCTTTATTGGCCTTGGCCAGCAGCCTCTCCAAATGAGCATTGACCTGTAGAAGCATAGCCTCAAACTCAACGGGTACCAAGTCACCGGGTCTCTTGCACGCCAAGTTGCGGTCCTCATGGATCCTCCGCAACTCATCAAGAGTGTGCTCCTCCTCAAGTTGCTTGTTGCACTGCTCTAAGTAGGTGATTGTCCAATTTACCCTTTCCAATCTTTGCTGCAATGAATCATTTTCAGCTCTTAGGTGCTGAATGATCTCCTTTGACTCTAGGCTAGGAGAACTGATGTCAAGATCAACAACCTCTATGCCTGGAACACCTGATGGCCCCTCATCAATCTTGGGTTGCTTGCCTCTCTCTGGTACCTGTGCTGCTGTCGGAGACGAGCCCCCTTCCACCTGGTGCGGAGATAACACTCGTGGTGCTGATGAAGAAGGCAAGACCCCTTCCACCTGGTGTGGAGAAAATACTCGCCTAGCTGATGCAAATAAGACCCTATGGCCTCTCTGATATGTGACCAATGGAGGAGAGCTGACATGTCTGGTCTCAGGAATATCATGCTGCTATGAAGGCCCTCCTTCCTCATGAACGATCTCAGGGGGTGATGATGTTGATGCTGTGAAAAAATCCCGAGAGGTAAAATCCTCCCATGGGATACCCTGCTGAGCCAACTGATGTATGACCACAAGCTGGATCAAACCATAATGATAGATGCTCCTGTGCTGCTGTGCTGGACTCCTTCTCTGCACCAAGGGCACCATCCTCTCAATATTCTGGCATATGAAAACTGGTATGTTCATCATTCGTACCCATGTGAAATGCATCAACAAGCGAATATGGTACGAATACAAAGATGCAAATCTGCCCTCACAGGTGAAATAGCGCATGATAAGCCTCATCAAGGGAACATACTCATCCCTCAAAAATCTGAAAGGAACTACACCAGTCATGTGTCTCATAAAGGCAGGTTTAATGTAGGGCTCATACTGAAATATATCCAACAGTTTGCGCTTGTTCCACACCTCTCCAGCATTAGGTATCCCTATTGCTTGAGAAATCATCTCAGGTGTCAATGTAAAATCCACCCCTGCAAGGTTCACATGCCCATCATGCAAATGCAAAACAAACAAGCGGACCAATTCCCTGTGATGCTGGATTTGAGAGATCCTCTCACAAAATTCATAACATGACAGATAGCGGAAACATGTGATTGCAATTGGACAAGCCTGCAAATCGGTCAAAGAGGTGGGCTCCTCTCTCTTATGGTGACCACTCTTACCCCCCCCTATGAGGCCTCCTTTGTACCTCAACCTCCGGAGTTGACTCACGGTCATCACTTTGCTCATAGTCGCTCTCGGTTTCTGACATGGTTTTAAGAGCAAAGTGGCTGGAAAGTATTGTTGCTTCTGCTCAAAAATCTGCTAGTTTAATTGTTGAAATGTTGTTTCAAGGGGACAAATAGCACAAGGGAAATGTTAGGGAAGGGAAACTTTTAAGGGAAATTGGGAAAAATATATGAAATAGGGAGTTTAAGGGAAGGAATCATGATACACCCCATCACACAATTATCATTTGCAAAGTTTTTATGAGAAACAGGGTTTAGGATTAGATTCTTGATTTTTAGGAATAGGGGTAGGGTTTTAGGGCTTTTGGTATTTTTGGTAGAGATATTGAGTAAAAATGATGAGGGAGGTGGAAATGAGATGTAGGGAAAAAGTGGGGGTGATGAGGATGACCTTGAAAACAGCAAGACAAACCCTAACCTTACTAACACTTTGAGTTTCTTAAGCAAATATACATTGGACTCATTATTTCAAAATGATGACTTTAAAATACATCCTCATGCTTTTCAAGCTTTGGCAAACAATGTATTTTAATGATGGGAGGCCTACCTGCAACCTTGAAGCAATCCGGAGTTGTTTTGCAGCTTGCAGGCAAAATTTGGTGGAAGAATTCCCAACAGGTCGCGCGCAAGGCTGGACGGGTCGCGCCTGTGCTTTTTTTGAACTGCAATGGGCACCCTGACGGGTCACGCTCACCCAACAGGTCGCGCGCAAGGCTCAACGGGTCGCGCGCGGGTACTCTATGAAATTTCGCCCAATTCCTCTTCAATCACTCTTCACTATTAATTTGAGGCACAATGAAGACTAAAGGGAGGGAGAAAGGAGCTTTATAGGTTTTGATTTAAATTAATTTCCTTTCAAACCCTCTTTCAAATGTTTTTATCATGACACTTTTTCAAAATTTGAAAACTGCTGATTTTATGGTTTCCTTTTGTCCTGAAATTGGTTGAACTGATGTTTTTCTTGAAAAGTTTTGCAGGGATAGCTTCTGAGGAATCTTGGCAAATGGGACCAGGGCTGCATGCTGACTTTCAAAGAATTTTGAATTTTTACATTTTTTACAGAAATTTGAGAAAATGACCTTGGGCTTTAAAAAACAGGGTTTTTTAAATCCAAGGTAAAAATTAGCTGTACGAGATGAAATCTTTTTGAAGAAACACTTTGATAGTCATCCCTCTGGCCTGCTGGGCATTTACTGACCTTTAAAGACATGACCTCAAAGACAGATTGGACCTAAACCCTAGACCTAGGACTTTTGACCTCAAGACAAGACAAGAAACCTTGAAATAGTTTATTGACTGAAACAACTTTGATCCAGCAGTGCCAAGAGGGGAATAAAGACACCAGCTCCTCCATCAGGGTTATGGCATGCCTAATGGAATGCAATGAAATGACACTGATGAGACACCTACTTATGCAAATGCAAAGAGCTTTGATCGCTGATGGAGGGCTTCTAGACCGACTTTAACAACGTCAATATGAGAGCTCCTCATATAAACATTGGATGAGTTTTCCCCTTCCTAGTTGCCCCCTGCGGAGGTATCAGTGTTTGAATTCGCGCCAGCAAGTAAATTTTGCCCTTGGGAAAAGGGGTTAGACAGAATAGCTTGGGAGCTAGAGTACCCTTGATTCACTAGTAAGCGTTGAGCATCTTGCATCTTGGGGCAGAGGTGAGTCAGATGATCTCCATTGCATAACTTGCATGGAAACTTTACCTTTTTCTTGGATTCTTTTCTACCCTCTCCGCACCATTGTCAAGTTTGTTTGCATTTCCTTTCCCTTCCTGGTTCTTCTTCTTACCTTGTCCCTTCCTCTTCCCATCGGATTGTTGATTTTCTTTGGGGTTAGAGGTCTGGACAACATTTATAGAGGTAGGTTAGGAAGGTGTAGGTGTAGACGGTGTTTCCTGGTTAGGAGAAGTAGTTTGTAAAGACAACTTTTGTAATTGATTCAAAAGGTTCACTGCATTAAGATCAATTGATCCGACTATACCATCAGCATGGGGGCCTGGTTTCATTTTGGCTAAATCGACCTTAGATCTAGGAGCATCAGGTAGAATTTTTTGAAGAGTCCCACACTGAGAATATATCAGTTCCAATTGCTGGGCTCGGAAAATAGCCTTTTCTTTTGAATAAACACTGGAAAGAGACACATACTTTGAGATCTCAAGTTGTAATGATTTGAGAAACCATTTGAGAAGGAACTCTGGTGGGATTTCAACTTTGATAAGCCTTTTCCTCCTCCTCCATTCATGGATGTGATGCAAAATGTGAGTTGCAATATCTTGCTGAAAGTTAGCCAAAAGTTCAGTTCCAGCTTCATATCGGACAAGCAAGTAAAAATGGTTCAAAAATATATTAACCAAATCACAAAATGAAGTATAGGTGCCCCATGGCAACTGTATATACCATTTGGCCGCATTTCCATTTAGGGTGAGCTGAAATAACCTCAACCTGATCGAATCATTTATCAGGGAGTGGATGAGCACCATAAGTGAAATGTGGTTACGTGGTCTCTCAGACTTTCACATCTCTTCCCTTCGAATTTTGGGATATCCTAGGGAATTTTAGTTGGGACTGGAGGCCAATCTGGATTGTACCGAATCAGATCATTTGTCAATTTAGTTAAGTCTGGAAAGTTAAACGTGGCCAAAAAATGAAGTCGTGGGGGACCTTGGGAATTCCATCCAGACGGGTGAAGTTCCCAAAGATCTGAAAAGAATGACCTAGGTTTTGAAAAACACCAGGTTGCCTGAAGTAACTCGTAGAGCCTACTGAACCAAAAGGTGCTCCTTGTGGTCCAACAAAATTCAGAGTTTGACCAACTCCTGCTGAAAATCCTCCATAGCCAGTGAAGTTACCCCCTAACAAAGTATTGAAAGGAGCTGACAGCCCCTGATAAGGATTCCATGCGTTAGAAAAGGGTGGAAAATTATGAAACAAATTAACTAAAGAATACGACACATTCCCTTGCTGGCCAAAAAATTGATTCCCAACTCCAATCCCACTAACCGCAGGGTTTGTCCAACTTTGGAAGGGGTTACTACCTTGACTTGTAAAGGAAAAGGCATTGACCCTACTGTCAAATTGGAATGTGGTATATGACCACTTCTAAATGGGAAACCTTGAAAATAAGCTGATCCACTCATCATTGATGTAGAGGCAGTCGATGGTATTTTTAAAGGAACTGAAGGAATCCCGTGATACGACATTAAATAAGGGAAAAATCAAAAATTGGATGCAGTAGCCTAAGAACTTCCACTCGTTGACGGAATGGAAGTAAACCCAAATATAGCCATGTTGGGAGTAATAGAAAGGATGGAAATAGTTCCTCCTCCTTGTACAGATATGAGAATCTGCATGCTCACAACACTTGTCGTAGATGCCATGCTTCTAGCAGTGGTCATCGAAGGAATAGATGTATGTAAACCTGGGCTCGAAGGCCTATGAGTTGGAGTTCCAACGTACAATAGAATGTCTAGATGATCAGGAGGAAGAGGATAATTCGGAGCCGCAACTAACTCTGAAAGCTCTTCAACTTCGATATTATCTTCCGACTGAAAATGTACTCGAGAAAGAACTGGTGTGTTCCTCTCTAACTCTCTACTAGTATCAGGTCTATCTTGTGAATCAATGACCCCAAGCGAAGGATCAATATCCGATGCACCTGCTGCCACTGGTTGAAAACCACTGGAAGAATCACTCCTATGCCTTCTAGGAGAAGGCTCATGACTTGTAGGTGATAGCCCATGAAGTCTACTAGACCGTCAAGATGGTTGGTAAGCCACTTTGAATTATTTAAAAGATCTACTTAAAGACTCAAAAAATTATAGAGCTAGGCCGACTAGGAGCAAATAACAATCACTAAAAAGTCTTTAAAGATATCAGAAATCAAACAACTCTCGAGTATTTCCGCTCTGGGTGATTAGGACCGGACACTAAAATACAAGAAAGTTAATAATAAGGGCCTTCCGAAAATAGACTGGGGTAATTATGCCCTAGGCCTACAAGCGAAGGTATCAGAGGTAGTTACGCTGACCTCCAGATAATAGCCTTTGCTGGTGCAAGCCTCCAAGCTTCGAAAGGGTGCCCTCCAGAAGTATTGTTGAACGTGATACAACATCAACCTTAGGTGCCACGGGATTCCACTCCGTAGCCACCTATGTGGTCCCTAGGATAGGCAACTATGGTCACCAACTCGTATCAGAAGCCAGGCGGAACAATCGTGAGGTAGGATTTGACAAGAGAGGGGGTATCTCTTGTCCTTATCTTCACTTAGCCTCGTGCTTTACTCCCAGTTACAAAGCTTTCCTGGTCTTCCTAATGCTATTGGATTTTGCTCATTAATCAAACTTCTATGTTTTGTAATTTTGAGCGGCATTGGAGAGTTAACTCTCCTATCACCTAATCCAAGGCCCTAATAAACCTAAACTTGTTGGTGTATTCTGATGACAATACAAAAGTTCTAGTTTATTTTAATTAATCACTAGATTTTAATGGTTGTTCTTTAATTCAAAGGTATAGATGGGAGTGAAACCAATTGATGTGTGTATGACGCAACATAAATCAATGAAAAACTAACTACATGAAAGCAATCATTTTTTATTCAATGAAAAGAGATCTCTATATGGGTTCTATGAAACTTCTAAAAAGAAAAGTACTTTTTCTCTTCTTTTCTTGAAACACACTTCACACACCCAAAAAACTAAAAGAATATGAATGCTTTAACAATGCAAACTACCCTAATGCAAGATATAATGGAGATGCAAGATCCTAAATCACTCAAAAATCAAAATCAATGGTTTATAACTAACAATGATCCAACTAAAGTATTGAAGAGGATACAAATTTTAAACATAAAATTCTCTCCAAACAAGAAGGACAAATTGAAAAAGATTGCAATTCGCTTTCAACAACAAAAAGAAACCAAAAACCAAACTTGGCAAAAGAAAAACAAAAACAAAGTTTTTTGAGATCTTTTCTTTTTAAAGAAACAACCAAAAACAACTTTTTGAAATCACCCAAAATGCTACTAAAACTCAACGATAGAAAAGAGACCACAAGGAGTCTTTTCCAATTACAAACTCGAAAATGAATGAAAACTTGAGCAAAAAGGTTTCAACTTGTACTAAACGACCCAAACATCAGCAAAGAGCTGGACAAACTAGCTAAGAAGCTAGGAAAGAAATACTTTCAAATTCGTCAAAAAGACATTCAAAAATCAAGAAAAGCTATGAGACCACAATACAAAGGAAAGCAAAGCAAGTAGATTCAAAATCCAAGCTTGATGCTGAAACTGAAAACAATCTCGTGTTCTAGAGAACCAGAACAATCAAGAACTTCTGAACAAAGTCTTGTGTGCCAAAACACCAATTACAAACTTGCTAAAAAGAAAACCTAGGCCAAATATTTTCAATGAGGAAGAGACTTCAAAACAGTAAGCTTGCAGAATAATTAAATTCTTTAGATAGAAATTGACCACACAGAGACTAAAAAGATCAGGCAACAAATCTATCTGTGCAGAGAGATTTGAAAAAACAATATAAAAATTTGCATACGCAACTGTGTTCAAACACAAAAGCGTGCACACGCGCTTCTGACAAAGGAAACTCGCGTATACGCGGGTTCACTTTACAGAAACAAGCATGTATACCCTACTATAAACAAAGTAAAAAGTGTATACAAAGATTTGCAAGAAAAAATAAAAAACTAAGCCTATGTTAGGTCCCTATACTACTAGTGTAACCTGTTAGCACTGGAATCTACCTTAGGCTGAAGGAAGGCGAGACTCAAGGCCACATCAAACCAAGCTTAGCCTCGTAGCTAGCCCTATGAGGACAGGAGAGGGCTCTCTCCGGGTCTATCTCGGCAAAAGGTCTTAAAAGGAGCTGAGATAACTTATAATGGATATTGATTTTAGGCTAGTAAATGGATAGGTAGGTTTGATTTAAAATTTTTTGGGGTTTTGTTGGAGAAAAGGGAAAAAGCAAATTTGGGCTCGGGGATGAGACCAGATCTTTGCAGAATTCGAGTTGGGGCAAGGTAGGTAGTAGCTTTAATGCTTTTTGATCATATGTATGGATGAATCAGAATGACAAGGAGCTGAAAAGGGCAAGGGGAAACAGGGATCCTCTCCAGACTGGTGAAAACATATAAAACTAAACAAATTTAAAGGCAGAGCACTGAAATCAATGGATTCTACCTCACTTACTCATTCATTTAGTTTCGGAAGAAAAAGAAGGGAATGGCATAAATTAAAACATTAAAGAACTTACAAATAACTGAGAGAACACACCATCAAAACTGAAAACCACATGAATCCCAACAGGTGCTGCAAAACCTCTGATCTTTCCTTAGCCAAAATGCAGAAGATATGTACAATAGTGTGCCAAAACTTTCCCAATAGTCCAACCATTGCTACTGACTGAAAATATACATAATATATACCACGCCAACCTATCTCCTAGCCTCTAGGGGTCGAGCTCCTCCTTCTAGGAGTAGTTTGAACTAATTCCAAACATAGAGCTGAAAACTAGGCATCCAAACAACCTACCTCTAAAAGAAGGGAAACTGATTCATTGCATTAAATTTTTGCTATTTTGTGAATGAATCATCTAGAATAGGTAAATAAGTTCCAAAGTTACATCATATACATCAAATTACATCAAGATAATTCACATACTACATCAGAAGGTGAAACTGGTGAAAACTGGCCAAATTCCTGAGCTGGAGGATGAAAATTTGACCAAAAACCTCTATGTGTAGCACGCCTGAGCTCTATGCGTAGCGCGCCTTTCAGCCTGTTTTTGGGGAACTTCATGAAATCGAAATCAAGCTCACAATAGCTGGTTGGAAAGCCCTGGATGTCTGCTATCCAGCCCAAGTGTAATTTCCCAATTTGGAGCTCATTTGCCCCTTCAAAATTTCATTCTCCCACAAGTACTTCCTGCTGGTGCAAAAGGTGGCAAAAATGTGATTTTCATGGTGTTTTGGACCCTTTTGATCATCCAGAACTTGATGAAATGCCTTGGCCATACTATCACATGCATAACTTACCATGAAAAATCCAAAACTATAAAGTTTTCCTCCAGCAAGTGTCCCAATCATAAGCGCGTGCGTCGATGCGCTACGCGTTGGGCTGAAAAATCTGTTTTGCAAGCCAAAAATTTCAAAATGACAAAATTTCTCTGAATTTGCTCAAATTCGGAGTGAAGACCCTCCATCATGTATCATGCCCAACCACCGAAGCCTCAGCCAAAATCCGAAGTGGATTAGGCCTCGTTCGCCATTTTAATGCTCTGCTCAACCTCCTCTTCAAAATCTTTATTTTTGCTTTACTGACGTGCATGCAAGCCCAATAGTGATGTTTCATATGATGGAGCATGTCTTTGTCTCTATTGGCCTTCGCCAACAACTCCTCTAGATGTCGATTGACTTTCTCAAGCCAAAATTGCCGCTCAAAAGGTGTCAAATCGCCATGTCTTTCCGGGCCAACTCTCCATGGAAAAAAACAGTCACTGCTTTGATTATGAGGGGATTTGACAAGTGAGTAGAAAAGAGAGTAATGCAGGGGAAATAACTATTAGGAAAAAAAGTGACAATAGCCCTGGTAGTGTTTGACAAATGTCAATGGAGGAAGTGGACAAGTGAAAATGGGACTATGTCATAACATGAATGATAAACAGTGTGAAAATGACAATGGCCATAACAATGACAACAGTGATGTAATGGCAAAGAAAGAGTGTGAGGCTAAGGTTAATAATGAGCATGGACACCACTGAAAATAGATGACACAGGCATATATTAATAGCACAAGTTCACAGAGTCCCTAATATTTGTTTCAAACCCTAAGAAGTGAATTTGGCAATAAACATAGGGTTTTACACTTCACACTTTTTTCTCCACATTCAACACACCATAACCATGTCTAAAATTCACTAAGCAATCATAAAGGACCCACTTGCAAACAGTTGGAGGCAATTTGGCGTGAATTCGGACAAAGGAGCAAAAATTTTTGGCTCTGAATTTGTATGCGTAGCACGCTTACCCAATGTGTAGCGCACTCCCAATGCGTAGCGCGCATGTAATTTTGCACAGGCCGGTGAAGCCCAGTGCGTATCACGCTCCCAATGCGTAGCGCGCACTTCCCCTTCAACTCCACAACCTTGAAACTCTTCCACTTTGTCTTCAACACTCTAACTCGGTTTTTCTTTGGGAAATTTGTGAAAATGATTTGTTTTCCATGCTTTATAGTGGGTTGCAAAATATCTCATAAACCATAACCCATTTTTATAATGTTTGGCTTTTGGCACTTTATCATTTAATGCAATTATGTCCTTGTCTTTTCACTCTTTTTTCTAAATCTTGGACTGATGAAATGTTTTGATTTTTTGCAGAGGTTTTGGCATTTGGCTTTGGCAAACATCAGAGGCTTGCTGTGAAACTTCTTATGGTGAAACAAATACATCAATATTACAAAAAACTAAATTTGACACTTTCCAATTCAAAACAGAGTTTTGAACTAAAAATGTCCTCAAATGTTTTTGGGACTAAAAATATGAAATGGGAAACTTTCGAAACCAACCTCATGGCCTGCGAGCTTTTATCACATGTATCCAAAGACTTGAAAACCTAGACTCTAGGACTAAAGACTCTTTTTAATGAAAATAATCATTTGTGACCGTGATGACGTGACCTGAACTTTAGTGATTTTTGAGGAATTTTAATTAGCCCTGCAGGTACAAGCATGAGGAAAGACAAGATGACCAGACCCTCTCGTCAGTCAATGGCATGCCCCTAGTGAAATGCAACGAAGTGGAATGAGCGAGACACCTAAGAATGATATGCAAAAAAGCGAACAGATCTATGACAGAGGGCTGTAAGTACTGACTCTAACATAACCCCTTATTGTTATTAGCACAACCCCCTTATATTTTTGTGCCCATGTAGTCCCCATATTGTTATTTTTGTGCCCTTACATTACTATTGTTATGTCGGCTCTGATTATAGTATGACCCCTTAGACTCCTATATATAGAAAGGTGGTCTTGTCATTTGTATCATCTAAGAATTGTTCATTTGTGTAATTTAAAGGAGGTTTCCCCCTCGAAGAGGCTTATTTATAAGGCGTTGATCTATCTTTTCTATCTTTTTGTGAGCTGGTTTCATAACATTTGGTATCAGAGCTTTGGATTCTAGGGTTTCACTGCTCCAAACAGGTCATCATGGAATTTTGGCTATAACTTTGTTTCTGCAATGGTTCAAATGCTCAAAAAGAAAATCCATTTGAGTCGAAATAGTTTTAAACTTGGGGTCCGAATTTCAAAGCGTTTCACGCTATAGTTTTAGAGATATGATCTGCGAAAGTTAGGGTTTTTGCAGACTCCTGAATTACATTCCAAACTAGTGACCTTGGGAAAATTGTCATAACTTTCTCTCTGAGCAACAAATTGAATTTCGTAAGAAGTTACAGAAAGAGGATAGACTATATTTTTCTATGTATATCTGTCAGATCCAAAGGTCGAAACAGTGACATGCGGCACATCGTACAAGTTTGCTCTACTGAAACATTATATAATCATGTCATCTTAGGAGATTGGGCATAACTCTTTCTTGGAGAATCCAATTCTGATCAGACTTGCGGGGTTAGAAAGAGGACTTAGAGAGCTACTGCAGGATGAAATTTTAGAACTTGGACGTCTTAAATTACTGAGTTACATTCATTTCAATATCAAGCTCCTAAAATCAAGAAAAGGCAATATGAGGAAGTTTGATGGCAAGGATCCAGTAAATTGGATACTACAGATGGAACAATATTTTGATCTACATGAGGTTCAACTGTTACAAAAGGTACATATTGCATCTTTATATTTAGAACCAAATCAATTTTTATGGTATAAAGGGCTTTGTTCTCGTAAAACACTTGTCACATTGTCAATTTTCATGGAAGAAATGATAGCACATTATGATGATACAAAGAGTAACATCTTCTTTAGCCAATTGATAAATCTCGAACAAAAGGGTTCAATGGTAGAGCACATTGAGGATTTTCAAAAATTGAATATAAGGGTAAATGATATTCCAGAGAAGCAAATGATTGATGTCTTCATAAGGACTTAAAGGATAACATTCAACATGAGGTTCGTCTTTGGGAACCTGATTCATTAGAGAACGCATTCAGGTTGGCAAGAAAAATTGAAAGCAAAATTATGGAAACAAGGAATCCCACCACTAATGACTATAATTATGGAAGTGTTTTTTCTACTAGCCTTCCACAACCTACAAGGTTTACATGACAACAATTGGAAGAAAAAAGAGAAAAAGAGCTTTGTTACATTTGTGATAGCAAATACACTAAAGGTCATAAGTGTGCTGAGAAGAAATTATTTTACATAGATTATGAAGAGGAGGAAGAAAAGGATCAAGAAACATCAAAAGAAGAGGATATACACCAGGAACCAACCCTAGAGAAAGAATAAATGAATCTGACCATATACTGTAAAGCATTGGCAAGAATTACCACTCCTCAAACTCGCATGATAGAAGGACATATCAAGAAGAAAAATGTTCAAAAAGTGAAAGATCACATTGAGAAAGAAGAATTAAATCCAACCATATCTTGTAATGCATTGGTCAGAATTACGACTCCTCAAACTATCAAGATATAAGGACATATCAAGAAGAAAAATGTTCAAGAGGTGAAAGATCACATCGAGCATCAAGAAATGAATCCAACCATGTCTTGTAATGCATTAGAAGAAATTACGACTCCTCAAACTCTCTAGATAGAAGGACATATGAAGAAGAAAAGTATTCAATCAGTGAAAGATCGCATCAATCATCAACAACAAGTTCTCCAAATTTTAAAGGATAACACCACTTTGGTGCAGAATCAAATTAAACAACCGGCAAATCAACATCGCAGTGAAAGAAGTTTTGATGTAGGCGATTGGGTATTTTTAAGGCTACATCTCAACAAAGCTATTTATGAGAAGGAAATGTTGGCAATACTACATGCACTTAAGAAATGGCGACCTTACCTAATGGGAGGACATTTCAAGGTAAAAATGGATCATGATAGTCTTAAATACCTTTTAGAACAAAGATTATCTTTAGAAGAACAAAAAGAATGGGTCACAAATATGTCGGGTTATGACTTTGAAATCATCTACAAGAAAGGGAAGCAAAATTTTGTTGCAGATGAACTCTCATTAAAGGATGAGAATGTGGAAGCATTGTTTTGTGCTATTTCTATTATCCAACCAGATTAGTTAAACGAAGCAAGGGATGAATAGAATGGGGACGAAAAAATGTGGCCACTCATTCAAAAGTTGTAGAAGTTCTGAGTTCAAACAATATTGCCAAAACTTGAAAAGGAAGGAAAAATCATATTGGATCCTGGAGCAGTCACAGAAACAAGAACGCGATAGCTACGAAATCGATCAATTTCACAGTATCTCATCAAGTGGAAGAACTTACCCGCTGAAGATTCCACATGGGAGGACAAGAATTTTATACATATGCATCAAGAACTACTCAAGCGTTGAGGACAACACTTTTTGAAGGAGAGGGGCATGTTAGGTCCCCATACTACTAGTGTAACCCCGTATTGTTATTAGTACAACCCCCTTATTATATTATTGTGCCCATGTAGTCCCCATATTATTATTATTGTGCCCTTACATTATTATTATTATTATGTCGGCTCTGATTATATTATGACCCCTTAGACTCCTATATATATAAAGGAGGTCTTGTATTTGTATCATCTAAGAATTGTTCATTTGTGTAATGTAAAGGAGGTTTCCCCCTAAAAGAGGCTTATTTCTAAGGCGTTGATCTATCTTTTCTATCTTCTTGTGAGTTGGTTTCATAACAGTCTGATAAAAAAGATCAAACTTAAAGCTTGAGATTCTAGTAGATAAAATAAGACTGTAAAAGCAAGTAAACCAAAGACTGAGCCCTGATTGGTAATGAACAACCCAAACCAAGAATAACAATATTTTTGTCCCCAATGGAGTCGCCAATTCTGTTTTGGGAATAAGTACCCTAGGGCTTTGGGTTAGAACCCCAACAGAGCAGAAGAAAACTACAACAAGAAACATTCATAGAACTCAGGAAAAATGTTTATATATTCAAACCATGTAAGAGCGACCGTACCAGGATTTCCTTCGTTCGAGTATGTCCCACAGGGTTCAGACCCTCTGCAACTCTCGATGTTCTTCAAAACTAAAAATTATTCAATTTGAACATACATAACAGTATAGAAGTAAATCATATTCACGAAATTGACTTTATATCATATAAACAAATGATTGATCATACATCAAAACATCATTCATATATCAATTAAAACATAATTTAATGCATAAACATAGTTAATTTTGGAAACAAAACAAAATTTCTTTTATTGCAGTAAGCTATAAATAACATGGCGAGAATTCACTTGAGTCTTCTTCTTCCAGCTCCAAGCAGAATCGTCCTTTAGATTCGTCCTATCCCAGCCTTCAACAATATTCTTCCATAACGAACACCATGATATCTCAAGCAAAAGGGAGAATATCTATAATCAAGGAAACAAGGGTTTCCTGAAGCTTGGGGAAGTGCATGAGGCACAGGGATTCATCAGACTCAGTCAGGGATAATCTCAGTATAAGAGCTCTATCTCTTCTCCCCTTAAGGCCTTCCCATAGAAGTCTATTTATACTTCTCCCAATTAGTTTTTTAGTTGGGAAACAGTTGGGCCATGGGAAATAGGAGGTAATCAACGGGTAAAACCCATGAAATCCACCCATAATTAAGGATTTTTTTTTAAGTGTTTTAATACATATACGTGGGTTGGGTATTGATTAACCTGCATGTACACGCTTTTAGCTCAGGGAAAAGTAGCGTACATGGAATAAAACACTGTTTTTAATATATTTGGACCATGTCTGGAAGGAGGGGTTGCCCTAGGCCATAAACTAAGCATCAAAAATACCAAGAGTGGTAAATGGTGCTATAACAACCGTGCACATGTTTTCTTTCCCAGAGGCTGAATTGGTCCCACAGAGTCAATCACCCATTTCTCAAACAGTTATAACATCACAAGTGGTATCAATGGTAGTTCATCCCTCCGAAATGGCCTGCCAATGCTTTGACATGCATCACAGGCCATACAATATGCTTTCGTGTCCTTATGCAGAGTTGGCCACTACAATCCAGCATGCAGAACCTTTTGCGTTGTCATTTTTCCTCCATAATGTGCTCCTGCAGCTCCTCCATGCGCATCCATGAGGATGTTGTTTCGCTCAAATTCAGGTACATAACATCACAATATTTTGTTTGGCCCCACTTTGTACAAGTGTCCTACAATGACGGAGAAGTCTGCGATGCGTACTACTAACTCCTTCTTTTGTTGGCTTGTATACCCTTCTGGAGTAGTCCCCATTGTCAGGAACTGTATGATATCTTAAAAGTGAATGTCCACGATGCATACTACAAAGAGCTATGTGTCAGGCAGTCATTACTCCAAATTATTGGGCTCCTCTCCGGTTTCGATGCACGACAGATGATTTGGTCCTGCGTTCAATCGTCCAAGCTTCACAATAACTTCCAAATCATACTCCTGGAATAATAACAACAACCTGCAGATCTTCGCCCTCAACACAGGCTTATTAACCAGGCATTTCAATGCAGAATGATTTGTATACATCTTAAAATGTCCACCCAGCAAATAGTTCCTGAACTTTTGGAGTGCATATACCATGGCTAGTCCTTCGTGCTCTATAGTGGAATAGTTACTCTTAGCCTTGGACAACTTCCTGCTCACGAATGCTATAGGATGGTCCAATTCCCCCTCACTCGCTTGTGTCAGCATGGCCCCCAACGCAATACATGAGGCTTCCACATGAACATGAAATTCCTTCTTCCAGTCCATGAAGACTAGGATTGGCACGTTGACCATTTTCTCTTTCAGCATGTCCAAGATCTTCTGGCATTCATCACTCCAACAAAACGTAGCATCATTTTTCAACAAATTCTCCATGGGCACGGTGATCTGGGCAGCTCTTGATGAACTTCCTATAGTATCCAATATGCCCCAAGGTTGTGCGCCGCTATTTCCCATTCCTTGGCACCTCCAAGTTGATTATCACTGTGATCTTCGCAGGGTCTACCATCAATCCGTGTCTGCACACCACATCCCCCAACAAGATCCCAAAAGGGACAAAAAACATACACTTCTTTAGATTGAGCATGATCTAGTATCTTCTACACATATCTAACATTAAGTGCAGACTTGGCACATGATGCTTGACCAATCCAAACACTGTCCAATCGTCAAAGTACACCACTAGGAACTTATGAATGAAGTCTTTGAATGCCGCAATGACTATGCGCGAAAATATTGTTAGTACATTATTTAGCCCAAAAGGCATTATAGTATACTAAAAATATCCCCATTCCATCACAAAGGTCGTCTTGGTTCTACCTTCAGTTGGGATTTTGATCTGATGATACCTAGAGAACCCATCAGTGAAAGAGTATGCTTCTTGGTCTCCTACATTATCAAAGACTTCATCAGTGAAAGGGATCGGGAAGGGATCATGCATGCAAGCATAATTCAGCTTCCGGAGATCCACGCATATCCTTATTTCTTCTTTCTATTTCTTTTCTTGAACCACTATCAGGCTTACCCAATTGGATTCTCTTACCGGTTCAATAATTCCTCCCGCAAGCATCTTATCTAACTCAGCACGAACCCTTTCCTTATACTTAGGATTAAGGTGGTAAGGTCTTTGTTTTAAAGGCTTTGCACCTAATTTCAGGGTGATCTTCATGACACCCAGGTCTCCTATTATCCCCTTTAGATTAGAAAACTTTGTGGGGAACAAATCCTGATATTTGTGGAGGAGCTCAGCGACCTTGTCTACTGTCGCATCATCCCAATAGTCCCCAATCTTCACAAATTTTGGTTCTGCCTCTGTGCCAATGTTGACCTGCCTGGTTTTCAGTGGCGCGATTATGTTAGGATCCTCTACCTACGGACCTTCAGCCTCACGGTGAAGTTCATTTTCTAGAATATTAACTTTTTGGGGATCCTCATCTTCTTCTTTAATGGTCATGTTATAGCATTCAAGTGCATGGATCATCTAGGTAGACCAATCAGGTTGGATCAGGTCCAAAGGATCTTGTGGTATCCTAAAGATCACTACTTTAACCTCCTGTAGTGTCATGTCAATACAATCAAACCCATCCTCAAAGCTAAATGTCATTAAAAATCCCTAGTGCAGGATGTCCCATTCTTCAGTGCCATGCTGGAGCTCAGTTTCCAAGTACCAATTCATTGGTATGATGCTCAGGGTATCACAAAATAGATGCACCCATTCAGGCTAAGGCTTTGTTCCATAGGCCTTAGTCCATTTGGCCAGGTGATCATGTGAGTCATCCCTTCCATCATACTTATCTTTCATCCGCACTTTTGGCTGCCCAAAATATATTCTCATCATCCTCCTATAGTCGTGCAAATCCACGAAACTATCCTTGTGTGTACCCCACCATCTTGCAAGCGTAGTGCACAGTACCGAGTCCAAGGTCTGGAAGTGATGATTCTCTAACACTTCTCTTTCAAATGCATCCAAAAATAAATCAACATCAATTAGCCCATCATAATGAGGCAGATCCTTGACTTCGGATGACACACAACGCAACTTGGTCATCATATTACAATGCATTGTCAATGCTTCATGCAACCGGTTCTACCAATGCTCCAATTCTTCATCCGAATCTAACGTGCAGGATATTTCATGATCCCATGCAATACGTTCATCTGCTATCGGATTCACCCAATCCTAGTCTCACGCTGTTATCTTGTAAATCTGGTCCAGAGCGTCATCGCTTTCATAATCTTGAATTGGTTTTGTATAGCGCAGTCCCTCCGCGGGATCTTGCGGCACCACTACTCGGAGCAACTCGTTTTCAAATATCATCTTCCATTTCTTCAGGTTGATTACCCCATTCATGTCAGTGGCCCAATCATTTCCAAGGAGCGCAGGGAAAGGATTGTTATCATCCACAATCTCTATTACCTCAAAATCTGCCAGTGCGCTTACACCCTCAATGTCAACTGTGACCCCTTGCAGCCTCCCCATTGGGATAATTTTCTGTTGACTCACCATTCTTAACTGTATCGGAGACCATTGGAGTGTAGGTCTCCCCATTCTTTCCCAAGTCTGTTTTGGTAAAACATTCGCATTGGACCCCAGATCCAGGATAACTTGGTCCATCTCGTATTCCCCTATTTGTGTGGTGAGTCTCATTTCCTGCATAGCCCTTGCCTTGTTCTTGCCAAGCTTCCTGACCACGAATGGTTCACTAGTAGCGCCATCCTTACCAGCGCATCGATTGATTAGTTCCTGTAGGCCCTTCACAGCCTTACTATCACAGAGCAACTTCATGAACGTCTCCAAGAATGTGGTAATCATGGATGGGTCCATTTCTTCAACTGGTTTCCCATGACTTCCTAAGGTAGAGGCCTCAGCGAATCTTTTCTTTTCTTCCATAAATTTTTCTTTTGCACGCACCAAATCAAACCTAGTCTCCTTTTCTGGTGCTTTGCGGACCCATTCACCTTCTGAAGGCTGCTTCCTTTTATCTACCCCAGTCGTGGTTCCGCTTCATAGCATAATGTTTACCTTAGGGTCTTCCTCACAAGGCTCAACCCTCATCATCTGAAGGTTCTGCGTTGGCTGCGCCCCCTTTTTGCGAATCCTACTAAACAATATAGGGCATTCCTCAATCGCATGGTCAAACTAGGTACAGTAGTGGCATAAAAATTGCGTCAGATTCAAACAGTCCCTCACATAGTGTCTTGGGCCTCCACAATTGTAACAAATTAGCTACCCTCGGCATCCTCCAGGCCCTCCTCCACCTCAGCCTCAGTCGTGCCCCTAATACTCACCTCGCATTCCCCCAACGCCTTGGTCTAGAAGCCACGTTTCTATCTACACCTTGTATGCAGGTGTCCTGTCCATCATCAACTCGTAACATCGACAATTGCGTTCATCATGGCCTACTGATTCAAAAAATTGCAGAATAATTGTTGCAGTGTTTGTACAAATTTCTGTAGCCAATGGAAATTATCAGTCGTATGTTTCCCTGCTACCTGACATATAGCACACCATAGCACAAGCCTTGCACTTGGCCCTGCCACAGCCTCTGATTGTAGAGGCATTGGTCCTCCTGCCACAATATAGTTCATGAAGACTAGGCAGTGATCCTTGTCATGCCCATAACCCTTGCATTTTATGCACCAAACTTCTTCGCGTGCCTCTGGCCGAGCAATTCTGTCCTGCTTCAGACTTTGCATTTCGAGATAAAGATTTTGTAACTTTTCATGAATCTGTTGAACCCCCAGATTCGGATCTTTCATTGACGTTTCATGTAGTCTCATTTCAATCTCCAAGGCTTTTTCCTGAGCCGTAATCTTCTGTTGTGACAATGCAACCCTTAGGTGAGGTAGGAGTGAAGCCACGAACCATTCACAGTGTTGCCCATCCGTCAAATTCATATTAGCTTCGTGGATTTTACACTTCAATCTCTGATTCAACTCCCAAGGGGTCTCACCTAGTTTCATCGTGATTTCCTTAAATCCCACAACTACTATGCTTTAGACTTAGGCCTATTGAATTCTTTATTCAGTGCGATCTCTACCAGCATAGCTCCCTGGTTATCATTAGATTACTTGATGTAACAAGTTAGCGCACAATCCTACAAATCACTAACCAATGTCGCCTTCTTCATGTGATCATCCATGACACCCGGAGCTTCCCTATCAACCTTTATGATGAACCAAAATTGGCCCAGGTCCTCATTCCCTGTTCCCTTGAATATAGGTAATTTTACAGAGTTCGTCATATTAAATAGTGGAGGTGGCAGTGGTGTGGGTGATGGGGTGAATAGGGGAGGCGAGGATGGAGGCAGTGTGGATGGATGGGATGAGGGTGGAGACGGTGTGGGTATTCGTGGGAATGCTTGTCTTATCAATTGACTAGTTCTCAAGGGAGAAATATATGGTGTTCCTTCATCGTCACTTAAAGGAGGTCCGATCAGTGGGCTATACTCAAGACCTTTTCTTCCTCCATCCCTAAAATGTTATCCACTTTGCGTAGCTCCAAACATCAAGGTAACGACATAACCCGATGTTCACACATGAGCATCTTAATCCAAGTAATCAACGATTTTAAATACTTACCTCGCAATCCTTTGAAGAAGCGATGCTCTGCTTCACTATAACTAATAGAGGTGTCGACCGCGAACTCTGTCACAAATCCTCCTATGATGCATTCGAGCCAATGGTCGACAACACGCGCTATCTTATCTTTAGAAGCTTCCAACCTCCTTACTAGCTCCGGTGTCCAAACAATCTTCTTGTCAAGCCTCCACCTTCCTTGGCCATTTGCCAACTTTGCAATCCACTCGTATAAATCAACTGGGAAGGAACATAAGAAGATTTCACATATTTCTGTGTACAAGTATCTGTCCAACCACTGTTCTTTCGTTAATTGCAGATTCTTATTTTCTTGCGCTGTGAATTCATGGATCTTTCTATCCAACCAGGTTTCGATTTCTTTCTTAGTTTGATTCCAATGGTACGAAATCACACATCTATCATGCAGATCCCGGTCCCAGCTACGGAACCATTTGTTGGGTTAACAGGCCTTGACCCGAGTTCAGCGTTAGTCATCCAAGCAAATCCCTACACTACTGGCCCTTTCAGCATCAACCTACGGAGCACGGACCAAAGTCTCACCAGAAGCAGTATGGGGGGATGCAAGAACCAATTTTCTGCACCGTGAGATGGTCGTGATGTCAATATATACTTCTTGATCCTGAATTCGTACAGATCGATAAGCCTTTAGGGATTATCGATGTTCATTTTCTTCCGCCCTTCGATACCTCTATGAAGGTATCCAACTGATCCTTGCACAACCCTAACCAGAGGTCTAGGCACTTACACGCCCTTGTGGCTACGTTATTGTATAAGTTCCCTAGTTATCTTTTGTGTTCCCTAATATACCATGCATTGGCAGTTATGTTCACGTAAACCTATATTCTTGCTTGCGTTCAATTAACAGATATAATCAAATACATTCGCGCATGAAATAAGCATTATAAGGTAACCTTGATTGTAACATAATATAATCAGATGCATTAAACAGAGATAATATACACAGTGATTTGTAGAATACTTCTCTTTATTGATATCTCAAGTTTAGTATAGACTCTATCCACCCTGCACACACAGCTGCAAGGGTTCGCACTTAGCTGCGGACTTCCACCCTAGGCCTCTACGCACTTAGTTGCAGAGCCTCTACCTACACTAAGACTCGAGAAAACTTAGAAATTATTACCCAAAAACTCTTCTTTCTATTATTACTCTCTCTTAGACTCTTCTAAGACTCCCGTTTTATACAATCCCATGGTCCGCAGACCATGGGTAGATCTTTACAACCGACATGAGACTTTACAAAACAAGGGCAGACAACCCTTTGACATCGTCGTGCTCTGCGACCACAAAATACGTAGAATTTACATATTTATTACAAAATTTGGGCTTTCTACCCCAAAACATGGGCTTTTAGCCCCAAAAATGACTCTTGGGGAACCTGTTCCCAACATATCTAAATTAATGTCTGCTCAACCTCTCCTTACTAAGTACAATGATCCAGGAAATCCTACGGTCACTGTCTACATTAATGATCAGCCCATAGCCAACACATCAATTGATCTTGGGGCTGCCATTAATGTAATGACGAAAGATCTCTTTATCGCTATCGGGCTACAGGGACTCGAACATACTCCTACTGTGCTTGAATTAGCAGACAGGTCCCGTGTTAAACCCGAGGGGATGTTAGAGGATATAGTGATTACGATAGCTTCCTGGTGATATCTGGCTTATTTTCTTATCTTACAGCCCAAATCCAATTTGGGGGGCATCCTTTGATCCTAGGGAGACCTTAGATGGAGGACGGGATCCATGGTAATCGCAGATGGCCAAGCAACCTAGAACCTTAATATTTGTCCCCAAAAACCAAATATGGATGTGTACAACCCTTGGTGGGATGAGTTTGAGCCTGAGTTAGATCTTTCCCTGCCACTCCTCACTCTGGGGAAAGCCTAGTATTTCAAAGATGAGACAGAAGATGATGTTATTAACGGTTTTATTAATAATTCACTTTTTGTTGCTTCTGTTAAAAATGAAAATGAGGAAGAAGAGGTGGAAGATATAGATTTTGAACAATTGAGAACCACTCCAAATATTCCTAGCATTCCAATTGAGATTTGAATCTAGAAGGTTTTTGAATTTTAATCCCAATTTGACTACTGAACAAAACCAACGATTGTTGTAGTTGTTACAAAAGTATAAGAAGGAATTTTCATGGGATTATATGGATATGAAAGGGATCTACCCTAACCTATGCATTCACCGTATTTATTTGAAGGATGATTGCAAACTAGTCAAATAGCCACAGCGCCGCATGAACCCTGCACTGAAGGAAGTGGTGAAAGAATAACCACAAAAACTCCTGAGTGCTAGTTTTATTTATCCAATATCTGACAGTCAATGGGTGTCACGGCTTGTAATCGTTCCTAAAAATAATGGAAAGTGGAGAGTCTGTGTTGATTAGAGAGTGTTGGGAATAATACTGAGAGGTGGGGTGAATCAGTATTATCTGGTCAATTATTTTTCATTTCATAATCAGATTTGTATACGCTACTTCAGTTAGTAAATACCGCGTATGTACACAACTTCAGTTAAGGAAACAAGTGCATATAAGCAGACTTGTAATTTAAATTATTCTTTAGATGTTGATCATTAATCTGTGCATCAAACTATATGAGACGCTTCTTTAGTATATCCAAGCTCTGTCTTGATTAGAGGAGAACGCTGCACTTTGATAATCTCATCTAAAGTTTCAGATCCCTTAGCAAATCTAAGATTAAGAGATTTTGATTTCTCAATATCTTTTCTAAGTCCCGCAATTTCACATTCTAATTTTTCATTGTGTTTTTCTCTTTCAGCAAGTTGGAATGTCAGAGTATCTATAATCATATTCTTTTCCTCTAAATAAATTTTGAGTTTAGAAATTTGTTCATAGAGACCTTCTTCATCTATAACATCCAAGAAATCATCATCTTCAAAAGCCATCAAAAGTCTATAATCATTACGTTTTTCATCTTCATCACTATTTGAATATCCATCACTGTCTTCATGTGTATAATAGCTCTTCTTAATTACATTATGTTTTCTATTCCATCTAACTGCTTCCTTACCTTTGTCAAGTTTATCTTTATTAGGACACTTGGCAGCATAATGACCAACTCTTCCACAAGCAAAGCATTTGAAAGGCAGCTTACCTATGAATCTTCCAGTTCCCCATTGAAGGTTCTTGACAAAATTTGATTCTTCCTCTTCTTCTGACATATGTCCTGACTCATTGTAATCTCCTTTTCCTGAGGCTTTGAATGCAACGTCTCTCCTATCTGATGGTCCCCCTTTTCTCATTTCGTAAGTAGTTAGAATTCCATGCAGCTGTGACATGGTAATGCTCTGTAGATTTTGTTTTTCTTCCATGGCAAAAACTTTTGAATCAAACTTAGGAGACAAAGATCTTAGAACCTTTTCAACCAAAACAACTTCTTTTATTTCTTCACCCAAGTTTTTCATACAATTAACAATCTCATCTATACGTAGGAAGTAGTTAGCCACACTTTCATCATTGTGCATTCTGATATTTTCATATTGAATTCTGAGAGTTTGTATTTTTTCTCGTTTTACCTGTTCATCTCCTTCATAACTCAGAACGATCTTGTCCCATATTTCTTTTGTAGTTTTGAGCTACATAACCTTGACGAATTCTGATTGAGATAGGCTCCCTAATAGAGTATTGACAGCCTTTTCATTTGTTTCATACTGCTTCTTACCAGTTGTATCTGTAGGAGTTGTTGATGGAAAAGTGTATCATGTTTCCACAATATCCCAAACTTCTGTACCAAGAGATTGAAGATAGGCAGTGATTCTTACCTTCCAATAGACGAAGTTGCTCCCATCAAAAATTGGTGGCCTGATTGATGCTTCTTTTTCATAGTTGCTCATGATGATAGATCTTCCTTCAAGCGATCAAGCTTCTTCTGAAGGACCTGCTCTGATACCAATTGGTGGGAATAATACTAAGAGGGGGGGTGAATCAGTATTATCAGGTCAATTATTTTTCATTTCATAATCAGATTTGTATACGCTACTTCATTTAGTAAATACCGCGTATGTACGCAACTTCAATTAAGGAAACAAGTGTATATAAGAAGACTTGTAATTTAAATCATTCTTCAAATGTTGATCATTAATCTATGGATTAAACTATATGAACAGTAACTAGGAACAGTAAAACAGAATAGGAAATCACACATAAGAACACAAGATATAAGGTGGAAACCCAATGTGGGTGAAAACCACCTGCTGCAATTCGTCTCTATCTTCTTTCAATTAGAAACTTCTTTTTACCATGTTTCTGTATTGGTGCAGTCTTATACCAGTACGCAAGCTGCTACCTGTAGAAGGCTACAACCTTCTCTCATTCTCCAGCTTCTCCTAGAAGGGAGCTACAACCCCCTTAGCTCTTGTACTAGCTGAGGTACTAGTTCATAGGTGTTGACCTACAGAAGGCTACAACCTTCTCTTTTCTTCTAGGGACCACGTTTCATAAATTTTCAGACTGGATCCATGAATATCAATCAAACATCAAGTATATCTACATTAACCAACCGCCTTTGTACAAACAAATACTAAATCAACCAATAACTTCTCAAAATGCTGTAACCAGAAAATAGTACCAGTAACCAAACACCAAGTCTGAACCCAGAACACTGCAGCAATAAACAGAAGCAGCTAAAACATATTTCATGAGATATACGCTACTTCAATATGTGGAACCTGCATGCATACGCTTCTGTATCAAGGGAATCCTGTGTATATGTTGTTTTAAGTTAGTGAACCAGCGTGTATATGCACCTTTGCTGTGTTGAACCTGTGTACAGATCTATAAAAGATAATTTATCCGTTTTACTTATTCAGACATTAGTTATACCTAGATTATCATATTTATAGATCATGTCATGTGCCAAATATAACAAATCAAAAATTACACAAAGATACTTCTCTTCAAAACGCCTTAAGATCTTGACCCATCAATAGAACTTATCCTTCTCGTTGCGCTCAGGTTCCTCCTTGATTCAGATCTAGTTATGCACCATAACCCAATGACAGTATTCTAGATCTTGCTCTTCATAAGATATTCAATGTTACAGTTGATCCTTGCAAAATGATCTCCTTCCTTTTTTATAGACTTAGGCCTTACTCAAACCATGGTCCAAAACCATAAAGATCCAATACTAGGGACTCAATACCTGGGTTCAACACTTTGGATTCAATACCAAGGACCAAAACCATAGGTTCAAATATGTTGAACTAAATACCATGGACCCATCATAATTTTTTCCACATGTACGCGCTTTTCTTTGCATGAAAGTGCTTGCATACGTATACGCGCCCTTTGATCGACACACCTGCGTGTATATGCGATTTTGTTCAGAGGAACTTGTGTATACCTCATTTTCTTTCATTCTAAGAGCCTAAACTGTGATCTGCCCTTTGAGTGAGTTTCCATCAAGGACAACACCTGTGCCATAGTGCCAAACCTGAGTCACAATGCCAACAGAGAGAACTCAACAAGGCCAGTCATAAGGACCATTTTCCCTTACCATTTATAGATCAGGTCCTTGATACTCTCTCCGGAATGAAATTCTTTTCATTTTTGGATGGATTTAGTGGCTACAATTAGATACAAATTTCCCGGAAGACCAGGATAAAATGACCTTTAATTGTCCTTGGGGAACCTACGCATACATAGTAATTCCTTTTGGGCTCTGTAATGTGCTAGCAACCTTTCAAAGGGAAATACTGGGAATTTTCTCTGACTTGTTGAATGACTGCCTAGAAATCTTCATGGATGATTTCACACCTTATGGAGATGATTTTGAAACATCATTAGTTAATCTGGAAAAAGTGTTAGAACGGTGTGTACAGACTAATGTTGCCTTGAGAACTGAGAAATGTCACATGATGATGACTGAAGGGATCATGCTTAGAAATTACATTTCTACTGACGGAATCAAGGTAGACCCTACAAAAATAGAGGTAATTCTAAAAATTCCAACCCCCAAAATGCAAAAAGAGGTATGTAGTTTCTTGGGGCATGCAGGGTATTACAGAATATTTGCAGAAAATTTTTCAAAAATTGCATCACCATTATTTTCCTTGCTCATGAAGGATGTTGATTTCTTGTGGACAGGGAAGTGTGAGTAGGACTTCTTAAAGCTGAAATGCTATGTATCAATAGCTCTGGTCTTTCGAGGATATAATTGGGAACTTCCGTTTCACATAACTACGGATGCATCAGATATTGTTGTAGGTGTTGTTTTGGGCCAACTGGAGGATAAGAAACCTTATGCTATTTAGTATATAAGTAAAAATCTAACTCTAGCTGAGCTCAACTACACTATGATTGAGAAGGAGTTCTTAGCAGTGGTGCATGCCATCAATAAATTCTAGCATTACATCACCGAGTATCAAGTATTTATACATATTGTCCATTCTACCATTCACTTTTTAATGAATAAGCCAATTACAAATGGTAGGATCAAATGCTTGTTATTGTTGTTACAAGAATTTGATATCAATATTGTAGATAAGCTTGGAAAAGACAATGTAGTAGCTGACTTTCTTTCTAGGGTAACTATTGATGACAGTTGCACTCCCACTTAAGATTATTTCCCTAATGAATATATTTTTCCTATTTCTACTTACTCACTTTGGTATGAAGATATAGCCAATTATCTTGCTGCAGGGAAGTTTCCACAGTATTTGTCCTCCAAGGAGAAAAGAAAAATCATACAACAAAGTGGTACATATTCCTAGATAGATGGGAACCTCTACCACGTCAGACTAAATTTCCAGATTAGACGTTGTGTTAGAGAAGATGAATTCTTTGATATCCTTAAAGCCTGTCATGAGGAACCTTGTGGAGGACACTTCGTAGACAAACAGATAGGATACAAAGTCCTTTCAACGGGGTACTACTGGCCGATAATATTTCAGGATGCCAAGAACTTTGTGAAGGGATGTGATAGTTTTCTAAGGATGGGCCAACCACTGCAATCTGATGAGATGTCATTACAGCCCCAGATCATCCTAGAACCTTTTGAGAAGTGGGCTCTAGATTTTGTGGGACCAATCAATCCTTTGTCTAGATAGAGATCCTACGTATTGGTATGCACTGACTATGTCACAAAATGGGTCAAGGCAAAGGCACTAACCAGAGCCATGGAGACGGTTGTCTCAGACTTTCTGTTTGAAGACATCTTTGTTCGGTTTGGCATACCCAGGGAGATAGTCACAGATGGAGGGCCCCAGTTCACATCTCATAAGATCTGGGAGTTGGTCGAGAAATATAAAATCCATCACAGAATCACAACACCTTATCATCCACAAGAAAATGGCCAAGTAGAAAGCACTAACAAATTCATTGAGGGGATCCTTACTAAGACTGTGGCCAGTCATCAAAGAAATTGGGCTGACAAACTTCTAGAAGTGTTATGGGCATACAGGACTACATGGAGGAATACCATTGGATTCTCACCATATGAACTTGTATATGGCAAGAACCCTTTATTCCCCATTGAATTTGAAATCAAGACACTAAGGACAACATTGCAGGTCAATTTGGATTTGGCTACAACACAAAGGCAGAGATTGAACCAACTCAGTGAATTGCAGGAGAAACAGTTGGCTATTGTCCAACAAACAGAGATTATCCAACAGCAGAGAGCTAAGTGGCATGATAGATTTATAAAGAAGAAAAAGTTCTAGAAAGGAGATTTGGATCTCTTATATGACTCAAGGTTTAAAGAATTCAAGGGTAAGCTTTGCACCAAATGGCTAGGTTCTTATGAGGTAGATGCAGTCTTTGACAATGGAACTGTGAATTTGGTGACCATTGACAGTGCGAGGACACCATTACTTGCAAATGGGCACCGTCTTCAGTTATATCACAAGCCTACCTCGAGGGATTCATTTGTCAACATTGTCACAAATTTGGATCTACAGATTATGGGAACAGGGGAAAGTCCCCCTGTGTTGCAAAAATTTTAATTTTTCTAATAAGTGTAACAACTAAAAACCACCTGGTGGCGGCTGTTACACCTTCAATTTTTTTATTTTTATTTTAATAATAATAATAATAATAACAATAATAATAATAATAATAATAATAATAATAATAATAATAATAATAATAATAATAATAATAATAATAATAATAATAATCTGGCTGTGAAAACCTTTCCCAGGCGCAGACAGACACTTTTGTAGCAGTTGAAAACCACCTGGTGGCAGCTGTTACACACTCTGTAAAAACATTTGTTATTTCAAATCATATCTTATGATAAGTGTTGTTACATGATCTTCTCTTCTTTATCTTTTTGTAGAAATTAAAATAATATATATTAGTCGTCTTGGATGTTACACCTATAATAGTCGGTGACTTTTCATGAATAGACGAGATATTTTGTTGTAATAAATAGAAGAACATCACCATGATCCTCGTTATCAGAATTAAGTTCGCACGTCTCGCTGCCTGAGCATGGTTCACACATCACGCCACTTATTACTTCGCCCAATGTCACCTAGGTATGTCATCAAAAAGGTAATATTGAATTTGTTTTATTTTGTAATTATGGAAACTCAACATGACTATTGACGGGCGAGGATGACTGTCATAATTAAGTCGGGGGGGGAATGAATTATATGGTGATATGGCCATCGCATGACTTGCGATTATTAGAAAAATCTAGCAATTAAGGCATGATGATCCGATAGTTATTGTTACTTAATGCTGAATCATACCAAAAAGGGTAAGTGTACCATCAACGAGACCTCCCCATGACTCACCACTAAGGAAAAATTCATTGTGCAGTACAAACCATGAATCCAAAATATTCACTTGCGCCACCCTGCCACCCTACCATTGACCCCTACTGGAGTGCTAAATCCCCATTTAGAGTGCTCAGAGAGGAGGAAGATAATAGTACAGGCTAAAATAGCTAGAGTGTGTGGCGACTACCTTGGAGCACTTAAAGGGAAGGATAAGCACGTGGAACAACACTGAATTGCATAAGCAATGGGAGGACCAGCAATATGTGATGAGCCAAGGTCCACAGAAGCCTTGGAATATTGCCTAAAAGCATGCCAGATTTTCAAGGATGCAGGCTGGTTCGAATTCTTCTGGAGGTTGGAAGGATCAAACAATGGTGTTGCCATGGAATTTGCAAAGAATCTAGAGAGAAACCAAATGGAAGTCAAAGAGTTGAAGTTGGAGGTCACGTAAGAAGTTATTGCCAGAGTAACAGGATTACCAGCAGAAGGGAAGAGATGGTTTACTAGGAAGGTCAATGACCCCTCACTGAAAGGATATTTTCTCCAAGAAAGACAGTTGTTGGTAAATAAAGGTAGGGGAATTGATAGGCCATCACTCCCCCATCCATGGGAAGATGTTTCTCTCTACCTCATCAAGTACATTACTTGCGAGGGAAGGGCAACGATTGTGTTTAATTATCATTTTACATTGTTGAACCACCTCTGGCATCAGCAGCTGATCAACCTTCCTTATTTCTTATTGGGAAACATTAGGCACATGGCCGTGACTATGAAAATAGCTGCACCTCCAGAAACATGTGTTACCAACCACGACCTTATTAAACTCATTGTGTTGGATGCTTTGAACCGACGGGGTAAAATTGGGAAGAATTCATGTGGAAAAGGCCGAGGAACACCCGCAAAAGGAAAATAGAGATGTCTGAGGAAGCTCCACAGCTGAAAAAGAAGTATCCCCAGTCCTTGACAGTAAGGGTCAACAAGAGGTTGGTTGATAAACCAATTGGTGACAGGAGGCCGAAGCAAAGGATAAGGGTTAGTAGACACCCAGATCCGTTATCCACATCAAGAAAGAACAAAGCGACAAAGCAGGACGACGAGGAGCAAGCTTAGCTAGAAAAACCTCCTTCACATGGTAAGAGCGAAACCCAATCCCTGCTGTCAAAAATTGAAATTCTAGAGAAAGAAATTAGGGAATTGAGGGAACAACTAGCAGAAGGAAAGGCATAGCCAAGAGCCGCAGGGCTAGATGCTTTGGCAGAGGCCATGGACAGGGCCAGAAGGGGAGAAATCTCAAGCACTCTATGCGTAGCCTGTGCTGAGAAGTTGGTGGCAGCAGGATTCAAAGTCTGTGCAGCAGACACTACCTCAAGGGGGACTCAAACTAAAATCTAGGAAGCTGTTACACAAGAACCTTTCAAGGATGTTGTTGTTACACAAGAACCAGCAATAGAGATAGCACAATCCACAGCAAGTCATCGGGTAATGGATACACAGGGGCCCTTGCCTGACACTTCTGTTTCATTAGAACCAGCAGTGGAGGAGGAAGTCAGCTAAGAGGAGGAAGATAAAGATAATATCCATGAGCCTACAATCAATGCTGCTACTACACAAGAACCAATAGAAAACACCAAAGCCGGTCTAGAGAAAAACGATGTACAAAAGTATGTGGATAACACTACTGCCACACAAGAACCAACAATTAAAATGGAAGCCAGCCGGGAAGATAAAGAAACTGTGACAAAACCCACTGACGAAGTTGTTGTTACACAAGAACCAATAGTCGAGGTGGGATAGTTTCACCCTCAAGAGGCTGCTACACCCTCAATTGATAGTGCATGTGGAGGAACACAGGGTCCTGATGAAGGATGACGTTCTGAGAGATTATTGTTATTGCCAGAGCTGCAAAAGTGGAAGCAACTAATGCTCTCTCTACCGGAGGGAGTGATTCTACTCAAAATGCATAAAAGAATGATGGATTCCCTGAGAGAAAAAATGGCTAAAAGAAGAATGGGAAAGATAATAGGAGGCACAAAGGCACAAGGAAATTATAAAGAAGAAGGATAAACAGTTGTATCTGCTGCATCGGTAGGTCTCAAACCTGACGTTTGATAAGACCAAACTCTGTGACCTTACTCTAAACCTGCTAGCATGCAGGTGGCCATCCCCGTCATACCCTGTGTTGCTATGGGAACGTTACTACTTATTTCAATTAAGGGAAGTTTATGAGAACAGGTCCTATTTGGTTTCTTCAACCCACACCTTTTTGGAAATTTTTCGCTCCCATGATTTTGATTATCAAAGTTTGTTGTGCAAACTATTCTTGCATAATATTATGTGTGAATACGTAAGAATGAAGATGGTGGTGAGTGTCCTCTCCTACATGGGGCACTTGCATTTGCGAGCCTTCCTTTCATTTATGAGGAATCAAATTGAGTGGCACCTAGTCAAGGAGACAACAGAAACCAATGAGAAAAGAACAACATTGTGGGTCATGGCTGAACCAGGAATGGATTACGAACTCCAATGAGAGTTTAGAATATTCCTAAGCACTCCGGAAATCAGAGATCAATTGGCCGTCTATAGAAGAAGAATCATGAGGATCTACCTCAACCTGTTTGCAAATATGAGGATCCAAGCGCTAGTCGGATGTCTCAAGCACATTGAGGCCTGTAGAATGGAGTTGCAAGAAGGGGACCCCTTTGAGTACAAGAACTTTGTAGTTGTTGTTACACAGGTGCTAGAAAATGCTCAGATTGTGCTGACGCTGGGGGTGTTCTAGATTGGCCTCAGGTTCAAATTCCCTTTGATATGGTTGCCATTGGAGGAGTATCAACCTGATTATCATTTATGTGACTACGAATAGGAATCTTGGCCACGTGAGTTAAGGGCCAATCAAGGATTTAGAGCTCTGGTGATGATACTACTAGTGCCTACACTTTCACAGATTTGCATCGGGGACAGAGTAGAAGGAACTGAGATTCTGCATGGGGACATGCAGTTTCTTGAGTCGGGGGGAGATGTTGGGTGTGGTTTTTAACCTATTTTCTACACATTATTTCACCTGTTTTGACCTTTCTGTCCCCCAGGCCTATGACTTTATGTGACCAAATTCCTAGTTTTCTTACATTTTTAACCTATTTTACTATCATGTTACTTTGTTGTATTTTACCGAATAATATGAGGCTTTATTCATTTTTGTGGCTAACTAGGAGAGCATTGAAGAAGTATTTTTGGAAGTTCTTCTTTTTAGGTGCTGGCTCGCGAGAATGAAACTATGAAGTAGAGAGGCATCAAGGATTAACTGCAGGAAAGGGTAGAACCATTCATTGTTACACCCTGAGTGCTATTGCAGGTTGTTGCTACACATTAGATTTTGTTACATGTCGCTATTACACATTAGATGTTGTTACAGGATGCTATTACACCTCGCGTTGATCCGCCATCACACCAACAGTGTTGTCGCCAGCTGTGTCGCATCATCCCGAACCACCATTCACTCAATGATGTTGCGCTAAAGCTAAGAAATGTGGGTATTATTCCACATAACAACTTTCAGCAGTAGGGATTGTTTATTTTTGAAGCAACCACACTCAAGCAGTTGCAATCATAACTGATGTATATTTGTATTTTACAATAGGTTGTAACATCTTTTATTTTTTATCAGCATGAGAATCATGATATTCTCATGACTGATCTATTTCTAATTTCAGGTTGTAATAACTATAAAAGACTCGATTTTTCATGTATAAGGATACGACATATAGAAGAGTATTGTTACTCTGCTTCTATAATTCTGAGTTTATTTTAATATCAATTAGCACGGTGATGTTGTTACTGTTCTTCAACTGATTTTTTAATCACTTTTGTGTTCTTCCTATGACCTGTTGAGGAGGAAGGGCCCTCCTCTTTGGCATGGATTGCAGTGATATAGGTAGTGTACATTCTAGTTTAGTTAATTGATTTATGGTTTCTTGTTGTTGCTGTACAAATTGTGGATTACATTCGCTATTGTTTTGATTTATATTATGTTGTTACATTGAGTTAATCAACAGAATGGTAGTAACCAGCTGGAGTAGATGTTAGTTCCTGTGTTATGGGGCCTTTATTTTGATAGATGTGAGTTGTGATTTAATTATGTAGAGTGAATTTTATATCTACACGCATGGTTTGATTCAGCAATTTAGATCAACAACATCTTTCATAGTTTTCTTCATTTTCTTATTCTTGGCTAGAGTGTATCGGCACAGATAGTGCGAACTCCATTGAAACAATAAGACTTACCCTAGGTTGACAATTAATGTTGTAGTTTGAGTAAATTAATATTGATTAAAACAACACTACACAGGGATCAAAGGATAAGAGTACGATGTGCAAGGTATAACAGCGGATACCCCCTTTAAGGTAAGGTGATTCATTTCCCACCAGGGGTTGGGACAATCATGGGTTCTTCAATGATAAAAGAGGCTCATCTAGGGCCTATAGAAACCAGAGTGATGGCCATGATAATGGGGTAGAGATCATGCATTGGATCCCCACGTGCTAAATGTGTTTGTCCCCACCATATTTTTTATTTTGTGGTACATTTTCCTGTTGAATGCGGCAAATTATGATTTTACTTTTCTTTTTAGTTGTATCCACCTCTAGGGCATCATTTCAAGCCCGAATTAAGGTGTGGAAAAGGGGAGGGGGAAATCTAACCCTATGTGGACCAAGTGGAGGAATGTGGACCCAGGTGGGAGAAATCATGAATAGGATTATAATGAGTAGAAGGGGAGTGATATATGTGGATGAGGGAGTGGGACCATGCAACCAAAATCAGAGTTTACCATGTAGGATCAACCCTAAATCCCAAAGGTTAGTAAAAGAGATTCCAAGGGATGAGGGTCCAAGGTTAGCATCCAAAATAGGTATAGGAGATAAGAGCACAAACCTATCCCACTCTTTCGTTGAATCCCCCCATTAATCCATTCCCAAAAGTATCCATGATAAGTAAGCTCCAATACTCAATTACCAAATGACAAGGCATCCCTTTAGTTTTGGGAGGCCCACCTTCAAACATACGATCATGAAACATGGGTGGGGGACCACATGGTTGGTTCAAGTGGCAGAGAAATAACACAATGAGCTAGTTGATCACTGCTGGCTGTCGGCTGAGGACCATCTTGGAATTTTTTTTCTCCTAGGGATATCACCCACAAAATGGTGGGTAACATCTAGCTACAACTGGGACGTGATCTCTCAAAAAAGTGGATGAATCTACTCAAATGAGAGGTCATGATAACTCCAACAATATCTTGGTTACCATAGACATGTTACCTGCATATATAATAGATGAAAAACACATGGCAACATGCCTTCACGACGTCTCATGATCGCACATGGTTGGATTAGACCCATAAAATAGACTCATAGAAATAAACTTTCAAATGTGGTTTTTAAATTTAAATGCAACTAATCTATCATGAGAAATATCATATGACATTATTTAATGTAAAAATCATAATGTGATGCATCCTTCCCTAACATGCATATGGTACAAAAATAATACTAAGTGTAATCATGAAGCCAGTGCAACCAACATATCATCAAATAAATATAAATATACTAGCTTATATGATTACTTATTCAGTAAATGCCAAAGTGATTGTGGACATCTCACATGGTTGATAAGGCCGATGGGAGGTAGGAAAATAGAATTCGCACACATGGATGATGTTCAGCCTCATAATTGCTTCTTTTTGACACCCTTTTTCCACCTATTTTACTCCTTTTTGATAATCATAACCACTCAGTCGGCAACAAATCACAAAATATATGGCATGGTAGGTATATAAAATTCTTGTATTTCATAAGTTAATAATGTTCTTTATTATTAGTCTAATATTTGTTTTAGATACCAGGTTGGGATGATTCTAGAACTAACGTCTGATTCTGTAGCCAAGTCCATTGTTTCATAGGTTCTATGGTGCCAGTTGGAGCGATAAATATATGGGAAGACAACGATCAATGCACTCCATGATTCCTTCCTACCTTCATGAACTAGATCCATAAAGGAAGCTTCCAGTTACGTGGTCAAAGGAAAAATTCAACTTTGTTTGTTACACAGGCGAGCAAGGAATGATATATACACCTAACGATTTTCTTTGTTAATATTAAATCGTTAGCGAATTTCATTATGATATATTTCATAGTTAATTTTAGTATTTTGTTAAGAAAATATAGGCATGAAGCTCTAAACATTTAAAGATAAGGGCTTTATAAAAATAATTCGTAAGAAAATATAAACGCAGTTATTTTATTATGTGATAGTGAGAATAAAAAACTTTGTTTTCAATTCAGTTGTAAAAAAACCTTCATATTTTGATGTGTGGTTGATTATTCAATTGGATCTCATGTTAGCTTAAGGGGGATTGACCCAGATTCAGATTTATTTTCGCCAACCGACAAAAACCTAATTGTTTTCCCTTTCGGCAACAACCTGCATAGCGCACACTGTAATCTCACCTAAAGCAGTATTGGGGGATGCTAGAACCAGGATTCTGCATCCAAATATTGTGTGATGTGTATTCTGAAACCCTTGCAAGTCAGATATGCCTTCGCGCAGATATATACCTTCCTATGGTCTACTACTGCAACTCTATTCAATTGACCTCCAGGTCTCCACGAAGGGATGTGATTATGCTTATTAGACCTAAAAGATGCAGATTCACCACTTTTGCCTAGTAAATAACAACCCTAAATCTGCCTTCATGCAGATCTACCTTATTCGAATAATTAGTAATAGATATATTTAATATCTTCATGGAAATAGTTCGTTACAGTTTTCATGCATGAGTATTAAAGATCTAATAGATTCGCGCAGAGAATACACTTTATTTCATAGAAAACAGATCATTAAGCGACGATGCATAAACTTAAATAGAAATAAGAACAAGGCACAGATGCAATGGATTCGGTTCAAAATAGTCTTTATTAGATTCAACATTCAATTTACAGATTTACAGATTCTTCCACCCTATGCACCTAGTTGTAGGGGCTCGCGCATTCAGCTGCGGACCTTCCAAGGTATCCGCGTACTCAGCTGTAGGAGCTTTCCCCTTTCCCATAAGCATAGGAAAATAGAGCTTTCCTGCCTTAACACTTTTCCCTTACACTTTTTATTGAACAAAAAGTTATCTTTCTAGACTCGTTATGACTCAAATATTTATAGCCTTTCTATGACAATACCATGGCCTGCGGCCTATGGGTGAATCTTAAAACCATCCTATCGCTTACCTGTACAAGGGGTTAAAGTCGCTTTGACTCTTACTTAGATGTGCACTCTGCGTCCCCATTTCATGGAGACTTTACATTCTTTACAAAATTCTAACCAAAAAATGATTAAACTAACCAAAATTAACCTTAGGGACCCTATCCCAATAGGTGCAACATAACCATCTTTTCGGTTAAGGGAACCTGACCCAGGTTCATATTTATTCGTGCCAACCAAAAAACCCTAATTGCTGGCCCTTTTAACAATAGCCTGCATATCGCAGGTTGTAGTCTCACCTGAAGCGGTATTGGGGGATGCTAGAACCGTGTTTCCGCATCCAAAGATCGTGTGATGTGTATTCTGAAACCCTTGCAACTCATATCTACCTTCACATAGATATATACCTTCCTATTGTCTACTACTGCAACTCTATTCAATTGACCTCCAGGTCTTTGCGAAGGGATGTGATTGTGCTTATCAGACTTAAAAGAGGCAGATTCACCACTTTCCTCTAGTAAATAACAACCCTAAATCTGCCTTCATGTAGATCTACCCTATTCAAACAATTAGTAACAATGTCCAACTTCGATATGGTAGAGTATTGGAAAAGAAGTCCCCGATAGTTGTTATTCAAAAATCTAAAAAAGAAAATGCCTCTGAAAAAGAGGAGCCTCTCAATGAAAAAGAAAAGCTTCAAAAACAAGTCACTCCTACACATTTTGATAACATTCCAACTCCTATTATGGAACAACCTTCAATATCTGTTTCAAAACCACCTTTTCCTAAAAGATTACAAATTGATGAAGGAGCAAAAAAAAGGATTTTATTTCCTGATTGTGATATGTTAGATGAGCTGAAGAATGTTTGTATAAAAATTCCTTTGCTCGAAGCCATTAAGGAAATACCAATTTTGGCAAAGAAAATTAGGGAGTTGAGTATTAAAAGACTAGGAAGAAAGAGAAAAGAAATCAAAAGAATTCAGTTAGTTGGAAAAATTGTAGATATCATGATGGGAAAAACAATAATTCAGAAATACCTTGATCCAGGAAGTCCCATTGTGAAAACACGTATCAATGGTATTGAGATTCCAAATACATTGATTGATTTAGGAGCAGCTATAAACATCATGAGTAAAAAAGAAATGAATTAATTGAAACTTCCTAATCTTCAATATACACCTGCATTGTTTCAATTAGCAGACAGATTTGTTATTAAACCTGATGGTGTATTAGAAGACATATTTTTATCCTTATATTCTTGGGAGTATCCTGTTGATTTTATATTTAAACGCCCAAGAGAAATTTAGGACATCCACTGATTCTAGGAAGACCATGGTTAGCTACAAGTTATGTTTTTATAAGTTGTAGATCTGGTGATATGTTTATTTCTGATGGAAGTTGAACAAAAAAACTCACATTATATCCTCCTGTGAAAACAACAATATAAGTAGAAAGTGAAGAATGGATAGATGATGATATTGATATATGAAAAATCTTTGTTACTTCACAAATAGATGAAGAAGATCAGATTTTGAATTTAATGGAAAATAATGAGTCTTCCTCATATTGTGAATCTAATCAAAGTTTTTAAGAACAATGCAATATTGAATATTTATCATTTTGACAATTATCTTTACATTCTATGGAAAAATTTGGCAATTATCCAATAGAAATATTCCCCAAAAAACCTTAAATATCAATAATAATCAGGAATAATTTCAAAAGAAAGATTTAATAAAGATGTTATAAGAACATAACTCTACTTATGCATGGGAATATACTGACATGAAAGGAATTGATCCTAATACTTGTATACATCATATTTACATTGAAGAAAATGCTAAACCAATCCGACAACCTCAGAGAAGAATGAATCCAAATTTGAGAGAAATTGTTAAATGAATTTCATTTATCCAATATTAGATAGCAAGTGGGTTTCACCATTGGTAATAGTTCCCTAAAATAACGTAAAATGGAGGGTATGCATTGATTATATGGAACTGAATAAATCTACCTTAAAATATCATTTTCCACTTCCTTTCATAGATCAAGTTTTAGATGCATTCGAGGGAAAGAAATATTTCTTATTTCTATATGGTTTTAGTGGATATAAGAAGACACAGGTAGCTCCAGAAGATCAAGATAAAACGACTTTTACCTATCCATGGGGAACCTATGCCTACCAAGTACTTCATTTTCGGTTGTGTAATGCACCTGCAACATTCGAAAGGGCAGTTTTAGGAAATTTTTCTGATATAATTCATGATTGTGTGGAATTTTACATGGATGATTTTACCGTTTATGAAAATTATTTTGAATAAGCTCTTAAAAATTTGGAAAAAGTTCTCATTAGATTTAAGGAATCAAATCTCTCATTAAGCCATGAAAAATGTTTTATGATGTTTACTGAGGGGATTGTTTTAGGACACCATATTTCAGGAAATGGAATTAGAGTGGACACATCTAAAGTAGAAGTTATTTCTAAATTGTCAATTCCAACTTGTCAACGAGATGTTAGAATTTTTCTTGGTTTTAATGGTTACTAGATAAGATTCATAGAAAACTTTACAAAAATTGCATCTCAGCTTTTCAATTTTTTCACAAAATATTGTGAATTCAATTGGAGTTATGAATGCCAAAAATATTTTGAAACATTGAAAGAAAATATTTTTGAAGCACCCATTCTACGAGGGCCAAATTGTAAATTACCTTTCCACATTTCAATAGATGCTTCAGATACAACTTTAGGAGCTATACTAGGACAAAAATATTTAGCTCATGCCATTTAATATACCAGTAAAAGTTTGAATCCTGCAGAGTTAAATTATACTGTAACAGAAAAAAAGTTTTTAGTTGTTTTCCATGCCATCAAAAAATTCAGACACTACATCACTGGCTATGAAACTGTTGTACATACAAATGATTCTACAATTAGGTACTTAATGAATAGACCAATTACTAATGACAGAATTACAAGATGGTTATTTTTGTTACAAGAATTCAATATTACTATTTTGGATCTACCTGGAAAACAAAATACTATTGCCAACTTTCTATCTATGATTCAAAATGATAATAATGATGTACCTGTAGAAGAAAATTTTCCTGATGAATATTTATTTGCAGTATCTACTAAATCTCCTTGGTTTTCATATATTGCTAACTATTTAGCTACATGGGAAGTTACCATTATATTTGTCTCCTCGAGAGAAAATAAAGGAAATTCAAATAAGTGTATCTTACTCATGGATAATGGAGAATTGTACAAAATAGGGCCAAATCTGATTGTTTGAAGATGTGTTAGATAAGATTAAGTGCCAAAAATATCAAAGGCTTTTCATGATGAGCCAGGCGGAGGACACTTCGCTGACAAAAAACTTCTTACAAAGTCCTTCTCTTAGGATATTATTGGCCTTCGCTTTTTAAGGATGCCAAAGAATATGTTAAGAGATGTGATAGTTTTCAGAGAATGGGGAAACATGTTCCTTCAGATGAAATGCCTTTGCAACCTCAAGTACTCATTAACCTTTTGTGAAAGGGCTCTAGATTTTTTCGGTCCAGTTAATCCACCATCCGGAAAAAAAGATACATTCTTGTTTGAACTGATATGTTACAAAATGGGTAGAAACTAAAGCACTTTCTTTTGCTACTGAAAATGTTGTAGTTTCATTTCTTTTCGAGGATATTTTTACTTGTTTTGGTGTCCCAAGGGAGATTGTGACAGATCAAGGAACTCAATTTACGTCCAAGTTCGCACAAAAGATAATGGAGGAATATAAAATCAATCGGAAGTCCACTCCATATCATCCAAGGGAAAATGGGCAAATGGGCATATTGTACCACATGGAGAAACACTATAGGACATAATCCATATGAACTCATTTATGGGAAGCAAGTCTTATTTCCTATTAAGGTTCCAGGTAAACACCTTCAAGACAACAGTCAAATTAGGTCTTGATATATCTGAAGCACAGAAATAAAGGATGGAGCGACTGAATGAACTAGATGATATAAGACAAGATGCTATTTAAAGAACCAACATAGTTAAACAACAAAAATCCATGTGGCATGACAAGTACATAAATTATAGGAAATTTCAGCGAGGAGATTGGGCTTTACTTTTTGACTCAAAGTTTAAATATTTTCAAAGAAAATTTCAAACTCATTGGCTTGGGTCTTATGAGATTGAAACTATCTCTGATAATGGTGTAGTCAGGATCAAAACCATTGATGAAGAAAGATTGACTTTCCTTGTAAATGGTCATCGATTGAGAATTTACCACAAGCCATTGACAAAGGAAGAATTTGTCAAAAACCTACAAGTCAATATTTATTTGAATATGATTATGTTAGGGTCCAACCCTAACCCCCTAATTTATGTAATAGGATCGAGTCATCGTTATAGTTAAGTAAAGAGTCAATAAATCCCATATTAATAATTGTAAGTGGTTGACCCGCATTTAAAGAAGGGACCACGATTAGTTAAAAATGGGCCATGGTATTAGATAGATGGTATTAATAAGAACCATGGTATTGACCCATGGTATTGCAGGTATGAATCCTATATAAAGGATAGAGACTCCCCTCGAGGAGCATTGTGTCTTATTTTGTAATTGAGCCCAACTCTATTGGAGGTTGCCCCCTCGAAGAGGCAAGTGAACAGTGCTTTCCTTTCTAAATAATAAAATACTTGTTTTTATTTCTTATTGTTCTGTGTTCTGGGTATATTTATTCGCATATTTGGTATTCTGGTATCTTCTTGCAGGGCAAGAGTATAACAAGTGGTATCAGAGCACTTTCCAAGGCTGATGGGATCTCCATTTTTAGAAAGAAAAAAAAATTGGCTAGAGACGTGTTCCAACATGTTTAAACCACAGGATCTGTCGTTGAGCGCATAAACCTGTGGATTTGGGGAGGCATGCACACAAGAAATACAAGAGGTGGTCATGCTTGTTGGACTCCCTTGTAACCCATGTGGGTACCCCTTCGAGTAGTAGCACATTAGACAGAACTGCGCACAGACTGTCTTCCAAGTACCCTTTGGTTATATCGGAAGCCCCGTAGGCTCTCTTGAAACCTTGCCATAGATAAACCGTCAGTTGTCTTGCTGCTACAGTACACTGAGAACAACACTGGGGGAGATTACTCGTGCATATGATAGGGTAGTCGGGTTGTACAGATAAGGGTACGATTGATCCTCCTCGGTTAGTGCCTTGAAAGATTGGGCCGAGTACTACTGTCAAACACTTATGTATATTGCGATCTATAGCACCTGACACTCCTTGAGACCATAGCTCCCGTGTCTCTCTCTAGATCATGCATCATCTTTACCCAATCAGATCTAAAAAGTGGGGTTCTATCGCAGCAGCAACAATCAGATCCACCATTCAGATCTAGCAGTTTTGGGTTCTGTAGAAGTCACAAAAATCAAATCCGCCAATCAGATCTAGCATTCGGGGTTCGATCACTGCCACATTCCTACTCATACTCTGCAGTTGAGGGTTTGCCGATAGATCTGACTATTTGTGTGGGCTCCTATACGTGGGTGTGATTCTCGCAGGACATTAGGCAGCATTGACTTATCAGGTCAACGAGCTCAGCAAGGTGGTACCATTCCATTGTTAGTGTAAAAAATTTCAGGTGGTCCCAAATTTTAAAGTGCACGGGATTGGTACATGGTACAAACTAGAGCTCAAGCTATGGCCAATGAGAAGATCGATATCCTTGAAACAAAGTTGGACATAGTACTATCGTCGCTCAAAACCTTAGCTGACACACTCACAAAGGGCAAGTCGGAGGAACTCGCGGAGGCATATGTTTTCAATGAAAACATGGAGGGTGAGTCTAGCCATTCTCTTCACCTCTTTGGTAACCCCCAACAGTCCCAGATGCGACCACCCAAGCTGGACATGTATAAATTTGATGGCTCTCATCCCGCCACATGGCTAGCACAAATGGAGCAATATTTCACATTGAATCACATCAGATATGATGTGACTCAGCTTAGTGTGGGTAGCATGTACTTGGACAATGAAAGATGGCAATGGTGGCAGTGGAATCAACGTTGCTATGGAAGGCTCGTGACTTGGCAGACATTCACAAAATTTCTTACGGATCGCTTTGACCATGAATCTAACATTTTGGGTCGTCTCACTAAGCTCCGATAGACAGGAACAGTGAACGAATATATTACAGCCTTTGAAGCCTTAGCTTTCTGCACAGGAGGTCTACACAATCAGTTTTACTTGGAATGTTTTGTCAGTGGTCTCAAAGAAGCCATACAAGCCCACGTCCGACTGCCAAACCATACCTCATGGCTGGATGCATGCAAGATAGCTCGTGAAGTAGAACGTGCGTTAGCGGCCCAGTCCAATCACCTAAATTTCATAGCCAAGGGTTTCCCCACCCAGGCTCAAAGCACTACCTAAACACTCAAGGTTCAAAAGGTGTCACCAGCGAAAATGGCAGAAAGAAGAAAGCAAGGATTTTGTTACTACTGTGATGAGAAATACTCCCCCGGGCATAAATGCAAGGAGCCCAAATTCTTTCAAATTGATGCTACTGATCACAGTTCATCAGAGGAAGCCCCACCACTTAAGGAACCAGAGGAGGAAGATGAGGACAACCAGCCAGACAATGTACATGAAGAACAAGTTATCTCACTTCATGCTTTGGGAGGGATTTATTCTCCCCAAACTCTCAAAATTAGAGGTTTTATTAAGCATCGCCCAATACTAGTCTTGATTGATAGTGGCAGTATGCATAACTTTATCCATAAAAGAGTCACAAAAGCAATGCATTGTTTTGTCAGAGCAATCTCTAACTTCCAGGTCCAAATTGCTGATGGGGGGACAATGAAATGTGAAGGCTGCTGTGAAAATGTCAAACTTCAAATGGGGGATTATCAGTTAAAGACCCACATGTTTGTTGGGTGTGGAGCCTGATTATCTTCTGTATTCAAAGGTTTCAGCCGGATGTGTACCCCAGGAAGACTGTACACCCCTCCACACAGGGGGGTGCAGGGGGGACTTGCTCCCCCCGCAAGGGTCCAGGGGGGCTAATCCCCCCTGGCTGGGGGGGTCTGGGGGCTAGTGGTCCCCTTGGCAGGGGTTCAGGGGCGGCGCCCCCAAAGCTAAAAATAGATGTAAAATTGCCTTGTAAAAATCTAGTAATTTCTAGTCAATCTGGGCTGTTCATTAGGCGAATGATCTGATGGTAGAATTTATGTTTAATTTAGGGTTTTTTTTCCCTAGAAGGAAACCCCTCACTATATATGAGAGAATTGTATTACGTCTATGCATATCTATATTCTGAGTGAGGAAGAGAGAGGAGATTGAGAGCAAAGAGGGTGTTATAGCGGATCTGTTGTAGGTTGTATATCTTCAATTTGATGGATAATATAAAATGAAGGACTGGTTGTTTTCTCTGTGGACGTAGCCTAAACTAGGTGAACCATGTATATCTGTGTCTCTCTTGTTTTATGTGTTTTCTGTGTTTATATTTCTGCAATATTTTATGTGTTCCATTGCTCCACAATATATAATTTTCAAATAACTGGTATCAGAGCCGAAGGTCTATTTGGCTAATAAACTCACAGGAGAGAAGGGTTCCTGGTTTGAGTGGTAGCAATGGCGGAAGATGGTAGGTTTAGGGTCGAAAAATTCAATGGCCAAAACTACCAACTGTGGAAGATGCAGATGGAAGATTATCTGTGTCAGAGAGATCCGTACCTACCATTGAGCGGAAAGACAAAGAAGCTGACGAGTATGACAGACACAGAATGGGATATTCTGGACAAAAAGGCACTTGGAACAATACGGCTATGCGTAGTGGCATCAGTAGCGTTTAATATTTCAAAGGAAATGACAACACAGGGTTTAATGTCGTCATTGGCCAAACTATATGAAAAACCCTCGGCCTCAAATAAGGTATTTCTTATGAAGCATTTATTTAATATGAATATGTCAGAAGGTGGATCTGTTGTAGATCATTTAAATGATTTTAATACTGTTACAAGTCAGTTAAGTTCTGTAGGGGTAAATTTTGATGATGAAGTTAGGGCTCTGTTATTTCTATGCTCATTGCCAGAAATTTGGAATGGTTTAGTTATGTCGTTAGTAACTCTATCTCTAGATCTAGTACTTTAAAGTTTGATGATGCTGTTGGTGCAATCCTTAGCAAGAAAATGCGACGGAAAAGCTCCGGTGAGACATCAGGTAATGCTTTGACTGCAGAGACTAGGGGAAGAAAAATGGAAAGAGGAAAGAGCCCAGGATATTGCAGTAAGTCAAGAAAAGGCAGATCCAAGTCCAGATCGGGGATAGTGTGCTAGAAATGCGGGAAGAAAGGACACCTAGAGAAAGACTGCAAGTCTCGGAAGGGAAAAGAAGGAGATGCACAAAAAAAACCTAATCATGAAGCGAATGTAACAGGTGATGTGTTGCAATATGCTTTGATTCTTTCATTAGAAAATATTATTGATGCCTGGGTGATAGATTCAGGGGCCTCATTCCATGCCACACCTGATAAGAAACATTTTCATGATTATGTCCAAGGATATTTTGGACAAGTTTGATTGGGTGATGATAAACCCTGTAAAATCATTGGAATGGGTACAGTTTTCATAAAACAGCAAAATGGAAATCAGTGGCTATTGAAGAAGGTAAGGCATGTTCCAAATTTGAAGAAAAATCTGATTTCAACAGGGCAATTGGGAGGTGAAGGTTGCGTAACTACTTTCACAGATAAAACCTGGAAGGTCACTAAAGGATCCCTGGTAATAGAGAAAGGAGAAAAGGTTGGTACATTGTATTTATGCAATGGTATTTCTAATTCTGTTAATTCTTTAACATCTACAAGAGAAGATACGGCATTGTGGCATCATAGGCTCGGGCACATGAGTGAGAAGGGGATGCAAATTCTTCACTCAAGAAATTTGTTGCCAAGTTTGAATCATGTTGATTCAAAATTCTGTGAGAATTGTGTTTATGGAAAACAGAAGAGAGTCAGATTCCTTAGAGTTGGGAAAGAAAAGAAGAGTGAAAAATTAGAGCTTGTGCATACAGATGTATGGGGACCTGCTCATGTATCATCTCTCGGTGGCTCTTGTTATTATGTTACTTTTATTAATGATGCAACCAGAAAAACCTGGATTTATTGTATTCGAAATAAATCTGATGTATTTGATACTTTCAAGAAATGGAAAGCCTTGGTTGAAAATGAGACAAGGAAAAGGTTGAAGTGTCTCAGATCAGATAATGGAGGTGAATATTGTAGCAAAGAGTTTGATAGGTACTGTTCAGAGAATGGAATTCACAAAGAGAAGATAGTTCTAGGAACACCACAAGAAAATGGTGTGTCAGAAAAGATGAACAGGACAATCATGGAGCGTGCAAGGTGCATGAGATTGCATGTAGGATTGCCTTTACAATTTTGGGCAGATGTTGTAGATACTACTGTTTATCTAATAAACAGAGGGCCTTCAAGTTCCTTGGATGGTGGTATTCCAGAGGAGGAATGGACAGGTAAAAAGGTAAACTAGTCATTTTTAAAGACTATTGGTTGTGAAGCCTTTGTCCACACTAACAAAGAAAATAAAACAAGGCTTGAGGCAAAATCAAAGAAATGTACCTTTATTGGATACGGTGTTAATGATTTTGGTTATCGCTTATATGATTATGAAAATCCAAAAATCATTAGGAGCAGAGATGTAATATTCAATGAAAAGGTCTTGTATAAGAATAAGTTACAGGAAAAGAAACAAGAAAAAGAAAACAGAGAATACACAGTGCTTGACGATATCACAGGAAAAGTGATGGTGCCTGAAAATCATAATGATCAACAGCCAGAACAACAACCACAACAACAACAAGCACTTCAAACACCTGAAAGTGGTGTTAGAAGATCTACCAAGATAAGTAGACCCCCTGAAAGATACTCTCCTTCATTATATTATGTATTGTTGACTGATTCTGGTGAACCAGAATGTTATGAAGAAGCAGTGTAGGTAGAAACCAGGAAGAAGTGGGAGCAAGCAATGAAAGAAGAGATGGACTCATTAGCACATAACTAGACTTGGGACTTATTCAAGTTTCCTGCAGGTAAAACAGCATTGCAGAATAAATGAGTTTACAGGCTGAAGGAAGAAGATGGAGGAAAACAGAGGTACAAAGCTAGACTTGTGGTGAAGGGGTTTGCACAGAAGAAAGGTATTGATTTTGATGAAATATTTTCTCCTGTTGTTAAAATGACTTCAATCAGAACTATTTTAAGTCTAGTAGCAGCTGAAGATTTGCATCTTGAGCAGTTAGATGTAAAGACAGCCTTTCTCCATGGGGATTTGGAGGAAGAGATATATATGTAGTAGCCACAAGGATATGAGGTAAATGGGAAGGAAAAACTAGTGTGCAGGTTGAAGAAGAGCTTGTATGGCTTAAAATAGGATCCAAGGTAGTGGTATCTAAAATTTGACAGGTTTATGTCTGAACAAGGTTATACTAGATGTCACTCTGATCATTGTGTTTATCTCAAAAGGCAAAATGATGGCAACTATATTATATTGTTATTGTATGTAGATGACATGCTTGTTGCAGGTTCTAACATGCAAGAAATAAATGTGCTCAAAAGGAAATTGGCAAACTCGTTTGCAATGAAGGATTTGGGTGCTGCAAAACAAATCCTTGGTATGAGAATAACTAGAGACAGGAATAATCGCAAATTAACATTGTCTCAAAGTGAGTACATAGAAAAGGTGTTGAAAAGGTTTAATATGCAGAATGCAAAACCAGTTAGTATACCTTTGGCTAGCCATTTCAAATTAAGTAAGGAGGCATGTCCCAAGACTCAGGAAGAAATGGCTCATATGTCTAAAGTTCCATATGCATCAGAAGTTGGAAGCTTAATGTATGCAATGGTCTGCACAATGCCTGATATTGCCCATGTAATGGGAGTTGTAAGCAGGTACATGAAAAATCCAGGAAAAGAACATTGGATAGCAGTGAAGTGGATTCTCGGGTATTTGAGAGGTACCACAAATCAAACATTATCCTTTGGTGGTTCAAACATTGCTCTACAGGGATATGTTGATGCAGATATGGCATGTGATAAAGATAACAAGAGGAGAACAACAGGGTATCTGTTTACTGTAGGTGGAATAGCTGTCAGTTGGGTTTCAAAAATCCAAAGTGTTGTTGCACTTTCAACAATAGAAGTAGAGTATGTTGCTGCTTCAGAGGCTAGTAAAGAAATGATTTGGTTACAACGGTTTCTGGATGAATTGGGCAAGAAGCAAGAGTTGGGCAGGTTATACAGTGACAGCCAGAGTGCCATACATCTTGCAAAGAAATCTACATTTCATTCCAAGACTAAACATATACAGCTCAAGTACCATTTCATATGGTCAGCATTGGAAGATGGACAATTGAAGCTGGAAAAGACACACACTAGCCAGAATCCTGTAGATATGTTAACAAAAGTTGTAACCAGGGAGAAACTAAGAATCTGCTCAGTTTCAATTGGTCTTCAAGTATGACGAAGAAGATGAAAAACAGTCAGGTCCAAAGTGGAGTTATTGTCTAGTAAATGAAGTAGCGGTGGAGTTGCTATAATCAGTCTCCAAGTGGGAGATTGTTGGGTGTGGAGCCTGATTATCTTCTGTATTCAAAGGTTTCAATCGGATGTATACCCCAGGAAGACTGTACACCCCTCCATGTGGGGGGGTGCAGGGGGGTTAATCCCCCTCGGTTGGGGGGTCCAGGGGCCAACGGTCCCCCTGGCGAGGGTTCGGGGGCAGCACCCCCGAAGCTAAAAATAGATGTAAAATTGCCTTGTAAAAGTCTAGTAATTTCTAGTCAATCTGGGTTGTTCATTAGGCGGATGATCTGACGATAGAAGTTATCTTTAATTTAGGGTTTTTTGCCCTAGAAGGCAACCCCTCACTATATATGAGGGAATTTTATTGCATCTATGCATATTTGTATTTTGAGTGAGGAAGAGAGAAGAGATTGAAATCAAAGAGGGTGTTACAATGGATCTGCTGTAGGTTGTGTCTCTTCAGTTTGTTGGATAATATAAAAGGAAGGATTGGTTGTTTTCTCCGTGGACGTAGCCCAAACTGGGTGAACCACGTATATCTGTGTCTCTCTTGTTTTATGTGTTTTCTGTGTTTATATTTCTGCAATATTTTATGTGTTCCATTGCTCCGTAATATATAATTTTCTAACAATGTTTTCCATACACATGGGAGGGTATGACATTGTCCTGGGTGTTGAATGGCTCCACACACTTGGCCCAATCATAATGGATTTATAGGAGTTATATATGAGCTTTAAGCAAAACAACCACACACATACCCTCCGCAGACTCCAGGCGGGTGATCCCTCTATCATCAGCTCACATCGGATGGAAAAATTGTTAAAAAAGGGCCACCATGGAGTTATAGCCAAATTTAATGCCATCCAAGCCTTCGAACCCACTTCTCTTCATATTCATCCTGAGATGCAACAAATCTTAAACAACCATCTGCAAGTCTTTGACAAGCCTCATGAGCTTCCACCCTCGAGAGGGGAACATGATCATAGCATTACTTTGGTCCCAGGGACCCAACCACCAAATGTGTGCCCATATAGATATCCATTCGCCCAAAAGAATGAAATTGAAAAAATCATCAAGGAACTCTTGGAAGCAGACATCATTCGTCCTAGCATTAGTCCTTATTCATCGCCTGTGGTCATGGTGCTCAAGAAACATGGAGAATGGCGTATGTGTCCAGACTTCAGGGCCCTCAACAAGTTGACAGTCAAAGATAAATTTCCCATCCTGATTGTCGATGATTTGCTGGATGAACTAAATGGGGCTCAATTCTTTACTAAGCTCGACCTTCGCTCGGGCTATCACCAAATTCGCATGAAAGAAGTAGACATTCCAAACACTGCTTTCCGAACTCATGAAGGCCATTATGAGTTCCTGGTCATGCCATTTGGTCTTTGTAATGCCCCATCCGCTTTTTAGAGCCTTATGAACCACCTACTCAAACCATATCTCAGAAAATTTGTCATTATTTTCTTTGATGACATCCTCATCTACAGCCTCACATGGGCCACACATCTTCAACATGTAGATCTGCTCTTGCAACTGCTCTGGAAGCATAAATTATTTTTCAAGATGTCCAAGTGCTCTTTTGGCATGGAAGAAGTTGAGTATTTGGGCCACATTATGGGTCACGAAGGTGTCAAGGTGGACCCCAAAAAGATCCAGGCAATGCATGATTGGCCTCAACCAAAGACCTTTAAGAGCTTGAGAGGATTTTTGGGTCTCACAGGCTACTATCACAAATTTGTCTATAATTATGGTCGCATTACTAGACCCCTCACTCACCTCCTCAAGAAAAACTCATTTCTCTAGCAGGCATTTATAGCTCTCAAACATGCCATGTGTTCCACTCCCGTATTAGCACTACCCGACTTCACCAAATCTTTTGTGATTGAATGTGATGCTTCAGGTACGGGTATTGGCACGGTCTTAATGCAGGAAGGTCAACCCTTGGCCTTCACTAGCCAACAACTAAGTGGGACAAATTTGGGATGATCTACCTATGAGAAGGAGATGATGGCCATCTTACATGCAGTAGATACCTAGCGACCATACTTATTGGGGCGACGTTTCCAAATCTGTACAGACCATCAAAGCCTTAAATATTTTTTGGAGCAATGCCTATCCTCACCACAAAAAAAGAAATGGCTCACCAAAATGTTGGGATATGATTATGAGATAATTTACAAGAAAAGGCGTGAAAATATCGTAGTAGATGCGTTATCATGCCAATTTGAGGAGGAAAGCACCCTGCTCGCAATCTCCCTTCCCATTCCAAAATGGATTGAAGAGGCTCGCAAGGAATGGTTTTCACATCCCTTGCTCTCCCAACTCATTAATCAATTGCGAGCAGATCCAAATTCCATAGCGGGCTACTCTTGGCAGGATGAGATTCTTCACTACAAGGACAAAGTCGTGATATCACCAACATCCACCCTCAAAAGCCGCATTTTGGCATAGTTTCACTCATTTCCCACTGCAGGCCATTCAGGCTTTCAGAAGACTTATGCTCGCATTCGACATTCATTCTTTTGGAAAGGCATGAAAAAGGACATTCTTAACTTTGTAGCTGAGTGCGGTGTATGTCAGTGCCACAAAGGAGAAATAGTCAGATCCCCAGGCACATTACAGCCATTGCCCATCCGTACCTCAATCTGGACGGAGGTTTCTATGGATTTCATTACGAATCTTCCGAAGTCAGGAAACAAGTCAGTCGTCATGGTGGTTGTGGACAAACTTTCTAAGTATGCTCATTTTTGCACCCTACCCCACCCTTTTACACCGACTTTGGTCGCTCAATCTTTCATGGACCAGATCTTCAAATTGCATGGCATGCCCACTTCCATTGTGTCTAATCATGACCCGATCTTCACCAATGACTTTTGGCAGGAACTCTTCAGGGTACAAGGTACCCAACTACAACTCAGTACTTCCTATCATCCCCAAACTGATGGTCAAATTGAAGCAGTCAACAAATGTCTGGAGATCTACCTTAGGTGTTTCACTTTAGAAAAGAAACATCTATGGGTACAGTGGTTACCTCTAGCCGAATGGTGGTATAACACCAACTATCATGCCACCACCAAAATGACTCCATATGAAGCAGTTTATGGTCAACTCCCTCCTTCACCTACTTCTTATATTAAGGGATGCTCAAAGGTACAAGAAGTGGATCAACTCCTATAGAACCGCACAACCATGCTAGCCCACCTCAGAGAGAATATCCATCAAGCTCAAAAATGCATGAAGCAACAGGCAGATCAACATCATTCAGAATGCCAATTTCAAGAAGGGAATCAGATATTTTAGAGGTTTCAACTATATAAGCAAACATCACAACAAGGGTTGTCAGAAATTATCTCCAAAATTCTACGAACCATATCAAGTACTTCAGCACATTGGAGAAATCACCTACAAGCTCACTTTGCCACCCACTGCAAAAATCCATCCAATCTTCCATGTCTCATGCCTCAAGAAAGTGATTGGGAACCAGTGCCAAATTCAAACTAGTCTACCTGAATTAGATGAAGAAGGATCAATCTGGATCCAACTTGAACAGGTTCTTGACACACGAGAATGACACCTATGCAGCCGCACGATCAAGGAAGTCATCGTCAAGTGGAAAGACACCTCTCCGGAAGATGCGACCTGGGAACCAGCCACTATCCTTCAGTAGTTTCTGCAGCTTCAGCCTCGAGGACAAGGCTATTCTTATGGGGGAGGGAATGTTAGGGTCCAACCCTAACTCCCTCATTTATGTAATAGGATCGAGTCATAGTTATAGTTAAGTAAAGAGTCAATAAAGCTCATATTAATAATTGTAAGTGGTTGACCCGCATTTAAAGAAGGTACCACAGTTAGTTGAAAATGGGCCATGATATTAGATAGATGGTATTAATAAGAACCATGGTATTGGCCCATGGTATTGCATGTATGAATCCTATATAAATGATAGAGACTCCCCTCGAGGAGCATTGTGTCTTATTTTGTAATTGAGCCTAGCTCTATTGGAGGTTGCCCCCTCGAAGAGGCAAGTGAACATTACTTTACTTTCTGAATAATAAAATAATTGTTGTTATTTCTTATTGTTCTGTGTTCTGGGTATATTTCTTCGCATATTTGGTATTCTGGTATCTTCTTGCAGGTCAAGAGCATAACAGATTAGGAAGGATTTTCCTTCCTCTCCAACTTTTTTTTTATTCTTTTTGTTTTCTATATATATATATATATATATATATATATATATATATATATATATATATATATAGCTACAGAATTTCATCAAAGCTGCAGATTCTCAGCAATTTTGTAGCTACAGAATTTCATCAAAGCTGCAGATTCTCAGCAATTTTGTAGCGGTACAACGTCTATATTATTTCATAATGTAATGTTTTTAACTTAATTATTAAATCCAATATTTGCATATCTTCAAACTTGTGATACTAATACTTGATTATTCTTGTGAATTTTTCCTCAGGTTCTTCCACTGTGGATTCGATAATTTCCTTCTATTAAAATCTTCAATCATTCCAGTTGGTGATTTCCTAGAACATATGACATCACCAACTGGAATGATTGAAGATTTTAATAAAAGGAAATTATCGAATCCACAGTGGAAGAACCTGAGGAAAAATTCACAAGAATAATCAAGTATTAGTATCACAAGTTTGAAGATATGCAAATATTGGATTTAATAATTAAGTTAAAACCATTACATTATGAAATAATATAGACGTTGTACCGCCATTTGAAATAATGATTACCATTCTAGCTTCGGACTGAGTTATAAATATCATGTCATATCAATGAAGTTAACCCGAAAATCCCATTTTCCATTCATCATCACGCAAACATTTCATTTTTGAAACCCTTCTACATTGATAATTCCCCTAGCTCGTATCCATTATACTCTGTTTCTCAGGAGCTACTTCACTCATCTCCATTTTCCATTTCACTCCCTTGTCCATACACATACTTCTGAACCTAATACCATTCCAAAAACATGTTAAAGAAGCAATTGTGAAGCGAGACTTTCCCAAATTGGAATTCATTGTTAGAGTAGACTCGAACAGAAACAAATTTATGGAAGGCTACCCGCAAGTCAAGCAGATGCTACAGCAAGTGTCATGGCTAGATTTTATAGAAAAATTTCATGGTTGTGACAGAGAGGTAACCAAATCTTTTTCTTGGGCCTTTGAAGGAACTAAAGTAGAAATTGGGGACATCAAAACTGTTGTGACAAAGTCCTTCATGGCTGAGGTGACTAGATTACCCAAATTAGCGAAAGGTGGTTCAAAAAAAAGGGTATTGAAGGGAATGAATGGAAGACATTTCTAAATAATCTAGCTATGGATACTACATTTTTTAAAAAGGTTATTCTAAGCATAGCTCTAAAGGGTAAATGGAGGAATTTACTATTAGTTATTCAGAAGTTCATTACTTGTAAGGGTAGATTTGGTAGCATGTCTTTCTACCATGTTCGTTTAATGATGAACTTTCTTGAAGGAAATGAAATCAATTTACCGTATTTTCTACTTAATAGCTTGAGAAAGATGTTTGAAAATACACAAATAATTCAATCCATTAAAAACACTCTATATCATCATGGCCTTGTAATAATGCTTATTGAAGCCCATCTTGAGAATCTAGGAGATAACTTGGATAATTTCCTAATTATAAATAATTCTAAAGAAGTTGATCAAGAATAAAAAAGTAGAAATAAGATAAGGAGAAGCATAAGAAAATTGTCTGAAAACCCTCCTAAAAAGCCACCTCAACCAGAGCCACATTTAGAAGATGAACATCCTCTTGAAAATGTTTTAGAAAATATGAAGAAGAAAACTGTTAGAAGAAAGAAAGTCAGTGAAAAACAAGAAAATACACCCAAGGAGAAAACAGAGGAAACAAATATGGCCACTATAGAATAGAATAAAACTAAAAAACAAACTCCTCTCTCATCTACCATAAGGAGAAGTGCAAGACTTAAAAAAATGGTAAAGGAGTCATCTCATACATTCACAGAGTTTGTTAATCTGGAAGAGGAAGAGTAACTAGAGGTTCCATCACCAGCTTTATCACCAATGTCATCACCAATTGATAATATAGTGAGAAGAACACTAGTGATTGATCAAGAACAATAAGAGATATATGACTATATTGAGTCTCTTGAGAAAAAGGCTACATAAAAGGTATCTTATTCTTTAGTTCAAGAAAAAAGAATTTAGTCTAACAGTCCACAAGAACCTATAATTGTGAATACTTTGAAACAATAAATTTTTGAATTAGAGACAATAAACAAACATCTAAAGTAGGAACATGAGACATTAAAGGTGCAAAATGAAATTCAAAGAACCAAAATTGATAACATTCTGTTGCATCTAGGCTTATGGTATGAAAAGAACAAAAAGCTAAAGGAGAAGAACAAGTCTCTCAAGAGAAAGGTTATAAGTTTGAAATAAAAAAAATTGATGAAGAAGCCTAGGATGGAAATTTCTAAGAAGAAGTTAAAGAATACAAACTTGGATGTTCTAGCTCAAGATTCTAAAGGAGTGCAGTAATAGAGAAAGACTACCTGTTTTGAATTTTTGCATGAGGACATGCAATGACCTCCATGTGGGAGAATGTTGAGCCTCATAATTGCTTCTTTTTGACACCCCTTTTCCACCTATTTAGTCTGTTTTGATCAGCATAATCACTCAATGGGAAACAAATCACATAATCTATGGCATGGAAGGTATATAAAAGTCTTGTATTTCATAGGTTAATAATGTTCTTTATTATTAGTCTAATATTTATTTTAGCTACCAAACTAGGATGATTTTGCAGCTAATGTCTGATTCTGCAACCAAGTCCATTTTTTCATAGGTTTTAAGGTGCCAGTTGGAGCGAGAAATATATGGGAAGATAGTGATCAATGCACTCCATGATTACTTCCTACCTTCATGAAGCAGATCGATAAAGGAATCTTCCACTTACATGGTAAAAGGAAAAAGTCAACTCTATCAACTACATAGGCAAGTGAGGAAGGGTATATATGCCTAACGATTTTCTTTGTTAATAGAAAATCGTTAGCGAATTTCATTATGATATCTTTCATAGTTAATTTTAGTATTTTTTTAAGCGAAGATAGGCATGAATCTCTAAACATTTAATGATACCGTCTTTATAAAAAGACTTAGGAAGCAAACATAAACACAGTGATTTTATCATGCGACAGTGAGAACTCAAAACTCTGTTTTCAATTCAGTTATAAAGAATCCTTATTACTTCGATGCATGGTTGATTGTTCAATTGGATATCATGACCATATGCGTGTGGAGGGCCCCCTCAAGTAGTAAGGTTCTTTTATGTTTTTAAGTAGAATTTCCTTATATCATTTCATGAGATTATTCTTTGGATGAATCCTGTAGAACATTTTCCTTCGTTGAGTTTCTGAGTTAAATAATAGAAGTGTGATTGTCTTGTTAACTAATTTTCTTTACTGATTCAGGATCACATGAATTGAGTTTGATGAGTAATGATAACAATAGTGAGAGTTTGGATTTAGATTAAAATTGTAATTCTTAAAAATAGAGGATTTGATTACATGTTTTATTTCAAGCAAGAGTGATTTATGATTTTGAGCAGGTGAGAATATATTTTCACTTCATTTTGGATTTTCATGCAAGAGTGTGTTATTATGATATATGTTTGATTTCTTTATAAAATTGAGTTTCTTTCAAAGCATAATTTACACATATAGTGGAGAGAGTGTGTGTGTTTTTTTATGAGTTAATTTCATTTTACAAGTGTGAGAATGATTTATAAGTTTGAGATTTTCATAAGTTGTGTGGATTTAATAATTAGATATAAATTTTATAAGAGTACAATTAATTTTCATAGGTGTGGGATTGTTTTACTTTTATGCAGAGTTGTGAAAGTTTCTTTTGAAGCAGAGTGTGAGATTTTCCATAAGTAGTCTTTGATAAAAGAGTGTGATCATTTTATTTTCTATGAATAATTTCTCTACTCATGTGCATTTGAATAACTTAATTTAGAATATATATTTCGATAACTCAGTTTAATTTAGAGGCATGAATAACTAAGGACTCTAGCACATATAGTGCACTTACACTTCATCATCTTACTAGCCCCGGTCGATAATTTATGCAAGTAATTTAAAGTTAATTAATTACCAAATAGATGATATTGTGAGAAGAGGTACTAAAATGATGTAATATAGTCCATGAATTTTGTCTAGGTAAATCCTCTCTACGAATAGAGACAATCCCTCTAGCCCAATGAGTGGGACTAGCAATGTACTTGGAAATCTACCAGACACTTTCCTAAGTTACAATTGAAATGAGAGATGAAGAAGATGGCCTACCTCATTCTGATGCTATCACGTTCCCCTTCGTTGAAGACCTTGAATCACCTGCATCACAGGCTCGTTCTTACTACTCACAGTGTTTATGCACCTGCACAAGAGATCAAGACACAACAAGGCATGGAAATACAAATATCATTTTCAAAAGTAACTTACTTAATAGATCAAGGAGCGTTAAGCTAGATGATACATGAGCATACACATTTCAGGAAAATGAACCAGAAGTTGTATATTAATAGAATAAAGGAGGAAGCATACAACCAATCCTTGATGTCAATAGGCTCTCCTTGAATGAATGTCCAAGTCCAACCTAAGCTCTCCAAGCACTCCTTTTCCAAGACAAATGAGTATCATATAGGCACAATCTTAGCATAAGGGTGAAAATAGACGAAGACTAATCATTTGGGAATGGGAGATGATGAATATATAGGCTGGGAAAGGGAGTTAGGATCTTTCCAAAGATAGGAGTAGGCCCTCATCTCAAGGAGGTAGCTCATAGGGATAATACCAATAGGCCAAGTTGGGAGAACTCGACCCCATCTACGCCGAACAATCTCCAGCTTGTCACTTTGGAAGCTTCTAGATCATGAAGCTTCTCATCCTCTTCGGGAAAATTTCCTTTTTGGGATCATCACAGATATACAAGTAAACAGAGCAATGCCATCACAGGTCGAGTATAATACAACAGGTGACCATCGTAGTTTTTAGTCTCATAAGAGCGATGATTCTCAAATTAGGGTTTAAGAGCTATTTCCTTCAGGGGAAGCTCAAGGTATTTTCCAATCAATGTCTTAGGAAGGATCTGAGCTGCATATATGAATGAGTAAAAAGCATAATGGGCATGTTTCAGACACTCTGGGGTATGTCACTGGGAAGTGCAAGAGGTGTGAAAAAATATTGTGTAACAAATGCCCTGTAAATTATGAAGGCAGAACAGGGAGTGATGTTTGAGATGCTTTAAGATATTTTGCAAGGACAAAGACAAACACTATCAAGAGACCTGAAAATAAAGAATGCATATACATACATATATTTGATATCAAAACATGAATCCACGATATGGACGCAACCATCCAGATAATAAGGACTATATAAAAGGATCCATGGCATGGGCACAACTATCCAAATGATAAGGATCATCTATAGATCTAAGATCCAAGGTATGGACGCAGCCATCCAATATAGAAGGATCATCATAAATGTAAAATCCCATGGTATGGTCACAACCATCCGTTTAACAGAAACATGTGTACAATCATGAATAACACATAACTCCACGCAGCTTGAGTCATATCAAACAAGACTCAGGGTCTTGCGCTCCATCCCAACCCAATCAAAGTACGAATTCTAACATGCGAATGAATTTGTCAAAGTCGAACATGGTAGAAAACCACTTGATTATCGGCCAATGATGTGGATTGTTAATAGGCACGAGAGAAACCACCAATAATGAAAATGGTCCTCAAGGTACAAAAGTACAATTTGTGAATGTGAAAATGAAGTTGGAGTCAACCACTCGTGGAATCATCCAATCAAATTCCAATGATAGAAACCTGTCGTCGAATGCGAAGAACTTGCCATTAAGGCATGCAAGCTTTAAGATACTGAAAGGGGTTTTCTAGATCGTCTTCCTAGATAATGAGCTCAAGTAGACAAGAAGTGACTCGTCGAACAAGGGCCATAATGATTCCCTCATCATCGACATGAAATAAGGAATAAAGTGGAATAAAAAAGTATGATCCATGACTGTGACAAAAGGTCAGATAATGTATAGGTAATAGACTGCAAATATGACTTCTCTTGAACATATTGGTGACACGACTTCAGAGTGTGGCATCATTTGACTCTACATAGGACCAAGGGTCATAATGACGAAGTGGAATAGTCACATGAGAGGAAAAATGGGTCACCCAAACCCAGAAAGACAAGTGACTAAGTGATGATATCCAAACTCGACACAAGATGCAGATGAGTGTCATGTTCAAGAGCGACATACTACCTATACAAGAGATGTTTCACTTTCACTTTTTCCCCACTATTTCTAGTGAGTACCTCTTTATTTTTATACAATCTTGAGGAGGATACCATATGCTTGTCATATAAATTCATCCTTCAGATGAATCCATCCTAGTAAGTTTTACGAGTCCTAGGAAGGAGAAACTCGGGCTTGTCATGGTGACAAGTCTTTCGTCTTTTAATTTTTAATGAGTCTGATGGAATAGTAACTCGATGTATTTTTCATATTTAGAGAGTTTGAAAAAGATACAAAAAAGAAAACTCCATCAAGCCCCTTTTCATAATTTGTCTCTCGAATCAAAAAGGGTAGAAAACAATATTCGATAGAACCTCTTGACCATGTTGACCAAGGTGTACCTTTTTTGTAAATAGTCAATCTCAGCCCGAAAAAGGGGTAAACATATACTAAGATGATGTCAATTCATTTAATTTAACGAGTCCAAAAATACAAGTACTCGACAATATTTTCATATTTCGAGAGTTAGAAAAGAGCTTAAAGATGACTCTTCCTGGAAGAATGAGTGGTATAAAAGGATAGCAACTGGTTCCAGTAATGATGGAACTACTCAAAACATGTAATGGTCAAGAGGCTGGCTAACAAGACCACTCATCGCACATGTTCCCCAAGTAAGGGTAAAACAACTAAGTGAAAGAATATGATCAGTCAAAGAGATGGTGCCGATGGAATAAACAAACCAAGGCTCATTTGGAAAAAATCGACTGATAAAAATGGAAATCACGAGATTTAAAGTGGGAATGATTTCATTTACACAATATTGTAACATGGGAAATTATGCTTGAGTATACGTGAGGATGGTTTCATTTTTCACAAGCTTGAAATATTAGAAAAACTATGCTTGGGTTTGGCTTCATTTTTACACAAGCTTGAAACATGGGAAACTATGCTTGAGATAAGTTTGCATGCCCCCAACATAATGACTCAATTTGAGGTACATGCCCCCCAAGATTCACTTCATTCACCTAAGTAGACTACTAGTTACTAACAAGTGGATGGAATGAAGGTTCACTTATGAGATCAAGTGAAAGACTCGACTAGAATTTTACGATATCTAATCAAAGATTCGAATTGGAAGGGGATTTGTTTCATTTTTAATGAGATTGATAGAGGAAAAGAACCATGCTCATGACACCTTATTTCATTTTTTAACGAGCTTGGTACCAGTAAAGGAGCTCTACTCATGGAGACCTATTTCATTTTTTAACGAGGTTCACATAGTAAAAGAACTATCCTCATATCCCTTGTTTCATTTTTAAAGTAGCTTGACCCAAGACTAGGAACTCTGCACCAAACTCTTTCATCACTGACCAAAAGAGGCCATGGCTTCGAAGAAGTTCTCAACAAATGGGAGAACAACACTATGGAAGGGATACATGTTTGGGAATCCAATGGAAAAATCGGGCTCCAATGCCCCAAGTACATGGCGTACTACATCACCTACTAGATCATCAATAGATGTGGGCATGGAACTGGTGGCCACGCAATTAACCTGTGGAGAGGGTGATATCGCTTGCATATAAGAACCATTTAGGGATGATGGTTGAGTGGTATTTGATTTGGGACCAATGAATGTAAGCTGATCAATTATCACAATGCTTCCTTCATGTGGGAAACACATCACTCAAAAGAGAGAAGAAACAAGAGCTCCCATGACGTAAACATAGTCACAACCAAGGAGTAGATTTAAATCTAAAGGGCCTTGGACAAACATCACGTCTATATAGACAGTATTTCCTCCCAAAGTAATAGGCAACTTAGGAAGGATCCCTAATGGTTGACTGGTTCCTTTGTTAAAATCTAACAGATTCTGAGTGACAGGGACAAGTTGAGGAGAACCTAAAGCTTGCCAAGCAGTTAAGGACGAAATGTTAACAAGTGCACCCTTGTCTATGAATGTGCTAGGTATGACCATATGGTAAGCCTGTACTGTAATATGGAAAGACATATAAGATGGAAGGCAATATATTGCCAGTCGGCTCCAATCAAAAGAAGTGACTAAACTACTCGGAGGGGGTGTCGTAGGAACAGGAAATGGTGTTGTAGGAAGGGACAACATTGCCATATAAGGAGCACCAACATTTCCAAAAGAAGGAAAATATCTAGGATTCCCATTAGAGGGGTTTCCTTGAATGGTAGACTCAGGAAATGTTGCCATTGGTATCAACCTAAGATCTACTAAGGAGTATTTCCATAGGAAGAATGTTGTTTCGTGGTCAATTAATTTATTTTATAACTTTAACAAAAATAAATGAAAAAGGGGTAATCTAGGAAAAAGGGTTTACTAAGTATCTGTGAACTACAATATACACTCCAGCTGAAGCCAAGAACTTAACTTACGGTGGCCAATCTCCATCAATGTTGTGTTCGGTGTATCACTTTTACAAGGTGGCAGACTGGGTTACCTATGGCTAAAGGATAATAATCTAATGGGGTCTCCTGATATATACGCAACGGTACGGGGAACAAAAGTCCATGTTAGCATTGTCTAATGCAAAACCATTCAATGAGAGTGTACCTATATACTTATCATACTGAAGTGCCCCTAATATACCCAAAAGTACTAGAGAACCTTCTATATACTTCCATACTGGGATGGGATTTCACCCCGAGGATACACTGCAGGTAGCTAACAACAACTGCTATGTTTAAAGACATCAAAACATGTCTCTAGCCTAGAGCTCTAGATATTTGTGTTAAGTTACAAATGCTCCTTAGGTTAATTGAGTTAAATTTTAAGTTTATATTCAATTATGTTTCAGTTTTGGACTCAAAATGATGTCACCTGAATCCCTAAGATGTAGCTATATGAGAAAAGGAAATTTTCCACTTCAATGAAAGCTAGACTAACCAAGGGAATAAATTTCAATCAATAATGCATCAAACAAAATGCATCATGCAAAATACCTTCCACTAACTTTCACTTTCGTCTTCCAAATGGAATGCCAAAAGTAAAAATGATTTTGAATTTTCACTATCCTAAATGCAACTTTTTTGAAAGCAAAATGATTTTACTTTACAAAGATGCACTTATATGAATTATGATTTTCATTTTGAATGATTTGATGCACCTAATACTATTTTTAGGTTTCAAACACCGTGAAATGTGATTTATTTTCAATGATGAATCTCAAAAAATAACTTTTCAATGCAACTAATCTAATGCATTTTCACGAAAAGTAAATTTCGAAATATAAGATAAAACAAATGCAAAATGATGTTTTCAATGATTTCCACAGAAAACAAGACTCAATCAATCAACAAAAAAAAAAATCTCAATGACACCAACAAGCAGTAAGTGATGACCAATTGACTAGAAACCCTAGAACTCAATCATATTTCACTTCAAAGCCAATGAGACAAATTTGGCAAATTAATCAAGACAATCAATAAAAAACTGACAAATCCAAGCATACAAGATGGGAAAAGACCTTATAGGCCAAGACACACTAGATTCTAAGGAAGAAACCTTAAAAAATCTCACATTCAAGGATCATCACTACTTTATATACCCAAACCTATGATCATTGGGTTATCATCGCTACTTTTCATAGCCAAACCCGCAATGGTCAGGGTCACCAGCACTACTTTATATAGCAAAAGTAGCAATGATTTCAGCGCGACCAAATAGTGAAGAATTTTTTTTTCCAACGCGACTATATAGGTAAAAAATCACGATGCCATCGTGACTGTACAGGTAAAAAATCACGATGCCATCGCAACTGTACAGGTAAAAAATCACGATGGCATCGCGACTGTTAGAGCTAAACCTGCAATGGGCAAGGAATATGGGAAAAAACAAAAAATATTCCAAGAAACAATCCAGACTTAGCACTCTAAGGTAGTAATCAGTGATGGTATAAACCCAAATTGATGCAGACAAGTCGAGAAATCGACGGTTGGTCTAACTAGTCATAGGATCAGATTGAAGGAATGGATGGAAAGGGTTATAGCTTCCCTAGTGGAGTCACCATTTTGTTGTCTAGGTAAATCCTCTCTGCAGACAGAGATGATGCCTCTAGCCTAATTAGTGGGACTAGACACCTACGTGACAATATACCAGACACTTTCCTAAGTTACAATTGACATGAGAGACAAAGAAGATGACCTACCTTGTTTTGATGCTATCACGTCCTCCTTCGTTGAAGACCTAGAATCGCCTGCATCATGGGCTCGTTCTTACTTCTCACAACGTTTATGCACCTGCACAAGAGATCAAGACACAACAAGGCATGCAAATACAAATAGAATATTCAAAAGTAACTTAAGATATCAAGGAGTGTTAAGCTAAATTATACATGAGCATACACATTTAGGAAAATGAACCAGCAGTTGTATATTAATAGAATAAAGGAGGAAGCATACAACCAAGACTTGATTTCAATAAGCTCTCATTGAATGAATGTCCAAGTCCAAGCTAATCTCTCCAAGCACTTCTTCTCCAACGAAATGAGCAACATATAGGCACAATCTTAGCGTAAGGGTGAAAATAGACAAAGATCAACCATTTGGGAATGGGAGAGGATGAATATATAGGTTGGGAAAGGGAGTTAGGATCTCTCCAAAGATAGGAGTAGGCCCTCATCTCAAGGAGGTATTTCATAGGGATAAGACTAAGAGGCCAAGTTGGGAGAACTCAACCTCATCTATGCCGAACAACCTCCAGCTCGCTGCTCTTAAAGCTTTTAGATCACAAAGCTTCTCATCCTCTTTAGGAAAAATCCCTTTTTGGGATCATCGCAGGTATACAAGTAAACAGAGTGATTCCATCACAGGTCTTGTATAATATAACAAGAAACCATCATTGGTTTTAGTCTCATAAGAGAGATGATTATCAAATTAGGGTTTAAGAGCTATTTCCTTCAGGGGAAGCTCAAGGAATTTCCAATCAATGTCTTAGGAAGGATCTGAGCTGCATAAATGACTGAGTACACTTCATAATGGTCATGTTTCGAGCACTTCAAGGTATTTCACGGGGAAGTGTAGGAGGTGTGACAAAATATTGTGTAACAATGAGATCCTCTCTTCTAACCAAAATATGGAGATGTCAATGATTAGGCCCATAAACTTTTGATGGATGGAAACCTTGATAATATGATGGTCCTTATCATTTATTTCATATTTTATGGCCTCTGTAGGGTTATGATTAGTAGGAATGGGAGACTAATGAGATAGAAAAACACAAGTATATTTCCCATGATGGTCACACTGGAAAGGGGATGTTATAGATTGATGATGATCTTGAGGGAGCACCCAAGGAGATAAAAAAATATTCAATGAGGGTTTCTTCCTTGACACTATACTTAGAAAGGAGAAAGGGATCAAGGTCACTTGAGATCATATGAGAACAAGTGTGGGAATCACTCTAAAAATGATGAACAATAAAAGAAGGAAAAGGGGATGGTGGAGTGTTATATCCAATATGTTTCTCTTCCCCAAAATCATAATCTAAAGGCTCAAGTGATTTGAATATAGAGTCATAAGTAGGAGCCTTATCTATTTCCTTAGTATCATAAATTGGGATTCTCCTAACAATAAAATTGATCACCTCCAACTACCCCTCCTTATGCAAAGGTAAACAAAATTTCTCCTTCCAAAGGAAATCAATGGATATGTCATCATAAATAATACCCGAGAGAAAGGGAGGACCAATTTAAGCTTCATCCTCCTTCTTGGTGTCGTAGATGGGAGAATAATCAAGTTGAGGACCAACAATTTCCCATTTATCCTTTTCAATATGGAATTAATATCCAATATCATCTTCTAAGGGGAAAATTTGATCACCTTCCTCAAGGTTATCAAAAGGAGAGTCATCAGGAGTAACATCCTCAAGAAAGGCAAGGTTAGTCTCAACTTCATCCTTCCCAACACATGTGTTCTCAAAATAATCATTTTCGTCATGTGGACCCGAGGATGACTCATCTTCTTACTAATTACTTATATTCTTAATGTCTTGATGATGGTAAATGAAGGCTTCCTCTTGGATTCTTAGCATGGGGCATACTTGAAAATGTTTAAGAAAGCCATTAACAAACTCCTCAATAGACGATATGCTCTTAGGTTCATGATCATGTAGCCATGAGTTATGATCACTGAGAGATCCCATGAAAAAATGCATAAGAACATCTTGATGAACAACCTCCTCCCTTGAAGCATGTGCATTAAATATTTCTACGTGGTCAATTGCGAAGAGTGTATCACCATCAAATACGGGCACCCCACGTACCATCCTTCCCATGACGTGATTAAGGTGTCGAGGGATGCTAGAAATGTCCAAAGCAAGAAATTATCAAAGAAAGAAAACCTATTTGAGATATACATGAAAAATATGTAGGATTCGCCAGGGTGAATTTGAATATGCCTAGAAAAATGCTTGCTTCACCCTACAAGCATCGACCTTAAAGTTCAATGAAGAACTAGGGATTCATTATTCCAATGGAGTCACCAATAATGTTATGTCAATATGTCGTATGGAGAACCAAACACACATTTCGTGTCCACTGTGACGACGCCAAAATGTTACCACTTAAACTAGAAGGGTCATAGAGGAGCACTTGCTAGGCCAAGAGCAACAATGAAGCTAAATCCCACTGTCACCACAACTAAAGCTTCCTACTATTTACAAACTTTCACTGATGGTAGGAGACACAATATATAAATAATCACTTATGAAGGATAAATTGACTAATATGGATGTAAAATGATCTAGATGTCCCTTTCCTAGGGGAGACTCAAGAGTGGGACTTGCTTTCTTCTTAAGCAAGGTGCAAGGTTGTCTAGGATAGGGGAATAGGGATTTGAGGGATTGGCTCAGGGAATGTGACTTGCAATGGATCTTCCCAAATCCTGAAAGCCTAGTGGAACTTGGTTCCCCAAGTAGTTTTTGAAGATTTTATTTTGATAAGATATGGGAGCACACAGGACCAAGTAGTCCCAAGTTAGGTTAAGAGGAGGGAGTTTAGAAACCAAATATGAGCTTGACCTAAACAAGTAAGAGAAGGGTATCAAAGCAAGGATCTTCACTTAGAGGTGCTAAAATGGTCCCTATGAGGTACTATCATAGGGAAACCTAGAGAAAAATCGATCTCAAGGCTAGGGCTTGGGATATCTTGCAATCCCACCTAGGAGACACACCAATGAAAAAATTCCCAAGAGATGGAAGTTTTTCTATGGGTAGTTTTTCAGGATAATAATGCCCTTGGATGCCCAATGTGGCTAGACTTAGAATAAAGAAGAAAAGGTGAAGAAAAATGGTTCTTAAAATGATCAAATTATGGTATACTAGTGCCTAATCCTTTGGGAATATTGGAGTCAATAAGAATAATGAGAATGGACTTCGTTTCTAGGTTAAGGAGGCTTCAAGGACTACTTCACTTAGCATTAGGGAAAAAGAGAGTGACCTTAAAATTTTATAATTCGTTTTGCAAGATGGTATGGCTTATCAAGGTGAAATCAACCATAGAATTATCCCTAGATAAATTCATTCAACATACATGGCCCATGCATAAAGAGATGCTATCTAGAAATAATAATTCCACAACTTCGCAATAATGCATGAAGCAATTAGCTCTAGTATAGTGAAAATCCCATTATCAATGCATGTGAAAAAGTAAAAGAAAGAATATCATTAAATTTGTAATTACATGTCAGAGAATATATCCAACCATCAATAAATTTCTAATCATTAAGCTCCAAGACAAGAATAGATAATCCAAACATCAAAATTCATTCCATGGTCCAAAATTTTGTCCACCAAGAAAGAACAGTGAAAATATCCAGAGAGATACAAGTCCAAACCAAGTGATGATGATCAAATGAATCCTCATTACTTCTATTTATACACTTCTAATGAGTTCAATTTAGCTACTTGGGACTACATTAGCCCCTAAAATAAAAATAATGTAAAAATAACTAACTTTTGGTGACAAGCCCAACAAACTAACTCATAAACAAAAGAACAAGCCTCTCAAGAGGTCAAATGATCAACAATATGTGTCGTTGGGCCTTCTAAGAAGCCCAATGAAGTCCATAAGTGCCACAATGATGAATATGACTCGAAAAAGTAGTGGACAAGGGGTTGGCCCCTTGTTATCAAAAAAATACACCTATGGTGCTCCTAATGGGTGTGAGGGCACAAATGTAACCTCATGGATATCCAAGTAGGTCGAAGATGTTTGTAGACCATATGTAAAGGCTCATATGAAGGTGTAAGTGATGCCACATTAATATACAAGTCCTAGGTCATCTTCCAAGTGGATCGTACAACTATGGGATTGGTTGGGCATGGTGAACTAGGTACATCTTCCTCGTCTAATAGGTGAATTTCGAGAAATATTTGAACATCTCTGGGAATCAATGGAGTATAGTCTACTATTTTGGAGGCCCATGGCTCTCAACATACACCCTACATGTGCTAATGTAGCCCTATGGAGGGTTAGGACCTCGTATAGGGAGAATAAACCCAAAATAGAGACCATATGAAATCCTGCATAAGATCCAATGCATCCCCTAGCCTTCTAGTACAACAAGTCATATTTAGAGAAAATCAAGTAAAAGAGCTTATAAAGCATGGAAAACATGTGGTAACTTCATAATGACATCCCCTTCCATAGTCGTCTTTTGCATGTGCTAATGTCTCTATGCTCCAAATGGGGTTCACGCAGTATCCTATTAGGAGGCTTCTACTTATGAAGGGGATAGTATGTCCAAGGTACATCCTTTAAAAGGTGGTGGCATGTGATAAAGAGATGAATGGAGTAGGGAATGAAAGGGGAAACCATAGGCCACATGCTTGGGTACAAGGGTAGCTAATGAAAAGGGAAGCCCACACTTGGGTATACAATGTATAGGAGGGAGAAATCATGGTGCATGAGGTTCCCCAATCTTGATTTTTCCACCCTTCTTTATATTCCTTTTGCCTTTTATTATTTTTCTTTGATTAATTTCTCGAGGCTCAAGGGATAAGATCATGATGTGTAAGGTATATCAATGGATACTTTAAGGTAGGGGTGTTCATTTCCCACTAGGGGTTGGGACAATCATGGGTTCCTGAATGATAAAGGAGGCTCATCTAGGGTCTATAGGAATGAGGGTGATGACTATGATAATGAGGTAGACCTCATGCTTTGGATTTTTCCCATGTGCTAAATGTGTTTGTCCTAGACACCTTTTGTATTTTGTGGTATATTTTCTTATTGAGTGCAACCATTTATGTTTTTACTTCTCTTTTCAGTTGCATCAACCTTCAGAGCATCATTCCAGGCTCAACGCAAGGTGTGGGCAATGGGAGGGGAAAAGATAACCCTATGTGGACCCAATGGAGGAATGTGGACCCAGGTGGGAGAAATGATGAATGGGGTTATAATGAGTGGAATGGGAGTGATATATGTAGATGAGGGAGCAGGACCACGCAACCAAAATCAGGGTTTCCCATGTAGTATAATCCCTAAAGCCCAAATATGAGTAAAAGGGATCCCACGGGACTAGCGTCCAAGGTTGACATCCAAAAGAGGTCTAGGGGACAAGATCACAACCCTAGCCTACTCTTTCGCCAAATCCCCCCATTAATCCATGCCCAAAAGTATCCATGATAAGTAAACTACAATACTCAATTAATAGATGACAAGGCATACTTTTAGGTTCGGGAGGCCCACCTTCAAACATACGATCATGAAAAATGGGCGAGGAATGTCATGATTGACTCAGGTGGCATAGAAATGACACAATGAGCTAGTTGGTGGCTACAAGGGGTTGCTGGTTGCCGACTGAGGAACATCTCAATTTTTTTTCTCCTAGAGATATCGCCCACAAAATGGTGGGTAACAATTACCAATGTATATTTTTTCTCTTGATCTTGAATGCTCAAATGAAAATTTTGAAGTATATGAGGCATGCCCAATTTTACTTTGAATATATTTTGTCAAAGGTGACACATAAGTCTCGTTGTGATTGACCTTAGTAGCCTAATGTTTCTCAGTCTCTTTTCCAATTATGCCACTTTTAGTTACCCCCTTTGTAATGGGATAAGTGACTTCCCTACAATGAGATGGAAATTTCTTTAGTGAACTAGGAGGCTTGTGATATGCCAAAATCTCTTTATGCTTTTACCCTGGATCGTCTGGTCTCAGATGGAGTTCTTGAACCTATGATGTCTCCATTATTTGTAGTTTACTCTGGAGAGTGATCTATTTAATTCTCATAGCACTCATTTGATTAGAATGTTCAACCTTCGTAACACTGATTTCCCTGACATAATTTTCCTCCATTGTCAACAACTTGTTCTGAAGACATATCTAACCAACTTCTGTTATCACCAAAAAATGATCACCTAGCCATTTCTCACTAGGTGGATCAAAATACACCATGTAGATTTAATTTTACCATAGTAGAATCACTTTCACTGTGGAAAATAATTTAGCAAACCACTTTTATAAAATTATTTTCTAATTTAAATTAAAAACCCCATGTAAATAATTAGATAAATCATTATTTCTTTAATTTTATCTAGGAATGATTATTTAATCATTATTCCTTGTCACATTTGACTAAATCCCTTAGAAATATTTAAATAAATCATTATTTATTTAAATTTCGTTATTAATGTTATTAGAATAATTATTAAATCACTTTTTAATAATTATTTTGATTTCACACATTTCTTTTTCTCACGAAATAATTAATACATCATTTTATTTGTTAATTATTTATAAATAAAGGATTTAACCATTTAAATATTTTTTCCCTCTCCAATAAATATAATAAAGTGTTCCAAGTAGTTAGATCTGAATTTGGTTAATAATATTTTATTATTCTCCATTTTCAAGATTAAATGCATACTTTGCTATATAAAGGATGGTTTTTCATTCATTCTTCACCATGATCATTATCATCATCAACATTATCGTCATTTTTATTTGAGCTCCCATTTTGAGTTCTTCACTTTTGTTTGGGTTTTTCTTACATCGAAAGAGAGAATCAATTTCTGAAGCATCAAGGATATTGAAGGACCCATCCCACCGAGGGGGACTTATAGACCAATCTGTATATCTCCTTCACCAGGTGTTATCAACAAACGATTGTTCATTTAAAAAGTTTTTCCAATTAGGTTATTATATTGGATACTTTGTATTGATGCTTTTTTGTTTTGGATTATATCTTCTTTTACTGCGGGTTTTCTATTTGTGATTCAGATCTAAGACGAAAACAACGATCAACTTGTTGTGAGGGTCACTTATCACCTAGTGACTTAGGTGAAGTATTTTTGGTACACCTTCCAAGAATTTTCACACTAACAAATGGCGACTCCACTGGATCTTTAGTTACACATTTGTCATCCAACAAATGGTGACTCCACTTGTGTAATAACAACGTTCTTTGGTGACTGAAGTTTCAAAAAATTTCATGGTTTTCTTAATCTATTTTTGTTAAATACACATGGGCAGCAAACTAATCTAAAAGATAAAACATGAGAATATATTTTTAAAAACAATATATATACATTTATATTACATGTTTTGACTGTTGGGTTTCACATCCCAAGGTCTCTTGGACTTCCTTTTGTCTATTCGGCTTCCACACTAACCCATTGAGGATTAGGTGTCCAACATTCCTCCCCTTAATTCAAAGGGTTATGTATGAGTCCAAGAAGAGAGTTGTAATACAAAATGTGCAAAAATGCATGGCAGCACTAGGCTGAATGTGCTCTTTGAAATGTTGGTATAAAGGGTGGTGGTTTAAGGATGACCACCAACACTAGAATGCTTAGTGCAGTTCCCGGAACTCTTCCAAAACTGGCAAGAAGCTGAAGTATTCTACTAGAGGAAGTGCTCCTATTGTTTTGAAGAGGGAAACCTTCAACCGTGAAAGGGAGGTCTCACCCCACATAAAAGGGAGAACTTCAACCTGAAAAGGGAAGTCTCAACTTGTGATGGTTTAAGGATAACCAACAACTCTGGAATGCTTAATGCAATTCCTGGAACTCTTCCAAAACTGGCAAGAAGCTGAAGTCTTCTGCTAGAGGAAGTGTTCTCATTTTTGTTCCTGGAATTCTTCCGAAACTGGCAAGAAGCCGAAGTCTTCTGCTAGAGGAAGTTTCCCAGATTACCAACTGATGGCATGCTTAGGGGCATCTTTGTCTCTCGCTACAATTCTAAAACTAGTGTGGCCGGTTGTGGCTCAGGTTCACTTGATGTGGCTTTGAAGCTTGTAGATGACCATCATTTCCCCCCCTGTCAGATACAAGGTGAGATGATGGAGAAAACTCAAATGCAAGATTGTTCAATACTATAGAACAAGTTTTGACATGTGACTGGAATATCTTCTTGGTTGTTGATGCCCATTGCCAATAAGCAATCCATCCAAGATAAATCTTTTTTCTTGCAAGACGTTTGTTTTTGAAGCATCTGTGTGAAGAATGGGTGGTTTTATGACAGTGCTTACATGGATGAAGATCAAAATAGTGATCTTTCAAATGGCCAACTCGGTCACAGTGTTGACATTTCACAATTTGTTGTTGTTGTTGTTGTTGTGGAAGAGGGGCAGAATCTGGAACAGCTGAAGATGAATTGTCATGAAGAACAGGTGAAGATGAATCATCCTCAAGAAATCCAACAGTTTGAAATTGAATTGGCTTTAAGTAGTCTGGAATATGAAAGGACAAGTCCTTGTCATATCGAAGACTAGTTCGGTGCTTGTTGTGGACAAGTTGTTCCCAAGGTCTGATGATGGGCTTGGGAAGTGCAGACTGAGTTTCTGCATCTGCATGTACAACTGCTGCTTTATTGGGTACCAAATCTGAACCAACTGTAACATTATTGACTTGCTTCTGATGGGTTGCAGTCTCAATGTTCTGAACAGAAACATGTTCAAAATGACTCCTCTGTTTTAGTTCTTCTTACTATAGCTGAGATTCGAGCTTCAAAAAATCAATTTTATCTTGTGCATTTTGTAGACAAACCTAAATTTCTGTGAGAGAAACTTTGCTGACTTTTAATGTATCATGAGTGGTAGACAATATCAGAGTTTTGAGGAACTCTAATACTTCATTGATTCTGGCCATTTTTTCTTCAATGTCAGAATTATACCTTTAAAAAACTGAACAACTACTACTCAATGCAGAAAAGTAATATCACTCATAGTACACAACAATATCCTTTATAAATGTGCAGCAATTGATCAGTGTGCAACCAGCAAGCACCAATTACAATCCATATAAAAATAAGAGTTTACTCATGACCAACACTATTTTCTGACAATACAACCGACTAACTTTTCTCCACAAAAGATTACTTTTATTTGTCAAAACAATCACAGCCTTTATACAACCCACCAAACTCTTATGCAGCAGTCGAATCAAGGAATCAATGCACTATAATGAGTTTTAAATACAATGCCACACTAGGGCAGTAGCAACTGCAAACTCGCTTGGATCCTTCAAAGAGGCTAGAGCCCAGCACATATTCATTTGATTCCTAAATCTGTTATGACCCTATAGCTATGAAAAATACCACTTTTTTTTTCAATACACATACCAATTCAACATTGTGTATTAAGCATATACTAACATGTATTAAGTGCAATAGAATCCTCAAATATGAACCAATGTATAGGGATCTTACTGCTTCAACAAATTTGAATGGGGCATTTTGAATGGAGCCACATGGAGACTAGACTTATGCAGAGCATAAACCAACTCGCACAACCTTCAAAAACAACATTGTTACCCAGCCAATGAACTGTATTAGTTCACCAACGATTTGCATGTCATTTGGACCAAGCATAAATGGTCATGAACTTCAAAAACACTCAACACACAAAATTGTACCATACAGTGTTCAACACAACACATCGTTCAGTTTATCCCAATTGTATGCAGCGCTAAAACTAACAGTCATTGAGTCACGCCTTCCGAGCAATATCATCCATGTTGGGTTGCTTCAATGTTTCATTTGAGTTTGTCATGCACAGGTGGCAAGTGATATCATGAATAATCGTTGTTGTTTTGGCTGGGAAACTCAAGGAAATTTGATGTGGCATGTTAGACACACATGGAGAAGACTGAAGATGAAGGGCCAGCAAACATCAAACTCGTCTCTGCTACACACACAGAGATTTGACCTCACATTCTCCTTCAAAACTCATTCCTTTCAGCAGTATGGAGCTGTTTTTAAGTGTTAAATGTAATACAACGCATGATTCTCAAATGTCAAAACTGAGCCATTAAAGTGTGCAAAAACAACCTTCAATTCACCTAAATGGATCAGTGTAGGACCACTTGGAATGCATAGGAAGCTTGAACCCAAACCACATCGTTAAAAATATCAAACCGCATCTATATCTTAAGATCAGAATTAATCATCTTCATGTTGATTGTAGATCAAAATTAATCATCTTATCTAAAAACCAAAATTAATCCGCTGGGCACCTGTAACCACAACAGAGAGCAACGTAACTCCAAAATTGGAAAGGGCTCAGCTTTGGAATAGTGGCCAATGTGCAGAGAGAGTTTGAAAAATGTATAAGAGTGCAAAAATGCGACAAAGGTTCAACTTAAAAAATACTAAAGATCGCAGAGACATTGACTAGTTTTCATGGAGAAGGGGCTCCTTGTTGTAGCGTGATGGTGTTGCTGGTGTGTCTTGGCCTGTATTCAGATGGGCTAGTGGCAGAGATGACAAATACTTTGCCTGTATTGGAAACAATACCCCTCAGGAAGTACAGACAACAAAAGATCAAACAAATGGATATAAGCTGGATAAATCCCATATATTTGTTGTTAACATGTTTGATGACTTTGATAAATACATGAAAGTATCAAATGGGTGGATTCCTCCAGAAAAAAGGCCTATACACCTGTGGAAAATTTACAACAATGGCTAACAGACGACAAAGGACGTGATCAATTTGTTATTCGTGCTAACACTGACACTGAAGTTTATTGGAATGATCCTAGACAACTCAGACCAGAACTAGTCTACCGACGTGGATACTGGACTGAAAGCTTTGTCCAGTGGTTATCTCTTGGAACTTACCTCGCAACAGTGCACAAGCAGGGAGCAGCTATTTGGGGAGGTGCTACAACCTTTAACCGTCTGATGCGATTTGCACATCCACAGGTAAAATTGATAGATTTATCTTCTAGTGAAAATTCTTGGTTACTTACAGCAGTCGCGAGCCAAGTAATCCTCGAGACACACAGAGGGTTACCCTCAACATTTTTGACGTGAGGACTGGTAAAGTATTGAGAGAGTTTAAAGGAAGTGCTGATGATTTTGCAACTGGTGGAACTGGTGGAAATGGAAATGTAGTATGATATCAAATGTGTCCGGAAGGTCGGACCAGCGTTCAACTCAATCAACGGAGTAGCATTACAAATTCAGGAATGTGCAAAGGTCATAATTAATGAAATGGCCAGACGAATAGTGGACGTTGCAAAGAAAGAGCACTGACAATTGCTAAGAATACCCAAAAATGAGAAAATGTGTTTCTAACAGAGGCCAAATTAGTGGAGCGTTAGGTCATGTAGGCAATTAGAGCGCACTCAAGTTCTAGCAAGTAGGATAGAGCCAATAGAGAAAAACTGACAAAACCAGTGGCTCAAATTGGAGCAGGGTCAGAATTCACCCACTCTGATACCATGTTAAATACACATGGGCAGCAAAATAATCCGAAAGATAAAACATGAGAATATATTTTTATTAACACGATATATACATTTATAGTACATGTTTTGACCATTGGGTTTCACATCCCAAGGTCTCTTGGACTTCCTTTTGCCTATTCGACTTCCATACTAACCCACTGAGGATTAGGTGTCTAGCAATTTTTAACCTATCAATTTCTATTTATAATATTAAACCCTATTTTGTCAAAATTTTTGATTCTGTTGGGTTTATGGTCTTTTCTGTAGGTCACAAGTACGAGCCGAGCAAAAGATGACAAAATTTGTGCAAGATTTTCCTACCATGACTCCTGAGAACAAAGCACACTTTTCAGCCCCATAATTGAGTTGCAAAACACACTTTTTGGCCAGAAAACTACGTTTTCCTCAGAAATAGGTCAGTACCTACGTTTTGTACCTTTTCCGGAAAATTTTTGTTGGGCCTCAAAATGGTCCTTATTTTCACTCCATTATTCACCAATATCTTCACAATTTACCTTCATGTCACCTCCATTCCACCTCCACATCATTCCATTTACCTCATTATTGGGTTATAACTATGCTTTTCCAAAGTTTATTAATTCTTAACATTTTTAAGTGAATTTATGGCTAAAATTTAGAAAATAAGATGCTTATACTTATACCTAACAATTAGAATGAGTTTGTTGACATGTGTAGGCACAAAAGAAGCTTCCAGGGCATCTTTATGTGGCCTTGAATGATCAAATTCGAATTTGATAAGATAAGCCTCATGGAAAAGATCATGGAGAAAATCATGGACCTCATGGAGGAGATCATGGAGGATAGGGTTATGTGTCTATATGGTTGAGAAATGTATGGAACTAAAAGAGAGATTAGTGGATCATCATTATGAGTTTGTTATCTCATCCTATTGTATAAATAGGAGTACCTCCTCCATTCCAAGGGAGGACTCTTAGAGCATTGTATCCAACTGATGATGGAATAGAATAAAGCTTCATTTTGCATATATTTCTATTATGTAGTTATAGATATAAGTTTTACATATATTTCCATTATGTAGTTTTAGATTTAATTTTCCTTAATGTAGTATATGGAATAATTTGTCTTGTTCTTAAGAGAATTGAGCTCACTCTAAAAGGATGAGAGAAACATTTTATTTCATATTAGATCTTATTTCATTTACTTGTTTAGATGTTTGAGGATTTGATTTGTTTATGATTGATGAATGAGTTTTAAATTAGAATCTTATCAGCATATGAGAGAACAACCAAGGGTCTAAGTTAGACTCTCTCTCTATTTGATTTGCATGATAATTAAAATTCATTCTTTTGCTTTTATGTTTCAAGTATCATATGAGCAGATACCAAGAGTCTAAGTTAGGCTCTCTCTCCAATGATTTATATGGTAATTGAAATTCATTCTTTTGTTTTTATGTTTAAAGTCATTTCATTTCTTATGCTTATGAATGAAACTTAGTTTAGTTTGGATTAGTATATGAGAGGACAATCAAGAGACTAAGTTAGTCTCTCTCTCTACTTGAATCTGAACAACAATTAAGTTCATTCTCTTGTTTTCATTTCAAGTTTCTAGTTTTATATAATCAATGATTTCTCTATGATACTGTAGGGAAGGACAACCATGACCTCCTTAGTTAGGAGCCTCTTCCCTTGCATATTATATTGAATCGTAAATAATTTAGTTAGACATAGGTTAGTTGCCTACTCCTGCATATATTGTGCTGGCATCATCACAAGCTTACGAGTTTCCCTGGTCGATAATTTATGCAGCAATTTAAGTCCAATAAATTGCCCAACAATTTTCAATTTTTTTACAGATTTATCAAGAGTGTTGTCTGCAAGCTGGTTTGGGTACTTCATCTCTATTTTTAGTCTCTCTTAGGCCTGGATCCACTTGATTTGTCTCTTTAAGGAAGGAAAAACCCCCCTGGGGTTTAGAGTACACCTCCACATTGTTAGGAAGAGATTTGTTGAGTGAGGAGTCTAGGGTTTTCAACATTTTCAGCCTCTGTTTTTCAAATCTAATCCATTACCTTTCAGATCTCTTGGATAGGTTTATTTTACCTTTTCTCCGTTTGGAGTTTGGGTTTTCATTTTCTCCCTTAGGATCCCCTTGAGAATCATGGGTCTTTGAGCTTCACACCCGTCTTTTGTAGCATTTTTCACCTCTGTTTTTCATTTTTTGTCTGCATCATTTACAACAGTTTAGAGCCTTTAGAGCCTATTTGTTGGGAACAGGTCCGCTGGGGGTCATTTTTGGGGTAGAAGGCCCAAATTTTGTGTAAAGAAATGTAAAGTCTCTGCATTTTGTGGTCGCAGAGTGTGAAGGATATCTAAAAGTTAAAAGGGTTTTCCACCCTTGGTTTAGATAAGTTGTGTCGGTTTTGAGATCTACCCATGGTCTATGAACCATGGGATTGTATCAAAAGGGATGAAAGTAAGTAAGTTAGGAGTCATGAGTCATTAGTAAGTTTTGGGAGAGCTAAGAGCGAGAGTCTTAATGTAGGAAGAGATTTTGCAGCTGAGTGCACAGAGGCCTAGGGTGGAAGTCTATAGTTGAGTGTGCAGACCCCTGCAGCTGTGTGCACAGGGCAAGTAGAGTCTATACTAGAACTTGAATCATAAATAAAGAGAAGTATTTTGGAATCACTATATTTTCTGTCTCTGACTATTACATGCGATTATGATATGTTAAGTTCTAGGTTTACATTATAATGTCAAATTGATGCGTGAATGTATCTATTTCTATCTGTTATTTGTACGCAAGTAATAATGTATGTGTACGCGAGGGTAATCTTAATTGCATGATAGAGTTGGCTAACCACTAAGATAATTAGGGAATGAAACAATAACATAGTCACAGGGGCACGTAAGTGCCTGAATCATTGTTTAAGGTTGCACGAAGGATAGTCAGATACCTTCGTAGAGGTTCTGAAAGATGGAAGAGGAAATACATAGAGAAGCCCTAAAAGGCTTATCAATCTATGCGAAGGCAGGGATTGAGGTAGAAAACTGACATCACAACCATCTCAGGGTGCAGAAACTTGGTTCCTGCATCCCCCCATACTACTTCGGGTGAGACTTCGGTCTGCGCTCCGCGGACTGATGCCGAAAGGGCCAGTAGTGTAGGGATTTTCTTGGCTACCTAACATTGAACTTGGGTTAGGGCCCATCAAGCTAACAAATGGTTCTGTTGCCAGGACCGAGATCTGCATAATGAGATGTGTGATGTCATATCATCGGAATCCAACTAAGAAGGAGATCGAAAAGTGGTTAGATAGAGAGATCCACGAATTTGCGGCGCAAGAAAACAAGAATCCACAATTGACGAAAGAACAATGGTTGGACAGATATTTGTACACAGAAATACATGAAATCTTCTTTTGTTCCTTCTTGATTGAGTTATACGAGTGGACTGTGAAGTTTGCAGACGACTAAGGAAGGTGGAGGCTTGACAATCCGATTGTTTGGACACCAGAGTTAGTAAGGAGATTGGAAGCTTCTGAAAATAATACCACACGCGCTATCGACCATTGGCTTGACCGCAACATAGGAGGATTTGTGACAGAGTTTGCAGTCGATACCTCTATCATTTACAGTGAAGCAGAGCGCCGCTTCTTTAAAGGACCGTGAGATAAGTATTTAAAATCCATAAACACTTGGATTAAGATGATCTTGTGTGAACAACGAGTTATGTGGTTACCTTGATGTTTGGAGCTACAGGAAGCAGAAAGCCTTTCAGGGACGGACGAAGAAAAGGTCCTAAGTATAGCCTGCTAATCGGACCTCCTTTGAGTGATGACAAAGGAGCACCGCAGACTTCTCCTGTGAGCGCTAGTCATTTGATAAGACAAGGGTTCCTACGAGTACCTACACTACCTCCACCCTCATCCCATCCATCTAAACTGCCTCCATCCTCGCCTCCATTGCTCACCCCATCATGCACACCACTGCCACCTCCTCCACTGTTCAATATGGTGAACTTCGTAAAACTAGTTGTATTCAAGGGCGTAGGGAATGAAGATCCGGACCAGTTATGGTTCATCACGAAGGCTATATGGGAAGCCCAGGGTATCACAGATGACCAAATGAAGAAATCCATGTTGGTTAGTGCTCTGCAGGACCACACACTAACGTGGTACATTAAGTACAGTACTGATAACCCAACGTCCATGTTGGCAGATATCCAGGCCGCGCTGAATGGAGAATTAACTAGACCTAAGCCTCAAGCACAATCAATTGTGGGATTCAAGGAGATTATGATGAAGCCTGGAGAGACACCCTGGGATTTGGTTCAAAGATTGAAGTGTACGATCTGTGAAGCCAACATGAACCTAACTAACGGGCAGCACTGCGAATGGTTCATAGCCTCGCTCCTGTTGCACCTAAGGGTTGCGCTATCACAATAGAAGTTTGGGACTCAATCGGAAGCTCTAGAAATTTCAATGAGGCTTCTGAGACCCCAATGCAAGATGATAATATGGGGGTTCAGTAGATTCATGCGCAGTTGAAAAACCTTTGTCTCAAAATGCAAAGTCTGAAGTAGGACAAAACAGCTCGGCCAGAGGCACGTGAAGAAGTTTGGTGCCTAAAATGCAAGGGTTTGGGGCATGACAAGGATCACTACCTAGTCTTCGTGAACTATGTTGCAGCAGGAGGACCAATGCCTCAATGACCGAAGGCTGTAGCAGGGCCAAATGTAGGGCTTGCGCTATGGTGTGCTATATGTCAGGTGGTTGGGAAACACGCGACCGACAATTTTCATTTGATCTAGAAATTCGTACAAACACCGCAAAATCTCTTTTGCAATTTTTGTCAATCAATAGGCCATGATGAGCACAATTGTTGAAGTTATGAATTGATTGTGGACAGGACACCTGCATACAGGGTGTAGATAGAAACACAGCCTCCAGACCAAGGCGTTGGGGGAACGCAAAGTGAATATCAAGGGTGTGGACGAGGCTGAGGTGGAGGAGGGCCTAGTAGAGGTCGAGGACAACTGATTTTTTACAATTGTGGAGGCCTAGGACACTACGCAAGGGACTGTCCAAATCCGGCGTGATTGTCATGTCGTTACTATACTCAGTTTGACCATGCGACCGAGGATTGCCCAATATTGTTGGCTAAGATTCACGAAAAGGGGGCACAGCCTCTGCAGCTGACACAAAACCTCCAGATGATGAGGGTTGAGCCTTGCAAGGAAGACCCTAAGGTAAAAATTATGCTGCGAAGAGGAAATACGACAAGGGAGGATAAAGGCAACCAGCCTGCAAAAGGCGAATGGGCCCATAAAGCACCAGAAAATAAGAATGGGTTTGATCTGGAGTGCGCAAAATAAACATTTATGGAAGAAAAGAAAAGGTTCACTGAGGCATCTACCTTAGGAAATTAGGAGAAACCATATGAAGAAATGGAACCATCCATGATTACCACATTCATGGAGACCTACATGAAGCTGCTCTGTGATAGCAAGGTTGTGAAGGGCCTGCAACAACTGATCAATTGATGCACTGGTAAGGATGGCGCTATTGGTGAACCACACATGGTCAGGAAGCTTGGCAAGCATAAGGCAAGGACCCAACGCGAAATGAGACTCACCGCATAGATAGGGGAGTACAAGATGGACCAAGTTATCCTGGATCTGGGGTTCGACGCAAATGTTTTGCCAAAATAGACTTGGGAAAGAATGGGGAGACCTGCACTCTAGTGGTCTCTGATACAGTTAAGGATGATGAATCAATAGAAAATCATCCCAATGGGGAGGCTGCAAGGGGTCACAGTTGACATCGACGGCATGAGCGCACTGGCGGATTTTGAAGTAATAGAGATTATGGATGATAGACATCCCTACCCTGCACTCCTTGGAATCGATTGGGCCACTAATGTGAATGGGGTAATCAGCCTAAACAAGTAGAAGTTGATATTTGAAAAGAATTTGCTCCATGTAGTAGTGTCGCTAGATCCCTCGGAGGGACCACACTATACATAACTAGTCTAAGATTATGGAAGTGATGACGATCTAGACTAGATTTACAAGATAATGGTGCGAGACCAGGATTGGGCAAATCCGACAATGGATGGATGTATTGTATGGGACCGCGAGAGCTCCCGCACGTCAAATTCAGATGAGGAATTAGAGCACTGACAGAACCGACTACATGAAGTATCCACGTTGCATTGTAATATGATGACCAAGTCATTGCGCTATGTGACATCTGAAGTCAGGTATCTGCCTCATTATGATGGGCTAACTGATGTTGATTGCAATTTGGATGCATTTGAAATAGAAGTGCTGGAGAAATATTACTTCCAAGCCTTGGACTGGGTACTGTGTGCTATGCCCACAAGATGGTACGGTATGCACAAGGATAATTTTAGTTATTGGCGTGACTATAGGAGGATGATGAGAATATGTTTTGGGCAGCCAAAAGTGAGGATAAAAGATAAGTATGATGGAAGGGATGATCCACATGATCACCTAGCCAAATGGACTAAGGATTATGAAGTAGAACCCCAACTTGAATGGGTGCATCTATTCAGTCATACCCTGGGCGTCATACCAATGAATTGGTACTTGGAAACTGAGCTCCAACATGGCACTGAAGAGTGGGAAATATTGCGCCAGGGATTTATAATGATGTTCAACTTCCAAGATGGGTTTAACTATATTGACGATGCACTACAAGAGGTTAAAGAAGCGATCTTTAGGATACCGCAAGATCCCTTAGACCTGGTGTGATGTAGGTAATGTTCCCTCTGCAGACAGAGGCAACCCCTCTAGCCCAAGAGTGGGTCTAGTCACAGCAAGACAAATACAACAGCTAATTTCCTTAGACAGTCATTGTTAAAAGAACCTACCTTATGCCGGTGTTCGATGCAGTCTTCATTATGTTGCTCCAGCTATCATTACCTTTCCCTTGATGAGTGATTCACCTGAAACAACATAAGAGAACAACGAAACACATCATAGAGCACAACAATGAACTATTTACTTACAGAGTCAAGGAACCATAAGCTATTAAATATATTTCATACAAGACATAGGAAACAACCGTTGATTGTATTAATATGAGCAAAGGCAAAGCTTACAACCATGCCTTAACATTGCAAGCTTCCTTGAAGGGTCTAGTCAGCATGTCTCCTCAAGAATTCACTCTCAAAAAGGTATCCCAAAAGGCTGATAACTCTCTCTCTCACCCAAAAGCACTAGTATAAGGCTAAGGCAATCCACAACCAATTGCTAGACTATCAGCAATTCACACTGCAAATTATCAATCTCACACCAAAACTAGCTAATTTCCTCCATACCAAAAAACTAGCTGATCATAGCAATGGGGAATGGTTTTATAAGAGGAGGAGCCTCCATAAATGAGGGAGAGGGAATTTATCTTCAAGGGCGGTTTCTCAAAAGGCGGAACCACCCTCTCAAAAGGACGAAAGACAAACTTCCTTGACCCAACAACCAGTTCCAAAACCACCCAGAAGCACTCTGTTTGAACTAATTTGCCATATCTGGGTCGTCGCGAGTCAAACACTAGGACTCAGAGATGACATCGCTGGGAAACAGTGTATTCAGAGCTATCGTCGTAAGCAGGATACTGAGGACTTGTGACGAGCCCTAAAATCCTACCGCCACAAAGAACAAATGTACCCCTGCGACAATGTTGTGACGTTCTAGTCCACTCTAGGTTATCGTCGCAATCAGAATGAGGTTGTCTTGCGAGGTTCTTGGAACATGGGTAAAAAGGGTCAATATTTAGGATTAAAGAGAAATTTTAATCTTCTTGAATGATTTGGAAGATGTTGACACATTTGTTGATGTATGACACAGAACAAATGCCATTTAGGGACCGACTCTACCCAGGAGCAGGGGATGCGTGGTCGGTGACAAAATATTGTGTAATAGATGCCCCCTAAAGCATGAAGGCCGAGAGAGTGGGAGGGGTGAAATGCTTTACAAAACCATAACTAAATCGGAACACCATCGCAGAGATCCTACAGACGCAAGTACAACTAATATCTCTGACAGTGAAAGAAATACATGTAGTCTAGGCATGGGCGCAGCCATCCAAAAGACAGATAGAATTGGTTTGTGGTATGGACACAGCCATCCAGTCGATAAGACCATATGAAAATACAGGTATGGTCGCAGCCATCCAATCAAAGGGTCATGTATGCAATCACGAACCAATCCACGCAACCCGAACTTATGTGACCTTAGTCCAGGGTCTTGAATCCAACCCGATCATAGTACAATTTCTAATATGCGAATAGATGTGCTGAAGTCGAGCATACTAGAAAATCACTTGACTACCGACCAATGATGTGAACTGTTAACAAGCACAAGAGAGACCACTAGTAATGTCAATGATTCTCAAAGTATTGCCAATACAATCCACAAAGTGTGAAGAATGATCTGGATTCGAACACTTGTAGAATCACCTGATCGAAGACCAATGAGGCAAGTCTATCATCAAATGTGAAGAACTTGCCATTGAGGCATGCAAGCTCCAAGGTACTCGAAAGGAATCTCTAGATTAACTTCTTGGATAATGAGTCGATGTCGATAGGAAGCGATCCATTGCAGGAGGGCCATAATGTTTCCCACATCAACAATGCGAGACAAAGGAACAAGATGTAGACGGATGAAATAGAGAATCAGAGGAGGATGTAAGGGTACAAACTACAAAAGGATTAAGATCTTGAACATATCAGTGGCACAACTCAGCATTTTGGTACCAAGGGATCGACTGTCATGCAGAGACAGCAGGGATCGAATGGAATGAGGCAAAATGACAAACCCAAACCCCGGAAATCCAATGACGATGTGAGGATATCCCAAAACCGGTGAGAAGTAAAATTGTCGATGTTCAAGAGTGACTCGCTGCCATAGGTAACCAACGAAATATTTCCAAATATTTCCCCCACCATTGTTGGTGAGTACCCCAATTATTTTTGAAAAACAAGCTTGAAGGGGATAGCATATGCTTGCAATATAAGTTCGTCTTTCGAACAAATCCAACCTAATGAAATTTTAATGAGCCCTAGGGAGGAGAAGCTCGAGTCTCATCACGTTGATGAGTCCAATGTCGTGAGGGTTTAACAAGTTCGACATAGGTAAAACTCAGAGTCTTTTTCATGTTTTGAGAGTTTGAAAAAGACACGGAAAAGAAAACTCCAGATGGGCCCCTTTCGTAAGTTTGTGTCTCTCAAGCCCAAAAAGGTAGAAAACGATACTTGAGAGAACCGCTTGATCCATGAGTAGACAAAGGTGAAGGAGATGGTCGCGTTCACATAACCTACAGGGGAATCTAATCTTCCCTTTCTTCTTACCACTACCAGTTGAGGGTGTAACATTGACATGAGCTTCAAAGGACGATGAGGGACGAGCCAGATCGTGAGACCATACTTCTAAGATCCTAGGAATACTAGGACAATCATGAAGAAAATGGTCACCCTTGCACAATTACAGGGAAATTTAACCTTCTGTTGAGGATTAGAAGGGTTTTCCACCAAAGGTGTACTCGGACAAATAGTTGCATGGGTGGCCTCTCGCTTATCTAACTTCTTCTTCTTCATCTTCCTCTTCTTCTTCTTAGCCTCCCAGTTACTGGATGTGGAACTTTCACCAGGCGAAGTAGGAGAGGAGGACGAAGAAACAGGGGAAGAAGGCAAAGGCTCAACCCTAGAATCATCGTGTTGTGATTCAAACGAAAGAGACGGTGGAACAGGATTCATGACGCTCGGGACCACCAAGGTTGAAAACAACCAAACAGCCAAACCGATGGTTAACCCAGGCAAGGAAAATGTTGCGATATACGGAGAACCAACATTTCTAAAAGAAGGAAAAGGACCAGCATTCCCATCTGGGGGGAGACCTTGACTAGTAGACTCTGGGAATGTTGCCATTTGGATTGACCTTGAAAGGAACTCTAACTATAACCAAGAATATTGTGTGGGTTTAATTTTACGACATTGAAACAAAACCGCGTCTTTTCATATTTTAAGAGTCAAGAAAAGGACGAAAAGGTGACTCTATTGCTTTTGAAGTTTAATGAGCCTCAAAGGACAAGTGCTTAGATGATCCTTTTATTTTTAAGGAGTCAAAAAGGAACGAAAGGGATTGCTCTAGAGTACTAGACAAGAGGTTTACTAGAAAAATCGCAAAACTGCATATACACCTTGGTGATCAAAAGAAAAAGAAATGACCAAGGACTTTCTGTATGACAGACAATCTTCCCAAATGTTGTGTTCAGTGCGTTACGATTTGTAAGGTGGCAGACTCGGCTTCCTATGGATAATAGGATGATAACCTAGTGGGGTCTCCCAATATATACTCAACGGTACGGGGAGCACAAATCTATGCTAGTACCTATTGGATCACAGAAGGAGGAATCACCCAACCTTAGTGAAAACAATAGTAGCTAGGTTTAATGACGTTGGAGCACGTCTCTAGCCTAGACCTCTAGATAAGTGTACATTAGGTTCCAATATGTTTTTAATTTCATTCAATATATTTTAAGAGTTAATCTTGAATTAAGTCTCAGTTTTAAGGCCCTACCGAATGTATTTCATCAATTCCTAGGATGCAACTACAATGAATAAAACACCATTCCTTTCGATGAAAAACTACCTAAATGAGGGTAAGGAGTTCATTTCCAAGCGAACGCAAACCGTAACAAGCAAATGCAAGAGAAAAAGCACATGCAAGCAATCCAACCACTAGGAAACACAATGCATCAATGCACTTATCTCGCAACTACTAATGAAAGATTTGAACTTTGGTTTCTAATATCTCAATCATGAAAAAATCACTAATGCAAATGCGCTTTCACTTTCGTATGTTGTATGAATGCAATATTTTTTATTTTTGGAATTTAATGACAAACGAGAAAATGCAAGCCTGAATAATCCAAACAAATTTAATCTATGTTTGAATAGTGCATAAATCAAATCAACATGAGAAACTGGTTCAATAACAAAACACTATAGACCAATCAGAAAGAAGACAAGCAGTAGAACAACTTCAAACAAACCAATCAAATGGTTGTGGATGAATCTTGGAAGGACAAGCAACCCAAACACATGACTTCTTGATGAAACCTTAAAAAGATTTAGGTCACACAGCCTGCAAACACAAGATTGAGACAAATGAAACCAAGGATAAAGTGCCTTAACCAACACAGTCAAAACAAGCTTGATAAGATATAAGAGACAACAAGGGACAAGTAGCACTGGATGATTCAAGAGGTAAGGCTGTGAAAAACAAAACTTTAAAGGAATCGTTGCAGGAACAAAGCTAGCAACGGAGCGATGTCTTCGCAAGAGTACACCTATCTTTGGCAATAGTCCGATTTACGGAATCATCACAGGAACAAAGCTAGCAACGGAGTGACATCGTTGCAAGAGTATAGCTGTCTTTAGCAATGGTCTTATTTCAGGAATCGTCGCAGCTGTATGACGGGATATCCGGGATGTACATCTTGATCAAGGAGGACAAGCGCAACTCGTCATAGTTGTTAAGGGATAAACAACGATGATCTCAATTGAGAGGCAAAAACAAAGTGAAAACAACTGAAAGACACCAAACTAATCTCTTAGATAGTGAGAGGGACTACCAGATCTACTCAAGTAACCCAGAACACTGATGGCTCAGTCCCAAAACCAAGAGACACTATGTAATTCAATCAAAACAAAATCAAGAGCAAAATAAGAGATAACACACAAAGGACTCTGTTACACAAAAATATCATCACCATGATTATATGCAGTCAGTATGGGTCTATCATCACTTGTACTATCCTCCTAAGCAAGTCTCAGACCTCAGCTCTTCAATTCAAGCTTTGGAAATGAGAGAAAGACATTAAAAATCAATGTAACTCTGGTTCTGCACCTTCTGTTTACAAGAACTGCGAACCTACCCACTCTGTCCCTAACGGTGTAGGTGCGGACCCCTGTGAAAGTCAAAAGGCGCAAGTTTTATCTTAAAAAACTCACTTTGGGTTAATTCTAGAGGTTTCTAGAAGGAATTTTGACGTGGATTGTTCGCTCTGAGGTGGTTCATTCATCCCAAAAGAGAAGGAGCTAATCCCTTGATGAGAGGAGCTATCCCTTTGAAGGAGGGCTTTATCCCTTTGAAGGAGGACCTAGTAACTTCCCTCCATTGCACTATAAATACAGGCATTGGGCTGGTTGCTGAGGAGGTTAGAAGCTGAACATTTTTTAGGGTAAATGCTGGTGAAATCAAGACTTCCTAGTTGAGCTTAAGAGGAGAGATCACATGCCTTTTTGGATTCATTGGGGAGTGAGTGAAACTTGTCAAAGTAGAGGAGACTTCTTGCTGGACCCTGGGAGGAGCTTGTACAGCGTCAAGGCAAAGGTTGTAAAGTTCTTCTTCTTTTGAATTAATACAATCAAACTCATTTTTCTCAACAAGTATCTCATGTTATTTGTTTCATGGATTCCTTGACTTTCATGTTAAATATGTTTTATGCAATTGGCTTTTCAGGTGCTATTTAATTTGTTTGCCTTGTTTGTGTTTGCATATTCGCGATAAAGGAGCTCATTTGGATCGAAGGAGCGAGGGCATCCACAAGCTTGCGTTGGACCTAAGGTAGGCCCTAAAAACACTTGTTTACCATTGTTTATCAAAGCATATTTAGAGAAAGATAGTGTCTGGTTGGTTTGCTTGTCATTAGGTCTTATTTAGATTCTAGGAAGCTCTATCTTGTCCACAAGATCGACTTATTCCGTGTGACAAAATGGTGACTCCACTAGGGAATTGATTGTTTTCCTTGTTTTTACTTTGACCTGAGAAACTGTGTTTTGTTTCTGTTTTTGGCTTGTTGTGTGTAAAATTGGGTAGAGTTTGTAGATCCAGGGTCATTTTTTGTTTTTCATAACTTTGGGAGAGGACCGCACCCTAGCCGTTTGACACAGTGCGTACCTACCTGCAGCTTGGCTTTTAGCACCGAGTGGGACCGCACCTGTGTCAACTGTGGGCCTGCGGACCCTGTCAAAATTTTGAAAAACCCTAAGATTTCCTCTTTTAGTCAGCTTAGTGTTTGTTTAGAAATTGTTATCCACTGCCCAGACCTGCATATAACTTGTCAGAAGCTTTCCGTAGGTTGATTTCGTTAGTGTTAGGGTTTTAAGTGAAATTCCTAGGAGTTTTGCTTGTTGGGTTTGTTTTTCATTTTGGTTGTGTAGTGGCTCTGAGCTTAGAAGCTGTAGGGACTTTAGATCACCTTAGTGTCTACCAACCTTCTTATGAGTCTGACCATTTATGAAATCTCCCCTTGTTGAGGAATCCGCTTTGAGTTTTCTCTTTACAAAACTTCGAAAAGCTTGTGTTTGAAAGTTTGGATTTTCATTTTCAAAAAGAAAACAAAATTGGTTGTTCTTGACTGATTTGTGATTCTGCATAAATTAGTCCTTAGCTTACATCTAGCTAAGTAAAACATCCTTAAAAAAAACTTTTAGTAGGCTTTGACTTCAAATAGGTTTTTATAATTTGTAGATCTCAAAGTTAGTCATTTTCATAGTTTTGAGTGTTTTATTAAAAAATATAAAAATCTCTTTTGAAAAAGTTTGTTTTGTAGTGATTGAGTGCTTTGAAACAAAAAAAGTGAAATTTTTGTGAAATAACTAGTTGTCTCGTTTTGAGTGCATTGGAAAAGGACAAAAACTCTTCTTTTAATTTGTTTGATTGAGAAAGATTTCTGTTTACAAAGTATTTTCATTCTCAAACTCTTTCTTAGTTTAGAGTTTCATCGAAAAGAAAAAGATTGTTTAAATCATCTTAGGTGCATTTTTAGTGATTTTGAGTAGAGTCTTCATACCACGAGTTTCACCTCCGCACCTTTGGACTTAAACAAAAACCAATAAAAAATAACGCTTAAAGTAAAATTCACCTAGTAACATTTTTATTTCTAGGGCTCTGATACACCAACTTAGCTTAGGCTAGTGTCTTGGAGTAGGAGAGTAATTAACTCTCCAAGACAGTAAAAACAAACAAGTAGTTGTATCTTGTGGTAGGGAAGAAATCCAATTGTTGCATTTATGCTCTGGGAAAGCTCCTCTTAAAGGAGAAGCACGAGATCGTGTCCGAACCAGTGTGGGAATCAATCCTTCCTCATTGGGAACGACACCAGATATTCACGTATCAAAAATGGTAAACCTCAGATTAACCATTGTCGAGGAGCCTGGGGTCACTTGTTGGTAAACCTTGGATTATGTCAAGGAGACTTCAAGGGGATTGAGCTTGCTACTCTGCCCTTGCGTGCATATCGAATCGTAGACTGTTCCCCCAGGTATATTTGTCTCAGTTGGTAACCTTAGTGGCCATATTCTTTAGGACTCTTCTTGAGGTGACAGTGGTGGGAAGATCCCACTGTACCTGGAGCAGATGTCGGCTAGACTCACTTGGATTTTCCGGGGGTTCTCTTCACTCGAGATGGTTAAGTGGAGGAACTTGTGCCAGTCTATTCATTAAGCAGGTTGCCGGGGTAACTGTTCCAACCGCCATTTCTGTATTGAACTCTGCGACGTTGGATTTCATCACCAACTAGTGTTTTCAGTACGAAAAGTTACTGTTTGTGTGTGTTTGATCTCCTAGATTCTTTACGCGTGTGATTCAAATTTGTTTGGTTCTTTAGAGACTTTAGGTGCTTTTCATTGAGATTTTACTTTGTTTGCAGTTTTCAACTGTGGCTGAATTACCAAGGCAGTCCCGTAGACTTCGGGTCCAGTCTCCTGAGTTTGTAAACGTGGCTGAGTTACTGAGGAAGTCCCGTAGACTTCGGGGCCAACCTCCTGAGGAAGTATCGAGCCAGCTTGAAGGCTTGAAAGTCCTCGTAACTCCTAGAGACAGTAGAGTTGGGTCACCTGAGGAAGGAGAATCTTCTTTGATAGTACATCCTGATTTTCAACCGTTAGTGGCAGATTATAATCCACAGTTAGTGTCTGTTTCTGAAATTGCTGGTAGCTTTTCATCTACTAGTGATATAGGTGAGGAACCTGAAATATCCGAGCCTGAAAGTGAATTTGCTGCTACTCTGACATCGGGGTTTGTTTCTCCAACTTCTAGTGGTCCTGGTTCACCTAGGGTAGAAAGAGTAATCACCCAAGATCTTCCTTCTGGACTTATTGCTATTGAAGAACTTGCTCCGGAAGAAGAAGTAGGCATCCCTATCCCTGAAAATCAACCTGTTATTGAGCTAAGGGAGCGTGAATCAATTTTTTACAGTCCACCTAGGAGCAGTTCTTGGTATCTTTCTTTGACTAATTTTTTAGAAAACTCAGGCTTAAGTTCTTCACCACCTCGTGCTCCTTATCACCCAACACCTAGAGGTTTTTATACTCCCGTAAATATGTCAGGACAGTCATCCATGTTTACTCAATCGCCCGAATCCTTTTTGTACGACGGTCAACCCCAGTATCAATTTATACCTCAAGGTCAACCCCAGTATCAGTATGTGCCTCAAGGGTATCAACCCCAAGGTCAATACTCGAACCAATGTTTCCAACCACCCTCCGGTCAAACGTATGTTCAAGGAACGGGAACTATACCTTTCAATTATCAATCCTACCCTCAACCCGGTTATGGTCCTCAGTATTCTCAACCAGTTATGAGTCAGTACCCCGGAATGAATATAGTGTGGGATCCATCGCAAACTCAACAGGTGTTGCAGCCAAGTGTACAGTTGTCATCTCAAACTGGACAACCCTTAGTTTCTGGTTCACCCCAGCAACCAGTCCAGTCTAACATTCAAACTTCTGTACCTTCGGTAGTTTCTCAGCCTAGACCTAGTACACCTCGTACTCCGCCTCAAACGACTGCTACAACTGCCGCAACACCTGTTCAATCTACCCCACCTACTTCTGGAGTATCGACAGCTCCGGTTTCTACTGTTCCTGTATCTACTCCTCAGACATCTTTACCACCGTCTGGATCTACGATTCAAACTTTGGTTCAGATGCCTGTAGGACAACCTGGTTTAAGTACGGTTGTCACAAGTCAACCACAATTTACTTATCAACCGTACCAGGGACAGTACCAATTCGGTCCTGTTGTGCAGCAGCTAGTCTATCAGTATCAACCGTACCCTGGGTACACTTATCAACAACCTCAACAACCCCAGTATGGTCCGGTTAATCCTGGTTTTCCGGGAGGATACAATATCCCAAACGCAATTCCTATTCCTAGTTATCCTGGATATCCTCCTCCTAGGGCTGGTCTCATGACCCAGAGTTTTAGGGATCCTAATTGGCAGTTACCGTTTATCGCAACTTTGGATTTGCCTGACTTGTCGCGCCTAACGAACGATCCCATTAATTATCTTCCGTTTTGGCCGCCAATTCCGAATAAGTTGCCCAGTGACATTCCCAAGTTTGAAGGTAAATCAGGAGAGGACCCTTCGAACCATGTGATGACTTACCACCTCTGGTGTGCGTCTAACTCCATTTCAGATGATTCAATCCATCTTAGACTTTTCCAGCGCACTCTAATTGGTCTCGCGGCCAAGTGGTACATTGAGTTACCACGAGGCACTTTTTATAATTTTAGTCAGTTAGCTACCTCGTTTTTAACTCATTCTCAGTTGCCAGTCCGATATGACAATGGCACGGAATTGTTAACTTCGTTAAAGCAATCGACATCCACTTACATTTCAGATCATATTCATGAGTGGAGACGTCGACGACATTTAGTGAAGGTATTTATTCCGGATCAGATCTTGGCCGAGTGGTTTGTGAAATCCTTGTTGCCAAAGATCACTGAAGATGTTGCTAAAGCCGGAGTTGTTACTAAGGAGAAAGTAATTGCTCAAGCACAGTACCTTGACTTGGTCTATACTCAGTCAGGTACGTTACACGAGAAAATCCCCGATCTTCCCAAGCAAAATCAAATCGCTGCAGCTCCTTCGGGATCTCATGCCGCCGATGGTATGATTGGCACGGTTAACACTAAAAGTAAGAAGAAATCTTCAAAGAAATCTTCTCCTATCATAACCTTGCCTGATTCCCCAACAGGAGATTCCTCTGTAGAGATCTCCACCGATATTCACGTTGTAGAGTCATCTACAGCCAAATCAAAATCCGGTGGGAAGAAGAAAGGAAAGAAGAAGAATAAAACGGACAAAAATTCAAAGGGGAAACCTAAAAAAGCAGAATCCAATGATGAAAAGCGCAAACCTCGTTATCCTTGTCTCATTTGTGACGATGAACATTTTACAAGAGACTTCCCTCATCATGCAGAGGTTGCAAAGATTGTCAAGGGTTCCCAAACTCCTGCTCTTTTGAAGGATCCTTTTCCGGCTCAAGACAACAAGATGATAGGTTCATCCTCGAATGCCAATGAAGAACCCATACTGATGATGTCCCATGTTAGGATTGCGACTCGATCGCAAGATTATGGTAGTAAAAGTCCTGTTGATGGTAAAGAAGCAGAATCTTCTCATTCTAATCCATCAACCTCAGCTCCCAATTCCGATCCACTACAGATCGAGAAACCTAATCCAGACTTGGTAATCAAACCGCCCGCCAAGGGTATACTTCGAAAGTCAGCTTTCAATCCACATGCGAGAGCGGCTCAGAATTATAACATTGTTAAGGATTTAGCTGTTTCACCCTTAGCAATGTCGGCTTTGGAAGTGTTGTAATCATGTCCAGCACAACATAAATTACTTTTGTCGGCTATAGGAGCTGTTGATGTTCAGGACCCGAACCTAATAATTTTCGATCTAGAAAATAGTACACCACGTTTACCTCATCAAATGGCTTTCCAGATACCAGTGATAGTAAAAAACAGGCCTATTCATCGGACTGTAATTGATGAGGGAGCCTCAACGTGTATTATGTCGATACAGTGTTGGAGATCGCTTGGTTCTCCTTCACTAAATCAATCCCCGACGATTCTAAAGGCCTTTGATGGCCATGGGTTTCATCCTTTTGGCATTCTACAGGATTTGCCTATAGGGGTTGAAGGAAAAACCATTAGTCTAGATGTGGAGGTGGTTGATGCCCCTCTAGATTACAACCTTCTCTTGGGTCGAAGTTGGTCTTACGCTATGACAGCGGTCGTTTCATCGGTCTTTCGGGTTAAAAAGTTTCCTCATAATGGAAAGATCGTAACAATAGACCAGTTGGCTTACTTTTCATCCGACCCAGCCTCTTCTGAGAGTATTCAACATGTCGGTAAAACGACTATCCCATATAAGGATGTTGGCGTAGGATTAGTTAAAGATGCCGGTTTACTGGGAACTTTTCCTTTTCCTCCAATCAACGCATCATCTTCATTTGCAACCATTCATATGATTACATCAGACACCATTGTTTATGATGATCCTTGGATCATTCCTTCTAAATCTGAGATAGACTCATTTGGTAATGCCATGCCTTTGAGTCCATATGAAATTGCCTATGAAGCCGTGCAGTCGTTTGCCGACCCATTTTCAACTGAAATTGACTTCATGAATGTGGTCCGTGAGGAATCAATTTTCACATCAAACTCGGATTTAATCACGTTTTCTGAACTTGTTCACTCTGACGAGCAAATTCGCGAAATCCTATGTGTAGATGATTTACCATGGGAAGATCTCCATCACAGATCTTCGTTTTTACCTGAGGACGATCGTTTTGAAAATGATTTCTCATCAATTTTTACAACTGAATATGTCAAGGAACCTCAGAATCCAATGAAACATCCCGATTCAGAGTTAAATTTGGGAAACATCTCTCGAACTATTCCTATTGACATTTCGTTTAAGCCCGAAACATTCATATAGGTGCCTCATGTACAGATGACGAAATTCAGCTATATAAGGCCCTATTTCAAGAATTCCGCGACGTGTTTGCCTGGTCCTATGAGGAAATGCCAGGAATTGATCCCGCGATTGTTGTTCATGAGATCAAGACTTACCTGGACGCTAAACCCATCCGGCAACATTTGCGTCAGATTCACCCACGAAAAGCTGCTGCAATTAAAGTAGAAGTTGAAAAATTGTTGAAAGAAGGTTTCATTTATCCGATCCCCATAACGGATTGGGTATCGAATACTGTTCTGGTTAACAAAAAGCAGGGAACAATAAGAATATGCATCGATTATAGGGACATTAATCGAGCCTGTCCAAAGGAAAATTACCCAACTCCCTATATCGATCAAATTATTGATGATTGTGCCGGCAGCGAAATATTCTCCTTTATGGATGGCTTTTCCGGATACAATCAAATCAATATTCTACCTGCCGATCAACCAAAAACGGCTTTCATTTGTCCATGGGGGACATTTTCTTATTGCAAGTTACCTTTTGGGCTTAAGAATGCCGGAGCAACTTTTCAAAGGGCGATGTCTTATGCGTTTCATGACATCAAGCACATTGTGCAACCCTATCTCGATGAATTGCCTGCTCATTCACTACATCGAGCTGATCACCTCATCCATTTACGAGCAATATTTATGAGGTGTAGGCATTATCATATTCGGTTGAACCCACACAAATGTGTCTTCTGTATAGAAACGGGTCGATTGCTGGGGTTTGTAGTTTCGAAAGCCGGCATTCGCGTTGATCCCTCGAAGGTTGAAGCTATCATCAAATTGCCTCCTCCTTCGAGTCTTCACCAACTCCAAAGTTTGCAAGGGAAAGCAAACTTTTTACGACGATTCATTCCTAACTACGTCGAGGTTACAAAGGGTTTCACCCGGTTGTTGAAGCAAAATACTCCATTCTATTGGGATGAGATAGCTCAGAAATCTTTTGATGCACTCAAACACGCGTTGACCCATGCACCATTGTTGCATCCTCCCAACTACAACCAGGATTACTTCTTGTATCTCGCCGCCTCTCATTCCACCATTGGAATGGTCTTAGTTCAGGAAGATGAACTCGGAACTGAACATGTGATATATTACCTTAGTCGAACTTTAAATCCAACTGAGCTAAAATACTCACATGTGGAGAAATTGGCATTGGCAGCTGTTCAAGCTGTCCAACATTTTCGTCACTACATTTTACTGCGTAAAACTACAGTCATTTCGGAGTGCAACCCTATGATCTACATTTTGACCAAGCAATTGCTAGGGGGAAAGTACTCTAAATGGATCGTTATCCTGCAATTTGAAAAATCTAAGTCTAAGAAATCTTTAGTTTTTGCGGAGTTAATATGTGACTTCCCGCATGCTGACACGGAAACTGTGGCAGAGGAGCCCATTGCGGACGAATCCTTGTTTCTAATCAGCACTTTAGATCTATGGTACGGGGATATCATCGTTTATCTCCAGACCCAATCCTTTTGGCCAGAAATTTCAAAGTCAGAACGTCAAAAAATTCGATTCCAGTCCCAACAATTCAGGATTATTGGAGATACTCTTTATCGCCATGGGGCGGACTCTGTTTTTCGACGTTGCTTAACACATGAGGACGCTGAAAGGGTTCTAAATGACTGTCACTCTGGAGCGTGTGGCGGTCATATGTCTAGGTATGCCACAGCCCAAAAGATATTGCGCGCTGGCTACTTTTGGCCGTCTTTATTTAAAGATTGTATTACGGCGGTCCGAAAATGCCACAACTGCCAAATTTTTGATCGAAAGATGCGCGCTCCACCTGCTCCTCTCCACCCTATAATTGTCATTGGTCCTTTTGCCAAATGGGGTATCGATTTTATTACATGTAACCCTCACTCGGTCGAGGGGCATGCGTATATCATCCTTGCGATAGATTATTTTACTAAGTGGGCCGAGGCGATGCCTACATTTGAGGCAGACGACAAGACAACTGCAATTTTCGTGTTCAATCATATAATTGCTAGTTTTGCTGTCTCGCAAGTGATAATCACTGATCATGGGCGTCATTTTCGAAACGTTATGATGACCGAACTTACAGGCCAGCTTGGTTTACGTCATGATACTTCAACCCCTTATTATCCACAAGCGAATGGTCTGGTTGAATCCATCAACAAATTTTTAGTTATCATGATCCGACGAATCATTGGGATTCATCGGTCGAATTGGCACAACATGCTATTTTCAGCGCTTTGGGCGTACCGAACTTCAGTAAAAACATCAACAGGGTTCACTCCTTTCCAACTAGTCTATGGTTTGGAAGCTGTGTTACCCATTGAATGCGAAATCCTGTCACTGCAAATGGCCATCGAGTTACTTCCAGCCACTTCCGAAGAGGAAAAACATTTGTTATACTTGGCTCAATTAGATGAGAATCGACGTGATGCTGCATTGGCGATCGAGACTCACGCAAAATGAATGAAAGCTCAGTATGATCGAAATGTGACCCCTCGAAATGTTTCGGAAAGAGATCTAGTCTTAGTTTACGATCAAGCTAATGATAAATTAGGTGCTGGAAAATTCGTTCCTATGTGGCATGTTCCCTATGTTGTCAAGCGAAAGCTAGCCAAAGGGGCCTATGAATTGGTAGACTTTGACGGGAACTCTTTGGGTAAACCCAGAAATGGCCTTTACTTGAAGAGGTATTATGCTTAAAAGACTGGGTATGGAGATTTTTAGTTAGGATAGTTTTTCTTTCTAGCTGGTGTGTTTTAGTTTAAACAGTGTGCTTAGCTTAGAGAGTGTTTTTTGTCATTATTCCTGCTTATCTTGGTTTTACTCTTGATATTGCAGATGTCGATGCCTCTCCAAACATACATTGGTTTCGCTAATGGTGCTTGTCGTAATACACGGAACATTTCTTCCGCAGCTTGGGTTACTATTCGCCCTCTGACGAGTTAGTATCTATGCATGGGGTAAGCCTCAGTCAAACAACGAACAACATTGCCGAGTATAGTGTATTGATTGAGTTATTATCTGAATCTATTTCATTTGGGATTCAGAGTTTGATAGTGAGGTTAGATTCTGAACTCGTTGTATTATAGCTTAATAGAGTGTATGCCATTAGAAATCCAGTGTTATTAAGATTGTTTTTGAGAGTGTGTCTCTTGGAACGTGAATTTTATTATATTGAATATCAGCATATTCCAAGATCTTTAAATACATTAGCAGATGCAATTGCTTCTCGAATGTTAAATAGACATTTGCAATAATCATACATGTAAATTTAAAACCATTCCATAATATGATTTACAAGATAAGCCGGTAATAGTGATATATATATATAGGAGTGTGTCAAAAAATACATCGTCCTCGATCATAGGTTGAAAAACACCTTATGATCGGCAAAAATGATAAGTACAAAAAATAAAAATGTCACATGTGCCCACAATAGGCGATCATCCTATCACTGGTGGTGATCTCTATAAGAAACCACTGCACGGGCCACCTTGCAAAGGAACCTCCTAAAAGGTCCCGGGACCCCAATCACATAGCGCTGAAGTCGACGAGGAATGTCATCTATAGTGGTCTCCGGAATATCTCCTGTCAAGCGCTCGAGATGACCCTCCAACTCGGCCAAAACCTCTGCTGATTCGTCCTATGGGGCTGGTGCGGGTGCAACTGGTTGCTTCCTCTCGTAAGGCCAGAGAGCAGCTGGTCGCTGTGGACCCACATCTGCATTTGAAATTTTTACTATCAGTTTTGAGACGATGGAAAAATAACAAAAAAAAATTAAAATAGAAAAAATGTTGAAAAGGATTTTACCTGACTCATCCCACTGCTCTCCTGGTGGAAGAACCATGTCTGGGTCACCACGAAAATCTATCCCAGCGTAAGGGAAGTCCTGAATAGAAAAGACCTGGTTTTCCAGCCATTGGAAATACTCAGGTTTGAATCGAGCAACCTCTGTCCTCTCGTCCGGGTGACGGGCCATAACTGCGACCCATCGCATCAGTTTGGGCTCTCAAGGAAGCCCAGCTCCAACAGTAAGGTGCTACGGGATCAGCATAGGAACCCTCTCCAAGCCAAAACTCATGACCAAAGCCCCATAACCAAAAGTCTTTAGTCATCCGTTCTTGGCCCTGGTCAGTTGGCCTTTCACATTGGCCAACACAGCATCGCACCAGTTGAAGATGGTGCCTTGAAAGAAATCAACTGCCATACGCATCTGGGATCCGGTGGCAATATGTAATGCGGCAGCTCCGCAAAGTCTGGTGACATTGAATGCAATCACCATGAGCTCAGGACGGGATATGGTCTTTATGTCTATCCCTTTGTCTCTAGCCTGGCTGTTGCAGTACTCTAGCCTGAGGCTATCGACAGACTGGCCACCTACCCTAGCCCCAAACAGAGTCAAGTCTTCGCCTCCCTTAGGCAAACCAGTCAAGAAATATATGTCCGCCATCTCGATTTTGAGCTGGTGGCCACCAATGAAGAAGCACTGATCTTGTACGCTCCATTTGTCAACCATCCACTGTAAGAAATCCACCTGAGCCCTCATGCCAGGAATGACCCAGAATTTGTACAAGCCGCACACCCTCAAAGCATCAAGTGAAGGCTCATGATTCCATGTGGCAACATCCACGTCCTCATGCTCTCTTTCACGCCAATCTAGCATGATGTACTCTCTGCATCAAGTATAAGGATAAATTAAATTGCTAGAAATTGTTTTGTTTGGTCCATTTTTGAGAATTTTTGGGTTAAAAACCCTTGCGACGGGGACCGCACCCTCTGGGTTAGACACAGTGCGTGGGACCGCACTTTGTCTACATGGAAGGTGTGGACCCCGAGCTTTTTCCCAATGGAGAAAAAGTCGGGGTCCGCAGGCCAACAATGGTAAACCTGCGGGCCCCTGCGCGCGGGTTTTATGCCTAAGAACCCTCCCAAAAATGAAATAAATGACTAAAAAAAAAATCAAACGGTTAAAAATGAAGAGTAGGATGATGTGGATTACCTAGAGAAGACGGCGCTCGATTCCGACGGTTGGATTTTCCGCAATCTTCACGAGAAGTTTTTTGAGCAAAAGCACTATTTTCTCACCCAAAACTCAAACGGTAAAAATGAATTGACAAAGGCCCTTTTTATAAGTTTTTTGAGTAAATAAATTGCAAATTTGTTTATGTTTCACTTTGAAAAGGTATTTTTATGACATTTTTATCTATTTCAAACAGGTATGAGTAATGTTTGTGTTTTTGTGTAGGATAATGGATTATTCAGGCGAAATCTATCATTTTCGACGAAAAAACATTTAGAGTCACCTTTAAGCTCTTTTCTGACTCCTAAAACATGAAAAGATTGTCGAGTGTTTCTTTTAAACTCGTTAAAATGGAATTAAAAGACGGTCCACTTACAGCTCTTTTCTGACCGTAAAAACATGAAAAGATTGCCAAATTTGTTGTCGTTTCAAATTCAATATCGGTTATAAAACGACGTGTTATTGATCACTTTTTAACTTTTTCGGATCAAGGGCACTAATGACGAAAAGTACTCCTTGGTCGTAAAAGATCAAGCGGTTCTCTCAAGTATTATTTTATACTTTTTCGGGCTTGGGAGACACAAATTTACGAAAAAGGTCAACCTTGGAGTCTTCTTAAGTTTTTTCAGACTCTCTAAAATTGAAAAACGCTGAGTTTCTCCTATACTGGACTCATTAAAATTTCACAATAAAGGACCTATTCAATTACAAACCGGAACGAACCACTCCTTCTTAGGGTTCGAATTTAAACTAAGTTGGACTCATCTGAAGGATGAGCTTATAATCAAGCAAATGTTATCCTCCTCAAGCTTGTCAAAAATAAAGAGGTACTTGCCAGAAATGGTGGGGGAAAAGAGATAAAAATGAGCCTGTTTGTTATACTTTGTAACCACTCTTGAACACGACACTTTTATTCACCTGGGTTGGGAAATCCTTTGCCTAACAGTTGATAAAACCACATTGAAAGTCTTCAGCTGGTTTCTGGGTATTAACTTTGGGTCAATTGTCACCAAACCATCTGCCGTGTCGTTATGTGTTCAAGAGGTCACTGCCAATAAGCCATTCATTTGCAAAATATCTGTCATCCATCTTGACCATCCCTGAGTCAGTCCTTGCAACTAAATTTCTCCAACTTGATCTATGATTTCGTGTTGTGGGCTTGCCTACAACGAATCGCTTTCTATCGACATCAGCTCATTATCTAGAAAGATGATCTAGAAATCGTCAGTACCTTGAAATCTGCATGCCTCAATGGCAGGTTTCTCGCCTTTGACGACAGTTTACATCATTGACTTTCGATCAAAGGATTCCATGACATGTTCAACATCAACACATTTATTCGCATCTCATGGATTGTACTGGGTACTTTGAGAGCCATTGACATCACTGGTGGTTTCTCTCACACTTGTTAACAGTTTACATCATTGACTGGTAATCAAGTGGTTTCTACCATGTTCGACATTAACACATTCATTCACATGGATAGAATCGTACTGTTTCTGGAAGTAGAAACGAAGACCCTAGACCTAGTTTCCACAATCCAGGCTGCGAGGAATTTTGTATTCATTATATAATGGACTATTCATAAACAGATGGCTGTGTCCATACTGTGTCCACATGAGTCTGTACTTGTGATGTTTTAAAGATCATTCCTATATTAGAGCAGTAGTTAGTTTTTCTAGTCATTTTTTATCTGAGTATGGGAATGCCTACCTCAGCGATGATATGATCTCATATATATATCTTGCATTGAATGTTTTTACAGGTTCCAACCAGGCTCTCCACAAGATGATCCTCGAAATGATAAAGTACTTCACTCTTCCTAAATGATCAATGAAATCCTCATCTACTACAGACTTCGCACTTTAGGGGGCAATCTGTTACACAAAAATATCGTCACCATGATTATTTGCAGTCAGTATGGGTCTATCATCACTTGTACTGTCCTCCTAAGCAAGTCTCAGACCTCAGCTCTTCAATTCAAGCTTTGGAAATGAGAGAAAGACATTAAAAATCAATGTAACTCTGGTTCTGCACTTTCTCTCACTGTCACCTGCGGTCCCGCACCTTCTGTTTACAAGAACTGCGGACCTGCCCGCTTTGTCCCTAACGGTGTAGGTGCGGACCCCTGTGAAAGTCAAAAGGCACAAGTTTTATCTTAAAAAAATCACTTTGGGTTAATTCTAGAGGTTTCTAGAAGGAATTTTGACGTGGATTGTTTTCTCTGAGGTGGTTCATGCATCCCAAAAGAGAAGGAGCTAATCCCTTGATGAGAGGAGCTATCCCTTTGAAGGAGGACCTAGTAACTTCCCTCCATTGCACTATAAATACAGGCATTGGGATGGTTGCTGAGGAGGTTAGAAGCTGATCATTTTTTAGGGTAAATGTTGGTGAAATCAAGACTTCCTAGTTGAGCTTAAGAGAAGAGATCACATACCTTTTTGGCTTCATTGGGGAGTGAGTGAAACTTGTCAAAGCAGAGGAGACTTCTTGCTGGACCCTAGGAGGAGCTTGTACAGCGTCAAGGCAAAGGTTGTAAAGTTCTTCTTCTTTTGAATTAATACAATCAAACTCATTTTTCTCAACAAGTATCTCATGTTATTTGTTTCATGGACTCCTTGACTTTCATGTTAAATATGTTTTATGCAATTGGCTTTTCAGGTGCTATTTAATTTGTTTGCCTTGTTTGTGTTTGCAGATTCGCGACAAAGGAGCTCATTTGGATCGAAGGAGCAAGGGCATCCACAAGCTTGCATTGGACCTAAGGTAGGCCCTAAAAACACTTGTTTGCCATTGTTTATCAAAGCATATTTAGAGAAAGATAGTGTCTGGTTAGTTTGCTTGTCATTAGGTCTTCTTTAGATTCTAGGAAGGTCTATCTTGTCCATAAGATCGACTTATTCCGTGTGACAGACTCCCCAGCAGAGTCACCAACTTGTGAATGTAGGTAATGTTCCCTTTGCATATGCAGAAATGAAAGATATAGATACGGTAATAAAAATAGAGAGCTAAAGAAACCGAAATAAATAGAGAGATGAACAACTAAAACTGCAAATAAAGACTGTATACCTCCAGATCTTAAAAATGACATAGCTAAGGCTATCGGAAACGTTTTCGAGTGAAACAAAAGGGGTTCGTCACTGGAACAAATGATCCTAACACAATAGAGTAGTCCTCTTAGCCTAAAAGCAGTCAAGAATAGTAGATCCAATCAACAGTAGTCAGATGTAGTTGTACCGGCATCAGATTTGGATCACCAATGGATGCAGCCCTCAAATAGCTTCGATACCATGTAGGAATTTATAAGGTAAGTTCCTCAGACAAAACACTAAAGGACACTACTCACAAACAGATCACAGATCAATACACCAGTATTCTTGACGTGGTTAAAACCCTCAAAGAGGGAAACAGCCCACGGCCTGAGCCAACGCGACCACTTTAGGCAATTTATTAATAAAAGAAAGAAAATTTACATAAGCTTCTCTCGTGAATGGTCACCCTACAAATGACCCTCCATGCTCTTTAAAAAGAGATCATGGACCAACTAGGTGTTAAGCCACGGATCAAGTGTCGGTAATACCGAGGAGAGAATGAATCGTCGGATTACTTAATGTCTAGAACATATTGTGACCGTCGGATTGTAAGTTACAAAAGTACATAGTAGAGAAACACACTTTACCTAACTCAACACTAGACAAAGTTATAATTAACTATATCCTATTGTCAGAATATCCTAACATTAGCTACCCTTTTTCCATGGGATGTGACATAGGTTGATCTCATTTGTCCCTACTCCAATCCATAATTATATCACATGCCACCACCATTTGATGGATGTACCATTGACATATCACCCCCTTTAGAAGCAAAAACCACCTAATTGGAGGATTGGTTAACCCCTCTTGGAGCTTGGAGATATTGGCACATGCCAAATCCCACTATGGAAGGGCATGCCATTATGAAGTACCCACTCATTTTCCATGGTTTGTAAACTCTTTTACTTGATTTATTTAATGACTTGACATGTTGGAAGGTGCGGGGACTCATTGGATCTTATGAAGGATTATAGATTGTCTTCATTTTTGGTTTGGTCTCCCTATATGAGGTCCTAACCCTCCAAATGGATACATTGGCACATGTAGGGTGTGTGTAGATATCCATGGGTCTCTGCAATAGTATGCACCACTATATGGATCCCTAGAGTCATTCAGAGATTGCTTATGGTTCACCTATTGGATGAGGAAGATGAACCTGGTTCATCATGCCCAGCCTACCCCACATTACATTATGCACTTGGAAGATGACCCGAGACTTGTATGGTGATGTGGCATCACTCATACCATTATCCGAGCCCTGCATATGGTCTACAAGCATCTTTGATTTGTTTGGAGACCCAGGAGGAAACTTGTGTGCCCCCACACCCACTTGGGAGCACCACAAGTTTACTACTTGGAAAAAAGCCCCCCCCCCCTTGTCCACTATTTTGGCACCTATGGACTTCATTAGGCCTCCTCCAATGCCCAACGACATGTATTATTGATCACTCGATCCCTTAGGATGCTTATTCTTTTGATTTTGAGCTAGTTTGGTGGGCTTGTCACCAAAAGTTAGTTATCTTGTACATTATTTTATTTCAGGGACTCATTAGGTCTAATTAGCTAAATAAAATTCATTAGGAAGTCTATAAATAAAATTGAAGTGAATCATTTGTATCATCATCACTTGGATTGATCATTTTCTCTTGTGATAATTTCACATTCTTTGGAGGAGGAGATTTTTGGATGAATGGATAATTTTGATGTTTGGTTAAATCTTCTTTGTCTTGGAGCTTCTCTTTTTGGAAAATTTGATGATTGGATATATTTTTCTTGCATGTAAGTACCTTTTAAATGCTATTTTTTTATGAAATTTTGTTGTGTCATGATGTTGGGAATTTCACTAATCTAGGGCTATTGCATCAATTTATGTAAAGTTGTGGAAATTAAGTTTCTAAATGGTGTTGTATCATGATTGGGCCATGCAATGAATGAATGAATGTTCCTAGGGATAATTTCTCCTGATAAGCCATCGAATTATGCTAAACGAAGTATAAATACCTTCAAGTTTCTTCAAACTAGCCCTAAGCCTAGTGAAGTTGTCTTCTAGGCCTCCTTGATAAGTTGAAATCAAGTCAACCCTTAATTTATCCATTACTCCATCTCCCCCAAAGAGCAAGGCACTGATATTCCACTGGTGATCACTTTAAAGAACATTTTTCTTCACCTTCTACTTTTTTCTAGGCCTAACCTACATAGGTCACCTAGGGCATCAATTATATCACAATCTAGCCATCTAAATACTTTGATTTTTGGTCTACAACTGCATTGGTGTGTCCTCAAGAATCCCTCCAAATTTCATGAGATTCCAACAGTGGGATCTTGATATATCGCAAGCCCTAGCTCGAGGACTAATTCTTGCCCTTGGTTTCCAAGCTTAATAAGGGGATTAACCAAGGACTCTATTAGGTGGTTTCATTCTTTAAAGGGGGTGACATGTCCATAGTACATCCATCAAGTGGTAGGTGGCATGTGATATAATGATGGAATGAAGTGAGGATCAAGGGAAGGCTCCAAGCCACATGCCATGTTACAAGGGTAGCTATAATAGGGGAAGCCCACACTTGCATATATGAGTGTATGAGGGAGAAATCATGGTACATTGACTTACCCTAGCTTTTGTTTTTCCACCCTCCTTACTTGCATATATGAGTGTAGGAGGGAGAAATCATGGTACATTGAGTTACCCCAACTTTTGTTTTTCCACCCTCCTTTATAACTACTGGGGCTCCAAGGGATAAGAGCATGATGTGTAGGATACAATCGTAGATAACCCCTTTAAGGTGGGGCGGTTTATTTCCCATCAATGGTTGGGACAATCATGGGTTCCTTAAAGTGGAGGGGGCTCATATAGGGCTTGTTACCACTCAAACTGGCAAGGGTCCTATAAGGGGATCCTATAGGGAAACTACTAGGTCAAGAGAAACAATGGAGCGATAGCCCACAGTCACCTCAGCTAAATCTCCTTGCTATTTACAGACTTTCACCAATGGGAGGAGACCCAGTATAAAGGGGAATCACTAGATGAATGGAACAATGAGGGAAAGGAGTGATTCCTAAGGACTATTCACAAGAGAGTCTCAATTATATGGCTTTCTTTCTTAGGAAGCAAGGTGATATGCTCTCTAGGAAGGGCTAAGAGGATTCTCTAGGCTAGGGTTTGGGAATATATCTTACAAAGATGATTCCTAGGCTTGGAAAACCTAATGGAGAATTGGTCTTTGTGTGATCTTTTTGGAACTGGCATCAGTAGGTTGTGGGACCACATGGAACCAAGTAGACCCAAAATTAGGTCAAGGGTATGAATTTGATCACCCAATGAAGGGCTTGACCTAATCAGGGAGGAGAAGAGGATCAAAGGACAAATTGTGTTTGAGGTTTGAATTCAATGATCCTAATGAGGACAATAGCCAAGGGAAAATTAGGGCAAGAAATGGTCCTTGAGCTAGGGCTTACTATATCTCGAGATCCCACCATCAGATTTTCTTAAAATTTGGAGGGACTCTAGAGAAAACCTCAATGCAGTTGTGGCCCAAAAATAGAAGTGTTTGGATGGCAATATTGTGAGATAATTAATGCCCTAGGTGACCTATGTAAGCTAGGTGTAGAAAAGAGGGAGGTGAAAAGGATAAGCATTGAAATTTGAAAATGATCACCAATGGAAAATTAGTGCCTTATGCTTTGGGAGAGATGGAATCAAGGAGAATTTATGGTTTGGGAAGAATTCACCCAATCAAGGAGGCCTTCAACAACTTCACATGGCATTTAGAGCATGAGAACAGTTGCTGCAAGGACTTTATACTTTGGTTTGCAATAAATGATGACTTATCGAAATGTATTTAACATAAATTATCTCTAGGAATGTTCACCCACTCATACATGGCTCATGACATCATGCAACACTATAAAGAAAAAAATTCCCACAATTTAATATAGAGGAGCAATAAATTTCAGACTTGTAAAGCGAAAATCCCAGCAACATTCATGTGACAAAAGTAAATGACAAGAATAAGCATTAAAAGAGTACTTACATGTATAAAAGAGTATATCCAATTATCAAATTATGCCAATAATGGAGCTCCAAGACAAGAGAGAGATATTCAAACATCAAAATTCATCCATAACATCTTAACTCATCCTCCAAAAGGGATAGCTAAAATTTGACAAGAGAAAATAACCCAATCCAAGTGTTGATGATTAAAATGAATCATCTTACTTCTATTTAGACACTCTCTAATGAATTTGATTTAGCTAAATTGACCTAATTGAGCCCCTAAAATAAAATAATGTGCATAATAAAAATACTTTTGGTGGCAAGCCCACCAAATAGCTCAATAATGTAAAGATAAGCCTCTCAAGAGGGTCCAATGATCAACAAAGTGAGTCATTGGGCCTTTGAGGAGGCATAATGAGGTCCAAAGGGTGTCATGATGTAGAAATGGACTCCAAACATAGTGGACATGGGTTTGGCCCCTTGTTTTCCAAAAAAGAACCTGTGGCACTCCCAAGTAGGTGTGGGGGCACAAGGACATCCTCATGGATCTCCAAATGGATCGAATGGACCCAATGGACAGATGTGGACCCAACGAACGAATGTGGACCCATATGGGAAAAGTGATAAATGGGGTTAAAATGAGCGGAGGGGAGTGATGTATATGGTGCCAGGAAGTAAGACCATGCAACCAAAATCGAGATTTCTCTTGTAGTGCCATCCCTAAAGCTATTAGCCAGTAAATGAGATCCCATGAGACTAGGATACAAGGCTAACCATCAAATCACGCAAAGGAGACAAGAATACAGACCTAGCTAACTCTTTCCATTGAATCCCCCCACTAATCCATTTCCAAAAGTGTCCATGATAGGTAAACAAAATTATTCAACTATACTAATGAAAAGGCATATCTTTGAGGTTGGGAGGCCCACCTTCAAAAATATGATCATAACAAATGTGCGAGGGACCACATAGGTAGCTCAGGTGGTAGAGATAGTGACACATCGATATATCTAGTGGTTGTAAGGGGTTGTTGGCTGTCGGTTAAGGACCATCTAGGAGAAAACATTTCTCCTATGGATACCACCCATGAATGGTGGGTAAGAGGCTAACTTGATCAAAGAGAAAGGGTGAGATGGAGACCCTTTTTCTAACTGCCAAGATCCATAATACATTCACAAAACTCAACACAAGCATTATTTAATTTTATGAATATTTAATTCCAAATTTAGGACCAGTCATAGAGTTGTTTTTACCATGCATTTTGGGGCACCATGGCCACAAATTTGGGGCTTCAACTTCAAGAGAGCATATATCCTCAACCATGATGAGTTACATGGCATGCTACCAACTATTAGAAATGGAATTATGAGAACAATCAAATTATGATGTTCATGCAAGCAAAAAATCATTGTTCTTCCCATTCATTTTCCTCAACAAGTGCAGGGAATCTAGACTTGGGTTTCATTTCCTTCTCCTTTGGGGCTTCTTGTCCATTGGCACTTATACTTATTGTAATCCAATGACGTGTATTAAAAGTGTTAAAAGACTATCCCACGAGGTGTAGCTTAATTTGTTATAACCTTGTTCTAAAGTCATGTGTAAAGAAAGAGATTCAATGTTCAATTCCTTGTGGGTTTTGTTGTAGCATCCATTGTCATTTGAAGTTTCTTCATAATATTAAAAAAAGAAAAAAAGTATAAAAGAGAAAAAAACAAAATCCAATATTATGTATGAATTTCTGAAAAAACAAAAACATTTAAACTCCAGAGTATAATTTTTTTGTTAAAAAAAATCGACAATGTAAATGGGCCCGACCCATTTACTAAAGTTCATGCAGGTTCAAGAAGTGCGATCAAGCGATAGCTTAATAAGCATGTTGAGGTGTGCTACGGGGAAGCAACGAGCACGAAAATTAATTCAGGCTTAACCCCCACAGTTGACCGTGTTGGTTGCATGGTTGACCGTGATCTAAAGCCTGAAATTACTGCGGGGGTTCAACTCCAATAAAGCTGCTGTACATTCCTTACCCCCGCAGTGGGCCACCCAAATTATTCTGCTCCACGTCACCCACTCCACGTCTTCCGCCACCTTCATTCTTTAATCGTCCACGTTACTCATCATACCCCGTCACCTCATCCACCACTCCATTAATGCACAATGTTTATTTCGCAACATTTATTGCATATCTTTCCCCCCGTTTGGTTGTTGTATATAATCAAAGTGTAAAAGAGAGTTTTGTATTAATCATTCGCTTGTAAAACGAAGCAACTTCCTTTTAGTTCAATATTCCAAGTCAGCAATTGTCTTCGGCAACTGTATTCCGAGTCAGCAACTGTCACCCACCAGATGCCATGGACAAGCAAGTAAGTTCTTCTTCAATCATTCATACCCCATTAATGGATATCAAACACGATATTTTTTATACCCTCTATACAATTAAGCATCTACCATTATATCAAGAAGCCATTTTGAACTAGAAAAAGTCCCCTATATCCATAGCAATGGTTAGGTCAGATGTTTTAACAGCCTTCATCCCTAAGACTCACTTGTTTCCCGAATTCATCCAATGAATAGCCTCAACCATGTATCCTAAAAAGTGCTTCGTAATGAATCATTCTCGAGAAAATGTTTTCCAAGTAATCACTCAGTTAATTCACCAAGCACTGAATTACCCTTTAGCAGGAACATACACTACCTTTAGTGAGGAATATCTCGTCTCCCATTATGATAGCTTGTCACCCCAAGAATTGTCTCATGTCACCTAATTCTTAGCTCCTAAGTCAAGACAATTCTCTCTAGATGGTAATCTGTTCTCTTTAGATATTTTCACAGTTGATATAAGACAAGTCTTACAAGTAATTTCAAAGATTTTGGGAAAGAAGAGTCCAGACAGGTTGATAAAGTGGTGTTGGGATTCTTCTCCTTAACGATGAAGCCAGAGATTGTGCTAAATATTACATATTTTTGGGTAAATGTCATCAATACTTAGTTCATGACTCTACCTCTTACTGGATCTTTTAAGTTTCCTTCAGTCATTACTTATTTGTTTTTATACCACAACGTTGAGCACTTCTTAGGGTTGGAATTAAATGTTGTTGATCCGAACAAGAGAAAACAATCAGTGGTATTTTAGATAGACTTGGTCAGAGGTGATCCAGGGGATAGTGGATTGTTTGAGTTCACCTCTTTATTTCTTCTAGTGGTTTACAAAATCTTGAATGGAACCTTACCTCCAGCTTTTCTTCCCAAAGCTCATGAATTTCTTCAGTTGAGTAAAGATGTGGGGTGTGGTGACTGGTATGTTTTTGAGGATCATAGAGAAATTAGGCTTTATGGAGCCTCAGTTAAACCATACAGATTGCCTAAATTTGTGCCAATGAGGCTCTTTTCCCTGGAATTTATCAGACAGGGTTTGAATGTGGATCAAGTCCATTTTGTTCCCATGAAAAAAGGTTATTTGTTTAAGTTCCCAGAGCAATAGGTCCTTTCATTTTGAACACTAGACAAGCTGCTCAAGAGGTTGAGAGGCTATTAAATTATATGTGTCCTTTACAGGTGGTTGAGTGGGCCTATGAACCTCACCAGGTTATTTCCAAGAGGAGGATGGAGAATGGGTATTCAGCATTTGTTCATGAGAGTAGACCAGAAATAGAGAAGTTGGAAAATGGAGGTTTACAGGTCACCCAGGGGGCAAAGATTGAAACTCCTGGAATTTCATAAAAGGGTGCCAAGAGGGCTAGAGAAAATGTTATTGACTTGGATGAAGAAGAATCAGAAGCAACCAAAAGAGCTAAACTTTCGAATGTAATGACTACAGCTCAACCTGGCCTAATAATTCAATTAGGAGAAACGGAGGGTGCATCGGCCTCTCCATCTTCCAGAGAGCTTGGTCATGATCAGGTTCCTTTAATTCAAAATATGTTTGCTCAAATTTCTGAAAGAAATAAAAAGGTGCAAGTAAATATGGAGACTCAAGCTGAGTCTCAAATTGTTCCTGAAAAAACAAGATTGTTATCTTCTATGGACTTGGAGAGAATTCAATTTAAAATTGCTTTCTCTCATCCTACTGAGATGTCTATTGGATCTGCCAACAGTTTCAAAACTGTTAATTTGACTGTTGATACTCACAAGCTTCCCATGCTTGACAAGATCAACTTGCATATGCAAACTGGGCAATTGATTGTTAATGACTTACACAAAACTAATGCAGCTACTGTTAAAGTAGAGAAAATGTTGAACAAGGTAATTCAGCAACTGAAATTGGAAAAAGCCAATTCTAGGGCCCTGAATGCCCAGGTAGAAGAATTGAAGAACATTATTTTCAAGATAGGTATCAACCCTAATGATCAACTTGTAGTTCAAGAACTGTTGAAATCTGCTAAGGCAGAGATTGGAGTTTTGAAGAAAAATTTACATCTGCCTACAGGAGAACATCCCATTACTGCAGGGATAGCTGAAGTATAGAATTAAAAAGAGAAGCTATTACAGGACGTATTGCAGAAAACTGAAGAAGTTTCTTTACTTAAAGAATCTTTGGATAAACTACAACAACAAGTGAGTTCTCATGTTTGTACAATAGTCATGCTTGCAAATGTAGAAGATCCAGTAGTGTTATAGCTCCAAATCTCACTCTTGATGTTTGTGATGCTGCACTCATGGCCTAGGGCAACCCCTCCTTCTAGACTTGGTCCAAATACTTAAAAAACAATGTTTTACTCCCTATACGTGACATTGCCCTGAGCTAAACGTGTGTGTACGCGGGTTTGTGTATACCCAACCTGCGTATATGTCTTAAAACACTTTAAAAAAATAAATCTCCTTAATTTTGGGCGGAGATCACGGGTTTTACCTATTGATTACCTATTAGTGCCCATGGCCAACTGTTCCTAATGAATTCCCAACTAAAAAAACTACTTTGGGAGAAGTATAAAAAGTCTTCAATGGGAAGGCCTAAGGAGGAGAGAAGAGAGAGAAAAATCACTCTATTGAGGTTATCCCTGATCAGGTTTGAAGATCCTTGTGCTTCCAGCACTTCCCCCATTACAAGAAACCATTGTTTCCTTGAGTTATGATGTCATTCCATTTGTTGAGATATCCTTGAGTGAGTTATGGAAGGAGCTTGTTGAAGGCTTGAGATTGGACGAATCCGGTGGACGGTTCCGCTTGGAGCCTACGAAAAGAAGACTCAGGTGAAATCATTCCTTTATGTATTTTAGTTATCTATAATAAAAGAAACACTTGTCTTGTTCCTGATATGAATCTTCTTCATGTTTATGATATCAATGTTATGATTTACAAATGAATGATTATTTCAATTTCATAACTAACTTTCAATATGCTATGAAGTTGATTTCTTTATGATGTTTAGTCCATATACTGTTGTACTTTCTTGAATTGATTGTTTTGCAAGCTGAAGGAGCAAAAGGAACTACAAGAGGGTTTGGACCCTGGCTGGATCTTCCCAAACTAAGGACCCCCAGGTGCACCTCTCTTCACGTAGTTTGTTTTTGTTAGCATCATGGCTATGTGGAATGCTTGTTTTTCCTTATAGATAACCCCCGCTCTGCTAGGGTATTAACCCAATACCCTAGTGGACATTGTCCCTAAACAGAATTGGCGACTCCATTGGGGACAACAGTATTGTTGTTCCTAGTTTGGGTTTATTCAAGCCAATCAGGGCTCAACTATTTATTTACTTGTTGTGACTAAGTAGTATGTTCCTGTAGGAACCTGAACTGTAAGTTTGATCAATTTCTTCAGACTTTTTTTTTGTTTTTTCTTGTAATCTGTTATATATGTTGTTTTTCTAGTTTACAGAAGCGTATGTATGCAAGTTTCCTCAAGTCAACCACATATACGTAGGTTTCCTTGGGCTGAATAGCGTATACACGCAGTTGTGCACTAACACAATCGCGTATACGCATAAAATTTTCAAGATTTTTCAAATATTTTTGTTTCTGAAGATCTATCTGCTGGTCTAAATCTGTCCTGAACAGTTACTTTTCTGTGTCAGTCTTTATTTTTACAGCAAGTATATGATTTCAAACTCTCTTCAGTTGTGGAAAGTGTTGGTCTTGTTTTGTTTTGTTGCAAGCGTCATCATTTTTTTTTAAGCACACAAGATTTCTTGCTGGGAATCTTGGCTTCTCTGGTCTTCCAAGGCAGAAAGATTGATCTCAATCTTTGTGTCAAATCTTGTTTTGATAACTTTTTTGTTTGCATGTCAAAACTACATCTTTGTGACCATCTGCTTTTCTTACTTTCCGAAATTTGTTCATTGACACTTTCTTGAAAGTTGTCTTTTCAATCTTTTGGTCTTTGTTGCAAAGCTCTTGTTGCTGCTTTTGATTGTTAAGAGCATCTTGAAACACATTTTTTTGTTGAGTTTTCACCCATTTTGTGTTATTAACTTGCAAAGTGTTTTGTTGCCTATTCTTCGATCATAAAGTTTTAGTCTTGTTTAGAGCACTTTTGAAAAGTCATTTTTGTTTTTGCTTTTGAAGAAAAATTCTTGAAAACTTGGTTTTGCTTTCTTGGACCTTGTTTTGATTTAGTTTCTTTTTTGCGAGTGAAAGTGCATTTTTTGTTTGTCTTGAAATTTTCTTTTAGTGTTTGGATGAAAATGAGCATTAGCAACTTATATTCTATCTAAACATCTTAAGTGGCGAATTAGAATTGATAAACAGGTTACTTTCATTCTTTAATTTAGAGTAGTCTTAAGTTTTGCATCAGCATGTACTCATTGCATTAGGATAAATTTGTGCATCTTTTAGGGCATCCATAGTTTTATTAATTTTTGTGAGTGTGAAGCTTGATTAAAAGAAAAGAAAAGAAAAATTTGTTGCTTTCTTAGAAGTTCCTCTGAACCTAGTAGAAATTTCTTTCATCGAAGAACAAAACGAGTGCATTTGCATATAGTTTGGTTTTTATTAATTTCTTTTGTGTCATAACACCATAAGTTTCACTTCTGCTTATCCCTTGACTTAAAGAACAGTCCATTTAAAAACAAGCACTAATTAAAATATGCTAAAAAAATTTATAATTGTCAAGTTAGACACACCAACAAGTTTTAGAATATTTTAGGGCCTTGGATTAAGCGATTGGAGAGAAAACTCTCCAAGGCCATTTAAACTATTAAACATAGGGGTCTGAATAGTGAGTGAAAATCCAATAACGTTAGGAAGACCAGGAAAGCTCCGGATCTGGGAGTTAGGCACGAGGGTTTTTGAAGATAAGGAAGAGAGATACCCCCTCTCCTACTTGTCGGATCTTACCTCAAGACTGTTCCGCCTGGCTTCTAACATGAGTTGGTAACCTTAGTTGCTTCTCCTATGGATCTACATAGGTGGCTACAGAGGGGAATCCCGTGGCACCTGATTTCGACGTTGTATCACTCTCAACGGTACTACTAGAGGGCACCCTTGCAAAGCTTGGGGGCTTGCACCGGTGTAGACTATTGTTAGGAGGTCAACGTAACTTCCTCTGTTACCTTCGTTGGTAGGACTGGGTCATCATTATCCCAGACTATCTTCGAAAGGCCCCTTACTTCACTTTCTTGTATTTTGGTGTCCGGTCCTCATCACCTGGAGCATAAATACTTGAAAGTTGTTTGACTGGCTGACATCTTTTAGGGACTTTTTTGGTGTGTGTTATGTGCTCTTAGTTGGCCTAGCGTTCATTTTTTCTTGAGTCTTTAACTAGATCTTAATAAAAAATTCAAAGTGGTTGATTGATCACCTAGAAGGTCTCGAAGACTTCGTGGTCTTTCACCACCAAGTTTAGAGCCTTCTCCTAGAAGGCGCAGAGGTAATGTTGTCGGTAGGTTTCATCCCATGGCAGCTAAAGCATCAGGGATTGATCCTCCCCTCAAGGGAATTAGTGTTCAAGACAAGCCTAGTACTTCCGCAGAATGAGAGAGAAACACTCCAGTTCTTGCTCGAGTTCTCTTTCAATCGGAAGATAACATAGAGGTAGAGGAACTCCCAGAGTCGTTAGCGCCTCAGAATTCTCCCCTACCTTCTAGCCATCCATACGTATTACAATACGTTGGGACTCCAACACATAGACCGTCAAGTCCAAGTCATATGACGCACTTACCATCAATGACCACTACTGGAAGCATGGATTCTACCACAAGTGCTACAACCATGCAGACTCCAACATCAGTACAAGGGGGAGGAACTATTTCCATCCCCTTTGCATCTTTATTTGGGTCTTTTGCTAGCACATATTTAGTTGAGTCTAGCTCCATTCCTTCTACGAGTGGAAATTCCCAAGCCAATGCTTTTAATTCTGGATTCTTCTTGTTTGGCGCCCATTCACAGGGTATTCCATCAATTCCACTCAGTGCCTCCACATCCATGATGGGTGGGTCGGCTTCATTTCAGGGTTTTCCTTTTGGAAGTGATCATATACCACATTCCAATCCAATGATAGGATCTATGCCTTTTTCCTCTACAGGACAAAGCAGTAATCCCTTTCAAGATTGGACTAACCCTGCTGTTAGTGGCATAGGAACTTGGAATCCATTTTTCAGCCAACAAAGGAATAGGCTGTACTCCACAGTTAATGCGTTTCGAAGTATTCCTCCCTTAGCTTCTGCTTGGAATCCTTATCAGGGGTTATCAACTCCTTATAATCCTTTAGTAGGGAGCTTCGTTGGTTATGGAGGTTTTTCGGCCGGAGTTGGTCAAACTCCAAGTTTTGCTGGATCACAAGATTCACCTTTTGGTTCAATTGGTTCTACTGGTTACTTCAAGTATCCTGGTGCCTTCCAAAATGCAGGCCAATCTCTTCAGAAATTTGGGAGCTTCGCCCAGTCTAGGTGGAATCCCTAAGGTCCTCCTAGGCTTCCTTTTCTAGCAACGTTGAATTTTCCAGATCTCACGAAATTAATAAACGATCCAATCAAATACAATCCAACCTGGCCTCCGGTCCCAACCAAACTCCCTTCAGACATTCCTAAGTTCGAGGGGAAGGGCGGCGAAGACCCAGGCGACCATGTAACCACATTCCATTTGTGGTGCTCATCAAACTCCCTTATCGATGACTCGGTTAGGTTTAGACATTTTCAACGCACCTTGACTAGTAATGTGGCCAAGTGGTATATAGAGTTGCCAGGGGGCAGCTTTACATCTTTCACTGACTTAGCTAATATTTTCCTAAATCATTCCCAGTTGCCCATCCATTATGATGTTGGAACTGAACTTCTGGCCAATTTCTGTTAGGATACGACAACTCACATTTCTAATCACATTCAGGAATGGAGACGGGGAAAGAGGCTCATTAAAGCCGAAATTCCTCCAGAATACTGTCTCGAATGGTTTTTGAGCTATTTACAACCTGAAATCTCTAAGGATGTCTCTTTGTTCGGAGTCTATTCTGAGGTGCAAGGTATTTTTAGGGCCCAACGGTTAGAATTGATTTAGTCTCAGTCTGGGACTCTACAAAAAATCTTGCCTGATGCTCTTGAGACTAAGGTTGATATAGCCAAGTCGAAGCCAGGTCCCCATGCGGATGGTATCGTTGGATTAGTAGACACAAATGCGGTGAACCTGTTGAGCCAATTGCAGTAGTTGTCTTTACAAACTGCTCCTAACAACTGAGTCACATCATCTAACCCTTCGTCTTCTCGACCCTCTTCAGTTAATGCCGTCCAATCTTCCAACCCCAAAGGAAATCAAAATTCCAATGGGAAAAAGAAAGGACAAGGTAAGAAAAAGACTCAAGATGGGAAGGCTGACACAAATAAACCTGGCAATATAATGTTGGTGCTGGTGGAAATGAGTCTAGAAAGAAAGTCAAGTTTCCATGCAAGTTATGCAGTGGAGACCATTTAACTCATCTCTGCCCAAAAATTCAAGATACTCAGCGCTTGTTAGGGTAGCAAGGGACTTCTAGCTCTCAAGCTGTGTTAACCAACCCTTTTCCCCAAGGGCAGCAACTACTTGCTGGCATGAATTCAAACCCTGGTACCTCTGCAGGGACCAACCAAGAAGGGGAGAAATCATCAAATTTTTTCATTATGGTTTCTAACGTCCATGTGGCCACTCGGTCACATGATTACGATGAAGCTGAAACATCCAAGGACAAAACTGCTTTTGGAAATACCAACCTTCATATTGAGCGACCCCCTGTCGAGACTATACCATGGATACTGAAAGGTTCCGCTAAACATGCGACTATCAATCCAAATGCTATGGCCGCCCAGAATTACTCTATTGTTGAGGATCTAGCTCAGAGTCCATGTGCTATGTCCACTTTAGAGGTTCTCCAGTCGTGTCCAGCTCAACGAAGTGCTTTGCTTTCGGCGATAGGGTCAGTTGATCCAAATAACTCTTTAGTGCTCACTTTCGACATGATTAATGTAAAAAAGTGACTCCCTCATCACATGGCTTTTCAAATAAAGTCTACATACCAGAAAATTAACATTTTCCGTACCATTATTGATGAAGGAGCTTCCATGTGCATCATGTCGATGTCATGCTGGAAGGCCATCGGATTGCCTTTGGTTGTTCCTTCACCTACCCTCTTGACTGCATTTGATGGGCATTCTCATAAGCCACATGGGATTATCCCAGCCTTTCCCATATGTGTTGGGGGGAAGGTCTTTAATATTGAAGTAGAAGTCATTGATGCTAACCTAGATTACAATCTCCTCTTAGGAAGGAACTGGGTATATGAAATGGATGTCATTTTTTCCACTTTGTTTCGTTTCATTTGCTTTCATCATGAAGGGAAAATCGTCAAGGTTGATCAATTGGATTATTGTTCAGTTGATCCTAGAGCAACTTCATATTCTATTGTTCCTTTAATGGATAACCCTCATCCACCTACTGAGAATCTAGGAGTTGGGATGTATTCTTCATTGATGGGTACCTTTGATCTTCCCTCTCTTATCGCTAGAATCAACGTCGTTTCATCATCCAAGGAGTCTTCACGAGAAGGGTTCTTCTTAACTCATTATTTTTCAGACCCTTGGACCTTTCCTTCACCTACGACCACATTAGCTGAAGGACCAGTTGGTGGAATGGCATTTCCTATGTCTGTAGCAGAGCTCAGATATCAGTCTATCATCCACTCTACAGACAGCCATTCTACTCCTTTCTCTGAGGAGGAGCTAGATGGTGATGTGGCCCCGGCCTGGACCCTTGATTCTACCTCTGCTATGGACTGTTTAGACATGGTTTTACCATCTGAGGAAGCAATATTAGAAGTAATGATGGGTGTACATCGACCTCGGGAAGACTTACACCATCGTTCATATTTTCTTCCTCCATTGCAGGAAGTAGAATCTAGGTTCTCTGAGCATTTTACTAGTGATGTTTGTACGGTATCAAATCCTTTGGCTCCAGCACACTTTTGTGTCGAAATTAATATGTCGGTGATTTCAAAAACGATATCTATAAACATCTCCAGGAACCCTAACGTGATCGATAATCTCTTCATCGGAGCTGAATGTTCCCTTGAAGAAATTCAAATTTACACCGACCTTTTCAAGGAGTTTCAAGATGTATTCGCTTGGTCTTATGAAGAAATGCTTGGCATTGATCCATCCATAGTTCAACATGAGATCAAGACATATGAAAACACCAAGCTGATTCGTCAAAAGCTTCAGCTGGTTAATCCTAGGAAAGCAACAGCCATTAAAGCTAAAGTATAGAAGTTTCTCAAGGTAGGTTTCATATACCTTGTTCCTCTTACGGATTGGGTTTCTAATCCAGTCCCTGTGGATAAAAAGAAAGGAACAATCCGAGTATGCATTGAATTTAAGGACCTAAATAAAGCTTGTCCCAAAGATAATTACCCCATGCCATTTATTGATCAGATTATTGATGAGTGTGCGGGTAATGATATTTTCTCCTACATGGGCGGTTTTTCCGGTTATAATCAGATCTCTATCCATCCTGAAGATCAACATAAGACAACTTTTATATGTCCCTGGGGTACCTTTGCATACAGAAAGATGCCTTTTGGTCTTAAAAATGTTGGAGCTACTTTCCATCGGGCCATGTCATAGGCTTTCCACAACATTAAACATATCATCGAAGCATACTTGGACGATCTAGCTGCTCGTTCTTGAAAGAGAACTGATCATCCTAGTCACCTTCGATTGGTTTTTGAGCAATGTCGTTTTTACAAGATCCGGTTGAATCCCAATAAGTGCATTTTCGCGATTACATCTGGTCAATTATTAGGGTTCATTGTGTCAAATTAAGGGATTCAAGTTGATCCCTTCAAGGTAGAGGCAATAATTCAGTTGCCTCCCCCGTCCTCAATTCGACAACTTCAAAGTCTTCAAGGGAAGGCTAATTTCTTAAGAAGGTTTATAGTGAATTATGCTGAGATCACTAAAGGTTTTATGTGTTTGCTATGTAAAGGAGTTCCATATGTGTGGGACGACTTTGCACAGTGGTCATTCGATGCCTTGAAAAAGGCATTAGTCTTTGCCCCGCTTTTGGGTCCACTGGATTATGGTAGGGGTTTCCTTTTATATCTCACTGCGGCAGAATCAACCATAGGTATGGTTCTCATTCAGGAAAATGATGCTCTCATAGAGCATGTGATTTATTATTTGAGCCGAGGCTTGATAGGTCCTGAACTTCGCTATTCTCCTGTTGAGAAGTTGGCTTTGGCAGTTGTCCATGCTGTCCAGTGGCTCCGCCATTATATTTTGCTACGCAAAACTTTTGTCTTAGCAGCAGTCAATCCATTCCAATTTTTCTTCAGTAAGCGAGTGATTGGGGGCAAATATAATTGATGGATAGTCATTTTACAAGAATTCGATCTCGAGTTCTTGTCCGCCAAGTCTAAGAAATCTATGGTTTTTGCGGAATTAATCTCCAAGCTACCTTGTGGAGAGGATACTGTTTGTGAGGAAATTTTTTTCGATGAAGATTTATTCCTCATCTCTTCACTCGACCATTGGTATGGAGATATCATTGTCTATCTCCATACTTCGAAGTTCCCCTCTACTTTCTCTAAGGATGAACACCGAAAGTTATGTCACCTGGATAAGAACTATGTCATCATTGGTGATACATTATATCGTCGAGGGGTTGATTCAATCCTTCGATGCTATTTAACCCTAGAGGAAGCAGAGTCAGTGCTCAATGACTGCCACAGTGGAGCTTTTGGTAGTCATCTTTCAGGGCTTGCTACAGCCCAGCATATCTTGCGTGCTGGTTATTTTTGGCCTTCGCTCTTCAAATATTGTGTTGAAGCAGTCAAACGCTGTCACCCCTGTCAAATCTATACTCGGAAGATGCGCACACATCCAGCTCCTCTTTTTCTCGTTGTCACTGTCGGTCCTTTTAATAAGTGGGGTATTGATTTTACAACTTGTCATCCGCCTTTAGTAGCGCACCACACGTACATTATTGTGGTTGTAGACTACTTTACGAAGTGGGTTGAGGCCATGCCCACTTATAAAAGCGATAGTGAAACAACGGCTTTGTTCCTTGTTAATCAGATTATCTCAAGGTTTGGTATCCCGAGAGAGATTGTCACTGACCATGGCAGTCATTTCCAGAACCAACTAATGTTTGAATTGGCTCTTAAATTGGGTTTCTGGTAGGAGCACTCATCTCCATATTATCCTCAAGCCAATGGACAGGTTTAGGCAGTGAACAAAACCCTTAAGACGATCCTGCAAAGGACGATCGACAAAAATCAGTCCAATTGGCATCTTATGTTGTATCTGGCTCTTTGGGCATACCAAACCTTCGTAAAGACTGCTACAGGGTTTACACCTTTTCAGTTAGTTTATGGGACGGAATCTATCTTTCCTGTTGAATGTGAAATTCCATCTCTTAAGTTAGTTATTGAGCTCCTTCCAGAGACCTCTAGTCTCGAAGAGTGCCTCCTTCATTTGGAACATCTTGATGAGCAGCGTCAAGATGTCGCCATAATTAATGAGGCTCATAAGAAAAGGGTTAAAACTCAGTATGATAAAGTTGTCCGTCCTCGAGTCTTTTTTGAAAGCAACCTTGTCTTGGTCTACGACCAAGATAAGGACGCCTTGGGGGTAGGCAAGTTCAAACCTATGTGGTATGGTCCCTTTATAATTAAACGAGTTTTAGAAAATGGGGCGTATGAGTTAATCGATTTTGAAGGAAACAAGTTGGAAGAGCCCCAAAACGGGCTCTACCTCAAGAAGTACTTTGCTTAAGTAGCAGCTAGGCAATGGCTTCTTTTTACATTTTGTATGTTTGTACATATCTCATCGGGAGTTTTTGATATCGACGCTTTTTGGTCTGCTGTGGCAGGTGTTGATGAATGACTTAGTCTATTTTGGATTCGCCGATGGTGCTAGTTGGCACACTCGGAACCTCTCTTCCGTAGCTTTGGTAATCTACTATCCAACTGGTCAATTGATGGTGTCAAGGAGTATGCATTGGTCCCGCTTCAAATAATATGGCTAAGTATACTACCGTCATTAAGTTACTATCCGAAGCAATTTCTTATGAAATCGATTCGTTGGTAGTCTATCTTTATTCACGATTGATAGTGTCACAACTGAATAACATTTATCAGGTAAGGGATCCATGTTTATATCACCAATATTTAAGGGTGACGTGTTACCAAGAAATCTAGTGTCTATTCAGAACTACTAGTCCCACTAAGATGGGTAGCTATCTTAGAAACAAACAAACTAAAGTTACTTGTATTTTCCTTTACGAGAGAGAGATGAGAAAGAAGCAGAGAGTACCAACCTTAGTCTTTCGCTTGGCTCCTTACTTGTTTCCTTTCCCCTTCAACAGAATCTCGCCACTGCTTCCTTACTTGTCCCGCTTCAAAGAGCACTTGTAGAGTCACAGCAGCATAATACCATCAAAGCATAGAGATCTATCACTGTAAACAATATAGGATCAGATATATATTGACCATACAAATGCATATATCAACACAATATTCAGAGATACACAAGAATATGGAGGAAAACTCAAAAAGATTTATTGATAAAAGTAGTAGAAGAGAGGATTACAACCACTTGGTTTGACCCAGCGCCATCCTCCCAGCTTGAAAGCCCTCTTCACCTCATACAAAGCAAGATCACCCAACAATGTCTTCAAAGAGAAACCAGTAGCATCTCTTTGCAAATTACCAAATTCCAACCTCTGGATCTCTAGGATTAAGGATCCATATATAGATATTTGCAGGGGGGTGAGTCAGCTTCTGGGATTTTGATTAGTGTCATCTCTCTGATAGTTCTTGGTTCCACTTGGAGATTTCATGATCTCTTACTCATCCTTGGGCAAATTCAGGGAGGCAAGTGTCAAATGAGCAGCTTCTAGAATATTCTTAGGGTCTCCACCTAGCAAACTTCTTGTGCCATTTGTCTTATCTTGCTCGTCACACCCTACAAAAGGGCTTTCCAGTATGCATCACAATTTTTGCATGTGGTAGGTGAGATGCATCGCACTTTTTGCTCTAGGAAGTCTGTATGGTCCTACTTTGACCAGTTCTTAGTGGTTTTTCATGGAAAACTTCTAGGAGATGATGTAATCAGTTGACCTTGATCCTTTAGGGTATGAAACAAGACTTTTAGGGACTTAGAAGCCCTTGGTTTATGGACATATGTGATTAGGGTTGTAGTGCCCAAATATGTCTATAACAGTTGCCCCCTAAAGCATGAGGTCATAAATCTTCTGATGTCGGGTGAAATGCTTTATAATGAGGATCCGAGGTTTTTCGAACTACAAGGTGACCTGTAATAAGATACAATACAATACATTATCTTCATAATATTTTCATGATCCAGCTGAGGCAGGCATTCCCATGCTCAGCTTGATAAATTCATTTTCATGTACACAGGACAGACAACCGTCTATGTGCAGACTGATGATTCTAGTAGAGCCATCATCCCTTAGTTTGGATAATTATCTATGCAAAAACGATGTACATTTGATGTCTTTATTTTCCTGAATATATCGTAGCCCGAATGGATGAAACTAGCTCTGGGGTCTTCAAAACTCATTCAATCTTCGCCTGAAAGTACAAGTCGATCCATGTGAAAAGATGTTCTGATGTCGAACATGGAAGGACACCGCCTGATTACCAACCAATGATGTAAGCTATTAACAGGCGCGAGAGGAATCACGGATGATGATGATTTCCCTCAAGGTACTGCAGTACAATTTACACGGTGTGAATACATGACTCGATGTCGAACACCACGAAAAATCTTTCGGTCGAAGGTCATTAATATAAACCTATCGTCGGAAGTGAGAAACTTGCCATTGAGGCATGCAAGCTTCAAAGTACTAAAAGGGTTGTTCCTAGGTCGGCTTCTTGGATAATGAGCTGATGTCGACAAGAAGTGACCCGTCGTAGGGGGGCATTGATGGATCCCACATCTATGACATGGAACAGAGCAAATGATTTTGTAGAAGTGAAAACAATCTGATGATACAAGGTTCAGGGTGGCAGTCATGAAAGAATGAAGCGTGAAGGTATTGCAGCGGATGAGACACATGCTAGGCAAGCGAATTCTCTGAGCGACTTCTCTTGAACATATCAGTGACACTAAAATGGATTGGTAGCGTTAACCCCAAAAGTGGATGGTACGGTGGACCAATGGTGATATGACCGGTGAACGGAATAACCCAACCTGACTTAATCATGGTGATGGAGTGAAAGTGTCATGTTCAAGAGCGACCTGCTACCAATAAAGTTTCTTCAAGTTTTCTTCCCAATTTTCCCCAATTCTAACTAGTACCTCTTTATTTTTGTCAAGCTTAAGGAGGATAACAAATTCTTGTTCTATAATTTGCCCTTCGGGCAAACTCGTTGCTATGTTTTAACGAGCCTAGCAATAGTGAAACTCGCTCTTATCTAATGGACAAGTTTGTCGCTATTATTTTAATGAGTTTAACGACAAGGATAACTCAGTCCTTTTCAATTTTAGAGAGTCTGAAAAGAGACGGAAAGGAAACTCCAATATTCCTTTTTCATAGTATAATCCCTTAAGTCTGAAAAAGTATAAAACAATGCAAAAGGGATGACTTTTCGATAGTTTTAACGAGCTGAACAAGACAAATGCTCGATCGTTTTGTGTAATAATCCCTCAGTTCCAAAAATATTAAAATCTAGAGGAGGGATGGCACTTCCAATCACTTTAACGCGCTGGAGAGGCCAATTTCTCGGAAATCTTTTCATATTTTACGAGTCAGATGAAAAGAGCTTAAAGGAGACTTTTTTTTTAGGAACGAGTGATATTTCGGGTAGTAGCTGGTTCCAGGTGAGGGTTGGAACTTTCCAATCATGGCAGTGTTAAGAAGATGGCTAACAAAATCACTCATTGTATCTATTCCTCAAAAGGGGTAAACAATCAAATGGAGGCGAATGATCGGCTAAAACAGAGTGGAGGTGATAGTAAGAACACGACCAAGGCTCAAAAGATGATGATAATGCATTCAAAATGGTTATTTACCGGAGGTGGGTTCATATTTTAATGAGCTTAAACTCTGGTGGAACATATGCTCATTGCTAGGTTTAATTTTTAACGAGCTTGAACTTCGCGTAAAACTGCTCGTGATAATGGTCATTGATATTCGATTCACTATTAACACTATGTCCTTTTGACGGTCGTACTACCTGTTCAATTGATCCAAAAAGCTGATTAGAAATGAGGAGATATGCTTGAAAAATGAGTTTAAAAACTAATACCCTACTTAAATTACGTGAAATGTAACTTAAAAATAGTTTTTTACCCCTCATTTTACCATTTCATTTGGAGTTGTGACTGTTGGAGCTCTAGAGGTGTTTTCCCCCTTGATTTTCATCAGTTGATTCTGGGATATTCTGTGGACAATTTTCAGTGCCGTCTGGACCATGTAGGAGCTAAACTTGAGCTCTTCAATTACATTCTTTCCTTTTTTAATTCTGAGCATGTTTTCCTGCTTTTCTTGGCCCCTGGGGTTTGAACATTTCGTTCTGACCCCATTACACCTAGCATACATCGAAAGGTGTGATGCATCCTAGGCTGGCCACTGGCCAGTTAGGATGCATCTCACCTAGTACACAGCTAGGGTGCGATGGGCGCAAGGAGGAAAACTTTTGCACTGATTTTTCATGGAAATTTTGCCAGTTTTTTGCCAAATTAGTATCCTAATTGTTCTCTTGTTTGTTTTTCAGAGATTCATCGGAGAAAAATGGTTGTTACATGGTGTGAACGTGAGCATGAAGAAGAGGACTTGGTTGCCCTACATGATCTTGGTACAATAACTGCAATGCGAAACTGTGGCTTGTTCAAGTTCTTCCGCATGTCTAGCATGAGGCAGCAAATCAACTTGTTGCAATATTTCCTCGATGCATGGGATCCTACCAACCAAGTGTTTTAGATAAGAGGCAAATCCATCCCCATGACTGTTGAGGACATCTACTTCTTGACCAGTTTATCGAGGCGTGGTGCCCCTCTCTCACTATCAAGTTCTGCCCGTGGGGGTGAATCTGTGAGGGATTATATTCGCCGATACTATAGAGAAGGATCTCAGCTGAGCAAGGACGGCAAGATCAGTATCAGAGATATCACTGACCGGTCCTTGAGGACTATTTTATTCACCTTTGCTAGATTGGCTGGTAGCACGGCCCTTCACTTGACCAACAGATCCTATATGCAGTATGCCTTGGAATGTCTCGAACCCAAGGTATTCAATTGGTGTGATGCAGTACTTCTAGTAATCAAAGAATAGCTTACCAAGGTGAAAAATGGAAGATCTAAGAACTTTGGCTATGGTTCTATTCTGACTGCTTTCGCCTTGGAGAGGATCCCACTGATGCAGCCCCAATACATCTCACTTGGCCTGCCACCACCAACTGAGCCACGGATGTAGAGATGGGTCAACCTTATGGCCAGACATGCTGGTCAATCGTAGGTTTCATTCTCTGATGCTTTCTTCGAGTGGTTCAATCGTCAGCAGATGGTTTATTCCGAGTATCCATATGGCAGGATGGATTTCCTGGGTGACCCAGATTTGGTGCTGCTAGCTGGCGAGCAGTGGAGTGTCATAGGTAAAAATCTTTGACCATATCTCTGTTTATTGCTTTTATAATGTTCTTGTGCTTTTTCAAATGTTTATCAAGACTAATCAAAACTCATGTGCTTGTGCAGATATCGGGCCCGTGCGACCAGCAGTGTGCCCACGAGCAGCAGCTGCCATTCCAGTAGGAGAGGTTGTAGGGAGGGCTATTCTTCGTGACCTGGATGTATCCGAGACCCTTGCAGTGTTGCAGGATCAGATCGAGGGTCTTACCCTCGATATTCCGGATGTGAGGACCGATGAGCTGCCCCTGAGATTATAGCGCCATACCACTTGCGTGCCAAGCTGATGGACTAGGCTCTTGTGCATGATTGCACAGGCAGTGACTAGTTATCTCCAACACCATTAGATTAGGGTGCCCCCTTGCTTTTTGAGTTTTTGGGTCATATGACCGATTTTGTCTTGGACACAAAACACTATGTACAAACTATAAACAGTTATATATATTTTTTATTTTCGGAGCTTTATTTTGGTTAAGTTATATGATCCTAATGCAATTATTGATGAAATTATTTTCTTTTACAAATGTTGCAAATGTCTATCTAACACATAATTTGCTAATGAATCGGTTAATGTGTTTAAGTTTCTGGAAATATGTTGATATTGAATAGAATCGAACTGCCTTTCCAAAATCTTGACCCTTAAGAACATACGATAGATAGCTGGGCTCTGAACGGAATAGATGCCGGTAAGCTGTAGAATGACGAGTTGTGAGTCTAGCCTGACGACAAGTCGGCGTATGCCATGTGCGATGGCATCAGAGAGGATTTCTATCAATGCGCTATATTCAGCAATGTTGTTTGTTGATTGACCAATACACACCCCTCTAAAACTCACTAACTTGCCGCTTGGATCAAAGATGGCCCAAGCTGCAGAGTATAGGTTCTCGTACTACGACTCGCCTCGTCTGCGTATCCAACAAATGATTCCAATGGGTTTGACATCTGCAAAAAAATGCAAAAGTGGATTACCTAACCAAAATGATCACTCTTAATGAAAACAAAAATGTAACAAAAGCATATGACGAGGTTACCATGTCGAGTCAAGCATAGTAATGCTTAAGGTACAACCCGTTTCGGGGTTGCGACAGTGGAATCCCGTCATAATCTACTAGCTCGTAGGCTCCTTTTGCTAATGCACACTTAACAATGTAAGGACCCATCCACAAAGACTGGAACTTACCTGCTCCCAATTTATCGGATTCCTGATCGTAAAGCAAGACCAGGTCACCTTCTGAGAAAACGCAGGGTTTGACATTCTTGTCAAATTATGCTTTGACCCATTTCTTATGTGCTTTGTTAGCCAAGGCGGCGTCACGATGGGTTTCATCCATTTGGATTAACTCTAAGAAACGAGCCTCTTCCTCTGAAGTTCCGGGGAGGAGGTCAACTGCGAGCTTGAGAGACGAAATTTTGCAATGAACTGGTAAGATTGCTTCCAGGCCATACACCAGCTGAAAGGGTGTAAACCCAGTCGCATTTCTTACCGATGTCCAGTATGCCCACAAGGTTGAGTACAGGATTAGGTTCCAACTCCATTTATGGGCTCCAATCATCCTTTGCAACATGCGTTTTAGGACTTTGTTGATTGCCTCAACTAACCCGTTTTCTTGTGGATAATATGGAGTAGAGCTGTTGTGGGACAGTCCTAATTTGGCGGCCAATTCAACCATCATGTGATTGCAGAAATGCGATCCATGATCTGTCACTATAGCTTGTGGAACGCCAAACCTAGAGACTACATGATTTAAAAAGAAAAGACCAGTTGTTTCGCCACTGTTACTTAATGTAGGCATCACCTCGGCCCATTTCGTAAAATAGTCAACTGCGACTATGATATACCCATGCCCCCCGGCTGAGGTGGGTTACATTGCATGAAATCTATGCCCCATTTGGGAATGGCCCAACAGCAACTACTGGCTGCAGAGGTGCGGGTGGCATTCTAGTTTTGCGGTCGAAGATTTGACAAGCATGGCAACTTCTGACTGCAGTTATGCAATCTTTGAACATTGTTGGCTAGAAGTATCCTGCCCATAAAATCTTCTGTGCCGTAGCATAACCAAATTGATGCCCCCCACATGTGCCTAAATGACAATCAGTCAAGACTTTTTCGGCCTCCTCATGGGTGAGGCACCTTCGCAGAACTGTATCAACACGACGATGGTAAAGCGTATCACCCACGATCATGTAGTCTTTTGCTTGGTATTGAGTACATCATTGTTCTGAGTGAGAGGTATTAGACCTATATGTTTGGGTTTGGAGATAAATGATTATATCTCCATACCACAGATCGCTTGAAGATATCAAAAACAAAGATTCATCCACGATTGTTGCTTTGGATGTTGAATCGTTAGACGACGATGGGAAATCACATAGTAACTCTGCAAAAACTAGACCTTTCTTTGATTTGGATTTTACGAATTCCATACCAAACTCTTGAAAAATTGCTATCCACTTTGAATACTTTCCCCCAAGCAACTGTCGCGACAAAATGTAAGTCATGGGGTTGCAATCTGACAAAACGGTAGTTTTTCGAAAGAGAACATAGTGTCGAAATCTCTGTATTGCTTGAACAGCTACGAGAGCCAGCTTTTCACATAGGAGTACTTTCTTTCTGTATCATTTAAGTTTCGACTTAAATAATAAATAGGGTGTTCGATTCCATTGTCTTCTTGAACTAAAACCATTGTGATAGTCGTATCTGCTGTAGCCAGATACAGGTTAAAGTTTCTTTGATAATCAGGAGCATACATTAATGATGATTTTATTAGGGGTTCCTTTAGAGCATCAAAGGAAGCTTGCGTGACCTGATCCCAGTTAAAGGGTACTTCTTTTTTCAACAGACACGCATAACCTTTAGCAATTTCAGCGTAATTTGGAATGAACCTCCTCAGAAAGTTGGTTTTCCCTTGGAGTTTCTGAGTCTGAAGCAAATTTGATGGTGGAGGCAAATCGATGATTGCCTAAACCTTGCACAGGTTGAGACTAATTCTGTACTTTGAAACTACAAAGCCAAGTAAATGACCAGAACCGACGCAAAACACACACTTGTGTGGATTGAGTCTTATTTTGTAATGTCAGCAACGTAGAAATATTACTTTCAAATGTTGTGGATGATCGATCCGCTTTCCTGAGTGAGCTGGAAGATCGTCGAGGTATGGTTGAACGATGTTCTTGATGTCATGGAAGGCATAATTCATTGCCCTCTGAAAAGTTGCCCCTGCATTCTTTAAACCGAAAGGTAGCTTACCGTACGAGAATGTGCCCCACGGACAGATAAATGCAGTCTTTGACTGGTCCTGTGGTCGGATATTTATTTGATTATACCTGGAAAATCCATCCATAAACGAAAAGATTTCGCATCCGGCGCATTCATCAATTATCTGGTCGATGAAGGGTGTAGAGTAGTTGTCCTTTGGATAAGCTTGATTTACATCCCTATAATCAATGGACACTCTAATTATTCCTTGATTTTTCATCACAAGAACGATGTCCGATACCCAATCAGTTAGAGGAACTGGGTAAATGAAACCAGCATGAAGAAGTTTCTCAACTCCTGCCTTGATGGCAGTGACTTTCTTCGGGTGCACCTGCCGAAGCTATTGTCTTACTGGTTTAACATTTGGATACATCTTAATTTCGTGTTCAACTATGCTCAAGTCAATGCCTAGAATTTCTTCATATGACCATGCAAATACATCTCTGAGCTCATGAAAGAGAGCGTAATATACTTCCAGTTCTGAAGAAGAACAAGATTTCCTGACATGAATATTTTCTACAACATCTGGTTTGGTTGATATATTTATGGTGATAGTTTCTTCAATATTGGACAGATTTCACTCAGAATCCACCATATTTACAGTATTTGATAGAAAATCAAAGACTTATGGATGATTAAGGTCGTTGGAGTAATCTTCGTTGTAATCCGGAAGATGGGAATGATGGTGGTAATCTTCCCATGGTGCCCCCTCTATGTTCATTGACTAAACAATTCCTTCGTCTATAGTATGTACATGCGACCAAGGATCTGAAGAGGTACCATACTCTCTAGACCTATCTACCCAAATTCTTGACGAGCGTTCATTTGGGTTTGCCTCCCATGCCGAGAACATTGATTGCTACAATATTTCTATTGGGCTTGGAGGCAATACCTGGCGATGATCCATGCTAATATCATGTTCGAACGTCTTATGAATGGAAGATACCATATTGTAGGTTCCTACCATGGCCACATCCACCAAGTTGTTTGGAGGTGGTAGGGCAAAAGTACCCATCAATGTAGGGTCTTTTAGCAAGCCTACTCTGACATTTTGAAGCAATTGAGAGCTTTCGTGGATCATCTGGATGCTTCCCGTAACTTGTGAACTGTTGGGGAGAAAGGTTTTTTGGTCAACGATTGCAATTTCTCCTTGAAAAGGAAATGCAATCTTCCTGAAGTATGTTGACACAACAACGGCCATAGCATAAATCCAAGGCCTTCCCAGTAGGATGTTATAATTGAGATTTCCATCGATAATCAACATCAATTTCTATTGTTTTTCCCCCCAGTTCAACTTGTAAGTTACTCAAAATCCCGTATGGAGTGTATGTTCGTCCATCGAATGCTTTTAACGTCGTTGACGATCGTGACAAGGGTGGTGATCCTAAATTTTTCCAGCAACCCATTGACATAATACATGTAGATGCCCCCTCATCAATAATTGTTCGATGAACAGTTTTGTTGAGGGTTTTCACTTGAATGAGGAAAGTGAGTTGAGCTGGTAACTGAGGTTCGTATCCTTTATGATAAAAAGCCACAAGATTGGAATCTGCTGGGTCAATCCCACCTATTGCTGATAATAGAGCCTGTTTTTGGGAGGGGCAATTATGCAGTACTTCAAGTGTCGACATAGCGAATGGCGATTGGGCTAGGTCCTCTAATATATTATAATTTTGTGCCACTATGGCACAAGGATTAAATGTCGATTTGTGTACTAATCCCTTTGGCGGCTTTATCGTTAGCTCTGGAATGATGGGTGGCACAACTTCGGTCGAAGTCGTTGTCGAACTACTAGGTTGATCAGTAGCCTTGTTGTTCGATAGCTGTGGATTCCCATAATCTTTATTCCTTGTCGATATCAAAGCATCATTCTGCTGTTTTTAAGTGGACAACATAAGCACTTGGGATGGGGAAGCATTATCGCTAGCAAATAGATTGGTTCCTGGGTTCAGAAATGGGTCAGTCAATACTTTTGAAGTTCTTGAATTCTTAAAGATTTTCTTAACTTCAGCTTTATATGGACAATCTCTCGTCCAATGATCCTCATCGCATATGAGGCATGGCTGACTAGGTTTCCTTTGCCCAGAAGGGTTTGTAGAAGATTTTTCAGGAGACGAATCATCCTGTTTCTTCTTTTTGCTCTTCCCTTTCTTCTTGTCCCCTGGTTGCTTCGGTTCTTTTCCTTTGTCAGTCGACATGGAATTAACCTCTGAGGCGAGAAGTTATTCATTTGCATTTTGATCAGAAACCTTACGGGCTTTCTTAGATGCAGCCTTTGTTGATTTTGTGCTTGTCATACCTATCACGCCATCGTCGGCATGAGAGTCCTTGTTTGACTTAGGAGGAGGAGGAACGGAAAATTTTGGCCTTGGAGCATCAGGGATTTTGTCATAGAGCATGCCAGACTGAGTATAGATCAATTCTAGATATTGCGCACGAGCAATGACCTGCTCTTCAGTGACAACTCCTCCCTTTACCACATCTTCTGTAATAGAAGGTAACAAGGACTTAATAAACCATTCAGCTAGTAGCTGATCAGGGACATATGTTTTTACCATTCTATGACGATGTCGCCATTCATGAATATGATCAGATACGTGAGTGGCCATCATCTGTTTGAAATTGGTAAGAAGCTCTGTTCCTGTTTCATACCTTATTGGTAACTAAAAATGGGTTGAAAAGGTGGTGGCAAGGGCGTCGAAGTTATCAAACAAAGCTCTAGGCAATTCGATGTACCATTTTTCTGCCGGACTAGTTAACATTCGCTGAAAAAGGTGAAGCCTAATCGAATCATCATTTAAAGTGTTGGAGGAACACCATAGATGAAAGGTCATCACATGATTCGATGGATCTTCACCTGGATTTCCATTGAATTTAGGAATATCTAATGTAATTTTCTGAGGAATCATTGGCCACCAAGGGGCATAAGCGATTGGATCGTTTGTTAGCAGATTTAGATCTGGTAACTCTAGAGTTGCCACGAAAGGCAACTGTTGATTCAGGTTCGGCGAAGCGTACCCAGGATAAGATGGGATTGCCTGAGCAGTGGGTCTTTGCATACCATCATAATGCATTTGATGCTAATAACTTTGATAAGTTTGTTGGACATAACCAATTTGGGATGACTGGTGATAACCGTTTTGAATATACGGCTGCCCATTACCTGCAAAGCTTTGTTGCTCAGGTCCTTGGTAAGATTGTTGGAATTGCGGTTGTTGATGTTGCACCAGCCACGGTTGTGAAACCATTTGCTATTGCCTAATACTATATGTTTGACCAAGATGAGGGGTAATAGTACCCGTTTGAGCTTGATTCGCTCCAGTTAAGGAGCCACTAATTGGTGATTATGGTTTTGTCATGGAGATAAGAGGTTGTTGTACTACAACCTGAGAGACTTGAGGCTGGCATACAACAAGCAATGCTTGTACTTGCGACACTGTCACAATAGCTGGTGTAGTGGGGATATTTGACACAGGTAGACTCAGTTGCATTGAGTATACAACTCTTGGTTGTTGAGGCAGTATTGGCACCCAACCGCTGGATGTGATTCCAATTTGACCCAAATTCGGTTGTGAACTCTCATATGGTTGTTCTCCCGGAGGGAATAATGAAAGGGTATAGTGCCCCCCATACGGCGGAAATCCAGTGCTCAAAGGATTGACTGACCCTTGGAGACCAGACTGCACAAACTAATACTATTGTGAAGGATCAATTTGCTGAGATTCAACATAAGAAATTCTAGATACTATTCGACGAACAAACGGGAACAGACCATACTGTCGAAACAGTCCCTGGGTGGACTCCCTCTAGCGGTTGAGAGCTAGTTGGGACAGATGGTATACCAGCGAACATTGTTGGAGTGGTGGCAGGAGGTTCTGCTACCGTTGTATCGGATGACACAGTCCTAGATGTCGATGGTTGTCCAAACATATCGAGTCTATCCAAAAGACTTCCGAGCGATTCTACAGGAACTTGCATGAAGGGGTATTAACTTCTGAAGTAGAAGGATATAGGTGGATCCCAGTCCCAATTGGCGATGGAGTACTGGATGGAGGATCCTCCATAATCTCTTCTATAGCAAACAATCCGGGTGGAAGAGGCAGATGCTGGAGGGGAAGATTCTACAGCGACAGATGACCATTAATTCAGATCAAATCAAGATAATGGAGCTGGTTCAGGAATCGAAGTGTTTACTGTTACACTAGGATCAGTTCCAATGTCTCGTAACTGTGGAAATTCTTTTGTAGAGTTAAGGATACCAGAAATGGTTGGAGTAACTGGAGTCTCAGAGGATGTTGAAACACAAGTTTCAAACAAACCAGGAGACTTTGACCCAGTTAAACGAGTTCGTTTGGCTCGGAATGGTTTTGTTTCCAGAGTCAAAGACAGTTGACCCGTTAGTCTCCACGAATGACAGGGTTTTGATTGACTTTCTTCCACTATTGCGGATTATTTGATCAACTCAAAATTAGAGGGGAAAATGTTATTCCGAATTAAATGAATTTTAGACGCCTTGACACAACTTGCTTTTTCAATTTTTAAGAGTCGAGAAAAAGCTAAAGATGACTCTAGTCGCCTTCGATTTTTAATGAGCCTGAAGTGACAAGTGCTCAGATGGGCCTTTTCCTTTAAGGAGTCTGAAAAGGAACGAAAGAGACTACTCTGGAAATCTAGACAGAGGGATTACCAAACCAATCACAAAACTACAGAATACTTTTTACGGTACGGAAGTCAATCTTCCCGAATGTTGTGTTTAGTGCATTGCGATCGATAGGGCGGTAGACATGGATTCCTAAGGATAAAGGATATAGCCTATTATGGTCTCCCAATACATACTCGACGGTACGTGGGAGCACAAGTCCTTACTAGCACTTGTCGTCTCAAAGAGGAGGAATCACCCAACCTACGATGAAAGCGATAGTTACCAGGCTTTACGACGCCAGAATACATCTCTAGCCTAGACTTCTAGATGGTGTGCGTTAGATTCCAAAGCGTTTTTATGTTCATTGAATTTATTTTACAGTTGATCTTTCTTAAGAAGTTTTCCTTTAAGGTTCACCGTGTGATGTAGATATACAACTCCTAAATATGCAATCTAAGATGATAAACAGTCATTTACTCTTCTTTTTGCAATGAAAATCCTAGCTACTAAGGAAAGAGAAACGAAATCCTTTCAACATAGAGCAGAGAGCACACACTAGATGCACTGTCCTAAATCAAAATCAACAAGCAGTCTAAATGAAAATGCACATGCATGTATTTGTTTTCCGCTTTCTTAATGTGTGAATGACAAAAGGAATGCTAAGTACAAATCTGAATTATATCTTCTTTCAAAGTGACAATACTAACGATTTTTTTTTCTAAAACAAAAGGGGGACAAGATGATACTTTGTGATTTTGAATTGAAAACTACTTTCGACACTTGAAATACCATTAATTCAGATCAAATACAAGAGTAATAGTGTAATTGACTATCAAAAAGAGAAGGATTCTTTTCCTTGACTGAAAACGACACTTGCGACACTTTCAAATCAAAAGACGACAATCCGATTAAGCTACCATTCTGTAAATGAGAACTGTGAATGGCGAAAAATACATAAAAACATTCACAAATATTTGTACAATGGAGGTTGGATGATGCAAAGGAAGGGGGTTTCAACAGTGGTCTACTAATCACAGACATTAAAACTCCTTAATAAAGCTGAAGACAGTGAAGAAAAAACCAAAATCTGGAGGCAGAAATAGTCTTCTTTGATCATCGTACCTGTAACACGGGGAAACAGGGATGCATCTCACCTACTGCACACGGGAGGTGTGATGCATATAGATTTCCAAGAAGAGAAAGTGCAATGGTCCAGGGACGAGACTTTAACTTGGTTTTTGGTCACAGTTTGCAACTTACTTCAGGGATTTGGGCCGAGCTAATGATAGTCAATAAATACAAAGTATAAGGGTTGATCTAATGAGGTTACTTGAGCTACCTCTAGGGCACTTAGGATGTTTGCAAGTCAATTTTTCAGTTCATAAACAAGCCCGGAGATTGACTGAAGTAGCGTTGATCTACTTTGCACTTTCATAGAAAATGCAGTTCGAAGGCTAGCTGGCTTAACTTCAGGCTCCATCTGTAGTTTATGAAGCAAACAAATAGAGAAAAGAAATCAAACTATTCACTCCTTAATCAAAATCCCACTGACTCTGGGAAATCTAGTGTCTATTCAGAACTGCTAGTCCCACTAAGATGGGTAGGTATCTTAGAAACAAACAGACTAAAGTCACTTGTGCTTTCCTTTACAAGAGATAAATGAGAAAGAAGCAGAGAGTACCAACCTTAGTCTTTCGCTTGGCTCCTTGCTTGTTTCCTTTCCCCTTCAACAAAATCTCGCAACTGCTTCCTTACTTGTCCCGCTTCAAAGAGCACCTGTAGAGTCACAGCAGCATATCAAAGCATAGAGATCTATCATTGTAAACAATATAGGATCAGATATATATTGACCATACAAATGCATATATCAACACAATATTCAGAGATACACAAGAATATGGAGGAAAACTCAAATAGCTTTATTGATAAAAGTAGTAGAAGAGAGGATTACAACCACTTGGTCTGACCCAGCACCATCCTCCCAACTTGAAAGCCCTCTTCACCTCATACAAAGCAAGATCACCCAACAATGTCTTCAAAGAGAAACCAGCAGCACCTCTTTTCAAATTACCAAATTCCAACCTCTGGATCTCTGGGATGAGGGATCCATATATAGATATTTGAGGGGGGTGAGTCAGCTTATGGATTTTGATTAGTGTCATCTCTCTTATAGTTATTGGTTCCACTTGGAGATTTCATGATCTCTTACTCATCCTTGGGTGAATTCAGGGAGGCAAGTGTCAAATGAGCAGCTTCTAGAAGATTCTCAGGGTCTCCACCTAGAAAACTACTTGTGCCATTTGTCTACCCTCACTCATCACACCCTACAGAAGGGCTTTCCAGTATGCATCGCACTTTTTTCATGTGGCAGGTGAGATGCATTGCACCATTTGCTCTGGGCAGTCTGTATGGTCCTACTTTGACCAGTTTTGAGTGGTTTTTCATGGAAAACTTCTAGGAGATGATGTAATCAGTTGACCTTGCTCCTTTAGGATATGAAACAACACTTTGAGGGACTTAGAAGCCCTTGGTTTATGGACATATGTGATTGGGGTTGTAGTGCCCAAATATGTCTATAACAGTTTCCCCCTAAAGAATGAGGTCGTAAATATTTTGATGTCGGGTGAAATGCTTTATAATGAGGATCTGAGGTTTTTCGAACTGGAAGGTGACCTGTAATAAGATACAATATAATACATCATCTTCATAATATTTTCATGATCTAGATGAGGCGGGCATTCCCATGCTCAGCTTGATAAATTCATTTTCATGTACATAGGACAGACAACCTTCTATGTGCAGACTGATGATTCTAGTAGAGCCATGATCGCTTAGTTTGGATGATTATCTGTGTAGCAATGATGTACATTTGATGTCTTTATTTTCCTAAATCTATCGCAGCCCGAATGGATGAAACTAGATCCGGGGTCTTCAAAACTCGTTCAATCTTCGGCCGAAATTACAAGTTGATACATGTGAAAAGATGTTCTGATGTCGAACATGGATGGACACCGCCTGATTACCAGCCAATGATGTAAGTTGTTAACAGGCGCAAGAGGAATCACGGATGATGATGATGACCCTCAAGGTACTGCAATACAATTTACGTGGTGTGAATACATGAGTCGATGTCGAACACCACGCAAAATCTTTCTGTCGAAGGTCATTAATATAAACCTATCTCCAGAAGTGAGAAACTTGCCATTGAGGCATGCAAGCTTCAAAGTACTGAAAAAGGTTGTTCCTAGGTCGGCTTCTTGGATAATGAGTTGATGTCGACAAGAAGTGACCCATCATAGTGGGGCATTGATGGATCCCACATCTATGACACGAAACGGAGCAAATGATTTTGTAGAGGTGAAAAAAATCTAATGATACAAGGTTCAGGGTGGCGATCATGAAAGAATGAAGCGTGAAGGTATTGCAGCGGATGAGACACAAGCTGGGTAGGTGAATTCTCTGAGCGACTTCTCTTGAACATATCGGTGGCACTGAAATGGATTGGTAGTGTTGACCCCAAAAGCGGATGGTACGGTGGACCAATGGTGATATGACCAGTGAACGGAATAACCCAACCTGACTCAATCATGGTGATGGAGTGAAAGTGTCATGTTCAAGAGCAACCTGCTACCAATAAAGTTTCTTCAAGTTTTCTTCCCAATTTTCCCCAGTCATTTCTGACCAGTACCTCTTTATTTTTTTCAAGCTTGAGGAGGATAACATATGCTTGTTCTATAATTTGCCCTTCGGGCAAACCCGTCGCTATGTTGTAACGAGCCTAGCGACAATGAAACTCGCTCTTATATGAATGGACAAGTTTGTCGCTATTATTTTAACGAGTTTAACAACAAGGATAACTTGGTCCTTTTCAATTTTAGAGAGTCTGAAAAGAGACGGAAAGGAAACTCCAATATTCCTTTTTTGTAGTATAATCCCTTAAGTCTGAAAAAGTATAAAAAAATGCGAAAGGGATGAATTTTCGATAGTTTTAACAATCCGAACAAGACAAATGCTCGAACTTTTTGTGTAATAATCCCTCAGGTCCAAAAAGATTAAAATCTAGAGAAGGCATGGCACTTCCAATCACTTTAACGAGCTGGAGAGGCCAATTTCTCGGCAATCTTTTCATATTTTACGAGTCAGATGAAAAGAGCTTAAAGGAGACTCGTTTTTTAGGAACGAGTGATATTTCGGGTAGCAGCTGGTTCCAGGTGAGGGTTGGAACTTTCCAATCACGGCAGTGTTAAGAAGATGGCTAACAAAATCACTCGTCGTAGTTGTTCCTCAAAAGGGGTAAACAATCAAATGGAGGCGAATGATCAGCTAAAACAGAGTGGAGGTGATAGTAAGAACACGACCAAGGCTCAAAAGCTGATGATAATGCGTTCACAATGGTTATTTACTGGAGGTGGGTTCATTTTTTAATGAGCTTAAACTCTGGTGGAACATATGCTCATTGCTAGGTTTAATTTTTAACGAGCTTGAACTTCGTGTAAAACTGCTCGTGATAATGGTCACGATATTCGATTCACCATTAACACTATGTCCTTTTGACGGTTGTACTACCTATTCAATTGCTCCAACAAATTGATTAGAAATGAGGAGATATGCTTAAAAAATGAGTTAAAAAACTAATACCCTACTTAAATTACATGAAAGGTAACTTAAAAATAGTTTTTTACCCCTCACTTTACCATTTCATTTGGAGTTGTGACTGTTGGAGCTCTGGAGGTGTTTTCCCCCTTGATTTTCATCAACTGATTCCAGGAGATTCTGTGGATGATTTTTGGCACCGTCTGGTTCAGGTAGGACCTAAACTTGAGCTTTTCAATTACATTCTTTCCTTTTTGAATTATGAGCATGTTTTCCTGCTTTTCTGGGCCCCTGGGGTTTGCACATTTCGTTCTGCCCCCATCGCACCTAGTATACATCGAAAGGTGCGATGCATCCTAGGCTGGCCATTGGCCAGTTAGGATGCATCTCTCCTAGTATACAGCTAGGGTGGGATGGGTGCAAGGAGGAAACTTTTGCAATGATTTTTCATGGAAATTTTGCCAGTTTTTTGCCAAATCATGATCCTAATTCTTCTCTTGTTTGTTTTTCAAAGATTCATCAAAGAAAAATGGTTGTTACATGGCATGAATTCAAGCATGAAGAAGAGGACATGGTTTCCCTACATGATCCTGGTACAGTGACTGCACTGCGGAACTGTGGCTTGCTCAAGTTCTTCCACATGTCTAGCATGAGGCAACAAATCAACTTGTTGCAATATTTCCTCGATGCATGGGATCCTACCAACCAAGTGTTCCAGATAAGAGGAAAATCCATCCCCATGACTGTTGAGGACATCTACTTCTTGACCGGTTTATCGAGGCGTGGTGCCCCTCTCTCACTATCAGGTTCTGCCCATGGGGGTGAATCTGTGAGGGATTATATTCGTCGATACTGTAGAGAAGGATCTCAGCCAAGCAGGGACGGCAAGATCAGTATCAGAGATGTCACCGACCGGTCCTTGGGGACTATTTTATTCACCTTTGTTAGATTGACTGGTAGCGCGGCCCTTCACTTGGCCAACAGATCCTATATGCAGTACACCTTGGAATGTCTCAAACCCAAGGTATTCAACTGGTGTGATGCAGTACTTCCAGTGATCAAAGAACAGCTTACCAAGGTGAAAAACGAAAGATCTAAGAACTTTGGCTATGGTTCTATTCTGATCATTTTCGCCTTGGAGAGTATCACACTGATGCAGCCCTAGTACATCTCACTTGGCCTGCCACCACCAACTAAGCCACAGATGCAGAGATGGGTCAACCTTATGGCCAGACATGTTGGTCAATCACAGGTTTCATTCTCTAATGCTTTCTTCAAGTGGTTCAACCGTCAGTAGATGGCTTATGCTGAGTATCCATATGCCGGGATGGATTTCCGGGGTGACCCAGATTTGGTGCTGCCGACTGGCGAGAAGTGGGGTGTCATAGGTAAAAATCTCTGACCATATCTCTGTTTATTGCTTTTATAATGTTCTTGTGCTTTTTCAAATGTTTATCAAGACTAATCAAAACTCTTGTGCTTATGCAGATATCGGGCCCGTGCGACCAGCAGTGCGCCCGCGAGCAGCAGCTGCCATTCCAGCAAGAGAGGCTGTAAGGAGGGCTATTATTCGTGACCTGGATGTATCCGAGACCCTTGTAGTGTTGTAGGATCAGATTGAGGGTCTTACCCTTGGTATTCCGGATGTGAGGACTGATGAGCTGCCCCTGAGATTACAGCACCATACCACTAGCATGCCGAGCCGATGGACTAGGCTCTTGCGCATGATTGCACAGGCAGTGACTAGTTATCATCAGCACCATTAGATTAGGGTGCCCCCTTGCTTTTTGAGTTTTTGGGTCATATGACTAATTTTGTCCTGGACACAAAACACTATTTACAAACTATAAACAGTTATATATATTTTTGATTTTCGAAGCTTTACTTTGGTTAAGTTATATGATCCTGATGCAGTTATTGATGAACTGCTTTTCTTTTACAAATGTTGCAAATTTCTATCTAACACATAATTTGCTAATGAATCGGTTAATGTGTTTAAGTTTCTAGAAATATGTTGATATTGAATAGAATCGAACTACCTTTCCAAAATCTTGACCCTTAGGAACATACGATAGATAGCTGGGTTCCAAACGGAATAGATGCCGTAAGCTGTAGAATGACGAGTTGTGAGTCTAGCCTGACGAAAAGTCGGCGTATGCCATGTGCGATGGCATCAAAGAGGAGTTATATCAATGCGCTATATTCAGCGATGTTGTTCGCTCATTGACCAATATACACCCCTCTGAAACTCACTAACTTGCCGCTTGGATCAAAGATGGCCCAAGCTGCAGAAGATAGGTTCCGTGTACTACGACTCGCCCCGTCGGCGTATCCAACAAATGATTCCAATGGGTTTGAAATCTACAACAAAATGTAAAAGTGGATTACCTAACCAAAACGATCACTCTTAACGAAAACAAAAATGTAACAAAAGCATATGAAGAGGTTACCATGCTGAGTCAAGCATAGTAACGCTTAAGGTACAACCCGTTTCTGGGTTGCGACAGTGGAATCCCATCATAATCTACTAGATAGTAGGCTCCTTTTTCTAATGCACACTTAACAATGTAAGGACCCATCCACAAAAACTGGAACTTACCTACTCCCAATTTATTGGATTCCTAATCGTAAAGCAAGACTAGGTCACCTTCTGAGAAAATGTTGGGTTTGACATTCTTGTCAGATTGTGCTTTGACCCGTTTCTTATGTGCTTCGTTAGCCAAGGCGGCGTCATGACAGGTTTCATCCAGTTTGATTAACTCTAAGAAATGAGCCTCTTCCTCTGAAGTTCCGGGGAGGAGGTCAACTGCGAGCTTAAGAGACAAAATTTCGCACTGAACTAGTAAGATTGCTTCCAGGCCATACACCAGCTGAAAGGGTGTAAACCCGGTCACATTTCTTACCGATGTCTGGTATGCCCACAAGGCTGAGTACAAGATTAGGTTCCAACTCTGTTTATGGGCTCTAATCATCCTTTGCAACATGTGTTTCAGGACTTTGTTGATCGCCTCAACTTGCCCGTTTGCTTGCGAATAATATGGAGTAGAGCTGTCATGGGACAGTCCTAATTTGGTGGCCAATTCAACCATCATGTGATTGCGAAAATGCGATCCATGATCTATGACTATAGCTTATGGAATGCTAAACCTGGAGACTACATGATTGAAAAAGAAAAGAGTGGTCGTTTCGCCACTGTTGTTTAATGTAGGCATCGCCTCAGCCCATTTCGTAAAATAGTCAATTGTGGCTATGATATACCCATGCCCCCCGGCCGAGGTAGGGTTACATTGCATGAAATCTATGCCCCATTTGGCGAATGGCCCAACAGCAACTACTGGCTGCAGAGGTGCGGGTGGTATTCTGGTTTTGCGGTCAAAGATTTGACAAGCATGGCAACTTCTGACTACGGTTATGCAATCTTTGAACATTGTTGGCCAGAAGTATCCTGCTCGTAAAATCTTTTGTGTCGTAGCATAACAACATTGATGCCCCCACATGCGCCTGAATGACAATCATTCAGGACTTTTTTGGCCTCCTCATGGGTGAGGCACCTTCATAGAACTGTATCAACACCACGACAGTAAAGTGTATCACCGACGATCATGTAGTCTTTTGCTTGGTATCGAGTACGTCGTTGTTCTGAGCGAGAGGTATTAGACCTATACATTTGGGTTTGGAGATAAATCAGTATATCTCCATACCACGGATCACTTGAAGATATCAGAAACAAAGATTCATCCACGATTGTTGCTTTGGATGTTGAATCGTTGGACGACGATGGGAAATCAAATAGTAACTCCGCAAAAACTAGAGCTTTCTTTGATTTGGATTTTACGAATTCATATCAAACTCTTGCAAAATTTCTATCCACTTTGAATGTTTTCCCCCAAGAAACTGTCACGACAAGATGTAAGTCATGGGGTTGCAATTTGACAAAACGGTAGTTTTTCGAAAGAGAACATAGTGTCGAAATCTCTGTATTGCTTGAACAGCTGCGAGAGCCAGCTTTTCAACATAGGAGTACTTGATTTCTGTATCATTTAAGTTTTGCCTTAAATAATAAATAGGGTGTTCGATTCCATTGTCTTCTTGAACTAAAACCATTGCGATGGTCGTATCTGCTGCAGCCAGATACAGGTTAAAGTCTCTTTGATAATCAGGAGTGTACATTAATGATGCTTTTATTAGGGATTCCTTTAGAGCATCAAAGGAAGCTTGCACGACCTGATCCCAGTTGAAGGGTACTTCTTTTTTCAACAGATGCGTATAACCTTTAGCAAGTTTTGCATAATTTGGAATGAACCTCCTCAGAAAGTTTGCTTTCCCTTGGATTTTCTGAATTTGAAGCAAATTTGAAGGTGGAGGCAAATCAATGATTGCCTGAACCTTGCATGGGTTGAGACTAATTCCATCCTTTGAAACTACAAAGCCAAGTAAACGACCAGAACCGACGCAAAACACACACTTGTGCGGATTGAGTCTTATTTTGTAGTGTCGGCAACGTAGAAATATTTCTCTCAAATGTTGCGGATGATCGGTCTGCTTTCGCGAGTGAGCCGGAAGATCGTCAAGGTATGGTTGAATGATGTTCTTGATGTCATGGAAGGCATAATTCATTGTCCTCTGAAAAGTTGCCGCGGCGTTCTTTAAACCGAAAGATAGCTTACGGTACGCAAATGTGCCCCACAGAAAAATAAATGCAATCTTTGACTGGTCCTGTGGGCGGATATTTATTTGATTATACCCGAAAAATCCATCCATAAATGAAAACATTTCACATCCAGTGCATTCATCAATTATCTGGTCGATGAAGGGTGTAGGGTAGTTGTCCTTTGGACAAGCTTGATTTACATCCCTGTAATCGACGCACACTCTGATTGTTCCTTGATTTTTCATCACAAGAATGATGTGCGATACCCAATCAGTTAGAGGAACCAGGTAAATGAAACTAGCATGGAGAAGTTTCCGAACTCCTACCTTAATGGCAGCGGCTTTCTTCGCGTGCACCTTCCGAAGCCGTTGTCTTACTGGTTTGACATCTGGATACATCTTAATTTCGTGTTCAACTATGCTCGAGTCAATGTCTGGCATTTCTTCATATGACCATGCAAATACATCTCTGAACTCGCGAAAGAGAGCGTAATATACTTCCATTTCTGAAGAAGAACAAGATTTGCCGACATGACTATTTTCCACAACATCTGGTTTGGTCGAGATATTTATGGAGATAGTTTCTTCAATATTGGATAGATTTCGCTCGGAATGCACCGTATTTACAGTATTTGATAGAAAATCAAAGACTGATGGATGATTAAGGTCGTTGGAGTAATCTTCGTTGTAATCCAGAAGATGGGAATAATGGTGTTAATCTTCCCATGGTGCCCCCTCTATGTTCATTGACTGAACAATTCCTTCGTCTGTAGTACATACATGCGACCAAGGATTTGAAGAGGTACCATACTCTCTAGACCTATCTACCCAAACTCTTGACGAGCATTCATTTGGGTTTGCCTCCTATGCCGAGAACATTGATTTCTACAATATTTCTATATTCCTTGTCGATATCAAAGCATCATTCTACTATTTTGAAATGAACAACATAAGCACTTGGGATGGGCAAGCATTGTTTCTAGAAACTAGATTGGTTCCTGGGTTCGGAAATGGGTCAGTCAATACTACTGAAGTTCTTGAATTCTTAAAGATTTTCTTAACTTCAACTTTATATGGACAATCTCTCATCCAATGATCCTCATCGCATATGAGGCATGGCCGAATAGGTTTCCTTTGCCTGGAAGGGTTTGAAAAAGATTTTTCAGGAGATGAATCGTCTCGTTTATTCTTTTTGCTCTTCCCTTCCTTCTTGCCCCCTAGCTGCTTCGGTTCTTTGCCTTTGTCAGTCGACACGACATTAACCTCCGAGGCGAGAAGTTCTTCATTTGCATTTTGATCAGAAACCTTACGGGCTTTCTTAGATGCAGCCTTTATCGATTTCGTGCTAGTCGTACCTATCATGCCATTGCTGGCATGAGAGTCCTTATTTGATTTAGGAGGAGGAGGAATGGAAAATTCTGGCCTTGGAGCATCAGGGATTTTGTCACAGAGCATGCTAGACTGAGTATAGATCAAGTCTAGATATTGCGCACGAGAAATGACCTGCTCTTCAGTGACAACTCCTCCCTTTGCCACATCTTTTGTAATAGAAGGTAACAAGGACTTAATAAACCATTCAGCTAGTAGCTTATCAGGGACATATGGTTTTACCATTCTACGACGACGTCGCCATTCATGAATATGATCAGATACGTGAGTGGCCGTCGCCTTCGATTTTTAATGAGCCTGAAGTGAAAAGTGCTCAGACGGACCTTTTCCTTTAAGGAGTCTAAAAAGGAATGAAAGAGAATACTCTGTAAATCTAGACAGAGGGATTACCAAACCAATCGCGAAACTGTAGAATACTTTTTACGGTACGGCAGTAAATCTTCCCGAATGTCATGTTCAATGCATTGTGATCGATAGGGCAGCAGACACGGCTTCCTAAGGATAAAGGATATAGCCTATTGTGGTCTTCCAATGTATACTCGACGGTACGTGGGAGCACAAGTCCGTACTAGCACTTGTCGTCTCAAAGAGGAGGAATCACCCAACCTATGATGAAAGCGACAATTACCAGGCTTTACGACACCGGAATACGTCTCTAGCCTAGACTTCTAGATGTTGTGCATTAGGTTCCAAAGAATTTTTATGTTCATTGAATTTATTTTACAGTTAATATTTCTTAAGAAGTTTGCCTTTAAGGTTCACCACATGATGTAGATATACAACTCCTAAATATGCATTCTAAGATGATAAATATTTGTTTACTCTTCTTTTTGCAATGAAAATCCTAGCTACTAAAGAAAGAGAAGTGAAATCCTTTCAACATAGAGCAGAGAGCACACACTAGATGCATTGTCCTAAATCAAAATCAACAAGCAGTCTAAATGCAAATGCACATGCATGTATTTGTTTTCCTCTTTCTTAATGTGTGAATGACAAAAAGAATGCTAAGTACAAATCTGAATTATATCTTCTTTCAAAATGACAATACTAACGATTTTGTTTTCAAAAAATGAAAGGGAGACAGGATGACACTTTGCGATTTTGAATTGAAAACTGCTTTCGACACTTGAAATACTGTTAATTCAGATCAAATACAAGAGTAACAGTGTAATCGACTATCAAAAAGAGAAGGATTCTTTTCCTTGACTGAAAACGACACTTGCGACACTTTCAAATCAAAAGACGACAGTCCGATTAAGCTACCATTCTATAAATGAGAACTATGAATGGCGAAAAATACATAAAACCATTCACAAGTCTTTGTACAATGGAGGTTGGATGATGCAAAGGAAGGGGGTTGCAACAGTGGTCTACTGATCACAGACAGCAAAACTCCTGAATAAAGCTGAAGACAGTGAAGAAAAAACCAAAATCTGGAGGTAGAAATAGTGTTATCTGATCATCGCACCTGTAACATAGGGAAACAGGGATGCATCTCACCTACTGCACATAGGAGGTGTGATGCATCCAGATTGCCAAGAAGAGAAGGTGCGATGGTCCAAGGATGAGAATTTAACTTGGTTTTTGGTCATAGTTTGCAACTTAGTTCAGGGATTTAGGTTGAGCTAATGATAGTCAGTAAATACAAAGTATAGGGGCTGATCTAATGAGGTTACTTGAGCTACCTCTAGGGCACTTAGGATGTTTGCAAGTCAATTGTTCAGTTCATAAACAAACTCAGATATTGACTGAAGCAGCATTGATCTACTTTGCACTTGCATAGCAAATGCAGTTCGAAGGCTAGCTGGCTTAACTTCAGGCTCCGTCTGTGGTTTATGAATCAAACAAATAGAGACAAGCAATCAAACTAATCGCTCCCTAGCGGAGTCACCACTGGGGAGTGACTTCGCTACCCATGTACGAAACCAGAGATTCTGGGTTCAATCCCCAATGGAGTCGGCATTTTGTTGCCGGGAAATCTAGTGTCTATTCAGAACTGCTAGTCCCACTAAGACGGGTAGCTATCTTAGAAACAAACAAACTAAATTTACTTGTGTTTTCCTTTACGAGAGAGAGATGAGAAAGAATCAGAGGGTACCAACCTCAGTCTTTCGCTTGGCTCCTTGCTTGTTTCCTTTCCCCTTCAACAGAATCTTGCCACTGCTTCCTTACTTGTCCCACTTCAAAGAGCACCTGTAGAGTCACAACAACATAATACCATCAAAGCATAGAGATCTATCACTGTAAACAATATTGGATCAAATATATATTGACCATACAAATGCATATATCAACACAATATTCAGAGATACGCAAGAATATGGAGGAAAACTCAAATAGCTTTATTGATAAAAGTAGTAGAAGAGAGGATTACAACCACTTGGTCTGACCCAACACCATCCTCCCAGCTTGAAAGCCCTCTTCACCTCATACAAAGCAAGATCACCCAACAATGTCTTCAAAGAGAAACCAGCAGCACCTCTTTTCAAATTAACAAATTCCAACCTCTGGATCTCTGGGATGAGGGATCCATATAAAGATATTTGCAGGGGGGTGAGTCAACTTCTGGGATTTTGATTAGTGTCATCTCTCTTATAGTTCTTGGTTCCACTTGGAGATTTCATGATCTCTTACTCATCCTTTGGCGAATTCAGGGAGGCAAGTGTCAAATGAGCAGCTTCTAGAAGATTCTTAGGGTCTCCACCTAGCAAACTGCTTGTGCCATTTGTCTGCTCTTGCTTATCACACCCTACAGAAGGGCTTTCCAGTATGCATCACACTTTTTGCATGTGGCAGGTGAGAGGCATCGCACCCTTTGCTCTGGGTAGTCTGTATGGTCCTGCTTTGACCAGTTCTGAGTGGTTTTTCATGGAAAACTTCTGGGAGATGATGTAATCAGTTGACCTTAGTCCTTTAGGGTATGAAACAACACTTTTAGGGACTTAGAATCCCTTGGTTTATGGACATATGTGATTGGGGTTGCAGTGCCCAAATATGTCTATAACATGAGGTTGTTGCAAAATCATTTACTTACATTAATTATTTGCACATTCCAAGATCTCATAATTGGTTAGTTGATTCTATCGCTAATCAAGCATTAGACTAGCATATCATTCATTCATCACAATAAAATCAAGCATCAAAAAAGTCAGAACTGTATATATATATATATATATATATATATATATATATATCATAAACTATCTCGAGTGTACATAAGTGTGTCCAAAATAATATACAAAAATTGGGACTCAAATGCCCATAATCATGTCCAGTACATCTAATGCCCCAGTTCAAGATGAGCGGCTAAGTATGCAACTACTGCTTTGGCCACACACCTAAGAGTGTGAACCCAGTCTCGTGGCATGCCAACCACATGACGCTGCATGTATATAGGGAGATCCTCTACGGCCTCCATCGGTACTCGGTGAGTCAGTCTCATCAAGTGCCGCTAAACTGTGTGTAGAAGTCACTTTGTGTCTACAGCCACCTCTTTGGCACCTCGGCCACGACATCCATGCCATGGGAACCCATCTGGTCACACTGGCCCAATATCTGGAACATGATCATCATATTAGTCATTTGAATCCTATCAAAAATAATTTGAAAAAGTCATTATTATATTTGAAAAATAAAAAAAATCAAAAATCAAAAATCAAAAAAACATTTGTTACCTATATCGCCCCATGCTGTAGTTGGTGGCAAAGCTAGATATGGATCTCCTCAGAAGTCCAACCTAGCATAAGGGTAGTCATCTATGGCAATGATCTTCTACTCCCACCAGGAGAAGAATTCATCGTCAAAAGCAGTCTGTGGGACGTCCCCACCTCCTAATTGTTTCATCAAGTCAGCCCACCTGCCCATTCGTTGATCTCATGGGGTGCTGATCGAAACCGGTACTCTAGGACGAAGTGTTGGGACCCTCTCAAAGAAGAAAGAGCACAAAATAGTTCCATACGCGAAGTTTTTGATCTGTCCCTTCTTGATAGAAGTAAGCTGGCTATTTAGGTTAGTGAGAAGAGGAGTACACCAATCAAAGATGGTGGTGAGGCAGTCTACCACCAAGCTCATGGCTAGCTGTGAGGCCTGGTGCAAGGAAGCTGATCCGTTCACTCTAGTTATGGTGAATAGTATTATCCTCAATGATAAACTCTCCACATGCTTGATTGGAATTTGACTTCCAACCTTTTCCGGATGACCCGGGCAATATATATGTACGTAGTCCTCGATAGAGAAATTGCCTCGTGACCTGCCCGTGGAATGTACTACCTCTCCCCTCCGAGAAAGGTCTGTGATGAAATAAATATCTTCAACCTCTATCTTGAGTGACATTTGATCAATCATAAACGAATCATCCTCGATGCTCCAATAGTGAATGAGCATGTCAAGCAGGCGAGTGTTTGCTTTCATGTTTGGCATTTTAAAGAACTTTAGCAAACCACATCCTCGTAAAGCATCCAAAGCATTAGGATCATTCATAACCTCATCATCCACCAAGGTATGCTCTCTTTCTCTTCAAGTGACTAGAATCATGAAGAAAAAAACGAATTTAGACTGTTATATTTTTTGTTTGAAGTTTTCGCGGCGTATACGCGGGTCCATTTCACACATAGTCGCGTGTAGGGCCTCCGTATATGCGGGTTTCATATATCCAACCCGTGTATACACCGCGACAAAAATTTTGACAATAATTCAACGGTGAAACTTAAATTAAAAATTCTAAAACCAATCACAATTTAATGCAAGATAAGTTTAAGGGTTACCTGGTGATTTTGGGAAAATTTGAACGGTCGAATTTGGCGAAGGGAAATGCTTGCTCCTTTTGCTTCACTCCTTTGCTTTCAAATAAAATGGTGATAATGGTGAGTCAAAAAACTATTTTATAGGCTTTGAAAGTGCAAGATTTTTTCAAATCTTGATTTTGTTTTGCCTCATGTAACTTTTAACTTGGGAGCTTGGAATGTCGAGAATGGTTTGATTTTCAAGACATTTTGGACACTTTTTCGACAGTTTCGATACGGTTCCATGACTGCTGACCTGTCATGTCAGGTATTGTTTTTCACTGGCATATAGGTTAGGGAAGCCATTTTTTCCTTTGCATTATTCATACTAGCCTCCATTTTTCGATACACTTGCCATAGGGTCGATCCCATCGTGTTATGGTTCGTAAACCATCTTCACTCGCCGATTTTTAAATCATGACTCGATGGTAGAGCCATCATTTTCATGGGCATCGTAGTTAGCACCTCACTAACATTTGTTGCCCATGCTACTTCGATCTGAGTAGGCTCGGGAGTCCTCTGTAGTCCCGCCATGACTTATGCGCTGAAGACCGATTCCTCTTTGTTTCTTCACTTCATTCTAACCTTATACCCTAGACGCTCATTTATGTTGAGTTGTACTACTGCATTGCATTTTGACCATTTGCATCTTTTGGCCTTGAGCCGGCTTCACTTGGACTCATGTTTAAGCCAACTTTTGACCATGACAACTGCAAAATCAAACTGGCATGCCCTTGACTTCTGGAACTTGACACACCTTGACCCGTGGAAGGAACACGCCTTTGAGTGCCTTTGACTAGTTTTCACCTCCGTGCATTGAGCATAGGAATGTTCCAATCCCAGGAACTAGATCATCTATTTCACCGACACTCATTCTTTCCACTGTACTATAACATTCTTTTATTCTTTTTCCAGCTTAAATAAAAAGACAAAAAAATTATATATTCCAAAAAGAGCGGGAACGGGACAGTATTTCCACTTATTATTGGCAGTTAGAGTTAGTCGTGTTTCCCTTAAACAAAGCACTCAAAACAAAGTATTCTCCATTTGGGCGAGATTTAGTTTGACTTAGGTTCATCTTAACCTTGTTATTGAGTCAATTCTCCCCCGATTGGTTATCTCTTCCAATCATATGGAGGGTTCGTTTGTGCCTCCTGCATGAGGAACTTATATAGAGTCATCATATGCTGCCACATAGTCACATTGAGTCGTGCTTTTGTTCAAGGGAAGTTAGCTTGAGTCGGCATCTCTGCGATGTCTCTTGACTCATTTTTCAGTCGGCCATCCCTGGTTGTTAGTGTCTTGTCTATCATCACATCAGCTATATTGGTCCTTTACTCGTGCCGGTTTGAGAAGGTCTCCATGGACTTCATGCTGGCGGGTCTTTTCCTTATCGACAATGACATCTTGCTCTGAGGACAGGCCTAGAGCCGCATCCTGGCCCTATTTTCATTATTGATAGGTCACCTTGTGCTCAGCATCGATCGGTATCATGGGTCCTTGACTGAGTGGTTTCCCTTGTGTTCGACATCAGCTTACACTATCACACATTGGGATTCATGCAGTATCATGGTTTCCATTTGACCTTATTGGTGGATACCTCACCTCTATGTCAAATTTCATTATGGTTGTGTGGAATGCTTGTTTTTCCTTAGAGATAACCCCCGCTCTACTAGGGTATTAACCTAAGACCCTAGGGGACATTGTCCCTAAACAAGCAGCACAAGTATTGCAGTTGGCAATAGAATTGAAAACGGTTGAACATGATACCAAGAAAGTATAGAGGGAGTTGGAAACAGCCTGCAAATTGTTAAATATGACTGAAGAAGAAGCAATGACAGAAAAGGAGAATGCTAAGAAGTATCAGGAAGATTTATTAAGGACTGAAGAAGAGGTGAAAAGACTGAAAGAAAAACTAAAGGGTAATATGTCCTTAATTCAAGCCAGGGAGATTTTATGGGATGAAATCATTGAGATTATCAGGAACATCTCAGAACTGGTCAGAGATATGGAAGGTGAAGTTATGAAGGACAAGCAGAAAGATTTGGATAGATCAAAATTTGCTAAAAGGATGATAGGTTTTATCAATTCCAAGTATTCTTCAGAGCTTAAAGAGCATGACCTTCCAGATAGGACACTTTGTGCAATTAATTTCAACAAAATGTTTGTTAGAAATATCTATAGGAATACTGCTAAAAAGAAGTTAAAAGAGATGAAGGAAGTTGTCTCTAAGTTTAGCATATTGTTTGATAAAAGAGTGAGGGTTGGGCTTCCCTCTTGCTGGGATTTACAAGGAAATATGTTGCCATGGAAAACATATGAAACTTTGTTGGTTGAAACAAAAAGAAAGATTGACAATACTCATGAAAAGACAGCAGTACCAAAAGGAACCACTATTGTAAACTATCTTCATAAAGATTTTAAACTTATGTGGATGGTGCAAACTCTGTTTACAGATAAGCCTACTTATAGTATGATTACAACATTCAGGATAGCACTCGATAAACTAGAAGAAGAACCTAAATCAAATGTGCCACTGTGGAGAAAGTGAAAGGAATGGATGATAGAACAGGCAAAGGTACACCAGCAGATCAGCCTGCCAAAGACTCAGATTCAAATAGTGATCAGCAATCACCAATCATAGCTTAATTTTTATTATCTAATTTTATGGGAAAGAGGTGTGTTTTACCCTCTAATGTAACATTTTAAAATGAATTTTACTTTTAGATAGTTAGATAAGCGGTTTGACAGTTTTGACAGTTACCAACTATCCCATGAATGTATAAAAAGATGAAAAGTTATGAAAAAAGGGTTGGATTTTGTTAGAATAAAATGCTTTGCTGTTTTTGTACTTGATAAACTGATGATTAATAAAATAATCAAGAGTTTCCATACATGTTGGGTATGATTTTGTTATTTCTCCACTATGTGTCATTTTGTTTATTCATTTCCTTAAATATGGTAATGAAGCTGCAGGTCTTTATTTACCTATGTAAATGAAGTTAAATTCCTTAAAGGGCGGACCCATATTTAAAACCTCTTTCAATATGTTTCCTCTAAATTACAGAGAATAGTTCATGTTAAACATAACATATTGTCTTTAATTTCTTTACATATTCTTCACATCACATTCATATTCAGCATCACATGGCACTTTGAGACTTTTTCAGTCATCTAAATATTGGGGTTTAAGGTCAAGTATTTCAGATTCTTCAAATAGTGATTCAACAAAGATATAAGTGACAAACATGATAAATCATTAATGTCATAGGAACAGTTTCTCCACAGCCAGTAAATTGGTTTCCTAAGAGAGAACATTAATTGGTGTCGTTGTCGGGGAGAGAAGACAAGAACACTTTTCCCTGGGTTTTCAATATTTTCCTCTGGTTGTTCAGTGAGGAGGAAATTTTTGGCTGCAGTGAAAATAAGATTAATAATTTTGGCTCCAGAAAGGCCTCATACAAGGTCAGACACCTTACAACAAAAACTCCTAGCCCTTTTATACCCTGAGAGGCTAGTTTCCAAGAGGGTTGGAAGGCCAAAAGCTCTACTTATACCAAGTCTTACATTGTCTGCACCTGGCAGCAGTTCGACTCATTTTTCATTCAAACATTCATATTCTATTGGCCAAGAGTCATCTTTTACATCTAATTCATTCAAAGAACCCAACTGTCAAGAACAGGCTCTAGAGTCAGTTTCCTTTTTAATACCTGCTATAGTTATTCAACCTGAACCCATAACTACATTACCACCTTCTCATACTCCATTTACTCCTCAGTTAGGTTCTACATAAGCTTTCAATCAGGGTTCAGTAAGTTCAAGAGAAAATATGGCAGCACCTGCATTTTTTATGAATAGGTATGCACCTATTCAATTTCCACCAAAGTTGAATCAAATGCCACAAGAATATTTGAAGATTCTTCCTTGCTTCACAGGACAGGATGAACAAACAGCAGAGAATCATATAGCAGTGTTTTGTAATTTTGCAGAGAACCTAAATGTTGAACATTTAGATGTTGTTCTAAGACTTTTTTTGTAATCTTTGGATGGTGAAGCCAGAAAATGGTTCAAATGACTTCCTAATAACTCTATCCCTACATGGGAAGAGATGGAGCGCTTGTTCATTCAGAGATGGGGGGAGAAAAGAGACCATGGATATTCACTCATAGAATTAATGCAATTAAGAAGAAGCCTGATGAAAGTGTTGTAGAATTCATCAAAAGGTTTAATAAATTGTACAATAGTCTTCCAATGGAGATTAAGCCCCCTCCTTCTGGTGCAAAAATAACTTTTGCAGGGGCTTTTGAGTCAGATTTTAGATTTACATTAAGGGAGAGAAGATCCCCAACCCGATCCAAACTAATTCCTTAGAGATAGAAGCAAATCAGGTGGCTGCAGGTAAAACACCTAAGACACATCCTATCTAAGATAAGGGAAAATCTAAAGTAGAATCCTCTCAAAGTCAAACATTAGAGGACATGAGCAATGTAATTAAAACTTTGTCAAATAAATTGATTAAATTAGAACTGGAAAGTAAGAATTCTCAAAGGCAAGCACAATAGAATAGGAATTTTTTTAATCCCCAGTATAGAAGATAACCTCTACAAATTCTACACAAGGAGAGAAAATATCAAGATCATATTCAAGCACCATTGTATATAGAGGCAAATCCTGAGCATTCCAGGGACCATGATGATCATATTTCCACGTTGTATGCAGTAGATGAAGATGAAATAGGTGTCAAGGGAGAAGAATATGAATATGCTGAAACATATTAATTTATGATGAAAATGAAATTGATGAGTATTGGAAACAGCTTACTAATTTCATGCAGGCAGAATTACATAAGAAATATGACTTGAGATCAAGGAAAAGATCTAGAATTCAAGAGGAATAAGGTGAGTAGCAAGTCCCAACTCTGTTACCAAAGGCGACTCCACAAGAACCCCAGCCTGCAAAACAAGTAAATAAAGGAAAGCAACAACAGAATACAAATAGAAAGACTCAAATACTTCAAGGTGAGTCTTCTCAAGACAAAAGTGAAAAAATCCCTTTAGAAAAACTTGTTTCCATTCCACAAGAGATTTCAGTCATAAAGAGAGGTGAAGATGAAAATGAAAAGAATACTAAACATAGTCATGTGTTTAGTCTTACCAAAGAATTGGAAAAAATCAGAATTCAAGTTCCCCTCATAGAGTTGGTCAAAACACCAGTCTATCAAAGAGAGATTGTTGATTTTGTTAATCTAAAAGAGAATTTGAATGTAAATGACACTGTGAATCTACAGGATGATAAACCAGTAGTGGTTTTTGGTCCACAAGTGGAGGAGGTAGATCCTTCAACACCTCCTTTCTATATTTCCTTATTGATCCATGATTTCCTCTTGCATAATTGTGTGTTTGATTCAGGAGCTTCACATAACCTCATGCCATTGTTAGTAATGAAACAGCTAAACCTACAAGTTACTAAACCCTATAGAGACTTGTACTCTTTAGGTTCAAATAAAGTTAAGTGTTTAGGGGTCATTAAAGATATGGTGGTGTCACTAGCTCAAATCCCAACTAGGAGCTTGGTAATGGATGTAGTGGTAGCAGATATCCCTGCTAGGTTTGGAATGTTACTATCTAGATCATGGGGGGCTAAATTGGGTGGTGTTTTGAAGCTAAATTTTACATATGTTATTATACCAACTTTTGGTGGGGAAGAAAGGAGGTTGTACAAAGAAACTAGGTTTGTAAAAACAATCACAAAAAACGGAGCAAGCAATTCACCTGTATATATCCAGAAGAAAGATGACTATTCTTGCTTCATGTTGCATGATAATGCAGAATTGGCTGAAGATAACCAGAGGCATCTTACTTCAACCAGTGTAAATACAGAGCTGCAAACAGAAGGGATGTGGAAATGCTTCTTTGATGGAGCCTATTCTAAGGAAGGAACAGGTGCTAGTTTCCTTCTAATTGCACCTGGCAGTAACATGTTCCCTTTTTCTTTTAAATTGGAGTTCGAAGCAACAAACAATGTGGCAGAATATGAATCCTTGATCATTGCTCTGCAAACAGCTAAACAAATGGGAGTCAAATCAATTTATGTTTTTGGAGATTCAGAGCTGATTATAAAACAGATAAAAAACCACTGCCAGACAAAACACCCTAGGCTTAGGGCATACAGGAATGAAGTGTGGGATTTGGTTGAGAACTTCTTTGAAGCTTTCAATATTCAGTTCCTTCCAAGGGATGAAAACCGATTAACAGACTCATTGGCTATGGCTGATAGTACTTTTCGGCCTCCTATTAATCCAAAGCTAAGATATGAGGTTGAAATGAGACATAGGCCTTCTGTCCCTGATAATATAAAGCATTGGCAGATATTTGAAAATGACCATTAGATTAAAGAATTTTTGGCTATGATTGGAGAGTTTCAGGATACCGAGATTGATCAAGATGAATATGAAGCAACAGATGATGCAGAAGTAAGTGGTTTGAAAAATTATGTTGTTAATCAAAAAAAAATTCAATTGAAAAATAATATTTTACCAAGGGGACTTGTTCCTCTTGAAAGACTTTTTAGCTCTAATGACATAGCTGTCAGTTCAGAAAAAATTCCACAAGATGAGCATATTCAATATTGTAATATTGGAACTCAGGAAGAGCCCAGGTTAATCAAATTGTTTGACGGAGTTCCACTTAATTATAAGGAAATATATCTTAAGATTTTTAAGGAATATATTGATGTTTTTGCTTGGTCCTATGAGGATCTCAAAACATATGATACAAGTATTATTCAACACAAGATTCCTTTGAAAGAGGGGATAAAATCATATAAATAGAAACTTAGATAGACAAATCCACTACTTTTACCAACAATTGAGAAAGAGGTTAAAAAGTTGCTTGATACTAAAATAATAGTTTTGCTCAGGTACTTTGACTGGGTGGCCAATTTAGTGCCTATAAGGAAGAAAAATGGAGAGATAAGGCTATGTGTGGACTTTATAAATCTCAATAGGGCTTCCTTAAAAGATAACTACCTGTTACCTAAAATGGATCATGTATTGCAGAAGGTAACAGGATCATTCAGGATGTCAATGCTAGATGGGTTCTCTGGGTATAATCAGGTGGTTGTGGATAAAGAAGATCAGAAAAAAACTGCATTGGCAACTCCTTGGGGAAATTTTATGTACGCTCGAATGCCTTTTGGGCTGATGAGTGCAGGTGCTACATTTCAGAGGGCTATGGACATTGCTTTTGTGGGTGACAAGTTTGTAGTGATATATTTGGATGATATTACTGTTTTCTCTAAATCTGATGAGGAGCATCTGTACCATCTTAAAAAGACATTTAAGAGATGTAGAAAGTTTGGGCTTTCCTTGAATCCTAAGAAGTCTATTTTTTCTCTTGAAGAAGGAAAATTGTTGGGGCATATTGTTTCTAGGGAAGGAGTGAAGATAGATCCAGCAAGAGTGCAAGTTGTGCAGAAAATACCCTTGCCCAGGAGTAAGAAAGACATTCAAAGATTTTTGGGAAAAATAAACTTTTTAAGGAGGTTCGTGTCCAACTATGCAAAAATTGTAAAGGAAATCACAAATATGCTGAAGAAGGAGAATGAAGTACATTGGACCAAGGGAGCTAGAGAGTCATTCTCTAGGATTAAATAAGCATTACAAGCAGCTCCAGTCCTAATCAGCCCTAATTATCAAAGGCCCTTCCAAGTTTTTTCATTTTCATTGCCTAATTCAATAGTTGTTGTCTTGTTGCAGAAAAATGATGAAGAGAAGGAGCAACCAATTTCTTTCTTTAGCAAGATTCCCAAGGATGCTGAACTAAAGTATAATATTCTTGAAAAACAAGTGTATGCTTTGGTAAAATCCCTAAAGGCTTTCAAAACTTATGTGCTGTAGTCACAGATCATTGCTTATGTGCCAAATGCTACAGTAAAAGATGTATTAGTACAAAGTGATGTAGAAGGAAAAAGAGGAAAATGGATAGCCAAGATCCAAGAGTATGACTTGGACATAAAGCCCACAAAGTTGGTGAAAGGGCAAGGATTGGCAAAGATGTTGACAAAGTCAAACTTTCAAAAAATTGGGAATCAACTTGTTGACACATATGAATGAAGGAACAATTGAAGAAAGTGAAGAAAAGCCAGATCTAGGTATGAAGATCAGGTATAAATTTTTATGTTCGTAATGATATAAGCATATAGTCCATTATTTTTGTTTCCTCTCTTGTCCTCAATCCTTGGATTGAACAAATTATAGAGCATTAAAGATCAAAGCAGAGCCATATGTGATTGTTGAGGGCAAATTGTATTGGAAGGATTCGGTAGGAATTTTGTTGTTATGTTTAACAGAGGGTTGATACACAGAAATCATCAAGGATTATCATGAGAAGTTATGTGGAGGACATTATAGTTGGAAAGCTACTGCTCATAAAATCTTCTAGGCATGGTTTTATTGGCCCACTCTATTTGGTGATGCATATAAGTTTGTCAGAGGCTGTCATAAGTGTCATCTTTTTGCTGAGAAAAAGAGGCTAGCTCCCTTGCCTTTGATCCCAGTCTTCATAGAAGAAACAGTTAGACAATGGGGATTAGATTTTGTTGGACAGATTAGCCCACCTTCAAGTGCATAGCACAAGTGGGTTCTTACAGCTACTGATTTTTTCACCAAGTGGGTAGAAGTTATACCTACTAAAAGGGAAAATGACCAGGTAGTGATGAAGTTCTTAAAGGAGAATATTTTCAGCAATTTTGGATGCCCTATCAAAATTATAACAGACAATGCTCAAGTCTTCAATTCAAGTAAGTTTAGTGTTTTTTGTCAAAATTATAATGTTATTAATTCCCATTCAACAGCCTATCATCCATAGGGAAATGGATTGGTTGAATCCACGAACAAAACATTGACGAAGATCCTTACGAAAACTATTGCAGAAAACCAGAAGGACTGGGATTCCAAGATAAAATTTTCTCTATGGGATGCTAGAGTAACTACAAGAAGGTCTACATGCAAAACACCTTTTGAGTTAGTGTATGGAACTCAGGCTCTATTCCCAAGTCAGCTTGTGAAGCCTATGATTGCAATGATTCAGGAAGAAAAAGAAGAGCCCAATGCCCTAATAAGAAGAATGAATAAGGTAGTAGAGTTAAGTGAAAACGGGGATAAGGTAAGAGACAACTTGATTATGTATCAATCAAAGATGAAGAGTATTTTTGACAGAAAAGAAAAAGAAATTGATTTTAAAGTTGGAGACCTGGTATTGAGGTGGGATATGAGAAGAGAAGATAAGGGTAAACATGGTAATTTTGATCCCCTCTAGTATGGCCCATTCAGAATTGTAGGTGCCAGGGCAAATAATACATTCTTCCTGGAGAATCTTGATGGTGAATCTTTACAGCTGCCTATTAATGGGCAGTACCTCAAACATTATTTTCAGTTTTGAAGCACAAGCATCCTATCATTGTAGATACTAGAGTGAAATCATTGTACAATTTCCACACAGTTAAATTTGGCAAAGCAATATATGACTCCATGCCCGAGGTGAAGGCACTAATCTGTGGTTCTTAGTACTTCTGAGGTAGAAGCACTATCCCCAGGTGGAGCCAGATGTTGTAGCATCCATTGTCATTTGAAGTTTCTTCATAATATTACAAAAAGAAAAAAAATATAAAAGAGAAAAAACAAAATCAAATATTATGTATGAATTTCTGAAAAATAAAAAAGATCTAAATGCCAGAGTATTATTTTGTTGTTAAAAAAATCGACAATGTAAATGGGCCCAACCCATTTACTAAAGTTCATGCAGGTTCAAGAAGTGTGATCAAGCGATAGCTCAATAAGCATGTTGAGGTGTGCTGCGGGGAAGCAACGAGCACAAAAATTAATTCAAGCTTAACCCTCGCAGTTGACCATGAAGCTGGTATGGTTGACCACAATCTACAGCCTGAAATTACTATGGGGGTTCAACTTCAATAAAGCACCTGTAAATTCCTTACCCCCATGGTGGGCCACCCAAATTATTCCACTCGATGTTTCCCACTCCACGTCTTCTACCACCTTCATTCGTTAATCACCCATATTACTCATCCTACGTCGTCACCTCATCAACCACTCCATTAATGCACAACATTTATTTTGCAGCATTTATTGCAGATTTTTCCCCCCGTTTGGTTGTTGTATATAATCAAACTGTAAAAGAGAGTTTTGTATTAATCATTCGCTTGTAAAATGGAGCAGCTTCCTTTTAATTCAATATTCCAAGTCATAAATTGTCTTCGACAACTATATTCCGAGTCAACAACCGTCACCCACCATACACCATGGCCAAGCAAGTAAGTTCTTCTTCAATCATTCATACCCCATTAATGGATATCGAACATGATATTTCTGATACCCTCTGTACAATTAAGCATCTACCATTATATCAAGAAGCCATTTTGAACCAGAAAATGTCTGCTATATCCATGGCAATGGTTAGGTCAAGTGTTTTAGCAGCCTTCGTCCCTAAGACTCACTTGTTTCCCGAATTCATCCAGTGGCTAGCCTCAGCCATGTATCCTAAAAAGTGCTTCGTAATGAATCATTCTAGAGAAAATGTTTTCCAAGTAACCACTCAGTTAATTCACCAATCATTGAATTACCCTGTGTCAGGAACATACACTACCTTTACTGAGGAATCTCTGGTCTCCCATTATGATAGCTTGTCACCCCAAGAATTGTCTCATGTCACCTCATTCTTAGCTCCTAAGTCAAGAAAATTCTCTCTAGATGGTAATCTGTTCTCTTTAGATATTTTCACAGTTGATATAAGACCAGTCTTACAAGTAATTTCAAAGATTTTGGGGAAAGAAGATTCCAGACAGGTTGATAAAGTGGTGTTGGGATTCTTCTCCTTAATGATGAAGCCAGAGATTGTGCTAGATATTCCATCTTTTTGGGTAAATGTCATCAATACTCAGTTCATGACTCTACCTCTTACTGGATCTTTTAAGTTTCCTTCAATCATTACTTATCTGTTTTTATACCACAACGTTGAGCACTTCTTAGGGTTGGAATTAAATGTTGTTGATCCGAACAAGAGAAAACAATCAGTGGTATTTTGGATAGACTTGGTCAGAGGTGATCCAGGGGATAGTGGATTGTTTGAGTTCACCTCTTTATTTCTTCCAGTGGTTTACAAAATCTTGAATGGAACCTTACCTCCAGCTTTTCTTCCCAAAGCTCAGGATTTTCTTTAGTTGAGTAAAGATGTGAAGTGTGGTGACTGGTATGTTTTTTAGGATCATGCAGAGATTAGGCTTTATGGAGCCTCAATTAAACCATATAGATTGCCCAAATTTGTGCCAATGAGGCTCTTTGCCCTAGAATTTATTAGACAAGGTTTGAATGTGGATCAAGTCCACTTTGTTCCCATGAAAAAAGGTTATTTGTTTAAGTTGCCTAGAGCAGTAGGTCCTTTCATTGAGAACACTAGATAAGTTGCTCAAGAGGTTGAGAGGCTATTAAATGATATGTGTCTTTTACAGGAGGTTGAGTGGGCCTATGACCCTCACCAGGTTATTTCCAAGAGGAGGATGGAGAATGGGTATTCAACATTTGTTCATGAGAGTAGACCAGAAACAGAGAAGATGGAAAATGAAGGTTTACAAGTCACCCAGGGGCAGAGATTGAAACTCCTGGAATTTCATAAAAGGGTGCCAAGATGGCTAGAGAAAATGTTATTGACTTGGATGAAGAAGAAGCAGAAGCAGCCAAAAGAGCTAAACTTTCGGATGTAGTGACTGCAGCTCAACCTGGCCTAATAATTCAATTAGGAGAAATAGAGGGTGCATTGGCCTCTCCATCTTTCAGAGAGGTTGCTCATGATCAAGTTCCTTTAATTCAAAATATGTTTGTTAAAATTGTTGAAAGAAATAAAAAGGTGCAAGTAAATATGGAGGCTCAAGCTGAGTCTCAAATTGTTCCTAAACAAACAAGATTGTTATCTACTATGGACTTGGAGAGAAGTCAATTTAAAATTGCTTTCTCTCATCCTACTGAGATGTCTGTTGGATCTGCCAGCAGTTTCAAAACTGTTAATTTGATTGTTGATACTCACAAGCTTCCCATGCTTGACAAGATCAACTTCCATATGCAAATTGGTCAATTGATTGTTAATGACTTACACAAAACTAATTCAGTTGTTGTTAAAGCAGAGAAAATGTTGAACAAGGTAATTCAGCAACCGAAATTGGAAAAAGCCAATTCTAGGGCCATAAATGCCCAGGTAGAAGAATTGAAGAACATTATTTTCAAGATAGGTATCAACCCTGATGATCAACCTGCATTTCAAGAACTATTGAAATCTGCTAAGGCAGAGATTGGAGTTTTGAGAAAAAGTTACATCTTCCTACAGGAGAACATCCCATTGCTGCAGGAATAGCTGAAGTAGAGAATGAAAAAGAGAAGCTATTACAGGACGTATTGCATAAAACTGAAGAAGTTTCTCTACTTAAAGAATCTTTGGATAAACTGCAACCACAAGTGAGTTCTCATGTTTGTACAATAGTCATGCTAGAAAATGTAGAAGATACAGCATCACAAGTATTGCATTTGGAAACAGAATTGAACATGATACCAAGAAAGTACAAAGGGAGTTGGAAATGGCCTGCAAATTGTTAAATTTGACTGAAGAAGAAGCAAGGACAGAAAAGGATAATGCTAAGAAGTATCAAAAAGGTTTATTAAGGACTAAAGAAGAGGTGAAAAGACTGAAAGAAAAACTAAAGGGTAATATGTCCTTAATTTAATCCAGGGAGATTTTATGGGATGAAATCATTGAGATTATTAGGAACATTTGGGAGTTCCTTGTCATTATGTCTTATGAAAAAGAACTGGTGAGAGATATGGAAGGTGAAGTTATGAAGGACAAGCAGAAAGATCTGGACAAATCAAAATTTGCTAAAAGGATGATAGATTTTATCAATTCGAAGTCTGCTTCAGAGCTTAAATAGCATGACCTTCCAGATAGGACACTTTGTGCAATTGATTTCAACAAAATGATTGTTAGAAATATCTACAGATACTGCTGAAAAAGTTAAAAGAGATGAAGGAAGTTGTCTCTAAGTTTAGCATATTGTTTCATAAAAGAGTGAGGGTTTGGCTTCCCTCTTGCTGGGATTTACAGGGAAATCCGCTGCCATGGAAAACATATGAAACTTTGTTGGTTGAAACAAAGAGCAAGATTGACAATACTCATGAAAAGATGGCAGTACTGAAAGGAGCCACTATTGTAAACTACCTTCATAAAGATTGTAAACTTCTGTGGATGGTGCAAACTTTGTTTGCAGATAAGCCTACTTATAGTAGGATTATAGCATTCAGGATAGCACTCGATAAACTAGAAGAAGCACCTAAATCAAATGTGCCACTGTGGAGAAAGTGAAAGGAATCGATGATAGAACAGGAAAAGGGTACACCAACCGATCATCCTACCAGAGACTCAGATTCAAACAATGATCAGCAATCACCAATCATGGTTTAATTTCTGTTATCTAATTTTCTGGGAAAGAGGTGTCCTTTACCCTCTAATGTAACATTTTAAAATGACTTTTACTTTTAAAACCTCTTTCTATATGTTTCCTCTAAATTACAGAGAATAGTTCCTGTTAAACACAACATATTGTCTTTAATTTCTTTACATAATCTTCACATCACATTCATATTCAGCATCACATGGAATTTTGAGACTTTTTCAGTCATCTAAATATTGGGGTTTAAGGTCAAGTCTTTCAGATTCTTCAAATAGTGACTCAACAAAGATATAAGTGACAAACATGATAAATCATTAATGTCTTAGGCACAGTTTCTCCACAGCCAGTAAATTGGTTTCCTAAGGGACAACAGGTTCGACCAACAAAAAAAAAACAAGCGTTAAATACTGACATTGACATCAATGACAACACCCCTCAACAATTCATGGTCTATGTTGCAGGAAATTTGGCCAACCCCTATGTATTATTCATGTTTCCATATTGAAACTCTAGAACTCAACTGAAATGCATTTCATTTCATATGAAACACATTTTATATGTCAAAAATGTGTTTCATACAAAATAAAACGCATTTCAACATTTGTACAATGTGTTTCCAATTGAAATTTCTCTGTTTTTTCCTTGATCTAATTGTTTCCACATTTTTGGTTTTATTTCCTAATCAAAGGTTAATTATGAATTAATTAGACTTCTAGAAACATCTAAGATAGGATTTTTTTTAAAAGGGTCTCATTTTCAGTTTCCACCAAAATGTTGTTAATTAATGGTAATGTTAAATTCTTAAAGTAAAAGAATGCCACTTTTACTTAAAATTTTAACATTACCATTAATTGTTTTAGGATGTTTAAGAGTCTTTCCAACCTCATCGACCTTCATATGGAGAAAGTAGAATTCCATTTCCTATTCAAAATTCAGAAAACTTAACAGTTTTCATAATTTCAAAATTATTTTCATTAGATTCTATCATGAATGAGGATATGGAATTGGTAGTTAATCAAGATTGCCAAGCCGTTTATGTACCTCGATATTAGTCATATTTCTAATTGGACTCCTCTCTCGTCGCCTTAGCAAAAATGTTGTTAACTTGGCATCTCAGGGAAAATTCCCTCCTTTGGAAAGCCTTCCTTATGCGAAGAAGATCCTCTTTTCCCCTGAAAGAATTTAATTTGGTCAAGAAAAAATATTATTTTTAATGGAAAACCCACAAGTACACAATAGTTCAGGTTGGCCTAAAGGACAAACTGGGTCTCCAAAGAAGCATATAAATACACATCAAGACAACCTCATTTGGACATCACATCAACGCATCATCTCTTCTCTCTTCTCTTTTTATTTGTCTGTACAGGTCTGCAATCAAGGAAGCCAAGCTCACACGTGTGAAGGAAAGAGGCCTATTCTAAAATTTCTGCATTGACTTTAGTTTGGGCAGTCCTTGACCAAGTTTGACTTGGAATTTTAATTCACTTTGACTTGCAAATTTTCAATCTTGGGAGACTAAATTTTTCTATAGAGGAACTGAATTTTTTTGGGATGTTTGACTAGGGTTGGCTAGAGAACTATTGACTAAAGTTTGTCTGCAGGAATCAGAAGTTTGACTGTGGCTTTCCCTCTCCTTTGACCAAGAATTTTTGGGGTTGTTTTGACTTAAGTTTGACTATAAAAAGAAGGCAAATATTTTGACCTTTGACCGAGCTAATTTGATTGTTAAACATTGACTACTTAAGGAATCTATTGACTATTGTTGACTTTGACCAAAAATTGTAGACTTTGACTTTGGACCAAATTTGACTTTTGGGCTCATCTCTCATTGGATATTGGTTAGTTGAATTGGATAGTCAAAGTTTTTGACCTTTGGCTCTTTGATTAATGAATTGGAACATTGTATCTCTATGTTGAACATTTGATGACAATCTAATAGAAGAATAATTTAGAAAGGGTTTTCCCCCTTGTGGGGTTTTCCCCTAGTCTTTGACCAAATCTTGTGTCTCTTGTTATTTATATTGGTTTTCTTTTATTGTTCATTGGATTTATTGTTCTCTCTACAATTTCTATTTGTTATTAGAAGATCAAATTTATTTGAAAAGAGATTACTAATTGAAGAAAGAATTGAGCTAAGTGATTATGCTAGAACAGTGAAAATTAACATGGTATTAGAGTTGAGGTGAAGACAAACCCAAGGAAACAACATACTCAATCAATCACCTTTGAAGAAATCATTTTTGGAAGAAGCTAAAGGAGCTTATTTGATTTGGTCAAGATTTCTACCTCTTACTTCAAGGACACAAAGAAGTTGGGTGACTCATCAAATTTTGTTGCTTGGAAGATCAGGGTGCAAGTGATACTGGATGATAATGATGCCTTGGAATATGTGGAAGGAAAAGTACCTGAGCCACCTAGAAATTATCCTCCTGCTGCCAAGGCCAAATATAAGAAAGGTGAGCTCAAAGCCAAGAAAATTCTTATTGAGTCTTTGAAAGATCATTTGCTTACTTATGTTGGAAAATTGAAGAAATATGTCATCTATGATAAGTTGGTGGGATATATGAGGTCAACAATTTGAATCACATCCTTTCCTTAAAAAATCAACTCAAAGACAATAATATGAACAAGGGGGGATATGTACAATCATATGTCATGAGGATATCCCAACTAAGGGATCAATTGCAAACTGTTGGTGAGCCTATATTTGATAGCAAGTTGGTGTTAGTCACTCTTCAAGGCCTTCCTCCTATTTGGGAAACCTTCATCACCACTATAAGCAACAATGACAAATTTCTGACATTTGATGATATGGTTAGAAAATGTACTCAATAAGAATCCAAGATGATCTCCAGAGGGAAGATTCACAAGCATAAAGGAGGAGATTCCACTGCATTTGTTGCTCAAGACACGAAAAAGAAAGAAAGAGGAGGTCCATTTAACTCAAGGAAGTCAACATCCAAGGACTCTCAAAGAAGATTTAAGAAGGACAAAGTTGAGTGCTTCAAGTGCCATAGGTATGGACACTTTGCCAAAGATTTCCCAGAAAATGAAAATGCTCCAAGGTCCAATTACAACAACAATCATGGCTTCAACAACAATAGGTTCAATGATAGAAGAAAAGGAGATGATGGAAGAAGAAGATATGTTCCGAATGATCGTGGAGATCGTGAAGAAGGCCATCATCCTCAAAAGAGATCAAGAAACTCAAGGTATGGAAATAATGCAACTACTACTCAATCTGGATATATTCTTATTTCTTCTCTTTCTAGTTCCTCTCCCCCATATTCTTGTGATAGTTGGTTGGTAGATAGTGGGGCTTTTATACATTTTTTTGGGTGTCGGGAAGTCCTCTCAAATCTAGTTGAGAGGGAGAAAAATCTAAAGATAATCCTTGGGAACAAATCTACATATCCAGTTAAGGACTTTGGTTCTATTAAAGTTCATTTGGACTAGCATAGAAAAATTTGGAATGTTCTATGCTAGAGCAATTTATTTAAATTTTCACAGTTAGATATCACATCAGCATTAAAATAAACTGCAGATAGAACACAATTATAAATCACAGAAGACAAGCCAAGACAAGAGGACACAAGATGTGGCGCGAGCCAGGGACAAACCCCACAATGTGTGGGGAAACCCTTGGCTTTGATTAGACTGCGGTTCTCTGCAACTTCAGACCTTGGTTGTGGCTTCGATACATAGACTACTGCATCCTCATCCTGAGATCAGAATACGACTACACCTAATACAAACTTGCTCCTCCATGTGCGAGTTCTGTTCTTCTTCTTAGGCTACGTCAACATAAACAAGTCTCAATTTATTTTCATGATAGGACTGCATTTAGGCTTCAACAAGCAGCGTGTTTAAGGCTCCTTCTTTGGCAGCGTATAACAATGTATTAGAGCCTCCATCTTTTGACTGCGTATAAGTGCTATTGGACAGCGTATTATATTTCCATATAAGCCTACGGCTTACTGCTGCTAGGGCATCACGTGGCTGTAGTTTTAATACCTTTTCCTTTATTGCATTTAATACCTTCTTCTTCAAGACTTGTAGGCCATGTATTCTTTTTGTTCTCTCCTTCTCCAAAAAACCCAAGATGTGGAGAGGAGATCACCTCAAGAATACGTGTGTGCAAATGATATCAAATCCTCATCTATTTATACCAAAACGAGGATGATGAATAGACATGTCGGTTGGGCTTCTAGAGCCTACATAAGAGCTGGTTGGCTTGACTATAATTACATAAACAAAATAAATTCATATCTCCATAAATACTTATCGGAATCGGATGATCTTTGGATCAATCCTACACCTCTCGACGAGAGGGATCCAATAAAAATATCAGCTACCATAAATAAGCTGACCCACATGGAGTTTGGCCCTAGTTTCCAATTTAACAATCCCTCTCAACTAGGGAGAACTCCATCCATTGATCCATAAGTACGATTGTACTATCTCTGCCATCAGTGCCCTGCACTGTTCTGCCCAACTCTGCTTAGCCCTGCTGGCTTTGCTCTACTCTTCTCAGCTTTGTTGGCTTTGCTCTGCTCTGCTCAGCTCTACTGGCTCTACTCTACTCTGCTCAGCTCTGTTGGCTCTGCTCTGCTCTGCTCAGATATGCTGGCTCTGCTAGCTCTGCTCTGCTCAGCTCTACTCAGTGTTGCTGGCTCTTCTAGCTCAGCTCTGCTGGCTCTGCTCTGCTCTGCTCAGCTCTACTGGCTTTGCTCTGCTCTACTCAGCTCTGCTCTGCTCTGCTGGCTCTGTTAGCTCTGCTCTACTCAGCTATGCTGGCTCTGCTCTGCTCAGCTCTACTCAGCGTTGTTGGCTCTGCTAGCTCTACTCAACTCAGCTCTGCTGGCTCTGCTAGCTCTGCTGGCTCTACTAGCTCTGCTCTGCTCAGTGCTGCTGGCTCTGCTAGCTCTGCTCTACTCAACTCTGCTCAGTGCTGCTGGCTCTGATAGCTTTGCTCTGCTCAGCGCTGCTGGCTCTGCTAGCTCTACTCTGCTTAGCTCTGCTCAGCGCTGCTGGCTCTGCTAGCTCTGCTCTGCTCAGTTCTGCTGAACTATGAAGAAGAAGAATTGATCGAGAATGTCTCATACCATTCTCCACTGACCCGAAGTCAGACTCAGAGTGCGTACCATTGGTCCCAGACCAGTCTCAACCGACCCAAATTCAGCGTCATAGTAGGTACCACTCCTACTACTGGTCCCAGACCAATCTCAACCGACCCAAAGTCAGCGTCATAGTAGGTACCACTCCTACTACTGGTCCCAGACCAGTATCGCAGTCTTAGAGAGTGTACCACTGGTCCCAGACCAGTCTCAGTGGACCCGAAGTTAGTGTCATAGAATGTACCACTCTCACTGGTCCTAGACCAGTACTGCACTGACACAAAGTCAGTCTCGGAGTATGTACCACTGGTCCCAGACTAGTCTCAGCCGACCCGAAGTCAGCGTCATAGTATGTACAACTCCTACCACTGGTCCCAGACTAGTATCGCAGGTTTAGAGAGTGTACTACTGGTCCCAGACCAGTCTCAACCGACCCGAAGTCAGTGTCATAGTATGTACGACTCTCACTGGGCCCAAACCAGTCCTGCACTGACACGAAGTCAGTCTCGGAGTATGTACCACTGGTCCCAAACTAGTCTCAGCCGACCCGAAGTCAGCGTCATAGTATGTACAACTCCTACCACTGGTCCCAGACTAGTATCATTGATCCCAGATCAATGGAGGACATCCTAGCATAGGGAGTACGGTAGATACAACGATGCGTCCATCGGTACTACTATGGTCCCTAACTTCATTTCCCTGCTCATTGATCAGATGAGAGGTACTTCCCATGAGTCCCAGACTGCATGGGTAGGATGCCTCGACAGGAGAACTTAATCAATCCTGTCCTCACAAGAGAACACTTCAATCCTGCTACAATCGCCATGGAGAACACATCAATCCAGGCCTCACAGGAGAACTAATCATCCTGTTACACAAGAGAGCGAATCATCTTGTTCCAGTGCGCACCACCAGGGGAGGGTGAGTCACCCTGTGGTCGTATGTTGCTCCAATAGAACTGCAAGCCCCCCAAAGCTCCCAGAGCTTAATGTATGCAACATGCAGGACCCTTTTACAAAGGTCTCTCGACGACTCCAAGTCGTTCGGGAAAATCACAAATTTGATCTTTCCTCAAGGCTCTGTCCTGTACATCATCTCATTGCGATGGAGCCTCCTTGATCATCGACTTACCATATTCCAGATAAGGTAGTATTTGATGTCTATCTGCTGGAGCAATTGTCAAATACGGGATTCCTCAATAATCGAATCCCATCTCTGGTTGTCACAGAGAATCACAGTGGTATTCATCATGTGTACAAACAGCTCACTGAAGAGCTTCAGCAACCAAACAGCCTCACAGAAGGCCATACCATCAGCAATGTATTCTGCCTTGGTGGTGCTCAGAGTCATCGACTTCTGCTTCCTGCTCATCTAGGATATCGAGGCAGATTCCAAAGAGAAACAACACTGGGAAGTGCTCTAGTGATCCTCCATACTGCCTGCCCACTCATCATTCGAATAATCATGTGGTTTCATATTTCCGGTAGTGTATCTCAATTCATGAGAGATTGTGCCCTGAAGATATCTTAGAAGATTCTTGGCACCAATCTAGTGAGGCTCAACCAAATATGAGCTCACCATGCTAACTGCAACACAGATGTTTGGATGGAGGTTCTCTAAGAACATCAACGCGAATGAGTTTATGAAACTCAGAGGCATTTCCCAAATCTGGTCCGATATCATTACCATATAACTTCTGAAAGTTAAGATCCTCGAGGCAGTCACAAGCTTGCAGCTTATCTTCCCACATTCAGAATCCAACTCCCTCTGTCTCCTATAAATGAGAGGGTCTGCACCTGTCAGACATAGGTGTCGGTATGAGAGGTTTATCATCCACAACCTTCGAGTAATGGTTTGGATCGGTTTCACTCCTAGTGAATCTCAGCTGCATTAGACAGCTATCAATCCTCTCATACTATGCCCGAGGTGTTTTTCTTCAAGCCATAGAGGGCTTTCTTCCACCTGTATACATGAGATTCCTTGATCATGATTCTCAAACTCCTCGGGTTGTTCCAAACCTGTGAACCTGCTGCATGAGGGGAATGGTCCCCTTATAATATTTTCCTTTGGTACATTTTAGACATGTACCTTCATGCTTCTTTTTGAATTCAGGCATCCTAGTCACCATCTGACTCACAGACCTCCGGTGCTGAGTCAATGGACATGGTCCCCAGTGGACTTCCTGCAACTTGATACAACCCTAAACTCAAAAACATCTTTAAAAGATCTATTTTCAAACACGTACCTTTCCATCGATAAGTGCCACCCTATAACCTTTGACTTCCATTTCCGAGATGGACATCAGGTTTGATCAGGTACATAAAAGAGATTTTGGGGTTCCTTGCTTGCGTGGAAGAGTCGACCATTTCCTTGATGACCTGCATTGCCAGTCATTCTTTTGATCATTGAAGATTTCCTAGGAATGATTGTTATCTTCATCAAGAGATGTGTCTCTGCCATTTGGACACTCCTTCGCATAATGGCCGAACTTATTTCAACAAGGCATATGCCTTTCCTTCCACCCATAGATCCGAACTTCCCAATGAAGTGATCTTAAGATGGACCATCAGAATCTTCCGCTGCGCCATTCTGATAACATTCTCTGCTTTGACTTCACCCTAGGTGAATTATGAGGAACCCATTGATCCTTCTGTCTTGTCCCAACTATCTTTGGTGATTTCTCTTTCACTCTTGCTTGGGCATTGTCTTCACCTCAGCTCTGGTACCATGATAAGATTTGGAATGTTCTATGCTAGAGCAATTTATTTAAATTTTCACAGTTAGCAATCACATCAGCATTAAAATAAACTACAGATAGAACACAATTATAAATCACAGAAGACAAGCCAAGACAAGAGGACACAAGATGTGGCACGAGCTAGGGACAAACCCCACAATGTGTGGGGAAACCCTTTGATCAAATCTTCTTTTATCTTCAAAGTTCAGCAGAGAGAGAGATAGTACAATTACAACAGAATTCAACACTTTGACTTGTCTAGATCTAAACATAGATCATCTCCTATAATGATGAGATCAGTTGAAGACACTCTGCTTCAACTGATACCTATCATCATGTTGCATTTGGTCCTCTAGTTGCACTACTGCATACTGCACCATGATGCTGTCCATGTCCATGATCTTATCCATCATAATGTTGCTCTGCTATGATGAGAGGATTATACACCATGACTGTTCCTAGAGGCTGAGATGATCTTAGTGCCTTGAGATCATAACTGCACCTTACTGTATTCTAAGATTATGATCATGCCTCTTACCTTAGGTGAGAACGACATATTGGTGCATCATTTAATACTTTAAGTCACAGTTGTACAGGTTGTATGTCACTATGATCTATATATCGAGATCTTCTTTTCAACGTGACATAGCACATCAAGACCGTTCTTAGATGTGCCCAGATTACATATCATGTACAATGTATATAGTTTCCATGATCTCTGTATAAAGTCCTTTAATGATCTGCGTATGTGTCATCACGTACAGCGCACATAAGCTTCCATTATATGTCTCTATAACTGCATTTTACTTGACAGTTTTGACTGCGTTTGAGTGTCACTATTGACTGCGTATGAGTCTTCATGACCTGCATAGAATCTTCATGATCTGCGTATAAGTATCATTATGTACAGCATATATGAGTCTCCCGTAACGTATCAGGTTTCCATGCACAGCGTATAGAGATTCACCATGAACCGCGTATAGGTTTTCATACATGACTGTAATTTAGGGTTGTGTTTAATGCCTCCATTTACTGTTGATAGGGACCTTCATTTTCTGTGGATGGATACCTTCATGACTGCGGCTAACCCAGCGTATACGTGACCTTGACTGTGGCTTTGATTAGACTGCGGTTCTCTGCAACTTCATACCTTGGTTGCGGCTTCGATACATAGACTACTGCGTCCTCATCCTGAGATCAGAATATGACTGCACCTAATACAAACTTGCTCCTCCATGTGCGAGTTTTGTTCTTCTTCTTAGGCTACGTCAACATAAACAAGTCTCTATTTATTTGCATGATAGGACTGCGTTTAGGCTTCAACAAGCAGCGTGTTAAAGGCTCCTTCTTTGGCAGCGTATAACAATGTATTAGAGCCTCCATCTTTTGACTGCGTATAAGTGCTATTGGACAGCGTATTATATTTCCATATAAGCCTGCGGCTTACTGCTGCTAGGGCATCACGTGGCTGTAGTTTTAATACCTTTTCCTTTACTGCATTTAATACCTTCTTCTTCAAGACTTGTAGGCAATGTATTCTTTTTGTTCTCTCCTTCTCCAAAAAACGCAAGACGTGGAGAGGAGATCACCTCAAGAATACGTGTGTGCAAATGATATCAAATCCTCATCTATTTATACCAAAACGAGGATGATGAATAAACACGTCGATTGGGCTTCTAGAGCCTACATAAGAGCTGGTTGGCTTGACTATTATTACATAAACAAAATAAATTCATATCTCCATAAATACTTATCGAAATCGGATGATCTTTGGATCAATCCTACACCTCTCGACGAGAGGGATCCAATAAAAATATCAGCTGCCATAAATAAGCCGACCCACATGGAGTTTGGCCCTAGTTGCCAATTTAACAGATATATGTTTTGGGTCTAAAGAAAAACCATGTATTTATATCTACTTTGTAAGCCAAATGATTGAGAGTTTCCTTCATAAGGGTAAATTTCCTCACCTTGCCTTCGGAATCTCGCATGAGGGATTCTTTCATCTTGGGATCTAGAATTGAAGGAGTCTATAGAATCACTGGAAGATCGTTTTTTGCTTTAGTACATGATAGCAATCGTCAAAGTGAGCTAAGGCACCGAAGGTTTTCACATATACATTATGAAGCCCTATCCAAAGTTAGAAGGATGGTTTCTGGAATGCTTGATGTTCAATCTAGCCATGATGGAGCATGTCTAGGATGTGCCAGTGGAAAGAAGTCATGGGGACCATTCCCCTCTAGAAAAAGCAAGTCCAATGATATTCTTCAACTCATCCATTTTAATCTATGTGGTCCCATGCCAGTAAAATATTTAGGAGGCTATCTGTATTACATAATTTATGTGGGTGACTTCTCCTTAATGACATGGATATTCTATTTGAATAACAAGGGTAAAACTTTTGATATGTTTCAGGATTTCAAGGCATTGATAGAGAATCAAGCAAGGAAAAGGATCAAGGTCTTCATGTATGACAATGGTGGATAATATACTTCTAATGAGTTCATTGCCTTTTTCAACAAGGTTAGAATTAATAATGATACCATTGTACCCTATAATCCTGAGCAGAATGGTGTGGCTAAAAGGAAGAATAGGGCCATCATGGAAGTTTCCTGAGCCATGTTACATGATCAAAAGTCGTCGAAGTTCCTTTGAGGAGAAGCCACTGATACATCAGTCTATGTTCAAAATAGGATTCCTTATCAAGCTCTGGGTGACAAGACTTCTGAAGAAGCGTTCATAGGTGTGAAGCCTGATTTTGGACATCTGAGGATATTTGGTTGCCCCATGTACTTTCATGTGTCGAAGGACAAGAGAAACAAGTTGGAAGCCATTGGAAAGAAAGGTATGTTTGTTGGACATTGTGATAATTCTAAAGCTTTTAGAATATATGTGTCTAGGCAATGGAAGATAGAGTTTATTAGGATGTGACCTTCGATGAAGATGTTTTCCTTGGAAAAGCAAGGGATATTCCTCCTCCTCCTCCTGTTGAAAAGTAGGATGATGACATGGACCTTCTAGATGGCCCTTCTATGCCCGAGCCTGAGAAAGAAGTTGATGATGATCCCATAGAGCTTATGGGTGCCTTGGATACTCCTCCATTTGATCCCCCTACCAATAAGAGACCCCTTTGGCTTCATGATTCATTATAGGATGTTGAAATACATGTCATTGCCAGATGAACCTTTAGAGAAAGAAATAATCCATAACAATACCAAGGATACATTGTAACTATGAGCTCCATCATACAGTCTGAACCTCCCACTTTTGAAGTAGTGAAACATCAAGTTTGGAAGGATGCCATGGTCAAAGAGTATGAATCCAATATGAAGAATGATGTGTGGGATGTTGTTCCAAGGCCTAAAGGAAAATATGTCGTGACTTCAAAATGGCTATACAAGATCAAACATGGAGCTGATGGAAGTGTTGAGAAATATAAGGTGAGGTTCATGGCTAGAGGTTTCTCCCAAAAAGAAGGAGAAGACTATGATGATATAGTTGCACCTTTTTTCTACTATATCACCATTAGATCAATCCATGCCCTTGTTTCTAGTCAATGATGGACTCTTCACCAGATGTATGTGAAGACTACATTACTTCATGGCATACTACAAGAAGAAGTATTCATTGAGAAACCACTAGGATTTGAAGCACATGACAAGAAGACTCATGTTTGCAGGTTGAAGAAGGAACTATATGCTTTGAAGCAAGCCCCCAGAGCTTGGTATGCATGTACTGACAGTTATGTGGTGAAGCTTGGATTTACGAGAAGCAATGTTGATCCGAACCTCTAATTCAAATTGGTCCAAGGGATGCCTGTCATTTTGGTTTTATATGTTGACAAATTATTCTTGACATGTAGTGAGCCTCTAATGCTCGAGTGTAAGAGGGAGTCAGCCTATGAGTCTGAAATGAAAGACCTTGGATTGATGCATTACTTCCTAGGACTAAAGTAGAAAAAACCTAGAGATATTTTTCTTCCTCAAGGAAAATATGTTGTAAAATTGTTGGAAATATTTGGAATGGTAGAATGCAAGTATATGGCCAATCCAATGGAGATGAACTTCAAGAAGTTATATGGAGATGTCGTAGGACCTGATTTGGTGAATCATGTTGAGTATCGATAGTCGAATAGGGTATTGATGTTCCTTGTGAACATTTTTCCAGACATATGTTTTGCATTTAACACTTTGAGCCAATTCATGACAGAGCGTCTTCATCCACACTAGGTTGTTGCCAATCATGTGCTAAGATATTTGCATGGGATGGCCAATATTGGTATGAGATATGTTGCTTGAGATGTGAGACTTCATGGGTAAATTGATGTTGATTGGGCCATAAATGTTATTCACAGGAAGAGCACATTAAGGTGTTTCTTTAGTTTGGGTTCTTGGATGATATCCTAGATGAGAAGGAAATAAAAGTTCATAGCTTTGAGCATGACCGAGGCAGAGTATATTGTTTTCTAGCATGGCTAGTTGTGAGGCAATATGGTTGAGGAATATTTTTGGAGAGTTGTTTGAGCATGTCCTCGATACGGAAGTGATATATTGTGACAACAAGAGTGAGATCAAATTAGCAGAGAATCATGTGTTTCATGACAAGTCCAATCATATTGAGATTAGGTATCACTATATACGAGACATGGTGTAGAGAGGAGTTGTGAAACTCCATCATATTTCAACTGATGAATAGATAGCAGATATACTCGCCAAGTCTTTTCCGAAAGGGAAGTTCTTGGTCTTTAGAGAGCATCTTGAACTGATGGAAGTGACCCTCCCAGGTAAGGGTCTTGACTAATTGAGAACATTGAGCTATGTTATTCCCCCCTATTTGAGCTCCCAGGATGAGGAATTGAGCCATGAGAGCTCTTGGCATTGAGGGATCTCTCGACAATGGGATTTGTGATCTTTTCCACTTATGGAAAGTTGGATTACCCTGCCTATTGTCATTGTAGGGTGTTTGTGATCCTTGTAATTTATGAAAAGTTGGGCTATCCTTCCTTACCATATGTTTGAGACTTGACAGAGTATACCCCAGTTGGAATCCTACCCACAAGCAGGGTTTGTTGGGATTATCCTCCCCACTTGGCCAATGAGTGAGAAAACTTGGCCGTTTTTTATCCTTACCACTGGTAATTTGGGCTATCCTCCCCAAGTGATAGGATGTAGGTGTTCTACCACTTGATTCTTAAGTATCGAGGTGGGAATATCAACAAGCAATAGGATTTGTGATTCTTGTCTCTCTTGACAAGTTGGGTATCCTGCCTATTCTCCTTGGGTATAGGGTGGTAGCTTGAGCTCCCCTATGATGATGATTCTTCTTATTTAGATTCGAGAGTGTTTAGCAGATTAGCAAAGATGAGATATTACTTGTTTTAGCAATGTCGATGACAAGACAATTGTGATGGGACTTATGATGCAGTCGGAAATTTCTCCCTAGCTGAGAGGGAGTGTTAATTTGGAAACTTAGGGACAATTTCCATCCTTTAAACAACCTTCCTTGTCTAGAGAAGATCCTCTTTTCCCTTGGAAGAATCTAATTTGGTCAAGGAGAAATATTAATGGAAAACCCACAAGTACACAAAATTTCAGGTTGGACTAAAGGACAAATTGGGTCTCCAAAGAAGCATATAAATACACATTAAGGCAACCTCATTTGGGCATCACATCAACACATAATCTCCTCCCTTCTCTTGTAATTGGTTTGTATAGGTCTACAATCAAGGAAGTTGAGCTCACACTTGCAAAGGAAAGAGGCCTATTCTGAAATTTTTGCATTGAATTTTGTTTGGGCAATCATTGACCAAGCTTGACTTGGCATTTTGACTCACTTTGACTTGGAAAATTTCAATCTTGGGAGGGAGAAATTTCCTGTGGAGGAACTGAATTTTTCTGGGTTGTTTGAATTGGTTTGACCAGAGTTTGACTGAAGTTTGACTGCAAGAATCTGAAGTTTGATCGTATCTTTCTCTCTCCTTTGACTAAGACTTGTAGGGACGGTTTTCAGTGAAGTCTAACCAGTAAAAGAGGTCGAATATTTTTACTTTTGACCAAGATGACTTGGAGTTGATTTGACTGTTGAAAATTGACTGGTTAAGGCACCTATGGGTGTTGTTGATTTTTACCAAAAATTGCAGACTTTGACTTTGGATCAGATTTGACTTTTGGGCTCATCTCTCATTGGATATTGGTTAGTTGAATTGGATAGTCAAAGTTGTTGACCTTTAACTCTTTGGTTGATGAATTGTAACATTGTATCTCTTTGGTTGATGAATTGTAACATTGTATCTCTTTGCTGAACATTTGATGACCATCTAATAGAAGAAGAATTTGGAAAGGGTTTTCCCCCTTGTGGGGTTTTTCCCTGGTCTTTGACCAAATCTTGTGCCTTTTGTTATTGCTCTTGGTTGTCTTCTATTGTTCATTGGATTTATTGTTATGTCTACAATTTCTATTTATTATTGGAAGATTAAATTGATTTGAAAAGTGATTTCTAATTGAAGAAAGAATTGAACTAAGTGATTATGCTAGCATAGAACAGTGGAAAATTAACAAATTTACCCTTCACTCAAAACAAAATCATTGATCATGCATGTTAGGATTTTTTAAGCTTATTTTAAATCTTGGATTAGGTAGTTTCATAAAAATTGGGTGGTTTTCACTGATGTTCGTAGAGGATTGATGTAGAAGAAAAGGGTGATACTAATGATGATGATCCCAATATAAGTGATGGTGGAACATTTCTTGTCATTTATGTTTGACATTTAAATGTTCTTGCTCATTTATTCATAATGATTTATTTCCAAGTTTCAGTATAATGTGCTACACACACACACACATATATTTATATAATGTTTCCTTGTTTCGAAACTTTTGGGGGGTCACATTTCTAGTGTGTTTCCATTACATAAGCCACAACCATTTCCCCGTATCATCCAACTTAGTTCATGGTGAATGTATTGGTATCTTTGGTGTTTAGGGTTTGTTTCTGTAAAAACTAGTAGTCCCTGTAAAGAGTTAAAATCTAGATGTCACAACAACATTTGGTACATAGGCCCACTGTCACCACAGCCTAAGTCCCCTACTCTTCTCGTATTTTCACCGACGGGAGGAATCCTAGAGATCCTCACTTGTGATATATGTGTGTCTATGGTAGGTTTGAAGTGAGGGAAGATGGTTCATTCAATGGAAAGGTTCAACAAGAGTGCAAGCTTTGGGAGAAGCTACTAAGGATTTCCACGAAAAACCCCTTCAACATATGGCTACACGAGACCTAGGGTTGATTAATATAGCGAGATATGAGTTCACAAAAGGTCAAGGTAGACAAGAGAAAAGGAAATTTATAATTTACTCCAATGAGTACTAAGGAAAATGCCTTCAAAGAATCCCAAATTTGAAGGATTAGCTTCTAGGGTTCCCTCTTGATGTGATAGCTAGGGCATCAAATTTTCAAAGATTCCACCATAGGAAATCCACCAAAACTTGAGGATCACTAGAGGAGACACTAATGAAGAATTATATCCAAACGAAATTCAAAATGTCCTCCTCTAATGGTTTCCACACCAATCTGTGGAGAGGCCTCCTTATCCTTAAAGGGAAGAGTAAAATAAAGTGAAAATAGAGATGATTTTCAAGTTTAAGGTGTTCACCAAAGATTTAAGACCAATGCTTAACAATGGGGAGAATTGTAGTCAAATATGATCTAAATATGGAAACTTGCTCTTCAAGGAGACTTAGAGGAAGCTTCACTACCCTTAATGGGGGCAGCTTCACAACACTATTAAGTATTTATACTTCGATGACAATTGTTGATGGGATTTCAAGCATACATATGCAACAAATCCCCTAGGAAAATTCATTCATTCATCATATATGAGTAATACATGCAAAAATTCCCAATAGCTATAATTTTTAGACAATATTTCATCAATTAGGGCACATTAATAACCATGAGATAATATTCCATGGATTGGATATTAATCAAAATCAGAGATACAACATTAAATAACACTTACAAGATAATGAAGAACATATCCATCTATCAAAATGCCAAAATGAAGCTCCAATAGAGATAGTGAAATTATCCAAACATCAAAATTCATTCAAATCATCCAAATTTGTCCTCAAATTGCAAGTTCGAAATTCTCAAGAGAGATATCGAAATCCAAGTGATGATGATCGGAAGAGACTAACTCTCTCATATTTATACAAGTCATAAGAGTTCAAATTATGAAAGACAAATACCCTCCAATGCCTAAGATGTCAAGTAAACCACCCATGGCTACAATCCAACCATGATAGCTGAAAAAATCAAATCAAATCAAATTTCCCTTCAAGCCCATTCTATGTTGACATCATGCATGCGTGGAGGCCTAGAGGGGCAGCGTTGAGACCTCATGTGCTAAAAAGTGTGTGAGGACCTCAAAAATCATGATGAAGAGGGTCATTCCCTCCATATGTTGCAAAACATCTCCAAACCCCTATTTGGGCTTTGTGGTCTCCAAATGGGTCTTATGGGTCTCCAAGTGGCTCAAGATCAAGTCGATGCTCCATCAATGAGGGCTATGAGATGACACATGGTGTCCCATGTCTCCCTAAGAAAGACATAACCTCCTCTGGGCCATGGAACAACTTCCAAGTGTCGATTTCAATGCATATCCAGTTTGGAAATGTGATCCAAGTGCACCATCATATTTGAATAATTGGGGCACAAGCAAGAAAATGGTGGTGCTAAAGAATCCCATGGTGTGGCAATCAATGCTCTGCATGGATGGTGGCTCGTGGATCTCAACGCTTACCCTACAAATACCATTGTGATCCTATGGAGGGTTTGGATCTTGTATAGGGAGGCCAAGTCCAAGATTAAAACCCACATCCAATCATGTATAAGATCCATTGTGTCTCCTCACCTTCCAATATAATGATTCATTAGTGCAACTAAGTAAATAAGTTTTCCAATCAAGGGCAGAAGTGGACACTTCATAGTGGGTTTTCCTTCTACATTTGGGGTTTGAACATGTCCTAATGTTACCTTCCTAGGTAGGAGAGGTTAATAAAGGACCCTCTTAGGTGGTTTCAACTTCTAAGGGAATGACAGGTTCAAGGTACACCCTTCAGATGGTAGATTTCATCTGAAATAATAATGGAATGGAGTGTCGAAAAAGGGAATGCTCCAAGCCACATGCCATGGTACAAGGGTAGCTATGATGAGGAAAGGACACACCTTGGGTATATGAATGTAGGAGGGAGAAATCGTGGTACATGATTTACCCTAGCCTTTCTTTTTCCACCCTTATTCATATGTTATTTTAATGTTATTGATTTTTCTTCATTTTACTACTCAGGGTTCAAGGAGATGAGAGCATGATGTGTAAGATATAGTAGTGATTGCCAGGTCAAGTTACTAAGTAAACTAATGCAGGTGTTTTACTTGTCAATCTGGGTTTGTATACTTGGAAGCACATCCAAAGTATATGGATTTCAGGTAAAGTTAATTTCAAAAGGCAAGGCTCAAAGGTTAATGGAAATGCATATTACAAATAAGTTCTAAGTTAAAAGAACATAAATGTTCTCTTATTCAAGATGCAATAAGCGAAGTAAGAGGCTCCTAACTTAGGAGGTCCTAGTTGTCCTTCCCCACAGTATTGTCCTCAAGAAGAGAAACTAAAGAGCAATAGTTTGTGATGTGTAGAAAGAAAGAGAAGGGGCTCTTAACTTAGGAGGTATTGGTTGTCCTTCCTCACAATTTTACTCCAACAACATTACCATTGCATCATATCATAAACTGGAATTCAAGAAATGCAAAACGATGATTTTTAGTTGTGATTCATAATTTTATAGAAAGAGAATTTAACTTAAATCCTTGGTTTTCCTTTCGTACGAAAATTAGATTTTAAACCAAAATCATTCAAAAATCATATAGAAATCATAACACATCTAAGTAACTGAATCATAAAACTGAAACAAGAAATATTGAATCAAAACTATGCTAATTTATACAAAATTTAACCAAAGTGTACTTAGTATGGGGGCCCTCCAACCTTGCCTTGTACACCTGAAGAACTCTTCAGCTACAGCCAACTTAATAAAGCATCCACAGCATGAACAACAAAATAGAACAGTAGAAATGGTTCTTCAAATTATCTCAAAAGTCTCCAATAATCTTAATACAAAATTACACACTTCTAAATGGTCCAAAACTTTGTTTAAATAAGAAAATCATAAAAAAAAATTTGCTATAATGGATCTAACAGGCTTATCAATCCTAATCCATCCATATAGGTCAAACTCATCAAGTCTGTTTCACAAAATCAAGAAAAATCCCACAAAATAATACATTTGCTCATTTTTACTAGGAATTCCTTAATGACAGGTCAAGTTTGACCAGCGTTGATCGGGTTTGTTTTTGCTCAATTTGACTAAACCAATAGGTGTTTCTTCATCCATGGTTCCCAGTCTTTCCAAATGGTTGGTCAGATCTTGCCCAGGTGTCCTAAACATATTACTTCCATGAAGCTATTACGGGAATTTTTAATGCGGTCCAAATTTACTCTTAAAACCCAATTTTTACAAAAATTTCCAAAAATTGAAAAACTTAATTTAGTTACCTGAATATGAAAAATAGGACTAAAATGAGGCATATATAGGTGAAATAGGATGGAATATGGTGGTAAATAAATGGATTTAAGATATGCAAAGATGACCAAAATTGAGGGCCATCATCTCCCCCTTGCTGATGTTCAAGCATGTCCTCATGATTGCCTCCTCCATTTGGATCTCCTGAGTAATGATGTGGTTGTTGTTCTTGATGCTATAGCTTCTTCCTATGCAGCCTGAAGGAGAATGTCAATAGCCTCATGTCTCTCTTCTTTGTAGATGGCAGTTTTCGCTTTTTGTTTCTCATATTTGTAGTGCCATAACTTTTTCTCCTTTAGCCATTTGTAGGCTTGTTTGGAGATGAGGATATTCTGAGTCTCAAGATTTTTAATCTACTTGCTCAATTTATTGTTCTCCTTGATTATGTTGTTGTTATTTTCTTTATATATTTTGTTCTCATTTTTCAAATGTCTCTCCACAATCTTGTTGTCTTCTAGCTCACTTGTCAGATCTGTTATTTTCTTAATATATGCTTCACTGTGCAGCTCGTTAGATTCTTCCCTACTCCCTTTGGCATATGAGTGAGATGAGGTGGCTCCTACCCAAGCATCCTCAAAATAGGATTCTTTCTCTATGGGATCTTCCTGGACTTCCTCCTCCAATCTCTATATAATCTCATCAATCTGCTTTGATGTTTGTGGAGGCTCAGTTCCAATAATTTCAATTTTTGGATCTTTTCCTTTATTGCTTGGTTCCTCTTGTGATTTTCTTATATGCCTCTTATGAATGTACAAAAAGGATTTCTCTTTTTCAATCATAATATCATATTGCCTCTTCTTCAATCTTGTCTTAGGATACAAAGGAGAATGCATGATACTTCTTGTTACATGCAACTGCTCAAACTTCTCCTCATTTCCTATTGTTTGTTCTTCAAATTGATGTGATACTCAACAAGTATCTTGATTAGCCCATGATGATAGATATTGGCTTCCTTGGATTTTGTTTTGTTCTTGAAATTCTCTATCATTTTGGTTAGGCTTTTTGAAAAGAAGTAGGCTAAGTTGATTTTACAATCTCCCTTCATATGTTGAAGTAATTTGATATGATAGAGGTATACCACATTGTACCAATTATCACAAGTGAAGTAATTCTGGATAATCAAAACCAACTTTGACCATGGCTCTCTGAGCCGATCTCTTGGAATCTCTCTTGTCCTGTCAAAAGACCCCTTCCTTTGTTTCTCCAGGAAAAATGTCCATCCCTTCTCCTTAAAATGAAGACCCTTCTGTACTCTTCTCCTATCAAAAGAAGGTCCAATGCTTGAGAAATAAAGGTTGGGTTCAATGGTATAGAAACTTCACCAACTCTAATTTTTCCATGTTCAAAATGCTCTATGAACTCCTATGTGATTTCATCATTGTGACCATTGAACTTTTTAAGAAACTCCAGTAGCCCTGCCTAGTATAATTTCTCTACTGTATCCTTACTCCAATTTTCTATCTTCAAGTCTTTAGGTTAATTTTTGGTTGCCATTTTCATCTGATCTGTGTATCAATTAATATGGTCATGTCCAGTAAATAACCTCATCATGAATATAACAAGAAAAATATATATATTTGACCTTCTCATTCATGCAATATTTGGATAAAAATCATGGTGAATGTACTTACCAGACCTCTATAGCTTTGAAAAAAATAATGATATTACTTCTTCTACCTTTAGGTCTTAAATTTCTCTGTCTCCTACTACAAGTGGTATTCAAAAAAATCCTTTGTTTGTAAAACTGGGTAAAAAAACTCTCATTGTGTGAAAAACCATGTAAAAACATCTCCACTACAAAAATATCTCACTTTTTGCAAAATTGTGTTTAAAAATTCTCTTTGCAAGCAAAATTTCCCATAAAATCGATGAAAAACCTTCTCTGTTTGCAAAATTTCATACAAAACTACTCACTGCATATACAAAGGATGCTCACTGTGTTTTTTCATGTGCAAAATTTGGCAATTTGTGTTTAAAAAATGTATGAGGAAATCATTTTTGGAATGATACCTGCACTGTAAATGACTGTCGAAACCTTGTAGAGATTATCTTGGTAAGGTTGCTTTGCTCCTATGTAAACATACAATCCTAGTTAAACTCTCTGTCTCCAACAATTCGAAAAATCATTGGTCTACAAGTGGCAGAGCCTTTTTAGGGTGACAGAGCATTGCTAATCTAGGACTGAAGTCGTGTTTCTCTCATAGTATGACACATTTAAACAACAACTTAAGTTGAACCCTTTTCGAGAGAATAACACAATCTTAGAAATCTTTTAATTGTTGAGAAGACCCCGAGATCTACTCTTACCTTATCACTACACAATTTATGGGATTTGTTGGAGAATATGTCTACTCAACACAAAGGAAATCTCGGTTTTACGCTCTCCTATCTCTCCTCCTTTTAAACACAATGCTCCTCCTTATTTCTCCATGCAATTCCTCATGCTATCTCTATTGCACAAGGTTCTCCTCTTTGCACCTCGTTCTATTTTAATCTTTGCATATTTCTCAGTCAAACAGGGTTTGTTTTGTCATGTTTTCTTTAGGCTGTGGATAAATAATGAATATGTAGTTTCCTTTAATTCTGAGCTGGGTTATGATGAAACTTAGTTGTGATGATGAAGACAAACACGAAGACAGCGTTCAACTATGCATGCATCCCTTTGAAACATATTTTGACCATTTGTTGCTGTGTTTTTTCGATTTAACTCGCTGACTATTCATCCTGTCAATTGTACCTTTGGCTACCAATTGTTTTACTTAATGCATCATGGTTTTATGCACATGATATAACTCTATTCCTTTTGTACATAGCTTACCATTTGTTTAAACTTTTTACATAACTTGCATCATGATTTTACACTCTTACCACCACTTTGTAACACAAGTGTTGTCCATTCTACATGTCTCGACACTTGTTTTGTTTCTTTTTAATGCCGCATCATAGCTCGTAGCTGCTTGTACTATAGAGCTTTCAAAACTCATCACTATTAGGACTAGTCTATGACTTTTGTATTGCATGCTTTATTGATTATGCATTATGCTTGTTCATTGTGCATTTTTAGATCCATTATACTTGCATTGCATATTGCATATCCATTATTATTCCTTTATCATTACATACTTACCCCTTTTTGTGTCATCATTTACATATACTTGTGTATTGATTTGTTTTGAAATGACCATAATCTTGGGTCATTTCAAATCAAATTCTTTTTTAAATAAGATGTCAAGTATATTTGTAATGATACTAACTCTCTTTGTTCTTGTTTTGTAGGCAAATGTCTATGAGGCAAAAAAAAATTGGCCCAAAAAGGAAATGTGGCCAAAAAGTTTGGTCAAAAATGCAAATGAATGTGGTTGAGTGAATAATGAATTGATGAATGTAAGGTTATAATAAGGTTAATGAATGTAATAAGGTGAATGAATAATGTAAGAGGTAAATGTATATAATGTAAGGTGATGTAGGATATAGGGTAATGTAAGATAATGTAGGATGATATATACATGGATAGGGGTACTGCATATTCAAGGTTAAGCTAGTTTATCAATCTTAGAAAAAGTTTCAAAATCGAAGGCATTAAGAATACTTTAAACTTACAGTACTTTCTTTTCGCTTGATAGCTCATCGTCAATGCTTTTCTTCAGTTGATTATAACCTTATCTCTTTTTTCAACACTTGACCTTTTGCTAAAGATGATGATACTTTGATCTCAAAATGAATTCTACTGAATGATTATGCTGGATTGTAGATGCTTGTAGTTGCTTCTCAGGTCGCTTTGATGTTGATTTTAAGATGAATAATCAGGTCTCTTCTGTAATAACATATGACATTGATATTGTTCAGGTCCCTTACTGATAAATATTGATTATGATGTCTTAGGTCACTTCTGCAATACAACTGCTTGACATTAAACCTGTTTATAGTTTGTTGGTTTATTATGAATATTCCCCCTAGGTGATCTTGAGACTTGTCCTCAAGTCTTTGAATTTTGGAGGATGATTCTGCAAAATGAAATTGAAAAACATAAAAGAGAATTCATATTGGCCAAATAAGTTGTTTTTCCGATATGAATTTGAGTTTGTATTGTGCCAGTATTATGGATTTTCACAACCAAACTCCTTTATTATTTTTTTATTTTTATTTTTATTTTTTATTCTGGAAGTAGGAAAGGCATATCACTATGATGTTACAGTACTTCCATATTGTTTTGTGTTGAGACTCTCTTCATAAAATCTTCTTTATTGATAGGCTTATTATAAAATTTGAGTCTATGACCATTAACTAGAAATGAAATGGCAGCTTCATCAATTGTCTTGATCTTGACTGCTCCATTGTCAAATATTTATTCTATCTCATATGGCTCAAGCCAGTGAGTAGTATGCTTAGCTTTGAAATCTTTGTACTTGGAGTCGAAAAGAAGTGCCCAGTCTCCCTTATGAAAAAATTTGTTTTTGATAAATATGTTATGCCATTTGATTCTTGGCTACTATACTAGTGATGTATGCTCAACTGTTTTTTGTATGATTTCGTCTAGTTCATTCAGCTTCATAATTCTTGATTGTTGGGATTCTAACAAGTCCAATCCCAATTCTAATGCAAGTTTAAATGTATGAATTTGAAATTTGATTGGTAAAAAAACTCCTTTACCATATACCAGTTGATATGGGCTGAATCCAGTAGTATTTCTCCATGTAATTCTATATGCCCATAATGCATCTTTTGATTTGTCAGACCAATATTTTCTATTCATTTGCACTATATTTGTCATGATGTTTTCCATAACTTATTAGTATATTCCACTTGTCCATTTTCTTAAGGATGATACAGAGTAGACTTTCTATGCTTGATTTTGTATTTTTCCATAAGATCTTGGACAAGTTTAGAAGTGAACTGTGATCCTTGGTCTGTAACAATCTGTCTTGGAACTCCAAATATTACAAATATTTCTTCAAAGAGGAATGAAAGTATTGTTTCTTCTGTTGCTCGTGCCACTGCTTTTTATTCTACCCATTTTGTAACATAGTCTGTACACACTAAGATGTACTTCTTTCCATTTGAAGGCGGGTTAATAGGTCCCACAAAGTCAAGAGCCCATTGTTCAAATGGTTCTATAAGTACTTGTGATTTCAATGGCATCTCATCTGATACTACAGGTCTTCCATTTCTTTGACAGTTATCACATCTTTTGACATAGGCCTATGAGTCCTTGAAAATTGTTGGCCAGTATTAGCAAGCTTGAGCACCTTGTATGTTGTTTGTTTATCTGCAAAATTTCCACCACATGGTTCATCATGACATGCTTTTATAATATCAACAATTTCATCTTCTGTTACATATTTTCTTATCAAAAGATCAAGACCAATATAGAAGAGGTCACCACTGGCGCAAATATATCTAGCACTCTCTCTAATTATTTTTCTTTTCTACTTGTTAGTGAAATGAGATGGTAATATTCTAGATGATAAATAGTTAGCTACATCTGCAAAGCATGGGGTTTTATTTGTCATAGAAAATAGATGTTCATCAGGAAAGTTGTCTGAAACAGGAATAATATCACCAGGAAAATGAAGTCTTGACACGAAATCTGCCTCTTGATTATCTTTTCCTCGTCGATCTAGATAGTGAGATTAAATTCTTGCATTAGTAACAACCATCTAGTAATTCTGCCATTGGTAAATGTTTTGTTCACTAAATATTTAATAGTCGAATGATTTGTATGAATAAACACTTGATAGTCTGTTATATAATGCCTAAATTTATTGACTGCATGCACAACAGCTAGCATTTCTTTTTCAGTGACTGTATAGTTTAATTCTTCTGGAGTTAGATTTTTTCTAATGAAATAAATGGCATAGTTAAACTGATTTTATTTTTGTCCTAGATATGCTCCTATAGTTGTATCTGATGCATCAGTAGATATGTGGAATGGCAATGACCAATTTGGTCCTCTGAGAATGGGTGTTATAGACAATTTTTCTTTCAGTTTTTCAAATGCATTTTGACAATTTGTAGTCCATTGAAACTCAATGTATTTTGCAAGTAATTTGAACAAGGGTAAAGCTATTTTGTTGAAGTTTTCAATGAATCTTCTGTAATAGCCTACATATCCCAATAAACTTCTTACTTCTTTTTGTGTTGTTGATAGCATTAAGTTTACAATGACTTGTATCTGTGTTGGGTCTACCTTTATTCTAGAAGAAGAAATGCGATGTCACAACACTATCCCTTTAGTTAACATCATAAAACATTTCTCATTGCTGAGGGATAAGTTTTTCTCTATGCATCTCTTTAGAAATTTTTCACGGTTGTTTAAACAATCATCAAATGTACCTCTATAGACAGTAAAATCATCCATGTAGACTTCAACACATTCATGTATAATATTTGCAAAGATAGCTAGGACTACTCTTTGAAATGTAGCAAGTGCATTACATAATCCAAAAGGTAAAACATTGTAAGCATATGTACCCCATGGACAAGTAAATGTAGTTTTATCTTGATCCTCTAATGCTATCTTGATTTGATTATAACCACTAAATCCATCAAGAAAGGAAAATAACTTTTTCCCTGCCAATGAGTCTAGTACTTGATCAATGAATGGTAGTGGGAAATGATCCTTAAGTGTTGCCTTATTCAGTTCCCTATAGTCTACACAAATTCTCCATTTTCCATTTTTCTTAGGAACCACAACTAAGGAAAAAACCCATTGACTATCAGAGATGGGGTAGATAAATCCTACCTATAATAGTTTCTTGCAATTCATCTTTTACTATCTCATTCATCATTGGATTCATTCTTCTTTGTGGTTGTCTTACTGGTTTGATTATTTCATCTGTATAAATGTGATGGATACATGTTTTTGGATGGATTCCCTGCATATCCCAGGCAAATGATTTTGAATATTTCTGTAAAAATGTAATTACCTGTTGTTCTTGTGATGGTTGTAGATTATTACCAATATTTAGATTCTTTCCAAAATTGATTTCAATGGTTTTGCTTTGATAATTGGTAATTGAGCTTACAGGAAAAATGCTTTCAAATGAATTGTGCAATGATTGAATAGTACAGTTTTCCTGAAAACATTTATTTAAAATATGATTTGCAGCTTCATATTGTGTTATTCGTAGCTACTCATAAATATAAGGTTCTGAGATAAAAAGGTCTATTAAATCCTCATTTTCTTCTTCTTCTCTAAAATTAAAGGCTTGATTAATGCTTAAAACAAGTTGAGTTTCTTCTTGTTGGTCATCAAGCCATGATAGTAAAGAAATAGATTGAGCAGGAGCATAGAGTGTAATATGTTTCCTTTCATCTCCATGTGCTATGATCATGCTTCTTGGTCTACATCCAATGAAGGCATCTGTTGTGGCTAACCATGGTCTGCCAAGAATTAAAGGATGGCCTCCTAGATTTGTTTTTGGTTGCAAGATCATAAATTCTACAGGGTACTCCCATGAATTCAAAGAAACAATGATGTCCTCAAGTATTCTTTTCGATACAACTTTAGATCTATCTGCTAGTTCTAAAATTGTAGTAGTAGGTCAAAGATTTGGCAATTTTAAATACTTCATAGTTTCTGTTGTCATAACATTTATAGCAACTCCTAGATCAATTAAATTTTTAGGAACTGAAAAATTATTGATTGAAATGGTAACCATAGGTATCTCAGGATCAATATACTTTTCAATTGTTGTTTTTGCAGACATGAGACTAGCTAATTTTCCAGTGACTTGGATTATGGTTGGATCTCTTTTCTGTCTACCAGTTTTTTTAATACATAATTCCTTTATTGTTCTTGTATAGATGGGAATAACTTTGATAGCTTGCAACAAAGGAATTTTGACATAAGAATTCTTTAATTCATCTAAGATATCAAATTCAGGAAAATAAATTGAAGTTTTTTGCTCTACTAATCTTTCTGGGAAAGGTGGTGTTTGAGTCATAATAGTTTTACTTTTTTGAATTTGATTCTTTGGATTAAATTTTCCAAATTGTTCTCCTTCTTCAATTTTTTCTTCTATGAATGGTGAAGAATATTTTTGTAGAACTTTTACAAACCTCAAGTGGATGTCTTGAATAGGAAGAATAGAATATGTAGGAAATAATATTGTTTCTTCCACATTATATGCTGGCCTTTCCACTCTATTACTCGGATTTGCTACTAGATGAGCTGGTAATTGAGTTAGTCTGGGCGGTGGTTGGTTAGATGGAAGCTGAAGCTGTTGTGGTTCAGTTAGTAAAGGTGCAGGATTTTGTTGTGGAAATGGCATTGGTTGTTGAGGGTATGGCTATTGAGGGTAAGGTTGTTGATATGGCTATTGAGGATAAGTTTGATATAGATAGAATGGTTGAGATTGTTAGGCATATCCTCTCCAACCTTGGTTTTGAGTTTGAGGAGCCAAGTTTTCCATGGCATAAGAGTTTTCCATGAATTTTGATACTGAAAATTCTAGGGAATTTGTTGAGGAAATTGTTGAGATGTACCTGCAAAACGTGGTTGCCAAGCTCTTATTTGTGTCATATAATAAAATCCTTGATTTTCTTCTAGTTGGCCTGCTTGCAACTCTTTTAATGTTGGACAATCATCTGTGACGTGATTTTCTGTACAAAGTCCACAAACATGTATATTATCCAAAGGACATTCTCGTAAAGGATGCTTCTTCCTACACTTAGGACAAAAGATTGATAGTATTTGTTCTTCTTCTTCTTGTTTCTTCTTTGCTTTCAATACATCAACCTGTGTTCCTAAGGTGTTCAAAAGATCAGTTTTAAAGTTTTCTAACAAACTCCCTATTTATACTCTTAAACTCCTCATGTTGTTGATTTAGAACCTCTTGAAGTTATATTTCTTTTTCCTGTTTTGGCTCTACCTCTAGAAAACTTCTGACATAATTCAAAAATTTCATCGAATGGTAAGTATGAAATATATCCTTTACCCATCACATTGAGAATATCAAGATACTCATCTCGTATTCTTTTGAGAAAAATTGTTCGAATTGTATCAAGATTTAAAGAATGTTGTTTGGATTTTTGTAATTTGTAAAGAAATTGTTCTAAGTATTCTTCCAAACTCTCATATTCTTGTTAAGACATCCAAAAAATATCCTCCTTTGAATCTCTAGGCCTACAATACGATTGATACTTCTTAAGAAAAAATTTCCTCATGTCTTCCCGAGAAGTAATAGTGTGTTCTCCTAATCCCATAAACCATTTTAATGCAGCTTCTTTAAGAGTAGCAGGAAAAAGACGAAGCTTATGTGTATCATCAGTATAAACATAAGTACGACATAAGATATCAAATTCAAACATGAATGAATCATGATTTTCAGAAGACATTCCATAGAAATTTTGTAAAACCAAAGGTGGAATATTCTTCATTTTTACCTCCTCTCCAAGAATTGTTATGGTATCTAAAATTAAGAATCCAAAAGTAGCTTCTTCATCATTTTCTATGTCTGCATATTATTTTCTCTTATGATCATATTCTCTTTTAGCATCTTCCTCTCTTTTCCTTTCTACTTCTCTTCTTGTTTCTTCCTCCCTTTTTCTTTGTCGTTCTTTTTGTTGCTTTTCGTATTGTAACCTTTGTTCTGGAGTGAGTATTGGGATGTTAGATCCTTGCCTTTCTTTTGCCATATCTTTTTCAGCAGTTTCAAATGTTTCAGTAACAAATTGAGATTATGTATTTTCAACTTGTTTTGTTTGTTTAGAAATAGTTTCAAAGATAGGTTGATCTATTTGTTCAAGAATAGGCTGATCAATTGGTTTTCTTGTTTCTCTTTGTTTTCTTATGGAAGATGTTTCTATTTGTTTTTATTTTCTCTTTACTTCATAAGCTAACAAAGTTTGTCTTTCAACAAGCGTTAACCTTTGTCTTGAATGTTGTTTTTCCTCTAACTCTTCCAAAGTTGATTTTCCAGCAATTGATGTAGTTAATTCGAATGCAGGTAGTCCTGCTTCTACCAATGGTTTAGTAGTTGGAGGGTCTTGTTCTATGTATCTACCCTTTTCATCTCTTTTTCTAGTCATATAGAATCATAATGGAAAAATCCTAACTATAAATTTTTATTTTATTTTTGCTTAAAGCTTCCTATTTTGATTAAATTTGAATGTGCTTCCCTGGCAACGACGTCAAAAATGTCTAAGACAATTTACTAAGTAAACTAATGCAAGTGTTTTACTTTTCAATCCAGGTTTGTAGACTTGGAAGCACATCCAAAGTCAATTTCGAAAGGCAAGGCTCAAAGGTCAAGGGAAATTCATATTACAAATAAGTTCTAAGTTTAAAAGAAACTAAAAATTCTTTGATTCAAGATGCAATAAGCGAAGGAAGAGGCTCCTAACTTAGGAGGTCCTGGTTGTCCTTCCCCACAGTATTGTCCTCAATAAGAGAAACTAAAGAGAGACAGTTTGTGATGTGTATAAAGAAAGAGAAGAGGCTCCTAACTTAGGAGGTCCTGGTTTTCCTTCCTCACAGTTCTACTCCAACAACATTACCATTGCATCAAATCATAAACTGGAATTCAAGAAACAATTCAAGAAATGCAAAAGGATGATTTTTAGTTGTGATTCATAATTTGATAGAAAGAGAATTTAACTTAAATCCTTGGTTGTCCTTTCGTACGCAAATTATATTTTAAACCAAAATCATCCAAAAATCATACAGAAATCATAACACATCTAAGTAGCTGAAACAAAAAATATTGAATCAAAACTATGCTAATTTAAACAAAATTTAACCAAAGTGTACTTAGCTTGGTATGGGGGCCCTCCAGCCTTGCCTTGCACACTTGAAGAACTCTTTAGTTATAGCTAACTTAATAAATAATCCACAACATGAACAGAAAATAGAATAGTAGAAATGGTTCTTCAAATTATCTCAAAAGTTTCCAATAATCTTAATACAAAATTACACACTTCTGAATGGTCCATAAACTTTGTTTAAATAAGCAAATCATAAAAAAACCTCTATATAATGGATCTAAAAGCCTTATCAATCCTAATCCATCCATACAAGTCAAACTCATCAAGTCTAGTTCACAAAATCAGGAAAAATCCCACAAAATAATAATTTTACTCCTTTTTACTAGGAATTCCTTAATGACAGGTCAAGTTTGACCAGCGTTCGCGGGCATGTTTTTGCCCAATTTGACTGAACCAATAGGTGTTTCTTCATACGTGGTTCCGAAGCTTTCCAAATATGCGCTCAGATCTCACCCGGGTGTCCTACACATATGATTTCCATGAAGCTATTATGGGAATTTTTAATGCAGTCCAAATTTACTCTTAAAACCCAACTTTTACAAAAATTGAAAAACTTAATTTAGTTACCTGAATATGCAAAATAGGAATAAAATGAGGCATATATATGTGAAATACGATGGAATATGGTGGTAAATAAATGGATTTAGGATAGGCAAAGATGACTAAGATTTAGGGCCAACAGTGATTATTCCCTTAAAGGGGGATAGTTCATCACCCACCAGGGGTTGGGATGTTCATGGGTTCCTTACTGATAAAAGGGGCACTCATAGGGGCCCTAGGAACCAAGGTGATGTCCATAATGATGGGGGTAGAGCCCATGTTTAGCTTTTGACCACTTGCTAAATTTTATTCTCATCCATCTTTTTGCATTTTGTGGAACATTTCCTGTTGTATGTGGCCATATTATGCTTTTATCTTTCTTTTTAACTACATCAACCTCCAGGGAATCATTCCAGGCACAACCCGAGGTGTGGACAAGGGGAAGAGCAGGCTAACACCTTGTGGACTCAATGGACAAATGTGGACCCGGATAGGGAAAATGTGAAAAGGGTTTGTAATGAGCAGAGGAGATTGAAATATATGGTATCGAGAAGCAAGACCACACAACCAAAATCAGGTTTCCCATGTATTTCCACTCCTAAAGCTAATAGCCAATAAAGGATAGCCCACGAGACTAGGATTCAGGATTAACTCCCTATTTGAGGTAAAGGAACAAGAGCACAGTCAAAACCCTTCCTTCTTCCAAGTAGCCCAATAATCCAGGCCCTGGTGTGACCAATAAAAAAAAGCATAAACACCCAATTACATAATGAAAATTCATACCTTTGGGGTTGGATAGCCCACCTTCAAACATACGATCATGACAGAGGAGCGAGGGTACACAAGAATTGGCTCAAGTGGCGGAGAAAAGTAGCACATCAAAGCCATAATCACGAAGATTATACCCTGGAAACCCAAACAAGAAAACCAACTTTGAATGTTTGCTTAGTTTTCATTCTAGCAATCTCAATTTACAATGTCAACAATGGCTTTACGTGCATCCTCCTTCTTGGCCAACAAAAATCCCTTTGTGAGATTTGTTACAAACAAATATGGGAGAGTTGGGGCAATGGGAAAGCCACAAGACTAAACTTTCATTTCCCATTCCTCTCTCTCTTTCTCTCCTATTTTATTTTCTTATTTCATTTAATACTTGTTTTTTCCCTGTCTTATTTATTTTTTAACATTTGTGTTGTTCTATATGTTTTATCTAACTATCATTAATCACCAAATTACACTTGCAAGAATTAAATCTTACAACCATTCACTTGTTCAAATCCATTGCAAAACATTTTTGTACTTTAGTGTTCTTTTGTTCTTTCACCTCACTAGTCCAAGGCCTCCATTTAAATATCATGGAGGCTCATTTGTTCTTGTTGATTCATGATGAAGATTAGTGGACTAGATATAAACTATCTTGAGAAATGATATAATGTTTACGTCTCTCCATGGAGTTTTCCTTCTCCAAGGGTTTTGCCACATAAATTTGTCTCTTGACCTTCGATCTATGTGATTTGTTTCTCTTTGGCATTCATTCTTGTGATTTTCCCACCTATAAACTCCTATAATTCCAACCAATACCATTTTTGCAATGGAGCTCACTCTTCCAACTACAAAAAATACAAACTCCCTAGCATCTCCATCAATTCTTTTATTGGCCAGCCATTCAAAATAAATTTGGAATATAATTATATTCATATGATCTCCTTATGTAACTAGTTAAAGCCATCCAACCAAAAACTTCGTCAATATCAAACTTGGAAATTTCCTTCAAAACTTTGTGAATCCATCTCTACATATTTGGTGGCAATCTTTACCCAATGTTGATTTCTAAGATGGTAGCTTTTACACTTTCCAATAAAACAATTGGTTCTCCTAAAACTAACCAAACATATTTGGACACTCACTATTATTCCAAATAGGATTCCCAATTCTTTATTCATTGGTGATCATTGAAGAATCGAAAAAAAATCCTCCATTTATCCTCAAACTAACTTCCAAATTGAGCTTGTTAACATGTCCTTGTCTATATACTCTACAATTGCCATTAGTCAAACTAGCGAAAGGATAAATATATCCACATGATCTAGCTACAACAAACCACATCCTTGTAGATCACTCATCTTTTGAGGTTGTTAGGAATTTTAACCTCTTTCACATTATGAACTTCCCATCGCCCTTTCCTTTCCAACCATACTCCATGTGAAAAAGAAGCAACAAAATGCCACCACTATTGCTGGTCACTTAGTATATATGCAATAAAAAATTTGAGACATCCTTCTAAAAAAACAACTAAAATATAAAGATCTACAAGATAAGCAAAGGATAAACATCCCTTTCAGGTTGAAACAAATTTGAGCTACCTTTAAACAAGAATTGATTCAAGAATCAACATCATCAGCTTAAGCCTATCAGATGCAACACTTGTACTAATTTGCAAGCCATTGAAGTCAATGACTTTCACCTTCAGTTATTGCGACATTTGAGTATTCACCATGTAGTCAATGTCAACTATCTTAAAGAGGTATATCTTTTACATCCATAGGACATTGTTCTTGACACCAACACACACACCACAAGAAAGAATTCAATCACAAAATACCTAGTTGGTGAAAAATGGTACTTATCTTTGCAAACAAATTGGATTTTTCAGGAAACCTGTGCAACAAGTTCCTAGATCACAACAAAACTTAAGGATAATTTCCTTGTAAGAAGGAAATAATGAGCATTTTCAAAATATATTACTATTTCCTGATATTATATGAGCATCGTAAGTTGTACTCTAGTCAATCTCATCTTGTATTATAGTGAGGCCATATTTTTTCATGTAAAATATCCTTAGTGGTAATGTATCTCTTCACAGATAAGAGTTGCATCACATTAGGTGCAACATGGCATGCATGGAGAGAGCTCCTATCTCTACTAAAATAACTTCATCTCCCACATATAATTGTTAGAGTTTACTAATATACAATTCTCTTTTTTGCCAGCTAGTTTTTCACATTTCTTATTTGCTATAGAGAAAAGTAGCATAACACATTCATCGACTTGGAAAAACCAAAGTGGAGAGTCAACTTGACTACTCAAACAGACAATAAAACTTGGCATATCTAAAAGTCAAGGAACATAACTCAGCAAAATTCAACAAACTTATTAACATAATTAAATCTACATGGCTTTGACCAGGAGTTTTGACTTAGCTCACTAGCTTGGAGAATGGAGCAAACTCAGTAGTACTAGTAGCTTCTATGCTTTAAAAGTTTTATGCTCCCCACCTTTTCCCATATTTGACAATATAAGAAAACATATCCAGTGTTCCATAGGTACATGTCCCCCAAGGTGGGGGGCATGCTCCCCACATTTCCCATGTTCACAGGACGAGGGAACACTTAGGGAAACGTTTCCCCACGTCCCCCTTTTGGGAAAACTCAGGGAGATGCATTTCCCTAAAAGGGGTGCTTGTGTACTATTAGTTTTTGTAGCATCGGAGGTGTTCTAGCCACGAAATTTGGTGGAGAGGCTAGAATACATGAGATCTCCAAAACCTAGAAATCGTTTCTGGAAATTCCACCTAGAGATGGCTTAATTAGATTATTAGTCGATTTTTAAATATTTTATAGGTCTAAACTTAGGGAATATGGATAATTAATCATAATTAATTAAGTCAATGTGAGAATTCTCTAGAAAATCACATAGATCGATCCAGAAACGGTCTGAGCCATCGATTAAGATTTAATCTTGGTCGTTGGAGTCCCAACAGAAAGATATAAGAAGGGATCGATGTGGTGATGGAGAACATACCAAAGCACTAGAGTCACTTGGAGAATTCGAAGTTCCAGAGTAGCATCAGTTAGTTGTCGGAGAGTTCGAGCTTCAGTGAGGCAGCAGAGATAGTGAGGGGCAAGGGCAATGATCCAAAGGAATTTTTCTAGATCCGGAGAGGCAATAACAAGAGGGTTGAGCTATTCCCAGTGAGGCAGCACAAAGGACTACGCAATTGCTTAAGAGAAGAAGTTTGATTGGAGAGAAATTAATTCTTAGTTCCAGAGGCCGGATGGAAGGTCTAGAGTTTTGGAGAGTTGATTTCCTCAACAGAGATAGGCAGAACGACTTCATCAAAGGCAGGTTGGAGACTTTACATTGTTATTTTTTGGTAGCATCAGATGTGATCTGGCCATGAAAATTGGTGGGGAGGCTAAGGCACATGAGTTCTAAAGCACCCAGAAACCGTTTGGTCAAATTCCACCCAGATTGTGTTTTATTACAATAATTGATATTTTTAATGGGATTCCCAAGTCTAAACTTATGAAAATTAAAGTATTAATGAGTATTAATCAAAATATGTGTGAGAATGTTCTAGAAAGCAGATCAAGTCAAGTTTTTAATCTTAACATTGATAAGAGAATTAATCTCAAACGTTGAAGTCTCAACGAGAAAAGTATAAGAAGGAGGTTTGGGGTTCATTCAGATACACATCGATAGAACAAATTGATATAGAGTTCGATATTTATGGGGCTACGACGCTGAGAAATTCGAACCAAGTGATCATTCTGCAACAGAGGGGCAAGGATAGTTTGGGAATACTGAAAAGAGACGCGGAGAGCCACTAGTGGAGGCTGAAGAACACCTAGAGCGACTAACGTTGGGCCAATCTGGGCCCATGCAGGTCTGATGCTGAACTAGGGAGAGCCAGTGCAGAGGAGAAATTTCCCTCACACAGAAATCTGGAACTATCGGGAAGCTGCCGGAACAGTCAGGAGAAATTGACACAGAAGTTCCAAGAGGCAGAAGAGACTGCGCAGAGCTGAAGCAGATCTTGTAAGGCTGACACGGGGCCTACGCAGGGCCAGCACAGAGATAGCTGGGGGTTTGCCAGTTTTGTTGCAGGATCAGGCGGAAACTGCTGGGTGAAGTGAAGTAATCTCACTCAGTTTTCCGACATTATATTTTTCTTTGTAACTGGATTGTCGGGAGGGCATCCAACATTGTATTCAGAACTATTGCTTAATAATATAAAACCCTCAGCGCTGTTGCACCGGTTTTCCCGCATTGGGTTTTTCCGAGGACTATTTTATCCAAAAATAACAATGTCCTAGGTATCTTGTTCTTTGCTTACTTTCTTGCTTCATGTAATCAAATTAAATTGGTGTAGGTTGCAGAAGTAATTTACTTCAGTATTTTCCAAAAAATAACTTGATAATGTATATTAAAATCAAGTAGGAGAAGTAAATTCAGTTTTGCTGCAGTAGGGGTTCCTTGAGTGTAGGAATTTTCACATGGTATCAGAGCATTGATTTTGAAATAGGAAGAGCAGATCCAGCGCTGAGCAGAGAGACCAATAGCTGCATTTGGCAGCAATTCAAATCCCCTTGAAAGGATTGCACAATCCTTGCCGGGAAAGCAAAGATTCCGAGGAAATCTCTCTCTAAGAGAGTCAACAAAGAGGTATGATTTCTAGATTGTGAGCTTGCAGACGCAGAGGGAGTGACGTAGAGCCTCGGCGTAGTGCTTGAAGGGCACAGTTTCTGCCAGGGCAAAAATCCATTGGAAAAGAGCAAAGATACATAGAAGGGGAATTTTCTCCTCATAGGACTTTTCTCGCCAAAAGTTCGAATTTTTCACTTGCCGGGCAGCAGACCAGTGTTGCACAGTGACTAGAGGAGTCAATTCGACAGTTTGGGTGAGATGGCATCACATGGGCTCAGATATCAGGACAGGTTGGAAGGAGCTTCCAACTATGTCCTATGGAAGACCAGAATCTTAGTTGTTCTGGAGGAGTATGATCTCGAAGCTTACGTTAAGAGTGTTGCAGTTGTTCCCGCAGACAATGATCAGAAGAAGTACAAGGTCGAGCATGGAAAGGCGAAGAGGTTCATACTCGATAGAGTTCAAGATCATGTGGTCTCACACTTGCACGGCAAAGATACAACCCAAGAAATGTGGGAAGCCTTGTCTTCACTGTATGAAGGTTCTTCCGAACAGCGAAATATGTAGCGAACATTGATACAGAAGGGAGAAGGGGTTAACTCCTATCTTCAACATCTTCAGGACACTAGAGACTAGCTTGTTGCATTGGGTTCTACTCCTCAATCTACTGCGATGGTAAGGGTGACCTTGAATGGAGTCTTGGATGAATGGCAAGTCTTCGTCCAAAGTATATTGGGAAGGGAAAGACTACCTTCATGGGAGGAGACGTGGGCAGCCCTTCAACAGGTAGAATTAAGGAGGGATCTGGTTAAGTTCAACCTTAATGGAAGAAGTGCGAGTGGCATGAAGACCAAGGAGGAGGAGGAGAACACAACTATAGCATCAAAGGGACAGTAGAAGTAGAAGTGGAAGAAGGACATTTCGAAGGTGAAATGGTTTAGATGTGGTGAGATGGGCCACTTTGCATTCCAGTGTCCTTTGAAGCAAAAGGATAAGGTTGAGAAACATGATCCTAAGGTTGCTCCAGCAAAAATTGACAAAGATGAGTTTTCCATGGGTGCCCATGCATCTCCAGGAGGGAAATGGGACGATATAGAATTGTAGTCGAGAGGACTACATGTGGGCAGGATCCTTGAGGAACCCACCTCTTGGATCAATTCCTTGCTACAGGAGCCCGAGATTCAGCAATAGCGAGATGGACTTAGTGTCAGATGATGTAGTGGGTTCGTTAAAGAGACAGATGCAGTAGCTTGAGACCAGAGACTGATCAGCGCAAAGCAAGGTTGGCAGCAGTGCAGATGGCACAGTGCAGAAGTCAAGAGCAGCGCAGAAGATTCAGAGTGTCAGAGACTAGTAGCAGTCAAATTCTAACATTCACATGGTATTATTCTTAACACAGTCAGTTCAGAAATTTGGGATGCTTTTCCATTGTTGAGCAATAACAATTGGAAAATGATGTAGTACAAAGCTATTAGTGGCAGTGTTAGCAGCAGATGCAGAGGGAGGTGTAGTACAGATGCAGCAGTGGAAGTGGTAGTGTCATGGGCAACAATATAGTAGCAGCAACAGCACAGTGTTGGTCGCAGCAACAGTGCGGAAAGGAGATGCTTCAAAGACAAAGCAGCGTGCAATTAGACATTGTTGCTAGAGCACATTCCTCGCTACGAGGGAGTGTTAGTTTTTGGTAGCACCAGATGTGCTCTAGCCATGAAAATTGGTGGAGAGGCTAAGGCACATGAGTTTTAAAGAAGTTTGAAATGGTTTGGTGAAATTCCACCCAAATTGTATTTATTAAAATAATTAATATTTTTAATGGGGTTTAGGAAAATTAAAGTATTAATGGGTATTAATCAAAATATTGGTGAGAATGTTCTAGAAAGAAGATCAAGTCAAGTTTTTAATCTTAACTGTTAATTAGAGACTTAATCTCGGTCATTGAAGTCTCAATGAGAAAAGTGTAAGAAGGAGGCTTGGGGTTCATTATGATACACACCAGAGAACGAATTGATCTAGAGTTCGCTATTTTTGGGGCTAGGAAGCTAAGAAATTCAAACTAAGTGATCATTCTGCAACAGAGGGGTGGGCATAGTTCGGGAATACTGAGCAGAGATGCGGAGAACCACTAGTGGAGGTAGTGCATCACCTAAAGGGACTGACACTGTTTCTGTCTAGGCCCACACAGGCTTGACACTTAACCAGGGAGAACCAGCGCAGAGGAGAAGTTGCCCTCACACATAAATTTGGAACTGTCAGGGAGCTGCCGGAATGGCCGATAGAGGTTGACGTAGAAGTTCCAAGAGGTAGAAGAGACTACATAGCGCTGACACAGAGCCTGTAAGGCTGACGCAGGGCCTACGCAGAGATAGCCGAGGGTTTCCCGGTTCTGCTGTCGGATCAGCTGGAAACTGTTGGGTGAAGTGAGGTAATCTCACTCAATTTTCCGCCATTATATTTTTATCTGTAACTGAATTATCGGGAGGGCATCCAGCATTGTATTCAGAACTACTGCTTAAAAATATAAAACCCTCAAAGTTATTGCATCGGTTTTCCTGTATTGGGTTTTCCAGGGATTATTTTGTCCAAAATAACGGTGCCCTATGTATCTTGTTCTTTGCTCAGTGTCTTGTTTTAAGTAATCAAATTAAATTGGTGTAAGCTACAAAAGTAATTTACATCGGTATTTTTCAGAAAATAACTTGATAATGTATATTAGAATCACTTAGGAGAAGTAAATTCAGTTCGCTGCAATAGGGATTCCTTGAGTGTAGGAATTTTCACAGAGATCACAGGGTTTGTGCAGAGCAGCGTGGACGCTGACGCAGAGGGTCTAGGAGGTCGAGTTTCCTAAAGGAAGTTGTGCCGAGATTTCTTGTGGAAGAAGGGTAATTCCCTTAAAATAATTTTGCTGAGATTTTCTTCTTGTTTGGATTGCCAATTGGGAATCCATAAATTGTACTCATATTTTCACTGTTGAATAAAAACCCTCACTGTTGCATGGGTTTCCCCAAGTTGGGTTTTTCCGGAGACAATTGTCCAAAAATAACAGTGTCAATTCCAACACTATTATTTCCACAGTATTTTATTTGTGAAAGTTACAGTGTGATTTATTTGATATTTGTCGTAGCAGATAAATTGTTAAAATAATTAACAAATAAACAAATAAATTCTAGTAGTTGCAATAGGATTCCAGTTGTAGGAATTTTTACATGGTATCAAAGCGTGAGCGATCAGCCAGGAAGCTCAGAAGTGAAGGAAATAATTTCGCTGCTCAGAGGGAGCAGCAAGCTGAAATTCTCAAAGGTGGTGTAGTATCCAGACATGGAAGCCGAATTGTTGGGGCAGAAAAATTCGATTTTCAATTGTGGGAGTGCAGAAAAGTCGAATAGCTTGGGATTGTAATTCCAATAGTCAGAGGGAACAACTGCAACTCAAATTTTCATTGAGCATATTCCTGATTGGACGCAAAGGGTTTTGTTGCAGTTGCAGAAGCAGAATCCGCATCGGGTGGAAGAGAAAAGCACACATAGTAGAGGGAAATTTTTCCTCAAGGAACTTCGAGTCTCAAAAGTTCAAATTTCTAGTTGCAAATTGGCAATAGCAGCTAGCATAGCCACACATTCCAGGAGGGAGTGTGAATAACAGAGAAACAGTCAAGCACAGGGAAAGAGGGAGTTTCCGACAATTTCAGAGATGGCCACTATAGGGCTTAGAGATCAAGATAGGTTGGATGGAGCTTCCAACTATGTCATCTGGAAGGCTAGGATGTCTTTTCTTCTAGATGAATATGGCTTGAAAGCCTACATTGATAATGTAGTGGTAGTTCCTCAGGATGTAGACCAACTCAAGGAATATACGAAGGATATGGCGCGGGCAAAGCGGTTGATCCTGGATGGAGTCTGGGACCATATAGACTCACATATAGTAACCAAGGGAACGACCAAAGAAATTTGGGATGCTCTCTCCACACTATACCAGTGTACTTCCGAGCAGCGGAAGATGTTCCTATAGGAGAAGCTTAAATGCATTAGGATGTAGAAGGGGGAAGGCATCGATCCTTTCCTCACCAGGATTCAGAAGGTATGAGATCATCTTTCAACTCTTGGGGCAACACCTTAACCTTCAGAGCTAATATGATTGGCACTAAACAATGTCTTAAAGGATTGGCAGGTCTTCATCCAAAGTATATTGCGCAGAGACATGCTACTAGGATTGGACAGAATGTGGGCCGATTTGCAGCAGGAGGAGTTGAGATGAGCTCTGTTGAAGAGCTCCATAAGTGGGAGCAGTAGCAGTGGACAAAAGGTGGTGAAGGAGAAAGAGAATGTGGCCCTCGCATCAAGGGTCCCAGTCAGGGGAAAGGGGAACAAAGAAAGTAAAATAAGCACTTATCTAAGGTCAAGTGCTTTAGGTGTGGCAAGTTTGGCCACTACAGTACCCAGTGTCCTCTCAGAAAGAAGGATAAAGAGGAGAAGCAATACCAGGCAGCAACACATGCTGAGATAGATAGGTTTTCGTCCATGTTGGAGGAAGGCTTTGCTATGATGGCCCACATACCTCTAGTGGTGAGGTGGGAGTGACTTGGAGTTGTAGCCCCATAGAGCTATAAATTGGGCAAGGTCCTTGAGGAATCCACCTCATGGATCATTACATGGCTACAGGAGCCCACAATATTCAGTAGCGATAAGAATCAATGTCAAAGGTGCAGTAAGAATTCAAGGGTGATAGTTGCAGACTAGTTACAGTCATATGCTAGACAGCACAATGCAGAGTTGGCAACAGTGCAGAGTGGCATGGTGCAGAGTCAGCAACGACACAAATTATTAGAGACAGTGTAAAGGCTAGTAACAGTTAGGACTCTAGAGACAAATTCATCATATTAAACACAGTTGATTCGGTATTTTAGATGTTTTTCAGTTGCAAATGTTGCAGTTGGAGCAACAACAGAGTTGAAATGTAGGAAGTAGTACAACAAGGTCAACAACAGCACATATGTAGCATCAGAGTTGTGCAGTGGTTGGTGGGCAGTGGCAGGTAGTCACACTAGTCATACAACAATGATGTGACAGGAGGTGATACGGAGACAGGGTGTTGTGGCAGGATGTGCAACACTAGAAGGAACACATTCCTCGCTAAGATGGAGTGTTAGTTTTTGTAGCATCGGATGTGTTCTAGCCATGAAATTTGGTGGAGAGGCTAGAATACATGAGATCTCCAAAGCCCATAATTGTTTTTGGAAATTCCACCTAGAGATGGTTTAATTAGATTAATAGCCGATTTTTAAATATTTCAAGTCTCATTAGGAGAATTTTGAGGTCTAAAATAGGCCTTCTAAGGAAATTATAAAATAATTGTTGAAATAATAAAATAAAATTAAGATTACATCATCAAATTTTAGAGGGGAAAAAGAAAAAAATATTTTTTCAACTCATATTTTCAACTTATCTCCATATGGGTTTACTCAAATTTCAAGCGGCAAAACTCATTAGACGCAGAATTTGATTCCTCATCCAAGGAGTACCCATGTTGCATACTTTCGATGGACCCTGCTACACGAAAAATGAGAAATACATGAAAAAGTTTGATTGCAATCACGTTTTTTCATGCATTTCTCATTTTTCATGTAGCAGGGCCCATCGAAAGTACAACATGGGTACTCCTTGGATGAAGAATTAAATTTTGCATCCAACTAGTACTCCTGCTTGAAATTTGAGTAAAACCTCAAGAAGATAAGTTGAAAATACGAGTTGAAAAAGTAGTTTTATTATTTTTTAATCTTTTGACTTTTTTATTCAAAAAATGGTGAATCATCCCTCATGATTGACATCATCATCTTGAATCTTATTGGTTCTTATAAAGTTTATTTTGGTTGTACATTTTTCTTAGGAGACCCATTTTAGACCTCAAAATTCCCATAATGAAACTTAGGAATATGGTTAATTAATCAGAATTAATTAAGTCAAGGTGAAAATTCTCTAGAAACTCACACAAATCGACCCAAAAATTATCTGAGCCATCGATTAAGGTTTAATCCTGGCCGTTGGAGTCCTAATAGAAAGATATAAGAAGGGATCGATGTGTTGATGGAGAACATACCAAAGCACCAGAGTCACTTGGAGAATTCAATTTTCCATAGTAGCAGTGAGTTGCCAGAGAGTTCAAGCTTCAATGAAGCAGCAAAGATAGTGAGGGGCAGGGACAATGGTTCGGAGGAAGTTTTCAAGATCCGGAGAGGCAGCAGCAAGAGGGTCGGGTTATTCCTACTGAGGTAGCATAGAGGACGGCGCAGTTGCTTCAGAGAAGTAGTTTGATTTGCTAGAGAGAAATTCATTCTCAGTTCCAAAGGCCGGACAGAGGGTCCAGAGTGCTAGAGAGGCGATTTCCTCAACATATACAAGTAGAACGAGTTCATTAGAGGCAAGGTGGAGGCTTATTTCCTAGATTTTCTTGTTGTTTGGATTGCCATTCAGACATCCATAGATTATACTCAAATTTTCACTAATGCATAATAATAAAAACCCTCACTATTGCACTAGTTTTCCCAAGTTGGGTTTTTCCAATGACAATTGTCCAAAAATAACGATGTCATTTTTATGTGTGTGCTAGTATTTTCTCATTTCCAACGCTATTATTTCCACAGTATTTTATTTGTGAAGGTTGCAGTGTGATTTTTTTTTTTATTTGTCATAGCAGATAAATTGTTAAAATAATTAACAATCACAACAACAAAAAATTCAGTCGCTGCAATAGGATTCCAGTTGTAGGAATTTTCACATGTACATCCCCTCTCAAAAAGGGTTGGGCATCCACTGCGAATTTTGCCTAAAAACAAAAATTTATGAGGGGGAAAAGCTAATATTCAACCCTAGGCCCCTACTAAAGCTATGTAATTAATGGTAATGTTAAGAGGATGAAAATGAAAGAGAAAGGAGAATGTGACTATCACTTTAAGAATTTGTCAATTTTACTTAAATTTTTAACATTACAATTAATTGACTTAAGATGTTTGAGAATGGTTCCAACCTCACTAGATTTTATATGGAGAAAGTAGAATTTTAGATCCCACTCAAAATCCAGCACACATAACAATTTTCAATATTTCAAGATTAGGGGGATTGCAATGTTTCCATTGATTTCTATCATGTATGAGGGAATGGAACTAGTATCTAATCAAGAGCACCAACCTCTCTATGTACCTCAATGTTGGTGGCATTGATTGTTGAACTCCTTTGTCATTACCCTAGTAAAATTGAACCAATCACTCAAACAAAATCTCGATTTGACATGTTAAGCTTTTTTTAATCTTAGTTTAATGTTGAGAATGATATGGATGATGAGGATCCCAATGTAGGCAATGATTTTGATGATATGTAGGTATTTATTGTAGCATGCTTTTTCTAGATTATAGAGGCCATCTAGAGCCTCATTGTTGATGTATTTTTGGTTCAAAGATGGATTGCAGTGAATGTTATTTTAGTTATATGTACCCTTGCTATATATATGTGTGTGTGTGTGTGTGTGTGTGTATGAGAAACATTACATATTTGTGTATAATGGTTTGGATTCATATGGATGCACATGAATATTCGCATATTTTTTTCAAAATTTGAATATTTATGTATTTTTTGGTAGATCGGTTTTTTGGTTTGGTTTTTCTCTAGTTCCTTGTTTTGGGGCAACTAGTTTGATGATCGGTCTGATTCTTATAACATCAGTTCATTTTCCATTGTTCATTTTTAGTTTTAACTTTTAAGTGTTGACTCTAGATATTGATGATTTTAGATTGGATCTTTTGTTGAAAAAACCACCTACAAGTTAATAACCACTTATAGACATTTTGTCAAACGCTTCGCTAAACTTTGATTTCTGACTCCAATAAATATTCAGCGGTAATGTATTAAATTCTCACACATTCAGTAGTTATTTATGAGCAGAAATACAAATAACGAAGTATGAAAATTAATTGCAGTGGAAATGGACAGCAAAAAAATCACACCATTTGACACAATATTTTGGGCAATGCCCCTAGAAAAACCCCGAAGGGAAAACTAGTCACAAGAGGGAATTATTATTAATGAGCTCAACAAAAATTGCAGTTATCTTTGCAGCAGAAATTTCCAGCAATAAATTCCCTCTACATATCTCACAAATCTGCCCCGAAATTTGTGCACTTTTTCATCCTCAAAAAGTGAGTGAAACAGTTGTATGGCCTGCAGCACCTTTTCTCGAATTCTATGCAGATTTATAAGTACCAGCTATACAAACCAATACGACCTTCACACAGCAAAAACCAGCACCTTGAAATCTGTGCCTCATGCCTCAATTTTTGTGCCCATTAAATGTTGTATGGACCTGCAACAAATTCATGCAGTTCTATAATGTACTTTCTACTTTACTTTTGTACTTCCTCCTCGAAATGCATGCCAAATCCCTTGGAATTCAAGCCCTCTTTCAACTGCAATAAATGTTGGTAAGGTGCCTTGGGATTTGTGCCCTTTCACCCAACCTCTCCTTCACAATTTTCTTCAGCTCTCCTTTCCCCTCTCTAATTAAAATGTTCATTAATGAGTCAATGTGTGCTTCTTCACTTCCCCCTTCTCCTTTTATAAATTCATTAATGACTAAAACCCCTAACCCTAGATCTCAATGGCCAAGAATAAATCTTGCCATCTCAAGATCAACATTTGTTACTTAATCTGTCATTGAGATGCTGATGACTTAAATCACTTAAGTCACTCAAACTTTTTATAAAGTCACTTTTGTCCTTAAATAATAAAAGTACACTTTACCCTTTATAAAATCACTTTATAATTGAAGTGCCTAGGAAGTGACAGTTGCTTAGTCACTTCTACGGGCTAGGCACTGCCACTACAGCAGTAACCCCAAGCTACAATTTCTAACATCTTTGACTCATCACCTTTTACTATTTTGAGTTTGAGTAATTTCAATTTACCATTCCAGTCTTAAGACTTCAGTGGCTACCATTCCCGTGTCCCCCCATCCCAGAAACTTGGTGGAACATTGCAAAACCCAATGGCACATCTTAAAGTTTTTGAGCATGTTCTTTGACAACTAATACAGAAAAAAATAATGAAGATTTTAAACACTCCTTCCTAAGAACGAATACATAAACAATATCTAAAGTAACCTGATGTTTACCTAATGACTAAGTCAATGCAATACATCATTCCAATTATTTATCATTTCAGGAAAATAACTGCAATCAGAATTTAAAAATTGTTTTAACTGATTTCTTCTCTTCGAAATTTAGTTCTTAAAATTATTTATAAATAAATAAAATGCTTCCAACCCTTTCTTATCTAGAGATGAATTGGCTTTTACCATAAATGTAAGTACAATGAGGCTAAAAACCCAACATGATCAAATATCATAATCTGCAAATAGAACTGTTCTCGAACTTGCAGAGAGTTCTTTTATTCTGAGACCTGATTTGGCAAAAATGATAGGATATGCTAACTCGTCCCATATTTTCTATTCCATATTCCCTGATTGAATATCATTCCTACTATCTGCTTTTGGTTTATCCACTCTAGCTAATAATATTCCCTGTTCAGATGTTATTTCATGTACAAGTCCAATAGTTCCTTGCTCAACAGTTGTTTTATCTTCTAGTTTCACATCAGCAGCCTGAAACAAAGATATCATTCTGATTTATCTTGAGAAAAGAAAGAACATTTTAATTTTAGGTGTCCCATTTGAGAAAAAAAATCCTTGATGAACATAAATTTTGAAATGATAAATAAGGTTCTAACCTGTACATTGGATCCATAAGGGGCTTCTGAAGTGGAAGAAGAGAATGATAAAAGTTCGTTGTTCATATCATTTGGCAAAGTATCAGAACCACAGCCAACTGCACTTCTGCAAGATTCTATATGCTCCACAAAAGCATTATCTACTGGAGATGGTGAGCTTGCATACTTCCCACCACGTTCATCATCCAGATTTTGGGAGCTTGCAGGACTGGACTTATCTTGAGCTTTGACTGCAGCACTAGATGCAACAGATGCACAGGGTTTACATATTTCTACACCTGGACCAGATGAAGAAACTGGAGCTTGGCAGCCTTGGTGGGGTTGCATCTGGGCAAGATATGGAGGCATTGGATGCAATTGTGAAGAGTGTTGGATATATGGCCTTTCAACATGGCAATGGCCATTCAAGGGTGGACCATAATTTGGAAACTGTAGATAGGGGCTGCTCCCATCTGCATGGCTGTTTCCAAAGGTAGCATATGTATGCAGTCCAGGATGAAGTGGAAAAGCACCTATGGTTGCAAGGGGAACATATGGAGAAGGTGCAACAATTGGCCTTTGAGCCTGGTTTGATGCGAATGATTGCTGAAAGTTTGATGATGGCAAAGGTGCTGCTTGAGGAACAGCCATAGAATAAGGAAAAGATGCAGTTCTCATTATGACAGTAGGGTCCATCATCATCCATGATGAAATAATTCGCAAGTGTTGCTGGAACTGTTCTTGTAGCTGATCTGCCTCACTCTTTAAAGCTGCTTTCTCCTCTTTAAGCTCGTTTTTTTCTTCAGTCAACTGCTTCAACAAAAGTAATTAAACAAGAAAGGGTTAAATAATACTAAACAAACAATTAATCCCACGATTGGAGAGCTTTCTTTAGTATCTATGCAAAAACTTCTCTATACACTATCCATCGAATACAAGAACTAAATTTTTTAAAAATGTGTACTAGGATACAAATTCATCAACTTACTTCCCGAGATTCATCCATAAGCAAAGTATGCTCATCTTGTAGCTGCTTTAACTCAACTCTAAGCTCTTTGATGACTTGCACACTCTCTATCAATATCGATGCCTTGTCATTTTTTGGCCGATCAGGATCTAACAAAAAACAAATTTGAAAAAGAAAAGAATCATATATAGCCGACAATATTCACTTATTGTTGATAATTTCAACCAAGCCATAGAACCCATTCCCAGAAAAGCTCTGCTGTGATATCCCATTAAATAAAATTATGCCAGGCAATTCTCAATTTTTGCATTTTTGACATTTTAATGTTGTGGACTTGGGAAAAGTGGGTTGAATAGACCCCCACTTAATTTTTGGAGAAAAATGAGGCTATGCACATTAGAAAAAAGGAATAATTATTTTGTTAGTGGAACGTGGGGCCACAAAAAGGGAAATTCGACCCCATTGAGGAATTCGCACTAGAGGAGAGAGGGAAGAGAGAAGGTGGCTCGAAATAGTGGAATTGGGGGCCACCAAGGGAGAAGGGACCAGCATCTATAAATATCACAAGGAAGCTTCATTTCGGGATCTTTTGTCTATCACTCCACAGAAATCAAACTCTCTTGGAGCTGTTGAGCACAAGAAGAGAAGTGCTACTGAACACAGGAATTCCAAGCGGACATTCCACCCCTATTTCAGAGGACTTTGAGTGCCTCCCTATTAAAGAAAATTGGAGTCTAATATGAGGCTTCACTTGGGCATATTGCAGAGATTTCTCCCAGTTATGCATGTGGCTAGGGCGCAGAAGGAAATTCATACCCCTCTTTTGGAGCAGCTACAGTTGGAGTGAAGTTTTGGGCTTTTGAGGAGTTATTTGTTATAGTTGAGGCTGGAGTTTTGTGGTGGTTTACAGGGTTGAGACTCAGGGAATTTCAAAGGATGAATTTCTCTCAATTATGCAGTGCGCAGACCTCCCTGGCTGAATCTTGCGCAAAAGAGACGAGCAGCTAGTTTCCAGGAGAGATTGGGCTGGAGGGAAAGCCTATTTTCAGAGGAGAAATTGTGTAGAGTTTGAGGGATCTTTAAGCAGTTGTTCTGAGCAGATTTTAGCAGAATATCTTCTGCAGTGCGCAAAGCCCACCATACAGAGCCATTCACCCTTTTTGAGGGTCATCTGGGTCAGCCTGAATTGGGCCAAACCCTTTCTAGGTTTTCATGGGATTGGTGTATAGAGGCCGGGATTAATTTGGCAGAATTTTCTGAGTACTTTGAAGGGAAGAAACTCCACTTATTCTTCAGCAGCAGCAGCAAAATTTATGGGCAGTGCGAGTTATCTGTTTGGGCCATTTTCCAGCACTTGGGTCTACATCACTTCACTTGGGTTTTGCATGCTTGCAATGGCAAGCCTGCGTTCTATTGTTCCACTCTATTTGTACCCAATTTCCAGCATTAATAATAAAATGGCTCAGATTTCCTGCTCAGATTTGATGGTTTACTGATTGTGCATGCTTGTGTTAAATTTCTATTGTTGTAGCTTAGTGCATGTCTCTGCTATTTACAGAATATTTCCATTAGGAATATTACATCTGCAAAATAGTAAAAAACAATCTTGAATGCATTTTTCTACATATCAATTAATTTTAGTCCAATGCCATGCTAGTAGACAGTATATTTGCAAGCAAGATGCCTATCTTTCTGTCTATAGAATAAAAGATGGTGTCTTGTGATAAAGATCAGATCGTTATTCTTGATGTGGCTAGAGTGAGATATAAGATCTTGTATGAATTCCATGACAGCTCTTTAGCTAGCCACATGAGTGACAAAAACTTGTAAATCTGCAAAGCGACTTGTCCACTGGAAGAAAGTGAAGGATATAGCCTCAGTATTCCATGGACTATGAGACATGCTTTCCTAGGACAAGTTACAACCAGACAGAATGAAAGGATTCTAGCATTCATGGATGGCAAAGCCTGAGAAAGCAGAACGACAGTAATCCATCACGCCAATGAAATATCATTTACAAAGGCAGTGAAATATTGCCAACACAAAATAGATTCACAACAGAAAATATAGCACAGCAGAATGGTATTTCTTCACCACTTCCATGGGGCAACCTCACAATAGAACACCACAATACTCAGCATGCCTTCAGTTACCTACAATCTCATTTATATAGATGAAATTAGGGAGTGATAAGTGTTGGCATTATGATACAGATATGACTCAAGTGTTGTCCTTGATGGCAACTCACTCAGATGACAGATCACAGTTCAGGATCACAGAATGAAGGAAAAAGAGGTATACGCAGGTTCTCCTTGACCAAACTGCATATACACGCAGGTTCGCAGACCAAAAGGCACGTATGCATATACATGCACTTTCATGCAAGGAAAACCGCATACATGTTGGAAAACTTGGTTTTGGTCTGTGGTATTTGGTCCCTGGTATTTTGACCCATGGTAATGGTCCAAGGAATCTTGTCCGAAGTGTTGACCCCAGGCATTTGGTCCAAGGTATTGATTCTAAGTGTTTTTGGACCATGGTATTGAGTAAGGCCTAAGACTATAAAAGGAGGAGGAGATCATTAGGCAAAGGCACTCAAGTATTGAAAATCTAATGAAGACCAAGATCTAAAATACTGGTCATTGGGTTATGGTGCATAGCTAGATCTGAATCAAGGAGGAACTTGAGCGCTTGATGAAGGATAAGTTTTATTAGTGGGTCAAGATCTTAAGGCTTGAAGAGAAGTATCTTTGTGTGGTTTTGATCTTTTATCTGAATAATTGGCGCTTGTCGTAATCTGTAAATCTGATGATCTGGGTATAACTGATGTCTAAATAGTTGTAAAGGTTAAATCACCTTTTACAGATCTGTACGCAGGTTCATTATAGAAAAGGCACGTATACACGCTAGTTTGGCATTTCAAAACAGCGTATACGCAGTGTTGCCTTGGGAAGAATGCGTATGCACGCAGGTTTGACACATTGAAGTAGCATACACCTCATAAAATATGTTTTAGCTACTTCTGTTTATTGTTGCAGTGTTCTGGGTTCTGGCTTGGGTTCTAGTTATTGTTACTGTGTTTTGGTTACAGCATTCAGAAAAGTGATTGTTTGATTCAGTTTTGGTTGGTGCAAAGGAGATTGGTTGATGCAGATATATTTGATGGTTGATTGATGTTATTGAAAGGATCCAGTCTGAAAATTTATGAAACGTGGTCCCTAGAAGAAAAGAAAAGGCTGTAGCCTTCTGTAAGTCAACACCTACATACTAATATATTAACTAGTACAAGAGCTAGGGGGTTGTAGCTCCCTTCCAAGAGAAGCTGGAGAGCGAGAGAAGGTTGTAGCCTTCTGCAGGTAGAAGCCTGCGTACTGGTATAAGATTGCACCAGTACAGAAATATTGTAAAAGGAAGTTTCTTATTAAAAGAAGATAGAGACAAATTGCAGCAGGTGGTTTTCACCCACATTGGGTTTCCACCTTATATCATGGTGTTCATGTGTGCTTCTTATGTGTGATGATCTGTTCTGTTTTACTACACCTGTTTACTGTTTATATGGTTAATAATGTTCTGATGCACTCATTAAAGATCAACTAACTGAATCATAAGTTTACTGGATATACGCTAGTTGCATTAAACACAGTTGCGTATACACGCGGGTTGCCTTAACTGAAGTAGCATATATGAATCTGATAATGGAAATGAAAAGATTATTGATTTGCTAATACTGATTCACCCCCCCCCCCCTCTCAGTATTATTTCCAACAATTGGTATCAAAGCAGGTCCTTCAGAAGAAGCTTGATCGCTTGAAGGAAGATCCATCAGGATGAGTAATCAAGAAAGAGAGGGATCCATCAGACCACCAATCTTCGATGGGAGCAATTTTGTCTACTGGAAGATAAGAACCACAGCATATCTACAATCGCTTGGAACGGATGTTTGGGGAATCATGGAAGGAGGATATACATATCCATCAACAATTCCTACAGATACGGCAGATAGAAAGCAATATGAACTCAATGCCAAAGTTGTTACTATCTTATTGGGAAGTTTGTCAAAAATAGAGTTTGTCAAGGTCATGCAGCTCAAATTAGCCAAAGAAATATGGGACAAAATCATTCTAAGCTACGAAGGAGATGATCAGGTAAAATGTGCTAAGCTTCAAACTCTCAGAATATGGTATGAAACTCTTAAGATGCATAGTAATGAAAGCATAGTTAATTACTTCCTACACATAGATGAGATTGTCAATTGTATGAAGAATCTGGGTGAGGAAATTAATGAAGTTGTCTTAGTTGAGAAAGTTTTGAGATCCCTGTCTGCTAAATTTGAATCCAAAGTGTCTGCCATAGAAGAAAAGGAGGATCTGCAGAAAATCACTATGACGCAGCTTCACGGAATCCTAATTGCTTTTGAAATGAGAAAAGGAGGACCATCAAATATGAGAGAAGCCTCATTTAAAGTATCAACAAAGGGAAAAGAAAAACTTAGTGAATCAGGATACATTTCAGAAGAAGAATATGAGGTAAATTTTGTCAAGAATCTTCAATGGGGATCTGGAAGGTTCGAAGGTAAGCTACCTTTCAAATGTTTTTCTTGTGGTAGAGTTGGTCACTACGCTGCTAGATGCTCTCATAACAAAGGAAAGATGTTTGAAAAAGGTAAAAGAAGTTATTATACTCATGATAAAAGTAATGACTCATCCAATAGTGATGAAGACATTAGAATTCTCATGGCATATGAAAATAAGGACATAGAAATAGAAGAAGTTACCAGATTAAAATATCAGCTGGAGACAGTAACCAGAGTAAGGGAGCAGCTGCAAGATGTAGTAAAAGATCAGAGCATAAAAATTCAGAGACTTGAATCTAAGATCCTCTCTCTAAAAGAAGATCTTAAAGAGTCAAAGAAGCAGAATAAATAAGCTCTTGAAGAACAAGAACATGAAGTGCTCGAATTAAGGCAACAAGTGGAAGAAGGAAGAAAAGCTGAAGAAAACCTAAAGAAGCAATATTTCGAAAAGGAAGAACAACATCAGGTTGAGGTAAATATCTTAAAAGGTAAATTAGAAGAAAAAGATAAATTGTTACGATTTCAAGACAGTACTAAGATTTTGGATGATATTCTTAGTAGTCAAAGATCCCCTACTATCAAAACTAGTATTGGCTTTAATGAAACTGCCGAAGGTGAATCTAGTTCACAAGGTGAGGAAAGGAATTCTAATGCAAAATCTGAAATGATCAACAAAGAGATAAGTGGTCAACCCCAGCAACAACCAAGGAAAGAAATTCTTCAAAGAAGGTCTTTTGCTCCTAACTATGGAAGTGATAGTCGGTTATTTCCTCAAATGAATAATGTTGAATGTTATGTATGTCATAATTTTGGACATATTACAGCCAAATGCAGAAGAATAATGGTTCAAGACCATCACACAGAAAGATTATCACGTTCCAGGTACTTTAAGGAATATTGTTTTGCTTGCAATATCTTTGGTCACAAAGCTATTGATTGCAATAAAAGGAATATGAAACATGTAAGGTGTTATGCATGTAACAAGTTTGGACATAAAGTAAAGGAATGCAGTAGCAAAATTCGGACACCAAAGCAAAAGGATCATACATCATCGCAATTCCAGGTATTGAAGAAGTCAGAATTAGAATCAGAAAGATGTGGCATAACTCAGTTAGCAGACATAACAGACACAGGGGAAACTAAAAGTGTAGACCTTCAGTATTCCAATTTACATACGCAGATATTATAAAGAGAAATCACGTATATACGCGAGTTAGAGGCTGCAGAGTCGCGTATATGAAAAAGCAGCAGGACAGACTCAGGGAAAGAAGTCTGATATGGTATGTGTTGGTTGGCACAGGTTCAGGGGGAGCATATGCTTCGAATAATTGTTGGCATAATTGTAGACATTGTTGGCATTATGGTTAGAAGACTTTGGTGATAATGCTTATGTGGCTAAATGATACATCTTGCTACTTACTGTTGGTTGGTCAAGAGAATGATATTGCAGGTTACAGGTTGTTGATGTTGATGAGAGATGCTTATAGTGCAGATCATATGGTGTATGATAGTTGCTGATGACTATCATGGTCTTGTTTAGACTCAGCATGTGCTTAGGGGGAGCATGGACGAATTTATACATCTTAGCATATACAAAGGGGGAGCTCAATCAAAGATTTCAGCATGTACTCAGGGGGAGTATGGACAATAGAATGTATATCAAGGGAGAAAATATCTTGGTCCACCCTTTGCCCTTGATGTCAAAGGGGGAGAGTGACTTGGTGTGGTTGTTGCCATCAAGTCCAAAGGGGGAGATTGTTGGCATTATGATACAAGTATGACTCAAGTGTTGTCCTTGATGGCAACTCACTCAGATGACAGACCACAGTTCAGGATCACAGAATGAAGGAAAAAGAGGTATACGCAGGTTCTCCTTGACCAAACCGCGTATACACGCGGGTTCGCAGACCAAAAGGCACGTATGCGTATATACGCACTTTCACGCAATGAAAAGCACGTACATGTTGGAAAACTTGGTTTTGGTCTGTGGTATTTGGTCCCTGGTATTTTGACCCATGGTATTGGTCCAAAGAATCTTGTCCGAAGTGTTGACCCCAGGTATTTGGTCCAAGGTATTGATTCTAAGTGGTTTTGGACCATGGTATTGAGTAAGGCCTAAGACTATAAAAGGAGGAGGAGATCATTAGGCAAAGGCACTCAAATATTGAATATCTAATGAAGAGCAAGATCTAGAATACTGGTCATTGGGTTATGGTGCATAGCTGGATCTGAATCAAGGAGGACCCTGAGCACTTGATGAAGGATAAGTTCTATTAATGGGTCAAGATCTTAAGGCTTGAAAAGAAGTATCTTTGTGTGGTTTTGATCTTTTATCTGAATAATTGGCGCATGTCGTAATCTGTAAATCTGATGATCTGGGTATAACTGATGTCTGAATAGTTGTAAAGGTTAAATCATCTTTTACAGATCTGTACACAGGTTCATTATAGAAAAGGCGCGTATACACGCTGGTTCGGCATTTCAAAACAGCGTATATGCAGTTTTGCCTTGGGAAGAATGCGTATGCACGCAGGTTTGACACATTGAAGTAGTGTACACCTCATAAAATATGTTTTAGCTACTTTTGTTTATTGTTGCAGTGTTTTGGGTTCTGGCTTGGGTTCTGGTTACTGTTACTGTGTTCTAGTTACAGCATTTAGAAAAGTGATTGTTTGATTCAATTTTGGTTGGTGCAAAGGAGATTGGTTGATGCAGATATATTTGATGGTTGATTGATGTTATTGAAAGGATCCAGTCTAAAAATTTATGAAACGTGGTCCCTAGAAAAAAAGAAAAGGTTGTAGCCTTCGGTAGGTCAGCACCTATGTACTAATACATCAGCTAGTACAAGAGCTAGGGGGTTGTAGCTCCCTTCCAGGAGAAGCTGGAGAACGAGAGAAGGTTGTAGCCTTCTGCAGGTAGAAGCCTGCATACTGGTATAAGACTGCACTAGTACAGAAATATTGTAAAAAGAAGTTTCTTATTAAAAGAAGATAGAGACAAATTGTAGCAAATGGTTTTCACCCACATTGGGTTTCCACCTTATATCATGGTGTGCATGTGTGCTTCTTATGTGTGATGATCTGTTCTATTTTACTGCACCTGTTTATTGTTTATATGGTTAATAATGTTCTGATGCACTCATTAAAGATCAACTAATGGAATCATAAGTTTACTGGATATACGCTAGTTGCATTAAACACAGTTGCGTATACACGTGGGTTGCCTTAACTGAAGTAGCGTATATGAATTTCATAATGGAAATGAAAAGATTATTGATTTGTTAACAGTGGTTCACCCCCCCCCCCCCCCCTTAGTATTATTTCCAACAATAAGTGCTACATGCACTCCCCAAAGATGACAAATGGAGAGGGAAAAGATTATGACTGATAACAGTGCTAAATAGAAAAATGGAAGTGCTAATAAGAGACTAAATCTAAATAGAAGAAAGGTGTTACAACAAAACAGTGTTTCCACACAAGTCAAACACTGGATATACCAAAGTATCCTTTCTGCTTCTTTCTAATGTTTCTCATGGGGTGTTTGCATATACCAAGCAACAAGACCAACAGCGAAGGAAATATTGGAATGAGTATGAATCAAATATAAAAGGCTATCAACTAAAAATACAAGGTGGCATTTACTTGGGGTGCAGTACACGTCGCAGAAAGCTCAACTCTAAACTAAAAGTGAGATGGGGCTAGTTTACAATCTTCAATGCAAAAGCGTCAAAGAAGGTCACATACATACTTAGAATGGAAAAAAGAAATTCTTTCCTCGGTTTTCAATACCTTGAGGCCAAGGAAATGATGCAAATAACCTAAGTCTATCATTTCAAATTTCTTCTTAAGGCTGGTTTCACGTGGTTTAAAGTTTGGGATCACTAACAATGAGAAAAAAGTCATCAACATAAAGAACAAGTATCATGAGATGGTTCCCTACTTTCATAGCATAGGAATTCAGGTCAGAATGACATCAAGAAGAGCTGGTGTCAAGAATAAAGCTATCCATTTTAGCATACCAAGCCCAAGGAGTTTGCTTAAAACCATAGAGAGATTTCTTAAGCTGGCAGACAAGGCTGGAGTCATTCTGAACATAGCCAAGAGGTTCCATGTAAATTTCTTATTACAAATCCCCATGCAAAAAGGAAGATTTAACATCTATCTGATGGACCTCCCATTTATGTGAAAGGGATAGAACAAGGCAAACAGAATTCATTGTAGCCATGGGGGCAAAGCTTTGATTATCATCAATTCCTTCAACTTGAGAAAATCCTTTAGCAATTACCTAGGCCTTACTATCTTATTACTTCCAACACATGCATACTTAGTTCTATACAGCCATTTGCATTTGATAATTTTTCTTCCTTTTGGAAGAGGTACAAAATTCCAAGTATCGTTCGATATTAAGAAACAATATTCTTCGTTCATTATTGTGTACCAATCTAGATGGCCAAAAGCTTCTACAAATGTTTCTAGATCATAAGTCTCTAACACTAGAACCAAAAGACAGGAGGCTCATAGAAATTATGAAAATGTACGAAGTTGATATATTGGATTATTGAAAAAATCACCAACTATTTCTTATGTTGTATGGACCAGTGTTGTTAAAAGCGCGATTTAATCGCGCTTTTTTCAAAAACGCGCGCGTTTTTCCCTTTGCCGAATAAAACCCGCGTTTTATACGAAAAAAGCGGCAGTTTTTTTATAGCGCTTTTTTCCGAAAAAAGCGCGCTTTTTTCGGAAAAAAACGCGATTTAAATTGAAAAAAGCGCCGAGGGCGCGGGCAGCGGGTTATAAACTATGAAAATCGATTTTTATTTTTTCATTTCTGACTGTCGCCGCGCGGAGGAGGAGGAGACGCCTTGTGGAGAAGAGCTGAAGGGTTTGGGTCCACTTTGGGAGCGAATCCAAGTGTTTTTAGGAGAAATCCAAGACAAGATCACCAATTTGTCCATAAAAACGGTATGTAGATTAATTTTTTTTTGTTTTCCTTGTTATAAACTTTGTTTTTCATTGTTTTTGGTTGAGAAATTTCATATGGGCACCATTTTCCTTTTGTTTTCATTGTTTTTAAAGAATTTTTTGTAATTTTTCATTGATTTGGGTCCTTGGGATGGGTAACTTTGTATGACTATGGGAACCAATTTTTTATTTTTTTTTTCATTTTTTTTAAACATTGTTTATGTTTTTTGATTTTCATTGTTTTTTGGCATTTGCCATTTGGTTGGGTAACTTGGGATTTTGGAAATAATTAACTTGTAATTTTCAATTTTGTAAATGCTAAATTGTAATTTGTAATCCTAAATTCCTATTTCCTAATCCTTATTTTTCCATAGGTTTGCAAATTCAAAATTCAAAAACAAACATGCCAAGGAAATTGGATCCTTTCTGGGAATATGGTGAACCTAAAGCTCCGAATGATAGACAAAACTTGAATTGCAAGTTGTGTGGAAAGGAGATACGCGGGGGTGTACAGGTTGAAGTACCACCTTGCACAAATCCCTGGACATGATGTGGGGCCCTGTATAAATACAAATCCTGAACTTATCCAAAGAGCCATGAGAGCATTGGGAGAATTAGAGCACACTAGAGAGGCCAAAGAAGAACTCAAAAGGCAACTAAGAAGGTCAGCTGAAGGAAGTGGACCAAGTGGCACTGGTTCTACTGCAGCGTCAGTCAATTCGGTAGCTGCATCATCATTTTTTGTTCCTCGAACCACACCTGGTTCACAACCAACTATCGGTTCAATGATAAAAAGAACTGAAAAAGAACAAGCTGATAGGTTGATGGCAAAATTTCTCCTCTGGAGTGATATTCCTTTCAGCATTGTAAGGAATAATCCATTTTTCCAACCTGCTGTTGATGCTATTGCCAGTGTTGGCCCGGGGTACAAAATCCCTTCTTATCATGATTTCAGAGGCCGACTTCTTCAAGATGAAAAGCGTGACTGCACCCAAAGATTGGAGGATTTTAGGGCATCATGGGCACAAACAGGATGCACTGTTATGTCTGATGGTTGGACTGACCAAAAGGGGAGAACCCTTATAAACTTCTTGGTTAGTTGTCCCAAGGGGACTATGTTTATCAAATCTATTGATGCAACTCATTAAATCAAAGATGCAAGAACTTTATGTGATTTGCTGGATGTGTTTATTTTGGAGGTGGGTGCAGAAAATGTTGTCCAAGTCATAACGGACAATGCTGCAAATTATGTTGCTGCTGGTAGAATGCTTATGGACAGGCATCCTACTTTATTTTGGACACCTTGTGTTGCCCATTGTATTGATTTGATGTTAGAGGACATAGGGAAAATTCCCTTTGTCAAAGATATTGTTGACTCATCAAAAAGCATCACAAAATTTATTTACAATCATACATCTGTGCTTAGCTTGATGAGAAGATGCACCAACAACAAAGAGTTGGTGCACCCCGCCATTACACGGTTTGCGACGAGTTTCATATCTCTTCAATCCCTTTTGAATTCTATGTGGGATTTGAAGAGAATGTTTCTTTCAGAGGAATGGCGTGCTTCGTCAATGAGCCGCAAACCAGAAGGAGAGGCCGTATGCAGACTAGTTTCATACCAAGAAGACTTCTGGGCGGGAGTGCAGGAGGTGTGCGCCGTTACTGAACCTTTGGTAAAGGTTCTTCGGTTGGTTGATGGTGAGAATCCCGCAATGGGCTATTTGTATGAAGCCATGGACAGGGCCAAAGAAGCCATTCGGTCCTACTATGATGATAAGGGAGATGATGGGTTTCAGAAACAACTCCTTCTATGGGAAGTGATTGATGAGCGATGGAACAACACACTCCATCGTCCCATTCATACTGCTGGGCTTTTCCTGAACCCTGCATTTTCTTATGCATGTGGGTTTGATTTTGATGCTGAGGTCATTGATGGATTATTATCCTGTGTCCAGAAGATGGTGAGATCTCCAGAACAACGTATAGAGATCTCTAAACAAATTGAGACATACACGATGTCAGGTGGCACATTTGGCTTTGAGATGGTTGTCACTGATAGGACGATTAAAATGCCAGGTATTTTTTAGTTTGTACTTTGTAACTTTGTTTCAAATTTCATTGTCTCTTCAAATTCCATTTTTTTCTTATGTTTATTTAAAATTTTATTTGTAATTTTGTTGTAGACGCATGGTGGAAGATGTATGGTGGCAGAGTACCCCTTTTGCAAAAGCTTGCCGTACGCATCCTCAGCCAAACATGCAGCTCCTCAAGATGTGAGCGCAATTGGAGTGTATTTGAAAAAATACACAACAAGAAGCGCAATAGGTTAACACTTAAACATTTAAAATATTGCAAATTTCCAAATAAATTTTTGAATTCATTAAACAATATTTTTTTTATAATATTAATTATTAATTATTATTTCATGAACTTTGTACAGGTTGGAGTCCCATAGACTTAATGACATGGTCTATGTCTACTACAATCTTCGATTGTGGGTGAGGCAACTAGAGAGGACACCTGATATGGATGCCATCTCATTGGATGGGATTGACACCACTGCTGAATGGAGGGTTGAGACCAAGAGGCCTCTCATGGATCCCACTGATGATTGGTTAGTGCAGGATGAGGGGGAGGAGGAGGAGGAGGAGGAGCAGGAGTAGGAGGAGGAGGAGCAGGTGGAGGAGGAGGAGCAGGAGGAGGAGGTGACACCGCCTACCCGGGCTACCACTACCACCAGTAGAGGACGTGGTCTCCGTCTACCTCCTGTAGCTGCTACTACTAGTTCTTCAGCTTCTAGAGCACGTCCGACTCCACTGCCATTTCCACCAGCACAGGCACCAGCTTCTACATCTAGAGGGAAAGAGAAAGTTGTGCCATTTTCTCACAAGAGGGGCAGAGGAAATCAATAGGATTAGACTTTCATTTTATTGTATATGACATTATGACATGATGAGATACATTATCATATTTTTTGTTGATATTTTGAGGCTGAGTTGGGACTCAGGACTTACTATTCAGGACATGATTCAACGTTATGTGTGATTTTAGCGCTAGAAATGATATTAAACATCTTATATATTAGTTTTTTTATCATATTTATGTGTCAATGTATTTATTTTATGTTGTAGATGGTTTAGATATTAAAAAAATTGAAAAAAAATGAATATTTTTGTGCCAAACGCTTTTTTCCCGCTTTTTCCGCTTTTTTCCTGCTTTTGCCGTTTTTTCCGCTTTATTCCCGGCGCCGATTTAATCCCGCTCGCGCTTTTAACAACATTGGTATGGACCCATTTGGGAAGTAGTGGTGCTAGTGTTGGTTCATGCTCAATGGACCCAACTAGAAGAGGGTGAGTATGAGGAGGTGGATTTTCATCATCACTATTATCATATAAATAAGAAACCAAAGTAGCATCGTTAACAAAAAAATTGGGAAAGGGCAAATATGCCAAAGATGACTCACAAGCTAAAGAGAACACAAATGCCAAATTAGGCTTGTAGGTGGAGAGACTTTCAACAAACTTAACATCTCTCCTAATAATAATTTCATAGAAATGATGTTGAAGAAGTCTATAGCCTTTTACATCTTCAAAATATCAAACAAATATGTGCTTCTCACTTTTAGCCCTGTTGCCGCAAAATCTAGCAGGCCTTGGAGAGGGGTACCCTACAGGGCTATTACTAGACCAAGAGACAACAATGAGTTAGTGGCCCACTGTCACCACAGCGAAAAATACCCGCTCTTTACAAATTTTCATAGATGGGAGGAGTCCTGAGATGTGAAAAGGTCACTTAATAGGTATTCTAGGTATGTGGTATAGGATGACCAAGAGGCCTCCAAGGGGAAGGTTCAACTTAAGCACAAGGTCTCAATCAATAATAGGGGAAATTCACTTTCCTTGGAGATGCCTAAGAATGGTAACATATGACCTAGGGTTTGATCGATTGGTTGAGAATCGAGAAGGCCCGAGATCACGATGCTAAGAAAGGGTTTCCAACAATGATTTTCAACAAGACCAAGGTAAATGAAACCCTCAAACAAACCTCTAAGTTGTAGCAACACCAAGCTAGGGTTTACCCTATGACAAACAACTAGGGCAAGAAATTTTATGGGAAAAATTGAAATGAATGCCTACCAAGAGGATTGATTTTGAGGCAACCAACTATACCCTTGGTATTTAGACTCTCCAATTTCTAAAAATCTCCCTTGCCTAGAAATTTGCAATAAGCCCTAGTTTGAGAGCTTGGCTTTGAAGGGGGTGAATTAGGTTAAGGAAAAGAAAGGAAAAAATTTATTGATAAAAAGTGGATTTGATCACCAACAAGATAGGCCAGTGCCTTGTTCCTTGGGAGTATGGAGTCTATGCATTGATAGGATAGTCAAAAGTTGTTGAGGAAGGATAAATGATGCCCTAGCATCAACAACCCTAGCAATTACCTATGCAATGAATCAAGGAGATTTATGGGACAGCTAATCAAAGTTCACCACTAGGATATCATTCACATGTTATTCATGAGTAATGTATGCAACAATGAGACCTAGATTCCATTAAACAAATTTTCAACAATTTAGGGTACAATAAAGAAATCTAGATTCAGAACATTCCATACATTTGACATAAAGAAAAGATTTATCCAATAAAATATTCACTTACAAGATAACATGCATGAAAATCCATCCATTGATCCAAGACAATAGTTCAAAGACAAAAGAATCAACTCCAAATGTCAAAATGCATTCATATATTTGAATCTCCACAAGACAAGAAGGTCAAAATACACAAGAGGCATAACTTCCAGGTGTGTGAGATGATAAGTTACAAATGAATCTCTCCTCTATTTATGTGAGGAGTGCTAATGTCAATTTTATCCTAGGAGCACCTAAAAACAATAAAATATGTCACAATGATGAATTAGGTCACAAGCCAACCTACTAGCTTAGACAAAATCATAAAAGTTTTCCCACCCGTATGAGCCATAGGGCAACAAGTGTTGATGTCATCCATGCGTGACGCTCTATAGAGCATGTGTTGAGGGCTTAGGGTGCCAAGAGTGGTGTAGAAGCCCTCTAAAATCATCCTCTAAGGGTTGGCCCTTAGATCTCTAACAATCTCCCTCTGTGGACCTCAAAAATCATCTTGGGGCAACAAAGGTGGTGTCATGGGTCTCCAAATGGCCACAGTGCATGTCTCTGCTCCAATGTTGAGGGCTCTCAAGGTGGTGTTATTCCTCCTATGTCTCAACAATGAAACCATCCTCATCTAAGCCCGGGATCGACTGTTATCCCTCAAAGTACTAAGGCCAATTGGGGGCATGTTGGGTCCAGGTGCATCATCCCAAAAGTCATCAAATGTAGAGAAAAGTGCCAAAACGTTGTGGGTGTTAGAGCTTTCCAAGGGTGTATATGATGCTCTGTTGTTGCTTGGAGTCCCATGACTCTCAACGCCTTACTTGTGGGTGTCAATATGCTTCTCTAGAATCTTGGTACTAGTTAAGGTGGCCAAGTCCCGATTGTGGGACCACCCAAAAATCACATCATAAACACCAGCAAGCAACAAATCATTAGGTACAATAATCATTTATGCATCTAAATGGATCAAGATTGAAAATAATGGGCTATTTGACACTTCAAACAAGACTTCCTTTCCAAATTTTGGGTTTTGAACTCCCAATGGTGTTACCTCCCTAGGTAGGAGTGGCTTAAGGACAACCCTATTAGGTGCTTCTAGCCCCCAAGGGGAAGTGACATTTCCTCAGTCCACTCTTCAATCAATAGGTGTCATGTGAAAAATGATGGTAGCGAAGGGGAGAAGACTTCATGGCAGAGTACTAGGATGAATTGTGGAAGCAGATGCTCGACTACAACATATTCCTTTTAGATGTCGGTGGTGCCATGAATATGGCCATTAATATAACAATTGCCCCCTGGTTTCCTCAAATAATAACCATAAATCCTCTTTGGCCCAAGATAATGACAGGTTTACGATGGTAGAATGAAATCGTCATAACCCTAAATCCCCCCGCGTGACACAGAATCCTCATTTGCAGAAAGGGGTAGAGGTGAAAGGCTTGGTTCATAACAGGTATGAGTCACTCGCATCTTTGGAATCCATTGAGCATGTCATGTCTGAGAAGTCTCCGGAGGTGAAGATGAAAGGCCCTTTGGGTCCTCCCTCCTCTCCGTCTCAGCTGCCTCCATCATTTGATTTCCAGATGTTGCAGCCTGTAATCCCGCAGTCTTCAACGTAGCCGACCTCTAGCTTTGCTAATCAACTGCAATTTCCTCCTATATTCTTTCACGCAGCGCTGGAGGGGACACAACAACTCCGCAATCAAGTGGAAGACATGGATTTGGACTCATTAAATCTTTCGAAATTAGCAAAGGCATGGAAAGGTAAGGATCTGTTCACTCTCCCAAAGCACTAGGTATGCCTACTAGGAAAAGTAAATCTTAAGTACTGGCATGTTATAGCAAAGTCCAAGTCGATCGTGTCAAGGAGTGGATCATTGGGAGTATCGGCTCATTTGTTAAAGGATCCAATGAAGCCACAAAGGGAGGAGAGGAATTGGGGATGAAAAATCAGCGTACAGTTGTTGGACAAGCTCAGAGGCATATTAGTCAACTCAGGGCGAGTTAGGGTTATCCCAGGCATTCCAGGGATCCAACAAATCTCAGCCATGAAAATTGTCTCATCGAATGTGAGGGCCCTTAAGAGCAAGGGTAAACAAAAGCTCCTCAGAGAAAAGTGGCAAGCAGAGCATCCTTCAATTATGTTGATCTGGGAAACCAAATTATCATGTGAGATCCTTTCCAATATTATTAGTAAATGGGAGAATAAATGCCAAGTAATAGCAACAGATGCACAGGGCTACTCTGGGGGCACGGCTATCAGATGGAATGAGCAAGATATTTAGGTTACAAACATGTTTGCCTCCTTTTGCATCATGACTATTCCAGTTCAATTTATGGATACAAAGGAGTATTGCCATATTCCAATGTTTATGGCCCGAATATCCGAAATGATAAATATTTGTTCCTTTTATCTCAACACAAGTAAATTACTCTCCCTGTCTCCACGAATAATAGGGGGAGATTTTAACATTATTAAGTCACTTAAGGAGAAAAAAGTCGGAATTACCGAATTAGGCGACTAGAAGTAGAGGCTAGACAATTGATGTAGCACATCTGGTGGAGATAGATACCAAGAAAGGAATATGTACTTGGAATAACAGGAGGGGAGGCTAGGATCAAGTAGCCTTTATACTGGATCGATTTCTCCTCTAAGAACATCCTGAGCTGGGAATTATTTATAGAGGCATCCATACTACCAAGCCTTAGACCAGATCATTGGGCCATAAGCCTGAATATAGATTTCAAGTCCAAATCACATAACCATCCCTTCAGATTTGAGAAGTTTTGGCTTCGTCACTCAAAATTCCAAACCAATGTCAAGCAATGGTGGGAGGAACTAGATGGCATAGAAGGCTAGGTGATGTTCATGCTATATAAAAAACTTAAGCATATTAAATGGAAATTGAAAGGGTGGAACAAGGGACAGTTTGGCAATATCTTGGAGGAGAAAAACAAATTAGAAAAAAAATGGAGGAAATCCAGTAGGAGGCAATATTATTTGGCAAATTTGAAAGCCTAATCAAAGCAGAGGCAGAAACCCTACAGGAGTTGGAGGAGAGAAGAAAACAGGAAGAGATTATGTGGAAACAAAAAGCCCATATCTAATGGCTATAAGAAGGTGAAAGAAATACAACATTCTTTCACAAGTCAATGTTGCAGCACATGTACCACAACCAAATCTTTTCACTATCAGACTTGAATGGTAGAAAATTGGAGACTCACTAGAAGATATCAAAGGCACTGGTCCAGTTTTACCACAATATCCTATCTGAGCCCAGGGGTGACAGAACTAGGGCTATCCAAAACATATGCAAGTGTATTCCTCAGTTAGTTACTGCAAAGTAGAATGACGCACTGCTAAGGAAGATAGACTATGAAGAGGTAGAAGTTACAGTAAAGGCGATGACCCATAACAATGTTCCAAAACCATATGGATTTACTACGGAATTTCTTCAATCATGCTAGTCAATTATTGGGGAAGAGATGTAGCAAGCGATTGAGGAGTCTAGACAGTGAAAAATAATCCTCAGAGCAGTAGACACTACCTTCCTTACCTTAGTGCCCAAGAAAGAGAAATTGGAGGATCCCAGAGGCTATAGACCCATTGCATTGTGCAATGTAATCTACAAGGTAATTACTAAGATAATAGCCAATAGACTCAAGCCATTCCTCCCTAAAATAATATCTCCACAATATATAGGATTTGTAGGGGGAAGAAAAATCTTAGATGGTATTATGGTCACTCATGAAGTAATTCATTCTCTCTAGATCACAAAGAGACCTGGAATGAAGATTAAATTAGATTTATCTAAAGCTTATGATACGTTGAACTGAAATTATTTGTGTAGGATCAGTTGTACCTCTAGATAATTCTAGGTTAAGGAATTATGCCAGAGAATCTAAAATGTTTTGTTTGTTTTGAGTTTTTGGATGACCAATGCTCTAAACTATCTAAATAGGTGCAGATTCTTAATTACTTAAGATGTATTAAAAGGGCTAACCCTTCACCTCTAACAGAATTTTAGCTTTTGAAGAGATATGTCAAGTTGAACTTAAGAAAATATATGATTAATTAAATCATCAAACAAATTATTTAACTTAGTCATATACAGATGAATGTGTGTAAAATGCTTTTACAGCCAACATAATATATTTAATACTTAAGGGGAAGTGATAATTTAAAGATGTAGAGGAATTAATTAAAATAGATAGTCTAATTAACTAATCTTTGTAATTGATAATAACTTCGTAGGGGTTTTCAGATAAATTGAAACTCAATATTATCATACCCAAAATTCCCATTAATTTCAAATATATGCAGATTTAAACAAAGTGAAAATATAATAACAAAGAAGTACTCACAGGGACAACTGTTTCAAGATAAATCCAGAATCCTTCTATTACTTTCAGCAAATAATTCAGATGATTACAAGTCTACTCAAGAGTCTATCACAATGGTTCAACCCTTTATACTTTGATTTACAAAGTATTTATACAACTTTCTCTAAAAATATCTTGATTTAAATATCAAGATTTATTTACAAAATATCTCAAAATTGTTTACAAAAATAGATCTATAATATAGGAAAATAAAACTGCTTAGGCCTTTTGGCACTGAATTCGAGGCTTCTAGTGATGACTGGGTTGAAAAGGTTGTTGTTTTGTTGCTCCTGAAAATCTGCATCCTATTGCAAAAAACTTGTTGTCTGCTGCTAGAAATTTGTGTCTGTTTATTCGAGAAGTTGGCATATCTTGTCCCATCTTTCTTCATCTGGAGTGGAATATTTAATTAACTTTCTGAATGTTTCATCCACTTCAGTGTATTTCTGAAAAGTGGGCTTAATTACAAACAGATGATTGATCTCATGCTTAATTAATAAATCAAAACTTAAACCTTCAATGAAGGCTTTTCCTGTAATAGTTCCCCTGATCTTGGAAAATTTGGATTTGTCTATAGCAATAGCATGCAGCCTGCGTTGGTATTCTTCAAGGGGAATGAGTTTGTCTGCCATTCCTCTTAAGCCTGGAAGTCCTTTTTGATGCAGAATATTGAACTTCTTGTGAAATTTCTGAATGCTGGCTTCTAGATTATGACATTTATTTTCCAGCTGTAGCATAAGATTTCTTTTAGTGAGAATCCTTCTCACTTCCAAGATTGTTTCAGTTCTATCCTCTATTTCAAATTCTTCCAGTTCTTCCCTTGTCTTTGAATTTAGAATTCTAATTAATGTTGTAGCCTCTCCTGGTTTTTGAACCAGGTCTTTCTTTACCTCTGCAATCACTTCCTTCGATCTTTCCAATAGCTCCTCCTGTTCAAAAATAATTTCAATAGAAGGCCACAATTTGGTCATAGACTCATTAATATCTACCCATATGTTTTCCTTGGCCTGTGCAATGGTTTGAGCAATAGCAATCTCATTTTCTAGAGACTCTATTCTTTGAGTTAGCCTATGAGTTTTTTGAAGCTCTGCTAAGTAAACATTATCAATCTTTAACTTCTTCTCTTGGAGATTGTTGAGTTGAGCCTTCAGCTTCTCAATCTCTTGATCTTTGATGGACAAATCTCCCATTGCTTTGGCTAAGTCAGTTGCTGAGTATGTGGATTGTGTTTCCACTGCTATAGTTGTTGCAATAGAAGTCCCTACAATTGGAGCTGTTGAAGTACCTGTAATAGAAGTTGCTGCCACATTTGCTTGCTGCTCTTTTTCCTTCAATAAACCTTCTAGTTCAGTCTCCATCCTCTGAATCTGTAAGTTTTGTTCAACAATGATTTTGAACATGCTCTCCTTTTCCTTTTCCAACTCACCTACTTCTTTGGTCTGAGGATCTTCAGTAGTAGGGAGTTTCAACTATTTTCTTAATGCTTGTATATCAACATTTTTTCTCTTAATCATCTCCTCGGCAACTTTAACATTATTGGGATCATATCCTAGTTTAATCACTAGATCCTCTAAAGATTTTATTTTAGTATCTTTGGCAAGTGATGAGATATTTTCAAGTTTTAACTGAGATTGAATGTTATTCACTAAAACCTGCAACCTAGATGCTGCCATGGCTAAACTGGTCAAGGTGGAGTAAATCATTTCTCTAGCTTGTTTGTGCAGATCAATTTGGTCAATAGGATGGATCTGCTTAGTGTCAAAGGCAAAAACATATTCTTTGTAATTTGCTGCAGTTTTTGGAAAAGGAACCTTAGGCTCTAAGAGTGCCATCTAAAACTATCCCTTCTGAGTATCTAATGTTGAGAGAAGCCTATGTTGGGAAGCTAAAGTTTGCTTCCAAAACTCTGAATAAGTAGTGGCCTTGAGTGCCTCATTCTTCTTCTTAATTTCCCTATACCTAGCAAATATACTCTGTTATGGAGTAGTGTGAGCTAGCTCTCCTGTTTGAACTGATTCTAATGGATCCTGAGTGACTGAAGATACAGGAGAGCTTGAGAAAATTTCTTCAACTCTTGGGAATGTTGCAGCATAAGGACCTGATAAAACTAATGTAGTCTGTTCCTATGAACTCTCTTCTTGAGATGGCTCTTCAAGAGGGTTCTTTTTCTTCTTTTTATACATTATGAATTCAGACTGTTGAATTTCTAAAACAAGAGGGGAAATACTTTCCCTTGCCCTTTTTGCATGTTTTTCCTGTGGTGTTGGAGTCTGTGTTGTTGTAGAAATGAAAACCTGCTCCTCTGCTTCCTGCAATGTGTTCTCCTGCCACTCCTCTTGGTTCATATACTGTTCGATCTCTGGTCTAGGAGTGTGTGCATAAGGAGTAGTTTTATGTTCTACCCTTAGTTTAGAAATAATCCCCAAGGGATCATAAGACCAGGTAAAACTCAATTTAAATTTCATTTGCTTCAAGAGGAGGTCTACTTCTTTTGCTGCTGCTCTAGTGTTACAAATAAAAGGTCCAATCTGAGCCTTTAATTTAAACTGAGATTTCTTCTTAGCTAACACAAAGTGCAACTCATCCATGTTCATCATCTGCCTAATATATTCAAGTGCAAAAATCCTAATTGGTACAAACTTAGGCAGTTTATATGGAGGCAACTCACATCCATATACTCTAATCTCTGTATAATTTTGGTACAAGTACCAATCTCCAGTCCTAGTTTGCTCACTGAGATGTAGAATTCTCTTGATTTCAGGGGAAATCCTAGGAACAACATCACTGTTAAGCAAACATGAGACCATGTATAAAAATTGATTGGTGTAATCACTAAAGGAAAATTCATTGGTATTCTTCCTTACCAAGGAAGTCCAATGAATCACAGATTGAGGATTACCCTACTCATCTAATTTCTGCAACTGAAACTGGAATTTATCTTCTTGATGGAATAAAAACAGGTATACAAGAACTGACTGATATTTGAAAGATCCTTCTATTGAAAACTTTAGGAATTGATCATGTATTGCTTCAGACAAAAACTCATTGTAATTGAAGATCATGGAGGGTTTTTCACTTGCTGAAAATACTGATAGAAATCCTAAAATAATCTCATCTACCCACTGATCAGTTGGATAACCTAACAAACAAGAAACTACTGAGATAACTTGTCTGGTCATTTTTGGGAACATGGAAGAGGGGTATGGAGGATTTGTCCTAGGCAATTCTGCATTTTCAAGTAGGAATATTTCAAAAAATTTAGCTCTTTGAGGAAAGGTGAGCTTTTTATATAATTCCATGAGGGAATCCACAGAGAAAGGGTGCAGAGGGGCTGAAGGTTTTACTTGAAGCATTTGGGATATCGATTTAGGAGATATAGTAAACAAAACATCATTATTTTGAGCGATAATGGCTCTCTGTCTTGGGATGTATCTGAAATGGCACCAGGTCACAAATTCAAGGAAGAAATGGGTCTGAGGAAGGATGAATTGAGGCAGGAAGGAGTCCCACATGCTCAATTCATCACTGGCATCAAGGAATTTCTGCTTGGCCCAAGTGTGGAGTTCATACAGGTCAAACTCACATTGGGTTTCAGCTATTTTGTATTCCTGGTCAACAAGGGCTAGTCTATCTAAATCTATGACAGGGGGAACCATTGGGCTTTCCTCTATCATTATGGATTTTCCTTTTGAAGACATTTTGAAGGTATACAAGGAAAGGGTGATGATTACCAGGAAATTAGCAGATTGTTGTTTGTTGAAGAAGTGGTTTGATGTTGGTCGGGTTGTCTGGTCGCACTAAGCCTGGATGTACAGTTTTGCAAAACAGAATGGATAAAAGGAAACAGTGGCGAAAAACACTTTTATTTATAACACGGGAGGAATTACCGTTTCAGAATACCCGTTATGGGAGCGGGTAATTTATTATGGCAATGGTCGAGGTAATAAATGAGTAGATAACGGTAAATGAGTTGACGAATGAGTGGAGGACAGTTGGCGGAAGTGGGATGGCCATTAGATTTTGGCGGGAGTGGGAGATGGCGGTTTTTGGGGGGGCGGATGGTAAGTGGTAAACGGAGGGGCTGGTTCGAAATAGATTAGTTGTGGACACGAAGCAAAACAAGGTTTCAAGAAACGGCTTTTCAGCGCCCCCCCCCCCCCCCCCCAAGTTAAATGTTGGAGAGGTCGAGGGGGTCCAAAGTACATCTCCGCCGTTGATCTAGGCAGGCGAGATCACCGCAATTGATTGATGTGCCCGTGTTTACATAATGACAAAAAACATCAAATCAATTTGACTTTATTACAAAGTTTAATTAATTGCTTAATTAAGCTTAAACTAATTAAAACAATTAATCAACTATGATATGCAACATTTAAACTAGTGCACAATTTTCCTTGGGATTATTCATTTTTTGCAACATTTTTCTTTTTTGCCATTTTTTTTATTTTCTCTTTTTTTTATATCCCTTTCATTTTTTCATTTTTCGTTATATCTTATATATTTTTTATTTTTCTTTCATTTTTTGACAAATAAATGTAAAATGCAGGGTAAGTCACAACAGGATCCTTCATGCCTTTTTCTTTGTTGAAGAATGTATTGAAAGGATCTACAATCTTATAGCCTTAGCTTCGTTCTTGGTTCTAGTAAATGGATCTCCATCTCCCCCTTTCACTTCCTCTTGCAGGATCAGGCAAGGTGACCCTCTTTCATCATTCCTATTTGTCTTGGCAGTTGAGGGATTGGGGCGATCATTCAAGGCAATGCCATCTGAACATAAGTTATCTAGCCTTCAGTTGTATGAAGAGGATCTCCCCTTGATCGTTGATGATACAATGGGCCTAGGAAAACCTACAATGCAGGAAGCTTGTATCTTCAATAATATTCTTGATTTGTTTGATACAACCTCTAGTATGGATATTAATAGAAATAAGTCGTAGGTATTCTTCTTTAATACGCTAATGACTATCCAATGCCATGTGGCTCATGTCCTAGGGATTCAGATTAGTAAACTCCCCTCTATATATTTAGGTGCTCCTTTAGTGGACAACTCTCTTATGTGAAGCCTCTGAGAAGAGCTTCTCACAAAAATTCATAATAAATTGGTGAGTTGGACCTTTCGTTCCTTAGCCGAGCATCTAGCAATACTCAAGGCGACACTCCAAACTCTCCCAATATACTTGTGTTCAACTATGATGTTACCCACCTCTATTCTGCAAGAACTTCGGAGATTACGAAGATCCTTCCTATAAGGCGATGCTTGGTCAAAAAGGAAGTGGTCGTTAGTGACCTGGGATAAACTGTGTAGACCGAAGCTCAAAGGGAGGATTGGGGTCGCATGATTTGTCCTTTATGGTAATGGTATTGGGCATGAAGATCTAGTGGAGGTGGCTTCAAGGGGGCCAGGATCTTTGGAAAATAATTTGGAAGAGGAAGTATGCCCTCCACACCTCTCAACAAAACTTAATCTGTTAAAATTGGCAACTAGGGCCAAACTCCATGTGGGTCATATTATTTATGGCAGTTGATATTTTTATTGGATCCCTCTCATTGAGAGGTGTAGGATTGATCTAAATATCATCCGATTCTGATAAGTATTTATGAAGTTATGAATTTATTTATGTTATGGACAAATTGTTAAGTCAGCCAGCAACTTATGTAGGCTCAGAAGCCCAACAGTCATGTCTATTCAGCCTCTATGTTTTAGTATAAATAGAAGAGGACTTCAAGTCATTTCTACACACACTTGGATCTCTTCCCCTCTCTACTTGTCTTTGGGTTTTAGTAGGAGGAGAGATCCTCAGGAAAAGCCAGAAAAGCCGAAAAAGCTGGAACTGCCGGAAAAGCCGGAATAGCTGGAAAAGCCGGAAAAGCTGGAACTGCCAGAAAAGCCAGAACTGCCGGAAAAGCCGGAAAAGCCAGAACTGCCGGAAAAGCCGGAACTGCTGGAAAAGTTGGAATTGCCGGAAAAGCCGGATCTGCCGGAAAAGCCGGAACTGTCCAAACTGTCGGAAAAGCCGGAATTGCTGGAAAAGTCGGAACTACCGGGAACTGTTGAAACAGCCAAAGCATCTGTCTCTGAAGGACGGCAACATGATCTATGAGATCATGGGCAGCATAATAAGCAGCATCATGATATGAGCATTGGCAGCATAATAAGCAGCATCGTGATATGAGCATTGGCAGCATAATAAGCAGCATCGTGATATGAGCATTGGCAGCATAATGATGCATGATGATATGAATTTGGGCAGCATGATGCAGAAGATCATGGGCAGCATAATAAGCAACATGATGATATGAGCATGGGCAGCATAATGATGCATGATGATATGATCATGGGCAGCATAATGATGAATGAGATCATGAGCATGGGCAGTGTGATGATGAATAAGACCATGGAAGATGTGGCATGATGAGCAGCTCAGTCATCAAGGTTCATCACATGTGATAGTACAGCAAAGTGCCACATGGTAATGTGTAGCAAATAGACGAGATGCAGTACTATGATAGGTGAACAAGTCACCTTAGAGAATCAGTTGAAGCAATATGTCTTCAACTGAACTCATGCCAATATCAAAAGTCAAATTGATTGACTTCTATGTAAATGTACTATCTCTCTCACTTTCTCTGTTGAACTTTGAAGAGCATAAAAGAAGAATTGATCAAGGGTTTCCCCACATTGTGGGGTTTGTCCCTGGCTAGCACCACATCTTGTGTCCTCTTGTCTTGGCTTGTCTTCTGCGATTTATATTTATGTTCTATCTGCAATTTACTTTATGCTGATATGATTGCTAATGTGGAAAAGAAATTGAAATAAATTGCTCTAGCATAGAACATACCTAAAATTAACATGGTATCAGAGATGAGGTGAAGACGATGCCCAGGCAAGAGTGAAAGAGCAATCACCAAAGACAATAGGGACAAGACAAAAGGATCAATGAGTTCCACATCTCTCTTCTAAGTTCACTAAGGGTGAAGTGGAAGCAGAGAATATTATCAGAATGGCATAGCGGAAGATCACTTCATTGGGAAGTTCAGATCTAAGGGTGGAAGGAAAGGCAGATGCTTTGGTTGCAATAAGTTCAGCCATCATGCAAAGGAGTGTCCGAATAGCAGAGACACATCTCTTAATGAAGATAACAATCATTCCAAGGACACCTTCAATGATCAGAGGAATGATAAGTAATGCACGTCATCAAGGAAATGGTCGACTCTTCAAAGAAAGCAAGGAACCCCAGAATCTCTTTTACGTACCTGATCGCAAGAAGAACCTGGTGTCCATCTCGGAAATGGAAGTTTAAGGTTTCAGGGTGGCACTCATCGATGGAAAGGTACGTGTTTGAAAATAGATTTTTCAAAGATGTTTTAGAGTTCAGGGTTGTATCAAGTCCACTGGGGACCATGTCCCTTGACTCAGCACCAGAGGTCTGTGAGTCAGATGGTGATTGGGATGCTTGAATTCAAAAAGAGCATGAAGGTATATGTCTAAGATGTACCGAAGGAAAATCTTACAAGGGGACCATTCCCCTCATGTAGCAAGTCCATAGGTTTGGAACAACCCGTGGAGTTTGAGATTCATGAACAGGAATCTCATGTATACAGGTGGAAGAAAGCCTAGTATGAGAAGATTGATTGTTGTTTGATGAAGTTGAGACACCACTGTGCTTGGTTCGTCTATCTGGAATTTGGCAAGATAAGACATGAATTTGATATATAAACATTGCTTCTAGGAGATCAAAAATGGACAGACTGCATTGTTTTGGGATGACGCCTAGCAGCAATTGCCAAAACTAAGGGAGCAAGTTGAGGTTAAGAAGCTAAGTCAAAAAATGATAGCTCAAGGGTGAATAATGATAGCAAATTATTGGATTGAGGGGGCTTCAAATTTGAGTTGGCACCAATGGATCACACCAGAAAACTAGAACCCTACACTTGACAGGGCAGTTTGGTAGCAATTCTGGAGTAATTTACAAAAGCGGAGGATCACTGTTTCCAATCAAGAGGATAAACTCTGATGGGGGTATAAATCCAAAGTTATCTTCTCAGTTAGTGAAGCATATCAATTGGAAGCAGGTCATCAAGACATACAATGGGAGGAGGTATGGGTTAAAATATGGAAACAAAAGGTATGGCCAAATTTTTCCATTTTCCTCTGGCTCTTGTTACAAAATAAACCACTAATGTGAGAAAATATCCAAAAGAGAAATTAGAGACCTTCTAGATGTCACCTATGTCTGATGCACTCAAAAGATCTGGAGCACTTATTCAATTGCTAAATTTTCTCTATGGGACTATGGAATAAAATATCTCACTGTTTTATGAGAACAAATAGAGATCCCTTGAGTATAACTAATACTATAGTTAGTTGGCGATCCCAAGCTTTCTCCAATCCAATTCTTAATTGTATTTGGATCCTCTCGCTTGGATTCATCCTTTGGGGAATTTGGAAAGAACGTAATCGAAGAATTTTCAAAGGGCAGTGTATTTCTCTGGACTCCACCTGGTATTCCACTGTTAGACAAATTAAGGAATCAATTTTAGCTATATCCCGATCTCCTCGGGATTGGCAAGCATCTAGCCACGAAGCGAGACTTTTGAAACAAGGGTTCCCCTCTCCTCCTAAAGGGATGAAGCCTTCCCATCCCTCCTCTAGCCAAGCTTCAAGTCCTGTCAATTGGCTAACCACCCCCCCATCCCCATTTTCTAAAGTTGAACTTTGATGGTGCAACCAAGCAAAAACTGGGGCCAATAGGATATGGGGGAACACTTCAAGACCATAATGGTTTGCATGTGTTCATATATTTTGGTATGATTGGTATTAGCAACAATAATGGGTCCTTGTATGGGGCTGGAATATGCCCATGTGCAAGGCTTCTCTAAGCTTTTGGTGGAAGGTGATTCCCAAGTTATTATAATATGCTCCGGAAACTCCAGAATGAATTCCACATTCATAAGTTATCATCAACTTGGAGATTAGAATCCTTTTTGGAACAAGTATCCTCCCTCATCTCTCGTATTCCTGCTCTAATTCTTGGCCATGTCCAAAGAAGTGGGAACAAAATTGCAAACTTGCTAGCAAAGCATAGTTGTTTAGATTCCTCTCCACAATTGGCTTTAAATTTCTCCTACCAAATTTGCCATTGAAGATGGCTCATTGGCAATTAGCTTAGAAGGAATACACAAGCCCATGTCGGGGTGACAAACGAGGCAAGGGGGGAGTGTTGGGGGGGGGGGGGGGGGGGGGTCGACGCCCCAGCTAGCAAAGGAGCCTAGGGACATGGCACCCGCCCCCGGTGAAGATTAATGCACTCAACATATGAGCATTATAGACACAGAGCGAGAGTTATTATCCTTAATGGGAAGGTGAGGACAATAAGTTGTGGATGGTGAGAGAAGTCGGTGTATTCATACAATGGCAGAAGAGGTAATAATTTCACCCAAGTTATTAAATTTGCAACAATGGAATTGTGGATCCCTAGCTGTAGACAAGGGAAGCAAGTCGTGGAGGCTGCGTCCACCCCACTGGTGATCAGGGAAATTACACTGGAATCAAGACAGGAAGATGCTTGCAATGCAGTGTTGCCAACCCCCCCAACTGGTCTTCTTTTTGCATGCAATGGGCGTCCTCCTTCAATCGGTGCGGCTTTGTTGGTTACCTAGTATTAATCTATTTATCCCTCGCTTTCCATTGTTTCAGTTAATTTGGCATTGCTGCAAGGGGCTCTGTGTGGTGTCTAAGCAAGAGTGGCGGTCTTTGCTTTTTCTATCCTTGCTCTCTCATACCCGTTACTCCAAGCAAAGCTTTGTTAGTTTCTATAGCATCGAAAGCATTCTAGCCACGAAATTTGGTAGAGAGGCTAGAATACATGAGATCTCCAAAACCCATAAATCGTTTCTAGAAATGACTTAATTAGATTATTAACCTATTTTTTAATGTTTCCTAAGTCTAAAATTAGGAAAACTTGTTAATTAATCAAAATTAATTAAGTCAAGGTGTGAATTATCTAGAAACTCACACGGATCGATCCAAATATGATTTGAACCATCGATTAAGATTTAATCTTGGTCGTTGGAGTCCCAACAAGAAGATATAAGAAGGGATCGATGTGGTGATGGAGAATACGCCAGTCACTTGGAGGATTCGATTTTCCAGAGTAGCAGCAGTCAGTCACTGGAGAGTTTGTGCTTCAGTGAGAAAGAAGAGACAGTGAGGGGCAGGGATAGCGATCTGGAGGAAGTTTTCCAGATCCGGAGAGGCAACAGTGAGAGGTTGAGTTATTCCCACCAAGGCAACGTAGAGGACTGCGCAGTTGCTTCAGAAAAGCAATTCGATTTGGCTGGAGGAAAAATCGATTCAGCTTCCAGAGGACAGGAAAGTCTTCTAGAGGGTCAGAGAATCAATTTCCTTAGCAGAGACAGGAAAAACGACTTCATCAAAGGCAGCCCAAGCTTAGACGTCCAAAGTTCTGTTCAAGCACTGTGCAGAGGCTGACGCAGAGGGTCCAGGAGGACGAATTTTCTGAAGGGAAGTTGTGCCAGGGTTGCTTGTGGAAGAAGGGAAATTCCCTTAAATAATTTTGGCTAGATTTTCTTGTTGTTTGGATTGCCAGTTGGGCATCCATAGATTGTACTCAGAATTCACTGTTGCATAATAATAAAACCCTCATCTACTATACTAGTTTTCCCAAGTTGGGTTTTTCGAGACTTTTGTCCAAAAATAACGATGTCATTTTTATTGTGTGTGTGCTAGTATTTTCTCAGTTTCCAGTGCTATTTTTCTTCTGCAATATTTTTTTTGTGAAAATCACAGTGTGAATTATTTGGTATTTGTTGTAGCAAACTGCAAATGATTGTTAAATAAATTAACAATTAGGAAAATAATTTCTTGTTGTTGTGATAGATGAAATTTTCACATGGTATCGGAGCGTGAGTGATTAGCCAAGAAGCTCAGAAGCGGAGGAGAAAATTTCATTGCATAGAGGGAGCAACAAGCTGAAATTTCCAAAGGCAGCGCAGTGCCCATATAGGAAAGCCGAATTGTTGGGGCAGAAATTCGATTTTTCAATTGCAGGGTTGTAGAAAATTAAAGTTGTCCGTGATAGTGATTCCAGCAGTTAGAGGGGGCAGCTGCAGCTCAGATTTTTGCTGAGCAAATTCCTTGGTTGGACGCAGACGATTTTGCAGCAGTTTGCAGTAGCTCAATTAGCGTCAGGTGCTATGTTGCGGGGGAGCGCCCCCCCCCCCCTCGAACCCGCTCCCGAACTGCGCTCCGGGCGGGAGCGGCTCGGGAGCGCGCTCCCAAAATCGCTCCCGGACGGGAGCGATTTTCAGGAGCGCGCTCCCTTAAAAAAATTTGCTCTCCCTGGTCTGTCAGGGAGCGACTTAGGGAGCGATCGCTCCCGAGCTCCCGGAGCGATTTTTAATGCCCGGGAGCGATCGCTTCCTGATCGCTCCCGGGCATTAAAAATCGCTCCGGGAGCGATTTCAGCCGGGCCGGGAGCGGATCGGCGGAAAAAAAATCCGCCGGACCCAAAATTTCAAAAAAATTTAGAAATTTTTTTTATTTTATAAGCCCAATGGGCCAAAAAAATTTCATTTCAACTTCATTGAGCAAGAGATTGAGAGCTGGAGCAAGAGCAAAGGAGCAAGGAGCAAGAGCTGAGGAGCAAGGAGCCAGAGCTGAGGAGCGAGGAGCAAGTGCCAAGGAGCGAGGAGCAAGCCTGCAGAGGTAAGTAACTTAATCATTTAGTTAGTTTAGCTGGTTAGGTAGTTAATTTGGTTAGTTTAATTTAGCTGTTTGAGTTTAAAGATCATGTATTTAAATTAAATTAATAAATTAAATGAATTAATCCCAATAAACTAAATTAATTTGCAGATTCAAGACTCAAACCCTACAAACATCAAACACCATGGACCTGGGGATATTTATTGGCATTTTCCTCTTCCTGGTCCCTTTTATGGTTATTATGGTCGTGGAGAGTAGGAAACGGAGGGGGCCTGAAACTGAAGAGGTGGATGAAGAAGCCGGAGGAAGTCAAATGGGTGAAAACCCCAGTGAGGAGGAGGTGGAGGGTGAACATGACCCTCAAAAAACTAAACAAGACCAAACTCCACTATGGAAATATGTTCAAAGGGCTGAAACAGGGAGAGGGGGTGGAACCACTAAATTTCATTGCCCCCATTGCAACACTGATTACACAGGTTCATACACCCGTGCTAGAAGACACCTCTGCGGGAAAAGGCCATGGGATGGAGAGAAACAAATAGGAATCAAAACTTGTGCAGCGGTGTCAACAGCAGATAGAGCCAAATACATAAAGGAAGAGGAGGAAGCCCAATACAGAACAAAAAGATCAAGGGGTTTCTTTGAACCAAGCCCACAAAGAACTCCTTCAGCATCCTCCCAAGGCAGTGGATATGGACATGGAGGCACAGGGTCATCATCTTTACGCCGTAGAACCATATCAGATTTCCTTGATGAGGAGTGTAGGAATGATGTGGATTCAAAAGTTTACAGGTTTCTCTATGCATGTGGGATACCATTCAATGTTCTACGCTCACCTTATTGGCACGAAATGGTTTCTGCCATAAATGATGCCCCTAAAGGATACAAGAGCCCTGGGTATGACAAGGCAAGAACCGTTGGCCTTGATCATGAAAAAGCAAAAATATCACATTCTTTGAATAAAATGACAAGTTCTTGGACTGACTATGGGGTGTCCATTGTATCTGATGGATGGACAAATGTAAAAGGCAAGCCATTGATAAGTGTTCTTGCTGTGTCTGTTAGTGGTCCCATCTTTCTAGTTGCACATGATTACTCAGACAAGTTCAAGACCGCTATCAACATTGCAGAATCATTACTTGAAACAATTGAGCGTATTGGCCCATACAATGTCATCCAAGTCATCACTGATAATGCTGCTAATTGTAAGGCAGCGGGAGCAATTATTGAGGATAAATACCCCAACATATTTTGGTCTGGATGTTTGGTTCACACATTGAACCTTTTGTTGCATGATATTGTCAAAAACAAAAATGCACAATACAAATGGATTGGTGATTTGTACAAGAAAGGCAAACAAATGATAAAATTTATTACAAATCATAGCAATACCCATGGCCTTTTCCGCAATCACTCGAGATTGGAGTTGTTGAAGATTGCGAAGACAAGATTTGGTAGCTATTACCTCACCTTCAGGCGCCTTGTGAAGGTAAGAGAGGCATTAGCTAGCATGGTATCAAGTCCACATTGGCAGGTATTAAAGGAAAGGGCTACAAATGCAGCTGACATGGGAGGTTTTGAAATGGTGGAGGAGGCCGCTCTTGATGGGCAGTTTTGGACAAGTGTGAGGCAGGTATTGGATTTCACCAAGCCAATTTATCACATGATTCGGTTTGCAGATACAGACAAACCAGTGATTGGCGAGGTGTATGAGCAAATGGATACCATGTTGGGGCAAATAAAAGATATTGTTCATAATAGAGATCCCAACTTGTACAAACTACAAACTAATTCATGATTATGTGTGTGAACGGTGGAATAAGCTTAATGTTCCACTACATTGCTTGGCGTATATCCTTACGCCAAAATACTACTCTTCATCTTGGTTGGGCAAACCTGCAGCAGGGGGTGGGGTTAGGACCAAACCCCACTTAGATCAAGAGGTAACTAGAGGATATTTGGAAGCATTAGAAAAATTGATACCTGACAGGGAGGAATGTGCAGCTGTGCGCCTTGAAATAGGCAAATACCTCAGTGGCAGTGGTTTGTATGGGAACTTCCATGCAATGGACGACAGAGATAAATTTGATACTCTCACATGGTGGGAAACATATGGCGGCCACGGACTTTTGCCAAAATTGGCAAAAAAAGTTCTTTCACAGGTTGTAAATTCTTCTTCTGCAGAGAGGTGTTGGAGCACCTACAGTTATATACATAATGTGAAAAGAAACAGACTCAACGAAAACCGAGCAGAAAGCTTGGTTTATGTGCACTACAACTTGAGGTTGTTGAGCCATTACTGTGATCGGGCTAATGAAGATCCCACATATAAAATTTGGGACAATCACCCTGAGGACGACAATTTGGAGGATGGCATTGTACATATTGAAGAACTAGAAGAGGAGCTTGTAAGGGATGAAAATGAAGCAGCTGCAGCAGCCATGCCACCTCCACCTCCACCATCCAGTAGCAGTGCTCGGGGCCCGAGTCTTGTTCCATTGTTGTCGCCACCTCCATCGACACCCTCACGTGGAGGCTCTAGTTCTGGTCGTCGGTCTGTGCGAGAGACTCCTAGAAGACCACCACGACCTACTTATACTCCTGGAGACTCTCGTGGCAAGGGCCACTTGTAGATTTACAGTTTACTTGTCTTTTTTAGTTTCTATTAGACTTTAGTTTTCATAACTGTTGAGTTTTGAGTCCTTGACTCTTGACTCTTGACTCTTTCATATCATTATGACATTATGATATTTTTTGTAAACATTATATCAGTGTTGATAATATCGGTATCGGGAAAATATCGGCGAGGGTCCAGAAAATATCTTATCGGCAATATCGGCGAAAATATCGGCAAGCATAAAAAATGCATAATATATTCATTTTTTTCAGATTTTTAAACATATAAAGCAATAACAACATGAAATAAACACATTGGCACATAAATATGAAGAAAACACTGATATATATGATGTCAAATAGAAATGATATATCAAAGGCGATACCAAATCCTGCTGATCCCTGATAATTGTCCATTCAAGGACTCAAATGTGGAGAACCAATACAAAATAACATCACATATATAAAAGTATCTCATCATCATGAGTTACATGTAGCATAACAAATAAAACTAGCAACTATCTATCTACTGCCCTCTCCCCCTTTTACGGGAAAACATGATGGGCTGTTTGCCAGGCCTGCCCCTAGTAATAGAAGGCCCTGACCCTGCCTCTGCACCTAATGTCAAATAATGAGCGCTAGGCATGGAGCTATGCTCTCCTATATCTATAGCAGATGGTGTTGATGCTGATGCTCCCGTGGTGTCCTCCTCGTCCTGCTCCTCCTGCTCCTCTAAGTGTTGCTGCTCCTCTGACTCCGAGTCCTCCTTTGCTGCCCCTGCTCTAATGGATCATCTGCCACTGGCTCTAACCATGAAGGTGACTCCTCCAATATGGGCTCCTCAGACTCCACCCTCCACGGAGACAATACATCAATATTGTCTAAGGAAATGGCATCTGGATCCATTGGTGATTCTATTTGCCTCACTCGAAGTCGGATGTTGTAATGCACATACACCAAATCGTTGAGGCGTGCGAACTCCAACCTGTAAGAGTGTCAAAAAAAGTAATGAGTCTTGACTCTTGACTCTTGACACTTGAAGGTCATAAATTAAAAATTAAAAATTACAATAAGTGTAATTGCTCAACTGAAGGCTTGAGTTCAAAGTTATACCTGTTGTGCTTTTTGGCGTGTATTTTCTCAAATACACTCCAATTGCGCTCACACCCTGAAGAGCTACATGTTTGATTCAAGATTCGTATAGCCAATTTTTGCAAATTTGGTGCCCTTGCACCATAGCTTCGCCACCAAATATCTACAACAAAATAATGAAATAAAAAATTCAAAAACTTAAAAGCTAAAACATAATTAAATTCAAATTTCTAATTTCTAATGAGTGATGACTTGTCACTTACGTGGCATGAAGAGGGCCCTTTCCCTAATGGCATCATCAAAGCCAAATAGGCCAACACAATCCTGATAACACTGTAACTCGCGATTGATTTTGCTACGAAGCTCAGGATCAGGTACCATCCTCTGAATACAGGAATGGAGCCCTTCCATCACCTCGCCATCAAAATCAAAGTTGCATTTGTATGAAAATGCGGGGTTGAGGAAGAGTGATGCTGCATGAATGGGTCGATGAAGCATCCTTGTCCACCGACTATCGATCACATCCCATAACATCATCTGCCTATCAAGGCCAGCAGAACCCTTGTTTGCATAATAGGAACGAATGGCCTCCTTGGCCCTATCCATGCCCTCATACAAATAAGGCATTGCAGGCTTCTCTCCATCCACCAATCTAAGAACCTTTACTATAGGTTCGCTAACTGCACATGCTTCTTCTACTCCACGCCAAAATGTTTCAGAGTACACCATTTTTGCAATGGCTATCCCATCAGGTCTCCTGTTGTATCTACAATTACGCCAATCATCAGACACAAACATTTGCTTCAACTCGAACTGACATCGAAGCAAAGACTGAAGAGTAATAAAGGTTGTGGCAAAACGTGTGATGGCAGGACGCCGCAACTCCTTGTTTCTAGTGAACCTCCTCATAAGGCTAAGAACAAAAGCATGGTTATAAATAAACTTGGGGATGCTCCTAGCCATATCAACTGCCTCCTTGATGAAGGAGAGTTTCCCCATATCCTCAAGCAACAAATCAAGACAATGCGTTGCACATGGAGTCCAGAACAATGTGGGATGCCTCTCCATAAGCATTATGCCGGCAGACACATAATTAGCTGCATTGTCTGTTATGACTTGCACCACATTCTGCACACCAATCTCCCGAATGAACCCATCTAACAACTCACATATCGTTGCTGCATCTTTGATATGTTCTGATGCATCCAACGATTTAATAAACATGGTACCTTTAGGACAATGTACCAAGAAATTTAGAAGGGTCCTACCCTTCCTATCTGTCCAACCATCAGACATCACTGTGCATCCAGTGACTTCCCATGTCTTTTTCAACTCCGCCAATCTAGAGTTGATGTCCTATTTTTCTGCTCGAAGAATTGGCCCCCGCAACTCCTCATATGTGGCACTTTTGTACCCTGGGCCCACAACAGCAATAGCATCACACATTGGCTGCCAAAATGGATTGGTTTTCGTGATGCTGAGAGGTAAGTCGCTCCAAAAAATACACTTCCCCATGACTCTATCTGCTTCTTGCTTTTCCTTTTTTCTAACAAGCGATTTTATGCCAGGTTGTGCTCCAGCGCCTGTTCGTGGAACAAAAAATGATGACCTCGCACTCACACTAGCAGTAGCATGTGATGGTGTGCCAGTTGTGGAGCCCCTCCCACTAGGGCCACTAGGCCCACTACCCTCAACACCAAAATCAGGAGAAGATATCCCGAAAGATCTACCTGCACGTTCAACTTTGTTTCTTTCCGCCTCTTCCTTCTTTCTGTCCTTTTCTTCAATTGCCTCAAGAGCTTTTTGTATAAGCTCCGGACTAGAAACTGTACAAAGCCCAACATCATGTCCACTGAGTCTAGCAAGATGGTATTTCAGTCGTGTAATCCCACCTGTCATCTTGTCCCCACACAATTTGCATGTAAGATATGCACGATTTGTCCCACCATCAGGGCTCCCATACTCCCAAAATGGGTCCAAGGCTTTTGGCATATTTGTATTTTGTAGTGGGCTAACTCAAAAGGAAACCTAGAGCACCAAAAAAAAATTGGAATTAGTAACTTAATAAGTAATACGAAATTTTCAAATTACAAATAACCACATCATTTTACAAAACAGTTTTAACTTGACTGTTGAATAGAAGTGTAATACAAGTTGACTGTTGAATACTCTTGAACAAAAGAGTATGAACATGTCGTAACGTGAGGTATCCAAATGGCACATGAAACACATAGCAAATTGGCATGGAATGAGAACAATTTCTTTCAGAATTATGCCAAGCATGGGAAAAATATATAACTGTTATAACTTATAACTTATACCACTGTTGTCATGCTATGCATAATTATAAATCACAAGAGTCCAATTCCAAAACCACACAATGCAACATTCAGAAATTTCAAAAACATACATCGGGTTATCTTTAAGAAAACATGTTCTCATACATGATCCAGAGCAAAAACAAAAAGAAAACAACACCCACAGAATTCTGACCCATGTAATTATAATTAATAATTATCATGTGTTGCCATATATATTATATGCCAATATGGTAATGGGCCCTATTAGGATTGCAAAACATTTACGGAATCAGCTGAACCCAGAATAGTTGATCACCAAATGGGCTCTCAGAAATTAGAATCATCTACATCTTAGAACTGTGGTATCAATAGCACACTGCCACACAGGTAAAAGTGTAAAGTTTTCAATCTTAATTTCAATTCACAAAGTTGCACGCATTGGCATTCCTTAAATGACATAACGGTGCCTAGCCATCGTTATAATTCCTTGAAGCAGTTAATCAACAAAATATTGAAAAGGAAACGCAGAGATTGCTACATTTGAATATACAATGGAAGGAGAGTAACATTTATCACCTACAAGGAAAAACAGGACCTTATTCAAATATTTTTTGAAGTAGTTAGTGCAGGATCGTTGGGTACCAGTACCACACGAAGCACATACTCAAGAGTCAAAACGATGCTATTCATCATAAGTGACATTGCCAATGTGTTGGGCACACAGTCTTAAATCAGAGTTTTTTCTCATGCATATTAATTTGAATTACTCTTTCATGGTGCAAGTCAAATTTCTTAAAATACGTACCTGTATTGGCAAATATTGGCTTCAAACCCTCCTTGGCAGCAACCTTCCAGCGCTCAGAAAAAACCAAAATGACTTCAAAAAGACCAAAAATCAATTTATATAGCCCGAGCGTATTGTTTTCAGGGTCACCCGCGATATTTAAGGTCGTCGCGCGACATTTTCAAATATATCGCCGAAATATCGTAAATCTCGCACGATTTTAAAAACTGGAAAATATCGCGATATTTGGTCGGCGATATTTCGTCTGGCCGAAAATATCGCGATATTTACGAATATCGCCGATATCTCGGCGATATTATCAACACTGCATTATATCACTGTGACAATGAAAATTTGAAGTTTGAAGTTGGGCCTTGGCAATTATAACTCATTGGTAATGATTGTGAATTATGAATATGATGCTTTGTGAAAGACTAAAGTTGTTTCATTTCATCTCATTATTCATGTTTCATTTTATAAATTTTTAACATTTCATATCATGTTAACAGTTAGAAGTTAGGACTTAGAAATATCTTCGATATTACTTCTTGTAATGGTTAAACTTGGCTTACAAGTACAACTTTGGTGATCAATGATGATAAATGTTATTGAATTTTCAATTCTGAAAGCTTGAAGTTGAAACTTTAATATTGAATTTGATGAATCATGATTTATAAGACTCAATATGTTGCAGTTGTAATATGTATTTTACTAACTTGTGGACATGGTTGATGACGATTATAATTTCTAGATGATTGATGTGATATGGTTCAATGATCAATTTATGTTTTTTTATGTTTTTTATGTCTATTTCATCATTCTACATGTTTTTGTTGACATATATGTATCAAAAATTAAAAAATATAAAAAATATATATATTTTTAAAAAATCGCTCCCGGATTCGCTCCCAAACCGGGAGCTTCTGAAAATGGTCGCTCCCGCTCCCGCTCCCGCTCCCAAGTAACATAGGTCAGGTGGAAGAGAAAAGCACACACAGAGGGAAAATTTCTCTCAGGAAAATTCGAGTCTCAAAAGTTCAATTTTTCTAGGCAGATCGGCAGGAGGGAGTGCAAGTAGCAGAGAAGTAGCTAAGCAGAGGAAAAGAGGGAGCTTTCGACAGATTTAAAGATGGCCACAGCAAGGCTTAGAGATCAGATAGGTTGAATGGATCTTCCAACTATGTCATTTGGAAGGCTATGATGTCCTTCCTTCTAGATTAATATGGCCTAAAAGCCTACATAGATAATGTGGTGGCGGTTCCCTAGGATGTGGATCAGTTGAAGGAATACAAGAAGGAGATGGTGCGGGCGAAGAGGATGACTTTGGATGGAGTCTAAGATCACATAGTCTCACATATTTCTGGCAAGAATACTGCCAGAGAAATGTGGGTAGCTCTCTCCACTCTATTCCAGGGTACTTCCAAGCAACAAAAGATGTTCCTGGAAGAAAAACTGAGACACATCAAGATGCCAAAGTGGGAAGGCATAGATCCCTTTCTCACCAGGATTCAGGAGGCCCGAGACCAGCTTACAGTTGTTGGGGCAGCGCCTCAACCATCAGAGCTAGTGAGGTTGGCACTGAACAATGTCTCTAAGGATTAGCACGTTTTTGTCCAAAGTATATTGGGCAGAGACATTACCAGGATGGGACAGGATGTGGGCTGACTTGCAGCAAGAGGAGTTGAGGTGATCTCTTCTAAAGAGCTTCATCATTGGCAACAGTAGCAGTAAACCGAAGGGTGTGAAGGAGGAGGAGAATGTGGCCCTCACATAAAAAGGGTCCCAATCAGTGGAAGGGGGAGCAGAAAAAGAAGAAGAAGGACCTATCTAAGGTCAAGTGCTTCAAGTGTGGTGAGTTTAGCCACTACAGTACCCAGTGTCCTCTCAAAAAGAAGGACAAGCATGAGAAGCAAGACCAGGCAACAACACATGCTGAGATAGATAGGTTGTACTCCAAGTTGGAGGAATACTTCACGATGATGGCAACCATACCTCCAAGAGTGAGGTGGGGTGATTTGGTGTTGTAGCCACAAAAAGTTATCGAGATTAGGCAGGGTCCTTGAGGATTCCACCTCATGGATCATTACTTGGCTACAAGGGCCCATAGTATTCAGTAGTAGGATGAATCAGTGGCATTTGATGCAGTCAGTACCAAAGTGACAGCTGCAGACTAGTAGCAATCAGATGCTGAGGAGCGCAAAGAAGTGTTGACAGCAGAGCAGGTGGCTCAGTGTAGAGTTGGCAACAGTGCAGATTCTTCATAGACAGTGCAGATGCTAGTAACAGTCAGGACTCGAGAGATAGATGCATCACACTTAACACAGTTGATTCAGTATTTTAGATGCTTCTCAGTTGCAGTAGCAACAAATGAGAGGGAATTGCAGTGCAAATGGAGAGCTGGCAGAAGTATGGTAGTGTCAGCAGTAGCACATATGCAGCATCAGAGTTGTGCAGTGTTTGGTAGGAAGTATGGCCAACCATCAGCAGTGTGACAGGAGGTGATACAAAGATAGGGTGTTGTGGCAGGATGTGCAGCACTAGAGAAAGCATTGTCCTCGATAAGAGGGAGTGTTAGTTTCTGTAGCATCGAATGTGTTCTAGCCACGAAATTTGGTGGAGAGGCTAGAATACATGAGACCTCCAAAACCCAGAAATCATTTATGGAAATTCCACCTAGAAATGACTTAATTAGATTATTAACCTATTTTTTAATGTTCCCTAAGTCTAAACTTAGGAAAACTGGCTAATTAATCAGAATTAATTAAGTCAAGGTGAGAATTCTCTAGAAAATCACATGGATCGATCCAAAAATGATCTGAGCCATTGATTAAGATTTAATCTTAGTCGTTGGAGTCCCAATAGGAAGATATAAGAAAGGATCAATGTAGTGATGGAGAATACACCAGAGGTACTTGGAGAATTCGATTTTCCAAAGTAGCAGCAATCAGTTGCCAGAGAGTTCAAGCTTCAGTGAGGAAGCAGAGATAGTGAGGGGCGGGGACAGTGATCCGTAGGAAGTTTTCCAAATCTGGAGAGGCAGCGACAAGAGGTCGAGTTATTCCCAGTGAGGCAGTGTAGAGGACTGCACAATTGCTTCAGAAAAGCAATTCGATTTGGCTGGAGGAAAAATCGATTCAGCTTCCAGAGGTCGGGAAAGTCTTCGAGAAGAACGGAGAATCAGTTTCCTCGGCAGAGACAGGCAGAGCGACTTCATCAAAGGCAGTACCAGCCAGAGACATCTAAGGGTCTACGCCAACACTATGCAAAGGTTGACGCATAAGGGTCCAGTAGGATGAATTTTCTAAAGGGAAGTTGTGCCAGGGTTGCTTGTGGAAAAAGAGAAATTGCCTTAAATAATTTTGGACAAATTTTCTTGCTGTTTGGATTTCCAATTGGGCATCCATAGATTGTACTCGGAATTCACTACTGCGTAATAATAAAACCCTCATTTGTTGCACCGATTTTCCCAAGTTGAGTTTTTCCGAGGACTTCTGTCCAAAAATAACAATTTCATTTTTAATGTGTGTGTGCTAGTATTGTTTTAGTTTCCAACACTATTTTTCTTCCACGGTATTCATTTGTGAAAATCGGAGTGTGAATAATTTGGTATTTGTCATAGCAAATTGAAAATAAATTAACAATTAGGAAAATAATTTCCAGTTGTTTTGACAAATGAAATTTTCACAAGCTTTCCTCTTTTGTTATATGACAAATAGTTGAGTGAGTTTCTAAGCCCATTCTCTCGGTTTTGGTTTAAGTTTTTCGCCCTTGTCTTCCTCCCTATCAGATCAATTTTGATTGCCTTCTTGCCTAGAGGTTATCTCTCTGAGCGAAGTGCTCGCCTTTTGGTTTTCAGATACCAATGTTGGGTTGCTTTGAGCGGGGAACTCACAGTCGATAGGTCACTTTATTGTTCATCATTTTCTAGGCCTTTTGCTTCTATCTTTGGGCAATTATTTGGGTAGTGCAATCAACTTCTTATCTTGGTTGGTGTCTTCTTTCGATGCTCTTAATTCACCTTCTCTATGAACAAAGTTGAAGCTCTGTTGGCACGCAGACTTTTCTTCTTTCAAAGGGTTGTTATTTAGGCAGTTTACCATCTCTGTTGATGGTGTAAATTGTACTAGAATTTCATGGGCAGTGGAATTGTATGTTGCCTTTCTCACTCCAGGGAGGTTTGGAAGTTTGATTCAGGGTGGATATTTTTTGGGGTAGCACCTATGCACCTCTCACACACAAGGCCGATACTGGTCAGCCAGCTCAGGTCCAAAGAGGGGTCGTTTATCATCAAGAGCGAGCCCATAGAGGCCACACTCGTATGCATCATAGGCTAGAAGGATTTGCTTCTCGGTATCGGGAGCTTACACCAGCGAACATTTAGGAAGAACTCTCCCGATCTCAAGGAGAAGCATCCTCTCATAGGACTACTCTGTTGGACAGGAAGGTTCTAATAGAATGGGCTACTTGGATCTTGGATATAGGACACCCAAGGGACAGGTTCAATTAATACATGCAAACTATAGACCTGTATTTCCAAATGAATTTTTTGTTGGGATGGACTATCTTGGACCGACATAAGAATCATATGGATATATTGCACTCTCTTGAACACTTGCACAAGCATTTGAGGGATTTGGATTGGAAAATGGAGAGGATTGAGCGACAACTTTGTATTCCTCTAGCAACAGTTGGTACCCCAAAGAACCCACATGCACCCTGTTACCCACCTCTTGTGGGTGATATCCATACGAAAAAAAAATTCTCCTATATGGTCCTCAACCGGCAACCAACAGCCCATTGCAGCCACCAGATATCTCGATGTGACACCATCTCCACCAGCTGAGCCTCCCTCACCCATTTGTTACAATCATATGTTTGAAGGTGGGCCTTCCAACCCCGGAGGTATAACCTTTCATTATGTAGTTGGGTATTTAGGGTTACTTATCAAGAACACTTTTGGGCATGGATTAGTGGGGGGGATTCGATGGAAAGAATGGGCTTCATTTGTACTCTTGTCTCCTTCATCCAACTTGGTGGGTAAACTTGTATCCTAGTCCCGTGGGATCTCCTTTATTGGCTACTAGCTTTAGGAATGGCACTACATGGGAAATCCTAATTTTGGTTGCGTGGTCCCATTTCCTGACACCACATACATCACTCCCCTCCACTCATTATAACCCCTTTCACCATATTTCCCATCTGGGTCCACATTTGTCCATTGCATCCACAAGGAGTTAGCCTCCCCCTCACCTTGTCCACACTTTGGGTCGGGCATGGAACGATGCCCCGGAGGTTGATGCGACTAAAAAGAAAGTAAAAAGCATAATTTGGCCACTCTCAACAAGAAATGTATCATAAGAGGCAGAAGATGGTCGGGACTCGGGACATGCAAATTTAGCATGTGGACAAAAGCCAACATGAGGTCTACCCTCTATCATTATGGCCATCACCTTGGTTCCTAGGGCGCCTATATGAGCCCCATGCATCATTAAGGAACCCATGATTGTCCCAACACCTAGTGGGCAATAAACTGCCTAACCTTAAGGGGGTATTCACTGTTGCATCATTCACATCATGCTCTCATCCCCTGGAACCCCAAGCAGTTATATAAGAAAAATCAATAAAGGCAACAGACATATGAAGTAGGGTGGAAAAACAAAGGTCGGGGTAACTCATGTACTAGGATTGCTCCCTCCTACATTCATACACCCAAGTGTGGGCTTCCCTCATCATGGCTACCCTTGTACTGTGGCATGTGGCTTGGAGCCTTCCCTTGATGTCCCACTTTGTTCCATCATTATATCACATGACACCTACCACTTAAGGGATGTACCATGGACCTATCACTCCCTTAGAGGTTGAAACCACTTAATAGGGTCCTTGATTAACCTCCTTGAACTTGGAGACACTTGTACGTTCAAAAGCCCATTATGGAAGGGCATGCCACCATGAAGTGTCCACTTGGTTCCATGATTTGTAAGCTCCTTTATTCAATTGCACTGATGATTTGTTGTACTAGAAGGTGAGGAGACACATTGGATCTTATACAGGATTGCAGGAGAGTCTTCGTCTTGGGGTTTGGTCTCCCTAAATGGGGTCCAAGCCCTCCAAAGGGTCATATTGGTATTTCTAGGGTGAGCGTACAGAGCCATGGGTATCCACTATAGCAGAGAGCAGATAGTCACATCATCGGATCCTTCAGCTCCACTCAATGCTCGCTCGTGTTCCATTTATTTGACAATGATAATGCACCTGGACCACCTTGCCCAGCCGGCTACACACTTGCACCACGCACTTGGCAGTTGTTCCAGGGCCCAGATGAGGATGTGTCTCACCATGGGAGACAAAGGGAGGGCTTGCATCATTGTTCTAGCCCTTATAGATGGGATAGAAGCTTGTTCGATCTACTTGGAGACCCATGAGGATGTCTTTATGCCCCCACAGCCACTTGGGAGCACCAAAAGTCATTTGCTTGGAGAGCAAGGGGCCACCTCCTTCATCACTATTTTTGGAGCCCTTCCATCCATTTTGGCACATGTTGGACATCACTAGGCCTTCCAACGGCCCTTCTAGATATTGTATTATCATTTCGGCCCTCCTAAGAGGCTCATTTTTCATGTTATGGATCTATTTGGTAGGATTGTCACCAATTAGGGTGTTATTTTGCACATTAGAGACACTTTTAGGCGTTTGTTAGGCTAATTAGACCCATTGAACTATTAGAGGCTCATAAATACAAGTGAGGCCTCATTTGTAACTCGTCATCACTTGGATTTGGATCATTGTTTCTTCTGGAATTTCACTATACCTATTGAAGGATGAATTGGAGATTCTTTAATGCATTTTGATGTTTGGGTTAATGCTATAATGCTATTCTATTTTTGGAGCTTCTCTCTTGCAAATGTGATGGACGGATATACTTTTTCTGCCATGTAAGTTTCTCTTTTATGCAAAATTTTCTTTATATGGTTAGTGTATGGAATACTACATCACGATGTTGCTTGTGCTCCAAATTATGCAAAAATCTTGAATCACTTTGGTAGTCTTGATCTATTGCATGCGTTATTCGTTGGGCAAGAAAAAGCAAATGTTCCTAGGGTTGTCTTCGAAAACCTAACCCTAAAACTCCATTATTTAACAAGTTGAAGTATAAACCCTTGTTGTAACTGGGTAGTTGCTTCATTAGGGCATGCGAAGCTACAATTAGGATCCTCAATAGAACAAAACCCTAAATCAATCTCATTCTTGTCTTCGTTCTCCCAATAGACTAGGCATTGGTCCTAGATCCTTCGTGATCACATGAACTTAACGAGATATCATTCTTTCACCTCTTTTCTCCCTCTTTTCTTCGTCCCCTAAGGATAAGGAATTTTCTAGGGCTTGGTGTGAAATTTTAGGGAGGATGAATTTTAGGATTCTGTCCAGACAAGTTTAAGTTTCTTCATTTATGTCTCCTCTAGGCATCCTCCGGTTTGGAACGAATTCTGACGGTGGAATTTCAAATAAATTGATGCCCTAGCTATCACACAAAGAGGGAACCCTTGAAGCTGCTTTGACTTGGGGATTTCTTGAAGGTTTTCACTTTGTAGTTCATCATTCAAAACATTTTCTCTTAACTATAGGTGATCATTGGATGAGCCTTTACCACAGTATATCTCTCAACCCTTGGTCTCTTATAGTATTTCTCTCAAGGGGTTTTTCGTGGAAAGTCACCCTAGCTTCTCCCAAAGCTCACACTTTAATTGAATCTTTCCATTGAATGAGCCATCCTTGCCTCACTTTGAACGCTAGTATCAATACATCAATCACAAGTGAGGGTTTGGAAGTTTTGATCTTAGGCATTCATCATTTTTTAATATTCTTAAACCCGAGGTCATCATTCCCTCAAGCCTTTCTTGGAGAGTCCTTCTTTTGCTTCTAAAAAAAGCATCCTATTATCTAAGCTTCTCCTTTGAATGGGCTTTGGAAATCACATTATGCATCGTTATTGACCTCATCATTCTATGGATTTCCCTATACCTGGAATCCTCCCATCAGCGAAAGTCTGTAAAGAGCAGGGGACATTAACTTAGGTGACAGTGGATCCTTGTCCCATTGTTGCCACTTGATCTAGTAGTAGTCCCTTTGGAACCTCTCCTAGGACCATTGCTAATTGAGCAGTGACAAATTTGGCGTCGTTGTTGGAGAAACGAGACGTGTGTCTTGTTCCCCATACGACATATTGACATATCATTCTTGGCGACTCTATTAGAAGAACCAAGCCCTAGTTCTTCATTGAACTTTAAGGTTAATGTTTGTAGGGTGAAGCAAGCATTTCTTTAGGCATCTCTAAATTCACCCTGGCAACTCCCACATAATTTACATGTATATCTTAATAGGATGTCTTTCTTTGATGAATTCCCTACCTTGGACATCGTTCGCATTCTTGGACACCCTAAGTGTCTTACTTGGACTATCATACATGGGGTACCCAAGTTTGATGGTGATCCACTATCTGCAATTGATCATGTGGCAAGATTTGTCGCATATGCCTCACAAGCTAAGTTGGTTCATCACAATGTCCTCATGATGTTGTTCATGAGATCCCTCCATGGTCATAATTCATGGTTACATAATTGCAAACCTCGGAGCATCTCATCTATTGAGGAATTCTTTGATAGCTTCCTTGAGCATTTCCAAGTTTGCCAAGTAATTGACATTCAAGAGGAAGCCTTCAATAAGCATGAGGAGAATCATGAAGAAGGGGATTCCCTTGAGGGAAATGGCCCCGCTAACCCCTCGGGCGTTGACATCAATGAGTACTTACATATTGAAGAGGGGAAATGGGAAGTTCATGAGCATCGTTTTGACAAGGACCCTATCTATGACACCGATGATGATGATATCAATAGGATCCTTGTCTTTCCTCACAATCTTGGGGTTATAGTTGAGTCTTATGTGGACCCTTTCCTCAACCCTCCATGCATTATCACTAATAAGGAGGAATTCTCTCTCTCCTAAGTGTGATCATCATGAGAAACCTGCTTGTTGTATCTCTCCATGTCATTGGTCTCTCTTTCCTTCCGATCATGACCTTGTGGTGGCCACAAATCTCGATATAAATGATAGGGACCATAGCGAAGATGATATGCCTGAGGTTGCCATTCATTGGAGATTTATAAGCTTGATTGTTGATATCTCTATCTTTTGGTTAAAGAAGAGGATCACATGGAATAGGATGCATCCCATCATTCCTATTGAATTTCCACTACCTTGGGTCTAGGTTAGAGTCTTAAAATCACTAACCCTATCAAACCAAGAATCTAAACCATAAACTACTTTGCACAGCGGAAATATAAAGCAGTAAATCAATACGCACAATGATACATAGTTTTAAACAGAATTGTACAATCATCAATCTTCGTTATATTAATCCAAATCTGATAAATACAACAGTCTATGGTTACAAGATACAATGTCAAACTTGGTCGCAAGCACTTCTATGTCGTATCTTGTCCTGTCGGTCCGTCACACCTATACTGCTCACTAGTAGTGGCTTATTCCATTAAGGCATCTACACATCGAGACTCCAAGAGGGCTGCCTCCTATCACTACTGCAAATCACGCCTGCTAAAATGAACACGGGCTCATCAACTACTCTCTGGGTTGGCCAATTCCCGAGCTCCAATCTGCCACGCTAGCAACAACTTTAGTCCATCAAATTGTTGCACTTCGGCACTGTCCTTCACCCAACCTTCAGCTTCTCTTCGTCCTTCAAGATCGCTTGTTTAGGTCTACTTTGGGTAGCCAACACACTGCCCTCCAATCAACTCTATGACACCCAATCAACTCATTGTCGAATCTACTCCTAGGAAAGACTCTTCTCCTCCTCCGAAGACCCTCCACTTGGCATCAACAGGCTGCTATGCAATCTGATCCAAACTGGTCACTTCTTGACCCAATACACCTCTTCAAAACGTTGTTGTCCACTTCTTGCACTTGTTGTCACTGTACCACTGGTTAGGGCACACCACACTTCCCTCCACCCAACACACAATCAGCGATGCAAGCCTTCTAAGGCTGCGGTTCACTAAGGGAAGATGCCTCCACTCCTACGTTACCCCTGTCTACCTTGTTTAACCCCAAACTCAGCCCTAGAGACGGCTCAGCTGCTGGCTATGGCCTGCCTAACACATCAGCTGTTGTAGGCTTACGGCCTTCTCCAAAACACCACCAAACAACCTCTACGCAGCATTGTTTTGCTCCACGGCCCATGGCCTTCACTGCCCAGCATCCACGGTTAAGAACAACCCTTAAACATGCCTTCAAACAACCCTTTACACACTTCGTTGTCACCTACAACAAATTGTCTTCACACAAAAGTACCCCCGTTGTCCCTTGGCCTCTTTCACGCTGTCTTTACCCTCCTCTTCCAGTGGCTAAACAAAGATATTCCTCCATGAAATTTCAGAGCTCTTCTTAGAGATATATTGCCACAAATGGATGCTCTAAAATGACTCAATATGCTTCATATTTATACACATATGAAGGTTCAACGTCACATTTGAAGTGACACTTATCAATTCGGTCGAATTGACAATTAATTAATTATGTCAACTTCAAAAATTCATATCTCTCTAATAACAACTCAGATTCAGACAGTTTTCGATGCATTGGAATTTTTTTTCCGAGCAGTGTCATCCTCATCCATCACATGCCGTGAATCCATCATGGTTTTGCCCCAAAAACACGATGGGTGCCAAAACCCCACACTTGGGTTCCAAGCCCACAAGCTGCCCTTGTGGCGCTTTGTCCTCCAAACCCTGAACCCTAGGGCTTGGAGTACCTCCCAAGCTACACAATTCAACACTCCCTCTTAGCAAGGGAGGTACTTCCAAGACTAGGAAGTATCTCATCATCATCATCACTGCTCGCAACACTTGCCCAACTCTTGGCGCTCACAATCGCAGCAATCCCTGTACGGTGAACTATGCCCTTCTCGGAAGTGTCGTTGTCACTGCCAGAAGCAACCTGCTTCTTCTTCTTATCTTGTAATGTCTTCCACTCTTTCCATGATTCCTTCTTGGCAGTTGTAGGAGCACCCTTGCTCACCACTGACCACGCGCTCTTCTTGGGTTGCAGAGTCTCCCTCTAAATCTGCAAGCTCCCTCTCGAACTAGACTCCTTTTGAGTCTCTGGAACTTGGACCTTCTCGGAAAAGTGTACCTTCTTCTCGGGAACCTGTGCCTTCTCCTCTGAAGCCTGCACCTGCACCTGCACTTTCTCCTACTTCTCTGGAACCTACACCTGTCCCTACTTCTTTCCATGATCCTCAGGCTTAGCAGTCAACTTGTAGAGACCATGCTCTCTGACTCCGAGTACAATCCCATCAGACTTAGAGGCTCTTAACCTGAGTCTTGCCTTCCCATCGTGGAACAAGATCTTAAACCCCTTCTTCTCCATCATCGAGACAGACAACACATTATATCTGAGTCTTGGTACAAACAGTACATCCTGGACCCGCATCATACGTCTTGTCTCCATTCTTAATGGCACAACACTCGATCCTCGGATCTCCAACTGACTCTTGTCACCCAACACCATGTGCAACTTTGAGTCCCATCCAGCTAGAGTCTCAAAAATATCCTGTGACCCTGTCATATGCTTCGTCGCACCACTGTCCACATACCATCCATCCTCTTTGATAGTACTCTGCGAGAAATGAGAAATCATAGCAAAATCCTCCTCTTCGTCTTCCAATCTTCTAGTGAGCTCATCCATCTCTGCTTTATTGGCAATAAGGGCAGCCTACTTCCCTTTTATTTTCTCATCATCTCCCTTCTTCTTCTTCAGACATCTCGACGAAAAATGACCCATCTCGCCACAGTTGAAACACTTGACTTTACTCAAGTCCTTCTTTTGCTTACCCTTCATTCATGATGCAAGTGCCATGTCATCATCTGAAGCTTTCTTCTTCGGCTGAAGATCCTCGTCTCGCAACTCTTCCTGAATGAAGTCATCCCACAACCTATCCCAGTCTGGCAGCTTCTCCCTGGCAACAATTCCTTTGATGAAGGGTTTCCATTCCTCGGTGAACCCTTTCAAGGCAATCCTTACCATATCTCCATCTGAGACAGTCACACCGATGGCAGAAAGCTCATCCTTGACCTGAGACAATCTCGTTAGATACGAGGTCACGCTTTCACCCTTTAACATCTTGGTGGACTTCAACTTATCCTCCAATACCAATACCCAGTTCTCGTTCTTATTCTGGAACAAATTTTGAAGAGACACCCACATCTCATGAGCGGTGTTCTTATCGGACAAATACCTCAAATGAGGTATTAGGGCATCCCTCACACCATCTAGGATGATCAGTCTCACCCTCGCATCCAAATCTTCCCATATTTCTAGCTCCTTAGGGTCGGTTGGCTTCTTGATCTCTTTCTCGGCAAAATCCCAGATCCTGTTGACCTGCAATATCAACTTGATCCTTTCCTTCCATGGACTATAGTTGGACAACCCCTCCAACCTGTCCTCATATCGGATACCTGCCTACAACTTCGACATTGTAGTGAACCCTTCACTCACAATGTGACCAACTCCCTCTCATGTTGTACTTCGTTGCGCACAACTCTGATTTACTTACTTCCAAAGTAGCTCAAACACGCTCTGATACCATGTTGAATTTCCACGACCTTGGGTCTAGGTTAGAGTCTTAAAATCACTGACGCTACCAAACCAAGAATCTCAACCATAAACTACTTTGCATAGCGGAAATATAAAGCAGTAAATCAATACACACAATGATACACAGTTTTACACAAAATTGTACAATCACCAATCTTCGTTATATTAATCCAAATCTAATAAATACAACAATCTATGGTTACAAGATACAATGACAAACTTGGCTGCAGCACTTCTCTGTCGTATTTTGTCTTGTTGGTCTGTCGCACCCGTACTGCTCACTAGTAATGCCTTAGTCCATCAAGGCATCTACACATCGAGACTTCGAGAGGGTTGCCTCCTATCACTGTTGCAAGTCACGTCTGCTACAATGAACACGGGCTCATCAATTGCTCTTTGGGTTGGCCAATTCTCGAGCTCCAATCTGCCACGCTAGCAACAACTTTAGTCCATCAAATTGTTGCACTTCGGCACCGTCATTCACCCAACCTTCAGCTGTTCCTCGTCCTTCAAGATAGCTCGTCTAGGGCTACTTTGGGTAGCCAACACGCTACCCTCCAATCAGCTCTATGACACCCAATCAACTCACTGTCGAATCTGCTCATAGGAAAGACTCTTCTCCTCCTCAAAAGACCCTCCACTTGGCATCAACAGGCTGCTATGCAATCTGATCCAAAATGGTCACTTCCTGACCCAATACACCTCTTCAAAACGTTGTTGTCCACTTTTTGCACTTGTTGTGACTGTACCACTAGTTAGGGCACACCACGCTACCCTCCACCCAACACACAATCAGCAATGCAAGCCTTCTAAGGTTGCGGTTCACTAAGGGAAGATGCCTCCACTCCTACGATGCCCCTGTCTACCTTGTTTAATCCCAAAGTCAGCCCTAAAGATGGCCCAGCTGCTGGCTATGGCCTGCAGCCTAGCACAGCAGTTGTTGTAGGCTTACAACCTCCTCCAAAACACCACCAAACAGCCTCTACGCAACTTTGTTTTGCTCCACAACCCTGCAGCCTTCACTGCCTAGCATCCACAGTCAAGAACAACACTTTACACACTTCGCTGTCACCTACAACAAACTGTCTTCACATAGAAGTACCCCCGCTGTCCCTTGGCCTCTTTCACATTGTCTTTACCCTCCTCTTGTTGCGGCTAAACAGAGATATTCCTCCATGAAATTTCAGAGCTCTTCTTAGAGATATATTGCCACAAATGGATGCTCTAAAATGACTCAATATGCTTCACATTTATACACATATGAAGGCTCAAAGTCACATTTGAAGTGACACTTATAAAGTCGGCCTACTTGACAATTAATTAATTATGTCAACTTCAAAAATTCATATCTCTCTAATGACAACTCATATTCGGAAGATTTCGATGCGTTAGAATCATCTTTCCGAGCACTATTATCCTCATCCATGACATGTCATGAATCCATCATGGTTTTTCCCCAAAAACACGATGGGTGCCAAAACCCCACACTTGGGTTCCAAGCCCACAAGTTTCCCTTGTGGCGCTTTGTACTCCAAACCCTGAACCCTAGGGCTTGGAGTACCTCCCAAGCTACACAATTCAACAATTCCCTTTTCACCCATGATTCCCCATGTGTGGTCATTTTGTTTTCCCACCTCTCGCCCTTGCAACCTTCCATATGGCCATTCCTACCCTTACCTTTGGATCTATTGCATGAGTAAGCAAAGGAGCAAGTGTTCTCATATTGATTGGATGATATGTTGGTTGCATTGGGTCTATGATTACACTTAGTACTTGCGTAATATCATATGCATGTTAGAATAAGATGCATTGCATGTTGATTTCTGCATTAGAACTAATGTCATATGATATTATCATGCTAAATTAGATGCATTTAGATTAGAATTGCATTTAACAATAAATTTTATTTCTTGTCGATTTTTATGGCCTAATATAAGCATGGGCGATCATGAGACGCCACAAAAACATGCTACCCCGTGTGCTTGAAATTTTTAATGTGTAGGTAACAGGTATGTGGTCCCAAGAGATTGTTGGAGTTCTCATGACCTCCCCATTCGAGTACTTTCGTGCACTCTTCTGAGAGATCATGTCCCAGTTGGAGCCAGATGTTACCCACCACCTGTGGGTGATATCCATAGGAGAAAAAATTTATCCTAGATGGTCCTCAGCCGATAGCCAACAACCACCAAATAGCTCGATGTGCCACCATCTCCGCCACTTGAGCCAACCATTATGCTCCCTCACCCATCTATTATGATCATATGTTTGAAGGTGGGCCTTCCAACCTCGAAGGTATAACCTTTCATTATGTAGTTGGGTATTTTGGCTTACTTATCATGGACAATTTTGGGCATGGATTAGCAAGGGGGATTCAGCAGAAAGAATGGGCTCGATTTGTACTCTTGTCTTCTTTGTCCCACTTTGGGGTTAACCTTGTATCCTAGTCTCGTGGGATCTCCTTTATTGACTAGTAGCTCTAGGAATGGTACTACATGAGAAATCCCACTTTTGGTTGCATTGTCTCGTTTCCTAACACCACATTAATCACTCCCCTCTGCTAATTATAACCCCTTTCACCATATTTCCCATCTGGGTCCACATTTGTCCATTGCTTCCACAAGGAGTTAGCCTCCCTCTCCCCTTGTCCACACTTTCGGTCAGGCTGGAACAATGCCTCGGAGGTTGATGCAGCTAAAAATAAAGTAAAAAGCATAATTTGGCCATTCTCAACAAGAAATGTACCATAACATGCAAAAGATTGTCAGGACATACAAATTTAGCACATGGACAAAAGGCAACATGAGCTCTACCCTCTATCATTATGGCCATCACCCTGGTTCCTAGGGCACCTACATGAGCCCCATGCATCATTAAGGAACCCATGATTGATCCAAGTCCGGGTGTGACGAAGGACCCTTCCAAGACCTTTTACTTTCGTGATGTGTTAAATTGCATTTTAAAAGAACATCAATGAATTCATCTGTATGCGGAAAAGAAGAGGAACATAACAATCATCAACACATGAAAACATAAGCATTGATAACGGAGTTCGTCTAAGAGGGGCTACGTCTCCAGGCCCCGGTGTCAAGATGGTGTAGGCCACTGCATTAAGTGTTGTCAATAATGGCGATGTACACAAGAGATGATGTCGTGATCATACAAGGAAAAATGCCCTCACGCAGGAGTGGCTCTAAGAGATATTCCACAACTGGAACTCTCAAAAACATGCATGATGAACATCCCGCCAACATGGCATAAAAGGGATTTCAAAAACAAAACATGCATGACGACAACAAGAGTATCCCAACAACATACAAGGGATCTCAAAACATAACATGATGAGTTATGATAGCAAGTACATCACATAGAAGATTCCACATCAAATCAAGCAAGGAATCATGACAACATGTAACAAAAAAGATCCTGTATCAACATCAATCAAGGATCTGTGTAACATAATGCATAAGGAAGAAATACATGAACACATCATATACCTCACAACAAGGGGCCATCTGAAGCTTGATGTTCATATCCTTAGCAAAAACAATCCATAGTGAATACGCTGTTCACATTGTCGATGCGCAAGCAGGGTCCATTACCAATCTGGACTTTGGCTCTCCTTGCATTGATAGTTTTCTGGGTTGTCACAATCAGGGGCATATGAAACAGAAGCTGTAAAAGTGTTGAAGCTTGTTGAACCATCGATCTCACAGCATCGAGCGCAAGAAGAAGACGGCTCTGGATTCTTCGCAATGTAGCTCTCTGGCTATCTGGCTTTGTAGCGCTCTAGCTATGTCGTTGTAGTGTTGCGGCTCTACCTGATCCTCTGGTTCTTTGGCTCACCTTCTCGCGCTGCCTCGATCAAGCTTTGTGGCTCTGCGGCGCTCTGGCTTTCAAACGCTCTGAGTGACTCGCGACACTGTCTAGCTATCTCTGTCTTTTTCTGGCCCTCTCGTTCTACGGCTCTCCGTCGGGCGCAGCCTCCTCATTAGCTCTTTGGCACTTGGGCTCTCGCGCACTCTAACCTCGACTCTCTGCATTCATTGTGTTTTATAACACGTTTTTGTGACAAGGCCGCTTAAAACATGGAGTCTGTTGGTTTAGAATATAAGTCGTTTGAATGGAAGGTTCGACTGGCGCAACAAAACCACAAAAATGGCCTTTTTTCGTTAAAATAGACAATACACGGAATACACTGAAAAATCCGACCAAAGTCTTAAAGCCGGATCTCAAATTTTATTAAATCAACCCTATTCTCCTGTCGGGTCCGCGCTTTATCGCAAATCGCAAGTCGTTTTGTCAATGGCCCTATATATCGGGGGATCACCGATACGCCGATTAGATCTGGATCGTTGATCTGTTCCATGATCGGACGGTCCAGATTGCATCCCATGTCGCTATCGCATCGCCCCTTGGTATCTGGGATCGCCAATTTAATCTTGGTCGTTGATCTGTTTTCCAATCCGACGGCTGAGATTGCACGTCATCATCGGCATATCGCATCGCTACGGCCCAGGGGTCCTGCCTTTGGCATCCGCCAACCCCAATATCGGCAATCGCTATATCACATGTCGCTAGTTCTAAAGTCCCGATATCACCGATTGCCTGCCCCCAATTGCGATTAGTCGGAGATCGTTGATCGGAGGTTCATCCTGTCGGCCTTTAATCTGCCCTTTGGACTCCTTTGATTGCGATTTGCCTTTATAAGGCTTAAAACCCATTTTTATAAGAAATGCCTCCTTTTTCAAAGGAACCAAGGCAAACTCTTTTCGCGATAACTTCATCATCCGGACTCGGATTGGAGTGTCGTTCGCATCGTTGGAATTAGGACGACGAGATCTACGCTCTAGTCTTGGGTCGACATCATTCTGAACACTTTGATTTTCGAGCGTTCATATGCACTCTTTGTCCTGTGTGTCCCTCTGGAGCCACCTGGACCAATGATTCCAACCCTTGGTGGGTGATGAATTGCCCCACCTTAAGGGGATATTCACTGCTACATCATTCACGTCATGCTCTCATCCCTTGGAGCCCCGAGCAATTATATAAGAAAAATCAATAAAACACAAAAGGCATATGAAGAAGGGTGGAAAAACAAAGGTCGGGTTAACTCATGTACCCCGATTCTCCCTCCTACATTGATACACCCAAGTGTGGGCTTCCCTCATCATGGCTACCCTTGTACTGTGGCATGTGGCTCAAAGACTTCCCCTGATGTCCCACTATGTTCCATCATTATATCACATGACACCTACCACTTAAGGGATGTACGATGGACCTGTCACTCCCTTAGAGGTGGAAACCACTTAATCGGGTCCTTGATTAACCTCCTTCTTGAACTTGGAGACACTTGTACATCCGAAAGGGCATTATGGAAGGGCATGCCGCTGTGAAGTGTCCACTTGGTTCCATGACTTGTAAGCTCATTTATTCAATTGCATTGATGATTTGTTGTACTAGAAGATGAGGAGACACATTGGATTTTATACAGGATTGCAGGTGGGTCTTCGTCTTGGGGTTTGGTCTCCCTATATGGGGTCCAAACCCCCCCCCCCTAGAGGGTCGTATTGGCAATTGTAGAGTGAGCATAGAGAGCCATGGGCCTCCACTATAGCAAAGAACAGCTAGCCACAACATGGGATCCTTCAGCTCCACTCAATGCTCGCTCATGTTCCATTTATTTGATGATGATGACGTACTTGGACCACCTTGCCCAGCAGGCTACACACTTGCACCACATACTTGGCAGTTGTTCCAAGTCCAAATGAGGATGTGTCTCACCATGTGAGACAAAGAGAGGGCTTTCATCATTGTTCCAACCCTTACACATGGGATAGAAGCTTGTTCGACCCACTTGGAGACCCGTGAGGATGTGTTTGTGCCCCCACGGCCACTTAGGAGCATGTCATTTTCTTGGAGATGAAGGGACCACCTCCTTCATCACTATTTTTGGAGCCCTTCCAGCCATTTTGGCACGTGTTGGACTTTACTAGGCCTTCCAACGGCCCTCCTAGCTATTGTATTATCATTTCGGCCCTCTTGAGAGGCTTATTTTTCATGTTATGGAGCTATTTGGTGGGCTTGTCACCAATTAGGGTGTTATTTTGCACATTAGAGACACTTTGAGGGGCATGTTAGGCTAATTAGACCCATTGAACAATTAGAGGCTCATATAAATACAAGTGAGACCTCATTTGTAACTCATCATCACTTGGATTTGGATCATTGTTTCTTCCGGAATTTTGCTATAGCTATTGAAGGACAAATTGGAGATTCTTTAATGCATTTTGATGTTTGGGTTAATGCTATTCTATTTTGGAGCTTCTCTCTTGCAAATGTGATGGATGGATATACTTTTTTTGCCATGTAAGTTTCTCTTTTATGTGAAATTTTCATTATATGTTTAATGTATCAAATATTGCATCATAATGTTGCTTGTGCTCTAAATTATGCAAAAACCTTGAATCACTTTGGTAGCCTTGATCTATTGCATGTGTTATTCATTGGGCAAGAAAAAACGAATATTCCTAGGGGTTGTCCTTGAAAACCTAACTCTAAAACTCCATTATTAGACGAGTCGAAGTATAAATCCTTCTTCTAGTTGGGTAGTTGCTTCCTTAGGGCATGCGAAGATGCAATTAGGCTCCTTGATAGAACAAAACCCTAAATTAATCTCATTATTGACTCCATTCTCCCAATAGACTAGGCAATAGTCCTAGATCCTTCGTGATCACATTAACTTGATGAAATAACATTCTTTCACCTCTTTTCTTCGTTCCCTAAGGATAAGGAAATTTTCTAGGGATTGGTGCAAAATTTTAGGGAGGAGCAATTTTAGGATTCCATCCAAACAAGTTTATTCATTTACGTCTCCTCTAGGCATCCTCCAATTTTGAACGAATTCCTACAATGGAATTTCAAATAAATTGATGCCCTGGCTATCTCACCAAGAGGGAACCCTTGAAGCTGCTTTGACTTGGGGATTTCTTGAAGGTTTTCAATTTGTAGTTCATCATTCAAAACCTTTTCTCTTAAATATAGGTGATCATTAGAGGATCCTTTACCACGATATATCTCTCAACCCTTGGTCTCTCATAGTATTTCTCTCAAGGGGATTTTCATGGAAAGTCACCCTAGCTTCTCCCAAAGCTCACACTTCAATTGAATCTTTCCTTTGAATGAGCCATTCTTGCCTAACTTTGAACCCTAGTATAAACACATCAATCACAAGTGAGGGATTTTGGAAGTTTTGATCTTAGGCATTCATCATTTTTGAATATTCCTAAACCCGAGGTCATCCTTCCCTCAAGCCTTTATTGGAGAGCCCTTCTTTTGCTTCTAAAACAAGCAGCGTATTATTTTAGCGTCTCTTTTAAATGGGCTTTGGAAATCACATTGTGCATCATTATTGACCTCATCATTCTATTGATTTCCCTATACTAGGATTCCTCCCATCGGTGAAAGTCCGTAAAGAGCAAGGGACATTGACTGAGGTGATAGTAGGTCCTTGTCCCATTGTTGCCACTTGATCTAGTAGTAGTCCCTTTGGAACCCTTCCTAGGACCCCTACTAAATTGAGCGGTAACACACCCATCCAAGTTCCAACATCAATTACAAATCCTTCGGTTTAGATATGTAATGACCTTGGTCATGGATTTCATATTTTTGTTTTCAGATATCTTTGTACAAGGCCAGTTAGGCCAAATTCTCTTCTTAGTCAGTTTCTTTTTGTCTATGTTAGAACTCAAGTATCTCTCTCCTCCTTGTGGAGAGTATATAATTGGATATGGTCAGGTCTCCCCAAAGGAGATCGACCTGATGATATATGCTACACTATGTAAATTTCAGTTTCTGATGATAATAGAATTCACCCCACAAAAAATGTTTTCAAGTTAAATAGAAATTATAGTTATAACTATGCTAAATATTATATATACACACTTAAATATGATATAGGATATATATTATTGTAAGGGTTGTATATATATATATATATATATATATATATATATATATATAAGTATTATAGTTATCCAAGTAAATTCAAGGAAGCTTATTTATATTAAAATAGTTTTCAAATTTGATTTTTTTTCAATAGTTGGGAATGTTATTTGTAAAAAATAATAAGAATTTTTTAAGACATATTCACCTTTATTGTGATTATTTTATTGTATTTATAGTAATTTTAATGTTCTATTAGAGTTAGGATAGGATAAATCATAATTTGGTTGCTTTGGGGATAAATTTTGATGATTATAAAATTATAAGACTTCATTTATGAGTAAACTTTCCATGAATATAAGAGTTTATTATTGCAAATTTAGATATGACAACGGAAATCAGATTATATGAACCACTTGTATAAGTTAAATTAAGGGTGGTTGGATGACGGAATTTGTAACCTCGTATAATGCTAAAAGGATAAGAATAATAGATATGACTAGTAAATGAGACATGTTAGAATTACTACGAGATATAGTTATAGTGTGTTGGAAAAGACACTTTATTAGTTACTCAATATATTATTTGTCTTAAATAGTTTTATAGCCTCTCATAATAGAATATTTTGAGATGGTTAAAAAAAGTGATGACCTAATGATAAGGGTGTAATTTGAAAAAGACAATTCAATGTTGATTTGAATGATGGATTCAAGGTGATTTTCGAGCTTAAGTCATAATTAATGGTTATCTAGTTGACCTTGCTCAAAGGATGTTGCCTCTTAAATAGGGGAAGGAAAATATTAAAATGAATTGATGAACTCGAAACAAGTAGTGCCATCTAGTCTAGATTTCTTTTATATGCACTCATGTTTACTTCTATGCTAACTAGTATGAGCAATATCCATTAGTGCCATCTAGTCTAGATTTCTTTTGCATGCACTCATGCTTACTTCTATGCCAACTAGAATGAGCAATGTGCATCAATGTTTATGTTGTAGGTTTTAACCCTCTATAGATAATACCTGCAAACGAATTCTTCAAAAAAACAAAAAAGTTACAATGGCAATCATAAAAAATATACATAGATATTTTTCTCCTGGAACCCAAAACCAGGAAAACTAGATTGATTTTTCATTATATTCCTTTCAATGTTATAATACATTATATACATGTCATAGCATTCATAAACCCCCAATCCATTAACCCAAGATTAGAATATAATTGTAGTTCCTTTGACTGGATCTACAAAACCATGGAAAACACCACCATGTAGCCGCAAACCACGAACACAAAAACCACCCAAAAAAAAAAATCGAGGCACTACCCCAAACCCCATGCAAGAGGGCTATTGCCTCCCCCTACCATGTCTGACGCAACATATCACACGTGAGGATAGTCATGCAAAGAATATAACACATACCCAACATTCTCCCACTTGTTGTTTTCTTTGTACATAGGAGGCTGCAGGAGTACACAGTCACCAATCCAGTGCAATAACACCCATTGTTTCTCTATAGAAAGAAAACTTCTCAGTGCTCACAGATTTTGTCAATGCATTTGAAACATTCTTCGAAGTGTCCACCTTTACCATCAACACCTCTTTGTCTTCAACCATATCCCTTACAAAGTGATACTGGACATCAATATGCTTTGTCTTTGAATGATAAGCAAGGTTATTTACCAAGAAAATTGCACTTTCGCTATCACAATCTATTCTTATAGCTTGTTGTAACAACCCCATACCTGAACACAATCTCTATAACCAAACTTCTTTCTTGCATGAGTGGCTTCCATGTATTCAACTTTTGTACTTGAAAGTGCCACTACACACTGTCTCTTGTTCATCCAACTGATTGCTCCTCCAAATAGGTTAAATACATACCCACTTATGGATCTCCTGTGATCTAGATATCCAACCCAGTCAGCATCAACAAAGCCACATATGTCCAACAATCTATCCCATCTTGGTCTTCCTTGGTAGCACAAACCATAATCACTAGTGCCACGCAAAATATTGAAAACCTATTTTACTACTATCCAATGCCCCTTCCCTGGTTTTGACATAAACCTGCTCAATACCCCCACTGCATGTGCAATGTTTGGTCTAGTACAGACCATTGCATACATCAAACTTCCAACTGCACTCGCATATGGAACATAGGACATGTCCTCTTCCTCTTCCTATGACTTGGGACACTGTTTTGCAGATAACTTTACACCTACAGGAATAAGAACCTTCACCGATTTACTATCCTACATACTAAACCTTTGCAATATTGTCTCGACATACTTCCTCTAATTTAACCAGAGTTTCCTCTTTGCTCGATTCTTTTAATTTCCATGCCCAAAATAAAAATTTTAGCACCAATATTCTTCATGTCAAATTCAGAGGACAATTGGGTCTTCACATCCTGGATAATTTCTCAGTCATTTCCAATCAGCAGCATATCATCCACATGCAAGACCAAATAAATAACATGATCACCAACTAAATTAAAATACACACAGTGAAACATAAAGGAACAATAGAAGAAAAGCATTCACACATAGAGATATCAGGATTGGTCGGAGACCAAGGTAAAACCCACTGACCCTTTCAAATTCTTCTTCTTATTAGATTGCCATTGAATGATTCAGCAAAAAAAAAATACAATGATCCATATCTTCAATCATAAACCAATCCATCGAAACCAACTAAACAATATTCATGCGATGAACCCAGCAATGCTAATACTCAAAATCCTGATTCAGAAGCCTGCGATCAACTGTCACTGTCTACAGTCCACTGTCGAACATTGTGGTCAACTGACGAAAACTTCGGTCAACTGAAAAACCAAACCCTAGGTCCCAACCACATGGAGAGAATGTCGTGCATGTAGCTAAAACCCTTCAACCGCATGCATAGGCTTGCATGCTTGTGGTTGTGACCGAAAACTACCTGTGTCAGTCCTGTGGTTGGAAACCAAAACCCTAGAACACACGTACGAGCTTCAGACCCTGCAATTTCGGACCTATGCAAGCCAATCTCTGTGAACTTGCCTCAAACCTATGCGAGCCAAAACCAAGAAAGAGAAATAGAAGAATGATCCAAGATGATGTCCAAATGAGGTTGAGGTCACTTGTATTTATAGCCTTCCAAGGGTGTCCAATTTGCTTTAGGGCTGACCTGATCAAATATGCATATGTGGGCTTTAATTCAAAAAATACACTTTCCCTTGTCCAAATTGAGCGCTTCAATAGTCAAAATTGGTCCTCTCGAAAAGAGGAATCTAGTCCCATGGTTGGAATTTGTCACTAAGTTGCAAAATTAACACTCCCTCTCAGCTAGGGAGAAATTCCAACTACATCATGTAATCATCGCAAGAATCTTGTCATCAAATCATATCCAATCTCAAGTATCTCATCATCAAATGTCATCATTGCTCATCTCTTGCTTATTCCTACTTATCTCTTGATTGTCCTTGCTCATATGTTGAACATTCTTGAATCTAAGAGAAGAAGAATTTGATATCAGAGGGGAGCCTAAGCTACCACTCTCTATTCATCGAGGAGCCACTGCTACCACCCGGAATCACTGCCAGCAAGGATGCCATGCTACTATACGGGAAACATCAATGGGGAGTCAATTCTACAACCTGCATCAATATCAGAGAGCCTAGCTCAATCAAGAACAACATCAGGGAGCACATCTCAACTCGAAACCACATCTAGGAGCACATCTCAACCCAGAATCTCATGGGAGAGTAAAATATCTTCAACCCCATATTGAGCAATAGATGATATAGGGGAGCACATGTCACCCATCCTATTGCCCATTGATCTTCCCAACAATGACCCTCAAGATTCATGTGGTAGAACACCTGCATCATAATCAACATGGATTGTACACCTCCAAGTACACTCTCAACCCGTTGACTAGACAGGGAGCAGTATTCCCAACAAGCCCTACTTGTGGGTATGATGCTAACTGGGGTATACTCTGCATAGACCAAGATATGGGAGCTAACATCTCCGACCCTATGGGTGATAGATAGGGGAGCAACATCTATGACCCTGTTGTCCGGAGATCCCTCAAACCCAGGAGCCTTCCATCTCAATTCCTCACATTGGGAGCTCAGGCAGGGGGGAAGAGTTGGCTCAGTGTTCTCGATCAGTCCTTCTCTTTGCAGATCATAAATATATCATCATGCTCATATATAATATCAACTTAATCATCATGTTGCAATAGTAGCAGTCTCTTGTTCATACAGGACATCAAACCAAATATTATATTAGAACAAATATATTATCACAAAAATGATACCTTATTCATTCTCCCTCTCACAGAGGTAGCAACCACAAACCTAAGCTTGTCTCGTATAGCAGCACTAGTTGAAGATATCTCGGTCATAGCTCTCCAAAAGAACTTCTTCAACCTACCTCACAGCTAGTCAACATCGTACTCAACCTCGGCCATGCTTAAAGCTACAGACTTCTTGTCCAAAAATATCATGGCATATCTCATACTAAGGCAGCACCCAGATGCACTCATCTTATCAATAACAATCCCAAACAACATCAATACATCCATGCAATCACATATCATAGGAAGAAAATCTCAGACCAAAAAATTGATTGTCCCATGCAAAATATTTCGAAGGGTGCTCAGCGGAAACTCAATGTTTATGAAGAGGCTCAATCATGAATCAACTCAAAATATACGGACAGGTATTCACATGGAACATCAATGCTTCAATCAACTATCGATCGCCAAGTCAGGTTCAACAATATCTCTTCATAACTTCTTGAAATTCAATCAGAGTGTCCAAAAATTCGCATTTCCGCTTTATTTAATAGCTTCACTATATAGATTTTATTTTCCCAACTTTAGAACATAATCCATCATGCCATGATTCTTCATTTCAAACTTCAAAGGCCATCTCCCTCTTACTTTGATCATCAGAAGCTCATTACCTGTCAAGAATAGACCATCAGTATATCAAACCAAAATCAAAACCATATCTTAGACCACTTTTGAAATAGAGGTTTGGATGGGCACATCTTCCTGGCTTCACCAAATGACTATCAATGCGAACATAACAGGCTTGAGAAGCTTGCCTCATATAATGCTTTCTGCAAACATAACACTTGACCAAACCAATATGCTCAACCTCACACAAATCAATATTGTGCAATCAAATAAACTAAGTCAGTGTATTAGGTCATAGATGCTAGATCAAAACTAATATCAAAATCATAAAATTTTCTGCCAGTATCCCTTTGACAAACTCTAAGAACCAGGTGTCAGGTGGAGCCCACATCCAAATATCAAGTCATGACTTCATTTATTGTTTGTCAATAAGTTACTAAGCATTATCAAATTTCATCAGGCCATCCTTTTGGTCATAGAATGAATCATTTTTGCCACTAAATATGAATGCATATATCAGAGACAAGTTATATAAGTTTCATACATTCATTGTGAGATTACTGCATAATGAATCACAATTGTTTGTACTTCAGCCAATGTGCCAAAGCCAATGAAGCCAATACAAAATCATTATTGAATACAAATATTAGTCTTTGAAAGTCATTATGCACACATAGCACTGTCATCAAGGAAAATCATCAGTTATCAAATCAAAACCCTAGTTTGTTATCACAGTGAGTTCAACCAATCCATAAGCCAAAACATATCTATGAACCATCAAGCATCGTGTCAAAACTTCAAACATTGCTCATACCAATCAGCCAAATCCCTTCAAACCCTTACAATATTTTATCAATTATTGTCATATACTAATGATCAAATCCAAATAACATAGTAATATGCATATTTTGGTCCCTTGCAAACACAAGTTTAGTCAACACATTCATGTTTTCTATAGTAAGTCAAATATTCAAACTTCCCTGCTCATAGAAGTTTATGTTGTCTGTTCCATATTTGTAGGACTGTCATACTCCTGACGCATTCCTGATTTTATGCATAAAGCTTTCGATTTTGTGACCTACGGGAATAACCACACCCATAGGCTTTCTTCCATGCGGTTGGAAGCCTATAACTACACTAATAAGCTTGCTTCCATGGGGTTGGGGCTTAAACTAAGGGAAACCCTCTCTTCTCAGACCAGAACTTGTTGCAGACTATCAACATCAGATACTTTCTATTCAAGTCCATAAATCAGACTTCAATAGTAAATAATTTTCTACACATTCAATGCAAATGACAATAGGTGTGGGGATCTCATGAAGAGTTTTTCCCTCTTAATGAACAACCACTTCAGTCATCATCATTCAAGTTATCAACCTATTTATTATAATGCATCAACAAAATTGTTAAATCATGAAATACAACTATATCAGGTCTAAAACATTTATTCATCATGGTCATAACATGTTAGCTTCAACTATTTCATCATCACATGAGAACATGACATCAAACTTCTTAGATCATGAAATCCAACTATATCAGGATCTAAAAGATATATTCATCATGGTCATAACATGTTAGCTTCAACTATTTCATCATCACATGAGAACATGACATCAAACTTTCATCCAAGGTTAGAGTCATATGATTAGGGAAGTTGACAAGTGTATCATCATACTTCAAAGATCATAATTACTACATCACTACTTTATTATATTATTCAAACATCAGAACAAAGCATCCGATTTATCACATTGTCCAATTCACTAAGCTTATCAAAATTTAAACAAGATCAATAAGAAGACCCTGAATATCAATCTTATTATTACACTTCTATAATCATGGTTACCATGCTTATTACAAGCATTATCAATAGTATCAAGCTACCATATATTAGAATCAATGTGGTAGCGTTCTTTATGAGATCAGGAGATCCATCATGTCTAAAATGAAAGATGTTAGCCAAATATCAAATATACCAATATCTTAAAAATCAATGTTTCTAGGTAGGTTTGTTATGACTTAATAGAATGTAAGATACTTGTCCAATACCAAGTGCACCATCTCATTACAAGTACCATGAATCAAACTTACTTCATATGCATGCACGAGCCATTTCTGAAGGAGATATTCTCATCATACCTTGGGGCTTACCTTGCCATCCAATATTGTAGCTAAAACATAACATTGAAACAACACATCACATACACCTTGTAGTATTCAAATACAGGTGTATCTTCTTATTTGACATTGGCAGCAGGAGCACTTTGTCAACTTCCTTGTCATGGGCGATTGTTTTAGCCATCTTCCTGCACTAGCCATCTTTTCTTGCATCTCAGCTAATCCTCAAGAAGGATCCACTTATCACATCTCATCAAGAGGTTAGAAGTATCCAAATACTCACATATACATGCAGGAAGTATAAGTAATAATCAAAGCAATAAACTCAAACAGGAATAGAATCACAAAGAGGTAACATAAATCTAAAAGGTACTTATCTTTTAACAAGAGGAGATCAACTCCCTCTTGAACCAACCTTCAAGAGTCATTACCATCCATTATCCATATGACAATGTTGCCTTCAATATTTCAACCAACTTCATCAGCAACCAAGCCTAATAGAGACTATCCCATCTAGGGCTTCATCAAATCTGTCACAAGTGCTTGAACATCTTCACATCAATCATGCTAGGGTTTCTAAATTGCATATCTCAAATATTTGTCATAAACCAGGGTTTCTCCCAAACCCTAACCTCATAATATCCATCAAACCCTAATAACCAAATTGCCTAGAGTTTCCTTCAAACCCTAGTATTCTTTTAGGTCTCCTCCATATTCTCTTGCTTCCATCAAAGGTGTCTTCATAGGGGTGATCTTCAATGAATTTTCTTCAGCCCAGCTCTGATACCATGCTAATTTTTCTTAGGGCTATATTGTTCTTTGCTTTGATAATTTCATTTCATTGTTTCCATATTAAATTCACCCCATAACATCATAACATTATTTAGATTTACATCATTATTCAAAAACATATGCAACTGTGTAGAAAGAACAATATCATCATCAATGCAGCAGAACATAAAGGAACAATGGAAGAAAAACATTCACACATAGAGACACCAGGATTGGTCGGAGACCAAGGCAAACCCACTACGGGGAACACCCTTTCAAATTCTTCTTATTATTAGATTGTCATTGAATGATTCAGCGAAAGAGAGTACAATGATCCATATCTTCAATCATAAACCTATCCAGCGAATCAACTAAACAATATTCATGAGATGAACCCAGCAATGCTAATACTCAAAATCTTGATTCAAAAGACTGTGATCAACTATCATTGTCTGCGGTTAATTGCCAAACATTGAAGTCAACTGACGAAAACTTCGGTCAACTAAAAAACCAAACCCTAGGTCCCAACCGCACAGAGAGAATGTCATGTGTGCGGCTGAAACCCTTCAACCACATGCATAGGCCTGCATGCCTATGGTTGTGACGAAAACTGCCTGTGTCAGCCCTGCAGTTGTGACCGAAAACTGCTTGTGTCATGCCTGCAGTCGGAAACCAAAACCCTAGAACACATGTGCGAGCTTCAGACCCTGCAATTTCGGACCTGTGTGAGCCAACCTCCGTGAACTTGCCTTAGACCTATGGGAGCCAAAACCAAGAAAGAGAAATAGAAGAATGTTCCAAGATGATCTCTAAATGAGGTTGAGGTCACATGTATTTATAGCCTTCTAAGGGTGTCCAATTTGCTTTAGGACCGACCTGATCAAATATGCACATGCGGGCTTTAATTCAAAAAATACACTTTCCCTTGTCCAAATTGAGCGCTTCAATAGTCAAAATTGGTCCTCTAGCAAAGAGGAATCTAGTCCCATGGTTGGAATTTGTCACTGAGCCGCCAAATTAACATAGACTACTATATATACAAATGTATTTGACCTATTGAGAAGAAGATTTACTCATGGTATTCGATCTGCAACTAGAAGTGAAGATTAAGAGCAAAATACATAAAAGAGAGCCTATTCTATTACAAGAAGTAAAGGAAGCCAAGAGAAGGAGACTAGAAGCCTTGCGAAGGACTGAAACTCGTTATCTTCTTCCACACATGCGAGTTTACTAAAGTATTACAAGGCCGAAAGGTGCAGGACTGAGTTAGAAGACCGAAAATTGCAGAAGTTGCAAGAGAGGGTCGAGACCCTAATTGACATGATGTTTTCCTTGACTTGATTTTTGGAAGTTTGACTTGTCCGTGGGAGGCTGACCTGGTCAATAGGAGGAGGTCTTGGTCTTGGTCAAAAGGTCTTGGTTGTCTCATTTGATTTGGTTCTTGAAGAAGAGAAGATATTTTTTGGTTTTTCCCCTCAAAGAGGGGTTTTTCCCTAGCTGAGAGCCTACATCATATGTCCTTGATCTTCATGTTTATGTTTTGGCAGTTACTTGATGATAAGAAGATAAAAGAAGATATAAAGAAATTGAAGAACAGCTAAAAGAAAATAAATAAATATCATAAGTAATTATCAATATAAGAAAATCTTTCTTCCTTTATAATTTTCTAACATGAAATCAAAGCTAAGGTGAAGAAGAAGAAAAAGGTAGCCTTGAAGATCAATTGTTCTCATCACAGTAAGAAGGGATTCAAGCAAGATCATAGGAAGAGTCTCATAGTTTGATTTGTAAAATCAGTTGAAGGAACTAGGAAGTTTCTCATTGAAAGTTCAACAAGCCAGATCATAAGACTAGTCAAGTCGAGTACCTTATGAAGAAGATTGAAATTCTCAACATAAATCTAAGGGTCCGAAATTACCACAGAGATCTGGAGTAACAAGAGTTTTGTATTAGGGTGACCAAATCAAAGTTTAGGTGGACTAAGAAGTAGTCCTAAAAACCAACAAAATAACACAGTCAAGAAAAGATCTGTGCATATAAATAGGAGGACCGAACCCCATAAGTGATTAGTTAAAAGGTCAATTTTCGTGGTTGATGAAATCTCAGAACTATATATTAGTCTTTGACAAGATCTATAGCAGTCTCTCTATCATATGAATTTTGTCATCTTGAAGGAAAACTAGAAACAATTTTGCGTTGATTGGAAACCATAGTCTAAGGGACGAGTTTGTAAAAGAAGGCTACAGGAATAATCTCTAAGAATTAATCTACAACGATAAGAAAGAGCAAGTAAGCCTATCACCTTGGAAGTCTCTACTACAAAAGAAGCATCAAGCATCCTATTCCAGTCTATGGAAAGAGCTTTGAAGATCTTATCTAAGTCAAGATTGGAGCAAATACTTCAAGGAAGAAATTAAAGCAAGAAGAAGCTACAGTTAGTCACCTTGTGTAGAACATTACTCTTGAGAAAATCTTGAAAAATTGCCATACCTTTGAAGGCAGCCCTTGACCTCAGCATCTTTGGAGTATTCATGGCATCTTGGAGAAACCATTGCAGAAAACTTATTATGATCATGGATGACTAAGGTAAGCAATCCTTGAGGTAAGTACAGTTGTACATATAATTGTCTAATCCTTATTAGATTAAGGTTTTGAAAACTCTTTTGGTTCTAAGGTTTGTAATGTTGAAAGTTGTTGAAAACCCTAGTTGAGAAACCCTAACCCTATTCTATTTTGTTCCCTCATAATAAACCCTAGTTTTGGCCTCTAAGGTTGATAGGTAGTCTAGGAAGAAATTGAAAAACCTAGTTAGTAGTAGGTATAGAATTGGATGTGAAACCTTAGAATTGGTATTTTAGGGTTTGGAGCTAAAAATCCCTAGTTTGTAATCATGCACTTTTACTTGTATACTTTTGGCGGTACTTGTCAAGTAAATGTTGCGAGTATGTATAGAAATGTTGATCTTATGCAAGAAAGGAGTCCTTCGAGAAGAAGCTTCCACATTCTCACAAAAGATAAGTATTATTTTTTATTTCCTATATATTTAACTTTATCTTTGTTACTTGATTATTATCCTTTCCTTGGAAGGACTAAGCTTGCAAGTATAAGGATAGGGACTAGATTCAGACGTAGTCTTCAAAGGGATACTTATAAGAAGCTTTGTTGCAATGGGAGTCCTTCAATAGGAAACCCTACAACGTTTGTTACAGAAGAAACTCAAGGTATATAATGTAACGACCTATGATCCTATCTATAAATATAGAGAACGCAAGAATAATAGCAGGCATACGATGTATGCATATGATAGCTACATATGCATGTGTCGCATACACCGCACTAGTATTTATCATTGTTGATAATATCGGCGATATTGAAAAATATCGCGATATTTTCGGCAAAACGATATATCGCCGAGAAAATATCGCGATATTTTCTGTTTTGAAAATATCGCGATATTTTCAAAATATCGGCAAATATCGGAAAATATCGGCAAAATATCGCGATATTTTGAAAATATCGGCTATATTTAAAAATCTGAAAAAAATTATTTTTTATGCTTGCCGATATTTGTCGATATTTTGCCGATATTTTAGCCGATATTGCCGATAAGATATTTTCTGGACCCTCGCCGATATTTTGCCGATACCGATATTTTCAACACTGGTATTTATATACTAAATTAACTATAAGTACTAAATACCATGACACTTCTTCGAATAGAGGTTCTACTCATCCATCAACACCCATATTGCTTAATGTATGGGTAAATATTAAAAGAGGACTATATACATTATATATTCTAGATTATTAATAAAAATTATATTAATAAATTAATAAAATAGTTAAAAATATATATAAGAAATTAATTAAAAGGGGTACTAAGTATAAAGTTATAATGTTTATATTAAAAGGAGTACTTTAATAAAACATAATGTGAATTATTAAATCATAAAACATATATATATATATATATATATATATATACGTGACTTTTAAAAGAAAGGAAGATGATACGTGACATGGGAGGGTGTCACTAGCAAACTAAGCGGTGGGCTGCTGGTGGAAGAGCAGCCACCGCCAAGGAACCGGATAAAAACCACGGAACGGAGATTTAGAAGGGAGAAAAATGGAGGGAAGAAATTCGGAAGGAGGAGGAACATCATCTACGGAAATCATCCACAAGAAGAGCCTGAATTGTTCTGAGGTTTTGGGCATGGAGGAACAGTCGGCTTCAACTGTTGAAGCTTACTGGATTGAGTAGCCAAGTTCTGCTCAATTTGGCTGGGTGGATTCGGTCTTTTGGTAACCGAAGCAGGGAGTTGGAGGCATCATCAACCGCAAGGGCACAGGTAGGTACTCTCAACAGTTCTGTCAATTAATCTGTTAGTTAATTTTGCAAGACTTCAGGAAAAATAATTACAGGTTCAGGATAAAATCTCTTTTATTGTTTTACACTATGTTGCAGGAAACGTGGGGTAGGAGGGCGTTTCCGTACGGAAACGAGTACGAAACGCTGAAACGCGTTTGGTACGGCCCTGAAACGCGTTTCAGGCCGTACTGCCACGTTTCACGAAACTGAAACGTGGCCAGTACGGCCTGAAACGCGTTTCAGGGCCGTACGACCCACGTTTCAGCATTTACTTGTGTTTTTTTTTATTTGTTTTGTAATCTATTCTTACATTAGCCTAGTGACTTCTAGTTGCTTACAGATGCCTGTCTAAAGTTATAAAAGTGAACTTTTGCCCCAATGTTGATATGCAGTTCATGGTAATGTTAAATTCTTAAAGTAAAAGTGATATTCTCCTTTATTTTTCATTTTCATCCTTTTACTTAAATTTTTAACATTACCATGAAATGACTCAGGATGTTTGAGAGTGGTTTCGCCCTCATTGGATTTCATATGGAGAAAGTAGAATTTTAGATCTCACTCAAAATCCAGCAGACTTATCTGTTTTTCAGGATTTCAGGATTGAGGGGATTGCAATGTTTCCATTGGATTTTATCATGTAATGGGGTATGGAACTTGTATTTAATCGAGAGAACAAAGCCCTCTATGCAGGGGAGACTCCCAATAATCAATAGAATGTAGGGTACTAGGGTATGAAACTTGTATTTAATCAAGAGCACTAAGGTCATTCGACTATGTAGGAAGAGACTCCCAATCAATCACGAGACAAAAAATTAGAAATTTCTCGTGGCTGATTTTGGATATTTCTATTTTCATTATGTGATTATTCATGAGTAAATGTGATGTAAATTTAGATACTTATAGTTTATGCATTGACAATTGACAATTTTATCATAATGTAATAAACTAGGAACGTATCATATATGCTTTATGATTGCACATATTTCTTAAATGTCCTAATATATATATATATATATATATATATATATATATATATCGCATTTCCCCGTTTCCAAAATTTGGGGAGGTCGCGTTTCGTATCGCTTCCCGTTTCGGAAACTCGTACCCGTTTCCCCGTTTCGTGCAACCTTGGTTTTACATCTATTTTTCTGGTCTTTACATATAAAATTGGAAAATTCTATAAGTATTAAGAAAGAACAATCATTTTTTAAATTTACTTTATATTGTCTACTCTATCATGTCTGAGGTTTTAATATAGAATCATGAAAGATTCTCATAGTGTTAAGGTGATTAATCTCTAGATTAAATCAACCCTCGCCTTACTATCTTTCGTTCACTTTGATAAAACTCTAACCTTTAGGGTTCACTATAAAAACCTAACCTTTTGATGCTTAGGGTTTGATGTTATGATGAAACCCTAGACTCTTAGCATTTGTTGTTGATGTCTAAGTTATATGATGAAACCCTAGATTTTTAGGGTTTGATGAATTAGGGTTTATGACGAAAACCCTTCTAATAGTTAATGAAAGATTATAGGAATAAAATCCTAGGAATATATGCTTCTGTATGATTGAAACCCTAACTTGGTCGAGTGGTTGTACATTAAAGTTTTGATGTTTGTATCTAGGGTTTACAACAAAACCATAGTAGAGATTGATATACGATTCTAGGGCATGATAATGAAACCCTAGATGTAAAATGCTTTCGCTATGATTGAAATCCTAACTTGATTTAGTAGTTGATATCTAAGGTTTAGTTTTGATGATGGAATCTAGAGTTTGAGATTAAACCCTAGCAAAGCTTGTTGTAAAATTCTAGGAAATTAAGGGTGTAACCCTTGTTGATTATAAACCTAACTAGGTTTAGGTTTTAGATATTTGAAGTTTGATTTATTAACCCTAGATGTTCCCATTGTGATGACATGCTAACCATATCTTGACCAAGTTAACTTCATGCTCTTGTATATTTGTGTTTAGTTGTACTTGATAAGATTTGCAAGTGCATAGCCTTCAAGACATTGAAGATGCTTATCAACCTCATACTTGATGGTGACTTGATGATGATGTTGAGCATGATGGAAAGAGGGAGTTGTAAGAATCTCGATGAAATTGAAGTTTATATTAATGATTGATAAATGACCTTCTTAATAAAGGATGATGCTCCTGATGGAATAAAGTTTTGGAAGGTCGAAGTTCTCCGATGATATAAAAGACAGAGCATGTGTGGTTGGAAGAATAAAGTTATTGATGGACTTATTTCTCCAAATTAAGAGGGAGCTTGATTGAAAAGAAGCTTGGATAAGTGAATCTCCTCCATAGTTGATAACATGATGTGAAGGCCATGAGGATGTTTGAGATCAGAGAATAGCTAAAGCACTACAAATGGCTATTGGTGATTGACGAAGTTGTGAACAAGATTCAATGTTTTGAAGAAGTGTTGACGCCGAGTTTGGTGTTGCTAAAGAAGTTGAAGAATGAAGCTTCCATCAAGATGTGTTTGGATATTGTGATGACTTAAGCAACATCAGAATAATTGAAGACCCCAGAGTTTTGTGCTAGCCTAAAAGAACATATACATTGCAAGTTTGATATTAGTTGGGGTCGTGAAGCTACAATATGTGCCAACAAGATGAACGTGTAGCCAATGTATTAATCAGTGTTGCACACATCGCGATCGGGATTTAATCGGCGCCGGGAAAAAAGCGGAAAAAATCGTTAAAATCGGGAAAAAATCGGAAAAAAGCGGGAAAAAATCGTTTGGCACAAAAATATTCATTTTTTTTCAATTTTTTTAATATCTAAACCATCTACAACATAAAATAAATACATTGACACATAAATATGATAAAAAAACTAATATATAAGATGTTTAATATCATTTCTAGCGCTAAAATCACACATAACATTGAATCATGTCCTGAATAGTAAGTCCCAACTCAGCCTCAAAATATCAACAAAAAATATGATAATGTATCTCATCATGTCATAATGTCATATACAATAAAATGAAAGTCTAATCCTATTGATTTCCTCTGCCCCTCTTGCGAGAAAATGCCACAGCTTTCCCTTTCCCTCTAGATGTAGATGCTGGTGCCCGTGCAGGTGGAAATGGCAGTGGAGTCTGATGTGATCTAGACGTTGAAGAACTAGAAGTAGGAGCTATAGGAGGTAGACCACGTCCTCTACTGGTGGCAGGGGTAGCCCGGGCAGGTGGTGTCACCTGGAAACATTACAATCTCCCAATCCTGAAATCCTGAAAAACTGATAAGTCTGCTGGATTTTAATTGAAATCTAAAATTCTACTTTCTCCATATGAAATCCAATGAGGCTGGAACCACTCTCAAACATCCTGAGTCATTTCATGGTAATGTTAAAAATTTAAGTAAAAGGATGAAAATGAAGATCAGTGTTGTTAAAATCGCGATAAAATCGCGATTTTATCGGAAAATCGCGATTTTTTCATCTTGCCGATCAAATCGCGATTTTTATACGAAAAAATCGCCTACTTTTTTTTTTGCCGATTTTTACTGAAAAAATCGCGCTTTTTTCAAAAAATCGCGATTTTTTCGAAAAAAGCGCGATTTTTAACGAAAAAATCGTGGGGGCTCAGGACAGCATAGTTTTATAACTTTTTTTGGGTTTTTTCATGCAATGTTTTTTGAAAGAAACAAATAATTTTTGAGTGGGGTAGCTTAATGATCAAGTCTAGGCCCTAGTATGGATATGCTATTCATGGTAATGTTAAATTCTTAAAGTAAAAGTGACATTCTCCTTAATCTTCATTTTCATCCTTTTACTTAAATTTTTAACATTACCATGAAATGACTCAGGATGTTTGAGAGTGGTTCCAGCCTCATTGGATTTCATATGGAGAAAGTAGAATTTTAGATTTCAATTAAAATCCAGCAGACTTATCAGTTTTTCAGGATTTCAGGATTGGGAGATTGTAATGTTTCCAGGTGACACCCCCTGCCCGGGCTACCCCTGCCACCAGTAGAGGACGTGGTCTACCTCCTATAGCTCCTACTTCTAGTTCTTCAACGTCTAGATCACATCAGACTCCACTGCCATTTCCACCTGCACGGGCACCAGCATCTACATCTAGAGGGAAAGGGAAAGCTGTGGCATTTTCTCGCAAGAGGGGCAGAGGAAATCAATAGGATTAGACTTTCATTTTATTGTATATGACATTATGACATGATGAGATACATTATCATATTTTTTGTTGATATTTTGAGGCTGAGTTGGGACTTACTATTCAGGACATGATTCAATGTTATGTGTGATTTTAGCGCTAGAAATGATATTAAACATCTTATATATTAGTTTTTTTATCATATTTATGTGTCAATGTATTTATTTTATGTTGTAGATGGTTTAGATATTAAAAAAATTGAAAAAAAATGAATATTTTTGTGCCAAACGATTTTTTCCCGCTTTTTTCCGATTTTTTCCCGATTTTAACGATTTTTTCCGTTTTTTTCCCGGCGCCGATTAAATCCCGATCGCGATGTGTGCAACACTGATGAAGATTAAGGAGAATGTCACTTTTACTTTAAGAATTTAACATTACCATGAATAGCATATCCATACTAGGGCCTAGACTTGATCATTAAGCTACCCCACTCAAAAATTATTTGTTTCTTTCAAAAAACATTGCATGAAAAAACCCAAAAAAAGTTATAAAACTATGCTGTCCTGAGCCCCCACGATTTTTTCATTAAAAATCGCGCTTTTTTCGAAAAAATCGCGATTTTTTGAAAAAAGCGCGATTTTTTCAGTAAAAATCGGCAAAAAAAAAAGTAGGCGATTTTTTCGTATAAAAATCGCGATTTGATCGGCAAGATGAAAAAATCGCGATTTTCCGATTTTATCGCGATTTTAACAACACTGGTATTAATGAAATCTCTTCCCAACAAGAAGTTGGTTTATTTTAGGAGCATGCTCGGATTGGTGGATATCTCTGGTTTGGTTCAGAGGGAGAGATGAGTACCATAAAACTGCTTGTGTGATGGTACTTGGGAGAACATCTTCGCCTGGTTAGTATTGAGATCTCAGTTTATGTCTAGATCCCAGTGAGAGAGGGTATCGTGTGGAACTTTGGTTTAGTGTTGATACCTGGATCCCTGTAAGGGTTGGTGTCAGGGCATGGAGGCCTAGATGGTACCTATATACTGTTGGATTTATACCAGGGTTGCAGCCTGATGGTACCTATACTGGCAGACGCCTGGATGACACCTTAGTCCCTGTTGAGAGGGTACCTTGGCAATTAGGGTATCCCTAGCATTGTGTATGTTGTTGTACTCTTTTTTAAGAACATTTCAAATTGAGGTCAACCTTGTACCAGTTCAAAAATTATATATATCTCCCTAGTTAAGAGGGAGTGTTGAGAAATGTAACTAGTATCGATCTTCATAATTGTATTTGAGTCATGATGTAATGTATTTGTCAAAAAGAAAGAAAGAAAATAATTATTTGTAAAAGAAAAAATATTTATTAGCATGGGTTTCATGCTTATTTATTTTATTTCTAGGTCAAAGCACCCATCGATTGCTTCTAGGGTTTATGTCATGAGTTATAGTCCTTGCCATTATCATCTAGACCCTTCTTGGGCTTATTGTATCAAAGAAGAAAAATATTTTCATCAAAACTATGTCTAGTCCCTCCTCCACTAAGTCAGTCTGCCCTTCTGCTCATGTTGGCCTCATAAAGGAGCTTCAAACTACTATATATACCCATGCATATGACCTATTGAGAAGAAGATCTACTCATGGAGCTAATTATTCTTGTTGTGGAGCTATTTGGTGGGCTTGTCACCAAAATGATGTCATTTTGCACATTATTTTTATTGTAGGGGCATTGTTAGGCATAATTAGGCCATTTGAATCCCTTGGTGGATCATATAAATATAAGAGATGTTCATTTGATCTCTCATCATCACTTGGAATTGGGATATATCTTTCTAAAGATTTCGGACCTGCAATTTGTGGAATGATTTGGATGATTAAATGCAATTTGATATGTGGAATATTTTCGCTATCTCTCTTAGAGCTTCTTTTTGGCAAATTTTTGGATGGATATACTCTTTTTGTCATGTAAGTGCTCTTTTCATGCGAATTTCATAATGTTTCATGTCTAATACATGGAATGTTATGTCGTGACTTTACTTGTGCCCTAAAAACTAATTCGAATTTATGAAACACTCGTAATCTTGGCTCATTGCATATGTTATTCATGTTGGCAAGAAGAATGAATTTTCCTAGGGATAGGTTGTGCACCTTTTACCCTAAAACTTCATCAAATCTTGCATATCAAAGTATAAAAGCCTAAAGTTGTTGTGAAGCTGCATACACAGAGAGTGTAGTTGCTTCTTTAGGCCTCCTTGAAGAGCAAAGTTCCGAAGTCTTGATCATTTTGTCTCCAATCTTCCCAATAGCCAGGCACTGATCCTAGATCCTTGGTGATCACATTAACTTAACGAAATATCATTCTTTCACCTCTTTTCTTCCTCTTTTCTTCGTCCCCTAAGAATAAGGAGATTTTCTAGGGCTTGGTCCAAAATTTAGGATTCCATCCAGACAAGTTTCTTAATTTGTGTCTCCTTTAGGCATCCTCCAGTTTTGATCAAATTACGACGGTGGAATTTTGTAATTAAATTGATGCCCTAGCTATCACACCAAGAGGGAACCCTTGAAGCTACTTTGGCTTGAGGATTTCTTGAAGGTTTGCCCTTTGTAGTTCATCATTCAAAACCTTTTCTCTTAACTATAGGTGATCATTGGATGGGCCTTTACCACGGTATATCTCTCAACCCTTGGTCTCTTATAGTATTTTTATGAAGGGGTTTTTCGTGGAAAGTCACCCTAGCTTCTCCCAAAGCTCACAATTTAATTGGATCTTTCCATTGAATGAGCCATCATTGCCTCACTTTGAATCCTAGTATAAACACATCAATCGCAAGTGAGAGATTTTGAGTTTTGATCTTAGGCATTCATCATTATTGAATATTCCTAAGCTCGTGGTCATCCTTCATAGGTCTTTCTTGGGGAACCTTTCAGCTTTTCTTTAAGCATTTGAACCATTAATTGAGCCTCTCCTTTGAATGGGCCTTGGAAATCATGTTATACCTTCCCATTCATCCTATCATTCAAGTGATTTCCTCCATACCGAGACTCCTCCCATCAGTGAAAGTCTGTAGAGAGCAAGGGACATCGACTGAGGTGGCAATGGGTCCTTGTCTCGTTGTTTCCATTTGGTCTACTAGTTCTCTGTTAGGTACTCCTCCTAGGGCCCCTGCTAGATTGAGCGGTAACATGACCGTTGACCTAGTTTGACTTGGAGTTTTTACTTGCTTTGACTTGCATAATTCTGATTTTCGGAGGCCAAGTTTTCTTTGGAGTGGAAATTTTCTGGGCACTTTTTAACTGTTGTTGACTGTTGACTTTGACCTTTGAAATCTGAAGTTTGACTATAGGATTTTCTCTCTCTGTTGACTGTGTTTGACCGAGTTGTTTGGGACTGTTTTAACTGAAGTTTGACCAACAAGGAAGGCCGAGTATTTTCACAGTTGTCTGAGCTCTTTTAGAGGAGTTTGATCGTTGACTTGTGGACTAGTTAGGGCATATTTGACTATTGTTGACTTTCAAAGATTTGCAAACTTTGACTTGTTGACCAGATTTACCTTTGAGGCTCATCTATTGGATATTGGTTGGTTGATCTCTTGGATGGTCAAAGAATTGACTTCGACTTTGTTGTTGATGTATTGAATCATTATATCTCTCTATTGAACATTTTATGATAATCTAATAAGAGTATGAATTTGAAAGGGCTTTCCCCCTTATGACATTTTCCCTAGTCTTTGACCAAATTTTGCGTCTCTTATTGGTCTTGATTGTCTTTTATTGGTCATTGCATTTATTGTCCTATCTACAATTATTATTTGTTAATGGAAGATTAAATTGTTTTCAAAGAGATTATTAATTGAAGAAAAAAATTGGGCTAAAGTGATTGTAACAACATATATCAGTGGAAAATTAACATGGTATCGGAGCTGAGGTGAAGACAAGCCCAAGGAGACAAGAGACAAGAGCAATCATCTTTGGAAGAAGCTAAAGGAGCCTATTTGACTTGGTCAAGATGTCTACCTCTTTCTTCAAGGATGAGAAGTTGGGTGATTCATCTAACTTTGTTGCTTGGAAGATCAGGTTGGAAGTGATATTGGATGAAAATGATGTCTTGGAATATGTGGAAGGAAAAGTTCCTGAGCCTCCGGAGAATGCTCCTGCTGCTACCAAGTCCAAGTATAAGAAAGGTGAGATCAAAGCTAAGAAAATTCTTATTGATTCTTTGCAAGATCATTTGCTTGTTTATGTTGGAAAATTGAAGTCTAAGGACATCTATGATAAGTTGGTTGGGATGTATGAGGTCAACAACTTGAATCATATCCTCTCCTTGAAGAATAAACTCAAGGAATTGAAGATGAACAAGGGTGAATCTGTGCAATCCTATGTCATGAGGGTATCCCAACTATGTTAATTTTTCTTAGGGTTGTATTGTTCTTTGCTTCTGACAATTGCATTACATATTTTACACATAGAATTTACCCCACAACATTATAACATCATAAAAACAATAGCAATTGTGTAGAAAGATCAATAACATCAATATTGCAGTGGAACATAAAGAAAGCATGCACACATAAAGACACCAGGATTGGTCGTAGACCAGGGCAAAACCCCACAAGGGGGAAAACCTACAAACAATTCTTCTTCTTTTGTTAGATTTCATCAATTGTTCAACTAAGATACAACATACAATTGTCATCAGGCTACCTATGACTCGTTCACAACTTCGTTTATGAACAAGTTCCATTGCCAATATTGCCATAATATACTGTCATCAATAACCCGTAGTACTATTATTAGGTTTGCAACATTAGAATACCATTTTTGTTGTTGGACTGAAAATAAAATGCCATACCATACTTCTCTGTATACGACGCCATATTGATACCATACCATACTTCTCTGTATACAGTGCCATATATACAATAGTGATGCCATTGATACCATTCTTAAATGTGAAGCCTAATGAAATCATAGATAAGTGTGATGCCAATGATACCATGCTTAAGCAGAGGAAAAATAATGCAGAGAATCTAAACGTTGATGCCATATACAGAGAGAAATACCATATGACACTGTGCGATGCCATATACAGAAAGAATATACCATATGAGATTGTGCGATGCCATATACAGAGAGACCATACCACATGAGACTATGAGATGCCATATACAGAGAGACCATACCATATGCGATTGTGCAATGCAATATATAGAGATACCATAACATATGAGATTGTGTGATGCCATATACAGAGAAACCATACCATATGAGACTGTGTGAAGCCATATACAGAGAGAGTGATGCAAGTGTCATACCATGAGCGTGCCAAACCATGAAACAGTGAATGCGATGCCACTGTCATATCATATATATAAATATCTGTGTGATGTCAAGATTGTATTACGATGCCATCCCAAGATTGCAATGTGGTGCCAAGACTGTAAAGACAGTGCGATGGTAGGACTATAAAGAGAATGTGATACTAGGACTATGAAGAAAGTGTGATGCCAGCAAAGCTATGTCATACCATATAATGGATGCGATGTTAATCATGCAAGAGTCTATAGCCATTACAGAGATTCTAGAAAGCAAGAACGTTACAAAAAGCAAGAGTCTTGTTAATGGCCAAGAGACCTAGAGCAATAGATATGCCAGAGTCTTGCGAGAGAAGATCCTGAGAGAATAAGCCAAATTGAAACTCAAAATTTGTTATGCTATCCGAACCTCAAAATAACTGTGTCATCTGAAGTACCTTTAGATCAATCCAATGAGGTTTATATAGATGATTCCACGAAGGGAGCCGACATTAAGCCTTGGAGGCCAACCATGAATTCTTGGCGGGAATTTTAAATTCAAATAGTTATTTAAATATAAATGCCTTCACAATTATAAATTTGTGCCCTTAACAGTGAAACTCTCTTTGTCCATTGAACATATTAATAATAGTTTAACTTTTCCATTTTTTGGGTAAGAAGGGCTTGATTTAGGGCAAAGGGAAATTCGTCCGTAGATGCCCAAATTTCAACACTCCCTCTTAGCTAGGGAGGAATTTCCATCTTCATCATCAAATCATATCTCATCATTGTTCTGCTCCCTCTCGAAACAATCTCTTCTCAAATGACATGTCTCAATATATATAAGAAGGCAAGTAACTGCATCATCATTATATCTCATCCTGTCTTGACTCAATTTTCTTTGATTATTAGCTGAACAATCTCAATCTAAAGATCAAGAAGAATCATCATAGGGGATTCCATCTCAACCCACATCATCATCATAGAGGAGCATCTGACTTTCACTCTATATCCAATAATCAATACGGTAATCTGAAATAGAATCATCATCGTCATCAAGTCATATTTCATTTCGGCTGATCTCGCTCATCTTCATCTATTGAACAATCTCAAATCTGAAGAAGAATGATCTGACATCATAAGGGATACCAGCTCAACCCACAACTGTTGAAGAAAGTGTAACTAGGTTCGGTCTTCGTAATGACATGATCTTTGTATTTGATGTAATCAAAGGAAATAAATTATTTTTGTAATCTTGCTATATGGGTTTCATAAGCAAGAAGTGTCTCTAGGTAAAAGACTTCTTCTTGATGTCTTTAGGATTTATTTCTATGTCAAAGAATCATGTCATGAGTCCATGTAAATGTATACAAGTCTTCAACAAGTTTAGCAGCCCTCCAAGACCAAGATCAATGCCACAAGAACAAGCACAAGAGGTCTGCAAGCGAAATCATCAAAGGATGATCATGTCGGCTCAAATAAATGATTTAAATATAAATGGATGTCACGTCGGCTTGAAAAAGGACATGTCAGTTCATAAGTATACGTCGGCTCAAATATATGGATGTGACCACTATATATACACATGAAGGGTCAATGAAAATAACATGAAGAAAAATTTGGATGGTTCTGAGATTTTGCATGGAGTAGGGAAGCCGCAATAAGCCGCAGTGAAGGAGCAGCCACAGTCAAGAGGAAGAGGAGCCGCAGTCAAGTGAGGTAGCCGCAGTAGGAGCCGCAGTCAAGGAGTAGATGGTTGGGTAAAGAAGCCGCAGACAAGGAGGAACAAAACTGGCATTTTGTCTCTGAATTTTCGGGTGACTAAGGAGCAGAGGATACGCATTTTTTTGTGGGATAGATCTAGGGTTCAGCTGCCTCCTCGGATGGGTATAAGGAGCAGCAGAACCTAGATCAGCCTCCTCTCGGCATACCTGTGATCTGAAGATGATGCCCTTGGATGGATAGAGCAGATAAGGCAGCGTGTGATCTGGGCCTTCACACATACTACTGTCTTCACTATGATATACCTGTAGCAGCCTCAACATGATGTATTGCAATGGTTAGGGTTATATGAAGAGGATCTATATTATCTCAGCAGAACCATGGAAGGAGTTTCCATGATGACAGAGATCCTCGGCATACAGTATCATTAGTTACTACAGCTCTCGGATTTATTATGATGCAAACTTGACGTGCTACAAGGAGCAGTGACTAGGATCATAGTCTTGATCTTGACATAACCATAATCACAACAACTATAGATCATGATTTTGTATATCAGTGTTCTCATTGTCTCAATGATCTTAGTGCAGCAAGAGATGCATTAGCAACTGATCTCAGTAATACTGTTGTGAAGGCCTCCATGTTGCAGCAATGGTGATTTCAATGAAGACACAGCAACTATGGTCTTGGTGAAGAAAGCAACAAGGATGATCTCAGTTAAAAGTGCAGCAGTAGTGCAACTATGATGACATCAGTGTAAGCAACAGTGATGATGATGATCTCAGCAATGGCAAGAAAGAGGATTGATGTCTTGGTCTTGGAGAGGCAGATTGTGTCAAGGGTCATGGTCTTGGTATTCATCAATGGAATCTCTATAAGAAGAATTTATGTGTGGGTTTCCCCTCCAAGAGTGAGAAGTTTTGGCCCTGGTAGAAAGCCAAACATTTGTGTTCTTGTCTCTTTTGTTTTTGGTAGCAGTTTGATGAAGTAATCATATACATTAATAATGAATGGAACATCAAACTAAGATACATTGTTTAAATACTTCACAAATTGTTATCATGTAACGAAGAATCAACTTAATTATGCATGCCCTTAGGTTCTTCAACATGGTATCAGAGGGATTGGTTCAGCAGTCAAGGAAAGGGGCAGAAAAGAGACATTCAGAGGTCAAGGCATCAATCTAGCTGAAGGATCTACAATCAAAGGACGAGACCTAGATTCAAGAAGCAGTCTACATCATCAAATCTACAGCAGTAAGGGTTGTTGAATAACAAAAGTTTTTCAGATCTCACAGCTACACCTTCAACATCTCAGTGATAGTTACTATCCCAGACTAAATACCTTTCAAACTGATTCGAGAGCATATGGACAGTACTCAAATCAGATGCTGCAGCAACCTCTAGTCGATGTTGCAAGGATCAGATATTCAGGTCAATCATTTTGAAGGTCTGAAGATAAGCTTCAGCAAGGATCCTATCCAAGCATCAATGCATCTACCTTAATCAAGGTGAAGATCTCATCTTCACGTATCAAGTATCTTTTATTTTATAATCAGGTTTGGTTTCATCATTGCAAGAAGATCTATGGGTTAGATCAGTGTTGATAATATCGGTATCGGGAAAATATCGGCGAGGGTCCAGAAAATATCTTATTGGCAATATTGGTGAAAATATCGGCAAAATATCGGCAAATATCGGCAAGCATAAAAAATGCATAATATAATCAATTTTTTCAGATTTCTAGACATATAAAGCAATAACAACATGAACTAAACACATTGGCACATAAATATGAAGGCGGCATTGATATATATGATGTCAAATAGAAATGATACATCAAACTTCAAAGGCGATACCAAATCCTGCTGATCCCTGATAATTGTCCAATCAAGGACTCAAACAAAATAACATCACATATCCTGCTGATCCCTGATAGTGATAAATTGATAATTGTCCAATCAAGGACTCAAACAAAATAACATCACAATGTCACATATCCTGCTGATCCCTGATAGTGATAATTGTCCAATCAAGGACTCAAACAAAACAACATCACATATATAAAACTTTAAAAGTATTTCATCATCATGAGTTATAAACTTATATGTAGCAAAAGTTGCAAAACAAATAAAACTAGCAGCTATCTATCTGAGACCATTGGCCTCTCCCTAGTAGCTTTCTTTCTGTCTTGTTCAGCAATTGCTTCACGAGCTTTTTGTATAACCTCTGCACTAGAAACCATACAAGGCATCACATCTGCATCATATGCAGAGAGTTTAGCCAGATGGTATTTCAATCGTGTAATCCCTCCTGACATCTTGGTCCCACACAAGTTGCATGATATATATGCCTGATTTGCCCCACCAACAGCGTCCCCATACTCCAAAAATGGGTCCAAGGCTTTTGGCATATTTGACATTTGTAGTGAACTAATTCAAACCTAGGGCACAAAAAAAACAAAAAATTGGCATTAAACCCCCCAACACAAAATGAAAAAATAATAAGTAATAACAACCTCATTCAAAAAAAATTACTACATTATTTGCATTTTGCAATGTGAATGAAAAATAGCAATAAGAGGGTGCATAAGAAAGTTGAAAAAAAAAATGAAGCTTGCTGTCCAAATATCGAGAAAACCCTTGCATTGGTTCATGGGCATGAAAATCATAGCAAATGGAAAAAAACAAAGAAACAAAATGTTGGTAGGCAAAGAGGCAAGCAAGCATAACCCTAAATCTATGAAAAAATCATTAACATAGGGATTTTTAAGAACATACCTACTAATGGAAGAAATGAAGTTTGTCTCACTATTCTTCAATCTTTGATCCACAAAAAAATCTTAATTGGTGGTGATAATCGTCGTTTGATCTTCAAACCCTCCTTGACAAGCACCACAAAACTCTTTCCCTTTCTTCTCCAGCACTCAGAAACAGAAATGAAGAAAAAAAAAACCAATTTTCGTTTTTTGTAGCCGCGGAAAAACACGCCCGGCGATATTTTATATCGTCGCGTGATATTTTCGAAAATATCGCCGATATTTCGGAAATCGCACGATATTTTCGGGAGCCGAAAATATCACGATATTTTCTCGGCGATATATCACCGATATTATCAACACTGGGTTAGATAGGTCATCAAAAGGTCTTGCAGTAGGACTGACAAAAATCCTTATGAAGAAGTGAAGTCAGTACATCGAGGTCTCCTTTGAAGGCATGAGAACTCTTAAGGTTCTATAAAGTAAGAAAGGAGACATAAGAAGGTTACATGAAATGATGGAGGATATACTCTCTGAAATGAAGTGCAGAAGGTGCCAAAGAATGAAGAGATATCTTCATGAGATCTCAGTCACGAGATCTGAGAAAAATGATAAGAAAATAAATCATCATTGACATTGATAGTGATAAGCAAGGTAACAAACAACCATGAATAAGAAGGTTACCTCGATCAACAAATTGTGGTCTCTATGCTAAATAGAGAAAGACAAAAGACTCAGATAAGCAAAGGAAAGGTTGACAAAATGGAAAGATTACCTGACAGATGGAGGAAGCTGAGGAAAGGATCAAGGGAAGGAGGGAGTAGTAGACTATGAATGAGATGGTATCCCTCTCAAAAGGATCCTATCAGAAATCCCTGCAAATATGAACATAGTAAGAAGATGCATCATGGCATCATGGAAGCAAGAGCTCGTATGGAATCATGAAGAACATAGCTCTTGGGAATCTCATTGTACATTGAAGGAAGGGAAGAAGTCATCCAGGTCAAAGGAAGCATTTTCCAGATAGGGACATACTAGATCCTGAAGGATCTCTGATAGAAACTTTAGCGGAGGATCTTCTAGTCCGGGAAGGCAGCAAATGTTTCATCAGGATCTCCAACTTATGGAAATCATGAACTGATGACATGATGAAGCAGATCCAGGGATTGAAGATCCGTTCAATCAAGGAAGTTGCAGGAAAATACCGGAAGAAAAATAAGGTATGTATGATTGTATTTGTATTTGCATCTGATATTGTAATGTCATTATATATGGTTGCAGATAAAATGGAACAAGCATGAAAGGATCTCCTCCTCTGAAAGGATGCAGAAAGACATAAGTCAGACTAGATGAAATCAACATAATATGTCCTCATAATATAGTATGAGGTAGTTGATGACCATTGAAGAACTATGAGAGTTCCTGGGAATGGAAGACATGAGGATGGAAGAGATCGTAAAACATGCAACCTCCCAAAATGATGTGAAGACTTTGATGGAAGTCTGAACAGATGAAGACCCTTGACAACAGATATCATTGGGAGATGTGTCAACATGAATGCAGGATGATTGATACCTACAAGAAGATGTCACTGGAAGAAGGCCATCACCAAAAGGTAATATGTGATTTGTTTTTGGTGTCTGACTTCTTGGAGAAATCTGGGTATGTGTGCAGGATCAAGGAAAGAAGAGTTGTGAAGGATGTCACAACTATGTACCTTGTGATCCAAAGAAATCACTGTTGAAGAAGAGTGAAGACAGATGAGCTTATGAAGGGAGCCCCATATATGAAGCCAAGGAGGATACTTTCCAGAAAAGAAGGAAAGACATGATGGAGGAAAGTAATAGATGGCTGACCCTACATGTGAAGAAATTGATGACATCGAAGTCTTGAATCATCAGTCAACTAGAAGACCCTATAAAGCACTAATGATAGAGTCCTTAGGTAAGAGGGAGCTCTGGGAAGTTCCTATGAGCAAAGGAACTCGAGCAAGTTTCTGAGTAAAGAGAAACTTGGAACTCGTCCCTAGTTAAGAGGGAGAGTTAGACACGACATTCTTGTCTTCAGTTTGGAAGAAAGAATGGAGGATTGTGTAATCATCTGGCATCCGACACTCTTTGAGGATGTGGTAGGGCATCCAAGACAAGAGTGGGCAAGAGGACCGATATTCTTGAGGATTGGGAACCCAAGATGAGAATAGTACTAGTAGGGCATACTCGGAGAACACCTGGGTGAGTATGACCCTAAGAGAGACAATGATGATGTGTGTCTATCAGTCATTGGTCTCGCCAACATTGTGTGCTCTGATCTAAGTGAGAGATAGAGTTGTTAGTCAAGGCCTTGCTAAATGGAAACAATGTTGGTTGAAATGATGCTATAATAGATGGATTGCAAATCCGATTCTTCTTATGAGAAATTCTTCAGATTGAGAATGACCAAGTACCATTATGAATACCTCCCTAGTTAAGAGGGAGTGTTGAAGAAAGTGTAACTAGGTTCAGTCTTCATAATGACATGATCTTTGTATTTGATGTAATAAAAGGAAATAAATTATTTTTGTAATCTTGCTACATGGGTTTCATGAGCAAGAAGTGTCTCTAGGTAAAAGACTTCTTCTTGATGTCTTTAGGATTTATTTCTATGTCAAAGAATCATGTCATGAGTCCATTTAAATGTATACAAGTCTTCAACAAGCGTAGCAGCCGTCCAAGACCAAGATCAATGCCTCAAGAACAAGCACAAGAAGTCTGCAAGCAAAAACATCAAAGGATGATCATGTCGGCTCAAATAAATGATTTAAATATAAACAGATGTCATGTCGGCTTGAAAAAGGACATGTCGGTTCATAATTATACCTCGGCTCAAATATTGGACGTGACCAATATATATACCCATGAAGGGTCAATGAAAATAACATGAAGAAAAATTTGGATGGTTCTGAGATTTTGCATTCAGTAAAGAAGCTGCAGTGAACCACAGTGAAGGAGCAACCACAGTCAAGAGGAAGAGGAGCCGCAGTCAAGTGAGGTAGCCGCAGTAGGAGCCACATGAAGGAGCAGCCACAGTCAAGAGGAAGAGGAGACGTAGTCAAGTGAGGTAGCCGCAGTAGGAGCCGCAATCAAGGAGCAGAGGGTTGGGTAAAGAAGCCATAGACAAGGAGGAACAAAACTCGCATTTTGTCTCTGAATTTTCGGGTGACTAAGGAGCAAAGGATCCGCATTTTTCTGTGGGATAGATCTAGGGTTTTGCTACCTCCTCAGATGGCTATAAGGAGCAGCAGAACCTAGATCAGCCTCCTCTCGACATACTTGTGGTCTGAAGATGATGCCCTTGGATGGATAGAGCAGATAAGGCAGCGTGTGATCTGGGCCTTCACCCATACTATTGTCTTCACTATGATATACCTGTAGCAGCCTCAACATGATGTATTGCAATGGTTAGGGTTTTATGAAAAGGATCTATATTATCTCGGCAGAACCATGGAAGGAGTTTCTGTGATGACAGAGATCCTCGGCATACAGTATCATTAGTTACTACAACTCTCGGATTTATTATGATGAAAACTTAACGTGCTACAAGGAGCAATGACTAGGATCACAATCTTGATCCTGACATAACCATAATCACAGCAACTATAGATCATGATTTTGTATATCAGTGTTCTCATTGTCTCAATGATCTCAGTGCAACAAGAGATGCATTAGCAATTGATCTCAGTAATACTGTTGTGAAGGCCTCCATGTTGCAGCAATGGTGATTTCAATGAAGACACAGCAACTATGGTCTTGGTGAAGAAAGCAACAAGGATGATCTCAGTTAAAAGTGCAGCAGTAGTGCAACCATGTTGACATCAGTGTAAGGAGCAGCGACGATGATGATTTCAGCAATGGCAAGAAAGAGGATTGATGTCTTGGTCTTGGAGAGGCAGATTGTGTCAAGGGTCATGGTCCTGGTATTCGTCAATGGAATCTCTATAAGAAGAATTTATGCATGGGTTTTCCTCTCCAAGAGGGAGAGGTTTTGGCCCTGGCAGAAAGCCAAACATTTGTGTTCTTCTCTTTTTTGTTTTTGGTAGCAGCTTGATCAAGTAATCATATACATTAATAACGAATGGAACATCAAACTGAGATAAATTGTTTAAATACTTCACAAATTGTTATCATGTAATGAAAAATCAACTTAATTATGCATGCCCTTAGGTTCTTCAACAACAACAACATAGGAGATCTAAGCTCAATCCGAAACAACATTAGGGAGCCTTGCTCAACCTAGAACCACATCGGGGAGCCCAAATCAACCTGGAACATTTTCCATCAAGGAGCCCAATGCTACTACGCGGGAACCATCTTCCAACGATGAGCCAATGCTACAACCTGGAAACCTCATCATCGGGGAGATAATGCTATTGTTAGTTTTTGTAGCATCAATTGTGTTCTAGCCACGAAATTTGGTGGAGAGGCTAAAATACATGATATCTTCAAGACCCAGAAATCGTTTCTGGAAATCCCACCTAGAAGTGACTTAATTAGATTATTAACCAATTTTTTAATGTTTCCTAAGTCTAAACTTAGGAAAATTGGGTAATTAATCAGTATTAATTAAGTCAACCTGAGAATCATCTAGAAACTCACACGAATCCATTCTAAGATGATCCTAGCCAAATTGGGTAATTAATCAGTACTAATTAAGTCAACGTGAGAATCATCTAGAAACTCACACGAATCCATTCTAAGATGATCCTAGCCAAATTGGGTAATTAATCAGTGTTAATTAAGTCAACGTGAGAATCATCTAGAAACTCAAACGAATCCATTCTAAGATGATCCTAGCCATCAATTAAGTTTTAATATTGTCCACTGGAGCGAACAGTGGATTATAAGAGGAAGTCGATGGGCACTTGGATAAGACACTTGAGAACACCAGAAATTTGATTTCCTTGGCAGATCGATTTCCAGAGTAACATCAGTCAACTATCGAAGAGCCAGATATCGAAGCAGTAAGTGAGGGGCAGGGACAGTGATCTAGAGGAAGTTTTCTAGATCCAGAGAGGTAGCAGCAAGTGACAGAAGTGATCCACATAGAAGCTTGACGCAAAGCAGTTCAATTTTGTTGAGGAGGAGGTCGATTCAGTTTCCAGAGGTCGGGAAAGTCTTCCAGAGAGCCAGAGAGTCACTTCCAACAGCAGAGACAGGCTAGACAACTTGCTCAGAGGAAGAATTGAGCCACACGTGTGAGAGACAACGTAGATTCAGCGCAAAGGGGCTCAAGCTGGGGTTTGAACGGCCAGATTTCTATAGAAGCTAATGTTGGGATTGCTTGTGGGGTGAGAGAATTTTTTCTCTCTAATTATTTATGTCAGATACTTGCTAATTGGATTTCCAGTTGGGCATCCATAGATTGTACTCAGATTTTCACTGCTGCATAATAATAAAACCCTCATCTGCTACACTAGTTTTCCCGCATTGGGTTTTTCCAAGGACTTTTGTCCAAAAACAACAATGTAAATTTTATTGTGTGTGCTAGTATTTTCTCAGTTCCAGCACTATTTATTTTCCGCAGTTTTTATTTGTGAAGGTTGCATTGTGTTTATTTCGATGTTGTTGTAGCAATAAACTAAATAATTAATTTATCAATTAGAAGAAATAATACTAGTTGTTGCAATAGGATTCCAGTTTTGGAATTTTCACAGCTACCACCCGGAATCCACAGACAATAGGAGTGATGCCACTTACCTTATAAGGCAAGGATCGCGCCTATCCTACTGCCTAGTGATAATAGGAGGGATAACACCTACCATAAATGGTAAGGATAGCGTCTATCTTGATCTTCCCAACATGACCCTAAAGAGTCAAGTGTTAGAACACTTACATTTCTAGCTTGAGAGGGATGCCACTTATCATAAATGGTAAGGATCGCGCTTAACTCAGTAGAAAACACCCATTGGCCAGATGGGTGGTAAAGACAGATGCCAACTGAGGTATACTCGAAAGGGGGAGATACACACTTATCGTGAGGTAAGGAGCAGACACGCCCTAAGACGATAATAGGGGAGATACACAACTACCATGAGGTAAGGATCAGACACACCTATTGTCTACGAGTTCCCTTAACCCTCGGTACTCTTTAGCTCAATTCCTCACCCTGGGAGCTCAGATAAGGGGGAAGAGCTAGCTCAGTGTCCTCGATCAGCCCGGAACCCTTACCCAGAAGGGTCACATCCATCAATCCACGTCGCTCTCTGAAGATATGAAACATATCAACGTGCTTGTATCTGATACCGACTCAAATAGCTCACTAAAGAGTTTAATCATATTTCCTCATACATTACCAAGTGAAGTAGTTCTCTATTTTCCTATTCATATAGGACATCAAATGTTAGAGAAAATATATGACACAAAGAAAAGAATACCATATTCATCATTTCTCCCTCTTACCCAAGGACATAGTAACCACAAGTCTAAGCTTGTCTCATACATCAGCATTATCACAATTCATGAAGATGTCTTTGTCCTAGCTATGACCAAAAACTCAAAGTGCATACAAGGGTCCATTAGCAATAATAATCTATCAATGCAATCCAGCATGTCATAAAATCACTTCTATGCGAGAGGTGGACCTTGATACTACATGGGGTAAACCAATTTTGTCAGCATATAACTATTAGCTCATAAAAATTAATAAGCAAAGACATCTTTTAATAATCTGATGTTCATTAAAGAAGACTTGTTTCATTCTGTAATTATGGGACTTCCAATCATCCATTGTAAATCAATTGAAGGTGTCGGGATCTCATCAAGGGTCTCTCCCTCTGAATGGGAAACCTTTTCAATCATCATCAATCATGACATCAACCTATCTCTCATATTACTGTCATGCATCAAAACTGTCAAATCACAGAGTCAAACTATATTAGGTTCTCATACATATATACATCATGGTCATGACAAGTCATCATCAACTGCTTCAATGTCACATATGAACATGTCATTAAACATCCAACAAAGGTTAATTCACTTCATCACTTCTTTATCACATTATACAAATATTTCATCAAAGTCCTATCATCAAGTCAGGGTATCCATTTGTCACATTGTCAAATTTGTTAGGACATCATAGTAGTTACAGCTTATCAATGCCTTATCAAGATCAACAAGAAGATAGTCAATAGATCAATCTTACAACCACATTAATGCCAGCAAGGTTACCATACTCATTACAAGCATTGACAACAGTATCAAGTTACCACATATCAAGTCAATGTTTCTAGCCTGCTTTATAAAATCAGAAATCCACCATGATCACATGACAGGTATTGTCTAATATATTCAAATGTGAGATACTTGCCAAATACCAAGGAGATTTAAGTCATATTAATTGTTACTATAAAGTGCACCAATATATTACATGTAGCAGAGATCATACTTAATTTCATATGTGCTCAAGGTGATATTTTGTCATACCTCAGGGAACAATATATTGTACATACCTTGTAATATTCATATACCTTTATCAACTTGTAGAACTTGTTTACTATTGGCTAATGTAGCATTAGCATACTATAGCTACATTTATGCTCTAGCTTTCCCTTCCTGCACCAGCATCTTTCAACACTAGCTTTTATCTTCCTGCACCATTAACATTTAAATGATCCTCACAAAGGATCTGCTTATCATATCTTCAGCAAGAGGATAGAAGTACTAAATATTTATGTAGGAAGGATAGGCAACAATCAAAACAATAAATCTAAATAAGAGTGTTGTCATAAAGAAACAACATAAATCTAGAAAGTACTTATCTTTGACAAGAAACTATTAGCTCCTATGTGAACCAACCTTCAAGAATCCTTACTGTCCATCATCCATATGTCAATGTTGCCTTTAATATTTTTCAATCATCTTCATCAACAGTCAGGTCCCAACTGAGACTAGACCATCTAGGGTTACCTTGAATCTTCAAAAGACTATCTAGCAAAACCAAGCATACAATATCCAAGAAATTAACCCCATGAACAGATCTAATCAAAAACAAAATTTCCAGCTTGCAGTCAACAGTCAAAGCCTGTAGTCAACTATCAAAATTTATCTTAGGTCACAGCCGCACGGAGCTAGTGACCATGGGTGCGACTGTAACTCTCTAGCCGCACGAAGCACCCTTCATGCATGTTGTTGTGGCCAAGATTTTCGTGTTCCTTCTTCTAAGCATACATTAGGGATTTCTCCCAAACCCTAATCATATGTTATGAATTAAACCCAAGCTCCTCTTACTAGAACTAGGTTGCCTAGGGTTTCCTTCAAACCCTACTGTTCTTTTAGGTCTCTGCCATCTTCACTTGCATCCATCATCAATTTCTTCACAAGGGTGATCTCAATGACTTTTTCTCCAACCCAGCTCTATTACCCCATGACACTGTGCGATGCCATATATAGAGAGAGTGATGCGAGTGCCATACCATGAGCGTGCCAAACCATGAAATAGTGAGTGTGATGCCACTATCATATCATATAGTAAATATTTGAGTGATGTCAAGATTGTATTACGATGCCATGCCAAGATTGCAATGTGGTGCCAAGATTGTACAGAGAGTGCGATGGCAGGACTTTAAAGAGAATGTGATACCAAGATTGTGAAGAGAGTGAGATTCCAACAAAGCTATATCATACCATACAATGGATGTGATGCTAATCATGCGAGACTATGTAGCCATTACAGAGATTCTAGAAAGCTGGAATGTTACAAAAAGCAAGAGTCATGTCGATGATCGAAAGACCTAGAGCAATAGATATGCGAGTCCTGTGAGAGAAAGATCCTAAGAGAATAAGCCAAATCAAAACTCAAAATTGTTATGCCATCCAAACCTTCGAATAGTTGTGTCATCCGAAGTACCTTTATATCAATCCAATGGGTTTATATGGATGTTTCCACGAAGGCAACCAACATGAAGCCTTGGAGGCCGACCTTGAATTCTTGGCGGGAATTTTAAATTCGAATAATTATTTAAATATAAATTCCTTCACAATTATAAATGTGTGCCCTTAACAGTGACACTCTCTTTGTCAATTGAACATATTAATAATAGTTTAACTTTTCCATTTTTAGGGTAAGAAGAGCTTGATTTAGGGCAAAGGGAAATTCATCCCTAGATGCCCAAATTTCAACAAACTAAGGGATCAATTGCAAACTGCTGGTGAGCCCGTATCTGATAGAGAGTTGGTGATGGTCACTAAAGATCATTCTTGGAGACAACTCCACTCATCCTATAAGGGGTTTTGGTTCTGTCAAATTTCATTTGGACTCTGGGAATCCGTTCTTCTTCATGAAGTTATGCATGTTCCGGGATTAAACAAGAACTTTGTAGCTATATCTGCCTTGGAAGACAAAGGGATGAGAGTAGCCTTCATAAGAGGAAAGGTCCTCACCTATCCTATGGAATCTTGCATGAGAGATGATTTCACCTTGGGATCTAGAATTGAAGGACTCTATAGAGTCAATGGAAGACCATTGTAACCTATGGTTCATGATATCAATCATCAAAGTGAGCTATGGCAACGAA